>JAUBYV010000007.1:0-1292468 GCA_032760415.1 Diplocarpon rosae | reverse complement strand
TCTGCATGTCAGGTGACAAACCAGGGCAAGTAAAGCAGCAGATACCTATGTAGTAGTGAATGGATTTGTTCCCTACTAAAGTCCTCTTTGTCAATTTTAAGGGTCAAAAAAACGTGGATTTACTCGTCTACCAGCAACTCCCAAATACGCAATCCATCCACGCCGTCTTCCCCTCTTTGCAGAGACAATATTTACATACACACCCATCGGGACAAACCCCGATGCGAGATCCACGCCTCTACAGGGACCCCATTCCGACTGTGGTGATTTCTCTAAGTAACATTCCGCGATAGCAGTCTACATAATGCCTTGCCATGCTTATGAGTCGCACAAGATCCCGTGACCCAGATCAGACCAAGCGCCTCAAACACCGTTTTAAAGTAACACAAGAGTTTCGGATCAAAAGTATCCAGGAAGAACCAGTTCTGGCCCTTCCAACCAGCTCTCGGGCCTAGAACTCTGATTACAGCCCTGGTGATCATGCTTACGAAAAGTTTCAATCCCGCGATCAACCCCCAGATCCTTCCGGAAATGATTCAAATTCGCCTTGGTATTACAAAGACTCAAGTACCCGGGCCCGACCCACGTATCAATGATCTCAGCAATGGCATGGAAGCCCTGCGTGTGGCCGCGCTCCTTGCGCGCCTGAAAGCCGCACAAGATGAACAGATAGCAGTGGATGAGTTCGTGCAGGAAGGCAGACAGCAGTAGCCGCCGATCAAATCGTGGGTCCCGCAGGATGGGCCGCGAAAGCACGATCAGCGTCTCGAAGCCGTCGCGGTCAGTGCAGCGCCGAAGAGCGGTGGTACCGATGAGTTCCGTGCAGTACCGGTCTTGGGATGACCATTCCCACTGTACGCGACCGGAGAGCACGCCGTCGAAGAAGACAGAATTGGCACTGTTCAGGATGCTCGCCAAGGCATCGTCGTCTATTGATCCGTCGTCCAGAGGATGGTCTCGTTTGATAAGTTTTCTGAGAATTCGCTCGTGTTTGCGGTGGGAGGGGAGACGTTCGAATGTATATTCAACCCTACGCGCAGCTTCCAAGTCGCTGTAGGTTAACATATGGTTCTTGGATTCGTGCTCGTACGGTGGCGTATCTGACATGATTGAGTTCCCTGAGGGAGTCCGTTCCATGGTGATGCCGTTTGCGTGCTCCGGAGGCAGGGAACTGCCCAGAATCGCCATCAGGGATGGGGCCGGCCACTGCATTGGTGAAGATCGCGGCTGGGAGCATGAGTGAGAGTGGCGCTGCTTATTTTGGGATCTCCGATGCGGTCGAGATGTTGCTTCGTGTCGAGCATGAAGGCGGCGTCTCGAGGAAGGCTTACTGCTTTCTGGGCTCGAGCTTCGTTTGAGGAAAGCAGCCATGAAGATAGGAGAGACAGAAAGACAAATATTCGAAGATGGTACTGTCAATCGCAGTATTGAGAAACGGGATGCTAGAGATATATTTGCGAGTGCCGAATGTCTGAACTACAAACGCCGCTCAAAAAAAAAGATGCTTCCAAACAGCTTCGGATTTAGTTCATGGGCAGTGAACATCGAAGGTCGGCGGGCTACAGGGGCTGCAGATGGATATGTAGAACAACATGCAGGTGCCGCGGTAGAAAAGTAGCCGAATGACGGTGCTTAGATAACAAGTCGTGACTCGCAAATTCTTTCCGAGTTTACGGACGCTGGACTAATGATACTGTAGGCTGCATCGGCCTTACTTCAAGCTATTGAGCTTGGCCTGCTCGGAAAGACATCAGGATTCATGGACAACAAATAAGATGCCGCAAGAGGCCTACCTTCATGTACGGTAGGGGATGGTAGTCAATGCTCCGTTCGTCACCTCGAACGCGTACAATGAATATATGATGGTTAATGGGACTTGAGCGTTTTTATTAGGTGTAGGTTGGGAGGTAGGAGTGGTTGCCAGGTATGATTGACCTGTAGCTTAGGGTATGACGGCGGAGGTAAAAAGCGAGGTTTGAAGCGAGGAACGAAGAGCGAGTGAGAGCGGATGAGGATTATTGTTGATAGATTTTGAGAGTTGCAGAATTGTTGTTGTTGTTGTTGATTTGTTGAGAATGAGAAAGTCGAGGGGCTTGAAGGTCAAGTGAAATTCCATCCCGGGCGGTGTAGCAGCTGCTAGCTGGGTACTTGGTGAGGCGATTAAGCGAGTAGGTCATCCATCACCTCAGGATATCCAGCGCCCCCTGCAGGCTAGAGTGCCATCGCCTCACATTTCTGATTGGAAATCAACAACTTCAGGCCCATCCCTCCAGACTTCCAGCCCTTCAGCCAAAATCTCGAGGCTGCACTTATCTCATGTGTCTCAGGGGCATGACAACTCTGACAACACAACGCCACCGCTCTTAATTAAAAGAAACAGTCCCCTAACCACCTATAAGATATTCGTGTTATGTTCTCGTCAGTCCTCATCCTATGGAAAAGGATTCCCTGTACCAGAAATGCCACCATCCTCGTCATTATCTTCATCGGACAGCGGCGTGAGACAGCCTTGGACGCTCAATCGGCTTGGAGAATTCTGAGGCCAAGAACTGCAGTTGTCGGGAGATTCATCGCACTCAGTTGGACAGATCAACGCAGCCAGGAACTTGAACAAACACTACCCTGACGTTGTACGCCTCCTACTGCAGCTGGATCTTCGGCCCTTGCCGTCTTTTTCTCCATCCCAGGAGAACCGTGAGCCCACAAGTAGGAGCGAGCCAAGTCACGCTTCTATACCCATTTCATTCTACGAGTCAGCTCACCTCGCGATACATCTGTAGACGAGTGTGCAGTACACTGGAAAAGAAACTTTGAGCAACCAGTCTTGAATGGCCATCCAAATTCTCGTCCCAACAAACTTCTCGCCAGGGCTAGGACTTTCATATCCACTAGCTCAAGCTGTGGTGCTTGATATCGAACTCAGAATTCAGGCTCGCACAATCTGCCATGCGGTGTCGTGCTTTTTATCGCCACAGGGCCGCGGAGATTGCCCGCAAGAAACCTACTCTGCTCGTCAGGACACATTCAGTCCCAATCCACGCATCCATCGGACCTCGTTGGCGTTCGCTTCAAGAGCTCGCCCCATGGTTTGTGCGTACGTCTTCTCCTCTCTTTCACTCCGGGCCTCTTCTGGTGTTTTCTCGCACATTTCTTCAAGAATGCCCGCTGTACAACCGGGTCTGGTGGTGAAGCTTAGCAGCCCTATTTTCTCGCCCGTCCATAAGATCAAATCATCATTGTTGACGTTTTTATCCACTCTGTTGTTTATGTTGGCAAGTTTGATGGCAATATCACCTGAGCCCGAGTCCATGTAGCTATCGCCCAGCGTGCCGAATATGCCACGAGGAGCTTCAACGGAGTTATGGGCAAGATTCCACCTTCGAGCTTCAGTGAAACCGTCTCGTTCAAGCCATTTCAGATTTCCATCTCCGTCTGAAAAGACAATTCGGGTTCCATGGTTTGAAACGGAAAGTAGTTTGGAGCTTGAGGAGGTCTGTCTGTTCTTCATCACCGAACTGTGGATGTTGCCAGCCGCATAATCAGATGTTACTGTGGAGAATGAAGTCGGCGACAATCCATACATCTCGAGAGAGCCCTTGCTGTTATATTCTCCGCAAGCTATGAGAGTTTTCCCAGGCCGGTTCTTATATTCCTGAAAGAAAATAATCAGCAATAAACGCTACCCCGGACCGGAGGGTCTGAAATGCGCTCAGTGGATGGCTTTTGGATAGCTTGGACATTTCGTAGGTAAGGTATGCAAATGAAAGAAAGAACCTTCTTACCCAGACCTGCTCCGTCGACAATTCACCACGTCGCGCCAAGTCCTTCTCCATCGAGGCAAATGGATATGGTAGACAAGCCATACTTGATAAGCGAGCGCCGGAATATATCGTTCCACGGAGCTTGGGAAAACAACGGCGATCGTAATTCAAAATGCTGGGAAATCTGCCCGCAACATAAATCTCCCCGTTTCCGCCCCACTCGCTGCCGCAACAGGGTGGATGTAGGATGCTGAGCGGTTTCGAATGGCTGAAATGAGAATAAAGAGGACTTGTTGAAGGATTCGGCAACGCCCTAAAATTTTGAAATTTAGGCTTTTCAGCTGTATCAATCGCTCCACCGTACGAATCGAGACAAGCTAGACCGCTATCGAAATATCCCGATAGCCTCCTTGCCCGAGGATCGTGGAGATAAAGAGATCCTTCAGTCCCGACCGTCAGGGGAATGGGGGTTCTGGCTTCTGACAAAGCTGTGATTGAGAATGGAAATTTTTCATGGCTAATAACACATAGATTCTCTAGATCGACCTCGACGAGTCCTGGATATCTCCTGTTAGCTTCTTGGTTGCAAGGTATACACTTGTCTTCATTTGATCGACAATATCCATTCACAAGCGGAATGCAACACAATACCGTGTTGTAAGATTTTTTCCAGTTAGAGAGTAAATTTGAAGAGAACTGTAGGAACATTGAAAGTATAGCTTGACCGCTTGGGAGGCTATGTAATATTCATGGTTCAAATGACGTTTCAGTTCCACATCACTCCGAAAGATGCAATACGTTCTAAATCCACACTTGTGACAAGTGCGGTATACATCTGGCCGTCCCTCCGTGCTGTAATTACAAGCAAACAGAGAAGCCGTGACACATACCACTTTGGACTGCAAAATAAGCCCGTCGCAAGCCATGGTCAATGCTGACGCCCTCGGTCACACCATCGATGAAGATCTTAGAATGCTTGCCAGCACCAACTTGGAGGGGTCTAGGGGCGATCAATCCAGATTCGCTTCTAGCGACAACACTACCCTTTCTGCCTTTCTTGCCAGTCAAGTCCCATAAACAGACACTTCCGTCATCAAGGCAGCCAACGACTAGAGTTGCTTGTTCATCTCCTACCGGCGTATAGACAGCCATGCCTCGAATTTCGAGGTGCTCACGGTCGTTGTTATCGCGGTTTCGGGGCTGCTCCATCCAGCTTGTCGATATAGAAGCATTTCGTGCGATGTACTCGGAATACCAATCAATCTTTTCTTTGGGATAGCTTGGGTCCCAGTTTGCCAAGATCCGTACCCGTTCGTTCGATCGAGCCTCGAGATTTGGAGCTTCTTCCCGGGGCTGCACCAGTCTAGAGTCCCCGAGTCCATTGCCAGCCGCCAACGCACGAGCAAGATCGCGGAATCCAGGGTCTTGTTCGTCGGATGACACTACTTCACGGCGACGTCGGAGATTTGTAAGGAATGAGGAACGCTGAAAGCATTGTTCCCGCCATAGATTATCATCTCGGCTGAGGCTTAGCAATCGTCGATTGACATGTTGCAGCGTAACAATATCTGAAGCTTCGAGAACTTGAGCCTCTGGTTAGCAGGCTGATAAATGGTTGAAAATTTATGACGTACGTCGAGCAATCTGCAGGATTAATTCCGAAGGAAGGGTATCTAGCCTTGCCATGATGCTGACGCCGAGTATTAAATAACTTGTCGTGGGACAAGGTACGGACGGACCTGAAAGTACTCTAAGAGGTGGGGGTGAATGGGGCCGCTGGGAGGTTCGTGTGCCAAGCCAGCGCCCTTTTCAATGGAGCACCCCCTCAACATCCATAGTCACAATTCTTTGTCGTCCAGCAACTTGATGGCTGGTGATGCGAAGAGGTACAGCTCGCAAAGAGCCCTAATGAGGGCGGCCTTCTTGTCCTCGGCAATGACCATCGTTGGTGTTTGCAACAGGACAGGTCTGACTGGATGGATGGCCTCTGCTGTTGTTCGCTAAGGCAAGGCTTTCATTCATGAGTATCGGTCCTCAAGGTGCTGTGCACAGTGGTATGGAGGTAGTTCATTAGCTGCCACAGAGAAGTCGACAAAACTTTGTTGGGTATCTGAGTTCCAATGAGGGCAATTTCAGGAACAGGTAGAGCACAAGCAGGATGCATGATTTGCTGGGCTGGGTATTGGATAGTGATCATGTCTTTGGCTCTGGATTTGACCTGGCTCTGCCTATAATTTGGTAGGTAAGAAAAATTGTGGGCTCCACGGTATGTACTTTGATGTAGCAAGTGTAGGAGAAGAGAGTAATGGGATACTGCTGATACCAAATGTGTTGGCGTGGGAGAACAGTCAATACATCCTAAGCCTAAGGAAGCAAGGAAGTTGGAGGAGAAGGAGTTGGTGAACATGGCCAAAGACCTTTTCCCATTTTCCATTTATATGCTCCATCATCTCGTCGGTTTCGCTGTGGAATAATTTGGAAGGTGCTTTGCTTCCCTCCCTTCCTCCCTCCCCCTTCCCATCCTACATCTCGGCTTGTTACCTTGTTCTTCCATTTCTTCTCGCCGAAGGTTTGTGTCCCATAATACTCAGCTTCCATTGTGTCTTCTTGATCTTTGTCTTGTCGGTGTGGAGTCTTGTGAACCTCCAAATCTGCAAGGCACTCCTTTGGCATTGTTTCTGTTTTGTTTTGTTAGCAATGCTTTGCCGCAATTTTATCCTTCATCAGTCACCCATCAAGCGGTGCTGCGAAGCTAGACCACAGGCTCTAGGATGAACACATACTCTAGGAAAGCATTCATTGCAGTGTCATTCTCGATTTTTACGCTCCAGAAACACTTAGATTGGATAGAAAGTGGTTGGTGTTGTTTGGAGGGCTGATTGCTGTTGTGCGCAGGCAGGAAAAGAAAAGGTACTTGAGAATACAGGTGAGGCAGTGATATCCTCACCTTTGAATTTCTGCAAAATCTTTATCAGGCCAAACCTTGCAGCTATCTCACTTTTGAAAGTCGTAACCTGCAGATATCTTTCAGAGCTTGTAGCGCAGACTTTCTCCACGATCACAACTTCGACACACCACCTTGTTTCTCTCAATTGACAACCTCCATCTCCACTACTGTTGTTTTCTATGACTCTGCAGGTCCAGATCTTAACCACATAAGGTCTTGCCTCCGTATACGTGGTGGAGTGGTCAATCTGATCGGACAACCCAGGACTGTATTGTACAAAATACTGGCAGATCTGTCCCAACGCTTGCTACCCAATAGATTCAACAGGGTCAAAAGACAAACGAGTGTGACCAACTCCAACAGTGAGTTTCTCTATTAGTATCTTTCGACGCGTTAAAGATACAGAAACTGACCAGTTTGCTTTCGACTCAGCCGTCGGATCCTAGGGAATTGGCAATGTTTGGCAATGGATTCTCAAACCCCCATGGAACGCGTCAATAGAGGCCCTCCACAAGAAATAGGAGTAGATCAGACTGAATCACATGCAATCGCTGGCCGTGATCACCTCAACTCTCCTGGTAACCCTCCAAAGTCTACAAATCCATTTCGAAAGCACACAGTTGAATCTGAGTCTGGTTCATCAATACTCCCTTCTCCAGAAACACACCTACCAGCTGGGACTCGAAAGTACACGCCTGCTAGGGCTGTCTTCTATGATCTTTCTACTGCACACTCATCTATCACTTCTGGCACAGCCAGAAGTAGGGCCAACACTTCTTCCAAAGATCACTTGAATGCCCCGGAAGAGGAAAACTCAATTGCTCTGCAGGACTTGGAGCCCGCAAAGCGAGACGATAAAGTATCATCTCCAGAAGACCTGCCACTACCCCCGCCTCCCGCGCTCCTAACACGGGGCAGAGGCTACGAGAGAGGCTATCGCCATGACTTCCTCAGGGACCAAGATGAGCAGTATGCCATCGCACACATGGCAACCCCGATTCCACACAGCCTCCCAGAGCCAAAAGTCGCGACTTTCTCGAGCCCAAAGAATGTGCTGCCATCGATCTCCACTCCGCCGCCAACTCATTGGCCCGAAGATTGTCGGTCATCTGGAGAGTATGACCATAATGCGAGATCCTCGGAGGAACATGATCGCAATCCGGGAAACTCCTTTGCGGAAGAAAATTCAAACTACCACTCAAGCCATTATCCCAGTAATTCTGGTGGAATCCGCAATGGAGGTGTGGGCAGCTCGAGCTATGGAAACACTGGCAATAGCTTGCCGATGGACTATGAGCAACCAAATTTGCCATCTTCATCTCCTCCAGTTCCAATTAGCACACATCCTTACAAGTTCTCTAGGCTTGTCAGTATCTCCACAGATGTATCGGTGCCAGAAGCAAGTACTGTAGGTAATATCGTTCAACACTACGTGGGATCTGAGGGTCCGAATGACGATCCTCGGCCCGACGAGGAAAGACGAGGCTCATCGGGAAATTATGCTCGGTCTCGTAACCATTTCAGACCTCGAACTCACG
The DNA here is from genome assembly GCA_032760415.1 of Diplocarpon rosae. Lineage (NCBI taxonomy): Eukaryota > Fungi > Ascomycota > Leotiomycetes > Helotiales > Drepanopezizaceae > Diplocarpon > Diplocarpon rosae. Next base: position 1,284,222 of record JAUBYV010000007.1, on the reverse strand, counting down.
GTCAAGACCTTATGCCTAGTTCTCCACTCTACGGACCTCTCAAACCTTCTGGACTTCGCATCAAGAAACAGCACCAGCCGGATAAGCAAACTGAAGATCGGTATGCTCAGCCCTCAAGTAGTGATACGGGGGTTCCTGGCTCTTCTTCCTATGGTCATCATGGTGTCTCCGACGTCAGCCACGGTCGAAATGCGGAGGTTAACGATCTGAACAACAATGATTTGACTTTTGACGATTCTACGTCTGATGCCGCCAATTCCACCCTTCCAAGTCTTCCTCGCCTCAGTTTTCGCAATCCATTCCGAGCAAGAGTACCACATGCGGATCCAGGTCATTGTGTGTATGACGATGAGCCGAACCTACTAGCTCTCAACCCAAGACTGCCACTCGAAAGGGAAGTTAGCGAAGCATTGAGACGTGCCAGTGGTTGCAGCGCTTACAGCGTCGGCAGTTTTACGTCCGAAACCCCGGATTTAGCTGCAATCTTGAGCTACGGTAGAGTCAAGGTGGATCAAAGTTCATCAACTGCTACTGGGAGTCGGCAGTGCGGGAGAAGAGAGCGCAGCAACTCGAAGATCCATCACAGTGGTAAGCACCGTGTGGATGAGCAAGGAAAGGGTTTCTACGACGAGAACGCTATTCCACCAACGTGGATCAACTCACGTCAGAGCGTCCGTATTCCGATCAATCGCAATGGGACGATAGATCACAATGGATCCCGTCCGTACTCTCCTCCCACATCTCCTCCGGGTCCAGCAGGTGCACAGCCACCTAATCGACAGCCAACCCAGGACGAAGATCACAATGATTGGGAGACAGTGGGAGAGAGCGCTTTCGGACTTTGTCATGAGGATGATAATGATTCAGGTCTGATTGGGGGCACTGTTGGCCGTGCTGGTAGTAGTATAGCAAATACCTCTGATGCTGGAACTTCTAGTGTACACATCGCAGAGCTTGAGGAATTCGGCTCGACAGATAGAATCGCTCAGCATCCTGGTAATATCCAGTTCTCGGGAGACTACCGTCAGCGCGACCTGAAGAAGACCAAGATGCCAATTCTCGCGCCAGTGTTCAATGGTCACAAAGTCAATGGATACCTTGCTGACTCAATGCGAGTGCGTCAGCCTACCAATCTTCATTACTTCCAAAGCCCGCCGCCGCTTGCTGAAGCACATAAGCATCCATTCAACTCATCTCCGCCGGATGTCTTGTCGTCTGCTCGACCAGCCAGGTCCAAGGGAATTCTTCGCAGCTTTCTGACCTCGGATGGCTCGAAAATTTCCGGCTTCAAGAACGAGGGTACGCAGAGAGGAGAAAGTAGCAATACGAAAAGTCACGGCTTGGGAAAAGTTTGGACAGATAGTTACCGTCAAATTGGACCCTCGGTTAGCACTCAAAACCATCCTTTCGCTAGACGTTCCATGGACGATGATAATGCCCGACCAACATCGTGGCAATATATCATTGACTCTGCGAACGATACCTCTACCCCGAATTTCAGGAGTCAGGATGGTTCCCATGATCCAGGCAGCATGCGTTCTCCCAAGCACGAAGTATCTCTCAGAGAGATGCTCGAGGATGATCGACAGAGCGGAGGTGTAGAGGCCTACAGAATAGGCAAGAAGACGGCACCTATTCAAACCCGAATTGAGCCTATGTCTGCTCGCCGGCCTCCAGGAGAATTTTATCAAGGACTGCGTACCGTGTCGAATCAACCACGCGTCGGACCTAACCAACATGATGGCACTGGAAAGATCGCTGGAAGACGTACCTCATCCAAAACCTACGGAACAAAGTCTCTTCGCCCCCTCTCACTTGTCACAGACCGGCAAGCATCTACCCCAATTAGCTCCACAAACCCTAGTGAATTCGCTGGATCGGATTTTGTCTATCGCTCTCCGTTAGCTCCACCAAAGCGGTCGACTTGGCAAAGATTGTATACTGATTCCGGTTTATTCGAATTGCAGGAGAGAGCAAAGACAGATGGTGTTTACAGTTCTCGAACAGCTATCTCGAGTGTGGACAACGAGAGACTCTCACGTCGACACCTCTACGAGCCCCCAAGATTGGTTTCCCGAGACACCCGACAAGGCAACCAAAGATCAAGCCTCCAAGCCCGGAAGTCGAACATTTCTTTGGTTGTCCTTGCTCTGTGTGCCCTATTTCCTCCCCTGCTAATCTTGTACGCTCTTGGTCTGTTGGACAGTTTCATGGCTTGGTATAGCGACGGTGAGTTCTACGAGTTCGGCAAGGGACAAAAGAAGTGGGCCGGCATCGTGTTGGTCGTGGAAGTTGTAGTCATGGGGATTTTTGTTGCTGCTTTTACAGTTTCGTCCCTGAAAAACCACTGATGGCACCTCTTGTTGCGCAGGAGGCAAAACAGTTTGGTTCAAGGCCTGGTGGATATTCCCTGCTCCAGGCGGATTTGAGGAGTTTTTTTTCTGAAAAAAATGATTTTCTGAAGGTCCAGCGGAGAGATTGGAAGTTGGGTTATTATGGAATGGTTGAATTTGACGATTTTGTATGTAATTATGTTGGAAGGTCGATGATACCCTTTAGTTGTTATACAGGAGCAATAAAATTGATTATAATGATTGATCCTCTGTGAATCGTGAGATGAGTGGCGGCGGAGGTAGTGAGACAAGACTCGAGAACGACTACTCGAAGATTGCTTCACTCATCGCCATCAAGACAAATATCACTCTTCGGACTAGATACATAAAGTACATATATATTTATCATCTTTTAATGAGTTTTACAAGTTGGAAACTATAGAGCATATATTACAAGCTGTTTTGTTATTCCCTGCATTCATTGACGAAACCTTCCTCTAGTCGTAAGTATATATCCAAATAATCCTGGAGATTGCGGGTCAAATTCGAAGGAACATAGTGAGTGTATCGTAGGAGGGGTAGAAAAAACCTGGTCTCTTTGAAAGAGTACTGTCTTGTCTTACCAGTACCGCTCTGGTGCCGGCGGGGTTCAGTCTTAGCTTTCTAGATTCTTTGAAATAGAGCTGGAGGTCCCTACGGAATACCGCATAAATGTTTGGAGCCGTCGGGCTATTTAAACTTGACGCTCCAAGTGCTCTGGCCCCATCTAAACGGCACGACCTCTACGCCATGGCCCTTAAAGGATCCTTGTATAATTTCCGGCCCCTTCCTGATAATTATGGTTTCGTTTTCAATCTCTGATGATAACTTATAAAACCTCCTGCCATAGCTACTCAGAAAGCCTTGTAGGATATCTACAGTAACCTCGTCTTCGGTGATGACCTTTCGCGCAATAGCTTGCTCGAAAGCATCAATTACAAGGGGCAGAACATATGGTTGCGTGAATACACCAGCAGCTATCTTTCCGGTTCCACCTTTTTTTGCCTTTATATCGTGTGGTGCAGAGTCGCTTCCGAGGAAGAATTTACCTGTTCCGGCGAGAGCAGCTTTGATGAGAGCTTCTCGGTCAATTGGCCATTTAGCAACCGGCTTGCAGTAACAAAAAGGATCATCAGCCCAGTCATCAACCGTCAGGAATAGATGATGGGCTGTAATTGTGCCGACAACGTTTGGTCCGCAGTCGTTGACGGCTTGGACAGCTTCTCTTGTCGTGCAGTGCTCAAGGACTATTCTGAGCTTCGGGAACATTTCGTGGAGCCCTTTTAATGTTGGCAAGAACGTTGATTCGGCATTCAGGATCGTGATGTTCTTGGCGTGATCTGAGGGGCATTCACCATGCAGATTTAAGACCATTCCGTAGTGCTCCATGGCACGAAAGACGGGGTAGTAGGGTTCGTAAGACGAGACTCCAGAGCTCGAGTTTGTTGTAACACCTGCTGGATAGACCTTGATGCCAACGATGCCTTGGGCTTTAGCGTCTCTCACTACTGCAGGTGTGATACTTTCGTGGAGGTATAGAGTCATTAAAAAGTTGACTTTAGGATCCAACTGTTGCAGACGGTTCTTGTAGGCTATCGCATCAGAAGGTAACGTCAGAGGAGGAACAAGATTTGGCATAACGTATACTGTATTTACACCTCCAGCTCTGATGAGTGGGACAACGGTCTCCATCATAGCACCATCTCGTAAATGCACGTGGAAGTCTGCAGCTGCTGGGAGCTCCAGACCATCCAATTTGGCCAAGATAGAAGAAGTCATAGTAAGGGTCTGCAAAGCCGTACTCTTTGCTTTGAGGCGGTACGGGCGTCAGGATATTAGAGAAGAGAATAAATCAAGAGATTTGAGCTAGATCTTCGAGAGTACTGTTTAGGAGGGCGTGTTGCCTTGAAGTTGCACAGAAATAAAGGTGAGGCGCTTGAATCAAAGTGAGTGTGAATACCGAATACAATTATCACGTGCTTCAGCGGTCTGGCGTGCGCCCTTAAGTCAAATCAGGCTTGGGCGGCTGGCGGCCAACGCCGGGCGGTCGTCAGTCCGACTTCTCTCAACTCTCCACCTGCATCGTACCACAACCTTATCCCTCGCTCTTTGAACAGCTCGGGTAGGTTATGTTCTCTTCTTCAGTTCGGCGGGTAGCCTTCGCGGCACCGCAAAAACCTATTGCTGCCTCACTCTGCCTCTCAAACACAGCTCCGCGAACGGCATCCTCCCAGGTATTTCCTTACCGCTCACGACGATACTCGTCCTCGAAACCCTCCAGTCCGGCCGATGGCTCTAGCGGAATAAACGAGTTATCGGCAGCGCCTGCGAAGTCGAAATCTAAGACTCAAGGCAAGAAGAAGGCGGCGAAGGATGTTGCGACAAATGCTGGGGGTAAAGGGCGGGACGAGACTATGCTGCACCTGCCCAGCGTGCCCAGTACACAGCATATCGCCCCTCTTCGTAAGTTGCACTTTTATCTGTATTAAAAGCTCGGGCTCTAACGCTGCGCAGAAATTGGCGCATCGGACTTCTTCTCTCTCTACCGCCCTATGTCCCTCACCCACATCTTCCCCAGGGTAGTGACAGATGCCGCCTTCGCCTCGATCTTTACACCCAAAACAAAATCAAACAAGCCTTCTGAGGTTATTTCTGTGCTCTCCTCCGTCACACAGAACATCGAAGCCTTTTCCGATTATCCGGCACTCAACAACCTCAAGCTCTCTGCGCACGAGGAGATATGGAGCGAAACCGACGATGTACGAGCAGCCATAACTGCCGAATCATATCGCGAACCCATGGAAACTCGGAATCAGGATGGGGGTCCCGAGGTCAGCTTGATGGAGTTCCCGAAACACATACTATCAGGCCGATACACTCCCTTCCACCCACCACCAGCTCCGTCCCCTCAGGACGCGCCCGAGAGTCTCGCAGCAGGTGTGGAATCTGCGCATGTGCTGGAGCCGCAGTACAAAACGTATACGGCAATGCTTACAATCGAGGAGTCAACGGATGCCAACGGCGACGTGACCTATCTGGCGCACAGCTCTCCGCTCATCGAGGATGCGCCCAAGGCCGGCCCAACGAAATTCCTGGAACGTATGCAGCAGCGCCGAGAGAAACATTGGATCCAGCATTCGGAAGAGAAAGATATGCTAGCTATCAGCGTCAAGAGGCAGCGTAAGCTGAAGATGAAGAAGCACAAGTACAAGAAGCTGATGCGGAGAACGAGGAATGAGAGGCGCAGGTTGGATCGTAACTAGATCGGCAGACTGGACCGAACCTTTTTTTTCTTCTGCGAGTGTTTGTTTTCTGCATGGTCTTGGTGCTTGGGTCTGGCTTTTCGTTGATGAAGCTTTGGAGGTAGCTCCGTACATTGCTAGACTGGGTACATCGCATTGCGTCGCCTCTCAGACAGGCTTCTCAATACTATACTTCGACTCCTTTTGCAATCTACATGAGATTTCTGAAAAGCATGTGATATTTGTCATGTCTTGCTCCCGTCTTCTCGCATGCCATCGCTTCGCTGACATGTAACAGAGTCCTTTTGACACCACACCACTCGTCATCCATCGTGACAGAATGAAGCGCGCAGCTGATCTCTGACAATAGATTCCCAAATCACAACAAGAACTGACTCGCCTGAAAGCCACGCCCCGCTATCTTCTCATTCTGTACTTCCCCATCCCCGAGATCCGCCTGCGTATTTTTGCACTTGCACTGTATTCCAGTCTTGATTGGGACTGATCCTCTTACTTGCAGCCTCGGGGAGACTGTGCCCTGTGTATGCAGCGGTATTATGATCAGCTCGCTAGTCGAACCCGTATCTGAAAGACTAGCCAATTTGATAATAACGCATTGGATACTCTCCCTTGAAAACATGGGAGGTATTAGCGCAAAGCTTAATGATGCTGTACACGGGATCCTCTGCGTATCTTTCTTTTTCCCTGCTCCGCGATAAGGCAATGTCATCTAGCCACCCATTCATGCTGCGCTTTTGGGTATGCCCGAAAAACTAGGAAGTACCGGTTCCCAGAATGGAGTGCCTATTTCCCAGCCCGTGAACGCCTGAGGGTATGTACACATGCCGCCCCGCAAATTACTATCATGTCCATTAATACAACAGCTCCTGCCTTTAATGCAAGAGGAGTCTTCCGTTCGTTCAGCCTCTAAGCCAGGACTACGCTAGGTTGCGTTCAGGGCCTTCCAGAACTGAGGTTCAAACGCTGACTTAGATGGCGAAGCAAGTCAAACTGACAATGAAAACCATCACCAAATTTCCAGCAGCAAATCGGACGGACCCATAGCTGCTTCCAGAGGTGGCATCCTCTGTCCCCCCTGCGGCAGTGGTGCCGTTGGGCAGTGTTCCGTTAAGGAGAATGGTGCTTGTGCCATTGACGTCGGCGACCGTAACAAGACTGTGATTCAAGGCAGAGTACGTGCCATCACCAATGATGGAATCGAGGAACGTAGAGTTGTTATTATCGTCGCATCCACAAACTACAACGGCTGTTATTATGTGGATGAGAGTATTGATGCCAGGCGCCAGGCAGAGTGGATACAGCATCGTCTGGATAGGGAGTACTCACCGAGGTAAGCGGCGCAAAGACAGGTTACAGGCTTGGTCTCGTTCACCCCTGCGGTGTCCTGTCTCGTCTCCAGCTCGCCCAGGTGGAGATCACGAGTCGCAATCGATGTGCTGTTTTGACGACCAGTGCGGTTGTAGAACGAATAAGGATTTCCGTATGGATAGGAGTAGGCACCATAAAGCCAGAGACCGGGGTAGATGGAAAGCAGACCAACCCCTAGGAATACCGGCGCAATTCCCAATGGAGACCTGGCACCAGCAGTGTAGGGTGTTGTTGCTCCTCCGCCATAATATCTCCCTCCTCCATAGTTGGGTCTAACACCTGAACCGGTCTTGGTAGAGCCTCCTGCATTGGAGGATGGTGAGCCTCTGCCTGTGGAAGTTGATCTAGATTTGTCAGTTTTAGACCTGAAGAACCATGATGATGATGATGATGATGATGATGATGATGATGATGATGATGATGATGATGATGATGATGATGATGATGATGATGATGATGATGATGGCCACAATGAAGGCTCAATTAGTACAGCAATCGTAGCCACCTTGGCTTCCTGTGAGCAAGCGAGATTCACGTAAAGGTTTGGTGACCTTTTACATCTCCGGCGGCCAGCTTCCATGAATCCTCGACGAGATGCGCAGCAACATGTGCAAACGAAGAAGTACTACTTCCAGCTGCATGCGCTGCGCCCCTGGGATCTCCTCACGAACGAATGATATACTACTCCCATTCTCGTTCCCGGATACTGAAATCGGAACGTACCCCGATGATGTGCCACTGCTGCCTCCTTTGCCAGAAGAGCTGGATGCGCCCCCGCCCTTTCCCCCGGCGCCGCCGCCACCTTTGCGCTTCCAAAGATCGTTGGGCGGCGCAGATATACTCCCTGCTACTTGTACGGCCTCGCGCCTCTGTTGGATGTCGGTGACGGGTTGTGGGTGGGCGAGAGCTGGGGCGTGGAGTAAAAGTAGACATGCTACTGTCATGCCCTCGAAGAACTTCATATTGATATGCTGAGTTTTGTGATTTTTTGCCGAAGTTCTCGCGCGTAGAGAATCGACCAAACAAAGAAAAACAAAAAAAAGAAAAGACAACCAAGTGCCTTGATCAGTACCGTAGACGTGGGATGTGATTCGATTTCGATTTTTAGAGGTGGTGATGTTTTCAGCTTCAAGGGTGTTTTGCCAGTAGGGGGTGGGGAAGTGGTGGGGGGCGAAGTTAAGCTTATTATATGGGAAATTTGGACCGTGCCTGTTTTGCCTGTTTTGTCTCGTCTGATTTGATTTGATGATCTGGTTACCAAGACCAAGGATCAGGTTACTCCGTACTTGTAGAAGTATGTAGTACATCTTTCGAGGTTCTAATAAAATCCCTTGCCCAATGACTCCAAGCGTGCAGCACATCAAAGGAAATCAATGATTCATGTCATCACACGTCAGGATCTGATGCCGCATAGCCCGTGTACGTAGTAGAACCCGAAGCCGTTTAGTTTAGCCAGAGAGTGGCGTTGCTTGCTTCTGTACTGTAGTATGTGATTACTCGTGCAAAATGATATCTCTTTCAAACCTGGAGGGATTTTGGTCAATTGACGCTGCTGCGCCTCTCTGTATACTTACTTCTACTCTGTACGAAGGATGTCATGAATGTCCTGGGCGCCCGTCATGCATCTACCCCCGGAGAAAGATCCGGTCTGATCAGATGAGACGACGGTCCGTCAGCTGTCCAGAACGCCTTCAGGATTGTCGAAAGAAAATGCGACTTGATCACAGGCTTCAGCTGGGACGCCGCTGCGTAGAGAATGAAAATTCTTTGATGTCAAAGTGTAGGTCAGCGAAGAGAAGGATAATACGGGAGAGGGGGAATGGAGAGATTGGGTGTGGAGTTATCTGGAATTCGAATAAGTAAGGCTCTTTAGCTAGGCAGATGAGGTTGTTCGTATATATATATATACATATATAAGTTGTGGCGGAAGGGCGTGTGATACTAAAGTACCAAAGCCACTCACTAACAACTGGGTTGTCCACAGCCCTGAGACTTCCAGACTTGGCGTGAAAATACTTCCAGAGGAATCGTCGTCGTCCTAATATCGAGGGGTAAATGAATGACGAAGAAAACCCTACATACTACTACGCCTGGGTAAGCTTGACCGAAATATCCATTCTCTTGGCTAGAAAGGATGCCTGTAACACTGGGGCGCAGTGATCTAGAGCCCCTCCAAGGGACCGAAAGGTTGACGTGCAATATCACCAAGACCATTTCAAGAGCAGCTTCGGCGTGACTATCATCTAATCGCAATAGTGCTTTCAAGTCCCAAAGGCTCGTCTGAATCTCACTCCAACTCCTTTTCCAAAACAGCAGGGGCGGTGATAGTCTGGCCCTTGAGCTTCTCCAATCCCTCGCCACCCTGTGATCTTGTAAGTATTCGTCTAAATGGAAAGCAGTCGGAGAACATACGTAGCTGATCAAGGGCGATATCTCAATACCGTCGGCATCACCCTCACTAACCACAGTCGCACCGGCGGCCTGCGCCCACCGCTTTCCTTGATCCATGATATCCTTCTTACTGGTATCTGGATCATCCTCACCCGTGCCTCGGGCGTTCTTCAGAGGGGAGAACTCGTCCTCACGCTTGACCTCCATACAAGCAAACTGCTTGAGCTCGAGAAGTGGAAAGCAGTCGAATACAAATTGCTCCAACTTGATACCATTGGGCTTCTCGGGTTTGACAGTGGTTCCCTTGTCGGTATCCACATACGGAATCTTCTTGCGGGCAACGTGGTGAGGAAGCTTGTGCGCCCATTCCGGGATGGACTCTAGGAAGCGGAAGGAGTAGTAATGGTTGACGATGTTGGCTGCCCTAAACTTAAGAACATCAGGCTGCTTTGCATCCTTGGCCTCCGCAGTCTCCTTGTCAATCTCAGAGTACTCGACTACATCTGGTTTGCCGTTCTTGAGTAGGATGAGACCGACGGACTCGGTAGCATTGCGCTTCCGGACGACCTTGGTAGCAATATCGACATCCTTGGAGGCGGCGAAGCCAATGAAGACCGGGTCTGCAACCTTCACCAAGCAGTTATCCACGCAATAAGCGTGAATATGTTCAGTTCCTCGCTTCCGCATGTCACTCATGACATTAGATGTGACCAATGCCTGGTAAATACCTCCGTTCCCGTCAGGTGCAACGGCAACCTTGCCCTTGCTTTCCAGGAGAATCTTGCCGTCATTTGAGATACATGGCAAAACACCTTGTTCGAAGATGATAACGTTCTCCTTGGCCAAGCCGAAATATCCGTTCTCCTGAAAGTACTTTTCGGTGGGACCTCTGGTAGGACCACTGGTCATAACATACCAAGGTATCACCACGTCTGCCTTTCCACCCTGCTTCTGTGCCAATCGCTGAACCTTGCGAATCCGCTCTGCCTGGATTTGAAAGAGCGATTTCTCCGACGGAAGACCGATATTGAAGCAGCCTTTAGGATCTGAGCTTCCCAACCGTGTGCCTTGTCCGCCAGCCATAAGTACCACCGCGACCTTATTATCTGCGATCAACTTCAGCCCTGACTTGTGCCACTTCTCGAGATCCTCCATCTGCGAATCAAGTATGCTCGCCGTGGCAGAGCCTGGGAGAGGTTCGAGGCCTGTCTCCTTCTCGGCATCTTTTGTCTGGGGTGGGGGGTTGAGGGCTCGGTCAGTGATGGTATTGATGTGTTCAGGGTTGAAAGAAGAGAGTTGTTCAAAGAGAGTTGCTTTTTCTGGCACACTCAGAGTGTCGTAGAATGCAAAGACTTGCTCTTGCTTCGCCTTTATGTACTTTTCCTTCAGTTCTTCGAGCTGAGTGGCAGTGGGTTCCCGAAGAGGGGCAGCTGGGTCGGAATCGCTCCCAATGTGCACCTTGTTCAGAACACTCTTTACAGCATCCATGATGAATGTGAGTTTGGATTGAAGAGGAGAACCTTTGGGGAGATAGACGTGAAATAGACTCGGATAATTGATATGTTATGAAGTAATTTTGAGAACTGCTTTACACGAAAACCTGAGTGTAAAAATAGCCTAACAGCCCCGCTGTGTTTTTCAACAGGGAAAGCTCCGACAAGCTTAAGGGGCAACGAATTATCTTTCTTCCTAGTTGGCACTATCAAGCTTATCATCATTGTTCGAATTACCTCACGCCTTACAAATCAGATTCTGAGGCCTCAGATAACATGAATTTCCCGGCGTCGGAGGATATATGGGTAGTTGCAGCTTTACCCCCGCTCTCGTTCACAGCTTGTACCTGCTAACACTCGGATTTGTCCCCCTGCAGCCGTGCGAAGCTGGCTATAGACGTGATGGATAATATAACAAACGAAGAAGAGCAAAACGAGTCTGTAGAGCTTCGGCATATGTCCAATCCTCTCCCAGCAACTTTCCAGGGAAAGTTGAATCTGGCAAGCTTCTCTTTCTCGCCAAAGCCTACATCCGATTCCATCTCTCCTCTCCAAGAACCACGAATACCTCAATCGAGCTCTATCCTCGGCTCTCCGGCGTCCACTCCCAAACGCAAATCCAGCACTTGTCTCACACCCTCCCCCTCACCCGCAAAGAAAGCGCGCCCTCCCTCCGGCTATGCCCCTCCATCAACCTACGCCTACCTCCCAGAGCTTCGAGACGTTCTAGAGCCCAACTTGATATGCGTCTTCATCGGCCTGAACCCCGGCATTGAAACGGCTCGGTCAGGACATGCATACGCTCATCCCTCAAACCTCTTCTGGAAACTGTTGCACAGCAGTGGCTGTACCACCCGTCGTTGTCGACCAGAAGAGGACGGCGATTTGCCAAGGTTGTTTGAGATGGGACATACGAATATCGTGGCCAGACCAACACGGAATGGAAGCGAGCTCAGTAAAGAGGAGATGGACGCCAGCGTAAAGGTGCTAGAAGAGAAGATCCAAAGGTTTAGGCCGGAAGCTGTGTGTATAGTAGGAAAGAGCATCTGGGAGAGTGTGTGGAGGGTGAAGAAAGGGAAGAAGATTCAGAAAGGAGAATTTAGGTATGGATGGCAGGATGCGAGCGAAAATATGGGCATGAGCCTTGTTGATGGACAGGAAGGCTCGAGAGTCTTCATCGCCTGTAGTACAAGCGGACTCGCTGCGAATCTGCGGCCTCTCGAGAAGGAAGCTATTTGGAAAGAGTTGGGCATTTGGGTTGAGAAGAGGAGGGAGGAAAGGGCTCGTAGTCGACTCACACAAGGCTCTTGAACTGGCCAGTCATCTAACTATTTTTCTTGTTACTTATTAGTATTATCATGATTATTGTATTATTCATGTTTCGATTCTTGTCGATAGATATTTGAGTATCGTCGTAAGGGCTCGTAGTAGGTGCTCTTGTTCAAGCTCGCAATTGGTGTCAGATTTTATTTTGAACGTCATTTATCGAAATTCGCGTCCTCCCTCGGCCAGCTTCGCTAAGAAGTCGTCTTCTCTCATCCGATACAACAGGTGAGGCACAGCCTAGGGAGGCGATGCGCCGTTGAGGAGAGGTGATCTAAGTGCTGGGAGAGTGACGAAAAGAGGGAGGGACCGGAATGAAAGACTATCAATCAATGAGTTAAAAACATGGATCTTGGAGCAGCGAGTTTAGCCTCCCAGCACTAATCGAACCAGAATATAAAGCTTATGGGCCTGGAGTATTGGAGCTCATCTGAATGCTAGCGAAAAGAACGAGCTGCCATGGTGGAGTCTGAATTGATTAGCCATGATTCTGTTGTACATTTATCCTAGCGATAGGGCGATAAGGTAAGCTCGATCCCCTAGCAAGCTACACTCGCACGACGAACTTGGCTTAAGCTTCACATATCGTCCCAAGCTGGAGATGTATCTAACCCACGTCGCATACATAGACCTTAGATATTGTCACGTCTAGTCAGTTTATTGGCGATGGCGACAGTAGCAGGAAAGAGAGGACCTTCGGTCTTGGTACGCAGTTCCCATGATGTAAAGCCTGTGAAGCATCTTCAGTCCATATGCTAACATTTCTCGCAGGTTACCGACTCTCGTGAACGACCCCAGACAGCTCGCAGCTTATCACAACGGCCGGCCGCCAACGGGCAAAGCGTAGTCCGCAATCGAGCCCCGACACGCTTCATCTCCGTCGACAACGTTCTTCAATACGCCTCCGAAATCCCCTCGGGTCAAGCGCGAGGTCCACCAGGCAAAAGACCTGCTCCCCCTGCCGCACAACGAAAACCCAACAATGCCGTTCCTGGCACAGGCAACCGGATAGCGCAGCAGAATGTACCGGGCAGAAGCACAAAGCTGGTGGAAAAGCTGGTCCTTATCCCAGAGACAGAGAACGAGGTGGAGGACTCGGATGAAGAGGTTGGCGAGTTTGGGAATATGCGATTGGATGGGGAAGAGGCGCCGCTGAAGGATGCGGAAATGGATGTCTTGAAGAAGCGGGGTGGTGTCCGGGGCAAGAGTTATGCAGAGCGATTGCCTAAAGCTAAGAGAGCAGAGAAGCTGGCTAGGGTGACGGCTTACTGTACTGCGCAGAATTACAAGCCGAAAGCTATGGCTACCTTCGTAAAGGAGAGGCATGGAGCGAAGACTAAGCTGTATGATGATTGCCTTTATACGGTTTATCATCTGCCGTTGTTACCTGGACTCGAGGGCTTCAGGATTAGGAGTAGTCCGATCCTGAAGAGCCCTGGCGGGAAAGCGGTGCTGGACGAGGAGATCGAGAGGAGCGAGCAGAGAGATTATCATGAAGGGTATTTCGAAGACACGGATACGTACGGTGTGAGAGGCGGAGAAGAGAGTCCCCGAAATGAGAGTGACGAGACGAGGAAGAGGAGGCAAGAAGATGACCGACGAACTCGAGAGGAAAAAAGAATCCAAGAGCAAGGCAAAAGAGGTGATAGCCCCAATAGGATAGCCCCGGATGCCACAACATTCGGCGAGATGTTCGTATTCTCCTACGGAGTGATGGTATTCTGGAACTTTACAGAACGCCAGGAAAAGGACATACTGGCCGACTTAACCTTTTCCGAACACGAGACCGGTGTATCCCTGGTCATACGGCCTGTGAAGGAGGACGAGTATGAGACTGAAGAGCTCCATTTCGAATACAGCCCGCTAGTGGAGCGCCCGAGGGTTTTCAACGATATGATCACGCTGAGGAGTGGAGACCATATGATCAAGCTCACTATGAGCCATGCAATTGCCCAGAGTACAAAGTTGAGCTTTTTCGAGGAGAAGATGAATCAGACGATGTCCAATGCGGAACATGTGCCCAAACACCTTGCTCTGACAGGTCAACTAGGGATGAATCGGAGAGAGATCGTGAAGATTCTTGGACGGCTCTTCCAGAGCCGAGTAGATGTGAACCTCTGTGAGTAATGAAATCGAAATTCTCACTCGCACTAGCTAACGAAGCCCAGCATCAAATATTCTCGACGTTCCAAACTTCTTCTGGGATTCCGAACCTACTCTCCACCCCCTGTACATCGCACTCCGCGAGTACATGGAGATCGCACCCCGTATCAAAGTCCTCAACGAGCGCTGCCGGGTCTTCCTCGAGCTCGCCGAGATTCTCAGTGACAGTATAGCCGACACGAAAATGACAGTAATCACCTGGATCATCATCGTGCTCATTGTCATCAGCATTGGTGTCACCGTTACTGAAGTCGGTTTGCGCTTCGGCATTCTAGAGAAGGGGAAGGCAGATAGGGATAAAATCTATACTGCTGGTGTCATGGGGGCGGGGAGAAATTGGACGAGTGCTGATTTCTCAGATAGTCAGCTGGGAGCTATTTGTGGAGCGCAATTCGTGGACAAGGGGGAATTGTAGGTAGATTGCTTGTGGATTGCTTTGCGTAGCCCGGTGTTTGGCGTTGGACGGGCAAACGTGAAGGGAATATTTTGCAGAGCAGGGGCTCTAGTTCTTCTGAATATCAACAAGATGCGTTGCACACAGTATATTGGATTACTTTGCTGTCACCAAATTGACGAATCACATAAATCGAGTCACATATGTGAGTCTCAAGCTAAAGTGAAGCTCTCGTTCGTTCAAAATACGTATATCGTGGTAGCAATCGAGAATTCTGTTTGCTTCATCTTTGATTGTTTGTTGCGCAATACCGAGGACCTATTTCTGGACAGTAATCCATAGGTTGACGAGATATGAGCCGTGTTGCTCAGAACCTGGGCTCTTTGCCACAGCCACGCCTTTCACATGGAGACAGATGGGGCTGTGAGGGGTACTCTATTACCATGCTCTCCAAACGAGTCAACGGAAACGCAAGGCCACCAGCCCCACTCGCACACTCATGTACTTGGTGGAAACAGCGCGACAAAAAGGAAGAAAATCCAAGCTCCTCGGAATCTCGTGCCTCAGTTGACATTTATGTCTAGATGAACTATTTTTGGTCACTAGAACTCGAAGTCGTGTTTTCCGTGCTTTGCAAAACATCATACCCTGCCGCCAAGCAAACAGGGGTAGAACATTTTTAAGCGAAGTCAACAAAAGCTCTCGCGATTCCAACATCAGCTCAAGCTTTCTCAGTGCTTCGGATAGCGTATTACAAACTCTCTAGGTCCTCTTGTTTCTTCGGAGCATATAATTTCCATTGTTTTTGATCCGAAATCCACAAGGCGATTATGAGTGAGAGCAGTATAAGCATTATCCTATGTTAAATTGGGTGTGCCTGACAATTCCAGTGAAGTCAATCAAGCGTTACCAGTCACAAAATATGCAATTTGGTATTTTGATATATTATTCTGCCTAGTATAGTCCTTGTGTCATATTATGCATTTTGGTCTGCTCTTTTATTTCATTGTTGGAGTTGGCTAGCTGTTGTACTGCGCATGATAAAAAAAGCATGTTGCCATATCGTCTGATACATTATCCCCTGTCTTGTACATATGACTACTTTTCTTTCTCTGCACAGAAAACTGGTCTCATTCTTACCAGGGATGTTCTTGTAAGGTATGCTGCCTCTTCCACTTATTGCCAGTCATATTCGTGTACTGACTTTGGTTTACGCACATATTTCGGAACAGTCTTCGTTAGAAAAAACGATGTCGAACTAACCTCTATACAAATATAATTTCGTAAGCCTGGCAATTCTGTGACCTGTTCCACTAAGAATTTTCGTCGTACGTCGCTGTAATCCCAAAGCTGACCATCACTTAAAGTTCCAGCTCAATTGCACCAGTTACTATGGGGCTCCTTTAGTAAATCCAAACCCTAGTACTATGATCCAGCCGCCCTAGTAAAATGCAGAACTGGTATAACAATTACGGCCTATCTGCCCAAGGATTTTACCAACAACGATACTTGTACGGTGCACCGGGCCTGCAGCCCCGAGTGCAAGAATGGCATGCCACCGTGCAAGAAAAAGAGAAAACGTGCTGCTTGTGGCCGAAAATTTCAGACTACAAGGATGAGAGCTTCCTCAGCAACGTACAGCTTTCCTAGTCCGTCTTTCTGAGCAGAGATGTTAGGAAGGGTGTTTTGCTTAGGTCTTGAGGCGCAGCTAATGCGATCAATACCTTATATGCAGTTGGCGACAGAGTAAATTACGCGCCGGGCCAGCCGGGAAATCAGATCTGGCTGGTTTCCAAGGGAAGGAAGAAATATCATCGATTAACAAAACTCGAATTCGGGGGTCTCTATTGTGTGCAACCCGAGGCAGGAGTAAATTTTGCCTTTTGAACCTCTACTTCTGCCCATCGACTACCACGTCTCGATACGCAACGCTCTCATGGTTCTATGAACCTCCTCTGCAAACGTCGAACTTTTTTAAAAACAAATCTCCCGACTACCTCTGTATAGCCAGTGCAGCCCGTTGCCAAGCTGTGCCGTGTCGCCTTGTCCCAAATGTTCCTTTCTTTCTCAGCTCACAGCGAGCGTCGCGTACATAGTTAAAGATATCAAAGTAGACATGCAAAATCTCGTGCAGTAAGATTTCGATGTAATCGTGGACTCGCCACTCTCTTGTGTGTATATCCGAATCCGCAAACCGTTCCGTTTGTGTCATCCACTTTTCGATGAGGCCGACCTAAGCATCAACACCAAAGAAAAAAAAGGGTTTCGAGGGCTTCTTAGTACGTGTGGAAGATAGTCTAGCTCTCATGTGGATCTTTACTTTTTAGATGTTTCTCCCTCGTGGCAAGAGACTGTCGGAGAGGATATCTTTGGAGCCAGGATTCCAATCGATAGTTGTAGAAATATGTTTCCAGAACGCACAAAAGTGCACCCACGCAGTGACCAGATAAAACCAATAGATTAATTTTAGGTACCCCACGAAAAAGCAAAACGTCAATATTTTTTGAATGCCAGCCTCCAGTAGAGAGTCGCGACTCTTCAGATAATTGAGCAACGCGCGTACCTGGAGCGGCTTGGTCGTACCCAGATTGTTTTATAAGAGCAATACAAATACCGGATTTAATTTTTACCTTCGTAAATTCAAATGATATCTCGAACCGGAAGGATCAAATTGGAACCAAAACAAAAATATCAGATGACAGACCCTGCTGCAATAGAGAATAAAAAGGTAGTACTTGATCGAAGGGAAGAAAGTTCGTCAGGATTCGGAGCGGGAACAGGAAGGTAGGTAGAGCGACCAGTACTGTGGGACAGGGAGGAAAACAGATACTCAATACCAATCTGGCAGAGAAACCCCCCATAGTATACTTTGAATGTCTCCAGGTCGATTGCCATAGGCCATCGCAAGAATCAAACCCACTATATCGAATGGTCTGAGGATATAAACAGCACAAAGCCCACGTCGTGAGTCGCACCTTTCACATAAAGAACTTGAGTCAAGTGACCCAATTTCGTCGAGAAAAAAGAGAAGCATGAACTCTGCTGGGAGGAAACATGTGTAGCTAATGAGCATGTGCTAGACTATTTGTTATGCTCTGACACCTAAAAGTGAGGGCATGATATTGGTATGTGTGCAAGCAAGCAACAAGGGCCAAGACTAGAAGCGAGGGATGAAAAGGGGTCGCTGAAAATTTTAAGGGATATGGTGCGGCATTGACGCACGCCGGACATTGCTCGCGAGGACGAATATTTTTAGTAATTCCCTACTGGAAACTGCTTTGAGGCTAGGAGGGGAGCGAGCCCACCTGGACCAATCTCGATATCCCATTGTTTATTTCTTGTGACTGGAGATGACGCTGGCTGATCTGATGTTTTCACGGGACTTTACTTCCACCAAAAATTGTCAGCTAGCAATTCATGATTCCTGGACAGATACAAAAGATGAGGAAAAAATGAAGGGTGAGAAGCTATTCATAGCAGATTATAACTATGGAGGATATCAAAGGCCAGCGTGCTAGGGTAATGTTAGTAAAAGATAAAAAGTTGCTGTCGAAGAAGAACGCAGCCGTTTCCCGTACACCGAGACTCCAAATGAAGATCTCATCTCGAGATCTTCCAACACAAAGGCCTCCAAGCCCAAATAACATCAAGAACACAGCCAAAAAAAAAAGACATGTCACTTTAATCGATCAAGTTGACGGTAGTCGAAATCACTAGGCGGCTCGTTCCATTTTGGTAGTTCAGGCTCGTGACCCTCTTGCACATCCGTCTCCGAACCATGTGGATCGATGGATTGAATATGTGACTCGATGGGTACGACATCCTCGTAGGTATTCTTGACCTCATCATCCCTGTGGCTGTCAATCCAGGGAAGCTGTCTCTGCTCGATACTTGGCTCAATGTAGCTCACACCTCCCTTCGCTGAACTGTTTCCCCCGTGCTCTACCCAGCTCTTTTCTCCGTTTTCAGTCTCGATTTGCCAACTTTTCATATCAACTGGCAGATCTGGCCAGGCGTGTTGTTTCACCTCGTTTGAATCCCAGCCGGGAGCCGGAGTGCTGGAGGGCACGGCGTAGCTTGCCCAAGTGGGGTCCTCGAAACTATCTGTGGCAGGCTGTTGCCAGCTTTGAGAGGCAGGTTCGAAGTCGTGAAGGTTGACGTGCGAGTTGGCAAGGAAGCTGTCGATGTTCGCCGCCACATCGTTGTCAACAAGTGTAGTTTCACTGTCTATGGTATCGGTATTAGAGATGAAGCTGAGATTTTCACCCGGTAGATCAAATGGTGGTGCGTATGTGTAATTGGGACCTGAAAAGGGAGACTGCAGACCTGCAGTGTGTGGTGGCGTTACAAGACCTTGGGGAAATGGGTCGATCATACTAGATTGCTGGAGCTGAACAGGCGCTTCGGACCAGGTATTGAAGTTCTCATTCATGCTGGCTTGGATATGGTGGTGAGGGTGCGGAGAGGGTGACATACACATCCGGCGAGGGGGAGTGTTCGCGTCGAGATATCGCCAGTTGGTGCTGTTTCCTCGTTCGTTGTTTGGTGCCTGGCGAAATGTCCACAGCATAATTGCTCGACGCACGAATGGATGACCTGGCCCTGCGGAAGACTGAACTTCTTGATACATCGAGATCTGATCGACATAATCGGACGCAGGTCGAGTGCGGCCCATTCCGTTGTTGAATGAATGCTGTAGCTTCCCTTCGTACTTGGACTGGATATTCTGCAAGCACGAGAACGTTTGCGCCCAGGAACTTGCAGGAAATGGAATCTTGATGTGAGTCTCGCCGTCGCTTAAGCAAGTCACTTCGACTAAGAATACCTGGGCTTCCAATGGTGGATCTGAGACTGGGTCGCGGTAGAGCTCAGGTGGTTTACTGAGAGTTGTCACGATCCTCCAGTCGGTATCAATTTGTCTTCCTGGCATCGAAAGTACCGTACGACTGCAAAGGTCTGATCCTTCGGGTGGCTGAGCGGTAAGGAGATTGAGCGATGCCTCCATGTGAATAATCTCACAGTCCAGCTCCCCAGAAGTGTATAATTGATGCAGGAAAGGAAATCTTTGTCGCCAATCCGAGATCGCTTCTAGACTGGCGCGACTTCTCTGCATTTGAAGTCCGGTAAATCTGTGTGCGACTAAGCCATTCATGTAGAGATCCTCCTCGTGGACGTCCCGATTTCGATCGTCAACCGATGAAGACGAGGATGTCATGAGAAGCCAAAATAGAACCGGTCTCATGGGACATGATGTGGACATCTGTGTCTGCTCGTAGTGAGTACGCTTCTCTCTGGGGAGGTGGCCATTAGCGAGAGCCGTAAGGCAAGGGTCATTCTTAAAGGAATCTTCGAACCCGTTTTGAGGGGTGGGCGCCGGTGGGAACAACCGGTCGACTGCTCGAATTAGCATCGTTTTGGACAATACATGAGTTTATCTCACAGGCAGGATGGTCTTTCAAAAAGGCCTTTAGTACTTGGATGTGACTGGAGACCTGTTTGCGAGTCCTCCTCATCGACTCATCAGGTCGGGCGCCAGGGGGGAGACTCTCCAAATAAGCAATCCATATGTATTCTTTTATGAGCTCATTGCGACCATGAGGTTTTCCATGATATGAGAATTTCCTTCGGCCCATGGCTGGTATTTTCATTAGTGCTACATACGATACTGTCAGTCAAAGAGTGATAGTGTGGAAGTGTTTGGATCCCCACCATCAAGGAAAGCGAGCTCTAGCTCTTGTGGCCATTTTGAATCTTCTCCATTTCCTCCGGCACGCTCCTGTCGTTCACGATAAGCTTGGTACTGGCTGGACTCGACGATAGGATTTCGACTGTAACGCATATGACGTTGTCTCCGAGTGGTCTGACGTCGAAGCTTCAATGTGTTGCCTGCCGATTGTCGAGGAGGCTGAGAGGGGACCGTGGGAATGGAGTACACAGACCTCTCCCGAGGCTGGTGTCCTCTGCTACCATGATAGGGTGTTGAAGCCAGGGTGTGATGCTGGGCGTTCCCAGCTGAATCCGCGAGAGGCTGTCTGACCCTGGAAAACCCACTGGGGTCGTCCAGTGGAGGGTGTGGAAGTGTATAACTTGAAGGTAAAATTGGTCGACGGCGTTCCATCGATCGCTGGTAAGAATGCTTCGCCTCGCCCAAAACACCAGCATGTGCTGTGTTGATAAAACACGCGTTCGTGACTTCGTAGGGCTGTAGTGCAAAAAGCTTCTGTTGGTTGGGGTAGAATAAGGATTGTAGCAAGAAATGTTTGGAGGAATGACAGCAAGATTCTTGCAAGTTGAAGAGATGTCAACAGGTGACAGGTGCAAGCTTATAAGAGGGTGGGCAAGAACTCGGTTGAGATCGGGGCAGGTTTGAAAGGACCCTTGAAAGGCTTTCATGCAGGGTTGCTCTGTGGGATACGATCGACTTAGAGAAAGAAAGATCCCAAAAGTACAGCCAACCGCGAGAGCTACCATGTTAGAGACAGGGCAAGTTTCTCAAGTGCAGGAGTGGTCAAGTTTGATTCCCCGAAGCAAGGACCATGTACCTACAAGCGGAGGGAAACACTGTGTCGGCGGATCGTTCCTTGGGTGATTGGAGGAATGCTTCATCTCTGGTCGGGTATGTGCCACTTTGCCCGCCAGATATGCCAGGAGATTAGGATGTCAAGCCAACCCTTACCAAATGAAGTATAGTAACTCTCTTTGTGCTTTGGATGCGTGCTGAAAAGGGAAATTTGAAGGACAGATCACGAGAGGCTTACACAGTCTTGCCTTGACGTGCCTGATGTCATTGAATTAACCATCGCGGGGTGTCTAAAACTGAAGCCATCCACTCAAAGGGATCGAATAAGTGTCAAGGAGGTTGCCTGTGTGGAGGGATGCCAGCCGAGAATAGTTGCGCAGTTGCGGCAAGGGAGGTTGAACTTTCGCCCAACGGCTCGGCAAAGGAGGCGAGTTTTTATCGTCAAATAATTTTCGTGCGAACTCCCTTAATCCGCGTCCTCCTGCCCTTCAATATCGAGCTTCTTTCGGTTCCGGCTGCCTCCCGTGAGTTGATGCGCTGCAACCTTATCGACCTGTGCACCGGTTCTCTTCTCCATCTTCGCGATCTCTCCTTCAGCATCTACAGCATCATCGGCAGCAAATTCTAGGACCAACCGACGACCGAGTAAATGGGTGTCTTTGAGAGCTTCTAGTGCATTCTCCGCCTCGCGGGCCGTAATAAAATTTGCGAAGGCAAACCCGCGAGTGGTATGGTCGAATTTCCTGGGAACACGTACTGAGCGGAGTTGACCGTACGCACCGAAGAGAGCTCGCACATCCTGCTTGGTAGCCTGGAATGGAAGATTCTTAATGATGATCTTTGTTCGTTTCCCGGCCTGCTTTTTGGCGCTGTCTTCCTTTCTACGCTCTTCGGCTGCATCAAGGCCCTTATGTGACGCCTTAATCAGCAGTTTATGGTCCTCTAGGATGTGACCATCCATCGCGGCGAGAGCTGCCTGGGCTTGAGCTTTGCTTCTGAATTCCAGGAAACCAAAACCCATACTAAGCACTTGACCAGGCTTCTTTGGATCCGTCTTCGTCTTGACACGAGCTGAAATAAAGCCATCCAGAGATTTGAAAGCCTCCCTTAGTCGATCGCTTGTAGTAGTAAAGTTGAGATTGCGCACGAATAAAGTTGATGTATCAAGTGTCTCCAGAGCACTCTCTTTCTCGAGTACATCAGACGCCGAAATTATTTCTGTCGCTGACTTTTCTCCCGCCATATCAGATGATACAACAGTAGCAGCCCTACCTGGACTTGAGAACAGATTCTTGGGCGCTTTTTCTAGGAAAAGTACCGAATCCTTGAAACGGCGGTATGCCAAACTTGCAAATGCTGCTCGCGCATGATTGGGCTCCGAAAACTCAACGATTGCAATCGTACCAAGTGGTGGCATGAGAACACGAAGTACCTGTCCAAACCGCTCGAACATCCCCCTCAACTCCTCGAGAGACATACCATATGGGAAGTTCTTTACGAGAATAGCAGTATCACCGCGTTCACGTCTCCTGAACGCGTCTAAATCGACGCCGTTCTTGACGAAGTATTTTTTTGTTTCTTGGATCACCAAAGTCTCTGCGATTGCCTGCTTATACCCAGACTCTGCGGACGTGGGATCGAGCATCTCGGATTTTGAGACACCGAGGCGATGAGCAATAGCTTCATTGACGGCGTCCTGGTTCATGAACAAGGAGTTCCAATTGAAGGAAGAAGTGGCTTGAGCTTTCTTCTTGATCTGTTTCTGCTGCTTCAGCGGCAACTTGGCGATGGCAAATTCATCCAGCTTGGTCTCTCTTTTCGCAGAGGCAGGGATAATGTGCAACAACCTCCCTTGAAAAGACTCACCATCAAGACTCTGGAAAGCCTCTGCAGCTGCAGTCGGATCTGTATACTGGATAAGGACAAATCCTTTGCTCGCACCTGCAGCATCAACTGGCAGATGGACCTATATTCGTTTCTCCCCGTCAGCATCGGGCTCCTGTGGATTTTCAATGGCCCAAATCTGGAGGATTGGTCTTTTTCAGAAAATACGAAGCATCTACTAAAATATTCGTCCAGTTCTCATCATATGCTTGAAGCATAAGCTGTCCCTATCTGGCAATACATCATGAAACGGTGAGGCATAGGCAATAACAGGAAAGGATATACATACCTCTTCTAGAGCTCCGAAGGGTGCGAAATGTTCTCTCAATTCGTCTTCGATTGCCGAGTAGGGGAGATTGCGCACGAACAGACGCCCGGTGGCTTTGATAGCTTCGAGGGTAGGATCAGGCTTTTCTCCCTGCTCCGCACCACCCTTTTCAGCAGCTAGCTCTTCTTGTTCGACGGAGTCTCTTGATTGCGTTGCAGCCGCTTGAGTAGGTCCGGCATTCTGAGCTGGCACGGCCCCTGTCGTGACAGCACCAATCTCATCGGGATCCATCAGATCTAGCAGTCTGTTTGTACGACTCCGAAGCCAATCCTCATCAGTCGCACCGGCAGGGGCAGCCGAGCTTGCCACATGGACATCAGTCTGCTCGGGTTCAATTTCAACCGTTGCCGAGGGTGTCTGTGCAGGTATAACTTGTGATGGCAGGCTCTTCCGTGAATTCGTAGGCACAACCTCGTATTCGCCATCGCTTTCTCCATCTAGTATTTCGATAGCTTGCAGCTTTGAAGGTGGTTCGCCATCTGTCAATTTGGCTTTCCATGTCTTTGGCTTCGAGGCTGGCTGCATGATATCCATGAATTCTTTCAACTTGGGGTCGGATTCTTCGAGCAGATGTCTTTTCCTCTTGGACCCTGCATTGAGGGAAGTATTAGGTGCCGACTCTGCTCTCGTCTTCTTTCTTGCTGCGTCATCTCCGCGTTCCTGTTCGCGCTGTACTTTTCTGGATTGCGGCAGAGTAGTATCGGATATCTGGATAAGATGTTAACAAGATACAATAGTATAGCGCGTCAAGAGATCCTACAGGTCGAGCAATCTCAACCCCAATCTTTGACATGCGTATGAATGTGCGATTGAAGTATTTAACCGCCTTCGCAGCTTCTTCTGGCGTTTTGTATCCCACATAACCAATTCTGCGAGTTGAGATCAATTTTGCATCTGTGATTGCCGCCGTCGCAGCGAAATGCCTCTTGAAATCATCCTCGCTGATCGTTGGTGGCAGACCCTTGATGAAGATGCGTGAGGAAGCCATAACATCTGCTCATTCACAATCCAGGCGCATCGTATTAAGTCTCGAACAATCCAGCAATTTTTTGTGGGCTAGCCTTCGGATTATCATAAGACCGGCGAAACAGCTTTGGTTGGCAAATATTGTCCGAGAGCTTACTAGGCCCTAATGAAAAGGAGGGGATAGATACTGCCAAGGATTGTGCTGATGTTACGGCGAACATTCTATCTCAGCATCCCCTGTGTCGCAAACCTGGCAGCGTCAACATCAACACAGGCTAAATACCTACGACGAAATTGCGCTGTTGCCACTGGCTTATATAAGATCGAGGTCCATCCTTCACATAAATCATATCTACGCTTCTCCTTACCCAACTGGAAAAATCTCCCAGAAACTTCACACAAATTACCAGAAAACAACAATCACTAAAGCGCAAGCATGTCTACCGCGGAGAAGCCAAAGGATAAGCTTGAGGGTACGTTCGTCAAACCTCGATCTACCTCGCAACCTCCCATGGCACATGTTGCCCGCATGCTTACAGCTGACTACAATGCTCCTATCAAGCTTCGCTGAGGAATGAAATAAGCTAATTTGAACCCTTCACAGCTCAGATCAAGTCCGCAGACATGGTAAGCATAGCTCTGAAGATCTACGGGCGTGGAATCATAACTGTCGAGACTAAGACCTTAACAGACAGACGATATGCAACAAGAGGCTATTGATATTGGTATGTTCGTGTTCAAAGGCTGGGTTGTTTGCAAGGGATATAGATGAATGTCGACTCCCCGCTGACTATGTTGAAAGCGCAAGAAGCCATGAACAAGTATACCGTGGAAAAGGTGAGGCTCTGAGTGAGATGTTCACTCAGGCCTAGTGTTGTTAACAATTCTATAGGATATTGCAATGCATATCAAGAAAACTGTATGATTCTTCGCGTCTTCACACGGCAAACCCCCCTCTTCCCCCTACACATACGTTATTTCATGCAGAACCAAAACAGCAGCAGCTAACTCACCTCATAGTTCGATGAGCGCAAGGGCCCGACCTGGCACTGCATTGTAGGCCGCAATTTCGGCTCTTTCGTCACCCACGAGACCAAGCACTTCATCTACTTCTACCTCGGTCACTGCGCCATCCTCCTCTTCAAGACCCAATAAAGCGGCCCTGTCCGAATACCTATCAGAACTCCCGTCCTCTAATCCCTGACCCCGTCCCGTCATCGGCGCACAAGTTACGCGGCACAAAAGTTGGGGCGAGCAAGCAGGGCCATTTTTCGTTCAAGTTTGGGCTGAAGATGGGTTGCCTACGGAATCCGGAGGGTTGGTCTGGCACGGTCAGGGATAATGCAAATGCGGTCTAGGTGACTGCCATGATTGATACAATGCTGTGTTTTACGCTAGAGGGACACCGAGGGAGGAGGGGGGAAGGGGGTTGACCTGTCTGGCTGTGATGGACTCTGCTACCTGGAGATGAATCCTAAATTGATGATAACGAAAACGCGACACTTGCCCTGCCCGGTGTCTAATAAACGGAAATGATGACCCGGCAAGTATCAACAACCAGCCAGCCTGTAGTGAAGGAGATAAGTCCGGCGAGGGAGGCGCAGAGGCTTGCAGTAGTGCTACGCCCCTCTCTTTTTTCTTCACCTGAGCCTCCTCACATCACAACTTATCAACAAGACCTCCTCACTCCCCACTGTCATTTTCTTCACTTTCTATCCTTTGTCCTTCCTTCTACACGCACTTTAGTCTCAACCGTCGACGATCCGTCCGCCTATCCATCCATCTCATCTCATCCCATCTCAACGGGTTCCACCTATTGCCGTCTCATCCTGTCTCGCTCCCAGGCGCCGCAGACAATCAATCCACTGGCAATCTGCAACAGTACAGACGCTAAGCCAGAATCAAACTCACGGAAACTAGACTATCCAGAGCCCCCCTCCCCCCTCCCCACTTCTTCTCAACCTTCCCTTACCTAAGGTATTCCGTACTTCATGCACTCAACTGACCCCAAATCGCCTCTCTTCACCTCTCGTTCTCTCTCCTCCCTGCTGCCTTGCACAGGCAACAGGATGAATAACCCCGAGTATCCCACCCGCATCCTCTCTGCATGAAACAGCGTCCGGCAGGGGGGGGGGGGGGCGCAGGACGAAGCGCTGGCCCGGTTCTGAAGAGGGAACGAAAGAAAAAAAAAAAAAGAAAAAAAAGAGATGTACACCAAATTTCTTGGGTAGTATAAACATGTACGTATATTTTAATGCCGGAGCGAGACAAGGCCCACCTGGGCATTCTTGAAAATCTTCCAACCTTTCCAACTCCCCCCGAATCCCTCTAACCTAGCCCCCCTCCTCCTTCCCCCCAGAACCCCGAGCTCTCGGTACAGGCCGGACCCAACCAGGGCGGAGCTGCTGCTGCGGGTGCAGGGAAATCCAAACAGTATCCAAATGAGTAGAGCTCAGCCTCATGCACTTGCATCAACGCTGCAACGTAGCAGACGGGTGAGAAGCGATAAGTGCCGGCGCTGGGACGGATGGGCTGAGAGGGTGTACAGGTGCAGAGGGGAACGAGTGAGGTAAGAGAGTAGCACGAGAACTTCGAGGCTCGCTGGCATCGCGTGCTACGGTGCGGAGCAGTGGCAGGAAGAACTTCCTTCATTTTTTATGTACTGATTCAGTTTCAAATTCATCTATCTTTGATTAGGCATGAAGCCGTTCAGTTGTGGTATCACCGCTCCAATGCGCCGGTCCAGTTTTTCCAGGTATCCCATCATATCTTACGTATCTGTTTTGCCCGCCGATACATGCCAGAAAAGAAAAAAAAGAAAGGGAGAGAAAAACCCCCGCCCAAATGGAGTCGTATATGGTGAACCCCGATCCCAATGCGTGGTCCATCCTTCGCGCTGTGAAATCCGAAATTTATATGTGTAGTGTGAGCAGATTAGGTGGGCGGTGCCTTTAACACGTTGAGATTCTCTCCGCTTCGGTGTATGTGCAGTAGCCGAGGTTATATCTCATGAACCATCAGCGCGATTTGCTTGCGCCAGTCCTCCAGACGTTCATGCATGTCTAACAGGTCCTTCTCCTTGCTTCTGGTTCTGTTTTCGCCCTCCGCTACGACCTCCTTGAATAGCCTGAGATAGGCAGGGTAGAATCGCTTGTACTTCCTTGCTAATTCGATGGCCTCGGGTTTGACCTGAGAATTGCTGGAGTTGGAGGATGTAACCGAGGAACTCTTTTGGTGTCGCTTGTAGATTGGTGACCTGGAGTTCTTGGTGGAGATGTGTCCTGCTGGGGATGCAGAAAAGGATGTGCGATCGCCAGACGATTCGATGTCGGACGCGTTGGCTGGTGGCGAAGAAGCTAGAGGAGAAGATTTCCGGGGAGAGTTGCTCTTGTTCTTGTAGGAGGTGAGTGAAGAGAAAGAGTTGCTATTCGTGCGCGACTTCTGACCGGCATCCGAGATGCGGTTATTCGAGACTGGCACATCCTTCTTCACCCTCTTGCTCATTGGCATGCTCGAATCGCTCGTATCGCGCTCATCTTCCTCGCGAGAACGCTTCAGAGCTTGCTTGGGCTTGGGCTTCAGGGTCGGCGCGGTCGCCGTCTGAACGTCGTCTTCGTCCGAATCCTCAACATACTCAGATGAGAGGACCTTTGCGCCAGCCTTTGGCACGGATGCTTGCTTCTTGGCGGGAGCAGCCTTGGACGTGGCCTTCGTAGCAGCTTTTGAAGTAGCCTTCGACGCGGCCTTGGGCGCAGCCTTGGGCGCAGCTTTGGATGCAGCTTTGCCAGGGTTCTTTGAAAATAAGCGCTTCGCTTGCGCCTCCTTCTCGCTGGTCTTCTTGGGCTTTGTTGTGGGTGGCTGCGACGTCGAGCGGCCTTCGCCTTTGACCTTGGACAAGTTTTTGTCATCCAGCAAGTCATCCTCGCCGCCATTCGGAGTGTCGCGTCCGGAGCCCTCACCG
This sequence comes from Diplocarpon rosae, assembly GCA_032760415.1. Taxonomy (NCBI): domain Eukaryota; kingdom Fungi; phylum Ascomycota; class Leotiomycetes; order Helotiales; family Drepanopezizaceae; genus Diplocarpon; species Diplocarpon rosae. The sequence goes on along the minus strand of JAUBYV010000007.1, from coordinate 1,255,796 downwards.
TTCTTGGAGCCCCTCGCTAGGTTCCCTTTGGCAACAATCTCTGCCTGCAGCTTGCTGAGGGACTTCCCAGTACCCCGCTCAGACTTGATGAGAAGTCTATCCCACTCCGGCTCAGATATGCCCATTCTCATCTTGTCGTATTGCTTGACCGCATTTTCAATCGCTCTCTGACGGTCATCGCCGGTGTACTTGAAGTTCCAGACATCCAGTTCCTTCCAAAACGCTTTTCGCAATTCCCACTTGCCGGTCGTCTCGTTCACGTCACCGACCTTCCGAAGAGAATTGCTCAAGTCGGTCTCGGATAGATCAGGTAACTTGTTGGCGATGGAGCTCTCTGTCAGGGGTTCGACAGCCAGGAGATGGATGACAGGTTTTCGTGCCTCTTTGAGCTTCTCCGCATTCTGTTGCGAGAGGGGGATGGACGTGGGGCCGAGCGAGGGAGAGCCGACGCCATTGAGAGCTGGGCTCGTCGGCATTGATCGGGTGGTACCACTTGCTAGAGCCCGATTCTGGCTCAAGAACTTGGACTTATTCGTAGCCTTCTGCGCGGATCCACCTTTGCGCCCCGGGACAACCAGGGAGTCGATGACTTTGGTCCTGCCATGATGTCAGTCCAGTCCCTGCATCGGCATAAAAAACTACGTACGTCTTCGAGTCCTTGCTCTGCTTCTCTGACGCAAGAGAGCCCTTTAACTGCGCCAGGGCGAGGGAATCGGGGTCGTCGGAGGAGTGGGTGGCCTGGGAGCTGACCGCGACGGCGGACTTGGTACTGGCCTTGGGGATCACCTTGGTTGGCTTGAAGTTGACACCCAGAGAGGCGATCCAGCTTGTGTTGGTCTTTGGTTCGACCCGGACCATCCCCTTCCTGGGATTTGGTTTCTTGGATTTGTACATGTCTTCTTCGAGCTCGGAGTCGTTCGAAGAGGTGGTGGTTCGGTACAAATCGTGTGCAAACGGGTCGTGGGAGGAAGCCAGATGTTGTATTTTAGCTCCGTAAGATATGGACTATTTGCGACCGGTTAGCAATCAAGGTGTTGCTATCGTAGGTACTGGACAGTAGCATGCGGCGTCCTGGCGAATTCTCAAGGTGAACAGTACAATTGCACGCCACCCCACCCAGAAGTAATCCGCCCTCCACGACCCCGAACTCGCCCGAGCTGAGCGGCAGACTCACCGGATGTTCCCCCAAAGACAATTGGATATTCTTCCCATTCTGCACGCACTTGATCATCTCCTCAACCATGGCGTCTGTCAAGGTGAGCCCGATGGCATCCGGAGCGCCAGAGGCCGGCTTGGAGGAAGCCTCCGAGGAGACGCCCAAAGACATGCCCGACTCTGGAATGAGGAGGGAAGGCATCTTATATGTTCGTCTGACGCTCGCAGGTTCAGTTTCGTAGGAGGCCGAGGGGACCTCTGGCGGGCTCGCTCGTTCTCGCTGGTTCTCGCTGCCAAGTCTCGACGGGATGGCTGACGCTCGACTATCTTCACATACAGGCGATACCCGAGTCCATTTGTGTGAGGAGATGAAGATGGAAACCAGAACGGCAGAAGGGCAGCGGGTACGGCGGCGGCGGTTTTATTCTTTTCTGATGGATAATAAAAGAGAGAAGAGATGATGGAAGAAGTGTTGTGGTTTTCCTCTGCGTAGCACAACACGGGCAGTAGACCAGGCTCTAGGCGATGCTCTGGGGGGGGGGGGGGGCTGCTGTTAGACTCAGCAGGGTAGCCGGTCTTGGAGGGGAATGGTGTTGCAGGTCGGGCGATGGAAGCTACAGGGACCCTGCCTGTGCTAACCCGAAGAAGCCTGGAGGGTGAACAAGGGCAGCGGTCCAGTGGAATTCCCGGTCGAATCCCAGTCGAATCCAGTATTCCAGTATCCAGTATTCAGTCCAGTCCAGTCCAGTCCAGTCCAGTCCAGTTCAGTTGAGGGGTGGGTGTGACTGACGAGTTCCGTTAGGTATGGGTAAGTATGATAAGAATGGCAAGGTAAGAAGAGGTTTGAAGTGCTAAGTGAAGTAGGTGTCGGACGAGCAGGACCGAAGAATCCGGGAGATGAATAACAGGGAGGAGAGAGGAGAGAGGAGAGGTGAACACGCAGGACAAGCCGGACGAGCCTCTGAGAGCAATCAGAGAGCTGCTGACAACGGAGGAGTCGTGATGTAGGGACTGGGGAGGGCGGTGGGGGTGGGGGGGTCGACGAGATGGATAGGTCGATGCGGCAAACCGCAGGACGCCCGCCTTCTTCTTCTCTGGCCGAGAAATGCTGATATCGTATCGTACGTATCCTATCGATTGGGCAGGTCAGGTATCTCGGGCAAGATACTTCAGATAATTTTCTTGGAAGGTAGGTCAGGGATAGAGAGAGAGAGACTATATATATATATATAGAACACAGTCAGGTAGGTGGACGAGAGGTAGGGAATATATACGTATGTATATCAAAGAAGCTAGGTCGGACCAGATTGACACCTGAGCATCCGCCCTTTGGCCATGAATGAAGATGACGGGACAGATTGAGAGCCCAGGCGAGTTAGAGCGCATAGATGATGTCTATATCTTCAGATGAGTGCGCCATGACAAAGACGATCATCATCGGTCGGCGTCGTCCGCGTGAGTCGAGATCTGGACGTCCTGGGTCGCGGTCCTTTGTGCCCTCGCGGCGAGCCCCTGGTTGGGGCTTTGCGAGGAACCATTTATTCACCTCGTCACTATCTGATTGATTTTATATCATCATATTACTCTCTGAGTTAGGGCCCTCTCATGTGTCTCCAATGCATCCCCGACAACAATAATAAGGTTCCACGACACGACTCCCCGCTCGGCCCATTTGGTCGGGTCAATAGTCAGTCCATCAGTCGTATCTGCCCTGGCAACACCTTCAAGCGTGCACTTTTTCTTCTTCACCGTGGCACCATACACACGGCACACAGCAGCATAGCATGGCGAGTGACTCGACGACGGCTGAGAGAAGTAGTTTCCCGGCGCTCATATCACGGTGACTGGGGACTTGTAGACCACTATTTGACGGACCACGAACGAGTATGACGCCCATACCCATCCACCCACCTAGACCCCGATCTATGCAGCATACTATACATACATATATATATATATATATATATATGTAAGTAGTATATTACTACCTTACCACCAACATTCTATCCTCCTCTTCCCCCCCCCCCCCCCCGGCTTAGAACCCTACCCACAAGCCAAGCCACCGAAAGCAAGAGAAAAAGACGCAGAAGACGAGCGTCGCTTGCTTTCCCTCGTGGGTCTGTCTCCCCGGACCATATTATTATTATGATTATTATTAATACTTCTTTCGATACAGCACAGAGGCACAGAGAATCCATTTGTGGACCCTGCTTGTTGCATGCTGCGAGGAATCCCTCGGTCCTGTACCGTCCGTACCCAGCTTGTTCATCCAGGCACAGCCAGGTGCAGTCCCGCAGGAGGGAAGTCAAATGATCCTCCCAACTTCACAGTACGGTAGTACGGTGGTGGGATGCGCGATTGTGGACCCAGGAGGCTTTTTACCCCGTACTTCAAATCAATGACTTTTCTTTATCTTGACCCGATGCGAAGGGTCGGGTTGGAATGGAACGGACTGTACGGGATCCAGTCACTACCAATCTGATCGACTCTCTTCCTTCTGGTTGAGACGCCGGCCATAGCCATTCGGAGGGCGGAGACTCAAAGGCAATTCAATTCAATTCTTCCACGTTTTGATTCGCTCACTGGCGCCCAGCCATTTAAACAGTCGATCAGCCCCCGCACAGCCACTTCTTCCCATCCTGTACAGTGCATGTACTGTACTCGACTGTAGTAGCGATTGTGCTTCTTCTCTTTTTGCGGCCTCGACGCCTCTGTCTCAGCCTCAGGCATGCCAGTGGCTTCCAGTGAAGCTCTTCAACTTTATAGACTCTGGATCAGTAGTCTCTGGGTCAGTAGTCTCTCGTCAGTTCGCTAGTTAATTCCCTTAGTAACAATTAGTTTGTCACGAGTCACAAGTCAGCCTCTAGTCAGTCAGTCTCTAGCAACTAGTTTGTCACCAGTCACAAGTCACAAGTCACAAACCACGACTATTTATTTACTCCTTAGTCACAGGTCTCCAGTCTCTTCGTCTCGCCGTCTCTGGTCTCTAATTAGGTACCTACCGACCTGCCTTGCTTACTTCAAGGTTCCAGAGGAATCTCCCCAGCAGCTTCGGGGACTACGAGGCGTGTAGATTTGTCCTGTCTTCCCAATCAATGTTCCCATCTTCAAGGTCTATTCACGTCTAGTATCCGGCGCTCTCCCCCCCCCCCCGGCCCAGCCACAACTCGAAACCATCTTTTCTCCACACCAGCACCAGAAGAGTCTAGACCAGCACTAAACTGCCGATTCAGAACATCCGTGCCACCCGCCCAACCAAAGTCCCCCAAACAAATCAAATTGATTCCGCCTAAACTAAACCCTCTGGTTTCATCGATGCAGATTCATGTCCAGATCCACATCACAAACACGCTGGCTTATGTTACAAGTCATCAAATATCAAGTTTTTTTCTTATAAGTACGAGACTTTGTTTATTCGTTCAATTCACTACTGTAGCATATCAGACATACTCTACTCGTACATCTGCCCTGGCGGCCTGTTCTGCCGCGCTGCATGGAGGAGGATGATTAAGCTCCTAGTCCAGGAAGTCTAAAGGGGTGAAGAAGGGGAGAATCCCCGTGCCATCCCGACTCCGAAAGTATATTTTGTTCTGCCAAGAAGCCCAAATTGTGGTTCCGGTCGGTCTCAAGCTTCTGTGAGATTTGGTGGATGGCTGGACTTGTACATTCTGGATCGAGAAAACTGTGTTCATCACTCGACAACTACCAACCTACTGCTGCGGAGTTGGTACATCTTTCTTTGCTCGTGCTGGACCCGTACTGCCATGTATGTATACCGACCTACCACCTTGCACACATCACGTTCAGGCGACCACGCTCATAGCCACATCCAATCAATACCACCAACCAACTGGCTGGTCTTACTTCCTCCTGCGCTGCAACTTTCAGCTGCTGTATCTCACTCAGCAGTAAGGATAGGTAAATGAGGGAGGTTCCTGGTAATCTTCCTCTTCACTCTTCTGTAAGCAGAGATATTGGAATGTGTTATGTACTCATGTACCTAGTGAGGTAGTTAGATTGGTATTGCACGGAGGATGAGGGAGGGGGAAGGGGGTGGTCGGTGATCCGCTTCTGCTGCCTTCATCTCCCCATCCCCATCAATACTCTCGTCACATCCTCTGCATATGCAAGAAGCCATCCAATCCAACCCTTCGATCAAAAATCGGAGTCCTAAATCAATCGGATCCGAAAGCCTATTTATCATGAAACGCAGCCTTCGGGCGAACGCGAGAGACACTGCTCGTGAGCGTCCGATGCCAAGTCTCCCCGCTTCGGATCGGCTTTCCCTGTGCCTGGATTATTATTGCTGCGGTGCAAGTATCCGTCGGGGACTAGATCTTGTGGTACGAGATCAAAAGATCAACGGCAGCGCGAGGTGTTTTCGTGCCAGCTGATCTCTCGGTCCTTCGTCATGCGAACGACTTTGAGGAGGATAGGATATCTGTTTATCGGCATCGTCTGGAGAGTTCCGAAGGTTTGCTGTTCTAATTTTAGCAGACGGAAACCTGGGTAATGCGGGGGCGTGATCTCGCTTATTCCGGGGTCACGTTTCCCCCTTTCCTCGTCGGGCGACCAATGACTAATATACCGGAGCCCTGCAGATCTCCACGAACTCTGTGCGCGAGCCGAAGACGTCACCACCTCAGCTGCTAGGATGTTGATGCCAACCCACGAACTTTTCGTTGATGATATATGTTGTTTTGGAGTATCAACCCATTGAAATATATCAATTGAGAAATCACGTTCCATCTTCACGATTCCGTCAATCCAGCTTTTCGTCTTCTTCCTTCTCTGCCTCTGTCTTGAATTCGAGGCAGTCAGCGCAATGGCAGGCTCGGCAGGAAAGGCTCATCAATCTCTCAATGGTACGCAGATACCCTCAACCCTCAATCTCCAAACCCAATCCTCAATTGCATCCCTCCCTCAATAGTGCACCAGCTAGCTAACTGGACAAAAACGCAGTGTTCAAGAAGCCCCTCGGCCTCTTCAGCAAAGAGCCCATGACGGGTTTCTACCGCAATGGATACTGTGATGTCGGAGCCGATGATTCAGGGAACCACTCTGTTGCCGGTATGATCTCTCTTCCCGCCTGATGTCGATACTCCCCGCTTCCGCCGCTATGTGACATCTCGCTGACGCCCCTTCCACTCTCAAGCAACTCTCACAGACCCCTTCCTGGACTTTACTGCCTCCCGTGGCAACAATCTACGCTCCATCGGCCTGACCGCAGGCTGTAAATGGTGTCTCTGCGCTGCCCGCTGGAAGGAGGCCGTCGAGCACGCTAACTCCGGCGTGGGGAAGGACGACCTGGATAGAGGTGGCGTGGTGCCGAAAGTCCATTTGCACGCAACGAGCGAGCGGGCTTTGGATGTTGTGGGACTAGAAGACCTGAAGAAGTATGCAGCGGAGCCCGAGGTGGGAAATGCGAGTAATGTTGCTCAGGGACACGGAGGTATGGGAGGCGCGGTTAGGGAGCACAAGGACATGTCTGGAAGGGGGAGTATGACGACGAGGGATCACAATGGTGCTTGAGTGACACTAGTGCGTGGCAACGGCATTCAGGGCTGGGTATATAATGTAAGATAGGTTTAAATTGACATGTCTGCGCAGGAGATGGTTGTCGGAGGTCATTTTCTGGCGGCTCACATTAGAATGTTTTGATTGGCAAGATGGAGGTATTTGCTACAGAGTTACTATACATCAGGGAAGATTCCTCGCTTTTGTATTCTTTCCTTCCACCCATCTCCACTTGCGTACCCAGCTCTCATCAGAGGCTCATCAAATGACCAAATTCTTTCGGGAACAGGCCCATCATAACGCCATGATCGAGGGTTCTTTTCAGGTATCTCAATTTAGTTCGAGAATACTCTCTATCGAAATGGCTACATGCAGTCTTACGCTCCTGTCAAGTCCCGAACGATTCGTGGGATTTAAGAGGCAGCTGTAGTTGTCACACGTTATATTAGAACGCGCCTCGGCTTCGATACTGATTTTGAGGCCGGGGAATATGGCTTTCGCTGTCCCTTTTCCTTCCGCACAAGGACAGAGATAATTGGGAGGGATAGGTAGGAGTGACCGAGATATGTAGTGGCTGGGAAGTGGAGCGTTGGATATCACTTGTAACCCGGGACGTTGCAAGGACCTGAGACGTGAAACTATATATATATACATATCCTTGATCATCACGTCTTGGACGAGACTCCTTCTCTGGAGCTTTTTTCTCTTTTACTATTGGGCTCATGAGCACCTATCATTCTGCGATCTTGTAGATTGTAGAACCATCCCAGGACCTCAACATTGCTCTTTTGTAACGCGGAAATCCGTGGTCGCATTGCGAGTACTATTGATTTCTATTCCCCGGCGTGAGTCGTGCAAGATTCCCGCAGCAGCGATTGCTCGATGACAATACCGAACACTGAGCATCTCTGCGATTTGAAAGAAATCGTGGATACAGACTCCGCTGCAGGTACTCCGCAGAAGAAGGGACATTACCCCCTACATCAGGCGTTCCAACGTGCAAGGCGTCCGCTCCCCCTTCGAAGTTCCTCGAGGAGAGAAGTATTAGCAAGCCCTAACTGTCGTTCACGTCTAGAAACAAGAGAGCCATCGGACGAGGAGAATTGGTAAAGCCTGAAACAGCTGCCCTCTTGACAGAGTCTTCCCATACCGGGGCTTTCATTTTCAGCCGAAGACTTACTAGAGTAGACAGATTAATTGGTTATCATTTCTCGTATAGCTCCACAGGACAAACTTATCGCCGTCTGTGAATCTTTGAGTACACTCCAGCAGTCACTGTGTGCTTTCTATGACGGACTCATGTGGTTCCTATTGTTTACCTCTGAGCAGTAAACTGCTTACTTGGCAGGTTCTCGCTTAGCTGCCCCTTTTACTTGGGTACCTTAACTAAAGCAAAGGGGAAAGACATAACCAGTCATCGGAAAATCATGTCACTACTGATTGCAGTCCCCTACCCCTTGCTATGCCGAAGTATCCTAGCTTATGCTTGTTTCCTGTCCTGAGTTTTCGAGCGAGTATAATGGGTTGAATATAGCACAGCAGTAACTCTTAAGCTGCTATTCTACACAGTTTCTCCCGTTTTTAATCGAGATTGGCAGTGATCTATTCCTAGATATCTGAGATCCTTGAGAGTCTGAAGGTCAGAGCCCGTGATAATTGCTATTATTCACAAGGTCGTTTGTTATCTGCCTACTCAACCCTCCTCTTTTCTTGTCACCTTCTAGTCTTTGGTTCGCTAGCTGTACTCTTTCTTTCCCCCGAGGATGCACACTGATATGGAGAAGAATACAACGAATACTGGCCTTTTCTTGAGATATTGCTCCACGATGTGATATATGCTATCATCTACACATCTGTTTACTGTTATCACCATACATGCCAAGATATAACTAATAACATACTTGGGAAAAGGTGTGTACTGTATTTTAGTCTGCTGAGAAGCGAGGGCCTGAAACAAAACAAGGGACCGTGCCAGGCATGGAAATCTCTTCAAAGCCACTTTGATAAATAGAAACTTAACTGTGATGAAAGACAGGATATGGTAGGATTCACTTCGATGGACTAAAACTTTCATCCTTGAAAATAATTAGCTTCACTAGGTACTTCATGGTATCGTGTTGCTACCGGAAGCCTAAAACTTAACTTGCAAGGCTCGAAGTACTCAATTTCCGAGCAACTTGTAGGATAGAAGGAATACAGACAATAAACAGCGATATGATACATTGTGTTTGTTTTCAATAGTCGGTTCTGAAGTTTAGATACATACTGATTAACAATGAATAATACTTCTGATATTATGTATGTAAACTGAATCCTCACTATATGCTGGTCAAAAATGAGCAATACTTCTGATATGATATAGGTAAAGTTTAGCGTGCTGGAGTCTCGTTGCATTTTTGAACATAACTTTCAAATAATCCGTGAGACGGTTTGAGCCGAGAAGAGTTTAGAGCTTGACATCTCCTTTGATAACATCCCTCAATAGCCCCAGAGCCTCAACCGCAAACGCAATCATGTTTGCTTCTCTGTCATCTCCTAAGCCCGTTGACAGCTCGCGCTTATAGGTGCCACTCTCTGTTGCCACAGCAAGTGCCACATAGCCACTTATCAAAGTTAACCTCCCCATTCACATATAAGGGGATGGATGGGAAAGAAGCACTTACGGCGTCCGATTTGGCGTGTTGCCACCTGTTGGCCCGGCAGTCCCGCTTTCACAAACGGTATAAGTACTCCCCAGTTTCTCCCGCACATTACTTGCCAAACCGGTAACAATGTCGGTCGTGGGTCCTTTATAGGACTTGATATGTTCATCCGTCCAGCCGGCTGTTGAAGGTCAGATCCTGCTTAAGATAGCCGATATGGGAAAGCATACCGAATTGTATACGAGATTCCGCTGTGTAGAGCTGGCATACAGGAAATCAGTCAAGTAATATGCAGTGAGCTGTGAAAGGAGAGACTGTACCGTCAAACCTCCTTTGTAGAACCCGCTTGCTCCAGGTGTGCTGAGGAGAGATGCAGAGATGATACCTCCAGCTGCCTAAACATCGTCCAGTTAATTTTTGATGCGTAAATTCCGTAGTCAGTATCAAGGGTGGTTTAGCCGGCTATGTATCTAGCTCAAGCTGTCAAAGGCTCCTCTTCATGCCTCTGAAGGTCGTATATGAAAGAAAGCAACGACATACTGTCTCAGCGACACTGACAGTCTCTTTCCTCTCTTTCAACAATGCGGCAACTTCTCCAACAACCTCTCTAACCTTCGCGGGAGGAAACTCCTTTGCCATTGTTGATCTTGCGCCGAAAGATCAAGGTCCTGGCGAGGCTGGAACTGTTTGTCTCTGATAGTTTATGAGTAAGTATTTTGTGCGTCGGAGTAGGAGAGCTGTATGACTTCCGTATGGGCTCGGATGAGATGCAGTTATCTTCACCGAGGACAGCGTCATTTATATACATGGATTGGTGAGACTAGGCTTGATTGCGGGGTACTGACGGCACATTTAACCGAGCCATCCAGGGGGGCTCTAGAGCGCAATGAGAGACTTTCACAATATCTACTGTAAATATTGAGTTCCCCCTGACTATATTTATGAGATCTCGAGAGGCTTATATTGGTCGTCTTAACCCTGAGCAAGCCACATCACGGAAAGGTAAAACTCACACACGTGACAGTACATGTATTTAAGCGAGAGACGCCGACCAAACGCGTCTCCCCGTCCGACGCGCGTCAAAGTCAGATATTGTGCAGTCATATACCCAGCCCGATTGCCATATCGAGCAACGATGGTTGCATGCCCAATCTGTGGCAAAGGCGTCAAATCGAAAGATATCAATGCTCACATAGATTCATCTTGCGAACAATTTCTTGACACGTTATCTCCGCCACTCACTCAGCAAAATGGCACCCAGAAGCCTTCCGTTTCCGTCTCAACCTTCTTCCAAACACCAGCTGCCAAACGAACTGCCTCGACCTACACCCCAAAAGGACAAACGTTCACGGATGCCACCCCAAAATCGCAGAGCAATCCCATAACCACTCCGAGCCAACCAGCACGAAAGAGATCTTATGAAGATCTCGCCAGTCATGTGAAGGAAGAGGAGGAGACCGATGTCCCAGTAGAAGCAGAAGAGGAACAACGCATGAAGAAACCAAAAATTAACGCTTTTCAGAAAGCTGCCCCGTTGGCAGAGCGGATGCGACCACGATCACTCGATGATATAAGTGGGCAAGAACTCGTTGGACCGCAAGGAGTGCTGAGGAGTCTGATAGAGCAGGACAGAGTTCCGTCCATGGTCCTCTGGGGAGGCGCCGGCACGGGGAAGACGACAATCGCCAGATGCATAGCATCTATGGTAGGAAGCCGATTTATCGAAATAAACAGCACAAGCTCAGGAGTAGCGGATTGCAAGAAGATATTCGCAGAGGCGAAGGGGGAATTGGGATTGACTGGACGAAAGACGATTATATTTTGCGACGAGATCCATCGATTCTCAAAAACGCAGCAAGATGTGTTTCTAGGGCCAGTAGAATCTGGACAGGTCACATTGATTGGGGCTACCACGGAAAACCCTTCTTTTAAGGTCCAGAACGCTTTGCTGTCACGGTGTCGGACGTTTACACTTGCGAAGTTGACCGATGATGACATCTTTAGGATACTGGAGCGAGCTCTAGCTACAGAAGGGCACAATTACACAACATCGGATCTGGTGGATTCGGAACTGCTCAAATATCTCGCTGCGTTCTCAGATGGAGACGCCAGGACGGCGCTCAACCTTCTGGAGTTGGCTATGGGACTGTCAACTCGACCATCGATTACCAAAGAAGAAATCAAATCTTCGTTGACCAAAACCCTTGTCTACGACCGAGCAGGGGACCAACATTACGATACCATTTCGGCATTTCACAAATCAGTCAGAGGCAGTAACCCGGATGCTGCTCTTTACTACCTGGCTCGAATGTTGCAGTCAGGGGAAGACCCGTTATATATAGCGCGGAGAATGGTTGTCATAGCCTCCGAAGACGTTGGGCTTGCCGACAATAGCATGCTAAGTCTTGCAACCGGGGCATATACTGCAGCGGAGAAGATAGGGATGCCTGAATGCAGGATAAACCTGGCCCATGTAACAGTGGCGCTTTGTTTGGCTCCCAAGAGTACAAGGGCATATCGTGGATTGAACAACGCCTACGCTGCGTTGCGAGAACCTGGCGTTGCCAGTCTCCCAATTCCTATACACCTTAGAAATGCTCCGACGAAGCTTATGAAGGAGCTTGGGTATGGAGATCAGTATAAGTATAATCCAAACTACAAAGACGGCAAGGTGGCTCAAGAGTATCTTCCTGAGCAGCTTTTGGGCCGGAATTTTCTGGAAAATAGAGATTTGGGAACAGAGATCGACCCTGCTGCTTGGCCCTGAGCATGATCATTGGAAGCAACAGAGTGATGGGTATTTTGGATCTTAGCAAGGCGTTGGTGTTACCCTGAAAGACGAGAAAATCGAAGCGTTTATGGCATACTACTATTCACAACATTCAGAATACTTGCCCTTCACTACCATGTCTTTTCTCGTCTTTTTTTCCTCCGTTTATTCCCCTATTCCATCTACTTTACATTTATGCTGAAGTATCACCTCCAAGACTGTCGTAAGTATTGTTCCCAGCCGTACCCTGCTCATTCGGCAACCCAGTAACAGCACTCGCGCCCGCATTATCTCTCTGGAACTTCTGTTCGGCCAACCTTCCCGGGTCATCCCTCGACCCAATCTCCGAGTTGAAACTCGCATTCTTCGAGTCCCGGCTATCGAACCCTCCCTCCGTCAAGTTGGCCCCTTTTGGGCGGGTGGTATCCTGGAATTGGCTGCTCGCATGTGAAGGAGCCGTACCGATATCTGAGGCTCTACCGGATGAGGGGTGGGTTTGGTAGCTTGTAGCCGCTACACCGAGTTTCTTCTCCTCAGCCCGATCCGCCTCGGCCATTCGAGCTTCAGCATCAGAGGCCGGGTCAAGACGGGTAGCTCCGGAAGTGTTCTCGTTGGCAAATGTCGAGTTGGAGTCAGACACGCCTTGAGGCTCGCTGTTGCGGTTCTCTGCGAATCCTGCGTCTGCTCGTGTGGACTCTGCAGCAAGAGAGTCCGATGCAATGGCGCCGGCGCTTTCGCGGACCTCAGGAGCGTTGGGGTCGGTAACCTGATGGGTCATTAACAGATGTCCACAGGATTCATTGTATACTTATCAGGTGAAGCTCATATCTTATCAGCGAAGCGACCACATCCTCCAATACAGAGGTCACTACCAAGAGCCAAGAAGAAATCCCTGAGGAAAGTTGGAGTATAGCTTACCTTCGTGCCGTGCGTGGGGTTGCGAACAGACATCTTGACTGTTTTCAGTAAATATGATGGATTGATTCGAATAACTTTTACTGGAAGGAAATGATTAATCAGACACCCATCTCTAGTTCTTTTAAGTTGGCCCTCAACTCAAGGCAGCTCACCTCTCAAGCCGCCTTACTTGCATGGCTAGTGTCAAAAGCATCACACCTTATGACATCACTTCATAGAACCCTCAACTCCTCATCTAGAAGTTGGAATCAATAAGTATGGAGGAGGTTCATCCTCAATTCATGATAAGAATAATGCGAAATGGAAATGGGCCACAGACAGATTCAATGCTCGAACGACAAGCACCCGGAGGGGTAAATTTCCGACGCACATTATCTCAGGGTTAAAGTCTAAGTCAGCATGGAGTAGCATTCAAGAGCATTGTAAGAAGAACTGGCGTGCTCTGACTCAATTTTATCCCACGCAAGATGTCTTTCGGTTTGTGTCATTGATGGATTGATTTGTGGTTGACCTGTGGGCTACTTGATATGTCCTTAGAATACCTAGTTGTCAATCTCAGTACTCCCGATGACGACCATGCCGAAAAAATTCTTCACTTCGTCGCATCTTTTGGTAGCCCATCCAAGCCTTGCTTTCCCTGCCTTCCAACATTGCTCAGATCAGCACCTCCCTCCTCTCGAACTCCGCTGCCCTTGGTCGCAGGACCCCCCGACATACCAGTATCCGTAACCTCGCTGTTGGGAACCTCTTCTTGTCTCTCACCCCCCTTGAAATTGATCGCAGATGAAGCCGAGTTCCAATCAGAGGCGACGGGAGGGTCTTCGGGCAGAGGCAGATTGGAAACTCGCTCATTGATGATGTCTTGCTTGCTCTTTTGTCCGGACATTGTGATCTGTTCAGGTAAGCTGGAGAGAATAGATGAGAGGGTTTGAGAAGAGTCAATTACGCTGAAGATTGGTTCTTCTGGTCCTGGTTGAATACTATGGATCGAAGATAGGTTGACAGTTGGAGTTTTGAAAGAGTTGAATGAAATGGCAACTCAAAAGGTGAATTTATTATGTATGCCCACTAGCTGACCAAAATGCAGAGACTTCCCTGCTCAACAAGTAAGCACTCAATGACGTTACCCAACAATACTCAACATGACGTTCTGAGATACCTCTAGATCAGTTCCGAAAAGTGGGGATATTTGTAAGTGGTAAGTCAAGCGAGGGGCGAATCCAGTACAGCAGAAAGCAGATCGGGAAAGACCATTAGAACGACTTTTTCTGTTCTTGGTATCATTAATCGTCAAATCATCGCCCAGGAAAATTGCCACCGAAGACCTCAACCTCCCATAGTCTGCACCTCATGGCTTCTCCAACTTTATGCAACTCTCCTATCTCCAGCTTCTCCAGAAACTGCCCTGTCTGCCGCATCAAAGTTCAAATAATCTGCATCCTCGGCCGCTTCATACTCTGCAATCAGATCAGTGACTACTTCTCTAGCTTCGTCAAATTCATTCAGGTTATCGGAGAATGGTGCTGTCTTCTTGTATCCTTCCATAAATGCGTTCCGCTTACGCATGCCATCGTACTGCCTCACGATACGCTTAAATAGCTGGAGATATGATGTTAGCAATGTACTAGGAGGTGAATGGCGCTACAAACCGTTGCTATGCTAGTATGATTTGCCAGCATAAGACCGCTCACACGGTGATTCATGGGGATGTAGGGACTCTTCTTCGTCAGTGCCACTTGAATACTAGCTGGACCCCAAGGGATGAAGGTAGCAAGTTTGCGCTCTCTTATCCGGAGAAGACTCTTGTGCACGTCGGTAGGATCGACATCGCCTTGGATGACGTTCAAAATTGAGATATAACAGCTCTTCTTGCCTGGCACAGTTGACACCATGCGATTCTTCGGCTGGAGGAGCCGGCGCATAACATCCAAAACCGTTGTCTTCCGTACAGTCTTAGCCTGCTCAAGGTTGTCTCCTGTAAACGGAGTATATGCTGTCATGAGGAAATGGCAACGAGGAGTGGGTATCAGGGAAGCAATGATGCTAACAAGATCATTGTGCATGTAGCCAGGATATCTAAGGGTCGTGGTACTAGCTGACATTACTGTCGAGACCTGTCATAACATTAGCATCTGATGTTCAACGCTAATATGTAGTGGCTCACCAGCTGGTTCGTTTGCTGGAAAGAGGGTTCCTGGACATGCAATCGATCTGCTGCAATACGAGATAGAGCGCCGTTATCTAGCACAACCACTGAGTCGGCATTTTGCGTCAACCTTCGCATAGACAGCAGACTGTTATATGGATGGACCACTACATCGCCCGAATTCGTTGTGTCAGGGAACACAGAATATGTTTGAATAATCTTCTTCGGAAAGCGGTCGTTCAGGCGCTCGAGCAAGAAAGAGCCCAGCCCAGAGCCGGTACCTCCCGCTATTGAATGAAGCAGCATGAATCCCTGGGGCGGTCAGTTCCTACCGTAAACCCACCCCTTCGGAACGCGTACCTCGAGCGAATCGCTGCCATCGGCTTCTCTGTCAATCATCTCCATAACGTCCTCATGAACCAATTCTCCGGTTTGATACCCATCTCCCCAATTATTCGCCGCTCCTACTCCATTCTTCCCAACAAAGAAGTTCTCGGGGTTGTATATGTTTTTGTAGGGGCCAGTTTGAATTCCGTTGATGACCTAGAAGCTGTCAACACACAAGTAAGTTTTCCTAAAATTTGGAAATCTAAGCGGTCCTTCTATCTGTAACATACACGAGGCTCTAAGTCGATCAAAATGGCTCTCGGGATATATCTAGTATCGTCTGACTGGTAGAAGAAGACGTCTTTTCGGTCTCCGCCTTCTGTTGCGAAGTCTTCGAGGTTTCCATCTTGACTGATTCCATGTTCTTGGCACAGTTGTTGCCAAAACTGGCTGCCAACTATTTCAATGATTAGGTACGTCTCAATAATAAGGAGGCACCTGAACTGACTGCTATTGCCGCATTGGCCGGCCTGTACCGTAATAATTTCTCTGTTCATTATCAGCTCAAAAGTCCCGAGGAAGAGCTGCTCCTACCTAGGCATTATCAGACCAAAGGTAATGTCTTGTAAGACAGGAATGTATTCGAAGACGAAGATACAACACTCATGTGAAGGCTATGCCACACTTGGCGCGGGCGCGGTTCAGAGCCCGTAGTGGGGGACGCGGTCAAGGTAATTCGCGCTAAATTCATCGCGGTTAGCTTTGAAGTTGAGTACCTACCTTACCAATGCCTAATTTTGTCCTGCCAGAACCAACGTAAGGAGAACGACCTCCATTAGTAGGCTCGTTCGAAAGAGAAAACAATACCTTCCAACCATAACCTGGGCAAAAATCTTTCGTCCAGCCCCCGCTCAACAGCGCAATGACTTTCCAACTTCCTACATCCTCCAGTCCGCCCTCAACTCCAAAAAAAAGATCTAGCAATGGATTCTTTGGCGCAAATCCATCTACAACCCCTGCGGGTCCTCCACCTTCTTCTACTGGCTCATTCACACCAGCAGGTCATCCCCCGTCGTTATTCTTTGGAAGTTCTATGATGGGTGGTACACCCTTGAAGCCTCTCTCATTTTCACAACAAACGAACCTGAAATTGGCCTCGTCTCCTCCCACAAGCTATAGAAGATCTGCGGTGCCTCCAGCGCGTTCGGGCCTCAGTAATGAATATCAGGCCTCTCCACAGCGAGGATTCCGGCCGCCATCTAGCAACGGAGAGGAAGACGACTACCTGGAAGAGGATAGTGATAGCCAGTTGAACAACAGCCGAGGATCTATGGCAAAAGATTTCCATGGAGTTACAGACGAGAATATCCCGTACGAAGTGGATGCCGAGATGGATGGCTACGGATCCGAATTCCAGGCGTCGAGAGAAGGATATGGATACTCTCAACGAAGCGACAATCTACTACGCTCAACGCCACCAGGACTCAAACGAGGTAGGGGAGATGAAATGCTTGGTTTTGGCGACTCTATTACCCAGTCCGTAACACAGGCGGAGCCCTCAGACTGGAAAAGGCTCGCAAAGGACTTATACACCCAGATGCCCCCCCCATTACCGACAGAGCCCGAAGATCTTATTCTGAATACCGAAGCTATAATGGAAAAACTCTACCAGAAGAGTATCGCCGCCAGTGGAGATGATGCCCACATGGAAGAGTTATTGACATCTACTACGAAGGAGCTCGTCGATGTCTGGACGGTATACCGCAGCAAAGTCAATATTTTGGCCCAGGAAGACTATGACGCTAGAGTAGGGCTACTCTCCGATGCGACTGATTTTGAGCGAGCGGAATACCTCGCTAGCCTCACATTGCAACTGCAGCATCCTGAAAAAGTTTCCAAATCTTTTGATCGAAAGGTTAAGCCTCTCTCACAACTGCTGCTAGAGTGGATGGCAGAGAGACACAATTTCAACCCGTACGAATTTCAGGAACTTACGCAATGGAAACCGAGTCCAGCAGCCCACCGACTTTTTTGGTCAGTAATGAATGGTCAACTACTTCGTGGCCAGATTTTACCTGTTATCGACGTCCTGAGACGTGCTGGCTGGGAACATGCAGTATCCGACAGCGATAGCATGCAAAGTCAGCTTGGAAGTAAAGGATTTTCCGGTCCAGTTTTGGATAGCGTCAATCGTGTTGTCGCCGAGGCAGTCGAGACGATGGGCTCCTGTCCAGCAGTGCGCGGAGATTGGAACACCAAAAGCAATGACTGGACTTTTTTTCGCTCGTCAGCATCGAGGGCACTAGGGAGGTTGAAAGATTTTGCGGAAGGAAATAAGCGCGATAGGACCGAAGCAGCAAATTCCAGAGCGTCCCCTTCAATCGGAACTTACGCCAGCAGAGCACAAAAGGCAGAGAGTAAATTACCTTGGAGCGTGTACCAAGGTCTTGTCACCATGTACAATCTCATGATAGGTGACAAACACACTATCATATCAGCTTCAGGGGACTGGTTTGAAGCAACTGTGGGCTTACTGGTATGGTGGGAGGAGGGCAGAGATGATAGACGCCTGGCACCACTAGGACGATCTCAAGGTACGTACCGCGCCGCTTCTAGAGAATCAGATGATGCGGCCTATCGACGAAAGCTACGGACGTCGTTCCGAATTGCCACTAGTAAGAACACGTCCGTCTTTAGCGTCAACAGTGCAACTGGGGTCGAGGTATGCTTAGCATCTCTGTTCGAAGGGGATTTAGAGGCCGTCGTTGGATTTCTCCGAGGCTGGTCAGGACCAGTGTCATCCGCAGTTGCAGAAGTCGCTTCCCTGGGGGGTTGGCTGCCTCGAACTGAAGAGAAGAATCTCATAAACATGGGTGGTTTGGACGAAGATGATATGGATGTTCTTGGGTACGCCTCTCCGTCCAGAGTCGACGGAGTTAAAGATAAAACATTGATAGCCTATGCACGCTCGCTGGCAAATCGGGGAGCTTTGAGAGGTACAGTCGCTGGACAGATTCAAAACCGAGAGGGCTGGGAGCTCACTATCTCGATTCTTGGTCGACTCGATTGCGCGGAACGCGCTGAGGAAATGATCAGCGAGTTCCTTGACAGGTTCTCGGTTGAATCTTCCAAAACCGTGGACAAGCTTTGGAAGCTGCTCAACGACATCGACATGCCTCGGCACGCTGAGCAAGTCGCTGATGTAAGCGACACCTTTCAGATTGTAAGCTCTGATGCTAATTGCACATAGTCTTACGCCAAAGGCCTTGCAAAAGAGACGCACAAATATGGCGAGGCCATATGGTATTATGCCCTGGCTCACAAGGATCAGGAAGTCAAAAATGTGTTGGATCTTCTCATCTCATACTCTCTGATCCAATCATTTGCTTTCCCCCCTGAATCGGAAATGGACACCTACCTGAGCGGGCTAGTTTCTTCGCCCAAGAGGGCACTTACAGATATGTCTGCATTGGACGTTGAGGCTGCTGAGCTACTTCACAAAGCTCTCAGTGGATATGCTACATTACGGAAGTTCTACGACCTGCGCGACGCAGACTTGGCTCCTCCAAGCAACAAGTCTAAATTAGGCCCGACCGCCCGCAAGATGGAAGCTGCATCGTCTCTTCTGGCTGTCATCACCAGCTCGAACGACAACATTCGAGGGGGACTGTACGACGAAGAGCGTGGCGCCGTTGTCAGCGTGGACTACCTGCTTGCTCTTCTTGGAGAAGCGTTGGTCTTGGTCAACCAATTAGATTTCACAATTACGGTTTCGCAAATTGACATCCTTTTAAGAGCCATAGAAGATCTGGAAGCCGTGGGACCACGCGTCTACTCCGCATGCGCATCGTTCCTACAGACCGTGATAGCATCAGGACAAGGACTCCAGGGATCGTCTCCAGCGGACTTGTTACGGAAGTCAACATCTGATGGGAGCGGGACCAGCGGTAGTTTTTCAATGGTAGACAGCACGATGTTTGCATCACAGATGAAGCAGTCGATGAAGTCGATGGGTAGCAGCGGAGTGCTGGTCACGGGTCACATCAAGCGCGGATGGGATTGGCGCAACAGCATTTCTGCTGCTACATCAGGGGAGGACGTCTTGCGAATTTTGAGGCTGGGTTTGGCGAAGGACCTGGCAAAGGCGTATCTGCTCGAGTCAGATAGTAGGATGTAATGTTTAGAACTAGACGGATGCTTGATGCTCGAGTGGCTGGTGGTGGCGTTCGTTTGGTATGTGCCGGGAAACCATCTGGAGGCTAGGCAATGCCCGGCGTATGAATCAGTACAGCTCGTGATACCCAATTCCTACGATGCAGTTCTTGAATATACTTCAAATTCTATCTGCGGCCACCGTTTGTTCCCCTTCATGATCCCCCACTACCGGCAACTCCACCCTTTCTGTGCCTGACCATCTATTTCATCCAACTCCCGAGCGGCACGGCCAGCGTGGGCATCTAAAACCCATCCTTGGGAAGGCCCTTCTCCTTCTCCAACGCCAATCTCTCGTTGTTGGCATCCACCCACCAAACATGCGTCGGGTCAGTACTCGTATTCCGGCCTTCCGCATCCATCTCGTCCCACGGTTTCGGCGCCAAGATATAATGCACATTCTTCACCTTGTCATCCCTCCATATCTCACTGTGCACGCCCTCCCACCTCAGCGTCTTCAGTGCATTGTAGATATACGGCAGCGGCACCCAGCGTCCCACGTACAGCTCCGAGAGCAGAGACTGGTCGGCGAAATCCATGTCGATGACCGCGTCGGACTCCATGTGTGCGAGGATCTGGTCGTAGACTGCCTTGGAAGGGTTGACGACTTGCAGGCCGCCGTTCATGAAACCCAAGGGCCCGACGGAGGGGTCTGGACCGATTGTTTGAGCGATATCGGGCGTGGTGTGTTGGGACGTGAAGGCGCAGTTTTCCGGGACCCTGAGGTGGACGTCAGCATCTGTGCACAATTCATTTTTTTTTCTTTTTTTGCCCCATCTACGATTCCACGGCGAGACTTGAACGGGGGAGTAGGGAGCGCACCAGTCCTTGGGGTAATGCGCCTTCTGCAGCGGATTGCACACACATGCATGTCCCGCCGCGAAAACCTTCTTCCCCGTCCCGCCGAGCTCCGGCCCGTCGAGCTCCATCTCCATCAGCTCGTCCATATTCTGGCGCACCAACATGTCGCTATCGAGCTGCACGACACGATCATACTGCACCAGACTGAACGGCGTAAGTTTCGTCCAGCAGTCGTAGAAGCGGGGTTCGTTGGAGTAGTCCTTGCCGGCCTGGGGGAGCAAGTAATCGACTTTCTGGGCGGGGATGCCGCGCGCTTTCAGGGCGGCGTGGCCCGAGGCCGGGAAAGCGTCGGTGTAGAGGGCTATGAGGGGGTATTTGGAGTTGTGCTTCTTGAGGGAGTAGTCGAGGGTGAGGAGGCCCGAGAGATACTTGGTGTTCGTGATGAGCGTTGTCCAGACTGGCCCATGTCAGTTATGCGTGTGAACCCTCTCTGGCGGGAACGGAACTCATTACCCCGTCTCGACTCCGTGACCCTTGCAGAATCAGCCATTGTATTATGCGGTACACAATAAGATCGGACAAGATGTTGAAGGTTGAGGGTTGCCGGGTGGTGATGGATGAGGGGTTGATCGATGAGGGGCACAAAAAATCGCCTTGAATAGCGTCGAACTTACCAAGTGAAATGAAATATGGAGCTAAAACTAAAGCAGAACACATGTCAGCAGACTATGCTACTCTCTAAGCTCGAAGGCACATATTAGCGGCGTCTGCCAGCCCACTTCTGAAGAGTTTGATATGAGACTGTCAAGATGGGCCTGCGATTCAGGATGAGGATCGTTCTAGATTCCAGGTATCCAGGGCATCCCTGGCTGATGATCTGCGGCACTATCGCTGATCGGGGACACGCTGCTTTTTGCTTGATGTTTTGGAAAAAGGTCCACGCTAAGGTGAACAAGATGCTCGAGGCGTGTTTCGATCATGTGTAGGTATATATCATTCTGTGGTTTCTTCCTGGATTACTGTTTGCGTGCTCGAGGCCAAGGCGTTTGATCTTTCAAGCGTATTGTTGACTCGCCCCCTGTCTTCCCTCGCTTAATTTGCCAGTAAGTAGTAAACAGTCATATAGCGATACAACTGTGTCTCGCACTAACCAACAAGCGACACTGTATCGTAGGATTCTGTCGATTGTTTTCGTTACAGACATGAAATCCATAGACATGAAATCCAGCATAAATGTTTGGGACGGTAGCTTAGCTTTGCAAAATGTCCCAATGAATTTCATCTACTTTGACATCGAATCTATCATCTGCGAATCGTGGGCGTGTGTACTTATTCCTTTTTGACTGATGAGATTTTTTCTCATCGAAACGACTGGCAAAGATGGTGGGTATTTCCACGCGTTGAAAGCACACAATCGCCTAATAAATTCCCATCGTCGAACAGCTACATCAATGCCGGGAATCCCTCTGGAAAAGTCAAATCTCGAAACGCTTGTTCAAACGAAGAACGCCACTCATAATCTTCGTGATGCGTAATATCGCTGCCATCATCCTCTCTAAAACTCCAGACACGAACACATGTCATCCTCGTTCTCCACGGCCCTGGTCAGCGTGTCCACGACCCTTTGCCTCAAACTGCTCAGCCAGAGCATCTAGGGCATCCTCGCTGTAGTCCTCATCATTTTCGGAGAACTCGATTCCAGCATCCTCGAAATCCATGAGAATGAATTGATTGGCGGTCTTGGATTCTACTTCGGACCCTGGTATGGCCGAGCACTTTTGTTCAAGCTCAGCCAAGTAGTGAGCGACTCGGCGGCGCAGCAACAGCTTGACATTTTTGGATTCCTGGTGATGATCTTCAGCGGCTACATCGGCTCCCTTGAGGACTTGGGCTATATCTTTTACTACCTTGTCCAAAATTTTTTGAACCTCTTGGGAAGTCTCGCGCAGTTGGACTCTGTGCATCTGCTTCAACTCTTCGATTATAGTAAGGGACGTCGCATTGTACATAGCGTCAGAATTTTCCTCGATGTAGCTCACAAATTGGACCTTTAATCTGTTCAGCATTCCATTGCCTGGTATGTGTTAGCGATTTATGGGCTTGCCTGCTTAGTATTCCACTCTGCTTACCATGTTCGTGGCTGGCAACCGTATAGAACGGTGCCATACACTTTCTGACAGTTTGTTTGAGTGTTTTGTGGGCATCGCTGGCTCGGTCTTGCCTGGCCTTCAACGCATCGCCAATTTCTATTCCAACGCGATGCTCCACAAGTGGAATCTGGTCGAGCAATCGTTGAACCGGCGGGTAGACACTACAAACATCAACAACGAAGCTTGAGTAATTTTTTGAGAAATCTTTTAGAGCCTCCGTGATCCTGCAGTAGTATCTCTGGTGGATGCATGGCAGTTTGTTGTTGAAAAGGTCTCTCCAGTGTAAGGTCAGGGGATCCATAAACGGAGCAACCATATCTTCGTTCCAGTGATGAGATTTGTCTTTCTTTGCCGTGGTATATGGCTCCCCATGCCTTCTCACCAGTGCCTTCCAGGTCCCAGCTGCAATGTCTGCGGTCGTCTTATCTTTGGCTAGGATCTGAACCTTGGCTGAGCCGGCCGTCACTGCCTTTTTGAGATGAGATGTCAATTTATTGGTGAAACATACCGCCGTGTTCTGGCGCATGTTTTTGGTAGCCCTTTTTTCCTCCTTAGTTTTTCAATTAGCTGAGTATTTGACGGCGAAGGAAATGGAACATGTACTTGTTTTAAGGTTTCACGAAAGACATCCAGCTCTGCCAGAAACGTCGCTCTCTGCTGAGCCGAGAGGAGAAAGTCTTGCCCATCTTCTTCTGCCCAGGACTTCACAGAGACCTTCCACAGAGCTAACTCAGTATCAAATCTCTCCACAGCTACTTCTCGTGACTTCAGCGTACATTTTCGAGCAAAAGCCTGAAGGCTCGGCACTCCCGTGTCTTCGCAGGTAGAAAATCCGCGAATCTCATCCTCCCGCCGAAACCTGCCTTGAGATTTCTGATATGCCTTTGAGCTCACGCAGAAACTCTTTAGACCATTTGCAGACAATTTAATAGTGCCTATGAAAACATAATTGTGAGAGTCTATCAGCATCTAGAACTTGTAAGACTTACCTGGGTCGGGGATCAGCTTGCTATCCGCTTCGATTGCAGAGTCTACCAGCTCTTGTACCAGTGACGCGATTCCATACTCAAAATCGTCTCGCAAACGACCTTGAGTGTACTTGCTTCGTTGTTTGATACATTCTACCCTCATTGATGTCTCTGAAGCAGCGATTGATCTCCGGAGATGAGAGATCTTGCCTATCAGGCCCCGTCGTTCTATGGTGCTTATGTTAGTCATTATTTCTGGGAGATTACGATACTCCTTGCCTTTTAATTTTGATCTATCCATCTTCGGAAATTTTCGCTTTTGACCGACCAATGACGATGACTCTCCGGGTTCAGTGTCTTCCAGAGAATTAAGCTCCTCCTTAGCCTCTTCAAGATTTTCTCTCCACTGGTTCTCCTTCTTGATAGCAGCACTTAGGACCCCATCAGCGAGCTTCAGATTACCAATGACTTCGTCTGTGTTAATGTTGTCGATCCTGGTCATCACGAATGTGACAAAGCTATCATGGTAGTTTCCGTTTAGCAGAAGCTGTCGTTGAAATGATGTGCCGAGAAGCTCTTGCGCAACTTTGTCGTCAACAGCTCTGTTGATATCCGCGACTATCCACATGTGTTCCAGGTGCTTCATGTACTTTTCTGCCACCTGTGCGCGACCAGCATTTGTATCTCCTAAGCCGGGAAGATCAACAAGTACTAAGCCCTGTCTCAAAATATCTGCTTTGATGAGGACTTTCACCAGACGTACCAGTGGCCATAACTCCAATGGGGCATTCTCGGATGATCGATTAGCACTATCGATGTATTGGTTGATTTGCTTCCCGAACTTTCTGGCGTTTTCACTGTGGATTGTCTTCGAATGGCCGAGGATCTTAGATAGGTCTGGGTCCTCGAAAATATCCTTCTTGGTCATGTTCGATAAGTCGGAGACATCCTTGCCGGGATACACTGCTTGAAGTTTTGCAAATGCAACGCCTGCATCCGAAGTAGAGCTTGATGAAAGCTTCTCACCTTCTGGTCGGCCCTCGATGTCGCTTTGTAGAAGTTCAAACTCAGCTGCCCATTCTGCTGGACTGCAAAAGTCAATAACGGCCGTGTATTTCTCCGCTGGGTCTTGCGATGGGTTCCAGGATAGTTCAACAACTACCGAAGTGCTAGCACGCATGCCGTTCGTCGGTAAAAGAATTTCTTCGTCAACCAGGGCATTGATTAAGCTTGATTTACCGCTACCAGTGTAACCTAGCAAGCCAATGGGAACCCGCGGCAGCTGGCCCATCTCGATGATTTTACCTTGGACACTAATCAGCGAAGAATTCCATCCAGCATACATACCAATTCTGGATATGGCTATCATCAGACTTACTGGCTTGCGTAACCCATGAATGGCACTCAGGATAGATGCCACAATCTCCGCCCATCAATTCTTTGAGTTGGACAAGTGTGGCTTTTCCCATATCACACAGCTCCTCTTTACGAGTGATTCTGATCTCATCACCAATCATATCGTCTTTGTGCTTCGCCACAGCAGTAATATCGAGTTCCTTGGTTTTGATCTTTGTGTTTTGGCCTTTCTTTACAAGCTCGACTGGGCTGCTTTTCTCCATTTTCGGTCTTGGTGTTTTATGATTCGCTGGCACCTTTCGCCTCACCTTCTCGGCCGCTCCAGCGGTGTCCATGCTGGTCTAAGGACCGCTCAGAAAACTAGGCTATCTAAAAAGCAATCAGCAAGGCAGTCAGAGTTTAATGAGTCACCGGAAGTGATGGTAAATTAGGTGAAATTTAAGATGCTGAGCGGCCTGGGTACCTGATCAGGAGCGAAGCGTTGGGGGAGGGGGGCCAGGTCTCTATCTGGGATGCATACATTACCATTCAGACTTACCTATCACTCGAGCCTAGCTGATACAGATTTGCAAAAAGCAAGCTGCAAGATAGCGACAGGAAACGAAAAGGTGCGATGCGGAACATGCATTGACCCAGCTTCGAAGGCGAGTCGTGAGTATACCAGATGTAGTCTGTATGAATGCGTGGGCGGTGAAAAAAAAAAGGAAGCAGCGTATCCTCCACAGCTGCCGAAGAAAATTATCAATGATGAAAATCAAGTTGACATACAGTAATTATAGAGGGAATTTGAATAAGAATCGAGATTTTTTTTTGGCAGGACAGTATGTAAGAGAAGGTGAACGTACTCGATCTTTCGCAGATTTGAGATTCCGGGCGTCGAGACTGAGGTCAGTTGAGTGTTGTGAGATTATCTTGATCTCAGTCGAGGTTGAGATGACAACAAGGGGGAATTGTGTTGTAGACGTAGAAAGTGAGAGTCTTGCGATAGGTATTTGCCTCTTGAGAGAAGATGCGAGGGTGGTTGGAGAGATGATTGGATGAGTGTGAGGCGACGGAATGTGCAGTCATGAAAGAAGAGGAGGAGAGTCGGTCACATGGAGAAATATCGCTCCTTGCTGTGAGTAATCGGATGTGAATGTATCTCGACTCTGTGCAGCGAGTAGAGCCTGCAGATTTGAGGAGAGTGTTCAATCCAAGGAAGATCTTGTCGTGTGGCTGGAGATCGAGAGGGAGGTTGTGTGTGTGAAATGTGTAGGGAAAATTCATTAGTCATCCGTGGAGTAGAAGTAAACAAGGCCAACGTCAACACAACCAGCGCGTAGATTGGATGTAGAAATGAACAAACGAAGAGAGTCCCAGCACTTGAAGTTTATGACTCAGAAGACAGGAGAGACGAGACGCAATAAGGCAGAACATCGTGTGCAATAGTAGGTTCAAGTTATGTTTTCATTTAGGGGTAGAAAAAGAGAATGCAGCTGAAGACACGTCGTAGCAGAAAGAGAAGTGAAGACATCACGAGAACGAATGTAAACAGCTCATTAAATGATTCTCGGCCAAAAGAATACAAGATAGAGAATTGATAAGTTTCAGCTATAAAAAAAAAATTGTGCCTCCTTGATGCTGAGGTAGCGCATTACCGCTAACGTCGCATCTGACAAACAGCCAGGGGAGAGACTCCATCAAGTCAAATGGATACCATGACGATCTGACAAATGTTGATGGCCTTCACATCTCGATGTACGAAGCGACGTGTCGTGGATGAAGTCAACTTGCAGCCTTCACAAGCGAGGAGCTCCATCTAATCGTACTTAGTGCATCCGTAATACCAGGTTCTCATTGGTCCCGAGAATTACCAGCCCAAGTCCAAATCAAAATATCAGACCAAGCCGATCGCCCTCCATGCTCAGACAAAAACGAGCCGTTAGGGGAGAAAATGGCGGAGAAGGAGAAGAGCCCGTCGAATTACAAAGGATTCGTGGCGGGAGTTGCATCAGGTGTTGCGAAGCTGTCTGGTAAGCTCTTGCTGTGTTCCTGCCAGCTTGGAAGCTAGCTACTCCTCGAGATATTGGCTTCAGTGTCTTGGGCACATTGAACTCGACATTCAGTTTTACTGGCATTCGTTTCCGGAGTATATCAAAAAAAAAAAAAAAAAAATCCTGCTGACGAAATCACACAGTCGGCCACCCCTTCGATACGATTAAAGTCCGCCTCCAAACCTCCGATAGTACGCGCTTCTCAGGCCCTCTACAATGTCTCATGAAAACCATTCGCAAAGAAGGCGTAGCAGGTCTATACAAAGGAGCCACGCCTCCTCTCGTGGGGTGGATTTTTATGGATAGCATCATGTTGGGCAGGCAAGATCTTTGCTCTTACATTCCCCCTAACCTTTCTCAAGTAGCGTATTTGTACTAACTAACCCATCTTACAGTCTAACATTCTATCGGAAATTCCTCCACCGCACCCTCTTCTCCCCCACTCCCCACCCAGCCCTCTACGCCTCCCCCTCCTCTCTCGCCGCTCGCGACCTCTCCCGCTCCGACACCTCAGTACACAGACTCCCCACACTCGGGCACGCCATGGCCGGCGTCATGGCCGGCTTCACCGTATCCTTCATCGCGGCACCAGTTGAGCACATCAAATCCCGTCTGCAGATCCAGTACGCGTCTCGGTCCGAGCGGCTGTACCAGGGGCCGCTGGACTGCGCGTCGCGGATTTACAAGCACCACGGCGTGCGCGGGCTGTACCACGGCATGGGGGCCACGCTGCTCTTCCGCTCCTTCTTCTTCTTCTGGTGGGGCTCGTACGACGTCTTCACGCGCCTGCTCACGTCGCACACGGCGCTGAGCACGCCCGCGGTGAACTTCTGGGCCGGCGGGCTGAGCGCGCAGTTCTTCTGGATCACGAGCTATCCGTCCGATGTCGTGAAGCAGCGTCTCATGACGGATCCGCTGGGAGGCGGGCTGGGCGATGGGGAGAGGAAGTTCAGGGGTTGGAGGGAGGCGGCTCGGGGGGTGTACAGGGAGGGTGGTGCAAGAGGGTTTTGGAGGGGTTTCGCGCCGTGTTTTTTGAGAGCCTTCCCAGCGAATGCTATGGCGCTTGTGGCGTTTGAGGGGGTGATGAGATCTTTGCCTTGATGCGTAGCGAGGAGAGAGAGAGGCGAGAGAAGATGCGGGTGAAGTAGGTGGGATTGGGCACTTTGAAAGGGGATGGTTCGATTGATACGGAGCAAGAGAGGGCGTTAAAGGATATCCAGCTGCACAGCGAGGCAGGCAAACTTGTATGCAAGTGTAGAATAGAATAGACAACTCCCAATTCCGAATCACGTATAAACTACGCGTGGTCACACGTCCCTCCTTGTCCGTGCTCTCCTGGGACTTGGGACCTCTACTCTCATCCTTCGAGCCAGCCGGGCCCGTCGTCTCGACACCTGACAGAAAAGCTTCTTTGCACGTCACTCGTGACTCGTCATGATTCTTTTTACACCGACAACAAAGACTCGAATTTGGATGTCGATGATCCGAACCAGTCGCAAGAGATCCCGGCACATCGCTTAATTCCCTCAGGGGCTGTATGGCCACATTTAAAAACTCGAGCGTGACGTCCGTACTTCCCGGTGAAATCCGTGCTCGCGAAGGTCTTCCGGTTTTTGCTTGCTGCGTGTAGTCTGTAGCTGGCTGGCACATTGGGAATCAATTTTACATGTGTGATAGCTGGCTAGGTCGAGCCTGGCGCACAATGTCTGGTCTTGCATTACCCATATCATCATCGCACACCGTCTGTGGACTTGATAGGCCACTGAGTCCAACTCGAGCCAATACGGGTTGGGTCGCAGCTCAGAGATGCCTTCGAGGATCCCGATCAAGAGGGTTCGTAATCCATATTCACATATCACGTATGACAAATCAGAACAGCACATCAAACGTGATCCTTTACGTAGAAGTTGAGGCTGAAGCAGCTACGCATTTTGAGGAAGGATCCATTTCTGTGCTCACGAACCACCCCTGAAATCATCTACTATCCTTCGCAAAGGCGGTCCCAGTTCCAGTCCTGCCACCAAGAGGAACCACTTAATCATCGTCCTCCTCAGCGTCGTCGTTGACAACGTTGAAAAAGCGGAGCTCGTAAACGCCCTTGGAGGTCGACACTACGCGGAGCCAGTCGCGGAGTTGCTGCTTCTTGAGGAACTTCTTCGTCCTGATCGCGTCTCGTCAGCACCATTCCCGGATCCATGTAAATGTATACATCCGAACTCTGAAAAGTATGCCAGGGAAACGCACAGGTACTTTAGGTAGCGACCCGAGAATTGGGTGTGCGCGATAACCTCAATCTTTCCGTCGCCAACCTGCGAGATCTGCACGATGTCGCCGAGGTTCCCGACTCGGCCATCGACCTTGATCTTATCTTGAAGGAACTTCTCAAAGGCCGAGACGTCGAAGATCTTGTCGCTGGCCGGCTGCGAGGCGTTGATAATGAACTGCTGTCGTAAGCACTGTCCTGACTTCCTCCGTCCTTGCCATCACCTCCGCCTCAAACTCCAGTTGGGGAGAGCGAAGAAGATGAAGAGGTGTTGAGAGTGTGAGGGTGAGGGGATGGAATGCACATACCTTGTGGGTGACCTTGGCCTTTCCCTTGGAGGACTTCTGCAAAGCGCACACAAAATCTTAGCCTACTGCATCACGCCGCAACCTCTTCAGGCGGGCCAACAGCAAAGCGCAAGCTTGTCATGGTGTACGTACTGTAGATGGTGCCATTTTCTGGATTGAGGTCGCAAAGAAATTGATATCCTACGCCTCGGGTGGTTTGTGGGAAGTATGCAACAGCAAGAGGTGACGATGAGATTTGTTTCCACTGTGGGCGCCAAGTTTCCGAGTCGCTTAGTTTTAGCGCAGTTCTGTAATATCACGTGAGGAGATCGGGAAGTCGTGGACGGATTGAAAATTTGTAAAAATCAGAGAGATTGCGAAAGGCAACCAGATTCAGGCAATTTTAGATCTAAATTTGCAGCTGTGCAATTTGGTACTGTTCACCCTTTGTATACATTGCCGATGGAGTAGAACACTACATGATTCGACGCCTCAAATAAAATTTCTGCTGTCGAGTCGCCTCTTGATGCTCCAGAAGTTATGCGATATGCTGTTGCTTCGACAGCTCGTGGTCGAAGAAATGTAAACCAAATGAGGACCCCGCCTTCTTATCGCTCATCCTGGATGTCTCATCAGGCAACATTTTCCTACTGTAACTAGCTACGGAGAAGATGCATTGGGATTCGGCTAGCATGTGCTGATCATAACGTATTGACCAGACCTTGGTTTCCATTATTCCTCTCATGGGCTGTAGGCTACCGGCCATCCGTTACCAAGTACACAGTAGATCTGCTGCCAAATCCCAACGACAGTAGCATGTATCCAAGTCACTTATCGGCGCACCGTCACATCTCATATGAGGGAACACAGCATGCCCTGGCTCGGAACTCGTCTTTCGGTACTAGTTTAAACAGTGACAGGTTGTTCTGCTCCATTCGAGTCCATTTCCCTTGCCACTGCTTCAGACACAGGCCACAAACTCAGGGGAAAAGACGAACGAGTTCCTGCTAAGACCAGACCGCGTAGTTTAAAAAAAAAGTATCGAGCGCCGAATCCTCTCATGCACAGTCGTCACCCCAAGATTGATGATCCATCTGCGTATCTTATGGAAAAATCCTGCCTTCTAAGATGCTGCTGCCAACCGTAGTGCCGCAGACCCTAGGGGCCGAATATGCCGTGGTGCCAAGACACCACTTATTGAAATGTCATTAGTGGGGGGAAAACGCTAAACGCCGAAGTTGTGAGATACAAAAATGAGGAGGGAGCGTTGGGAGGCGGAATTGGTCGGGCCAGAGCAGTTCGGGTATCTTAGGTATGAGACGGCATTCGACCAGCAGCTTAGTACTTGAGGATAATGTAGCTGTGGAAAGATTTATTAGCAGTAATTCCATCATCATGACGCTGGCTGGCTGCGGTCGCCTCTGGACCGTGGGCATCCTCGTCCTGAACCTAGCGGTACGAGGTGCGAATGCGCAAGGGGGAGAGGAGAACGTACAGCGCGTGAATGATACCGGGAATGTATCCGAGAATTGTCAACAGGATGTTGATGAGAAGGTCAGCGCCGCAGCCTCGCTGAATAGCATGTTAGTTGTGCAGCGTCACACGGCTATGGGAAGCTTACCTCAAGGAAGACACCGAGAGGGGGGAGGACGATGGCGAGGATGATCTTGCAGATGTCGCTGCGAGGGAAGTCAACTTCGGAACGATGCGGTGAAGGCATCGCGGATCTTACCTTGCTGTGAATGCCATGGTGAAGGTTTGTGTGTTGTGTGAAGGAGGTGGCTTTCTTCGGTTGGCTGATTGTGGTGAGGGGAGATAGAGTTGAGCGATTATGAGTTTTGAAGGTGCAGCAGTATGATGGTGTGGAAGAAGAGAGAGGGGAACGCGGAAGTCTTTAAGTGAGTCGTCAGGTAAGGTACCCAAGCAAAGCTTGCGCCCCTTTGCTCCACCGGGGGCTGGGCTGGTGTCCCAAAGGTATGACGTGTGCGCCGGAATCTGATCTTTCGATCCATCCATCCACCCACCCACCTGGCCCTGTTCCCGCGGGACATCTACGGGTATGAAAGCCCTTGACAGAGTACAGTATACCACTACTGTACTTATATAGCTTATCATCGTACTCGAGTGATCTGCTCTTCGCTCTTCGGATGAGATTGCACCTTTGAATGAATGGTCTTCTCGCAAGTGAGAGTGAAGGTGAGTGAGGCCAACTTGGTTTCCCGCATTGGTGGGGGGGGGGGGGGAAGTGAGAGGATGCTACAGACGGCAATGTCCCTGCCAGTCTACTACCATGTATTACGATCTACATACGATTGATTGTGCTTTCTATCACCTCACCAGAGAAGCGCAAAAATCACCGCAAACAGAGAATATAATACGTTACCACCTACAGTACTGTCCTTGTGTATAGAACCATCCCACCCCTACAGTACAGTACCTTACCACGCACTCAGTCATACCTAGATAGCACAGCCACAGCCACAGCTATGTACGGCCACCATACCATCACCACCAGCCATGTGCCCCACCAGCCATGTGATGTACACATACAATACAGTATGTGCCCTCCCCCAGCACGTGTTATGCTGTGGCTGAGGGCGCGCAAGCCACCGGGGGGCGGGGCGGGGGGGACACACGACAAAACGAAAACGCTCATGCACATGATCCAACTTCTCGCCGTCCAGAAGCGAGAAGAGAAGCGAGAAGAGCAAATCACATACCATGCCAGGTCATGTCATGCCCGAAAGTGAGGAAATTAAGCGGGTGGCGTTTGGCAGGTTCATAAGGTTTAACCATAGATTGGAGTGGATATTACAGTAATTACGGCGGGCTGGATAGTACTTCGAAGTAGTACAGTAATAAGATAAAAATGGGCTGTCACAATAATCCCCTACAGTACATAACGTACCGAAAATTCCGGGTCTGGCGGGGGAAGGATTTCCTCCCAGCCAGAGTAATGACGAGTCCTCGTTCCGACGTTTGCGCGTGCCCCAGCCGACCTTTACATTTACACTGCCCAGAATCGCTAGAGGCTTGTTAACGCATCAGCGCATGAGTCGACCCATTCAATGAGGTCAAAAAGAGGCCAAGGCTACACGTCTACACTCCCAGGATATAATATATCGACTGGCTGGCTCAGTGCAGAGTCTCGGTTCCGGGACACGCATTCGTTTTGCACTTCAACCGTGGCGCTTCTTTTGGAGGTAAGTGAAGACGTACCAATAGGAGAGAGAGGCAATGCGTGTTTCGTTCTCGATCAATCCGCATTGAGCGGGTGTACAGTACATATCTCTTCATTCCACAAGGCCGTGCCGTGCTCAGATAAACTCGTTCCGCCTCCCACGGCACGTCCGATCCCCAACCAAGAAATTCCTTATCGGCCTCAACTCCACCTCCAGACCCAACAACTCAGAACAAAGTCGAATGGACCCTAACCCTCGACTCCCCTACTCACGATGCCTCGCGATCCGCTGATAGGACTCGTCGGCAAGCCGTCGAGCGGCAAAAGCACCACCTTGAACAGCTTGACCGATTCCTCCGCCAAAGTCGGTTCGTGAACCCCTCGCTCATCACATCTCATCTACCCCTCGATGCTCTCCAGGAAGAGAACAAAAAAAAAAGAAGGAAAAAAAAATTTAGACCAAAGACTCGCGCTCACGAGATACAGGCAATTTTCCGTAAGACCCGACGATATATCTGTAAACGTGCGAGTGGAGGCTGAATGTTGGCTGCTAGCTTCACAACCATCGACCCCCAACGCGCCATCGGCTATCTGCAAATCTCCTGCGCATGCGCACGCCACGGCCTCTCAGACAGGTGCAAACCCAACTACGGGGCCTGCGTCGACGGGCGCCGCTCCGTTCCCATCGAGCTGCTCGACGTAGCCGGGCTCGTGCCCGGCGCCCACGAGGGCAAGGGGTTAGGAAACAAGTTCCTGGATGATCTGCGCCACGCGGATGCGCTGGTTCACGTTGTGGATGTGAGTGGGACGACGGATGCAGAGGGCAAGGCTACGAGAGGGTACGACCCTTCGCAGGACATCGTCTGGCTGCGCTCAGAGATCGTGCAATGGATTCTGGGGAATCTGATGAAGAAGTGGGGATCTCTCAAACGGCGACACGTCGCCGTCAAAGCAACCGCTGTCGAGACCCTCCAGGGTCAGTTCTCAGGATACGGGTCGACGGCCGTGGTCGTGGCGCGGACGTTGGATAGACTCGCCCTCAAGGAGCCGCTGGAGCACTGGTCCGACGAAACGATCGAGAAGGTGGTCAACGCCTTCACGGACGAGAAGTTCCCCACGGTCATCGCGCTCAACAAGATAGACCACGCGGACGCAGACAAGAACATCAGCAAGATCGCCAAGATGCAAGACCCCGCCTCCATCGTGCTCTGCTCCGCCATCTCCGAAGTGTTCCTGCGGAAACTCGCCAAGCAGGGCTTCATCAGATACGCTGAAGGTAGCGAGTTCGTCGATACGCGGGAGGACCTCATCGCGGACGGCGACCCCGACGGTGGCGGCCTGAAGGAGCTGGATGAGAAGCTCAAGAACCGCATTGAGAACCTGAAAGACATGGTGCTGTACCGCTTTGGCTCGACGGGCGTCGTGCAGGTGCTCTCCCGCGCTGCCGAGCTGCTCGGCCTCGTCCCCGTCTTCCCTGTGAAGAGTATCTCGAACTTCGGCGCGGGCGGCGGCGCGAATAGCCCGGTCTTTAGAGACTGTGTGTTGGTGAAGAAGAACACGACGGTGGCCGAGTGCGCGCGAAAGGTTATTGGGGATGCGCCCTTGGCGTACGTGGAGGGTGCCGGGGGCGTGAGGGTTGCAGAGGATGATTTAGTTGCGGTGGGGAAGAACGATGTATGTTCCTTTTCGCACAGCCCCTTTCTGCGCTTCCATGGTCTTTGAAAGGGTCAAACTAACACCAACAGATTCTCTCTTTCAAAGTCGGCAGAGCATAGGGCTACCCATTCATTCAGCATAAGGCGTAACGGTATGGAGCATAGCACTGGCGTTCTGGGATCTGGCTAGTAGATACTAGTCTGGCAAAAATGCAATTTTCATTTTCAGGAAACCTTCCTCCTATACTATACGCGCAATCTCTTCGACTTTTCTCTCTCTCACTCTCTCACCTCACCCAAACTTATCCTCTCATTACGCCTCCAAAATCAGTCCTTCCCACCCCTGTCATCCTGCATGCCCAGCGTATCCGGTGCCTCGGGAAACTCCTCCTAATCATGGCATCAGTACACGTCCTCCGGACCATCTCACGAATAAACCCTCCAACCCCCCGCTGCGACCCCCCGTCGTCAAAATAACAGCAAGAAGAAGAGGAAGAACGAACCTTCGCTTTCCGATGGGCATCCCCCGCCTTCTCCGTCGCCCCACGACTCCCCTCCTCCCCACCCCTAGCCCTCTCCGCCTTCCCCTCCCGACTAGCATCATGCTGCACATTATGCGCATCGCCCTCGCGGACCGTATTCTCCTCCGCCTTGCGGCCCTCCCATTTCTGCGACCTGGCGCTCGTGCTGAGCGCTCGCGGCGCGGCGCCGGACGCCGGGACGCGACGGAAGACGCGCGTCAGGAGTTGTATATTTGGGAGCATGATCTCGGGGGTTGGCAGGCGGGAATGTGTGAATGTGTGGGTGAGAGGGTGAGAGCGAGACCTAAGAGCAAGTAAGAGCTTTTGGCGCACCGGGATTTGTATTCGGGATCCTCTCTCTCTCTCTCTCTCTCTCTCTCTCTCTGCGTGGGAGCTGTGAGTGTGCGGGTGATTTTATGAAGGGTTGGAAGGGTTTTTGATCGGTGCGAGGGGGTGAAAGTTTGAGCTGAGGCTTTGGTTGGAGAAGAGATGGAGTAAAGCAGAGCAGAGAGGTGAGGTGAGGTGAGGTGAGGTGATGTGAAGTGATGTGATGTGAGGGGAACAAGCGAGCGAACTAGCGAGCGAGCTTCCCCGGATTTTATTGGATTGGATGTAATGTCGTCATCCGCTTCTCGGTAGGTGTTACTGGTGTTACTGGCGTGGCATGGCATGTGATCATCACACGTTTTCACCGTAGAGGGCGAAGATTTGATGGTGGATGGGTGGAATGGAGAGCAAGTTGGGAAGTGAGAGACAGAGCCATCGATCACCTGCACTTAATGGGAAGTGGAGGGGGACGAGGAGCGCTTTTGATATCGACATTCGTACTGCAGCAACCCGCAATCATAGAGTAAAACTACCTCCCGCAGCTGCAAAGATCGATGACATGCATTTTTTTAGCAGCGGGGTTATCAATCCCATTTCATCCTATCCTCATTATGAATATTGTACATCTGAGTATCAAAGATGAATAAATATCCGAGACCTTACCTACCGGCACCTGCTGTCCTACTTAAAAGCACATAATTTTCTCAATACCTCTACTATGGACGCCCATTGGTTGATATATCAACCCGGTAGATGAATAGACCCATAACCACAATCACACCCAATCAAAAAGTCAAAATCCAAGCACCAAAATCGTCAACATAGTCGCGGAGCTCATAATCCAAACGTCGCATCCAACCCTTCGAGTATATACCCCTCCCCAGTCCCTAGCGAATGCTGCTCACGCGCAAACTCATGGCCCACGCCTAATCCCAAGTCACTCGTTGACATGTCCTCCCCAGAACTAAGACTCTCCTCGCTGAGGCTCAGCACGCTCCTCGCAGCCCCTGGCGCTGCGTCCCCGAGCTCATTCATCATCAGAGACGCCATATCCCACTGCGAATCCGGAGACCAGGTGTCGTAGTTGGAGGATGCGTTTTCGAGGAAGAGGGTCGGGCCGCCATATATAGCATCGTACAGATTTGCTTGCCCGCCGTCCAGGGAGCCGAGCAGAGCCTCCCATTCGGAAGCCGACATGCCGGTGTGATTTGGCTTCTTGATGGTGTCGCCGGAGCTGTTGCAGATAGGCGTGTGAGTGCTGGTTGGCAGGAGCCGAGACCGTGGGTGGACGGGTGATTGGGGTTGTGAGACGACCGGGGTGCTGCTGAGGGATAGGTAGTCGAGGTTGGGCGGCTTTCTTGACTTGGGAGAACGAGGTCTTAGCGTGGGTGTGATGTGGCAGGGTGAGGGCGAATAGTCGTAGTTGGAGATTGGGGGCTCGGACGGTGTTGAGTCGAAGGAGTAGCGGCCGTGAGGAGGGAAGTCGTAGCTGGAGCTGATATTGGGAACCGTGGCGCGGCGGAGCTTATTTTGTCGGGAGAGGAGGTCGCTTTCGCTCACGCTGGCGCTTCCGTGACGGTAGATCTGGGAGGTGGGGTGTTGCTGTGAGACAGGGGGGGGAAGGAAAGAGCTTGAGCGCGTTGGAGCAGCGACACCTGGAAGGCTTCTCGACGTGAATTCCGGCGTCATTGAAGCACTGAGACTCTTGAAAGCTGCCGCGCCGGGCGCATGCGCCTTCTCGAGGAGTTGCGCGACGTTTTCGGCAAGACGTTGGCCGTCTTTCATGAGCTTGCCCTCTTGCTTGAGGTCGAGACCTTGATAGAGAATGCTCAGCCCACAGAGGGTCAGCATCTCGATCTTGTTCAAGCAAAACGAGAAAGACATGCTTCTCTCCTCCAGGAGTTGCACAATCTGGATGATGTGTTTGCTAGAATCAGCGAGCGAGAGGACGGAGGGCGATGACTTGTTGCCGAGAGTTGAGCCAACGGCGGGACGATGTATCAGAGAACGGATGTAGTAGTAGGCAAGAGACTATTTACATTAGCGTTAAGCAGACCGCTATTCGACGTGGTACTGTGCTTACCAGTATTGCAGAGCGACTTCCTGTGATGTCTGTCGAAGGCTTGTCTTGAACGAATGTAAGCTTCAAGTGGGTGGGAAGCTTATCAGACCACTCCTTCAAATCTCCCTCGAGCGACGCAAGAGACTGGAGCGAAAGGTCATGAATGGCAGCGGCGGAATAGTTCTGATCCAAAACCCTTGAGAGTATACGAGAGACGCGGAACAGGGCCAAAGCACTCGAAATTTTGGTCGACTCGCCAGGAAGTGTTGGCTGGAACCCCTTCTCCGTCACATACTCATCATCGGTATCGGAGGGATACTCTGCATGGATATCCTCCTCCTTGAGAAGTCTCGGGAGACCCAGTAGTGCGGCAGAGAAGCTGAGTAGGTCAGCTTCAAAAGTTCGCCTCTGCAGCTTAAATCTTACCAGTCAACAGTGTACAGGGTCCAGAAGACCTTCTTCCGCGTTTCAGTCCTGAGAGCACCGAGCGAGAATTGCTTCTGGCTCTGGTGCAGGCCAAGTCGATGCGAAAGTCCCACAGCAGTGCCCTTGTAGTATTGGAGGCGAGTGTAGTCAGCTTTCAGTATGCAATACAGGATAGCGAGAACAAGACATTGAAGGGTCGCAAGGGTGTTGTCCATGAGAACAGACTCAAGTGATTGTCGCCATTGCTCCTCAACGAGTGCAATGTTCTCTCTATCGGGCCGATCGCTCGAGATTCCAGCGATACCGAAGACCAGATGTAACTGAGCCAGCTTGTGGGGCTCCATCACAATGTCCGGATTCAACATGTACTCCTCATATAAGCGAAGGAAGGTTGTTTTGTGAAGCACCGGGAAGAGAGGTGCCCACTCCTGGAAGAATACATTGACACACCGGTCGGAGAACATGCGCGGGGGTGCATTCAGCGTCTTCGACCCAGGCACCTGAGGTACCGGAGACACCTGGCTCTGGATATTTAGAAGATCTTCTGAATGAAAGCCGGCAAGAGATTGCCCACTCTGCTGGATCCGTCGCTTCAACGCATCTACCCATGATTAGCGATGCTAGCTAGCACTCTCATCCTCGTTCAACGTACCCACGAAGGCTCGACCGCTCGAGGCTCCCACGAAGAAGGAATCTGTGTCCTCGGCCCCGAACAGCAAGGACGATGAGTGGGGGCGAAACACATCGTCTTTCGGAGGCATTGCTGCGAGTTCTCTCGGACTCTCGACAGATGGCAAGGCGGATATGGGTTTAGACATAGACGGTCGGCGGTTCGAATGCATTCTTGACAACATGTCGATCTTCTCATCTTTCTCATCTAGCAAATCCTTCAGCTCGCGCACCTCGCCCTCGAGCGCGCGAACTCTCTCCTCCAACGATTCCGTGTATCCTCGGGGGAAAGCTCGTCGGCTGAGCTTGTCACTAGTCTTGCACTCGAAGCCGACATTGGCGCATTGCGAACAACACGGCCGGATGCCGTCACATCGTATCTTCTTGCTGCGACAGCGATCGCAGGCTTGAGCGATCCGACTCTGCGAATTCGATCCCACCTTGATCACTTTCATGGGTAGTATTCCAGGCATCTTGTTGCCGTGCGGGTTTTGCCTCTTCGGTCCAGGAATTTTGTTGGCTGCTCAACCTCGGCGTATTCTGGGAGTTGTGCGGGCGTTGGGTGTGATGAAAGCCCGTCGATAGGTTCTGAGCACTAGACGTCAAAGTAAGATGAAGTTCTTCCCAGGTTTGGAGTAGCTGTTTCTTTGAGGTCTGGTAGAGTGGATGAGTGATTTTGCCGGATCACAATCACTGTGTCACGGACGGAGGAGGGTGTGCAGGCAAAGGAGACAAAGCAGACATGGTAGTACTTCTGTATAGTGAGTACATCCACCTCAGCACCAGTACTGGGCAGGTATGGATGAGTGGGGGAGGGGGGTCTGGGTAGAAGTTAGTGCACAGAAAGGCGGGGTGATCGGAGCAGCTTGTTATTGGTCAGCAACAAGCATTATTTATTTCTTTACTCCACTAAGTACATGGACAAAGTATATCCCTCTCGGGCTTACTCCCCAGAGCAGCTGCAGCTGCATCTTTCATCTTTGACGAAAGTCTAGGGAATCTTCGACAGCAGTAGTTGGAAGTTGTCTCTTGTACTTTATGTACCTTACGTGTAGGGGTGTTTGGTGGGCAAAAGCGAAAAAACCAACCAGCTACCCAAGATGCCAATGCCAGCCCCAAACCCAGACGGTGGGAACTCCTTATCATCCGACCCCGCATCACCCCCTTAAGCCTAGTAATAAAGTCTTGATCCTCGAGGGATCCCCGCAAAAAAACAGAAATTCGGGCCCAGCTGATGCATGAGTATTGCGTTGCATACTACGGACCGTACTGTGCGTTGTGACCTCCTCCGAGCGGTTCCTTTTGTCTCTTTGGAAGTGATTTGTTTCGAGTCGAATGAAGATACACTCAAATGGTGACGTCGGTCTAGACTTCATTCAGCCGAACCTCTCATCGCGCCATCGATTCCATCTTCTCACCAAGAGAAAGAGACGCGGCTTTTGAAGTGGACACTACCCAAGAGTCGGTGTGGTTGGCGAATAGCCATGACTTGCGCATGGCTACAAAAAGGCGAGCTCGAACAAAAAAGGTGCTGTTATTTAAGGGACTCGGTCTTCTTCTCTGTGCGCCCTTGATATTATATGCCTGATCCCATCATTGAAAATGGCACTACGTGGCTGAGGAACAACCAGTACAGCGCGAGCGAGGTCGCAATCAGCAACCAGCAATCAGCATCGTCTCGCCAGTGACTGACTACTGTAGTGTTGTGGCGTTCGTTCCCCTACGAAATGCGAAGTGCGAAATGCGAAATGCGGGGATCTTACAGTCCGAGGGGTTCTTCCTCACATCATCGTATTTGGCGACGGCCCTCTAGCAAGAGGAGAAGCCCTCCAGCTGTGTGAGAGCCTCTATTTTTCTGGGTCGTTGCGATGTGGCCTCCAGTGCATTCCAAGCGTCTACTGTATTGGATCGTGATATCACTCTGTCTGCCCTCACTGTGCTCGAGTGTCGACTCTTGTTGTTTTGCCAGGAAGTGGGCATCTCCTCCGAAACAAGACCGCTGCTGTCTTCCTCGATTCAAAAACCCTCTAGAACCACTTCAATAAACACGGTACTGTACGGTCGATTCCATGAAGAAATTTCATACCCAGGCGTGATTGCGTTTCACCCGTTGACATTTCCTGGGGTTCCCCAGTTCTCCAGGTTCTTTACTTTAACCTGCCAAGCCTCACAACCCGGACCTGGTACGTGCATCAATCCATCCATGCAGCCATGTGGTCTCACTCTACTGTAGGATCCATCCACTCAGCTGAAGTCGTCCTCATCAATTGTCTCCTCTGGTTCCGGCTTATCTTCGTGATCCACCGTTCCCAGATATCTTTGCACAACTTCACTCTCCATCAGTTTGGCTTTCTGTACCAATGTCAGCTCGAGGACACGGGCTTCGTTCAGGTTAAGAATTAAACCAAACTCGCCTGTTTGTTCGTGGCTTCATACGCCTCCTCCAACATCAAGACCTCGCTGGTTCTCAGCTGTAGAGCACTTTCGTAGCGGTCCCGTGAAACAAATGAATTACTTTCGAGAGACTGCACCGTATCTTCAATTCCATAGAGGCGTTCAAGTTGCTGTTGGATCCGGTCTTGCAGCATAGCAACGACCCGGAGCCTGAAAATATCCTTCCGCTCGTGACCGCTTGTGTACAATTCAAAGTGGTCTGTGGCCGCTGTCACATCCGTGTCCTGAAAGAAGACCCTCAACCGGCCAAGCGAGCCGTCCGTCTCTTGCAGAACTTTGAACTCGAGTCCGTCTTCTTCGTTCAAAGACATGAAATAGAGAAAGGGACAATCCCACGTGATTTCTTCTCTGTCTCGGTATATGCACACAGTCTTTGTCTTTGAAAATGCGGCAGCTTTTGCTCTTCCGAGTGGATCGTCAGGGAACGGGTCGATAGTCAGGGTCAGACCCTTTACCGTGCTCTCTTTGTCAATGAACCCATAGCTGAACAGCATTTCAGCTTCCGTTTTGGAGGAGCCATAGCTGATGGTGATCTCGGACTCGGCGTCAAGTTGCATGCCAGGGCGCAGGAGCAACGCGATGTTGTTGTCTGACGTGCGCTCGTAGTATGAGTTCGCTTCTGCAGAGTGATTGACAATATCAACACAGGGTATCATCGACTCCCCGGCATTTGGGACTTCGAGGCAGCGCGACCTGTACCATGCATCTAGCAAAAACCAGTCTTGATAAGTCAACGACTCTAGCTCCCACCAGCACTTTTGACACCAGACAATTCCGGTTGTCTTTTCTCGAAGCTCTTCGAATTCTTGGATGAGGGAAGCGGTTTTAGCGGCGATAGCTGTCTGGAGGGGCCTATCAGATATGCCAATGTCTGAATGCCCTATTTCAAATCTGTAGAGAACAGGGTATCAAAGGGATTCGACGTATCCACTGACCAACGTGCGAAGATGTCGATTGGATCAAGAAAGACAGAAGAGGCCATGAAAGCAACTGTCACCTACCTCCAATGAAGTCCCGACCAACATAGCCTGCTCCTCTTCACTCCAAAGCGTAGGCACTGGCACATTGTCGGGCAATAACCTAACATACTCTGTCCACGGGTTTGAGGCACCAATATTCATCCCATGATGCCTCGCCGCAATTGTGATCTGCATGAGAAGAAACAGCATAACATGACTTCTTGCTGACTAACATCACAGAACATCAGCCAAGC
Source organism: Diplocarpon rosae (assembly GCA_032760415.1). Lineage (NCBI taxonomy): Eukaryota > Fungi > Ascomycota > Leotiomycetes > Helotiales > Drepanopezizaceae > Diplocarpon > Diplocarpon rosae. The sequence continues at coordinate 1,213,743 of JAUBYV010000007.1, read as the reverse complement.
GCACTGTCCCTCCTCCATCCGCCCATTTTCTCTTTACCTCTCTAGAGACCAAGAAGAAAAGGGAAAAGAGGAAGATAAGGGGAACAGACCTTCCCACCAGCCCTCCCAATCAACTCCCTCAACGCGCCATCGACTTTCATCCACTCCTGGACCGCCCCCGCACTCAGCACCAACTCATCAGGCACAACCATCAACGTCGGGATATCGAAAGTATCTCTAGAATTCAGGGCTCGTGAAGTCACGAGCCCGAAGCCCTTGGTGGTGCCGAGATCCTGGACGTGGATGTCGAGGAAATCGACGGAATTGAGCTTGGACCATGCTGGCAGAGCGGCAATGGGGAGGTTGGGGATATGCATACTGTGCAATCCGGTGAGTGATGGCTGTTTGATGGAATGAGAGGGCTAGTGTAGCGTGGGGAGATGGGTGGGCGAGGGATGGCTTCTTTTCGCTTGCGAGCTTTCATATACATATTTTGGTAGGATCACGTGCTGTGTATTTCGTTTTGCAAGTTTTCGCATTGATGAACTTCCGCAGATCTGTTTGAGTATTTCATCGAGTTGAATTGTCTCGAAGAAAAAAGACAAAGAAGAAGAATGGACAGATGCTGTTTTATCAGTTGTGTCCCAAGATTCCGTGTTCTGGTGAATCATATCGCTTAGCCGGCACCAAGCGAGGGAGCTTTGCTAGAACTCTTCAATCCGACTTACGAATAACAATTGAAAAAAGATTATGCAGACCGTAACTGCTTTGATCTCTACTCACATACTCGGATTATGGCAGTATATCACGATTGCCAAAATCAATACATATCAACAAATCCCCTCCTACCCTTTGAAAATGCTCCTCCGCAGCCTTCAACACCTCCAAAAACCGCTTCTTATCCAGAGCCATGAAGTCCAATACATGGGTACTCGGTACCACCGGCTCCTTGGAACAGTTCGTTTTCCGCAAAGCATTTCCCTCATCGTTTCATCTGAGCTACAGCCGGATGAGCACCCATCCTCACTCCACTATCATCACCGATACTACTGTTATTTATATACTGGGTAAGCCACAGCTTCAGCCCTCGCCAAATCCAACGGCATCACCCTCGGCAGGACCTGCGACCAAGTAGTAGCGACCGTACCTCTGTTGCCCTCCTCCCCCCGGCTGGCTCCTCCCCCTTCCCTCTTCCACTTTCGCCATGATCCTCAGATCCAGTAAACATCGTCTTCCCACGGGTGAAGCCATTGCTGGATGAGAAACCTGTACTCCGCAGCCAAATCCTCACTCTCCCCCACAGAAAATGGGTCTCACCTGTCTCCCGACGCTTCGACTCCCGTCTCTGCACGGGCGGCTCAGGTGACTCCTCGATGCCGATGTCTGTGGAGGCAGATTCGGGGACTTGGTGGTCTTGCGGCAGAGACTGTGCTCGGCTGGGGGTCATCTTTTCTCGAGATAGATAGTGAGATCGAGCAGCCATGTCTGCGTAAGGCCTCTCGTCAGCCTCCCAGCGGAGGCGTGCCAGGGCCTGCACTTCGTTTTCAGTTTCCGCTTCTGCTTCTGGGACTGGGAGGTACTTGCGGGTGTATTCTTGCACCGGCAATCTGCTTCGAGTCTGAGTCTGATTCCGTTTTTTATGCCGAGGAAAAGTCCGGGATCGAGGACCCATGTCTGACCTTTGTGCCGGCCTACAAGCATGTTGCTGAGCTGGACCCGGAGTCGGAGCTGAAGCTTGATTGCCAGGAAACAAACTTGCAAAATCCGTGTATCTTTTGGCCTGCTCTTCCCATAGATCTCTAGCTGGTGCTCGAGTAGCGGTTTCTCTGGGCAATTCATTCGGATCCCTGTACACAGGGGTAGCTTCTGCTTTCTCTCTCTTTTCTCCCAGGCCGATGCTGAAAAGCCTCTTCAAGGTAATCCCAGTTATTTTCAGCTTTGGGGCTGGATCTTTCTGGACTTCGATTGTCCTCTCGGTCACAGGTGGTGGTGGTTGTGCGACCCTTTCCCCGAAGCCCTGAGCAACAACAAACTCACCTTCACTGCATCTTTCCACCCCTCTTCCTGGCCTTTCAGGCACACTTTCAACAACAGTTGCTTGGCTCCGTCTCGCCGAGGACACTGAAGTCTGGCTCCGCAATAGCTCCATTTCTGCGCTCTGGTTCTGAGGGTTTGCAATTTGTTGTTGCATCAGAACTTAAGGAACTAAGACTCTGGATTCAGACTCTTCTTTATTTTCGAGAGATCTACACTTCGGACAGAGCGGAAATTATGTATTCGTTTTTTTTCTATTTCTCGCAGTGAATCCTTGAATCACAGGCGTAGTCAGAATAGTGGGTTTGGGTTGTCGCGTTGTAGTTGCAGCGGGTGTCGCGGCTGGGTGCACATTTGCGGATTATTTATTATGCAGTTTTCGAGTGGGTATATCTTTTTGTCGTAGAAATGGTAAACAAGATTTTTAAGAGGGAAAGCGAGTAGCTGCTCCTCAATCGCAAGTTCAGCTCACAGTTGGCGACTTGCCTAATTCAATACTTGGGAGTCGATTGGCTTTTGCTGACTCGAACCAGTTCTACTGCGGCAGATATTCATTCTAATGCTATGCAATCTATCCTCCCGAACGCCATTAAGCCGTTGTGAATCGTAAAATTCGTAAATGTGTATCCATCGAGGCTGCCAGAGTACAAAAGGCTGTTCTCGCTCGCTCGATGCGAAAAACTCACCAATGATCCATCCGTCGTCGCTCATCAAAGTCTCGTGATTCATTCACTCACTCGTGTCGATCATACTCTCGCCCATCCATGGCAATATCTCGCTGGACTTGTCCAGAGCTCATACCAATACCATACTTCTTCTCCACGAGTACTCGAAAGGACGGGGCCATGAGCTTGATGAACATCAGAGTACCCCACTGTTTCAGTGAAATCTTTACTTTCTCTCCGTTGTACATCTGGCAGATCTCCAGGTATCGCTTGGGATCGTCCGTAATCACACCGTCGACCTGCTGGCTGATACACCACTTCATCGAATTGTCGTCGTTGATTCTCCACTGGAATATCGACCGTCCTGCTTTCCTAGCGTCCCTCATGAATTTTTGGCCGCTAGGTCCAATCATCATTTTTTGGAACATGTTGAAGGAGATGCCGGGAACTTCTAGAAACTGACGTGTGTAAGGAATGTTCCAGCCAATGTTGGTAATGGGAAAGCCTGGCAAGTGTTTGTTACAAAGCGGTATGTATTTAGCCTAGTGCTCGTCAGTAATCGGATTTTTTGGCACTGCAAGCGCACCTCTTACATCCCAGCAGCCTAATAATATCCTGTCCGCCCAATCCTGTGAATTTTCCACGTCTTTGACACCTGCCGCAATAGCACTGACCAAGGCATCTGGATCGTCATCAAGCTTTCCGAGTATCAGTCAGCATACCTGGGTGGAGAAGCAAACGCGGCTTACGGACCTTGATATCAAGCAGGACCCAAATATCCTGCAATCCAGGCGTAATTAGGTACTCCAGCAAGTCAACCAGTCTGGGCATCAGTTGGCGTGGTTCTTGCACGGTGCGGAGAGACTCGAGGTACGACCAGTCGCAGTCGGCAATCTTTTCGTCTAATCCGAAACATTTCTTCAATGAAGCATCCTATAAAGCGTCAACATTCTCGCAGATTTTCGTCCGATACTCGGTCGCTTACGTGCGAGAGCACCACAACTCCGTCTTTTGACAAATGCACATCCGTTTCAATAGCATGTGCGCCGACTTCTACCGCCCCTTTGAATGCCCCCATGGTGTTCTCTGGAAACTTGGCCTTGTATCCTCGATGAGCAATGGCTTGCGGCCTCTTTCCGTTGGAAGTCTGTAATACAGACGTGACTTTGAGGTATTATCAAAACCCAGCCTGGATATCTCGGGAAACACTCACAGCTCGGGGAATCCATCTTCTCGCACCGTAGGAAGAAAGCTCTGGACGATGGGAAGTTCTGTGTCTTTGTGCCGAATCTTCAGATTTGCAAGTCCTCGACAGTGCTCTCTGTTATCGCGAGCATAGTACCGGGCAAAAAGCGAATTCGATCAGATTAGAAGCCCTCAGAAAGCACCGTGAGGGAGAAGACTTTCGGAGAGCAACAGGTACTTTTGAATTCTGCAGGAAATTCGGTTTCAATGTGAATGAGCGAAAGATGTTTTAGGTAGTACGATAGTGGGGTAGCCTGAACCCATTCAAAAGTCTCTCATTGTGATTCGCTACCTGCAATCGCGCTTTTGAAACTGCTGGCAAACTGCACAACCCCCCCCCCTGTACATCGATTAAGTATTGTCCCTGGTTGACAAAGAACAGTCAACCTTAACCTAATAAAGCAGTATTTAGCAATCCCCTGTTTTGGTGTCACGTGCTTTATCAGTCCAAAGATATACAGCATGAGCGAAATACGCCGTGTCGAATTATCTACAAGACTCTAACTTGCATGAATAACTCCTCATTAGGCCGTTTACTCTTCGATTCCCGAGACAGGAGCCCTATTGCCCGACCTGAGTTGACATAAGTTTCTCTAGGTCTCAAGGTAAGTACATCCCGACGGAGTGCATAGACAGACCGGATCGCTCAAGAGTCGCTTTAGATCCCTCTCATCCTTATCCTAAGATAAATAGATCCCCCCTTCGAAAGCGGCTATTTATCAGTATTCTCGGGCGTTGTGCTAGTGTTCGGCAACCTTTGAACCTGAATATTTCCTTTCTTGTCGGCTCGTAAAAGCGTGATTCTTACAAGGTACACTTCCTAAATCGCCTTTTTCCCCCTATATACTATAACCTGCTTTACTTTTTTTTGTAGCCTTCCTCAAGCCTTGTTCCCGGTTATCAATACATATCTAAAAAATCCCGGGTACGCAAATTGAAGTCGGAAGTAGAAGGTAAATAATAAAAGAGCTGTGGAGAAAAAAATTATCAAGGCTCTTGCGAGTATCAGTATCGCTCCGGTGCCGGCGAGAGTCTCGTCGTCGAAGGGACTCAATCTCGGCGCTGCAGACTCTGCTGCCAATATCTCACAAGCTGGGCGATAGACTTCGTACATTCGTGCCTAGCTCGCTCACGTGGGCTGTCATGCAGAAATGTCCTTGGGCTAAAAGTTCCTTGAGTCTATCAACCCTCTCGGGGAATATCCTGACAGCCCCTGTTCCAGATTCTTGGGGTTCCTGGACGTTTCAAGTGCATTGAGTGCATTGAGCTTCATTCACAACAGCTCAACTTCTCACCTTCTACACACCAGCAGAAATCTGCCCTGCTTTATTCATGTTCAATCTGACCACCCGAAGTCCATGCCAGTTCTGCCCTGGTCTCCATTCGCACATTGGAAGCTCGAAAGCTCTCATCAGCTGTACGTCACTGATGGAGTGACAAGCGGCGATCCCTGCGATTTCTTTGTAATCTTTAGGACTCCAGCAGGAAATGACAAGAGTAACATCACTGATTCAGGCATCTTCGTAGTATGTTCATCTTGGGAGAAATATGGAAAGGCAAGTAAGACTCCTCCTATATGCAGGGTATTGGAACTCAGATCTGGGTTTAACATCTGAATTTCAGATTGATACTATGAAAATCTCACTTGTGACTGTCTAATGTTGAGTCTGAGTTTTTAGTCTGAGTAGGGAAATCTACCTTGCAGCACCTTGCACTCAGACCGATGAAGCTACTCGGCCAAGACAACACCTCGTCCCTACTGGAGCTAGTTCAGTCCATCTTACTAGAATACATGTCCCAACGCCGGTACTTCTTCGGCACAAGCGAAGGGACTCAAACTCAACTTCAAAACTCAATATCAATAACGTAGATACCCAATCCTTGTACCTTGCTTGTATGCGTGGCATACAAGGTTGCGGTGGACGAGGAACGGAGGCACTGCTTACGACATGGATTTCATCATCAAGGTTGAGACCACGAGACTGAAACCATAGACGAGATATTGTGAGTCTCTATTTCCACGTCACATATCGTAGATTCGGCTTGATACCAGTGTTGACCACCAGTTCAACATTTGCAGATATGAAATTGTCAGTCCTGGCAACCGAACCAAGTATACGTCTAGCAAGAGCGCCGTGGTCAGCACGGCTATCAAAAAGTGTATTTTGTATTTTGGCAGTAAGTTCCCTTTCGGCTTCTTCGATGCCTTCGGAAATCCTGCAAGGAAGGACTCCGACGAGTGTGTTGTTCATGTGGGAGACTATATCTACGAATACAGGAAAGGCGACTACGGATAAGGGAACTAGATGGAATGGATTCTCCTACCAGATTGTTAGATATTTACTCTCTACGATTACCAAGAGAGATTGGCTGCTTCAGAAATGACTATGATTTACAGGAAAATCAAAGCTTCTTCTCCCGCACCTAGGAGTCTGTAGCCTATGGCACCAAATTCCAGTGGATCAAGAGGTCTGGGATGGATATTCAAGAAACCAAACAGAACACTTTCTCTCCCTGAGCATTCGATTCTCCTGCTTTTCTTGTCGATATCCTGGAGTTGTGTCGGGTGTACCTGCAGCTCCCTAGATGATGTAGAGAGCTACTAAGAATATAGCAGATACGATGATAAGATCAACGACACAGCTTTTATAGCAGCTGAAATCCACGCTTCTAGGGTTTCGAATCTCGTATGATTGGATACGCAGCCCTATGCAGAGACAGAAGTAGGACCCATGGGGCAGAGCTTGCTAGGTGAGCAGCAATCTCCCATTGTTCATACGGCCAAGACATCTCATTCTCTACGACGTACAAGTACTCCTCATTATTGGTTGCTAAAAACCGGGAGCTGCAATAGCAACACCTGTACTACACAGGTTGAAGATCGAGGTCGGCAAGGATACATTCTTTGGCATGCCCATAATCGCCACTCGCATCGGTTACAAAATCGGCCATGCATAGCTTACTGTATTGATAAAGAGAACCGAGTAATAAGAACGGGAGGTGTGGTGGCTAGTGGAGTTCTTGAAAGTAGTCCACTGAAGCAGGGTTCTATTTCAGAGACCAATTTTACAGATGGTACAGCGATAGGGTTTTATTTTGTGAGTGACTTCACACCTGATACCGCAGAATGTGCTTGTCTTGGAAACTCCGGTCTAGAATCCGGGACGGTCGATGCTGACAGCTGGATTATCTTCCGCATCAGATCTGTAATCATTTCACGCTAATCCATGCATGAATAATAAGTGATTTTTGAAAAACTCGTTTTCCAATTTAGTTCATACCTCTTACTCTACCGTTGTTCGCTTTCTTGCCTTGTCTGTTTGATGGAAATTCTGGCATCTAAGGAGCAAAATAGGCCTAGCAATACAGTTAGCGGCGTCGAGGATTATATCATTGCAAGGCTTTCGATAACCTATACCTTCCCGAGACTCGAGTTTAGAACAGTATCAGCTGTCACTCACAAGTCCTGGCATAGTTGGTGGGTCCCAAGTGCTGCAGCGATCGTCGTATCCTTTTCTTTTGGTGGGGCAGGTTGCTAAGTAGGAGCCCGAGAACTACCCTTTACACATTGGAAGTCTTCTGGCATTATGCAGCTCGTAGGCTCAAGTACATGGTAAGCTTCATCGTACTTGGGGGGCCACGCTGGAATTTCACCTTCAACAACCGCGTTGCGAAGTCTGGCTACAAACATATGCACTTCTGTTTACCGACACAATTTATGAGTAGTCTCGCATGTTCCCGTCTCCCGCTGCCACCCCTTGCCGGAACTCCACTCCGAGTGGTCGAGGGTGCGAAAGGGGCTTGAATGACTTAAGCGAGAACAATATGAAGGATTAAGCGAGTTTCCATTGTTTAAGCCATCCTTTGATTTTCCCATGCATTCTTGCTCCCGGGCTCGGATTCATTCATGGCGCCTACACTTGGAGATACTTGGCCGATCAATATGATACATTTTCTTCCTTTAATATTATACTGTGGGAGCCGCCTCTCCGAAGTGTTTTCGTAATATCACCAAGAATCACCACTCCACAAGGAAGACTCTATCGCCTCAGGACACCGAAGCGAGACCTTCATATTATTCTCGAATTATCTTGAGATATTGTCTTGCAGCTACCAAAGGAGACTCCACAGGCTTAAGAAGTACCTTCCACAGTTCCCATCGAATAGTTCTTCTTTCCTCCATCCACTCTCGCATCTGTTCAATAGCAACCCGTTCAGCACTCTGTCAGATCGCTACCTGTATTGACAGCCATCTTCGATCCAGTACTCCAGTAATTTTCAGCGTACTCGAGCAACATGTCGTCCCCCAACAGCACCTTCGACTACAAGGGACAGTCTGTCACTTTCCTCCTGAGAGATGGTGTCACCCCAATCGTTGTCCCCATCTCGGATATCGATGATTTATACCTCTACCTTGCCCGGATCGCCATCAATTATGGATCTCAGCTCGGTGCATGCTTTGTGATGTTCGTGGTTACCGTCATCCTTTCAAAGGAAACGAAGCGTCGTACACCGGTTTACGTCCTCAATCTCCTCTCGCTCGCTCTCGGTTTCCTTCGCGCCCTCCTCCTCGCACTTTACACCACCAGCTCCTGGGTTGAGTTCTACGATTATTTTGCTTTCGATTTCGCTGATATCTCAAGATCGGCATACGCCACCAGCATCGCGGGAGCCGTCATCCCCCTTCTCATGACTGTCACGGTCAACACTTCTCTCTTCCTTCAAGCCCACACAGTCTGCAAGGTCATGGAAAGAAAGTATCTCTTGGTCATATCTTGCTTCTCGGGCCTAATTTTCATGCTTGCGATTGGCTTCCGTTTCGCGCAAACCATCACCAACTCCATGGCAATCATGAGCGCTGGTAATTACTTCTATCAGGCTTGGATCACTACTGGATGTCTGGCCACGGAGACGATCTCGATCTGGTATTACTCCATCATATTCACCTGGAAGCTGTTATGGACTGTACACGCTCGCAAGAACTTGGGTTTCCAGAAGTGGAGCTATATTCAAATTCTCGCTGCAATGGGCGGCTGCACGATGATCATACCTTGTAAGCCTCTTCAAACCTGCCAAACCAAATCCTCAACCTATGCTGACTGTCAACAGCCGGCTTTGCTATCCTTGAATACGCTAACCCTGACGGCTTCCCTGTAGCTGGAACATTGGCCCTGACAATGGTTGCATTGCTTCTCCCCCTCTCTTCCCTGTGGGCATCGATGGTCACAACCGAAGCCACTTCATCCTTCAATGTCTCTCAACTCTGGCGATCCAGATCATCGCAAGGAGATTTGTCTTTCGGACGCAAGACATACGGCAGTGATTCCACAGGCCTATCCTCCTCCTTCAGCGAGAGAAAAGGCAGCGCGGCTCCAATCGGCACCTCAACCGTCAACAATATCATCGAACATGCTCCAGTAAAGTCTGCGAGAGACAGCACGGAACTCGATCTCGAGATGATGGGTGTTCGGGTTGATCGTTCATACAGGTAAGCTGGTTCCACTCGCAGAGCGATGCACAGATCACAATATTGAGTCTTTCAGTGTGCGTAGTGGGGGGGGGAAGGGTGGAATCAGAATGTCCTGACGAGAGGTTGATTCCACACGTGGAGAGGAGGCTCTAAGGGGAGGTGAGTATCAGGAGTTGATGCATTTGATATTGGAAGTTTCGGGACGGCATGCGAATGCTGCTGCCAGAGATATACACGCGGTTCTCAGCTTGCAAATATTTCCTATTTCTTTTCTTTTCATCTGGTAATGAATGAGCATTGGCGGATTTACAATGCATGTTTGCTTGCAAGTTTCTCGGCCGCAGTCCTCCCTTATCTTGCTTGATGTGAGCTTCACGCGCCAAATCGTGCCTGCCCAGGAAGGAAGTTTTTCAAGACCGAAGAAAGAAGAGAGTCGCTTTGAGAGATACAACCTCACGCCTCCCATCTCAAGTGCTGTCTATTCATTGAGGAACCGACATACTTTCTTGGAATCCTTCATCGTTTGCTTGTCGCACATCTCTCCATTGGAGCGACTTCTCTTCGGCCTACGACGCCTTCCCATTTGATCAATATCCCATATCGCATCACACAAGGTGATCTCTTTAGCTTATGCGGACATTAGAACATGACTTATTTCGCCTCGAGATCAGACACGCCAACGAAGCGGCGTGGCCGATTATCACGGCATACTCAGTCAATTGGAAGTCACCAGTATCAACAGGGTCCCACGAGTGGCTCCACAGACACATCGCCCCGGAACAAGAATAAGATTCTGTACTCGCCGAGCGGAGGATCTTTCAGTCTCGTATCTTTGGTATCCAAGTTCGAGGCTCTTGATGCGCTGAGCCTTCCATTCGCGATTCCAGCTCTGCAGCCCGCACCTCTCCATATTTCACGTAATCAGTCCTGGCGTAGAGGTGACACAGGGAGTAACTGCAAGAGAAAACTGTCAACAATATTCAGTCCCAGGAGCGAGAGCCTTGATCGACATGATAGCGCTTTTTCCGAGGACGAGACGCGACCGGCGCGACCAGATATGCTCGGCGCGTCGAATTATAGAGCACGCGGCACGTTAGAAAAACAGAACAATGTGGGGAAATTCGACAAAGCACAAGATGGTCAGAAGCCTAGCAGTATCATGCCCCGTGGAGCCACTTGGGATCCAGGCCCGACTGCTCGAAGCAAGGCAGTTGGAGTGGTGATAGCACCACATGCCCAGAATGAGACCCTGGACGACAACAGGTTGAGAGACAAGATACGATTTTTTGATGGGAGTAAGAAATTTCACTGTACCGCTGTAACATCCATCAATTGACCAGCTTGTTTAGCAGTCTCCACAGGGGGCAACACTCAAGCGAAACCTTCCGCCAACAACACTCCTATAGTCAACACACCCTTTTCCCTTGCCCGCACTTGGTCTCGGGACAAGGAATATCTCCTAACTCCATCGACTGCAAGCTCGAGACGTGCTTGTGTGCGGAAACAAGCTGCTTTCACACCTACCAAGGCCGGGAAGAAGTCGTTATCCTCGGGAGCGCATCTAGACTCCGGATCAACTCCTAGTCTTTTACATACTCGAAGTTCCCCTTCAAAATATACACCGAGCAACACATCTCCTCGAGCAACACAGGGTGTAATACAACATGGAAATGTAGAAGAACCTTCCCCCAGGATGTTGTTTGCTCGCCGGCGACGACAAAATGCTCCGGTGCCAGTTTTGGCCTTAGGTGGAGACGGTACTGCACCTCTGTTCGGGTCGATACAAGACGAGGGCAGCATGCCATTGAGCAGAAGACGGCTAAGTAACAAGATATCCGAGCTTTATAGTGCTAAAAGCCTAGAAAAGCAACCCGATAACAAGCAGAAGGCTGCGGAACAAGAATCTGCTTTGCCCTCTATAGCAAGCTCACAAACAGGGCTTGAACATGAGGAGTTGAACTCCGGGGCAGCGAAAAATTCTGAGAGGAGGTACTCAAGGGTTGCGGCTATGAGGAAGATATTCGACCACAACCTTGCCGCAAGATCGCCACCTTCGAAAGCTACACTGCTAGATGCACAGCCGGATTTCCAACAGATCTTTCCCTCTCGCCAACAAGGCTTGCCAAAACCAAAACCCATCACTGTCCAACCACCACCGCCAACTCCACTACCTTTACCTGTACCAAAAGACAGAAGAGAATCCGCGCCAGCCCCGGGAACCGTCAGCACGCTTCCTAAAGTCACGAAAACATGGCCCTCGCAATCAAGCTCTCCGACCAAGAAGCTGCCGCAACCAAAAAGCAAGGTCATCGGAGACAAGCTCAAAATTTTCGAAGCCATCCCACAGAATACCGACAATGCGGAGCAATCAAGTAGGCGAAGCATATTTCGGCGGAGGTTGAGTAAATCTCTGCGAAGTCTGTTCGAGCCGCCTGTGCGAAAGAGCCAAGAGGAAGCCGAAGAAGGGAAATTAAATATACCGGTTGGGAAACCACCAAAGGAAAAAAGGGTTGTGAGCCCAGACGGCAACGGTGTCATTGGAAAAAGAAATGCAGTTGTTGGGAGATGGAATTCTTTTTCCCCCGCCCCGGTGGCTAGTGGAATTGATGGGACCATGAGCCAGAGGCAATCCGTGTCGCAGGTGAAGGAAGGCATCGCGGAGACAGTGGTGAAAGGAGTAGATTGTGGATTGGAGGAGCCAAGACCAGTTCGAGCAATAGAGATGAGGCGGATGTCCCTACTTTGTAGAGACCGGGCTGGTGATATTGTTGACAACCAAAGGGGAAGAAGAGCGGGTCAAAGCACCGGCAAGCGAAAGCTCTGATAAGACTTTAGCGTATTGTTACCGGGTCAATATGAGGATTTATTCATGCTTAATAGACCAAGAAAAAGCACTATGAGCTTGGGCCGATTGGGATTGTGTAATTCACTTCAATAAGTTGCCAATCCCATTCCTTTCCCGATTTTCTTGACCAAAGCCTTTTTCAGATACCACTCCCGAGCTAAGGACCTGGTCATCTTAGCAAACACTGCTGGGGTAATCCTGCCCCTCTCTACTGCTCGGCCAAGAACGAAAAGAGCGTCGCCTAGACTCTTCTCCTCGCTCACAAGTTCGTATAACTGGTTTCCGACAACTGTGGGAGCCACCAAAAGCTCATCCACATTCGGCGCTGTGCGGTGCTGACTCGAATCAATCACTGCATCTGCATCGTGAAGTGCAGTATGCAGGATATTTGTATTGGCCGACAAGAGATTATTCATAGACTCGAGAGCTTGCATCTCGGCTTGCATGCTTTTGAGGGAGTTCAACATAGCTGTATGTTGTGCCTCCAGCCCTGGCAAGCTAGCGCTTGTTTGGTTACGGGTATGTTGACGCTGAGAGTAGAGTGCCCGGCCTAGATTTTGAAGGAGGAGGTCTTTCTCGGGGTTTGGGGGAATCGGCGGCGCTGGGAGGTTCGTGGATGCTTCGGACGGAATAGCAAGGACCAGTGGGGCGTCTAGAAGATCTTGAGATGGAGGTTTTGTTGGGTGTTGTGGTGGTAGATGCTGGGAGTACGGTTGTTGCCACTGAGGTGGATGGTCCAGGTATTGCTGTTGTGGCGGCTGTTGGACATTACAAGGTGGTGATCTAGTGTGTTGCAGTCTGTACTGGGGGTTGGAATTTTGGGGTACCAAATTTTGCTGATAGGACTGGGTTAGAGGCGAGGGAACTAGACTGACAGGCCCGTCTCTCAAGATTTGTTGTCGATGAGGCTGCAGAGGTAATGGAGGTGCTGTCTCGTAGGGGATACTGCTGTTTCTTCGAGGATCTCTAGAGACTTCGTTTGCGGGTGGTCGATCTTCTTGTCCATATCGAGGATCATCATCCCTAGAGGGCAACGGAGGCATAGGGGGACCATTGTCCCGGCTGCTTGCAACCGAGTACTGCTGAGCGTTGCTATTCGGTCTCGGCGGGGGAATTGGAGGCCCATAATGTTCATTCTGGCCAATGTTGATGGTAGAGTTCGGCCGTACTGAGCCCGGGGGAGGCGGTGGCACTGGTGGTGGAGCTTGACTATACTGAGGTCGAAGAACGGCATTTTGTTGCTGTCGAGATACGACAGGGGGCTCCTTGGCAAATACATCTCTTAAAATCGCCAGGAATTTGAGGATATTTGACCTCTAAGTCGGCTATTTGTCAGAATGACATTCAATTGCAATATGGGTCTGCATCTTACATCCCAGAACTCTGCCCACCCAACTAAGTACGGGTGATACACCTTGCCCTGCGGATCAACATGTTGACCTGGCCTAACAAGCATACTTTCTGTTGGCGTAACATATACCAGCGGAGCCTCTAGCGGATACCCATGTGGTATCCAGAGTGCTATCGGAAATCTGTATATTGTACCTCGAAAGACAACAGGGAGAGTGCCTGACATATGGAGAAGAAGAGCCGATTTGCCATTCTCGTAAGCTGTAATCCGGCAAATCAGCTTCAGACCACTGGCAGTGCATAGTTCACATGCGTACTGTAGACATCGGTTCGTGGGGAGAGCGAAGAGTAATGCGACAGCGTCTGGGCGACATCGTTGTATGTACGGTTCACATCTTTGTACTCCTAACCACATTTAGCAACACAGCGCTGTTTGAGAGCATCACATACATACGCTTGTAAGGACACTGTACAGCCAGTTCAGTACCTGCTGTTTGACAGCTGCCATCATTGCCTATCCGAACTCCATCACCTCTACCAGAACTTGACGAGGCTATTCGCGTCTGGGTCGATCAGAGTTCTTGGCAGTCATGTGATAGACGACATTGAGCTTGGCCAATCAAGTCTAGTCTCAGCCTGTTACATAGTCCCGCCACCGATAGCGCTTCAAACTGTTTCCTATCAAAGCCTTTCCAGCCGCTATGGCAAGCGGGATACTTAGGCACTCTGTGCTTCGCCAACTTTTCCACCGCAACACACCTTAGGTTCGCTGAAAACCTTGCGGCAGAGGAGTATTGGATAAGATCTGTACTCCTTGCGTCTGCCACGACCCGTGTTCAAATCTTCACGAAAGCATGCTTCCTCCTCTTCCAATCCTTAGCGACTACGGGATCTCGCCAGAATATGGTTTTCTTCCGAGCGAACTACCTCTCGAGAGGCTACCTGACCCATACTACAATAAATGGGAGGCTATTGTAGCAAACCTACAGGGTCTGATTCTGAGCAAGCGCTTGCGCGGGGTTATTGACCAGCTTCCTGTTCTTTCCACTGCGGGTCTGGAACACGATTCGGAATGGAGGAGAGCATACTCGTTGTTGTGTTTTATGGCCCATGGCTACATCTGGGGCGGTGATAGCCCTTCAGAGGTAAGTCGTCAGTAGCTGAAGTTCAGAAGCTGTTGAGGCTGACCTGTGAACAGCGTCTGCCTGCTGCAATATCAGCCCCTCTTATTCACATCTCTGCGTACCTCGAAGTACCTCCAGTTGCTACGTACGCAGCAGTCTGCCTATGGAACTTCAAGCCTCTTTTCCAAGATGAACCTGTCGACAATATGGAGAACCTCGCGACTCTCACAACCTTCACGGGATCGATCGATGAATCATGGTTCTATCTCATATCGGTGGCGATTGAAGCACGAGGGGCCCCAATTTTGCCTTTAATGCTCACTGCTATCCAGGCAGCTAGATTCAACGATAGCGACACAGTTACAGCCTGTCTACAAGCATTCGCCGAGAGGCTAGATGATCTCGGCAGCCTACTGCAGCGCATGCACGAAAGCTGCGATCCACAGGTCTTCTACCATCGCATTCGCCCCTTTCTTGCTGGCAGCAAGAACATGGGAGAGGCTGGGCTGCCGGATGGTGTAATCTACGAAGATGGCAGCGGGACCGAAATTTTCCGACAGTACAGCGGTGGGAGCAATGCGCAAAGCTCAATCATTCAGTTTTTTGATGTTATTCTGGGCATTGAACATCGTCCGACTGGGGAGAAGAAGGACGTAGCTTCTGAGAGCGAGCCTGAGGGCACAGCATCGCCAACCCTCAAGCACAATTTCTTGCTCGAAATGCGGAAATATATGCCTGGGCCACATCGCCAGTTCCTAGAAGACGTTGCAAGAGTTGCGAATATCCGGGCTTATGTCGAAGAGCACCGGGAAATCTCGCAACTGACTCTATCCTACGACGCTTGCCTTGCCATGCTCCGAGAATTCCGGAACAAGCACATCAATATTGTCTCCCGATATATTGTAATCAAGTCGCGCGAGTCGAGATCTCTGTCTCGCTCCAAGAGTTCTGCCGTTCAACGCCACAAGGTAGACCTTGCAACAGCATCTCGTCAGGGCAAAAGCGAGTCTGGCAAGAAAAACCTCAAAGGCACTGGTGGTACAGCACTGATACCTTTCTTGAAGCAAGCTCGTGATGAAACGGGAGAACCGGCGGTCGATTCCTGGGCCAGACGAGTAATGAATAGGGACTTGAGCAATAAAGGTCAAGGTGACTTCTTCTCTGGCATGCTCAGTGAGCTCCCAGTTGAAGATACCGACACCTGTGGCATGGCCGGGACGTGGACCCTTGATGAGAATGCGGGTGGGTTATGCCACTACTAGCAGATCGTAGGCTTCAGAAATGTATCGATGGTAAAGAGAAGCTGCCATAGGAAGAACATGCTGCAACGTTGGGTTGCAATCGACTTGACAAACTTTTTAATGCCCCTGCAATTAATCCTTGATCACACCCACTATGAGACTCACTCTCGAGCCCAACTACTGGAATCTGACGTAGCTTGGAGCTTGACGCTAAAGATCAGCTGTGATGAAAAGGGTGGAACAATTTGAAAATGAAAATATTGTACTGCGTAATACCAGTTAGAAATAAGCTTCGTTCCTACAAGTTTTAGGTAAAGGCAATTCCGCGTAGATTAAGCAATGTGTGGCCCGTGGAACATGCGTATCCTGGCAGGCCAGACCTTGGACCTGTCAGGTGGTCTCTTCTGGAGCAATCAACCTTGAACCAAGTGAACACCAGTCGACGAAGCATCAGAGCATCAATTCTGTAGCACTCAGACGTGAGAGTCCGAGGGACCCGATTGATAACTTAACTGGGTAACCTCAAGCAGACCCTCAATCAGCTTCTACATATTTATAGAAACATAAACAAATATATTAAAGTTCGACGTAGCGACCAGAAGCCGTCAACCTGCTGTCAAGCCTTCTTCTCACTATACACTGTCGACGGGCCTCAAGCGCGGTAGTAGATGACGAGCTGCTAACGAGTCCTTCTGTTGTCAAGCGAAGGGATTCAAACCGAAGAATGTTGATGGAGAGCAAGGCCCGCGGCTCCCCTCCCTGGCGCCGCCTTCGGTGGAAAACTTGCCTGGCTTCCCTCTCCTTTACCACGCTGTGTCTGTGGTTGCTGGTCTTCTCGTACCATGGAAGGGTCCCCCCAGGTCTGCATTTCAAGATGAGCAGGCCGAAGGTTGAACTGCGACAAGGCAGCTTCCTCGGCGTGGAGCTGAACGACGGCTATCCGCAAGTCCTGGAAGCCTTTCTGGGCATCCCGTATGGCCTTTCGACCGAAGGCCTGGGGAGGTTTCGGCCTCCGATTCGGGTGAACGATTCAGAGACGGAATTTGATGCCGGGCAGTATGGAAACAGATGCCTGTCGATCTCCGGCGGCCCGAAGCAGAGTGAAGATTGTCTGAAGTTGGACCTGTATCGACCGAAAGCTCGCAACCCGGGCGACAAGTTGCCCGTCTTGGTGGACTTCCACGGAGGAGCTTTCAATGGCGGCGTTGGAGACAGTTCCTGGATGGTCTCTCATATGGCGGCATGGTCAGCGGAGCCCATGATCGCGGTCTCCTTCAGCTATCGAGTTGGAGCGTTTGGATTTCTGTCCTCGGAGATCATGGCCAAGGAGGGCCTCTTGAACTTGGGCTTGAAGGACCAGGAACTCCTGCTCGAGTGGGTTCAAGAGAACATTGCAGCCTTTGGAGGAGATCCCGAAAACGTGACTCTCAGAGGGTGCAGCGCAGGAGCGCATTCGGTATGTTTTTTTTTGTTTTTTTTTTTGATCTTGTTTTTTTTGGAGGGAAGCTGAAGTTGAAATTGAACTTATCTCCCTGGTGATTCACGACAGCTTGCTGCTTTTCTTTTCCTCTCTCGTCCCCTTCCTCGGTCAATGGGCTTCAGCTCTGGGAATTTGAATTCTTGCCCCTGTATCATCAAAAGAAATAGCAAACTGAGACCTACAGATCGGCCACCACCTCATGCACAACACAGACCGGCCACCCCTCTTCGCCCGAGCGATCCTTGAATCCGGCGCCACGACAGCGCGCGCCGTCTACCAATACTCGAACCCCATCCACGAGCGTCAGTTCCAGGAATTTCTGAAAGAGCTCGGCTGTCCCTCTCTCCCTCGATCCCGGCTCGTCACGAGACTTCGTGGCTACAGCGCTGCAGAGATCCAAGCCGCCTCGGCCAAAATCTTCCAGAAGTCGGCCAAGTCGGTCAAGTGGCCCTTCCAACCCGTCATCGACGGCCCCGGGGGGATCATACCCATCCGCCCGATTGACGCCTGGCGAGCCGGCAAGTGGCACAAAGTGCCCATCCTCACCGGCTTCAACACCAACGAGGGCGCCATGTTCGTGCCCAAGGACGCGGAGACGAACCACGACTTCACCTCCTTCTTCGCCGACCTCCTCCCCGGCCTCAGCAGCAAGGACATCTCCGAACTGGCACAGCTCTACCCGGACCCGACCAAAGACGCACGCTCCCAGTACCGGGAGACCCGGTCCGGCCTCGGGGCCCAGTTCCGACGGCTCGAGCAGGCCTACGGGCACTTCGCATACACCGCCCCGGTGCGCCAGACGGTCCATTTCGCGTCGGCCGGCCCGGCCCCCGTCTACCTGTACCACTTCGCCGCCTCGTCGTCGCGGCGGGGCGGGGCGGACCACGGGTCGCACATGCCGTGGCTCGCGCGCCTCCCCCGCCTCACGGAGCGGAGCAGGACCGTGGACGAGATCGCCGGCCTGATGAACGCCTACTGGACGAGCTTCGTCACCCGCGGGGACCCCAACCAGGTGCCGGGCCGGTACCCGGGGCGCCGGAGGTGGCCGGCGTACGAGCGGAGCGCGCGGGCCGGGGCCGGACGCGAGGGCCGCGCCGGGCAGCTCTTGGTGTTTGGGGAGGGGAACGACGAGGTGGCCGGGGGGAGGGGGCAGGGCGTTGCGGTGCGGCTGAAGGATGATGTGTATGCGGCCGAGGAGTCGGAGTTCTGGTGGAACCGGACGGAGCTGTTTGAGTTCTGAGAGGCCGTCGGACAGGATGTCGTGAGGGGAGGGGGAGGGGGAGGGGGAGGGGGAGGGGGAGGGGGAGTGCGGACGGGGTTTGGTAGGGCATGAAGGTTCCACGATATTGCCGTTTAAATCGAGATCCGATGTTTACATACACAAATCAATTGGCTTGTTTCTTCACTCGCACGCCCCATCCGTTGTATCCATATCCATACTCATCCTCGTCCTCATCCTCACTACTCCCATTCCCACCACGTCCATACTCGACGATGAGGAGTCACACGGCAGCTGCTGCCCTCGACTCGACAGAAGAGCTGTACGGCACTACACGGACGAGTATGCCGAGGCCAGGGCCTCCGTCTACCGCATCGCGAGGGGCACCTCTCGCACGTTGCTGTACCCCTCACAGCCGCGAGTTTCACATCAGGCATACAGAAAGATCGTCATCGGGAGGATAGTTTCATGGCAACTAGTTACTATACATGACCATGGATTTTTCTGCGACGCTATCCAGTCTGTGTTTGTGCAAGTTCAGGCCCATCTTCTATGTGCAGCTTGTTTCTCCATCCCTTGACCCGTGCGATCAACTAGGAAAAGAAAAACCAAAAGGTCCCAAGAAGGGCTCGCAAACATCAATTACAAGAAAGAGATTAGGCCAGAGTATGAAGCTCAACTCAGGGGGGGAAACCACTGCTCATTCAAATGGTCAGCTCGCCGGCATGCAATTAGATGAGTGCTGTCCTCGCGGCGGATTTGGTGAGAGAGAGAGAGAATATGCAATGTGGGGGGGTCATCGTCGTGTCTAGAAGATATGGGAAGTTCAAATATGCTCGCTCAAATGCAGGGACTTGGTATGGGTGCCCAAATTTGGGATCATCCACCACAGAGAAACGAAGAAGCGTCGTTACTATTTTCTCATCATATCTAGGCGCCGGAACGCATGCCCCATTGAGGTTTCAGTGTCGTCGATAGATCGTCCTTTGTGAAGACCACGTCGGTTGGGATCTTGCTGACGCGGTATGCGCCGTTGCGAATAGCATTGTACTGGACTTGGGAGATACCGCTGCGATTGCTTCGGATACTACCGGCATCGCTCATGCTCTCGGGGTCACGGAACTTGCGGGGAGCAGCGAAGTCCAGCGAAGTGAATGTACCGGAGTTTCTCAGCAGGTGCCTGTCGTGCTGTCAGTGGTCATTTTCTGTCGGGTGGGAAGCGACTACTCACGGGCTGGGAATCGGTGCAAGCTCCTCAAATGCACTGACGGTGGGCGCGAATGCTGGTACCATTGGAGAGTATGGCCGCCTCTCGCCAAAAGGACTCTCGGATCGGCCAGCGACACGATCTCGGGCAGTCGAAGGAGGGGCAAAGTCAATAGAATTAAACAGGGCAAAAGAATCATCCTTGAGCTTTGAAGGAGCGGGCATGGTGTTGAGGTCAGCGGGAGGCGGAAGCGGTCGCCTCGGGGCACCTGGAGGACCCATGCGCCCAGAAGCTGATGAATATGCTCTGGGTCCAGGAGGTCCACGCATCCCGCCGGTGCTCATGGCTCCGACTGAGCCTTGCCGTCCCCGAGGCTGTCCTGGGCCTTGAAATCTCGGTGGCCCACGAGGAGGGGGTGTCATGGCCCGACGGGTCATCGGCTCCGCGTACGGCTGGCGTGGCATGGGCATGACGAATGCGTTAGAGTGTGGATCGTAGTAGTTGGAATCACCGAGGTAGGTCTCATCATAGTCCTCGAAGTACTGTCCCTTGGGAGCGGGCTTCGATTCGTCAAAATACTCCTTGTAGAAGGACCGGATTCTGTTGGCTCGCATCTCGGGATCTTCAGACTCGGTATCAGCGGCGGGAGGCAGCGGTCGGAAACCCATGGACAATCGTTTCGCATCGAAGCCGGGAGCACCGAGTCCGGCCTGAGCGAACTGGTCCGGAGGAACATCCATCGAATATCGCTGACCTCTCGTGACCTCTGCAGGGCCAAGACCAGGGGACGGGGGGGTGACTTGGAAACTTTCACCGTACTGTCCTGCGTCCTCGATATAAGCTTGTTGTGGCTGAACAATTGGTAATGAATCTTGGCGAGCAGGCTGAGAGCTGGAGCCAAGCATATTGATAGGGGTCGGCGCTGGCTTGCGAGACGTATTTTCGGGTGCGCCTTGCTGAGGAGAAGATCCGGGTGAAGGTTGACGTCTATTAGCCGCCGTCCCAAACCCGTCACTGGTCTTCCCGAGCGACCCACCGTCACATGCCGCGGCGGGTCCTGGACCTGGGCTAGGCATTGCTGCGAGGCCACTTCTCTGCAAGTCTGACGGGGCACCAGCAACGTGCGCCTGTGCTGGCTCAGCCGGGAGGGGACGTCCGAAAGAATTTCCGGATCGCTGCACAGGGCTCATGGGAGCATTATTCTGTGGCAAAGAGTTCTGGCGAGCAGGGTACGCCGCAGAGGGAGTGTTGTTTCGCGCTATCGGGCCAGCATTCGTAAGGAGAGTGGACGTTGCGTTGTCCTGAAATCTTGACGGAGCTTGGCTCGAGCCGGTATAGATTGAGGAGCCTTTCTTCGATTGTGCGCCCATCATCGACGTAGTATCTCCCGGGTGGTACTCCTTGACTGGTCCGTATGGATC
This sequence comes from Diplocarpon rosae, assembly GCA_032760415.1. Classification (NCBI taxonomy): domain Eukaryota; kingdom Fungi; phylum Ascomycota; class Leotiomycetes; order Helotiales; family Drepanopezizaceae; genus Diplocarpon; species Diplocarpon rosae. Next base: position 1,192,463 of record JAUBYV010000007.1, on the reverse strand, counting down.
TTCCTGCACATGGAGAGTCCTCGACAGGGAGTGGATAGACTCTCGCGAATTCTGCAGCTGGGGTGGCAGAAGGTATGGGCTGTCCACTGACATGTCCATGGATACCTGTCTCCGACTCATCCCCCCTGGTTTCTCGTCCGAGAAGTCCATTGCAGCAACGTTCGGCCCCTTCTTCTTGGATTTCCCCGTCTTTGGCACATCACCCAGACCAAAGTCCATCGATGCGTGTAAGTCATTAGCGTCTTCCTTTGCCTGTTTTCGGACATTGCGGCGATGGAGAATCAAGAAAGTCACCGCCGCACCGACGATTGGAACGCTGAGTTTTATTAGCCAACGAATCCGGTCAGAAGCAGTGAGACTTACGCAATACCCAGAATGATGGGTATAGTGTAGGTCGAAGAGCCTACTGGCTTCTCACAAGCATTCTCTCCACAGCTTCCCGAGGATGCGGCTGAAGACGACGTCTCATCGGCACGCACCTCCAACACTCGGTCTGGTAAGATATTTATAATCGAGTCCAGCCGATCACCGGCGCGTAGGGGAGCTGGGATACGGGGTCCCAGCCTCGGTATCATGTTGGATAGATGCAGGTTCTCCATAATGAATACAGTTCACCGTGCGACGGTCGGCCTAGAGGACGGTGTGCGAACAAAGGCGAAGACGAGAGAGCACAGGGTGGGAGATCGCGACAGCGTTCGGCGGCTGCTGGTTGTGACGGGGGAGGTGCGACCGGCTGTCTCCAGGCGAAGTGAAGTTGGCAACAGGCGGAGCGGTTTTGAAGAACGGTCTGCCGAGTTCCTTCCTTTTTTTTTTTCATATGCCTTTCACACGAGTACTTCCATTCGACAGGTGAGCTACTCAAGCGACTGTGTTTCCTCCTCACGGCTAGATGACCAAGTACACGGGCGGGTGCGAGTGACTCCAATGCAAGGCAGAGCGACGACAACACAGGCAAACGGTGGAGGTATCAAGGTGGAGGTGGAGACGGAGACGAAGACGAAGCTCAATTAGGCATCGGACGCAGGTGCAGATCTTGAAGGAGTGACTACGGGTCAGTTCATGCGAGGAGAGTCGGGACGCGAGCAGATCGGATGAGCAAAGGAATGACTGGCCCGGCTGGCAGGCGAAGGAGTGTTGTACGATACGGTTGAAGGGGAGGCGAGCGACGACGCGGACGAGTGAAGGGTGTGAGGGAGAAGGAAGAAGAGGAGGAGGAAGAGAAGGAGGTGGTGGTGGTGGTGGAGGTGAAGGAATAGGAGGAAGATGAGTGGTGGACGAGAGAAATTGGACAACGAAGAGGTATAGTAGTAGTGTAGAGAAGATGCAGAGACCAGGCGAGACCAGGGCGGAGAGTAGAGCAGAGCAGATACCGGACCCCGACCAGACCCAAAACAGACTAGACGAGACCAGACTAGACCAGATCAGATCAGATCCGACGAATGATGCTTGGAGATTGGCGAGACGGGCCCAGATTTAAGCGGGTCCGGGAGCAGGGCCATGGGGACTGGACCAGGGACCGGTTCAGTCTGACTGGCATTTACTGTTAAATTAGACCACGATTTCTGCAGTTTCACTTGAACGAGGCACGACATTCTTCGGCAGTACACGTGCAGCACCTGCATGGGACAGACAGACCTCTGAGACACATGACAACCTCGTCTCGTGTCATCTCCTCTCTTCTGGTCTCGTCTGATGTCGTGTTCTTCCTGCGAGGCAAAACCAAGCAGAAGAGAGAAGCTGTGAAAAACGAAGAAGAAGAAGAAGAAGAAGAAGAAGACGGCCGAGCGGGATCCCGGGTACCACAGAATGTAGGTACGAGTACCTCCCATCGTCCAAGCAGGCTGAATTAGCAAATCTATTCATAGGTGCCAAGAGCCGAGGGCACAGGACCCCTGCTGCTTGGCTGCCCCTGAGCTACAAGTAGTAAGTTAGGAGAAGGAGGACGGGACTGTAAGTTGTCGGTTCTTCGTCCATGATAATACTTGTACTGGTACTGTAATGTACTGTGGACTACTATCTATCTCTATGTAATATCAGTACTGTACCAGTATTCTTGACTTCCTTCAAAATCTGCTTCCACCCTACCTACCTGCAACTAGACCGAGAGGGGTCAAGCCCCAGTTTACCGGCACCCGAAATCATTTAAATAACTCCCAAGAGATTATTAGCCTGCGCCTGCACAGTACCTGTATGTACCTGCACCTGCACCTGCACCTGCACCTGCACCTGCACCTTCGATCCACGCGCTCGCTGCCAACTGCCATCTGCCATCTGCCACCTGCCATCTGCCACCTGCCATCGTGGACCATACGAGAGGAGATAAGAGCTGCAACGATATGCGCCGGCCCGGGAAACGTGGATAAGTATTAACATGACCACACCCGGAGAGCAGACTCCGACTCCCAGGCCCCCGACTTCCCTCCTCGAGTGAATACGAGGATACACAGTTGGGTCGGGAGGTACGAGGAAATAACGGTGGAGAGGATTCTTTGCTGCCATTCCCACGCTACCTCGCTCTCGTGCCGCACCGCGCTATATCGATGCGTCCGTCTGCCACGGCGACACGTGATCGGCGTCCCGGGTCCCAGCATTCTGACATGCCGCCATCACGGTGCGACGATTGCAAGAGAGGGCACGAGTACTGTCTTTACTCCCTGCCCCTATGAACGACGGATCGGGCAACGGGCATGCAATTGACTCACCAATAGTGGAATAGGTCTGCACCACAATCTATTATACACACATTTGCAATAAATCAAATCCAATACGTGCATTTAATAATACTTCAACATACTGTACCACAGAGTATAACCGTGCCTCTGCATCGTCAGTCGGAGATCTGCGAGGATGCCCCCTGGGTCGTGTCTACATATTTGGATTTAATGAAAAATCTTATAGTGCGACAATGTCAGTTCGCTCGACTCTATGCTCGTACCAGGAGCGATATTTCAAAAGCCCTTCCGAAGGTATTGAAAGCATAAGACTCGAGTCAAGCGGGAGAGCAATACAAGTAGAACACTCGTTTCGTAGCGTATTCGTAAAGTCTATTCTCACTCTACAAGACTCCAAACCTACTCAGGGAAATTATCTCCTCCAGCTACTTGTTCCATCTCTCCAGTCTCTCAGCCTGTCTTGTCGTACCGGTATCACAGTACCTGTGCACAGCCTCCGAAAGCGGCTCAAGCGCAATTGCAGAGTGCTACGGTAAAGCTCACGACCCAAGCGGAGTTGGTTCTGTGAGATACGCTGTGATATACATATACCCTTGAGAAAGGGAGGTCACAGCGCTCGACGCGTCACATGCTCTCGTCATTACACAGGAAGTACGTATACCTCCCACACAGGATTTGTAAGACGCGACGACGACTCGATACCTGTACGCGGTGTCCCCTGTGATCTTCAGCCCTCTGGAGAACTCAGACTGAATCTTCTTTTTTCTTTTTTTCAAACGACAGTACTCACGCCGACGCCGGTGCGAGATGATACTCGCAAGAGCGAACTCCTTGGGTTAGGGTGGAAAAGGAAAGTTTATAATGTAACCCCTCTACGAGATACCGCTTACTTTCGCCCTCGACGTGCGTAGCCGAGATTGTACAGATATAGACAACTCACTTCAACGAGCGGAGGAAAAGCTTAACAAAGGCTACGGAGATGAGCACGGCGGGTGATCATAAGTACGACGGTACGGAGCAGTACTATAGAGGAGAGGCAGATCGGGAGGACACGTTGCAAGGGCCGCGCTCTTACGAGTTGATCGCAAGAGAGAGTCTGCTGAATACTAGCACGACGCCTGGATGGTACTTGCTGTGAAGTCATTGTCGGGACACACGCTATCTCGAGCGAGGGAACCTGAGGCTGCTCTGAGAGACTTATTGTCAACGAAAGCCTGGGAGTAGGGCTTGTGTCTGAGGAATCGATAGGCATTGCACCACAAGGAAAGAACAAAACAGACTACGGAGAGATTTTTAAATGAGCTCTTTCTTTCTCTGAGAAACTAATTCGATGTAGCGTTTTGTTTGGGCTCGTGCTACATACTTTCTACTGATGTAGCACAGTAAGCAAGTGCTTTGAAGTTGAGTGTTTATCATGGCTTTGCACAGATCCAAAAGGCTGACAAGTTGAACACATACGACTCGCTTTTCTGTTCTGCTCATTTCGATCCTTTCGCGATGGAATGATTCAAAAGCCAACGGAGACGCAATGGTGAGGCCCGTACTCTAGCGGTTCGGAGAGGCAACCGAACGCTTTGAGCCTGACGTTTTAGCGTGTCGTGTTGCTTTTTCTTCTGGTTCCGTTTTCGATGAAGAGGCAGGTCCTACACCGGGACGGTTTCCTGGCTCTCTGTTCGCTGTGCTTTAAATTGCTATGGAGTAAGTAAGTACAAGTAGTGGGTATCTGGATCCATCGCCTGCGGGAGAAGGAAAGGGGTGGGTGAGAGGGGGTTGCGAGTACGGTGTTCTCCGTAGTAGGATGGACATCACTTCTTAAAAAGTCGCATGAGAAAGTAAAATATTCGAAAAGTCCTCGAAATTCAGAATGTCGTGATTATGCTCTCGAGGAAAGGGTTGCAGCGCTTGCGTTCCTCAATTCAATTGAACTAGTTGGAGTCAGGGCATCGCGCACTTTTTCGTAAGAGGAGCGCAATGTATCACGAGCTGCGATCTCTGCTCGGCTTAATCGATTGCTCACCGTCCTACAATTATCGAAAGTTGGTAGCCAGCGCTGCGCGTAGGCAGATAGTCAAGTATTCCCTGCTAGTCGGAATGTCAATTCGTATGTATAGTACAGTAATATATGCCTTTGCTGCCGCCAGACATTTGACGTTTAGCTCACCGCTTTCATTCTGCCATCACACAGCACTCTCGGGCAGAAGCAGGCGGTGAGCACAGACGACATTCATGACTGTAATTCTAAAGCCTTCTACTTCAGCCTCGCGTCAGACTTGGAATCTGACCCTGTCAACCATGTGATATCACCCGTCATGGCAGAATTTGACCTCGCTGCTAATTTCATCCCATCCCTCCAAAAGCCAGCCTCGCTCCTCCCAATCGCCCGGCATAAGGAGAACCTCCTCTATGTCATCGAGACGTATCCAGTCACTGTAGTAGTTGGTCAAACTGGCTCAGGGAAGACGACCCAGATCCCACAATACCTTGAACAGGCAGGATGGTGCTCCGAGGGCAAGATAATTGCCGTGACCCAGGCAAGTCTCACGTCTTTTCGAGCATCAGTTGCAGTGTTGATCCAGACATCTCACATGTCCTCACCTGCTCTCCTCACATTCGCTATCAGAACGTCTCTTTTTTGGATTCCTGCTGACCCGTTCCACCAGCCCCGTCGCGTTGCGGCCACAACTGTTGCCATCAGGGTAGCGGAAGAAGTAGGCTGTGAAGTCGGCAAAGAAGTTGGGTATTCAATTCGCTTCGAGGATGTCACTTCCTCCGCCACCCGTATCAAGTTCCTCACCGACGGATTGCTTCTCAGAGAAGCTCTCGTCGACCCCTTGCTTTCACGATATGCAGTCATCATGGTCGACGAAGCCCATGAGCGGTCCCTGAGTACCGATGTGCTTCTCGGCGTCTTGAAGAAAATCTTGAAGAGACGGCCAAAGGACTTGCGGATCATTATCTCCAGTGAGTTATCCGGACCTTAGCCACTTGAGATTCGTTCCGAGTGAAGTGCTGGAAATACTCCAGTGACGACTGGACACCAAGCACAGTAACCTGTTCGAGCAGGAGCTACGGCCTGGGTCTTATGTCTCGCGAGTATTACGGCCGGTGACTTTTTCCGTCGATGTGTGTCGAGACTGCTCTTGTGACACGTGGAAAGAAGCAATTCTGACTTCCGTTCGGCTAAAGGGCACATCCCGTTGATCGGTTGTCGCGTACGTTGTTTCCTACGCAGGTGTACTGGGATGCTTCTGTAATGTTCATAAGTTGCTGACTTGTCGATCGTCTAGGTGCCACTCTTCAAGCCGAAGACTTCCTGAGATTCTTTATGGGCAACGCAGAATCGCAGCCCACGCCTCCTGTTAGTGATGCTATGACTTTAGACGATCTGATATCAGGTAGCTCAAAGCCCACGCATGCTGGATTCAGCGGCGATATCGGCCGAATCGTCAATTTAGAAGGGAGGACGTATCCCGTCGATGTACTGTACCTTGAGGTTCCTACAGAGGACTATGTCGAGAAGGCGGTTCAGACAGTGATTGACATTCACACGAAAGAGCCGGAAGGTGACATATTAGTGTTTCTCACCGGAAGAGAGGAGATTGATTCGGCGGTACAAGCGATATCCGAACGAGCAGCAGATCTCCATCCAAGTGCACCAACCCTGATGCCACTCCCGCTTTACGCCGGACTCTCGACAGAGCAGCAGATGTACGTCTTTGAAGAATCCCCCGAAAACACTCGGAGGGTCATATTCTCCACCAATATCGCCGAGGCATCCGTTACTATCGATGGGATCGTATACGTAGTGGATACAGGTTTCGTTAAACTCCGTGCATACAACCCCGTGACGGGTATCGAGATCTTGACGGCTACTCCGGTATCCAGAGCGTCTGCAACACAAAGAGCTGGCCGTGCAGGCCGAACGAGACCGGGGAAATGCTACCGGCTGTACACGGAAGCCAACTTTGAAGGGTTAGAAGCAGCCACTGTTCCCGAGATCCAGCGATCAAACCTCGCACCCGTCATCCTACAGCTCAAAGCCTTGGGAATCGACAACATCGTCCGCTTCGACTTCATCACTTCTCCTCCTGCCGAACTCGTCATCCGTGCTTTGGAGCTTCTCTACTCACTAGGTGCACTAGATGACTACGCCAAACTGACCAAACCTTTGGGGGTCCGCATGGCAGAATTGGCCGTCGAGCCCATGATGGCCAAAACGCTCCTCTCCGCCTCATCCTTCGGCTGCCTCAGCGAGATCCTAACCATAGCCGCCATGACCAGCCTCGGAGGCAACATTTGGGTTCCCCACGACGGTGAGAAGAAACGAGTGGAGACCGCACGTCGCAAGTTTGCCGTGGAGGAAGGTGATCACATCACGCTGCTTAACGTATACCACGCATTCGTTAGCAAAGGGAAGAAGGAAGCCAGGTTCTGCCACGACAATTACATCAATTTCAAGGCCATGACCAGGGCAGTCAGCATCCGGGGCCAGCTGAAAAGATACCTCGAGAGATTCGGCATCAATGTCGAGGAAACGCTCTCGTCCAACGCAAACATGACTCCACTATCCGCCGGCGGTCCCGATAAAGGCGAGCAGATCCGCCGATGTCTGACGACGGGGTTTTTCGCGCATGCGGCGAAGATGCAGCCCGATGGCACATTCAGAAACGTAGCTGGAGGCACGGTGTTGCATGCCCATCCGAGCTCGTTGATGTTTAACCGCAAGGCGGACTGGGTTGTCTTTCACGAGGTCATGGAGACGGGGAGCAAGACTTTCATCAGGGACGTGACGAAGATTGAGAAGGGCTGGTTGGTGGAGTATGCCCCGGAGTTTTACAAGATTCGGTAGAAGATGCTTTGTCAAGACTATCCCATACGGACGTTTTACATATTTCACAGATCGAATGCCGCGTCTTCCACCAACGTTCTCGCGCGCAATCAACGAGACGGCTGTCTCTATCTTATGACACCAGGTTAAACCAGCCTGTCACACCTCGGCAAGTGACGTGCTCCTAATATTGACACGAGTTTTCCATCGCCCACGGCTCTATCCCCGAGCCCCCACCTCCACACGCCGAGCCATATTCCCACGCCTACGTCTGAGACTATTCAGAATGCCCTTGCCAGGAATTGCTATCCCTATTCGTGTTTCTGATATTCAGTTTCTCCACTGTACCCTCGAATTCGTGCACCAGCCCCTCTTTCCAGGTCACCCCTCCGCACGTCAGCCGCCGAAGATTTTGAATGTTTCCGCAACTCAGGACCTTGGAGGCCCTTGAGGACAAGCTTGGCGCTCTTTCTTCACTGCGGTAGGAAGGAGGCTTTAGCGGTACGTACAGCCTACTTTGTTGGGGGAATTCAGATGCCTTCCACACCGCGGCAGACCTGGAGAAGACGTGCGTGGGGTTTTTCGTTTTCGCGCGACGCAGGTACTGTCAGCTGCTACTTTTCGGCGTCTCATCGTTGCCGCCGCGACACCCGACCTCGAAGCCCGACCTCCGGGTCTCGGTCAGGATGTGCTCCCAGTGACTCCAACTGACCTGACGGGGTCGGGATCCGACATTCGCGCGGGGCGAGCTTCCAGACCCGGATCTCTGTGCTCGATTGATGGTACTCGGCATGTTCGCGGGATCCGAGCAGATTTGGATTCCGCATCGACGGATTGCCCGACAGAGACGTGTGAACCGTCCGGGGTGCTATATCGAGCGACAACCCCGTGGGAACACGGCTCCCCCCCCCTACCTCGTCCTGCGGCGATCTTGGCGTCTAGACAATCCATACTCGCGGCTTTTACGGGAGTGTAGCGGTTATGACTTACCCCATGTCAACAAGGGGAAGGGGGGAGGGCAGGGTATTTGAGCTTCGCGCGTATGATGCTTGCACTCTGTAGGAATCATCAATGGTAGCACATCCAACATACACTTCTCGACAGTCTCCTCACCCCGCGGTGATTTTTCTCTTTGCAAATCCCTTTACAAGGACCAGTTGACTTGCAAGGGGAAGAAAGGTCTATTCCACACAGGCAAAAGATCCCCACGGTAGATCTCCGGACACGAAAGTGCACCGGCCAGCCGCTAAAAATAAGCGCGGAAGAGTATCTATCGGTCCGGTGCGTGTGCGATGAGAGGGCGGGTGCTGGGAATGGGCTTCGCGAGGTGCGTACTGGAAGCCGTCTCCCGACCCCTCACTCCTGCGTATCTCTCCTGGCCAGCTTCCTCCTAGCCTGAGCAAACGAGAGAGATGACCTCGTTCGCCTTTCGTCAGTCGAGCGCAGGTACCGGTGGGGAATGTAGCACCTCAGAAAGGAGTGGACATGAGGTACGGGACCAAGAGAGCCAGCGCCAGCATCCGAGTCTTGAAGACCTCCGTCATGTCGCCGTGTTTATATCAAGGTTTTTTTTTGCAGCTTACTTCTGCCGCTTTTGGGTATCTTGGCAGATGGAACTGTACATGCGTAGGGAATCGCTAGTTCGTTTGAGTTGACTGGCGCTCTCACGTGTAAAGTTGAAGATATTTATCTGTTTTTTTTTTTCTTTTTTTTTTCTCTTCTCTTGAAAAAATTGATCCTTGTTTCAATGCGCCTTGCTGTATAAGGCTAGACCGCAGGAGCGAAAGCCGCCATGTTCGACTTGGCCTCGCCAAAACAAAGGGAGACTAGTCTGGTGAGATCCTTATAATCCAGTGGTTTGATTCCTGATACCTGGGTACCTGTCGCTGTTGGCGATTCCTCGGGTCGAGAAGGTTGATTGTTAGGCGTTGGTTGGTTGGTTGGTTGGTTGGTTGGTTGGGTAGTTGGTATAGATAAGTCATTCCAAGTCTCTTCAAGGTAAAAAATAAACCCGTCGGGATAGGGCTTGAGTGCTCAGACAGATCAAGTCGCTTTGAGCTTTGTATTTCAAAAAATAAAAAATATAAAAATATAAAAAATAAAGAGGTCCAGGCTTAGTCAGGTTCCCGCGCGCGGGTGTCGAGTCCACGTCTCGTCCTGTACCTACCTACCTACCTAGTCTCTTTCTTTCTGAGGTACGAGGTAGAAGCCGCGTTTTAATTGTTGGATTGAGAAAACCACGCCATCGAGCCATTTATCCTCATGTCTTTTTTTTTTCTCCCCACCCCCCCTTTGTTTCGAAAAAAAGATGAAGAAGAAGGAGAAGAAGAAGATGAAGAAGAAGAGGGAAATGGTGGATCGGAGTCAGGGCCGCAACCTACAATATTCCCCCCAAAATAAAACAAATCAAAGGAATCTGACTTGATCGGCACCTACAGTACCTACTTCGTACTGTACATTGACCTGTAGATGCCGAACAGTACTGCCAAGGAGTCTCCGTTCAGGGGAGTGGGGGCTGAGAATGCGCTCTCCAGGTTTTCAGATGCTTTCGTGCGGGCTTGGTCTGGGGAACGAGGTACGACGCAGTACGAGGTGGTTGAGAAGTACTGTCAGCCAGAGTCCGCTAACTACTCTTCAGGTGGAGAAGTGCCAGAGTACGATACTCCACATGTATATACGTACAATATATAGATAAATAAATAAATATATATATATATATATATGTATATATATACATGTATATACATATATACATACATATATATACATATATATACATATATATACATATATATACATATATATATACATATGTATTTAATATACTAACTCATGCGGCAAGTACCAAGTCAAGCTCACACCGGGGTTCGAGCTCCCCGGCGTGAAGGGTGAAGGTTTCAAGCGATTTGACTTCCGTTCTGTCGTGGTCAGTACTCATGCTTTCCAGAAGGATTCTGCCCTGGTTGTGACCCACCCGACCCCACCAAGTCCTCCCTACATAAGGGGAGGGGGGCAAAGGGAGATAGAGAGAGAGAGAGAGAGAGAGAGAGCAGAATCGATGGGTTTTATTGATCCACCGTCGGTGACAGCAGGAGAGGGAATATGAGCGTTATGCGAGATCCTGTGCGCGCCTGGGTATGGGTGGCTATAATTCAAAGAAAGGGGCTCCTCCGCCACATTCATTCAGTTCTTCAAGAGAGGAGAGAGGGAGAGGAGGGTACGAGAGATATTGCCAAGACTGCCGCAGGACGCTAAGCATTTATATAGTGTCTGTAGACCGTACTCGAGCCTGACACTGCATGAGATCCACGGCACAAGGGTACGGAGCAGGTGACGAGGGGCACGTGATCACGCTTGTTTTGGTGTTGTCGAGATTGGGCAACATTTCCCCCAAATGAAGACTCCCAGGCAGTTTGATTAGCGTTCGGCCCCGGCGGGACATGCCTGCCAGTGCCATAACGGAACGAAATTATGTAGTAAAAAATTCATCTTATTAATATATGTGTATATATATATGTGTATATAGTTAATATATGTATATATATCTATCTACCTATCTACCTATCTACCTATCCATCCATCTTCTTTGGCAGAATACTTGCCATGGACGACTTTCTTTGCTCCCAGGGGGCCAGGTGCCGAGCTATACGGTACCCCTACAGGTGAGGTTAGTTTGAAAGCTGGGTAGTATGTGAAGAGTGCTGCCCAGGTTTCTCGGCAGGGCCCGGTAAAAAAAAAAAAAAGACTTGTGGTTGCTCAGGTCAAGCTGATCAAGGCGGAGCAGAAACAACTGCGTCTCGACCTACTGCAAGTAACAGGCTGCTTGCTGCCTCGAGTCAAGCAAAGGACCGTGCTGAATGAGGTGGACAGAAACCAGAAGCAAGTGTTGAGAGAGAACCTTCGCGGCAGACGAAACACACACCACGTTGGCGTATCCTCTCTAGATGATGGAAGGCGCGTGGACAAGGTTGGATTACCCATTTTCATGTGGTGTTGGCTTGGCCCGCGACACAGTAGCTCGGGATGAGAAGGGTGATTTTGCACTGCCTGGATGAGGGACCACCAGGGAAAAGAAGAGGCACAGGCATTGATGTGCTAATTTCCGGAAGGATTGGCGAATGACACCATCGAAGCAGTGGGTGATCTGGATGAAAGAGGGCAGGGAGGATCTCCAGGCAGAGCTGGGTCGGTCGTGATCTCCTCTGCACTGCTCGGTGAGGGTGTGTCTTGTGGGTGCGTGGTTGTGAAAGGGAGAGGGGAGGCATTGGCCCTGGCATTGTGGCATTGGCATTGGTGATGTCTGGAATCAAGCCATTATCAAGCCATTACCATGACTATACTGTACTCTGGATGGCTGCCAAGAGAGGTTGCGGGTGCCGTTCGGGGAATTAACATACTGACTGTGCCGGGATCAAAGGGGAACAAACTTCGTAGGTGCCGAACGAGTGTCGACGAAACAGGCGTCACGATCAAGCCTTCCAAAAAAGTGTCTGGAGTGGGCCAGCAATTGAGAACGAGACAGTGGAGAGAGACAGTGACTGAATGTGAGGATGCAATTTCTTCCTTTCTCTCCAGGAGCAATTCTGATGCCGCAGGCCGTAGGAAAGGAGGAGGAGGAGGCTGTGGAAGATGGGGTGTTGATGTGCTGGCAGCTGTTCGGGTACAGCGCTGACAGATGCAGCGGACATTCTTCGCGATGGACATGATCTCGGAAGAACGATGCGTCCGCAGCTATACAGATCCTCTATGCGGGTGGTTGAGCTGCGCGGCCCTTACCTGTACAGTGGGAGGAAATCAAATATGCGAGTCTCTTGAGCGCCTCAACTGGCTCGGCTAGATCAGGATCGAGGTCAACGATGGCTTCGAAGACTGATAGCGGCGAGAGAATAGAAAGAACGTGACGACTTCTCTCGGATCACGATGCATGCAGGTCGCCCACGAAAGCATGAGCTGAGTCAGACGAATCGATGCGCTTTATCTATGACACTCATATTTACTGTATGCTGTGATCAAGTACCGTACCGCACAGGACATATTGTACCTGATGTCGGATGCGGTGATATTGTTTTGTGGCATGCTGGAGAATTCGGAGGAGTCCTGAATTTTGTGGAGGGGGAGGAATCGCGCGGACGGGACGGGTCACAGTACCTTCGTAACGTTGCGGTTCGAGCCACGACGTCGCTCGTGGAGATCGTGGGCACAGCCTCAATGATATGCATTTCAGCGCCGATCCAAACCAATTGCGAGAAGTTGCGAGACCTGGGAACTTGGTCGACATGCTGTTCAAGGTGCCTTTCCGCGGTGGCAAGACCCTCTGCGGTGGGGCGGTCCATGGATCGCTCTCGTATAATGGTATATTGGTATATATATAAATATCTCTCTCCCTCTCTCCCTCCCTCTCCCTCTTTCGCTGGCTTGTCTGTTTGCAGTTAGAGAGGCTTTTTGCCTTTCCACCAGGCAGCAAAAGGGTCAGACTAGTCCGCAACCCTAACCATTCTTGTGTGCTCTTGACTTTCTCTAGCTCTTTTCAGTGGGCTGGCAGGTTTCAATCAGTACCCTAGCAGTTGTACAGTAATGCCGGATCACATCTGACTGTGGAGAGTAAGCAAAGTAAGCAAAAGAAAAAAGGAAAAGCGAAATTTGGAAAGGGAGAGAACAAAAGATCGGGCTTCCCGACGCAAGTTCCCTACCTCCTAAGTACGTACGTTCAATGTCTCGTACTGGTGATCTCTTCTGCTCCGTTCAGTCTACTTGGTCTACCTGGCACCTACTTGTTTGTGCTGCCTTACGTACCCAGGTACGAAAGAAAAGTCTATCAGGGCCTTTTCGTACCGGCTGTACAGAGTATAATACAGTACAGGACTCAATCATCCCTCCTCATCCCTACATAATTCCACCTCATCGTCGCGAGCGTCAGATCAAGTCTCGCCTTCACACCCGCTCGATGCACGACACCAGACTCGACTTGACTCCACTCGATTCGATCCCATCCTACACTCCCCGACCTCTCGAAGCCCGGAGACCGTTCGAGTCCCACACATACGTCGTCGTAGTAACATACGTCGTAGTAGTAATTTCGTTGCCCGGCCCCTTGAGCGGGCCGTGGGCGCTCTTCCTAGCTTCTTCCTACGAAGAGACGAAAGAGAGTTCGCTGGTTCCGCGCTGCCACCCCGAATACCTGGCCCTGGAGCTGGACCTGGACCTGGTACCCATCCACACTATCTGCCAACCACTTAACCGTATACCACCTACACTACTGAACTATACTGTACTGCACTTACTCTACTGGACATCCCTACCTACGCCTGTACTGAATTGAGTCGACTGGAATTCCTACGATACCGAGTACGGGAGCGAAAAAAACCCTTCCAGTGCTCTACTCGTACGGTACCGAGCGCCCCCCCATCATCCCGTTTCTGCCCACTGGCACTTCAACCGCCCCCTTGGCTTTTCCCGCCCGTCGCTTTCGGCCGCCACACCAGTGACACGCCAGACCGCCAAACCCAAACAACATTTTTCCCCTCAAACCCTTCACCCTCAAACGTTCATCGTCGCCTTACGATCCACCAACCCATTCCCGCGGCAGGAGACGCATTTGCTTGCTGTAATCCGCCTACCCAATCCAACTATTCATTCATCCATCTCATCCATCCACTCACCCCGATTCCACTCTACTCCACTCCACTCCACTCCTGTCAATCGTTTCCCCCCCCCCCCACCACCACCACCTCTTCCCTTTCTCCCACTCTGCCCTCAATTTTTCCTCCTCGGTCTGAGAGCTCGTTCTTCTCGGCGCGGCCACGCTCGAAACCTTCCCCAACGGCGGACGTGGGAGTCGGCACGTCCAACGCTCTTGCCCGACGCGAAACGCTTCACACGTTCTTGTTGCATCAATAGAACCAGGTGCAGTTCGAGGGTCGAGCGAGGTACGACGCACCCCCAGTTTTCATATGGCGCACCATGGACCGTCAGATGGCTGACATGGCAATATACAGGTCGCCTCGCACTCGCCTCCCGAGGCAGTTCACGATGTCTTCTAATTCTACAAGTATGGATACCGCTGTGCCATCGCCGACTGCTCTTGCTTCTGTCTCGCAGGTGCAGAATCCATCTGCGACTCCAAGCTCTCCTGCGTCCGCACCCGCGTCTGTACCACCGAGTTCAAGTGCTGACAGCAGTTCACCTCCAGCCCCGACGACGGAGCCTGCCTCCACCCCACCTATACTCAGTCTCAGCAGCAGCCCGGTTGTGACAACCCCAGAAGTACGTACCCTCATCTGTTGAAGTGCCTCGCAAAGACCACCCTGCACCTGGCCATGGAGGTCGACCTCTAGAGGCGAAGTCCTTGCACAACGCGCAACACCGCACTAACCTTGTGAAGTCTACTGCTACCTCGGACGTAGCTTCTACCTCGTTGCCTTCCTCAACCCCTGCGTCGGCGATCAGTTCGACCACACCCCTCACAACCTCACCGGCCCCGGCAATCACCTCAGCCAGCGGCGCATCTTCCATCACGCCGGTGGTGTCGACCCTCACATCGACAAACCAAGACGGCTCCACGGTCACGATCATCGCCACCTCGACAACCACGCCGACCCAGAATAATCAAGACGGGACATCCACAGACTCGTCTGCGTCAAACTCTGCGACGGCAGATTTGCAAGGGTCGGGGGCAGGATCCGGGGGGGGCGGCTCAGGGCTGAGCAACAGCGCAACCATCGCCATCGCTGTCGTCGTGCCGATTGTCGCAGTCGCTCTGCTGATCCTGGCTGGACTGTACCTCTGGAGGAGACGAAAAGCACGCAAAGATGCCGAGGAACTCCGGAGGAAGGAGGTTGAGGAGTATGGATACAACCCGAACAACGATCCCTCGCTACCCGCTGCGGGAGGGCCGGGGTCCGCCGGCAAGGATGGCTCATACGGGATGCGTGAAGATGGATCGTCCGGATATCGAGGATGGGGGACCACAGCAACCACTCCATCGGCCCGAAAAGCGTCCACGACATTATCAGGCGGTCAATCGGTTGGAGGCGGCATTGGTAGGACTTACTCGGAAGGACATTCACCGACACATGGCACGCTTTCTGACACTCGCTCAGATAATGCACTCGTTGACGGGCGGCCGCTCTCGACGGAAGGAGAGACCCTAGGTGCCATGGGGCCCGCTGCGTCAGGCAACCGAACGGGATCTATCAACCGGGGGCCCTCGAATGCGTCGTCGTCGTACAGTGCCGCTGGTCGATCGGACGGCTCTGGTGAAGGATCAGGGGGCGGATACTACAACAACCAATACGAGCCTGGGAACCCGTACAGCGGCGAAACTCAGTACGGGAGTCCGCCAGCAGAGATGGTGGACCAACCCGTCATCCGCGACGTACAGGCTCGACGCAACACACGAATAGAAAACCCATCCCACTTTCCTCAACAGAGTGCCGGAATTTCGCAGAACTTCTAATCTCTGGCTCGTCTCGCTTCGGGATGCGCCACCACCGAATACGGCAGCACCGCGTGTGATGGGAGCACTTGCTCGTTTGTATTATATACCAATAGGGATGGAGTTTTTACACGTGTCCGTGGAGTTCGAATCTTTCCTTTGTAGAACCAACTCAGACATGATCCGGCAACTTATCCGAGAAAACATTACTTTTTTTTTTTTTGAGCGAGAGCCTCTTGCTGATACCTGGCATCTCGCGCACCACTACAATCGGGCGGAGGGGGATCCCATGACATGTCCGCTCTTCGGCTTGTCAAGCGAGGAATCGAGCGCTTCGAGTGCGGGAGACGTTCGACGCGCTGTCGGAGCGGGTGGCCACTGGGGCAGATACATCGAATATATAAATGAGTAATTTGAGAATTTTCATTCTGACTATGGTCTCACTCGGCCTACTACCTCCTGATGCATGACCGCCCCCAGCTGTGACACGCAACGAATGTTTCCTTGGGAGCTTGATACATGTCCCCCTTGCTGATTGTCGCTTGGGGAGGGCGGCCCCGACGATGACGTGGCACGCCTCGACCGCGCACGACGAGCTGTGGCTTTTTGCCTCGATCTCCGAGAGGCCCTGTCGAGGTGGTTGGGAGGGTGCGGATACATGGACGACGCTGAGTCGAAGGTGGGGTGGTCAAGGGCAGATCTCTGGTTCTTTATATACTTCAAGTACTTCGGAAGCCATGTCGCCTCACCCAGAACCTTAAACCTGAGCTAGATTTTCAAAGTTTTTCCACATGGCTCAACACGTGTCGGGGGAAGGCGTAGCTGGGGGCGTCGCGACGCTCCGAACTAGAGGGCAGGCCTGCACTGACGACGGGGAAAAGAATGGCCCGGGACAGATCAACGCGCCTGTTTCTGAGCTCCTCTATCCCGCCGCTCTGGCGCGGCTCCTCCTACCGCGACTCGCTTCCCCTTTGTTGACGTCTCGGCGAAACGAGATCCTCCTTGACGGCGTACGGCGGAGCAGCAGATGAATGAGACGGTTTCCTATATATGCATATATATATATACATAAATATATATATATATATACATGTGTGTGTATTTTTCGCGTGATGTACTCCCTCGCTATCCCCAACTTCGATTTTTATTTTTATTTTTATTTTTATTTTCTCTTGCCACCGTCTCCAGCCGGCACCATCTGCCCCCCCCCCCCCCCCCCCCCCTCCCGCGTATCTCAGCATCTATCTAGCCCCACGTCTCTCACGCCTCCCTGGTTTCCCGCGATAGGTGGCGCTGGGTGCCCGCGTCATTCTCTCTCTGCGAAGTGCGCTCTTCTGATGTGAGCTGGAATGTTTTTACCCCGTGGGCAAATTTGCACGTGCGTCTGAGAGGCTGGTCTCTCGCGGCTTAACCTCCAGGCCGTCTACTCGCGGCTCGGGCATTTGCGATGGCGGGGAGGGGGGGGGGTCGATGGGGAATGCTGCGGGTGCGGGGAGGTGCGCGCGGGGAGGTTCAGAGGGGTGGGGGGGTGTTTGATCGTTGGGGGGGGGGGGTTCGATGTCCTGGGATGAGCTGGTAGGGAGGGCGTGTTTTTGGGAAGAGGGGGAGATGTCACCTCGGGGTTAAGAGGGGGGGGAGAGAGGGGGACTTTTGAACTGGTAGATCAGATGCAGGAATGATCTTCGGTGGGATGGTCACTCGACGTGGATCGACGTTGGTGTTGACGTCGGGGAATGAATGCTACTTGCTTGGTGTGAAAATGATGGCTTGGATGTTGATGGCTAGACCTTGACGATGGTTTGTGGGAGGGCTGAACGAGTACAGTTATCTGTTCCCGGAGTGGTTCTCAGCAGTTCGAATGATTCTTTTCACATTTTTATGAGTTCTATCACAGAGTCCTCCACTGGGATGAAACAGCTGGGTCTCTGGTAGCCCAAGCAACACATGCCGTGCAGCAGAAGGACTCTGTCTTGTGGTATTTGTTCAGGTCTTACCAAGGAATTTCCAGGGTTGCTGCTTATGGAACTGACAACCTTTTTTTTAACAGAGGATATACATTAATTCATACTCCTCCGATGGAGGGTGCTTGTCAGGTCCACCGAGCAGAGGAGTTTTCTATCCAGATATCGGGTCTCTCTTCTTCCCATCAAACTACCGAGGAGCCTCCGGGGACTCTTCCAATCTCTCCAGAGACCTGGGCCAGGGTATGTCTTCCGTGTACGGATCTGTTGGTGTTTGGTAGTTATCCGGGACCAGCCCTAGGAGACCAAGTCCAGAGTCCACCATCCGTGTCCGCAGCATTTGGGTCTCTGCATACCAGGTCCGAACACTCTTCACCGCGGAGAGTTTTCCAGTATCGCGTCCTTGCCTTGGACCGCCGGCTGGTGAACACAAGAGAGGCTATTGTCTGCTTGTACTTGGGCAGAAGGAAGCTCTTGTTGCGTCGGTCGGTTCATCCAAAGCTAGGCGTCACAGCAGCTCGTCCTGGCACCGCGGATGCTCGAGCATGCCTGTGAAGAAATCAGCAGTATCATCAAGCTTGCCTTCTACTCTATTGAATCAGACTTATCCTACTGGCACGAGTAAGTAGCGAGCGAAA
Source organism: Diplocarpon rosae (assembly GCA_032760415.1). Taxonomy (NCBI): domain Eukaryota; kingdom Fungi; phylum Ascomycota; class Leotiomycetes; order Helotiales; family Drepanopezizaceae; genus Diplocarpon; species Diplocarpon rosae. The sequence goes on along the minus strand of JAUBYV010000007.1, from coordinate 1,173,930 downwards.
TGCAGCCACATTAGCAGCAAGCAGTCGCTCTTGCCTCGAGATCACAGGCCGCTGCTCCGATTACTTCTTTATATAACCAAGATTTATCGTTTTTCCCCCCTTGATTTTCCCCCTTGATTGAAAAGCAGCAGCGGTAGTCTGGACCAGATGCGTTGGGGTGTTGGCACAAATTAGCCCGGTGATCAAGGTCGTGTCCGCTATTCTCCATGACGGGATGGGGGGAATTGTTCGTTCCCTGCCACCCTTTTTGCATCCTCGTGCTTGGTAGAGTTGAGGAGAGATAGATGATGGTTTCACTCCCAGCTTTGGCTGACTTGCTGCTCAAGGCAATGTCGAGAGCAGCTTTAACACGTGAAAGGAATCCCGTCAGGCGGGCGGGTAACGGTAAGATCCACCGTTGCGATACCAAGATTCACGCGTAGATCTGAGGGTGGGTGGCTACAAGAATCCCAGAGAAGCACATTTGGGATTGGACTACCTACAAGGCTGGTTACGTATAGGCTCTATACATGTAACGCAACCCTATCCACTGGGGCGACAAGTCAATATCTGATACACCAAAAAACCTATATCCCTCTAAGTGTGTTTTTGTTGCGATTTTTACGACCTCCGCTACACAACCCACTCGGCTTTTTCATAATCTCCTCCTTTCCTTAGTCCCATGACTTGCATCCCGCACGAAACTGCCCCTGCTGGCTATCTCAGTGCCATGAGAGCTATCGTCCATCACGCTCCTCACCAGACACTTCTCAGATTCTCACCATCGCGGTGTGTATGAACAAAACAGACCTTCGATGATCCCGAAGATCTGGATCCGCTCCTAGCCACCTCGCGACTTCCCACCCCCCAATACTTAGTCGAAGCAACCTAACTCCCTCTACAAGAAAGGCGGCTTCAAGTCCCTTGGTGAGTACGCACATTTAGGTCTGGCGATGCCAATCCAACGAGTACTTTCCCTGTAACCAGCCTCGACCTCCAGAACTCAGCCAACAGTGCCACAACCTCACTCTTCCTGATCCCGCTCCCTGGGTTCTGGTCCGGGGTCTCGTGGGACCTGCGTTTGTTTCTATACATGGAGCGATGTTCACGAGATCCTTGTCTCCCCCGCTGCCAGGTGCAAAGAAAGAATTCAGATCCCCACTTCTCCCGATAACCGTGAACTGTTGAACAGTGAGAGCAGAGACTCCCCAAGCGGACGAGTGCAGAGAAAGCTCCCAGTTCGCTTTTTTGTCACTATTGCGCCAGGCTCCTTTTTTCATCTCCATCTCCGCCACCACCTCACCTGGATGAACAGCACTTCTGGTGGCTCGCGCAAAAACAAAAATTTTGGCTCAGAGACTGCCTCTCGTCAGCGTCGCCTGCGCCTGGATCCCATTCCTCCATCATCATCATCATCATCATCATCATCACCCGTCGGCGTTGTGAAGTTGTGCGACGATCAATGCACATGCGATTTGGGGGCAGGCATCCCCAACGTGAACTAACCCTAACAATGCCCCGGTTCCCACAGGAACATCCAAGTTTCCACAACCCTTCTAGCGCCTGACCCAGCAGAACCGTCGATCCGATCCTGGCCCAGTTCTGTACAGCCATCTAAAAATAATCTCCGAGTGCGCCGGATTCGTTTCTGGTGCAGGACTTACCTCTTACAGCCGTACTTGGTGAGACCTGCATCGGCGTAAGGTTGCCTCTCTCTTACGGTCCCCTCTCCTAATCTACAACCTGAGCTCGAGGCCTACCTCCCGTAGTATATCAGGCCATTGGCTGTTTTCCGCGGGGCCAAGGGACTTGAGTCTTTCAGAGCAATGGATGCGTGCGTGCTCACTCTTTGCGTTTGGGGATCTTTTCGTGGGCGAATAGGGAGGCGACGGTTCGGCTTGATCTATGAGAGGGGCTCGGGACAAGAAGCTTGCTGACTGTCAGGGTAAAGATGGCTGATGATGGCGGGTAATATGCACATGTCAAAAGGGAATGAATGCAAGGACAGCGCGCTTGTATAGTATGGTCTCCTTTGGTCAAAGTTGTGCTGGGTCCGAAGTGCCGAATGAGTACTTATTGCTTTCTGTTCCTGCAGAAATCTGGAGAAGATTTGCCACTTTCTGAAATGCGGTTTGTTCATATGTGCGAGACTTGTAAGTTCTTTTATGTCCCAGTATCTTGTATCTATTTCGGTCGGTACCTGCGTCGCGCTCCAGGCACGCAAAAATACCGAACCTTTGGCCCAGCCAATGCCGAGGACTTTGCCGACGCGACTGCCTGAGCCTCGCCGTCAACTTTTGAACACAAGGGTATGATGTTTAGCTAGCTACGCACATTTCCGAAAGCAAAACCTAAAGATAGAGAGCCTTCAGCACAGCTGAGACGAAGATGCAAGGCCATTGACTGGGAAGCATCCAAGAAGATCAACCGAGGCTGTACGCCAATTTTCTTCCTGCAGGCACGGCTTGATCCTGAACTAGATCCTTCCCTGTGAAATGTGAGATTTTTGGATGCCTGAGCTGGAAATCAAGGTCCCTTCCAGTGTGGAAAGAGAAATGGACAAGGGAAATGAATATTGCGCGAACCTCAGATCGGCATCACGATATAGCAAAAGGAGAGAATGCATGTAGAAGAAAATGTTCCCCAATACAAAAATTAAATAAAACATCCATCCAAGCTCCAGGTCTCATCCATCTCATGTAACGATTGAATAGAGCAAACGCAACAAGAGGATACTCAAAGGCAAAAAAAAAAGAAGAAAAAAAAAGAGGAACCCAACAACGACGTGCAAAAAGAGAACAGACACCATGCTCAATTATCCGGAGGCCGATACTGTGCTCTCAAAACTCGCTATGTAATGCAAAATCTCACTGATGATATCGATATTCGTGTTTGTGTAGACGAGGGCTGAGCCCTGCCTGTATTGTCTTCCTTTGCGTCTTCGATAAGTCCATGAAGGTCATGGTTTCGCACGTGGTTCTCGGTCGTTCTTCGGTACGTATTCCATGGAAAGGTGTGCGCTGGAATAAAATTCATCGAGTATCAAGGCCAAATGCTACAGAGCCGAGGCCGGCACCAATCAATCGTGGCCGACGAGCAGGAGAGTGAGTTGAGAAGGGGGTGTCGGGGAGATCCTTCCTCGAAAAGAGAATAAGTAGCAAGTCCAACGATCGAACTCGAATCGCACCGACGTGGTAGGTAGCCATGAACAGCCCGCCATCGAAGACAATACATTTCATCTGCGGTATCGTCGAAATGGATGTAGATGAGAGGAATAGCTCGCTGTGCCATATCCTGAATCTGAGTAGTCACTGTGCGGACTAGATGCTTGTTGGTCATAACCCATATGCCTCTCGCAAGCGTATCCAACCAGTATCGTCTTCTCTTGAATCTCATGCCCTTGTTGGCCGTACGCAGCACACCTATCGACGTTGTGCTTGTAGTAGAGGCACCGGCACACTGAGTACCTTTCAACGACGATATAACACATGATGAGATTGCTTGGTACAAGTGGGTGCTGTGAGATGTTTCCAGGGTAGTGGAGTAGAAGAGCAAAGACGGCGAGGGGTCGGCGGGGTAGATGTTACGAATTGGAAAACAAGCTGAGACCAAGAGCAGTGGCCAGTGGTGCTGTAGGACCTAATTTCAGGAGCAGACTGAAGGAGAGTTTGCATGAAAGGAAATCTCATGGAGAAGTACAACACTGGAGGATGTGATTGACGCAAAGAGTCATCTGGACCAAGGGATGTGGCCGCCTTATACTCTGCGTCTAGGGGAGAGTAGCTATGCCATCCCACGCCATAAGGCAGCAGACCAAGAGGTGGATACGGGTTGACTGCAGGTTCGATATGTATGACCAATTCGGTGCAGGAAATACTGCCAGGAAAAGTAGAGGATGAGTCGAGGATGAGTGAGAGTGGTGTGCCATGAGAGTACGGAGGATAATGTTGAAAGAAAAGAATAAAAGGAACAACGCAGCTAGGTAGGTATCCAGTGGGTCATGCTGGACTGCTGGAGTAGGCCATGGCCGAAGATTATGACGCAAATGGGTAATTTGTTCTTGAAGGGAGGAGGAGGGGTTCGAGAGAGGAGGGCTTGCCAGAGCAGAGCAATCTGAAGCAAAGCAGACCAGGAGAGAAGTAAGAGGACATGGTACGAAGTATGAAGGCTGAGTTTGAGCCTCAGCCTCGAGCTTGGTTATGAGCGAGTAAAGTGCCTGCTGGTACTGTACCTGCTCTGCTCTCTCCCGGAGAGACCTGGACCATCACCCTGCGATCCCTTGATCGATCATGTCTTGATCTGAGGGCAGCAAGAGGCCCGCGCAGTACAGGACTGTCTCTTGGGAGATGGAATGCTCGAGGAAAGATCTCCATGTCGGCGATACATGGATGGGATCGAGAAACCCTGCATTGGGATGAAGCGAAGTGAGTAAGCAGGTCAGAACAGACCTCAAAAGTATCTACGGGTAGCTAGATGAACAAGGAGTGCAGTGCAACAACTACCGTAACCTAGTACACGCATTTCATGTCCATGGAGGGCAAACCGACTCTGGCAATCCTAGCCTGACCATGTCGATACAGAGCCGCGGTCGCGCGCAGGGCAGACATTACATTACCGCCCAGCATCTCATCTGATGTAAGCAGCGTGAAGATGATGGGCATGCGAGACGGCGGAGCACGAAGTAGAAGCACGTTAGCGTGGCGACCGGGCCATCATGCTATAGCGGTTACGACAGTCGAGAAGAGAGGGATGGAATTGAGTTCCGACCCATGTGAACTTGAGATGGGGTTCGAAGCCAATTCAGCTTCGGCCAGTTGATGCACAAGGTAAGGTGCCTACCTGTAAGAAACACAGTAAGGTAAGGTACCTGGGTACTTAGGTACGGACTGTACTGCAAATCGGCGTAAGCTAAGAGCGAAGCAGGCCGAACAGATCTCAGCCCAGCAACTTACCCAGGTGCTTGTACGGAAGTACTGTACCTTCACGGTACTCGTATGGAAAAACAGACGAGAGAGAGTTTCTGTCGCGCGTACTTGTACTTCAGAACATCTGCCTACTGGTACGGAACATACTCTATGCTATGCCTTAGCAGTCTCGTCGGCGAAGCTTGGCATCCGAAACCGCCCACGTCGTTTGTTGGTTAGTCCCTTGGGCATAACATACAGGGCTGTGTGTACGCGAGAAACATATCCAAAAGTTTACCTCACTACAGTATGTTGTCTGGTCAGCGCGCAAACTCCAAAACTCATTGCGCCCGAGTTGCTCCGTCCCCGTCCCAGCGACACCTTCGGACGACGATGACATGTGCGACCAGGATCTGCCACACCGCGATCTCCCGTCTATCATCCAGTTCCGGGATTTTCAATCTCTCGATCCCTCCGTGCATCAACCCGCCGTATTCACGCCAATACGCCCCTGCCAAAAGTTGAGATACACCAGGGGCTGTTCGTCGCCTGGTCTGAGTCCCGGGCATACGCATGCAGTCAAGAGTGAGATGGCTCGATTGTTGCGCTTCCTCGGTTGAAATAATTGATGGGGCGCTTATTACTGCGTCTAATCGCCCTATCAAGGCACGGAAGGTGCGCCAAACTCGGTGAGGCTTGACGAGGTTCAGGGACTGGTCATTGCAGAGTCATCACCGAGAGGCAGGCAGGCAGACGGAAAGAAAGAAAGGAAGTTGAGCTATTCAGAACTGGGTCTTCGTCCTACTTCAGCTTTCGTACTAATCAGAATATTCTTTCGAACCCAAGAACAGTAATGACATGTCTCGGTGTGTATCCCTAGTCACCAGCCATGCATTACCGAATCACGAATGCCCATCCGAAGACAGATCACCAACCTAATGTGCCGTTCAATCCGCAGCGGCCAGGTCCCGTGATCCCCATCTCAAGATCGGATTGAAATCGCGACAACCACAAACCTAAAGTGCCGTGCATACGCAGCCGTGGCCCATGGACAACACTCCCCGCATTCACCGAGCTCTAGTACTGGTCGCTGATCACGGATCAAACATACGGGAACGAATGGCCGGGAAATATCTGCCTGGCACTTGTCAGCAGACTCGAGATGCACCCGAAATCCAAGATCAGTTGTTGGTAATGGAACTGAAGATCGATGCAAGCAATTAGATCCCTTTCCTCTCGTACATCAGTACATCAGGACCTAAGCGAGACACCCAACCTCATGAGTCTGCCTTGCCAAGCCGCGCTGTCCCGTGTCCCATCAGCTACCGGTTAGTTCCGTCGTGATTACGGTAGACGTGCTGCGCCTCTGCAGGTATGGCTCCTCCCGCTCCCCCTGATCGACTGCCTAGTCTCATCTCATTCACTTTTTCATACCACATCACATCTCTCGTCTGACTTCTGATCGTGAACCGTCGGCGAGCTCCGTACGCAGCCCGTCGAAGGCAACGGCTTAGGATTAACTACGAGTCACCGGCTACCCTTGCGGCAGCAGGGGCTCGTTACGCGCCACGTGCCTGCAAATGCGGATTCAAGAGGATTGGCTAGGCTTGGTCTGGAATTGACTCTCTGATCTTGATCACAAGCTGGATTGGTGAGAAGAGGGTGACGGGCTTCGCGATACGCGGCGACAATCATGGCGCCGCCTTCGTTCTCGACCTCACAGACAGGATGTCGACATCGAGACTGTAGCCGCAACGTCGACGTTCTGTTCCTCACGTATTGTCTCTCCATCACCAGTACATCATACCCTCCTTCACTATGCTTTCCATGCGATATACCTACACTCCGTCATCGATACGCAGTCCAGGTATCTTCAGCTTCGATCAACCCAAAGTCGCGAGCGGTACATGCAGACCGTGGCTTTGACTAGTCGGTGTGCCGAAAAAAGTCTTGACTTTCTCCTCTTCGGATGGGGAAACAGGTCGGCGTGGGAGTGAGTCATTCCGTGGTCACGAGCCTGAAAGTCTTACTCGGTGACGGTGCTACCTATGTCTTTGGCCTGTGATTTTAGTTCTTTGTGTCGAGGAGGCAGTTTTCTACTTTATTTTCTTAGGGTTGGTCTTCGAAGTTACTAGGATGAGGTCTAGTAGGTCCGCAGTGGCCTTGCGAACGCTTAGCTACCATCGCGTTTTTCTTTGCGTCGCCTGAGTCCAGCACGTACTCGAAAGTCAAGTTCGCACTTCGCCCCTGCACCTGACGACCGAATAGTGTAGATGTAGGTAGGTATCACGGCGCCGTATGTTCCCAAGCTCGATGTCTTCCCGCGGCACCATCAATACCAGGTCCTCTGCAATGCGTCGCAATACCCGCCGAAGGACCGTCTCAACCTCCGGCGAGTACACCCGTCTAAACCTATGCCTCTGTCCTTTACAAACCAGCCGCACGAGCGCCGCTCCATTACCGACCCCACGAAGCTAGCCGAAGCGGCGATGGCCTAGGGGCAAGGGTCTATCCTCTCCTCCTGCTCAATGCCCATTTCCACTTGGCTCGCCGGAGAACAGCATTCGCGATCCCTTTCGCGTCCTCACTTGTAGGGCCTGTTTCTTCTGCTGTTCCAGGCAAGCGTTCAGCTCATCCCTGGTTCTTGAACAGCCAATCTGAATTGGCATCGACCATGAAGTTCGTAATGTTGAACTCATTCGTCCCGTTACCCACGTCAGGCATGTGCATATCTCCTACGCCGGAGCTGGGAACATGGCCCGCCTCTCCAGCCGTGACAGGAAGTCTCGGGACGTTGAAGAAGTCAAAGACGTCGAGGTACTCCAGCTCGTTGGGAGCCGGCGTTCTGGCGGGGGTCACGCTAGGCATGCGCGATACCATGCCGATGTGCTTAGGCTGCCTGGATATCAGGAAGTCCAAGTCGTAGGCGCAGCGTCTCATATCTGCCAAAATTTTGACTGATGAGGGAGTGACGCGTTCACCGTGCGTCCCAGCCGACCGTTCAGAATCTCGGTGTTCATCGAGGACGTGTTGGAGGATGGCTGTGTACCGTTCCGCAACGAGCCAGTATCGCCCCATTTCTCGGAGGGTATCGACGAAGAAGGGGATCTGAGGGCTCAGTTTGTGCTCGATGGTCGAGCCGTGGACGAGCAAGAGTCGGGCGGCTACCCAGAGTGTGAATGCGAAAGGAGGGCCAAGCTTGGGGAGCATGCCGTTCTGAACGACGAACTCGCCGAGAGCCGCTATGTTCTCCACTGCTCCGTGACAGCGTTGGCTTGCGCTGTAGGAGGGTGTGAAGATAGGGGATCTTGTTGTCGGGTATGCTGCAGATGAGTGAAGTCTGATGACTGTGGTGTGGTATGTTGCTATCTACGGATTAGGGGGCATCTTCATAAAACCAGATGTCCCAGGAGTGTGCGTAGCCAAATCCCGGATTCGGACCAGCATGTTTCTCCTAGGTATCGTATCTTCTAGGGGATACGAAAGTCGACTTACCATGTAGCATGACCCACCCACAGTTTATGGACTTGTTACCTCCAGGTTGGAAGAGTTTTGCCATATTGCCGTAGTCGGCGGGCAGATCGAATTTCCAGGATGTAAGCGTGTTGTCCAACTCCCTATATTCCCCCTGCCATTGCTCGACATCCGAGAGGGCGCTGATGTCAACTGGTTTCTTCAAAAACTTGTGGATCCTCGACAAAATCCCCAGGATCTCAATGTGGTAAGAGAACATGCCCAGGTTCTCCGGTTTGTCTACCTCGTACTCAGTCCTCTCGCTGGTATGAAAGAAGCGAGTCTGAACTGGTTGGTTCTTATTCCATAGATCATCTCTGCAAGGAAGGGTCCGGTCAATCTCCTTTTCGTCAAGAGCGAATTCAAATGCGGTTGCTATGGTGGCATATCGGTCCAGCAAGTACACCATCCAAAAGAGGCGACGCCTGGACTCCTCCTCGATGAAGCTGCTTGCTTCTGGGAGGACCATGGCACGGAGCGTATATATCGAAGGGTAATTGGGAGAGACAGATACTGAGGTGGTCTCGACGGACAAGCCAAGTTGCACAACAGAGCGTGTGATCAGAGCGAGTAGATTCCACCCAGGTGGCCCATTGCTGCTGCCCACCAGGTCGAGGGCAAGGATCACCAGAGCCTGGAGGGCCTTGACTGAGGAGTTTTCTAAGCCATAGAGCAATACTTTCTGTTTCGACAAGTCATGATAATGCCGCCTCCTTTCTTCTGTCAGTCGGGGGTCCGTAGAGAATCTCAACGTCGTTGCGACTATGGCGTGACACAAGATCTTGTCAGCCTCGTCCAAAGTCGAGGGACCAAAGAGAGCATCCAAGGTAGACCTCCTGTGCAGAATCGGACACCAAGTGTTGACATGCTTGAAGTAGAGGTCGACGAGAGCATAGAGGAGGTCGTAAGGAGGAAGTGCGTGGTCCGAGACGAAGTCGTTTGGGGTTTGTGTCATGTTGAGACTTGGCGATGCAAGCGGTGGCTGTCCAGCTGTGTAGAAGTCTGGAAGCTGGCCAGATTGTCCTGGGTGCGCTTGATTGTGAAGGCTGTTCGGTTGTTGCATTCCTTGTTGGAACACATCTCCGTGCAAATTTGAGATGGACGGGGTCTGGGGCATGGGATTCCCAAAGTCAATCGTCGACGGCTTTTGAAGGAAGAGTGCGGCCTCTGCTTGTGGAAGGTGACTACGTTGTCCGTCACTTCCTCGAAAAGTCGGGAGGCTCTGGGGAGTGTCATGGTCGCTAGGAACACTGTTGCTGTGGTTGGTAAAGGATGATGCTTCGAGGATTTGAGAATGTCCTCTGATGATTTCCTCTAGCCTAGTGATAACACAAAGTCAATCTTGGGAGTTCCCGATGGCGCGTGACGTGATGGAGTGAGGGACACGTTGGAGCGCAACAGATAATGTGGCGGCCAAAATACAAAATACAACATGTTGGGCTGGTGTGCCTATCTGGTTCTTCCCACCCAACGGAAAAGGAAAGGTAGGTAAGGTGGCTGACCTGTCCAATCTCTGCTCGAGTTCCCTCCCATAGCCAGCTCTTAGCCCGGGCTTCTTCCTCTCCTTGTACTCGCACACTGCGTTATTGCGACTGCACCATCCGCAAGCAGGCTGGCCCCGATCACATTTGACCTGTTCGGAGTCAGGAGAAGCCAGGAAGCATCAATGATAAGAATGAGTCTTCGAGAAGACCAAAAGCCGGCGTGCGGACATGGCGCATGTCTTTCGAGGGATTCAAGCGTTGCACGTTCCATCTTTTTTTTTTTTCAGAACCCCCCCTTTCCCCCCCCTCCCCTCCGACGGGCTCAAGAGGCTGCAAGCCCGAGGAAGCGATGCATGTCCCGCGACAAAGATCGAAACGAAAATGAACGTAGAAGAAAAAGAAGATACCAAGATGCTGCTGGCGCACTGGCTCAAGGACAAGCTTACCTTTCTTTGCTTACACAACTCGCACCTTCGACGAATGGTTAGCGAAATTGGGTCAAGGTCTGGGATGGGGAGAAGGTCTTCTGGTTGCAGATGTGAGGCATCAGGTTGAGAGCTCGCGATATCATCGACTGGCGAAAGAGACATGGGTTCTTACGAAACGGACATAGGCCGCCGCTGTCTTTTTCGGGGTCGGGGGCCATTTTCTCCATTCTCGTGTAGGCTCTCGTCGTCGCTGAAGGGATTCTCATCATCGCTCTCGGGCTGATATACTCCTGGGTGCACAGAGGACTCCGAAGATCTGTTCTGCAGGTCCATGGTCGTTGCGAAGCGACGCGTCGAGGCCGAGCATCGACAGAATTTTTTCTAATTTTTTTTTATTTTCGGTGGAAAAGTCGACGAGCTGGCAGAGGGCTCGGTGTACTTTAATGGCGAGCCTGGGGAAGGTATGGAGAAGACGGGGAAACCTGGCTACAGGTGCAGGCGGAGCGAGGGGTCGAGGGATAAGGTTGCGGGGAGGTTGGGGGAGGGGGGGGGAATTTTACGAGGGTGGGATGAGGATACTTTCTTTCCTCTCCACCCAGAGGGAAAAGGAATATGCTTGCGGAAGAAAGTCGAATGGTAGGGAGGTGTCATCGATCCATCTACATCTACAGTATGTATCGATAGCTCCTTTTACCATGCTAACTCGGTCTCTCTGTCTCATTTCGTCGGAGTAATTATCTCTCTCTCTGTCTGTCGAGGCATTTCATCCAAGTATGTACAGTACAATGTCTTGCTAGATCCCGGTTTGTGGAGGCATCTACCTATGCATCTATATCCGTATCTACACAGGTATCTATCTGTCTGTCTGTCTCTGCCTCGGTAGAAGAAGTATCCACCTGTGTATCTCCGTCTGTCGATGCATCCATCTAATCCATCTAATCCATCCAAACCTATGCCTCTCGATCTTCTTCGTCGGTGATGGGGGTGCTGTTTTACACGTACGGCAAACTACGAAGTAGCAGACTCCCCATTCCAAAGTCCAATGCCCTGTCTCCGTACCAGGTAAACCCCCTCCCCCCAAGACCAGGTGATGGAAATGCCTGCATGTATTTACTCGTATTTGCTGCATCGGCTGCATTGCAGAGTGGGGAGTGGATGGGATGCGAGCGGGCTCGTGACTGAGTGGGATGCATGACATGACTCTGGGATGGGACCGGGTCTGCGAGAGGAATTACCCTTCCACCCCTCCCCACCCCCCAAAAAAAGTACTCTGTAAGAGATGGGAATGAGAATGGAAGTAGGGCATCTCGTGATAGGGTCTGCTTTTGCTTCTACAGTCCGATACTTGTATATGGTGCGCCGCGAACTGATTCATTGATGATGACTTGAGCTCCACAGTAGCAAGAACGTGACATACGGGAAGGATACTGTATACCAGGAGACATTGCCTCCAATCCGTGCGGGAGAGCTGCTCCCCTCCCCATCGACAGCAGCCGAGAAAACAAGCAAATACTGCGCGTATCCCGATTTCATCAAGATTCAAAGAAGTAGTACTACAGTAGTATTCAGTTACAGTTCTGCCCAGTCGGCTTCGGTCCCTCCCCCAAGAACTCTCCTCTCCCCCCCCCACCCCGGACCCCTTTCAATCTGCTTCGTCTCTCAAGGGCCACCCTTCATCAGCATGTGAATTCTTGGGTGAAAACTGCTGAAATTCGTCTCGATTACATCCCAAAATCGTGTCATTTCCCACTGAAAACGCGAGCGTCTCGACGGTCGGCGCTGGGCTCTGTCAAGCTTCCCACCTCGGCACGGTGCAGCTGCGCCCGAATGACCCCGCCAAAGCTCCCTTTGTTCTCCTGCCTCGACCTTGCCCTAAACCTCTGCTGCTCATACATATCTACATACCTCTGCTCTACCAACGGAGACTGCCACTCATCTGAGTTTCATCTCACATACTTTGTTTGAATCTTCCTCTCATTCTTCAGCTCCCTCCTCGACCACCACCATGTCAGCGACAGTAAGAACTTTCCCCACTATCAAGGCGATCCGCTCGTACGTGGTGGATGGGGTTGGCTCGGGAGGTGACTACCACAATGTAAAAGGCGGCCATTGGTCAGTAACGGGTTGAGATGATCAGCAGACTACCCTGACTCCGAAACAGGCTGATTGATACGTCCATATCAACTCCCATGTCCAGATGGGAGAACTACCGCGCTTCGAGAACGAGTTGGGGGATCAACGTCTTGGGCTCCTTCTGCGTGGAGATTGAGGCATCAGATGGCACGCTTGGCTTCGCCACGGGATTTGGAGGTAACGAGTCGATGGAAGATTCCCTGGAGACCCTTGAACTGAAGCTGACTTTCTTCGTTACCAGGCCCACCCGCATGCTGGCTTGTGCACCAACATTTTGAGCGGTTTCTGCTTGGCGCGGATCCGCGAGATACCAACCACCTGTTCGAGCAGATGTACAAAGGCTCCATGTTCTACGGCCGAAAGGGACTTCCAGTAGCCGTCATCTCCGTCATCGATCTGGCTCTTTGGGATCTGCAAGGGAAGATCAGGAAGGAGCCGGTGTATAAACTTATCGGGGGAGCGACGAGGGAGCGACTCGACTTCTACTGCACTGGTCCGGAACCCACCGCAGCAAAGGCCATGGGATTCTGGGGTGCCAAAGTTCCCTTGCCATATTGCCCCGAGGAGGGCCACCAGGGCTTGAAGAAGAATGTCGAGTTTTTGCGAAAGCACCGAGAAAGCGTTGGTCCAGATTTCCCGCTCATGGTGGATTGCTACATGAGTCTGAACGTTCCGTACACCATCCAGCTGGCCACGGCATGCCTCGACCTCGATATCAACTGGTGGGAGGAATGCCTCTCGCCAGATGACACGGATGGCTTTGAACAGATCAAGCGAGCCCATCCCCAGCTCAAGTTCACCACGGGAGAGCACGAGTACTCGAGATACGGATTCCGCAAGCTGATCGAGGGGCGGAATCTCGATATCATCCAACCGGATGTCATGTGGCTCGGTGGGTTGACCGAGCTCCTAAAGGTAGCTGCCATGGCTTCTGCGTATGACATCCCAGTCGTTCCACACGCGAGCGGGCCTTACAGCTACCACTTTGTGCTCTCGCAGACGAACTGCCCATTCCAGGAATACCTCGCCAACTCACCCGACGGCAAGAGTGTACTGCCCGTTTTTGGAGACCTGTTCTTGGACGAACCGATCCCTCTGAATGGCTTCCTCAACTCCACCCAGCTTGACAAGCCAGGTTTCGGATTGACCCTGAACCCAGCGGCTCGACTGATTCCAGCTCAGTATCTGTTGACGCCGAATCCTGAGCGACCTCTTGGGCAAGCGGCCCTGGAGCCACCAAAGAAAGTTGTCGAGGAGAAGGAGGCCCCAAAGGACGGGCTGCTTAATGGCGTTGTCAAGAGTGTGCAAGACTTGACAACATCCTAGACTGTATTGGCGTTGTACTGTGTATTTATCTGGTACTGGTCGCAAGCCCATCGAGCTGACCGATCACAACCCTATATCTCTGCATCCAAGTCGTCGAGGTTGGTGAAACCAACGTGTCACGGTAACTGACACAGCAGACCGTTGAACCGCGATCACGCACTACCTGTGGTGTCATCACCTGTTGGGATACCGACCAATCTACAGTAGGACCTGATAATCCCTGGATATCGTCGCTAGGCCGGTTGCCTCTGCCATGTATTCCGGAGAATACGACTCCTCACGGGATCTACCGATCCATTGACTTTGTACACGTGATAGATTTAAAGTCCCCTAGTTCTTAGAAGCCCTTTGCTGTATATCAACCTCTTTCAATGCGCCTATCCAGTATATGAAGTCTCTCTCTCGGGTCCAATTGACCGAGGACCGAAATCGCGGGGTTGATGCAGGGGTGGTCTCGACCCGAACCCCACCACCACAAGCTGCCAGGCGTGGACTGGGAGTCTCCTGCAAATATTGCCATATGGACTGCCTCCACCTGACCCAGCCTCACAGTCCTCGAGAAGCGAGATGTCTAGATTCACGTCTTGAGAAGTGCACCTCCTACTCTTCTTCCTGACCATTGCGTGATCATTGGACATCCACACCGACAGCCGATGAACAATCATCTCCGGACCCTCACCAACCCAAACCCAACATCGTAGAAGAACTCTCCTCTCTCCCACCCCCCTCCTCTTCCGCGGCAAAAAACCCGCCATGGCGCACCACCTCCTCCTCTCCAGATCCGCCGCCATAACCGGCGGCACAACCGGCATCGGCCGCGCCATCGCCCTCGAGTTCCTGCGCCAGGGCAGCAACGTCGCCATCAACCACCTCGACCTCCCGTCGGACTCGCACCACAAGGCCACGCTCCTCGCCGAGGCCGCGTCCCTGCGCGAGCGAGACGACAAGGCCGGTCGGCTGATCGAGGTCGCGGGCGACGTGAGCAGGCCCGAGACGGGCAAGCGGCTGGTGGAGGAGGCTGTCCAGGCGTTTGGGCGGCTGGATGTCTTCGTCAGCAACGCGGGCGTGTGTCAGTTTGCCGAGTTCTTAGAGTGAGTCGTCTCCCTCTTGGCCGGGCTTTCCGCTACGGACGCGGTGGACGTTGGGGGGGGGGGGGAGAGAGAGAGAGAGAGAGAGAGAGAGAGAGAGAGAGAGAGAGAGAGAGGATGGGGAAGAGACTGACAGCCTGGCACTCCAGACTCGACCATGACCTCTTCGCCTCGACAGTCCGCATCAATCTCGACGGCGCCTTCTACTCCTGCCAGGCCGCCGCTCGCCAGATGGCAACCCAGGGCACCGGGGGCAGCATAATCGCCATCTCGTCCATCAGCGCCCTCGTCGGCGGCGGGCTCCAGACCCACTACACGCCCACCAAGGCCGGCGTGCTCTCCCTCATGCAGAGCATGGCCGTCGCGCTAGGGAAGCACAAGATCAGGTGCAACGCCTTGCTGCCAGGCACGATCAAGACCCAGCTGAACGAGGAGGATCTGAACGACGACGGGAAGAGGGAGTATATGGAGACGAGGATACCGCTGGGTAGGACGGGTGAGCCGAGGGATCTGGCGGGCCCGGCGGTCTTCCTGGCCTGTGAGGAGCTGAGTGGGTACGTGAACGGCGCGCAGCTTTTGGTTGACGGGGGGTTGTTTGTCAACCTGCAATAAAAAAAAAAAATAAATAAAAAAAAGCCAGAGCAGATGCACCACGTGTCCAGCGGAAAAATGACTTGGCTTGATTGCGACGTGCGGGATGGGCAGATGGGGTCTTGATGATACCTGTAGAGATGCTCCCTGGGGGTGTGGATAGGGTC
Organism: Diplocarpon rosae; assembly: GCA_032760415.1. Taxonomy (NCBI): domain Eukaryota; kingdom Fungi; phylum Ascomycota; class Leotiomycetes; order Helotiales; family Drepanopezizaceae; genus Diplocarpon; species Diplocarpon rosae. The sequence goes on along the minus strand of JAUBYV010000007.1, from coordinate 1,158,317 downwards.
GCAAAGCTAGCTATTGAAAGTACTCATAATCTCATCTCACCGTCGGCTGGACGTGCTAAGCAGATCTGTTCAGAGGGCCAAGCCCGCTCTACTGGAAAACACGGCCTCCAAGCATGACCACCGACGATGCCCCTGCTACAGCTAACCCCCCTGTTCCAGTAGTCCCAGCTACGTGCTAGAGATGGTTCGCAAACACACTGTCGGCGAACCTAGGACGCACTCTCACCTGCACGCCTTGCCCCCCGAAGTTATGCATGACCTCGACGCCCTTACCTCTAGCCCAGTCAACAGCATCCACACCGACCGACTCGCAGTGGTTCATCTTCAGCCACTTGACGCCATTTTGGACGAAAGCCTTGACAGCCACCCCTGTAATCCGCGTCGACGACATATCCAGCTTCTTTACGTTCGGGTACAAGCCAACGACCTCGAGGGCAACTCTGTCGCCGATATCCATGCTGGCGAGTGAGAGCTCCTCCACGGATTCCGAAGCAGGGAACTCGTTCGCGACGAGATTCGGCCGGCCGTTGACGAGACGGCCTCCGACTTTGAGGATTTGGAGGTTTCCGACTTTGATGGATGCCTCGAGGATGAGCGCCAGGGCGTTGCCGTCGAGAGCTGTAGAGTGGCATTCGAATGATTGCAGGAGAGGGAGGAGAGTTGGTCGGTCCTCGCTGGCCGCGAGCTTCAGCTGTGGATTCTCGTTCAAGGCGAGGTGTTTCAGAGTGGGAGGGAGCGCAGGGAGGTTGGTGATTTTGGTGTTGCTTAGATCTAGGTGTTCAAGGGTGGTCCAAGTAGTTGCGTCGACGAAGGGGATCGCAATCTTCCAGCCATCAAGGACTACGGAGGTTGCGTTTGGTGTTGCGTCTCGAAGACCATTCTAGAATGGTTAGTGAAGGAGTATTGTGACACGGGAGCAAAACTAATGTCGCAAGGAAGTTTCCTGGAGCCTCGAACCGAGTCTGGACAATAGGAGGTGTGAGGTAGGTTGACTTACAAAGTCCAAACAAGAGTCTATGGTTGTTCTCAGGTGCAAAGTCTTGATCGATTTAACCATAGGCCATCTGTTGGGTATGTACGCAGTCGCGCTGCCCTTGACATTTAAGAACTTGACTTCGACCAGTGACTGGTGGCATAGTCTCAGTATTAGCTGAGCATGCATGAGAGTAATTTCGGTGCTGTGCGATATGGTAATGGTTTCGATGTTGGTGGCTCCTGGAAGAGCGGAGACCAATGATTCACCAATGGGGCCGTTGCCACCGAAGTGTAAATCTCTAAGCTCTTTACAGGTCTTGGTGAGCCACTTCATCTTCTGTTCGTCCATGGAGGCTTTGAGGGTTATGAAGGCACGGCTCAGGGTATACTTGGACCGTCTCACATAGATCTTCAAAGATTTCATGCTGATACCTCTTTTGGCATACGTAGTGTCGAAGGTAGTCCACAGATCTTTGGAGCCCTCAAGTACTCCTCTCCACCTTTTGGAGACTGACAGCCCAATTCTGGTACAAAGTAAGTACGAATTCGGAACAGAACTGTGATGCAATGGGAACAAACACACGATCTCGTATTGGGAGAAAGTTCCAGACCATGAGAGCCAGCTCGGGAGGTAGACGCTCTAAAAAATCCCGAGATTTCCCTGGCTTTAGCATCTGTCTCAGCTTTTCGTGGAATGAAGCCAGGTGCTGCAAAGTCAGTCTAGAACAGCATCTAGGAGCCCGGTACACCTACTTGTCGGTCTTTGTCGCTCCCGGACGGGACTTTCGCGAGGCCTCTTTCGTAGATTTGCAGAGCAAGCTCTTGCTTTCCCTGTAATTGCAAGATCTTACCAGCTCGGAGATAGCCCTACAGCAAAGTTAGCCAGAAACTTGCAGAATGGGAAGGGGTTCACCTTTGACTGTTTTGGCTTCAATTCCAGCATACGCTTGGCATCCCGGAGTGCAGGAAGCAGCTGCTGGAGTTTCTCATACGCGGCCGCTCGAGCATCTAAAGCAGTCATCAGAAGATGATCGCTACTCATGTCGACCGCCTGCCAAAATCAGCGAAGTTTGAGGGGAAAAGAGCTTCGAAGTCTCCGCTATGCAATATCGTTCTCTAAACAAAGGCCGTCCATTGCGTACGCACCTCGGTGAAGGCTTTGACCGCCCCGTGGAAATCTTGCTGTTGATATCGGAGTCGGCCTTTTTGGAGTGGGCCCATGCCTTCTTCTCCATCGGATGGTCTCGACATCTCGAAGTTGGCGATGGGTTTGATAGAGCAAATGATTAGTCGAACGCGTTGAGAAGATGCCTGTGAACCCGATCGACGGCAGCCACGTGACATTATATCCCACGCCTCGGATATTGTCTGGCTGACTAATTGTTGCAACAAAACATTGCAAGTTCATGGTCAAGGGGCGACTAACTACGAAATCTTGGCCTACTCACATGCAAATCATCGAAGGTTATTAGAGCCGACTGTTTCTTAGCTTATCGGCCTCATACTACTCTGGAAGACATTATTCACCCTCTATTTTTGGGCGGGTGATGACAGCTCGAGGCTGTACTTTTGGTGCTGCTCGACTGATCTCTAGCTTCACAGTGTTTTATGGATCCGACTACCTGGGCGGGAAAAGTTTCATGTAACTTTGGCTTATTCTTTATGCATTCTTAATGTTTGTACGGCCTGAGGTAGCTTCCGAGCCATTACGAGCCACTATCTTCACATCACAATTTTGCTGACGCTTTTACTGCTGTGTAAAAGCAACCCACTGAAGACTCAAATCCTCTGATGAACCAATACAAAAAACATGGACCTCCTAAGTACTCCTTGTCATGACAGCCAAGGGGTATGAAGTATGACGAGCAAACAAACAACTCCAGACGCTGCGCTCAGTTTCAACGGTAAAACAGGAAATCATGGAAGGATTCGAGTTCTACTGGAGGGGGGGAAAGAGACGCGGTACCGAAAGGTTTGAACTTCGTATCCGATAAGTACTCAGTGGCTCTTATCCGCGTGACCTCCGGGACCTTAAGCAGCGCCCATTCCCTTCTCACCCTCGACCATCCTTCTGGCCATCTGTTTTTCGGCCCATTCTCTACTGGCCTGACGACCTCTCTCGGCTGCCTCTTCTCTCGCACGTTTGGCTGCAGCCTCTCTGTCTCTCTTCTCCTTCTCCATTTCAGCGGTCAGCACGGCATCACGATTGTATATTTCCTTTGCGCGCTTTCGAAGAGTCGAATTGGTAACGGAAATCGCCCGCGGCAGAGGACGCGATGGCTCGGGTGGAGTTGGTGAAGGCTTTCGCACGGGTGGGATATAGGTGCCCTTGGCGCGTGGCGCCGACGAATTGGCTAAGGCAAGGTGGGCGATTGATGGACGGTGAGCGCCAACGTTAGAACCTCGCTTCGAGACAGAGAGGTTCCCATCTTCAACATCATCAGTGCCAACCTTACTTGTTCGAGCACGACTGGCTACAGTATCACGTGGGACCATGCTAGGGACAACGCTGTTGCGAATGGGTCTGGCTTTAAACTCGCGTCGCTTACGCTCTTCCTCTTCTTGAGCTTTGAGACGGGCATCATGCGCCGCACGCTTTCTTCGGGACACTTCCTCGCCAGGAAGCTGAAAAGTCGGTTTCGTGGGGGCCTTTGTCGATTTAATCTTGGGGCCGGAGACTGTCCGTGCAGTGTGAAAACTGTCTTCGCTACTTTGACGTTGAGCAAGGCGGGCCTCGCGCTGCTCCTTCAACTTCAGCGCCACGGCTTCTCCGGGAAGTTCGAATGTAGAGCGCGTTGGGGCTTTGGTCGATTTCAAAGTCTCCTTGGGCTGCATAAGACTAACTGGACGTTTAACAGTTGCTTTTGCTGGCTGGACCTTTGTTTGACTATCATCAGGCTTGGAGTTATACGACGCTGGCTTAAAGGTCATCGATGCGGCCTTCTTGAGGGACGAGGCGTGCTTGGGTGCCGGCTTGGCGCGCATCGTGGCGTATCCAGGTCTAGGTGTCTGCTCTCTGACCTTTTGCTTTTCTGCCTGGGGGGAGACTGGCTTCTCGCTTTTGGGGGAAGAGTCTGTTGGCAATCGAGGAATTTGTCGCGACTTCTCCGGTAAACACATACTCTCTGCCAGTGTGGCCTGGTCTAGTGCTTCAAGTGCTTCTTCAAGTTGATCAAGAGCTTCGACAGAATCTTCGATGCGCGAGACGCGTTTCGCGGGTGATCGGCATATAATTTCTTGCACAAAGGAATCTTCCCCTGTATCGTCTGCTAGTGTGTCAGGCTCTTCAGAGCCATGTAACCTTTCAATTTCTTCCAGTGTCTTAACTGGAGATCCTGCTAGAGCACCAGTAGTATGATTCTCCTTTCCTTCCAGGTGAATGGAAGCCTCTCCCTTTGTCAATACTTCGGAATTTTTATCCACCAATCCATTGCCCTCAATCTCAGCATGAGAAGTTATCAAATCATCCTTCGCTAAAGATAAATAGTGATTAGTGCTGCTGTATCCATAGAGCGCTTCGCGACTAGAGGTAGAAACCTTCCGCGCTCGATTTGAGCCGGTAGGACGACCACCGAAGAGAGTAATGAAATCGATACCCTGGAGTTTGTCGGAAACAACCGAGCAATCCCGGGATCCAAAGAAGTCTGACATATTATATGAATACTGACCTGCTTGTGCCTTTGCTAATTGGCTACGGGTCGTTCGAATGGCTGGTTGAACCATGCTCTGGGGCTCGGCTGGAATAGGCATAATGTCTAGAAATATGTATCAGCCTCCCGTTAGGATGTCTAACTAGAGACAATCATTACCTCGGCGATTTACGAGTGCTGAGGAATCTGGCGGAGGGCTAGCTGAGACCTGTTCAGGAACTGGTACTTCCTCTTCCACCAAAGTGTCTTGCGAGTCCGCCTGCTTGTCCTTCCTCTTTCCCTTTCCTCTCCTGATCTTCTTGCCTACACCCAATGCGCTCTTGTACGCTGCTTTGAGGCCTTTGACTTCTGCCGCATGCATGGCATCTTCCATGCAGGTGGTGGTAACGGTGTTTATAGCCATTATGATGTTTGTTTCCGCGAGAGCTTTGCCAGGCTGTAGGTTGTTGTGCTCGGACTTGATATCGACAGATGGAGAAATGTCGTCTTCTGCGATTGCGATCTTGCGAGATCTGGTCACTCGAGCCATGTTCGACAGCAGATGATGCCGGGGATTATACTTCTGCCTGTACTCTTGTCTCAGGTTTCGGTCTGCGACGCGGTACAGGGTAGAGGCTACTATGACGAAAAGCCAATTGGCGTGCGATAGCCACGTAGGGATGCTAAAGTGAAGTGGGATGGGATGGGATGGGAATGGGATGCAGTTGTAAAAGCAAGCGCTCTCTTGTCGATTGTAGGATTTGCAAGTGGATGGACCTTGCAGGTAGGCATCGAGATTTGCGCTTTCCTCGTGAGTGAATGGTTGCATTAATCACCATGGCAACCGTGAACACTATGGCGGACTATCTAGGCAAGGATGGTGTAGGACGCGTTCAGTTCGCGAATTCTGCTCAAAAGGTTGGGATTGTCTGCAAGTACCCAGGTATCACTGAAATACATCAACAAATCCCTTCTTGTAGAAAAGATGCCAGATCTCCCGAACGCCACGCAAATGCAAAAGCCAGTCTCCATTTCCGTGAATCCATTCCCATCTGATATCGCCACTACCAACGCGTCTCCCCACGAGTCATATCGGGTCCAAGTCTTATACAATGAAAGGTCATTCTCCATTCCCACCTACACTGGCCTGTTGAAGCATCGGGGCATGCTCTGTAGGTATCCTCACCAGCGTCTGCGGAAGAGCCGGTTCCGAAAACTCCTTCTGCTGTGGATTATCACCTTCGGTCTCTTCAGTATCTTTCGGCTTCGGTAGTTTCACAGTAGTTGTGTCAGTCCGATGCGTAAGAGTCGAAGTCCAAGGTACTCACTCGATGCCATGCTGATAGCGCGGAGGACGTTGTGCCAGTTACCCAAAACCGTGGCGACAGCTAAGTCCGGGAGTTAGATACTGATTCATGTAGAAGATTGACCAAGTCCTTAAGGTACCTCGTACCTTCAGTTCCGTCTGATAGTGTTAATAGCTTCTCCTCCAGCATTTGCATTTGTCCGGCCAATCCCGCACTTAGATCCCGCAGCTGCTTTAGGTTCTCTAGCTCTGCTTTCTTTTCATTTATGCGCGCAAGGAGTATTGGCGACTGACCCGTCGAGGCAGATTTGCCAGATGTGGAGGTTTGTCGCAAGTGAGATGGGAGGGGTCGGGTAGAGTTGTACATATTTTGATGCCTGTCACGAAGGTCTGCTTTGGTAGATTTGGTACTGGTATTGTGTAGTCCAAAACAATCATAGAAATTCTGTGAGAAGACTTCAACTGCTCAATTGTGAATCAGAATCCAGAAGCAACTCGCGAGCTCCCGTCTGGTTGCCCACTCCAGTGCCGAGACAGGGGTAGGCCTGATACGAGACTAGCGGCCGCTATTTACTATTCCCCCGAATGTCAACAAACCAGAAATCGCGACTCACAATTACTTGTTGTCAATATCCAGACCGAACATCCACCACAAAACGGGAATTGCTACTTTCTGGCACGATCGCATCCCTTTGTGGCCTTTTTCGGATGATACCTGAATGAACTGCAACTAGATATTGAGAACTTCCTGCCTCATGCACAGCACAGATGGCTCGACTGAATGAGCCCGCAGCGGCGCCAGCAGAAACAATAGAGTCTCGTGAGTGATGGAGTCTACGGCCCCGTAGCGGAACCTTCTAAACAGTATGAACAGTGAAGCGCAAGTTCATGCGGCAGAATCGCGACATAGCTCGAGTCAACTCCACGCAATCGCTACGAATTCGGAGCCTAGAGAATGAGAATTCCAGGCTGCTGGCCGAGAACCTGGGCCTCCGGGGAGAGATACTTCGCCTGCATGGCCAAATAGAGACTGGAAAAGCTCAGAGAATAGCAGAACATACCGGACAGGTTAAATCACAACTGGAGGCGAAACTTCTCGAAATCGGCGCATTGCTCTCTGGTCTTGGAGATGTCCCTAGCCCAGAAAGAAAGTCTCAACACAGCGGAAAGATTAAGAAGGCGATACTAGCGGCAAGTCCAGATCGAAAGCACTGGGAGAATATGTGTATTAGTGAGGCGGTCGCTAGCCAGGAAGGGAGGTTACCGCCCATTTTGGAAAACAAGTCTTACCCGAGAAAGACTCTAGAGTAATCGCGCACAGTTTTTTCCCTACCGTGGACAAATGCTGACAAAAAAATATAGGCAGCAAGAGATAATAAATGTAGTTGCGGATGCGGGGGCTGATGTCACCGAATCTCCTGAGATTGGACCTCCTCCAGTATCACAATTCGTGGATGAAGACCCTGTCAAGATTGACCTGCCAAAGCGTCCCAAGAGCAATGATGAAGAAGAGACCAACAGCCTAGATCCAGGTTTGTCTATCAATTTGGAGCAAAGGAGGAAACGTAGAGAGAGTGCTGGCACTTCGGAACCAGATCGGGTGGGCAAGCCAGAATCTTATCTAGCTGGGTCCCGAGAAACAACGGGCTCACTCAAGACTGGAGCAAAACGAAAACTCAGTATCCGGGACGAAGACGGATCCCAGCCTCGCACCATTTCTCCTGATGACTTCAAATTTACTCGGATCGTCAACGAAGATAAGTCAAAAACAAAAGCCGTCACTCAACCCGGAAAGACTGGTACTGGTACCATAGCTGCCAACGAGCTTGCGATCGCTAGAGGTGCCCCGCGAGAGAAGACGGTCTCTGTTGTTGCGAATAGGAAGGTTCTTGCCCCTAAGAGTGTCAATGATTCTCCCCGAAAAAAGGGTTTGGCGCCAGACGAGCCCAGACTAGACAAGCCAGAGATGCGGAAACCGGACCCTCTGCGAGAACGACCACGAGTTTCCAAGCGAGAACACGTCCGGATCCAGCCTTCACCTGATCCGGTCAGTGATACGGTTGAGATACAGCCAGAGCCTGAGCCCGAAACCCCAGCTGCACTGGATATTCTCTCGCCAGAGTCCCGACAGCCACCGTCGACGGACGGGGCAGAGTCCCGAGATACACCACCCCCGGTGGATCTGGGGGTTACCACCGAAGCTCAACGACCAAGTCGACGTGCTCGCGGAGCTGTTAGCTATGCAGAGCCTAGCCTTCGGGACAAGATGCGTCGGCCAACCAAAGAGTTAGTTGATGCTGTCGCACGAGATGGAAAGGAGAAGGCTCGGATGGCCAAACTCGAAGAGAATCTTGATGCAGCTAACCCTATCATCAAGGCAGAACCTGAGGCTGATGACGATTGGAAGAACATGCCAATCGCCTCATCTGCTTCGGTTGACCACAGCCCACTCCAAAGTAAAACTACAGGGCCAGAGCTCCTCCCCAGCACCATCACGACCCACCGAAAGCGACGCGAATCGATCTTGAACCAGAGCGAGCTAGAGATTCCGAGGACAGCCTCTGGAGGGGCGATAGCAGCGCTTCTAGCCGAGACAAGGAGGGCTAAAGCCGCTGCGAAGGAGAAGGAAAGGGGGTTGGAGAACGAAGCGGCTGTGACGAAGTGTATGGCAAATCTGGGGCTCTACGAACTGCCAGGCACCTCGCAATGTTCGGTGGACGGACCACCCATCGAGGAGGAAAAAGCGTCGACTCGCGCTACTCGGAGGCAGCCCTCAATTTGTCGAGACCTTTCCCAGCAGCATCCTCCACAGAGTGACAGCGAGGTTTCGGATATGGAGGCCACGAGAAGGGCCGGTAGACCAACATACCTGCGAAGGCAATCGACACTCGGTTTGAGAAGCTCCTCATCGAATGTCGACTTGTCGAGAGAGCCCGAGGTGGAGAGGCCGCTGAAGAGGCCTTCCAGCACCACCGGGGTGACAGAGGCCGGAGCTGGCGCATCTAGGAGTGACAGGATCTCGGCAAGGAGAAGGAGTATGATGTTATGAACGATTGTATGATCTTCAGCGCTTCTGATTATGCGTTGAATGAGGGATCCGGTTGTCTACTTTGAAGCGAATGAGCGGTAGGTTTTGGGTCTATGAAGGATTCCCTGGATTACGAAAATGGTATGATACCACTAGAGCGTCCCGCTTTGTCAACAAGTAGTTTTTTTTAACCCCCCCCCTTGATACGTCGTCCGAATGAAATGTAGCCGGAAGAACTACCCTCCTCTCCCCCGTTGGCATGCTAGATTCCACGCGCGGAGTGACAAGACTGGATAATGCCTTGTTCGTCGAGTGACTCTAGTCGTTCCTCTACTCCATCCAGCCCATGGCCGGAGGCACCCAGCCCAGCTGTCCAAGCCTCCTGCTATCACGACCCCCCTACGACCTTGGTATATGTGATCTTCTCCACATTCACGCTCTCAACCCCGTTGGCATCCTTCCTCAACTGATAGACGTAGAGCGTCAGACCAATCCCTTGCACCTGGCCCCACGTTAGCACCACACCCGCAGTCCCCATCGCCCTGCACAAAGGGGCAGCCCCCAACTCACATCCATCAAGCAAAAACTCGGCACGATCTCCTCGTCCTCGCCCACCCAGCCCGTGCTGAAGGCGCCCGTGGCACTGCCCGGGTTGACGAAGAACTTGTTCTCAAACTCAAAGGCGTCGAAGCGGTGCGTGCCGCCCCAGCACAACACGTCGACGTCCAGCTTGTTCGCCTCGGCCAGCATCAGGTCCGTCTCCATGGGGGCCACCATGGTGAAGCCCTCCAGGAAGCCGATGCGCAGCGACCCGTGCGTGACGACCTGCGACAGCGGCAGGGACGTCGCCTCGGCGTCGAAGCGGCCCTTGACGATCTTCAGGTCGGGCGCGATGGCGCGCAGGTACTCGTACGTCGGCTTGTCGGTGAGGTTGCCCAGGCACAGCGTCTGCCCGATCTTGCCCGGGGTGAGCAGCTTCTTGAACTGCGGGTCGCGCGTCAGCGTCTCTGCTCTGGGGGAGGGGAGGGCACGATGGCGGCGCGGGGGGGGGCTGGGGGCCGAGATACCTACCTTGGGGGGTATGTCGATGGCTCGGTCGGGGATGTGCAGGTCCCCGATGACGAGGACGAGGCGGGATGTCATGGCTGCGGCGGGGTCGTGTGGTCGAGTCTGGGAGGTTTGGTGATGCGTTCATGCGTTGGCTTGAGGGGTCTGGGGATACCTGCGAGGACCGTCGGCACCGTACGGGATGCCAATGCGTGGGTTGTGGGGTGGTGAAAGCTGCGGCGCAAGAGCTGTCTGTCGCTGGGAAAACCTGGAGCTTCGGTGACGAGCTCGGGCTCTATCTCGGGGGGCTGCGGTCACGTGCCCACGCGAAACCAGCAAATAATTCTTCGCGTCAGAATGACGCCTCTTGGGATAGGTTGTAAACTGGCATATTGTGATCCGTGTCTACGTAACCCAGGGCTTGTATCTATGGATCTAGGGGGACGTGTTTGAGACCGCCTGCTATGGTCTCCGCCAGATGCAGTACTACAAGTCAACAGCTTTGATGACATAGCTGGCCTGAGCGAAACCATCAGACCCGTCCTTCCCAAGGACGGGATGTATGATCCTCGGGACAGATCGAGCACGATCCTCATCGTCGTTGAGTAGGGTGTTCTTGATCCGGGCCCTCTGATGCTTTGTCGTCTCGCGTTAAGCTTATCGGGAAACGAAACCACCCTGGAAGTCCGCAAAGTATAATGATGTTTCTCTGCTGGGCAGGACAATATTATCTTTATCGAAAGATTTCGCATCTAATTCTAGAATTGTAGTGCTCCTACGAGCTCATCACACTGGATGACCTACGCCATAATTTTTTTAGTTGTGAATTTTTGAGAGTTTCTGTCTCTCGTACAGTACAATGGCTCACGCATCGAACCTTTTCTTGGCAGTGATACTCTATAGTACTGCAAATTGATCTCAAAGTATATCTTATTATGGGGGGTGATTTGTGGATATTTTGATCGACCGTACTTCAGATTGATAGAAAAAAAAAATCAAAAAAATCAATAAAAATTTAGGAGTCAGACCGATCACATTGCAAAGAAGTCTCGAGTCTCCTGATCTCCATCGCCAGCAGACCTCCAAACCCCAGCTCAAATTTGACTTTATCGATATCGCAACTTCTTGCTTTTCGTAGAGAAAATAGACGAGGGGAACCGCAGCTGCCAAGTGAATCTCTCCAGGATCGGATTACGTCGATGATAAGGACCCTGGGCAAGGTTCTGGCCAGAATCTGGAGAATGTATTGATGATCCCATATTGACTTTGCAAGTCCTGTACGCCGCACTCGACTCAGAGCGATAATTTCGTTCCGTCAAAACCCCCCGGCCGGCTGCAATCAAACGCCAAGGAGTGCTGATATCTACGAGGAAACGAGCCAGCCATGCAGCCACGAACGAAAGAGAAAAAAGGGGTGTATAGATCAACAGCATCGGACAGATGAGGCGATCCTGGGAACGATCGACGCATCTCTCTGTCCAGTGCGACCTCACCCAAGGCCTTACACTTACCCTCGTCAATTTTCCCGATATCGAGCCCCCTACATACCCCCTAGCCCGTGTGACTTGATCGAACACATCATCCGTGCTGTGCAACAACACACGTTAGAGCAGCACCAGCTCGACCCAGAGCGTAACCCAACGCATGAGCTTCAGCCGTGCCAACGCGTCGCTTTCCCCTCTTCTGCCGGCCAGCAACGGCTCCCGGGCCCCTGGTCAACCCTGTCATCATGTGTACATACCTACCAACTAGCATGCCGCTATCCGTGCCGACTAAGTAACATAACCATTTGGGTGCTCTTCGGTGACCGCCAATATACTCCGGAAATCTCGATTTCTTGTTATTTGCCGAGAGGATCCATTGTTGACTCTGGACGCGAGCTGCAGCGGAATCCGTCGTGTGTACGAGCACACGAGAAGGCGAGGCTCTGCGGTGGTGATATGCCGTGCCACCACCTCCGGCACCTATTGCCTGTTTCAAAGAAGGGGAGCGCGGCCTATTGATTCCTCGAGATGGGACCTGCCGTACCATGTTTGGATGAGCTGGGACAGAAAAACGCGCAAACAACTCTCTGGATGAAACGCTGGCCACACGCGAGGAGATCAGGGTAGGGAGATCGACCGCTGTAATGTTATGTACAGTACTGTACTGTACTGTACATGCCGTACGATAGTCCATGAAAGACCGAAGAGAGTCCCCAAGGAGACATCCACCTTACACCTGCACAAACTTGCTCTAGTGCAGAGGCTGTAATGCCGTTGTCCGTCGCCCCTGACTTGAAAGTCGTGACCCCCTACTCAAGTACCTGGTTTGCTCACGTGAGTCCAGGATCGATCCTTGAGCTCCATTCCTGCTGCACTGTACTGTACTGCAGCCACCGGGCTCCTCCTTCCTTCGTTGGATCGCATTACATCGGGGAATAGGCGGTTTGTATCGGAGCATTTTCGAAATGATACATATCCTATACCCCAGCCTCGTCGCTCGGCGCGCTTTCGGCTTTCGTGAGACAGCAAATATGCAAATCTCACGTGGTGCCAACCAAGGGTTTTCGAAGCAGCTGTGCCGTCCGCACCCTGAACCTGGCCGGTGAGGGAAGAGGAAAGAGTGGTTCGTGAAATGCTCTTGTCTTAGACAGACGGGCCGAGTGAGTTCGAACGTACAGTACAGTACAGTACAGTAGGACAGGCCGGAGATCTCAACGCTCGATATGTCTGTCAGTACATAAAAAAGCTCATTGGCCGCCGGAAAAAAAAGCCACAAACATCAATGCCACGGGAAGCCAAGGAGACGAACAAGTAACAGACGGCATGTCCTGCTGTGAACAGACCAGCGAAGAAGATACAGACCATCTCGAAGTCTGGGTACCGGGTGGACCTATTCGCATTTGACTTACTTTTCTTGTTCGGCGAGGCCGACGGCTCCTACGGTACTCGAGTAGGTGTGGGACGGACGGTACGGTGGCCGGAAGGAGCAAGGAGCACGCCATCGCTAGTCTCCTTTTTTTTATTTTTAAAATGAACTCTGAAACCTCCACTCCACGCTTTCCCCAATTCGAGCATGATCGCCTGAGGCAGAAAGTGACCTCAGCGAAGCCAGCATAAGCCAGCCCACAAGTGAAGTGCCACGAGCCACGACAGCTGTCAACTCTGCTCTCCCTCAGGAACAGTTCCCCAGCCGGCCTAGCCCCGTCACCCGAGGACTGAATCACACAGACAATGGAATGGAAAGGGGAGACCTGAGCACCAATCAGCGGGACAAGTAGACACCAGAGGGAACCCACCAACGAAACAAAACATAACAAAACAAAACAATTAAAGTCCAAATTTCCAGAGCAAACGTGCATGCAAGTATTATATTGATCCTCGTCCACATGCCGTGTCGTCTCCCGACATTAGTATCTCCGATGGCCCGAAGGAAAAGAATTCCTACCGAACAAGGGGGGCCGAGGCGGCGATCGGAAGGCTTCCCGTTCTCGTCCCGTCAGCCTCATGTCTCGAGGGGCGCTGGGCCCAGGCGGCGGCCGGCGTCGTGAGACGGAGACGACCTCCCAGCCCTTCAAAGCCTCCGAAGGCCCGCAATCCCAACTCCCGAGAGACACGAAATGACGCCCTTGATGTGCTGGGAAATGCTTGGAAACCGAGGCGGAAGCGGATTTTGCTTTTCCCAGACCCAGAACCGGCCTCCCCACCCCGAGGGCGCTGTCATGGAGAGATCAGCTAGAAACACCTCACCCTCGCATGTGGTACAGTCAGTCACACAGGAGCTTGCCTTACCTTGCGTCCGGACCTGAGCAGAATCTCCTGTCTTTTTCCTCGGGGATCCAGGACGTAACGGGGCCATGATCCCATTGTCTAGATCCGTACTACGTCGTATGAGCTATGGGCCCGTACGAGGCGATGCGCCGGCACCTGTTCGACAACGACCGGGTCCCGTCTCGGTCTCGCGGGAGTCGAGACACCCAGATCGACTGACGCTGATGAAGTCGACCCCCGCTAAGCCTTGTCGAGCGAGATCTCGGCCGACGTGTAGGTCTTGCAATCATACTAGGAGGAGGAGGTGCAAGCTGCTGAGGATGAGGACCAGGCTGAGGTCAGAAGGGGAGAAGACCGACCAATTGTTACAGAGATATAGCGATGAGGTGTCATCGTCCCCTGTCTTGGGAGCATCAAGGCTCATGGTAGCAAGTCAACTTGAAAAAAAACTGGAACCTGTGAAGGAGCTGTCGATTCACAGGGTTGGGATCTTGTGCTTCTACCGCACTCTGTAATTATAACAACTCTGCAGTACATATTGATAGCCAACTATCCACCAACCTTCCGGTCCCTCTCGAGACCGGCACCATACCTAATCGCTGTACCGTATCACTGTCAAGGAGGTCTGAAAAAAACACACCTGGGGCAATTCAAGAGCCTCAGCAGAAATATCCAGGTGTCTTGGCTCTCTCTCAGGAAGAATGGAGCCGATGGTTTTCCTGTTTCGCGCCCAAGGTATGCAAGTCGACCAGGATACTCGGCTTTCTCCATCGCTAAGAGGCCTGGCGAAAAACCGCAGCAGGCAGAGCAGGATCCGGGATAAGTCGGTTAGTTTACGAAGTACTAGACAAGAGGTTGAAAAAAAAAAAAAAAAAAAAAAAAAAAAAAGCTAGTCGTTGCCATCCAGTCAAACCTCGAGCCTCATCTGCCGTGGGATTAGTTCCAGGTCGTGTACCTCGCCTAGCTTGTATCTCAAACCAAACTCTGACTTTCTTTTTCCCTTTACACACTACGCGAGTGCACTTGACTCATCGTAAATCAAGCCTTCTTCGAAGCCCTGCCCAAAGGTATATCCTCAACATCCTTCGTTCGCCGGCCCACCGTAAGCCCCCCCGTCCCTCGCCTTCCCCCCCCCTGGAACCACTGACATGATTAGCTCCGCAGCGGACGCCCCACCCCTAATTGTAAAACACACACGCCAGCCCCACTCCCCTTGACTTTTTTTTTTAATTTGAATTTTTATATACATGTCTTTCTGTAATTTTTTTCTACTTCAAACGACCTCACTTCACCCAACAACAAAACAGGTCCGTTTCAATACTCTCGTGTCGAAAAGCATCCCCTCCTCCTCCTCCCCCACCTCCACCCCAAATAAAATTTAAATAAAAACAAAACTGTATTCCAGAACTAATTCGTGAGTGATTGGTAGAGACGGCCTCGAAACCTCTCCGGCCCCAGAAGCCGCTCTCCGACGCTGCACCTGGGAGACCGGGGGGGGGGGGGGGGGACCATCCTGAGACCAGGCAGCAGTTCGGTCCCTGCCGTCAGCGCCCCTCCTCCCCCTTGATGCGAGGCCCCGAGGAAAATTCTCCGAGATGGATGAAGACTTTTTTCAGCCCTGAGGTAATTGAAGGATGGGATGGATGGATAGATGGATGGATGGATAGATGGATGAATGGATAGATGGTTGGATGGCCAGCCAGGGAGGGAGGGGCGATGCTGAAACGCCTTTGCGAGAAAGAGTAGATAGATAGAGAGAGAGATAGATAGATGGATAGATGGATAGATGGATAGATGATGATGGTGAGATCCTGACACGGTGGGCTCTCCGGCGCCAGCGCGACAGAGAGGCGTGCCCGTATCGTGAGGTCGCCGTCGCGCGACCTTCCGTCTTCCGTCTTCTTATGCTGCCCCTTGGCAAGAGAGCTCCCATCGTTTAAGCCGGCACTCTCACGGGGGAAGGGGGAGGCGGAGCTATTAATACCCAACAAATCAAGCCTTCTTTTGGTTTAAATCCTTTTTTTTACAACTCTCCATGGTAATTGTCTAGCGAGCGATTTCAGCTCTTTACCACCAACTAGTACACGGTGTCCCAGGTCTTTTTTAGTCCATGTTGTGAGGCGGGCAGGGACCCTTGACCATTCCGACGACGGTTTTTTTTTTTTTTTTTTTTTTTGTTTTGGACCTTCACATGTCCATCAGTCCGTCAGTCCTTCAGTCCGTCAGCCATTCAGTCCAGATTTCCTGGTCATTGACTCATACGATTCGACTTTGTTCGTCCTGGTAGAGGAAGACATCCTGTACCATGCCGGGCCCTCCCGCGTCGATCCTTCGAAAGTGCTGCTCTCTCTGCCTTTCCTTCGCAACATCCCCCTCCCCCCCCACCTACTAACGCGATCCCCTCGTTACGACTCGTCTGCCTTACCGGACCGGCTCTCCTATTTTATCTTGACTCTATTCTTCATGGATTTCTTCCGCCTCGCAGCTCGGAGCTCGCAGCTTTATTTTTTTCACCGACCAACCCCCCTCCCCCTTTCCCTAAAATGCCCCGATTCGTAGAAACAGCATGGGCCAGGGAGGCCGCAGCCTCCGCCCCACCTCGGAGCTTTCCAAGTGTGTGTTTTGCATCTCTCGGTTTTGTCCGACGGCCCTGCATGAGATGATGATGATGATGATGATGATGGGCCTGAAGAGACAAGTGAAAAACAAAACAAAAAAATCATGGGGAGCACGACAGCTGTGCTTGTCCTCGCCCCGCCCGGCAGATGTGCTTGTGCCTGGCGGTGATGCTATATATAGAAAAAAGGTACCGTCGACGACCAAGGAGTCCTCTGCACGCAGAGGACCTCCGTGTCAAAGTAAAGTATCCGTGGTATGGTCCTGTACTGTACTGGAATCGGTGGAGGCAGGTCAAGCCGCTCGCGTCTCGCGTCTCTCGGCGGGTGCATTCCAACCCACTCCCATCCCATCCCATCCACACCCAATCCACCCGAGCCTGACGAGGTGGGCCGCCATGATGAAATGCGCGCAGAGTTCATGGCTATTCTTCCTCCGTCGTAGCATAGTATCATCATATACCCGCGAAACCTCCCCAACTATCATTCATTCCCAACCCGGTGAAATGGGGAAAAGAAGAAACCGCACGGGGCCGACACCACCAAATCCAAATTAAGAAAACATTCGCTCCCGCCGCGCTCACACATCTCCATCGACCGGTTGTCGACCGTCGTTAGTCCGTCCCAAGGCCTCATCGGAATGCCTAACCAAATACCTAACCAAATGCCGGCGCGGCACTGGCCCACCTTTTTTTTTGGGGGGGGGGGGGGGGGGGGGGGGGATATATGCCCCGCTCCACCCCACTCTGCACGGTACCTTTTTTTAAAACAAAGAAATGTGTATATTACATACACACACATATATATAAAAGTGTATATATACATTAATATGTATATATGTATAGATATCCTTTTTATCTCTCCGTTCCCTTTCCCTTCCGCCTCCCCGCCAGCTCGCCCGCTCGGGCTTTGAAATAAATCCCAGTATGATTGATCTCCAGTTTGCATCGCAATCCTCATCCTCATCCTCATCTCCCTTCTCATCTCTCTCCTCATCTCCCTCCCCCATCAACAGGCCGGAGATACACCCGCATGTGGCTTGGCGGGTGTCGGTATCGGGATCGGGATCGGGATTGGGATTGGGATTGGGATGGGTATCGGTACAGAGCGAGATGTAAGCACCGCAGAGGGATTCGAAGCGGTACTGGACTGGACTGGATATCTCGCCCCCGTGAGATTGATCAATGAGATGAGCCGCAGCGATCCGGGACATCTCCTCGCACCAGGTCCGTACCGTCTCCTGGTTCCGTGTCGTCGTACCGGAATGCCAATCCCGATCCAAGCACCAACCAAAAGCACCCAATCAAGCGAAACAACTACGGTATCGACGAGCCTCCTCCTCTCTCTCTCTTTTTCTGTCTCTCTCTTTCTCTCTCTTTCTCGAGATGATATACATAATATATATATATATATATGTATTACATATTCTATATATATCTATCTATATATATATACATCTATATCAACACATACCCATGACGCAAATAATCTCTCCCGCCCTCTCTTTCGCGCGCACGTAGCAGGAGCAGACCCTAACCCAATCCAATCCAATCCATCAGCCGATTCACCAATCCATCAACCCAACCCGTTCATTAATCCATGATCATCCATCTATCCACTCCCTCCCTCCCTCCCTCCCTCCCCCATCAATTAAATCCCCCCCCCCCAAATCCTCCCGAGCCTCACCCACCTCTCCCCCAGACAAGAAAAAAGATCCCAAAAGAACTTGCCGACCCCCCCAGATAGCCTATCCTCCTGTCCTCTCATCCTCTCCTCCCCACGGTCACCCGGTCCCCACCCCTTCTCTGGTAGAAAGAGAGAGAGAGAGAGAGAGAGAGAGAGAGGAGAGGACTGTCGGGTACGGTGTCAAGAATGTATGTGTATATATATAAATATAAATATAAATAAATATATTCTCCGCCAGGGTATTTTTTAAAAAAGAAAAAGAAAAAAAAACCAAAAACTATCTACGGTTGGTGGGGGCTGACAACTACCTCACCTCCAAAGGGGGGACTCCAGTCGACTGACTGACGCTGCTTGAATTCCCCGCGGCCATGCTTGATGGGTAAGCGAGGAGACGGGAGCAAGGGGGGGGGGGAGGAAGGAATCCGCACAGACCACTGCTGGAGCTCCGACATGGAGCTTGAGCTTGGACTGGGGAGCAGCAGGGGGTCGTGATGCAGGCCATGTAGAGACCTTTGCATTACATCAGAGAGAAGGAAAATTCACGGTGACAAGCATGGTCTAGAGTTTGAAACGCGTCGCCGATCCGTACGGATGAGACGGTTGAGGTTACCATTTGGCTAAGACAAACTAAGCTGGCCTCGCCCGCACCCTCCGCCGAGGGCCGGACCGTCTCCTACCCGAACCATACTTCCGCCTGAGCTCCCACGACACGGGGGAAGAGAGGGCCTTGGTGTGTACATCCGTGTATCGCTGACAACACTGACGCCCCACCGGGCCAGAAGAAGAGATGTATCGGTCCGCCAAGCGCCGTTCCGTTCCCGTCCCGCAAAGATTGCCCAGATTTCTTTCCCATGCTCATTACTCCATGTGCCCGAGCCTGTGACAGAAAGGAAACGACCTCGGTGCGATTCCCGTGTGCGCGGAGTCCGTGTGGGTGGGTCTGGCTCCGCTGGCTCCAACCACCCGATGAGCGGGAAGCAGAGCTTGGGGATGCGGCCGACGACTTGCGATGGGATGGATGGCCCCGCAGGATGATTTTTAGTACAGCGACCCGGGTCTCGCCTCAGGTGGGCAGCAACGCCGATCCCGGTGACCGGGTGTGAGGGGAGGTCTGGGGTATTCGTATCGTTAGAACCAAAGATCGGAGAACGCCGTGATATGCAACTTGTTTGGAAGAGATCGAGGTGGTGTGGCCCGGGGAGCCCCTTAGTGGGCGGACTGCCTCCGCGAGTATCGGGAGTGGTCAAAGGAGCTGGCGTATGCCCGCAGGGCCTTGCGGGACTCGTGCGAGAGTGGAATGGGCTCCGCGGACGTGGCCGAGTGACTGCTCTGCATCGAGAAGAGGCTCGATTGCGAGCTGGACGGTGTCAAGGTCCCCTTGGCTGCCGGGGCCGCGGGGGCCGCCCTGGCCGGGTGAGGGAAGGAGGCGAGGGAGGCTCGAGGGGCGGGGGTGCCGCCGTAGGGTTGTGCGTTGGCGAAGTTGTAGGCGGGCTCCAGGGCGAAGGCCTTGCTCGATTGTTTCCCGGGCCACGAGAGGGGGGCTCGAGTCGATGTGGGAGACGAGGCCGCGGAGCTTGCCGTCGAGGCACTCTCGTACTCTGCCAGGCGGCACGACTCTGAGCAGTAGACTTTCCCGTCGGTTTGCCTGTCGCAGGCGAGGCAGAATGCTGGGGACCATTCCATATCCAGAGCCATGGTGGGGAGACGTCGAAGCGAAAGATTGGGGGGGGGGGGGGGGGGGGGTGTCGGGGCGGCGGGTGGGATGGGTAGGTTCTCTGTGATGCTCTTCGACGAGGGGTGAAGTGAGGTTTCCTCTCTCCGGTGGTGTCGTTTCGTAGCCGGAGTTTGGTGAGGTCAGGTCTGGATGGAGCTCCCGTTTTTCGGCTGTCGTTTGGTGATGGTGCTGATGAGCAGAGAGAGGTCTGCAACAGGTGCGCGGTGCAAGATGTTGATGTTGATTTGTGCGTGGATATGATTGTGTATGATGTGTGTGTGTGTGTGTGTGTGTGTGTGTGTATATGATACAAAGTGAAGCGATGTTAGATGAGGAGGATGAAAAGAGGTGCCGAAGGGAAAAGGGAATGATGCAGGATTCAAGTAGGCAGACAAGTTCAGAAAGATGGACTGTAAGTGATCATGAGAATCTTACTCATCGAAAGTGAAGTGATGTGATGTGATGTGATGTGGAGTGAAGTGAAGTGAATTGAGGTCGACGTGAGGGAGTTTGGTTGCCCATATACCAAATGGAACGACCGCCGAGCGACTGGGAAGTTGCCTGTCCATCCTGCAGCAGACCTGGTGGGTAGTGGGGAGTGGAGAGTGGGTAGTGGGTAGTGGGGGGGAGGGAGGGAGGGAGGGAGGGAGGGTTGCAGGTGGAGAGGCAGATGCAGGTTGCAGGTTGCAGGTTGCAGGTTGTGCAGGTGGAAGTGGAGGTGGTAGGAAGGTGGGGAGAGGTGGGGAGGTTTTGCCAGTCGTGAGTAGATGGAGGGTTTTGGCGAGCCCATTCGGCCTGATGCAGGTATATTTTTTTGGGGTTGATTTATTTGGGATTTGGGATTTTATGGTTGGGTGGGGCGGTTTTGAGGTGGATCCGAGATGTGGGTATGGGTATGGGTATGGGTATGGGTATGGCAGCATCAGATCAGCACGAATGGCAAAAAGCTGGAATCCACAGTGGATCTCATCAGAATGGGAATAGTCAGAGGGAGGGGAGGGGGGGGGTGACTCAAGTAACAAGTGTCGATCATCGATGGGGTTTGGATCAGATTAGGGTCTCACTAGTCACTTCTCACCAACCTGCTCTAGGTACACACCCGTTCTGTACGGAGGAAAGATGATAAGAAGAGTAAAAATCATCGTACGAAGGAGAAGAAGAAGAAGAAGAAGAAGAAATCAAAATCAGAGTCCCAACAAAGTCCAGAGTAGATGTACTCTACTCCCAGTCTTTGTTTGTGGTAGGGTACGTACGGAGGACAAGCAACTGTTTTGCATCAGAGCTAAGCGAGAGTTTTTATCCCGCATCAGACACCGTACTCGGCTGACATATGCAACCTTGCGCGGGAATTGCGCCACCCCAGACCGACGACGACGACATGACAGAAAGTTACGGACTGCCATCATGCCGCCTTGGGGTCGGTGCCCATGGGGTCGTAGTAATGCGAGACTAGACGAGAGGAGGGGGAAGAAGAAGAAGAAGGAGTAGAAGGAGGAGCAGAAGAAGGAGCAGAAGAAGGAGCAGAAGAAAGGAGGCGGAAGAGAGGGGGCAGGAGAGCGGAGGCGACAAGGTGGTCGAGAGATTGGTAGGGAGATGGGAGAGAGATCGCTGGCGGATATCGGGACGAGCATCATCTCCGGCCTCTCTCGGTCTGCTCTGCGAACCCTCCTCCGGGATACCATAATTTGTGTCCCTGCTCTGCTCTTCAAATTCCGAGATGCTCTGCTCTGCTCTGCTCTGCTCCTACTGTACAGTAGAGACCGGCGTGTCGGCTGGCTGAGCTCGTGCGATCGACTCGCTAGGATACGTACTCTCCTGTCCTGTCCTGTCCTGTCCTGTACGTGATATCAGTGGATGCCCCAGCCGGTTCAACAACCATTGTGATGGCATTGATCCTATGGCATTTCGGATATTGTCGCGGTTACTGCGGCCCCTACGGCAAGGCGGCGCCCCGCCACGGCTAGGGCACCCCCCCCCCTTTGTCGTCTGCTTCGGCCGCTCGGGGCCTGGCCTCGTCTGGCCTTGTCGTGCCCTCCATGGCCTCTGGTCCGGATATTCAATCTCGCCACTCACCTCTCGAGGCGCCCCTCTGACGAGACGAGCGCACAAGGCGCCGCCAGTGCTGCCGTGGTCGTCGGTCCTCCGTGGCCGTCGTCGTGGTCCATCGTCGTCGTCGTCGTCGGGGGAAGCTTACAGCGGCGACGGGGATATTTGGGGAGCACGACGGTCCCTGCACCGTGACTAGGCTCTGCATACCCATCAATCAATTCGAATTCTGGCGGGCCTGCCTGCTGAAAGTGAAAATAATTCCCCCCCAAATAAAACAATATAAAAAAATAATCATCACAAAAGCCGACCCATGAGCCGGAATGCTCGCGCGACTGGTCCTTTCGCGTAGTCCTGTACGCATCACTCTGGACTGGACTGGACTGGACTGGACTAGACAGCACAGCACAGGACAGGACATACAGCCGGCAATATCATATCCAGGTCCAATCTCCAAGTCAAAGTGCATGCAGGACCCATAACGGTTGCTGGGAGACTGACGGTAGGCTGTAAGCTGTAAGATGGAAGCTGTAGGCTTCCGACACATGTCTCTCGCTACTCGTACAGAGTCGGAAAAGAGAGACAACAACAACGAAAGAAGTCCCTGGGCCCATCCTGTCTGTGGGTTGTGACCAAAAGCAAACCAACTCCTTCATTCTCTCCCAGATTCCGGAGCCTGCCTGGGCTCAACCGCGCCGCTCATCATCATCCTCACCACACACATATTTCCAAGTTCTCTCCAGGCAGGGCCCCCCGCTCACCTGATTGAATGAATGAATGAATGAAAGCCCGGTCCTAACCTAACCTGACCCGACCCCATCATTTCCTGTCCGAAAAGTACGAAAGCTGTGACGCAGCTGATATGGATGAGACACAATCCAAAAAAAATAATAAAAAAATAAAAAAAGTGGCAGCGGCAACTTGGGAAACGACTGCGGTGACGGTTATTTATTTGATTTTATTTATTTATTTATTTTTTATCATTACTTCCCGCTATTGTCCTGTGAGATGCAACCGAGTGTTTTCGCCTGTGACTGGCTACCGAGAAAAAAAAACCCCCCCAACCTCACCAGATCGTCTCTCTCCCTCTCTCCCTCTCTCCCTCTATCTCTCTCTCTCTCATTCTCTCTCACTGGCAGCCAAACATTTTCCAGCTGCGGACCTTATTGGATTGGATGGCTCCGTCCCCCCCCCTCGCCAAACCACCGGATCCTTGAAGTACATGTACATCATACGTACTTCGAACAGCTGTGACCCGGCTCCGAACTCTCCATCGGGATCCGCGTGCATCAACACGGTTTGACAACAACAGCAATAACAAGACGACCCTCCATACGATCCAGGGAGAGGTGTCTTTCGCCCCCCTTCTTAATGGGGCAGCAGCAGCAGCTGTCCGAGCTAGCCTTCTCACGGGTTAGTGAGTCTGGGTCGCAGGAATCGCTGCGTAAGGCGGTTGAAATGTCGAAGAAAGTATCTCGGAAGAAGAACCGGGGCTTGGGTACAGCTACCTCAACCTCAACCGAGCCATGATTTGTCTGTCTGACGGATCTTGTAGATACACACGTACTCACAGCGGTATTTGCGAACCCCCTCAGCTTTTTGCAACCGGGCCACCCACGTCCGAGCGTCGACCCCCCCCTCCTCCCCCCCCACACACACATGACCTATAAAACCTCCATGGCAAAGACCAAAAGTAAATACCCAAGTGCTCCAGCGTACACAGTCGAGGGTAGATGATCGGGGTGGACCGGTTTCAGACCGAGCTATAACTTAATTACCTGACTGACGACAGACCTGTGGGAGGTAAGGACAAGCAAAGCCATTCTCTCTCTCTCTCTCTCTCTCTCTCTCTCTCTCTCTCTCTCTCTCTCTCTCTCTCTCTCTCTCTCTCTCTCTCTCTCTCTCTCTCTCTCTCTCTCTCTCTC
The DNA here is from genome assembly GCA_032760415.1 of Diplocarpon rosae. Lineage (NCBI taxonomy): Eukaryota > Fungi > Ascomycota > Leotiomycetes > Helotiales > Drepanopezizaceae > Diplocarpon > Diplocarpon rosae. Next base: position 1,134,594 of record JAUBYV010000007.1, on the reverse strand, counting down.
TCTCTTTCCTCTTCGGAGTTACGTCCTCTCCCATAATAGCACCCTCACCACTGGTGGGGGGAGGCTCTCTCAACTCCAATGCGAATGATCCTCAATGCGAATGATCTTCGTACCCGCGGTCGTCCGTACCGAGCCGATGCTATCCCCCTCTGCCCCCAGCTCGGCCTGACCTCCTCTTGGTTCGACGCCTCCTTGCTGCAAGAAAGACCAAGGCTACGGATATGCAGGCACCAACAGGAGAGAGCGTTTCATGACTTTTCTTCCTACTCTCTGCCGTTGTCTCTCAAATGTACCACCAAAGATCAAAAATCGAAAAAAAATGTCACCTCGGAAAATATTCCACGGGACAAGATCACAGAAATGTCACTCCATGTGGACCAGCGGCGAATCCGTCGTGGTTGACGCGCGCGCATCCTTCCCCATCCCCCCGGCTCGAGAGGGGGGGAGGGGGAAAGTTGCACCCCCAGTGTCCAGAGCTGCATGAGCGGCCCATCAGAGACCAGAGACCGAGGAAGGTCATTCTAACTAACACGCGTGCCGCCGACGCCTCACTTGATGAGGGAGATAGATAACTTTCGCAGCAGCGCGTCTACAGTAAGCGGACGACGATCAGACTCCCCACGTTCCACATACATACCTACTGTACCTGTTCGTGCACCAGGTCGATCCGATGGCTAGTGCCACGGCTGACAACTCTAGCTGCGGTTCAAGTGCTGGTCGCAACGGCGGCAATCGCAAAAACCAAAAAAATTGGGACGGTCGAGATGAGAGCAAAAGCGAGATGATTGTCCTCTTCCCCCCCCCCTTGACCCCGCGCCGATGATCCTGTCATACTTCCCGTCAAATTGAACGGGTCCTCGCAAAGCAGAATGATCTCCTCGCCCGGCGGAGAAGAGCCAAGTTTCATCGGGGTCGTGCGGCTTACAAGCAAACCTTGGCAGCGATCGCGACTTCTTGCGGCCGGGTTGATTCATGATGACTGAACTTCTATTCGACCCTTTTCGACCAGGGCGAGTCATCGACCACCAGGGGAAAGCTTGAGGATGGCTGATGACCGAAAGTCAATCCGCTGATGCCTACCTGTTGCCTCGGTGCAGTGTCCCAGAGGCCCGACCCTGTACCGGAATATGAAGCTGTCTCGCGAGCCCCCATCGTTTTGGATGGTCTGAGCCGAATTTGCTCGGTCGCGATAGCAATCTTAGAGCGAAGTCTAGATGATGCACAAGGCTCACCAAGGAACGTGAACATGGTGGTCATGCCCCCCCCCCCCCCCCCCCCGCCGTCGAGGACGCAGCACGGTGGATAATTGGGGAGGAGGGGGAGGGATCTCTTTCCAGCAACGCCAATTTTGATTCAGAAGTGCACACGAGGTGTGACTGTACGAGTGATGCTCCAGACCCGTTCCTGACCTCTGTGCCCGTCGGATGATGAACAATCGACTCTCAAGATGACACGCACGCCACAGTTTCAAGATCTCACGCCTTGCTCGCCAGAAAGGAGGAGATTTTTGTTATTGTTGCCGCTGATGCTTCCCCGAAGTTTTCATCCGCGTCGGCCTGTGGATCAGACTGGGTGCTGCCTGCGGCCCAAAGCTGAGGATGCGATGGTGCGTCTCTCCGTCCCAGAAACCCTCCGCGGCACACGACGAAGCCCGTATTTGCGCCTCTCTCCATCCCTCCGTCAGGTGCTGTCTGGAAGATCGTGAGATGCGACCAGAGTCCCCCGCAGAATTTCCTTGGCGGACAACCTCCCGCGTTGCACCGGGCGTGTTCACCACACCGAGACAATGTTGGTGGCGAACCGGAGGCTGCACGCGACACCCTCTTCTAGGACCGACCTGCTTTGCGGTGGGTGTGGCGGCTAAGGCTATCTCTCTATCTCTCTATCTATTCTATCTATTCTATCTATCCATCGATCCATCCCCTGCTCGATAAGGGAGGGACGCAGATTCTCGATACCAAGCAACGACGATGGGATCATACAGTACTGTACTGTAGGTGAAATCAGACCCTGGCATGGCGACGAGCGACTCCTCCAATTGTTCTGTTTCTATTTGGGAGGGGGTAACTTGACTGGCCAAGAGAAAAAGAAAGGGTTTGACACTCCAAAGACACGGGCCACCCACACCCTCCCTACCCTCCCTACTGTACCTACCTAACCCCCAGGGAGCTTGGCTTTTATACAAGAGTATCTACAAGGAAGAAATCATCCCATATTGCCTTTTCAGCCATATCCCGCCAGATCCCGATCATGCAGGGCCAACAGGTTCGCATGCATAGGCGGAGAGATTTCATTGCTCCAATCTTTTCCGGGGGGGGGTTAGTCCTTTTGTTCTTTTCCACTTCAGACGGCGACGACACCGAATTGCATCGGGCTGCTAGAGGCAACCTTTTTTTTAAAAAAATAAAAGTGGGGGGGGGTTGTTCTTTTGCTCGGAGGCTGGACTTGGACTTGTACGTCACAGTCGGTACTTCTTGTGTGTACGTCCTTTTTTTTTTTTTTATGTCTGGGGTCGCGCGGCAAGCGCATGGAAATGCCTGCCGGTCAACTGTCAACACGCCCGCGAAACATGACGACATCGCCAACCTGTGCGTGTGCGGGCGCCGTGAGGTGTCTCTCTGATCACGCGGGGTTTGCATTGCCCGGAGTCTTGGAGAGCTGTTTCGAAGAATAAGGAGAAGAAGAAAAAAAGGGTCGAGATCACACGTGATTCTCTCTCCTCGTCGAGGTCCCAGAATCTTTCTCACGTCTCAGCTACACAGACGAACTGTCCATCACCTCTGAAATGCCCGTACGGTAGGTACTATACGGCCCGGGCTCTCCTACCTGCCGCCTCTTGATTGGACGTCGTCCCCTCGCATCGCTCACGAACCACGACCCGTCTTTTTTTGGCTTCTTCTCTCCACAACTCGGAGCGGAGTCAGCAAAGACCAGGCTTTGCCCTTCCATGAGCAGCACGCGACTCCGGTAAGCACACGGACCGACGAGAGCCGTCTTGGTCCCCATTCTGATGGAATTTCAGACGATTTCATTCGTGGCGAGAGCGAAAACCGATCATCCTGGCACATGGGCTTACTTGTCCACAGCCAGAAACAACACCCCCCCCCCCCACCCTCGGGATTGGCCCAGGACAATCTCTCGTCTTTTTTTTTTTTTTCTTTTCTTTTTTTTTTTTCCAGTTCTCCTCAGTTTGCTGTCTTCTCCGCTCTCTTTCAAAACGAATTACCCAGGTCACAAAAATACGGAGAACCGTCCGAATGCGTTGGTGGCCTCCATACACCAACCAACCGGCACGCGGACGTGGAAAGCTCCCATCGGCTGCCGCGATGCCTGTTTGGCATGCCCGAGGCGGAGCTCGTCCAGGGGTTCGGGTTCCTGTGGCACGACACCGTTCTCCGGAGGGATTCCATATCGACAAAGTACTCCATACGTACAGTACCAGTACAGTACAGTAAGTAGCATTCGGCACTTTCGAGCTCCGAACGGATCGTCACCACGATGTTGCACCATGACCCTGCAGGCACAACAGCGACTGGTCCGCCCTGGGTGGGTCCTCGAATTCGGCTCAGCGTTCCTCTGCTGGGCCAATCTCGAGCGAACTCCCGGCATCCCCACACGTCCGAGGTGAAATATGTCTGGGGAGTCTGCTGGGGGCGGCGGGCCGTCACAGCTTGTAGGGACTCACCCTAACCAACATACCGATGTCCACATGGGCTGGGGGGAAAGGGGGCATTGGATTCGGAGGTGGGTTTTCCGGGGATGATTAACTGGCCTACCTGATTTATGTGAGAGGCGCATCTCTGGGGAGGATGGAGCGAGGTCTTGTCTAGGTCGTGTGCGGCATTCATTATCGTGACTGGTTTGCCACGTACATGTCTGTCCTGTCCTGTCCTGTACCGTCCTTGTACTGTACTCTACTAGAGCGCACGCGCAATTCACAGGAAAAATCACGACTTTGGTGCGGGGGGGGGGGGGAAGCGGGTTCGGGTGGGTAATTACCGTACCTGGTCCAGAGCTCCATGGTCGGAGCTCACAGATGATTCCCGGGGAATTAAGAAAAGACGTAAGGGGGGAAGTCCCTTGAAAGCCTTGGAGGGGAAAAAATTCAATTCAATTCAGTTCAGTTCAGTTCAGTTCAGTTCAGTTCAGTTCAGTTCAGTTCAGTTCAGTTCAGTTCAGTTCAGTTCAGTTCAGTTCAGTTCAATTCGGCGAGAAACGATGGATTTCCCAAGTGCGAGAAAGCTCATCGCGGTTCGTCGGTGTGTTGATCTCGGAATGTTTTGATCTTTTTTTTTATTATCTCTCTCTTCTCATCTCTCTGGGGTTTCCGGCATTTGATGGGAGGGACCCATCACAACCGTCCGGGCGCCAGCGAACGAACCTGTGGGCCCCCCCCCGCCGGAAGCCGACGTTGGGTTTGACGGTGGGTGGTCGCTCGTTCCGCCCGAGAGCACGTTCCACCTATACGCCCCCATCGATGCCTCTCTGACCCCGCCGGCCCATCTCCAGCATGAGAGAGAACTACGAGAGAAAACCCCCGAAAAACCCGAAAACCCCCAAAATACAGGGGAAAAGAAAAAGGCTGCGTGCGGACCCCTTTTCCCCCAGCACGCGCTCATCCATCTCTCTCGGCGCAAGGGAACCGCCGGATGGGCTCTGCTTCGGAACGCGAGAACCGACCAAGAGGCGTTTGGAGTCGAGGAGCCCGGCACCCCGACGACGCCCACCGATCCTCCCGTCCAGTACGTCTGAGCCTTTGGGGAGAAGGAGGGGGGAAAGGGGGGGATGGTGCATCTCGCAACTCGGACTGCGAAGAGTTTAAGGTCGGCTTGACTTTTCCAGGTCGGTGCGAGACTCTCCTGGACCAAGAGGAAAACATATACTTACTACTTACTAGTCCGCTTCTCTCTGCGGGGGGGAAAGGCCTCTCTCGACCGTGCGGTCCCCCGCCACTCTGTGACCCGGGCCCTGGTCTGCTTGCAGCGGAAGAGAATTTTTTTTATTCTTATTTTTATCCTCTTCTTTTTCTTTTTTTAATATTATCTGGATCGCGACATGCAAAATACCGTACACTTGTGTACACTTGCGAGGAGGGGGGGGGGAAGAAGCCTTCCTCGGCCTCGACCTGCACCTGCACCTGGACCTGACCTGTCGGATTTCCCCGCGTTGGGGCAACGGGCGTCCAATTTGCTGCGGGAGGGGAAGGGAAGAGAAGAGGCAGGGGCGCATGTTTTTCGGTGCGTGGATGTGCGCAGTTGAGTGAGTGCGCGCGCACAATGGTGTTTTTTGGGGGGGGGGGGTTTTGGTTTCTCGCCCTGGCTGGGTTTGCTCGGTGATCGATCCGTCATCAAAACTGCCCGGCCCATCCGGGATTCTGGCAGTCGAGCAGCACCGACGGGTCCCGGGGAGAGAAACAGTCAGTCGTTGCTGGCGCACACCCCGCCATCACCCCGCAAGACCATTGATACATACACCTGCGGACTCGTGTGGCCAAGCTGGATGGGCCCGAACATGCCTCACCCTCCCCAATTGAGCTGGGCTTCTTATGTCCCGGGGGGGAGAGGGGACTACGGTTCCTCGGAAAAGTGCCAGCGCTTGTACAGTAACTTGCCACTCCATCTCCCGATACATCATAAGGATGGCACTTTCGAAAGTGTAAAAGACTATCTCGTCGCAAGCCAGACCGAGACCATCTTAGCGTATGTTGATACGGGGGGGGGGGGGGGGGCAGCAGAGGACTATGGACTCAGTGTATGTACTTACTGTATGTACTTACTGTACGAAACCTACCTTTGGCCAGGATTGAGACTTTCCAGCGGGCTTACGATACTTACTCTACTTCCGGTATGTATGCATGTACGTAGTATGTATGTACATGGGTCGGCCTCCGCCGAAGGACCAGAATACCGTGTCACGTACAGTAGGAAGAAATTCGAAGCTATTCTAATCCATCCATGATTCAACGCTATTCAAGGTTCACAAGCGCTCGGCGGGGCTCCGCTTCCTCTCTGGCCTGTCCGCATACCAAGTATTCTCTTCCTATACAAAGTCCATACACATTTGAGCATTCCCGCAAGGGAGGTTGGGAGAGGGGGCGATGGCGGCTGGCAAGAGACTCTCCGAAGAAGACTTCGAAGCCGTCGTCTCCGCTGTTCCTGTTTTGCCTGCCGCCGGGTCCTCGTCCCCCCCCCCCCCCCCGCATTCTCACAGACTCCCACCACGCGCCTCGATGAAATAAATCCATGTGAAGACGGGAGGGGGGGCTAACTGGGGGAGGGATGAGTCAGCAGCGAGAGCACGTGGTCCACTGCAAGAGAGCCCTGCACGGGAATATTTGCATACCCTTACTGTATATCTCCCCACGTCGTCATGTCTCGACGGGGGTGGGGAGGGGGAGGGGGTTCAAGAAATCTAGGTATCGTCTGGTCCCCGACGCACCGCATCACACACATCACGTCTGATGAGAAGTGGGGGGGGGTGTGTGTGACGGACGACTCTCCCCTCAACGGTCGCCGCCGCCAGCCCCCCGTTTGTCCTGTCGGAGAACCGAACCGACAGTGACAGAGAGCACCGCATCGGAAACGCGCTGGCGATCCCGCGACTTCTTTTGCTCTGCTCTGCTCCAGGTACGTGGGTGGCTTCTGCTTTCACGCTGTGCACCCCTCCTTGATAACGTGGAGAGAGAGAGAGAGAGAGGGGGGGTCTCGACGAGGCGACGCCGCTCGTCGTCTTGCTCAGGGACGGAGACGATCTCCGTGAGCTTTGCAACACCAATAGCAGCCGCCGCGCAAAGCCAGTGGCAAATTCGTGGCCATCTGTAGCAAAACGTCAACGAAAACGTCAGGCCGGGCAACACATCTCCTCTCTGTCACATCTCACCCGGTCGGTTTGCTCGTGTCTCTTCGCCCTCGGCGCGTCTCTCGTGTTTTCCTCCCGGCTCCGTCGTCCTCGCGTACCAACGCCAGTCTTCTCACCCGCTGCGTCAACGTCCAGGTTCGAGTTTACACGGCGCCCTGGGTGCAGAGGCACATGGTCCGTTGCCACTCCAATCTCGTGTCACCCCAGGTCGAGCGTCGCAACGTCACTTTTCACATCTTCCTCCCTCGCCCTCGCCTCCGGGCTCGTCCAGCAATACGAGGCGAGAGTCGGGAGGACGATATCCGAGGAGCATACCAAATGCCACGTTGTATGTGTGCCTTCCTATCGGGAAGTCCTTGCACCGGTGCACCGTAAACAGAATTCGTGGTTTTGTCTCTTTGGACCCATGTGGAAGATGAGGAGCGGCGATGTGCCGGCGTGGGGGACTCTCACTGCTTGATTCGAGCGTGGGGAGGGAGATGACGACGAGAGAGTCGTCGTACCACATCCGCCTGGGGTAGTCTCGACCACCCGGATCGACGGGGAGGCATATTGGAGTCGAGGGTAGTCCGCCATGGGGAATGTCACGTACATGGCTTTCTCCTCAAACGAGAACATGGGCAGGGTGACGTTGACGTGTGAGGAAGAAGACACTGTTTTCCCGCTGGTGTAGCCACGAGCCGGTTCGATGACGAGGTGCGAGTCAACATCCCTCGTCCATGTACCTCCCTCCCTGCGGCAGGCCTGACACCTTTGACCCAGACGAGGTAAAGATTGTGGAGAAGGCGACTGCCGGATCTTGTTCTCCGATTGGGATTTACGGAAGCTCGGGGGGGGGGAAAGTTCCCCTTTCGATATCGTCAGCCCTCCCCCCGTCCCCCTCACCCGAAGAGCCGCTTTAGTTTTGAGCCTGCGTCTGTGCGGCGCATCTCTTGCGAGCAGACCGTTCTTGTCCTCTCGTTCGGTTCACGAGCTCTCGGCCGGGTCTGTCTCTGGACGCGGCGATGGTGTCATGATGATGGGCAGCGAGTTGTCTACTCAGTCGGCCGAAACACACCCTTGGGGGAATGACGAGGAAACCTCCCAAGCGCCCATCGCCATCTGGTCGTCTGTGCGATACCCCTATCTCTTCTACTCCGTCGTCTCTACCCCCGGACGCGGCGCGGTACGCCGCAGTACCAAGTCACCAAGACGCCCGGCCAGTAGTGCCCTCGACATGTCCGGCCGTGGACCGTATCTGCTCCCCTCCCTAAGAGATAGTAACCGTCCACTGATATCTGTCGAAAACCTCCAAACCGCAAGTTTTCGCGATATGCGATGGTTTTCTCCCTTTACCACTATTGTAACTACGATGCCCCCTTGACAAACTCCTCGTGCTCTCCCACCTCTGAGAATTGTAGAAGAGGGCCAGCACCTCCTCTATCTCTGCATGGCAGAATACGTAGCTATGCAGGTCCAGGAGCTCATCCTACTTTGATTGCGGGAGCTCTAAACCTAAGTTGCAACACGATCAGATGTGCAATTTTGCAAGCTTCCCGGAAGGATGCAGTAAGAGCTACGCTGTACTGTGAAAACTAAGGCGCAATATATATATATATATATCAGCTGAGGAGAGATGAATTGTATGCTGCGTATGCTGTATATGCTTAGACCCTAAGAATGTATATGCCGAGGTTCTTTTAAGTATGTAGGTCAGGTCTTGGGGCCGGCTCCTCCTGTCTGGTACCCAGTAAGACAAACACCCCCCGTCACCTGTCTCCTCGTCACATGATCTGTCCAGGAGAGACCTAGTTGAGGGCGTGCTTCTGTATCCGCAGGAGGTCCTGACACGTACACAGGCCAAGGTCTAGGCCAGGCTACCACACGCTCCGGAAAGGACATTTGGGGGCAGGCACGGGGAATCGGTTGTATTATAGCTCGCTCGCTCGCTACCTCCTCGGCCGCGAATCGAGGGGGTCAGATCAGATGTAGGGAGGCGCTTCCCGGCTGAGAGAGAGAGAGAGAGAGAGAGAGAGAGAGCTCTCCCCACTCTTTCTCTGGTTTGTGCGGAGGGAGGGAGAGGAGGAAGAAGAAGAGGAGGAGGAGGAAGAGGAAGGAGAAGAGGAGGAGGAGGAAGAGGAAGAAGAAGAAGAGGAGGAGGAGGAGGAGGAGGAGGAGGAGGAAGAGGTCGACCTCTGCATATACATGCGCTCGCTGCACCTCTCATGCTTGCTCGCGTACTACTCGCTACGGCCGGCACCACCCCGAGACCTTGCGTGTCGGGACCAAACGTACCGTTGTAGTTGTAGGTTCAGGTTCAGGTTCAGGTTCAGGCTCAGGGGAGAGGGGAGAGGGGAGAGGGGAGAGGGGAGAGGGGAGAGGGGAGAGGGGAGAGGGGAGAGGGGAGAGGGGAGAGGGGAGAGGGGAGAGGGGAGAGGGGAGAGGGGAGAGGGGAGAAGGGAGAAGGGAGAAGGGGAAAGGGGAGAGAGAAGGGAGAAGGGAGAAGGGAGAAGGGAGAAGGGGGTTATCTCAAGACAACATTAGCCGCCCCTTTTTTTTTCCCCCGGGCCTACTCTGAACCGACGGGTGAGGTATAATCGAGGCGCATTCTGAGAAACGCTTCGAGTGATGTGAAGAGAGGCCCAGATCTTGCGGCTGATGCGTCCAGCGGAGAATATAATCATGCTTGGCGGAAGCTCGAGAGTGCTCTCAGAGGCAAGCTGCGGAGGATGCGCTAGAGAAGCAGGTGTTTGATCAGGTGTGTAAGAGTATGCCTGGCCTGGCGGGAGAGAGAGAGAGGCTGGCGTTTGCAGCGGATGGATGTGGCATACTCGATACGAAGCTTTACATCCGGTAAGAATGTACGAGTGTCAAGTTTCAAGAGAGAGAAAGAGCTTGCGTCTATACTGCTGGTATTTTTATTTGATTCTAATTAGTACCTCCGGCGCCATTGAAATAGTCCTACGAGAGGTGTCGTATTGTTGTTGATGTTCTCGCTTAGACGGTGAGCACCAGGTGACTCGCACAGTACCTCTCAGCACCGTAGTTCAAGCTGCCGTCATCTGCTCCCTCGCCTCCGCCACGACATCCACCCAGATCGGCGGCCGTCGTCTCCTCTCGCCTCCCACCCTCTCTGCCGCGACCCCCCAGCGCAACAGCTCCTCCTCCGCACCCCACTCCCCCATCGCCATCAACCCAACCGGCACCTTCCCCTCGGTGCCCTCCTCGGCCTCCTCGCCAGCGCCATCCCCTCCCGCGGGCTTTACGTAGCCCACCGGCACAGCCAGAGCCGGGAGCCCCAGGAAGTTCGCCATCCACACATACTCCATAGTCTGCAGCGTCGTCGTCCCATCGCTAAGCCCGTGCTTCAGCTCGCTCGCCGCCCCGACCTTCCAGCCGGCGCAGGAGGTCGCCGGCGTCAGGATGATCATGCCTGGGTGCTGCTGCCAGAGGTAGGCCAGGTGCTGCATCAGGAGCTGCCGCAGTTTCTGCGCGAGCACGTAATCCGTAGCCGGCGTCACGGTGCCGAGGGCTATCATGATGCGGTTCGCGGGCGTGAGGTTGCGCGTGACGGGGAGGAGGGTGGCGGCGTCTGTGAGGACCGTCAGGGCGTGGGCGAGTTGCCCTTCGGCCAGGAAAGGGACCGTGATGGGCACGAGGCGGTAATCGTACGCGCCGGCCACCTTGTCTATCAAAGTCCGGCATAGCCTCTGAATAGCGGGCGTGGAGCGCGCGAACCAGACGTCGGGTATGCCCAGTACCTTGTTCTTCCCGAGGGATGGCGATAGGATGTTCCGGGAGGGAGCCGGGAAGATCGAACTCGGCTCTGGCGCGCCGAGGACCTGATAGAATGCTGCCAGGGAGGCTATGTCTGCAGCGATCGGCCCGTTGACTGCACATGTCGAGGAGTGGTTCATGCATGGCTTGAAAGAGAGGCGGCCGTGGGATGGCTTCAGACCAAAGACCGAGCAGAAAGATGCTGGGATGCGGATGCTTCCCCCGCCATCACCGCCGAGGGCAATCGGGATGAGCCCGGTTGCCACAGCATAGCCGCAGCCACTGCTCGAGCCGCCTGGGTAGTAATCTGCGTTGTATGGATTGGGAGGAGTTCCTTTGATGGGGTTATTTCCAGATGTATCTGAAGCGTAGGTTAGCATCAACACCCGACATGATCGTGAGAATGTGGTGTAGAGCAAATCCAAGACCCAGACACGCACCTAGCCCAAACTCGTGCATAGATAATTTTCCCAGATTGACCGCACCAGCCTCTTCGATCTTCCTCACACACCAAGCTGTGATGGACTCTCCGGGAGGCACTTCACCCGTGTAGTCATTGACGGATCCGAGGCAGGTCGTGCTGCGGGGCGTTCAAAGTCAGCACCACCCATCCGAGCCAGATTTCCGAGGACCCAAACTGACTGACAAGAGATTCAAGTCTGAGCGGAGAGCGCAGGCTTTCCTCGCCCAGCCTGCAAGCGGAAACATAAATCTGGGAAGGCACTCACTATCCCTCACAGTCATACTCGTCTTTGATAGCCGTGGGGATCCCGTCTAGAGGGCCCAGGGGAGCTTTGTTCTTGTAGCGTAGTGTCGAGGCTTCAGCAGCAGCCATAACGAGATCGACCCGGGTCTCGAACCAACCGATAGAATGGCGGCCAGGAGGAGAGGTGTCCCTCCGAATCAAGGGGAGCAACGCTCTCGCCACAGCGGTTGGCGTCAACTCGCCCGACAAGTACAGATTCTGATAGTCGGTTACGGAGTAGTATCGATTCAGGACATTACTCGGCAGCTCTGCAATGGAAGGAACTGGGACTGGGACTGGCGGATCCTCGATGCTGTCGAACGGCGACGACGGGTTGGCTCTTGGAACGACAGTTGGATCGTATCTCGGTTCGTAGTACTCGAGATACGTCCGGATCTTGCGCAGATTCGCAAACCCCGTATTTTTCCACACCGTGTGCCTGACGGCTGAGACGTTCTCGAGACTGTGCACGTGAGTTGAGGCCTCCCCCTTGTCGGACAAGATGTGGACATACATGAGAGCAGAGACGTAGAGGAGTCGGCCACGGACGGCCGGATTGTCTTTCTTCTCGTTCTTGTACGGCACGTCCGGTCTGGATTCCACCTCGTCAGTTACGCGGTTCGGCCCTCGTTCTCGACACAACTCCTCTCAAATTTCTGTTCAGTCTTCTCACTCACCCTTTCTTCGCTTCGGGGTAATTGAAGAATCCCTTCTTGTTCTCCTGTCCGCTAGCCATGGAGTTAGAGTCGTGTTCAGTATCCGAAAGAGGGCGTCGTGATGTTTTCGTGGCGGTGAAGGCGGGTTCTTGTTCCGGAAAACCTCGTTTAATGAGTTATACTATGAAAAGTTTGAAAAGGCTTGAGGCATGTGGTGTTTGCGCACCGCCATCCGTGTAAACTTATCGATGCTTGGCTTTTTCGGGACGCTTGACTGGATAGGGGTTCGCTTCGCTTAAGATGGGGACGACATGGTGGATAGGTGATAAGGGATGGCCCTTTGGATGCCCATAGATCAACCACTAAGAAACATTCACAGCAGGAATAACATAATAAATATACTAGTGCGAATAGAGACAGAAAGACCGCGCAGTATAAGTGAAAAGAAACTCTTACTAGGAAACAGCCGTGAATTGAGAGAAGTGTGAGCGCGGCAGGCGGACAGGAAGAATCAATACACAAAATCGAGTCAGCAAGACCTCCTCCTTCTCCCCAACAAAAATTGAAAAGCAAGCAAGATTTCCACCTAATCTCTCTCTAGAATACAGAGAGTTGTGCCGATTCCTAAATATACTGGCCCGGATTGAAGTTGCGATACAAGAGAACCCACTTGAGAGATTCTTTTGGATGTCTACTTCACGATATCACTTTCCATGGAGACATTTCCCTCGATATAGATTTTTCCGGTGGTCTCATATGATCCGGTAACTTAGATTTGAAAGCCAGAGCTTGGATTTGAAGGTTGTAACCACCCTCATCAAGGTACGGGAATAATCCGCCGTTCGCTTACCTATCCTATTTGGCGGATTAGTTTGTACCATTCTGAATGAATCGGAACACTAGAGAGTATGGAGACGAGTCTCTTCCTCACCTTAGACTAAACATACTCGAGGGCGCAATGTACCGAACTGGGTGACAAAGTTCTTGTCGCTAAAGCTAAACATGAGCCATTCATTATCATCGTTTAGCAGCCCATCAAGCGGCACCAGGCCAATATCTTCCCATTTCTCATTTAATATTCCCATTTCCTGTGCCATAGCCATTGTGAGCACTGAAACGATTGAGCTGCGAATTTATGTTAAAGTTAGTCCGGGGACAGTAGGTGGCAGGAGTGATGCCGGCCTTCAGCACGCCGACTACTTTCGAAGCGATAGAGCAGTTTGCACGATCGTAAGTGGCCCCTCTATTATATTCCGCAGAGTTGATACCAAAGACGTCAACATGTCGGTATAACGAAAAAAAAAGTTGTCCTGTCCGTACCTTGAGTTGGAGTTTCGAGCGAGAGTGTAGAATTGCCCGTTTTGAGTGTGCAAGAGCTCGGTTTGGGCAGCGAACTTTGAAATCTCAGATGGTTGTGTGGTCAGATCAAGCCATAGAGGGAGATAAAATATATACTCCCTTGCGTATCGGGGCCTGTGAGGGTCCGTAACGGTGTATTTGAATGGTCGTGTATAGCGTTCGGGTTGAGATTCAAGGCCTCCTAGGTTTGCGGCTGTCTAAAGCTGCATTTAATGATTCTTGCCAACCCCAATAATCGTCGCACCCTCGCAGCCGTGATTGTTGTTTCATCCGGTAGGACTACCCGCTGGTATCATTTCATCGGCTTCGCACCCCTCGTTGTAGGCGGGAGAATCTGCTGGGGAAAAAAAAAGACCGGGTTCCATTGCGCCATAGGATTGATGCAGCCCAGTGGCCGAATAGCTACCATCATGGGACCAGCTGTGTCAAATCGGTAAATATATGGCCCATACTTCTCGTTGATCCAGAAGCTACCATCGTTGTCCAGGACAATACCTTCGAGATCCACGAGTATTCGCTTTCCTCCAGGTCCAGGACCGCGAAAGCCATCCCCTGATACAACGTTAGCCATCTCATTGTCTCAGGAACCTTAGATCGATCGATCTAATACCACCGCATACTCCGCAACCGAAAGATGTGGAAATCCAGGCCAGCTCAAGTATCCTGAGCCACTCTAAGACGACCTGTACCCAGGGCGCCATCTGGTCTGTAGAATAGTACAATTCCTTCTAGAAGAAAAAAAGAACTCTGTCCGAGAGGTTCCGGACAGTTGCGTTCGGGCTGCGCGTAAGTAGATTATCGAATTTACGGACATGAAGCTGAAAGTTCAACTCCTCATGGTTATTTCTCGAGAAAATTGTTATTTAGGGTGAGAAATACGTGCCGAAGCTACCTAAGAACGCAGAGGGCAATGTACTTACCATCCTCAGTCGGATAGTCCTTACAATACCCCAGAGTAGCTCCCACTTACCAGCTTCTTGCACTGGGACCTATCTAGAGCAAGACCAGAGCTAAAATTCAAAGTACCCTCGAACCCACCTTGATTATTAATCGGAACGGCACAATTTTCGACAGGCTTCTCAGAGGCGTAAGTCCTGCCATTACATGTTGTCTGATTTACGAACGCCAGAGCAAACGAAGCGAAATTCGCGGCAATCCCCGCTTGAAGGAGAAACACGATAACAAACCTCACATGAAATAGGAGCAGATCTGAGGTAGAGTCGAGTTCAGCCGGTGACGATATGGTGTTATTTACAGCTTCCCACCAACATGAAATAACGATGAAACACTACGGTAGAGCCCAATCATTGAGCCTTGTTCTTGAGAGTCCCCCGAAAATAGGCGAGAGACAGACGCAGCTGCTACATCATGCCATTCTACAACCGACAGCGAAGGAGCCAAATAAGGAGGGAAGGCGAACTTGCTAATCAGCGATGCTTTCAGTAGCCCGTTCCCTTGGATTACTGCTAGTACCGAAGTGTACAATTCTAACCTGCCTGAATAATACGCCCGTCCAGATATCGCATCACCAAAGAACGCCCAGACCATCTTTCTTGCTGTTGTTAGCCAATACTACAAATACTGGGGGGTAATGGCCCAGAGCTTCGAAAAAGAAATACTCCCTAGTGAATCACATTCCGTCACGTTGCCTCAGATGTATTCGATTGTCTATGTTGCTCGCTGCATCTACACACCACAATCCTCAGCTGTCATTTATCTCGTTATTCCGCCAAATCTCATACTTAATGCTTCATCATCCATGCGTATTTCCGCAAACAAAGAGGTATCATTTCTCTCGCAAAGTGTAAAGTATCGGCTCGCGATATGACGAAGAATCGAAACTAATAAGAAACCACTTTTAGAAGACAAAATCCCCCGGTTTCCACACCTAACTCCGCACAGGTCCGTAAGACCCCAAATGGTATAATCGGAGTAGAACAAATTGAAAAATCGGTAGGTATCCAGGTGAGAGGGGCAGAAGCTGTTGGGCCGCTGGTAGAGCAGAGACTCAAAGGTCGTACATATCCCATCCATCAGAGCTGTGCTTATATGGGCGATATATGCGCGTTCCGGTAGGATTGTGACCTTCGGCATCAGTCTTTGCTTGCGCGTGATCCAGCCTTAGTTCTTCCTCGAGTCACAACTCATCATCATCATCTGCAAGCTCAGAAGGCTTGAGCAGACCACCGACCTTCGATAAACGTTCTCTCTCGGCTGCCTTTGCGTCTCTCTCAGACTGTTCCTTCTCCTCGGCGAACAACTCGGCATTATCACCCGCGAATTCCTTCAATTGAATCAAAAAGTCACGAAGGTTGAGCTTAAATTTATCGTAGGCATTATTCAACGTGAACAAGCCCTCAACAAACAACTTGATCTGGCCGCTGGGTTTTGTTAGTAGCTATTCAACTGAAGGAGTGCTTAACATACACCTGCAGATTAGGAAAAGCCCCCTGCAACAAATTCGCAACGAAGCCGCCTAAGAACTCCTTGTTAGTAGTTCCGGCAGGTGCTTGATCTGGCTGATAGATAGGGCCTTGGATCTTAGGTGCTGTGCCATCAGCTGGGTGGACGAAGTAGAACATCCGAGACAGCAACATAGATTGTGACTTGAAACCAGCCTTGTGATCTGTGTCGGTAAGAACAAAGAAGACGTCCTGGAGAATAGGAACAAAAAATTGCTGGAAGAAGGCATTAGAAGTTCCAGGATCTGTTTCAGCAATGTTGGTGATCAACTCGAGACACATGTTGAGACCAGCATATTCGACTTCGCGATTATCGTGCTTGCTAGCCCACATGCAAGAATCAATTACAAATTTGAATTGTCTATTGTCGAGCTTGAGAAGGGCTTGAATATTGTTAGCAGATGCTGCAACCAGAACTACATGGGGGGGGGGGGGGTTTACCTGGGAAGCATTGGAGATTGATAGCACGAAGGAGCGTGAAAAACTCGACTCGGTGCTCGGGGTATTCGGAGAAATCTTTGTTGATCATCTCTAGCGTACACTCGAACACATTCTCCATAATGTTGGGCACTTGGTCCTCCATGAGAGCCTGCAAAGAGTCAGTGTTCCTGGACTTTGATCGACGACAATTACAAAGGTTCCCTTGTATAGCAGCTAGGAAGGGGATGCACTACTGAAAATCTTGAGCGGTGAGGGGTCCAACGTACAGAAAGCTTTGTGATGATGGCCGACATGACTTTCAGAACTTCAGCGTCTCGAGCGTTGGGTACGTTTCGGTTGTAATCAACAAGAACAGCGTCAAGGAGAGCTGGAACGATATTTGTTCTGACCATCTCAAGGTCATCGGCCTTTTCGACATATGTCTCGATCAGCTTCAAGATTTCCTTCTTGATTGTTCTTAGACCTCGAACTCTTGGCATCTTAGTTGCAATTTCGCCTAAGACTGTTAACTGACGATTTATGGGAGGTTTCAGTTAGCTTACCATCCCGAGCAACTGACTCTGAGATCATTCCACTAGTAGCACGGTACATAGAAAGCATGTCGAGGTAAATTTTGCCAATCTGAGGATAGAAGTAGCTTCCAATCGAAATACAAGCAGAGACGTTGGTCTTCATAACGTTTCCAATGACCTTGATGGTATCGGCATCCTGCAAAATTTGTGGGTTTGCACTGGCTTGCGATATGATAGCGTCCCATGCTGCGTTGGGATATGACATCAACTCTGAGATCAGTCTTTCCTGGGTATTCTTTTGAGGCTGAGCGGCAATCATGTAACCACATGCCTCGTAGAACGTATGGACTTGCTGGGGAGAAAGATCGCAAGTGATCTTGCGCATTGTTCGTACAATCTCTTCGATGAATGGCTCGTTCTCTCCCGGCTGCAAGGCAACGAAATGACGCTTGCACTGCTTTGCAATCTTGATGAAGGTATCGCAAGCCATGTCCTGAACACCTTCATGAGATTCATGCATGAATTCAAAAAGCTTGTTGACAACGGTCTTTAAAAACTTCCAGTGTGCCTTCAAGAACCGAGGATATTGGCCGACGATGTACATGATGTTACTAGCCACTACAGCTTTGTTGTCCTTGCCTCGCTTCATCTCCGTCAGGCCAAGAAGGTCCTTGATGACGGTGACCAGAAACCGCTTCTCGGTCTCTTCGTTCATTGCCATGGAGATTGATCCGATAGCCCAGCACAAGGTGTTACAGTTGGCCCAAGACCATTCCGAGCCATCGACTTGTCGAGCGAGCTTATCGGTCATGATGTTCTCGGTATCGACGACATCCAAATGGGTCAGATAGACAAGGCACTCTCTAGTGGTCTTGTACAGCTGAATGGTATCGCTCTCCTTGACAAACTCTCTCACGATCTCGCCTTCCTCGTTCTCCACGATCAGCACTTCTTCGGGTCTGACCATCTTCTCAATCATGACGACTCGGAGATTTGAGAGCACTTCATTGTATTTGTGCTTCCGGAGAGGGTAGTTTGCCAAGAGGCTTGGGTTTGGTGCGCCAGGACTGCTCAAACCGCCCACACCCATATTGATAAGAGGGTTGACATCAGAGATGGGGAGCTGCTGCATCTCTTCGTATAATTCTTGGACAAGCTTGGTCCAATACTCCAGACATATCTTGAAGATTTCACGGTCTTCAATCTGCGAAATTCGGATCAGGTAAAAGTGTGCGTGAGTAAGAAAATCTCGGTTGGGGAGGTTCTCAATAAGCTGGCACAAGGGTTAGTAGATTCTCAACTATATGGTGGGGACCTCGACTTACATTGAGATGGACACTGAAGAAGTTTGTGAGGAAGAGAGCCAAATTCTGTATGAACTCCTGGTCTCTGGAGTTGCTAGAGTTGTACGTTGTCTTTAGATCTAGGGACAGCGGAATAATTTTTGAGATCGTAGTCAAGACCTCAGTGAACATTAGGATGAGCCTCTCGTCATATGCATTACCTGGACCTGTCTGGAGCCCACCGATCTCAGTTAGACACTTCAGCGTAACATTTCTGAATTCGGGTGTCTCGAGAAATCTTGTTCGCAGCGTTTCGATCATTGGGGTCTCGAAGATGTAGCCGAAGGGGATCCAGTTGAAGAAGCGGAGAAGTGTCTCAAGAGTAGCCTTGATCAGACTTGGTTGGTTGGCACTATTCAGAACCTCGTTGCAGAGCTGGAAGATAGACGAGAACTCCGCGCACATCGTAGTCTTCAAGTTCTTAGTCTTCGACGAGGTCATTTGGTCCGCCGAGAAGTCGAAGACCTCCTCTGACAACAGACGCAGGATCGCCATGTTGTTCTCACATATCGACAGACTGGTATGGCAGGCGGATATGATTTCGTTTATGAAGGTAGGCCAGTTATGAGGCCACTCCTGCTTGAGGATCGAGACCAGGACAAGGTTAAGTTTATTGAGGAGAGTTCTTTGCGTCTTCAGAGCTTCTTCAGAGCCGGAAGATTGGATGATGAAGTTTACCACGAAATTGCGGATACCTGAGAAGTAGTGAGTAAGAAGTGCTCTGAGTGAGATAAAAATTTCTTACCTTGACACTGTTCCTTTGGCAGAACCTTCCATCTGGTCATAATGACATTGTCGAGTACTTGCAAGCCCAGGTCTATTCATTTGTCAGCGATCACTATATCAGCGTAGACGAGGCTGGGGGATGAACATTTGGTCTGAGGGTATGTAGCATCTTGCAAGATCTTATCCACCAGTAGCCATGCATCCGGGTCTTCCTTGAACTGCAGTTTCCTATTAGTAGGCGCGAGGATTTGAGGAAAGCGTCGACAAAGGCGGGGCACACCTGATTCAACGCAGCTTGCGCAGCCTTTTGCTACATTCCGAACGCGTCAGTAAAGATTGTTCCCAGAAAGATTGCTGATATTTGGCTCTGGAAACACTGACCGGTTCTCCCCTGCCTTCGTAGAAAGCGCGGACAGTCGCGTCAAGCTCTTCAATAGATGGAGCCATCTTCACGACTTGACCTGAAGATATGAACCTTTTCCCTGCTGCGATAGCTCGGCTTCGGCTTTGTCTGTGCTTAGATACACCTTACGCTGGTCGGAAGGGTCTCCGCAGATGAGGTTTTGGGTGTTGGAAGAGATGTTGAAGTTGATGGTTCTTGGTCAGTTCCTTTCTTCCCAGCCTCATTCTCTTTTGGCGGGGCAAAAGCGCTAGCGCCAAGCATAGTCTAAAGCTACCCATGAGCCTCCATCTATTGGCGACCTTGGTGGATTTCCTATATCTATCTTTGTTCGTCAAACATGACCAAGATTCAATCACCACAGTTCTAGAAAGCTTCCTGTGAGATTCTATTCCTTTGTTGTCATAACACATGCACAAGTTCTTAGGGAAACTAGAATGTTGGTAATTCCATGCTTCACTTTCTCTCCCTCCCCTGTGCATCATAACTCAGCCCAATGGTTATGGATGCCTCTCAGATACGCAATGATGCTCTGAAATCTGCGTTTTCTTTCAGTGAAAATGACAGGGTCATATGTTGATCCAGAAGAGTCTCTCTTTGTATTTCGTTATGCAAGGCTATCACTTGCGAAAGTCAATAGCTGCAGCATGCATACCAACATATGAGCAGGCCTTCATTTTATGAATGGCTATATTCCGACTGCAAGAGAGAAAATGATACTTTGATCACTGGGCCGCGAAGTGGACAATTGCTCCAACGACGAGATTTTCCTAACTTACTCTTTCTACACAAATTAAGAGCCGTACCAGGGCCGGTGTTGTTGTAAAAAATTCTCTTCTACGTACCACTCAATGTTTTGGCATCGGCGGAGAGTTGACGAAGCACGAGATTCAGCATCAGTAACCTGGCTGACCATTTGTGGTGCTCACGTTCAGCAGATCTACCAGAAGTACAGTGCTGCAATCAGTCAGGTGCCGTCGGGAGGATCATGAGTGGCCTTGTATTTCAGAAACAGCTGCGCCAAATCCAATTCAATTTCGTAAAATTCCAGAGATTCTTCCCATTAGTCACATCGAAGACTCCTAAAACAGCGGATGCATGAGAAAGGACAGATGACCTGACAGCTGATACTGGTGGATTTACTGACATATGAAGAGTAGGAAGGATTGATAATGAAAAGTGGGAGGTAGTGAAGCTATTTGCTTGCTTGAGAGGGCGGATGAGCTGACTGATATCACCGGGGTGATCGAATTTTGGAGCTATTTTGGGTAGCTGGCTTGTGAGAGGGTGGGAATGCGCATAATGGCGCATTTTGTGTGCAGCTTTTACCTAGATATGGGAGATATTGAAATTATATAGGACAGCTTGTGACATATGTGCACTTACGATACCGTCTCATCCGTCCTTAATTACCCGATAACCATTTCCCAATGACAGCTGTGCCAAAGAAATATTCAATGGCGCATCGCTGGCTCAAGATGAGATGATTCCCTGCCAGTTAGCGTCTTGCCAGATCACTTCCATCCGAGTCCACTGACCAGACAACGGATACTACCCACTGATCCTGCTCGATAGATTCAACACGCTGGGGAAAAAAATCCAAAAGACGAGATTACTTGCCATATTGACTGTTGAGCCTCGAAGTTTGCGCGAGGCTTCAACCGAAATTCGAGGTAGGATTTAGGGATGGCTTTTCGCTGCCGAGCTTGCTTAACACTATTCGCACCAGCAAATGGTCGTTAAACGCCGGGAAAATTGATCAGCTAAACCAAGGCTTTTTCAAAGCATAGAGAGGCTGGTACGCGAATGCGCCTCTCACTCTGGCACCCTGTGCTATCGGACGGAATGCACAGCCTGTCAAGCAATAGGAGAGAATATCTTGAATATCGTTTCTATGCTCATAAAAACTTGCTAGACACTGGAAGATTTATCACACTAAGTCTTTTGGTAGCCGGCATCAGACAGGCCGTTACCAAGTGCAGTGATTGCACGATCGATATCATCACGTTGGGGATCGGTCTGCTTACGTCAGCAGGTGTCAAAGGGGAAGTGGCAACGGCGAGTACTCACAACACTGACTCCCATATGTCCAACACGAATATACTTGGTAGCTATCTCCTTGTGTAGACCACCGGCAAAAATGACTCCCTTCTTCAAGAGATTTGGCAGTAGTTCTGGTGCCTTCACGTTCTCTGGAAGGTAAATGGCCGTCATGCCATTGGCTTGATCTGCAGGGCTTGAGGCCAACTGCTTCAAGCCGAGGTCAGCAACAGCCTTCTTGACTTTCTGCGAGGCCGCACGATGCGCAGCAAAGCGCTCAGAGAGTGGCTTGGATAGAATCTGAGTCAACGAAGTGTGGAGTGCATGGATCAACTGTGGTGAAGGAGTGGCAAAGTACGAAGCTTTCTTAGCTTCGTAGTTCTGCATGACTATTGAAATGGTGAGCGTGAAAACATAGATTGATACTCTTAACTTACTTGGCAGCCAGTTCTTGAACGAGGCAAAATAAGATCCTGGTGGAGTCTTTCTGCTTTGAAATATCTTCATGGCCCGGCCACTATACATAGAGATTGACAGTCCGGCGGGACAACCAATTGCCTTTTGACTAGCCGTGATAACACCGTCTAATTGCCATTTATCAAATTCAATCTCCTCACAGCCAACACTGCAGACTCCATCTACAATGACCAATGTCTCTGGGGAAACTCGATGGACCAGTTCGGACAGAGCTTTTAGCTCGCTCAGAACACCTGTTGAGGTATCAACGTGAGTGACAGTCAAGAGCTTGTATTTCTTTTCCTTCAATGCCTTCTCAACTTCCGGAAGTTGAGGTCGCCCTCCTATAGGAGCCTTGAGTTGCGTTGCCTTCACACCATAGGTCTCAAAGCAGTCCGAGAAAGAGTCTGCGAAGTATCCGGTGTGAAGAACCAAAACGTCGTCCCCTGGCTCTGCCAAATTTGCTGCCACGAAGTCCCATCCAAGTGTACCGGAGCCGGAAACAACGAGTGGCTGAGAAGAGGGGTCGGTAGTCTGGAACAGCTTTCGCAGCATGGAGAGAGTTTCTCCGAAGGTAGCAACAAACGATGCGCCAACATGGCTTTCACTATCATGGGAGTACCCAAGTCAGTCTCGAATAAAAAAATCAAGAACCTTCAAAGGTGGCATTGCAGAAGATTCCTCGCACCTGAAGTGGCTCATGGATTGCAGGACAGCGTCATCGAACTCAATTGGGCCTGGGATGAGCAGTGCGGGGTGGTTTGGTTGGGAAGTCATCTCTGCTTTCTCTAAAGTCTGCGAACTTGAACTGGATCTTCTTCTTTGTGGGGGAGAAGCACTGAATAGCCTCTCTGTGGAGTATGGGGTGTTGATAGGAACTGGAGGCCGAGGATCTAAGTGTCTAGAGATCACTGAGAGCCTGGCGTGGGCGTGGGGAGCTGCGGGAGCCACTTTGATGATGGCGGGGTAAGCCCGGCGCAGCATCAAGATACCAGCGTTGACGTAGGATCCCCGTTTTTGCCCGAATGATCAGGCCTCCTTCGACTAATTGCCACTGGGTTTTGCTGGCCAGATCTAATAGTGAAGTGCGTCGCGAGGTGCCAATGTTTCTTCCTAAATTGGCTGGAATGTGCATCATGATACACTAGCTAGATCCGCGCTCCAAGGTACATCCGCTCCGAGATCGTAAATGTAATCGTCGCCCCACACGTGCTCGCTTAGGTGTTGACGTCCTGCTCGCTCCCCTTTTCCATCCACTCTTGAAGCGAGCGACGGGACGAAAATTCAAGTCTCCTCGAAGCGCCATGGGTTGGTCAAAATATTGAATCTGTCAATATGTCTCTTTATTTTAATTTATTTGGTTCTATGCCCTCCCATATAGCACGTCTTGTCACTTGCGAAGTCGAATAATTTTATTTCCTCAGGTATCTGCCTGTTATCCCGTCAACGACCAATGCTCTTTCCTTCTCAATCAGTGCTGTGATCAAATCCAGGATCTCCCAATGCTCCTAATCACTGTTGTATTGAACTCGCTTTCACAACTCCTAGTCATGACTTCACATTACTTTCGTTACCCGCTTGTCACACCTCACTGCCGCTATTTCAAACATTACCCTACATGCCTATCACGCCGGCTTCAGCTAGTCCATGCCGACTGAGCGAGATCGCTCGAAACTTGGATGGGATCTCCTACTTTCGCATCGTCTGGTTCGATTACGTGTCCATCGCAGCCGTTGCCGCCTCGGCGTTGTGGGTTTACTCTCTCCCCATGTATTATCTCGATCATCGCCTGATTCCCATACAATTCTATACTTCTGGGGACGCGACACAAGATTCTGCGCCCAAGATTCGAGGTCCAATCGAGCTGAGCTACCCCTTTCTGAAGGAGCCACTCCCAACATGGGCCTGCGGAGTGGTCGTCGTGTTCGTCCCGATGCTTTTCATCACTATGTTTCAGCTCAAAATGAGAAGTATTTGGGACTTCCATGCTGGAATCACAGGGATATTGAAGACATCTGCTGCCTCGTGAGTTGCATGAATAAGTAGCAAATATGACTTATTTGGCATCTGACCAAATTTGGGAAAGCACTTTCATCGCTACGGTTCTCAAGCACTTCATCGGCGGCTTCCGCCCTCATTTCTTAGAGGTCTGCAGACCAGATCCGAAGAAACTCTTTGGTCAAGTCTGGATGAACTCCTCGGCGTGTACAGCCAACACACATGCTGTCAACAGAGCGTGGGTAAGTTCCTATAACACAAAGACCAAAGTACTGACGCTGGAAAAAGACTTCAGGGCTTCCCAAGCGGACACACTACCAGCGCCTTTGCCTCCTCAATTTTTCTCTCCCTATACCTCAACGCGAAATTGAAAGCGTTTGGAGATCATGCCTCGGAATTCTGGGTATTTACTGTTACAATAATACCGTTACTCCTAGCGTCACTCATTGCAGGGTCAATGTACATATCTTATGTGAGTTCACTGCTTCTTCATAAATCGCATGTTTTTGAAAACTTACTTGCTTGGGAAAATAGCAGCACCATGCTCATGAAATTGTCATTGGCATGCTGATTGGGTTGATACTCGGCGTGCTTGGATATCGTTCTGCGTACGCAGCGATATTTGACTCTCGATACAATCACATACCCCTTCCGCCCTTCGGCGCGCGACTTCGGTTGAAGAATATTGCAAATTTATCTAATATTGAAGCCCGAGGACAAGCTGCAGAAGCATTACGGCCGGTGATGTGGAATTGGTGGATGCAATCAGAGACGATGAACCAAGATCAAGAAACGAGAATATCATGGCTGAGAAATATGGATTGTCTGGAGGGTGTGGGACAGGATATGAATCTACTTGTGCGACTTCGAAAGCAGAATTGAAATGGCTTGATGAAATCAGTCAAGGCTGGATACCTGTTTGAATATCGAAAGGTCGAATCGGTAGGACTGAAAGAAAACCACTCATGGGGGCGTGAACGAAATAGAAATTGTCTACCAATCGTCATGCTGGACTGACTATCCTCATAAAACTGGCTTCTACATAAGTAGCCGATCTGCCCCCCAAAAAAGGATACTTGGTAATGTCTCGACCGTTGCCGGGAAAATGCAAAAACTCAAGGGAACCTGTAGAGTACGGACCCATTTTAGAATACAAGTGGGACTGATTGTTAGAAGCCAAGATTAATGGGATTTCACCCCGCATGTGACTAGCAAGTTGGTCCTTAATAGGCGCAAAACATGACCGTGAAGCTAGCACGTCAAGCTTATGATAATAGAATGCACTTCTAATAGGGCTCGATTACAAATACCGATGTGCACGGAAATTATTTGCGGGAGCGGTGTCGACAAAGTTATAGGTGAAAGAGTTTGGATTGCGATGATAATGGTTAATCTGTACTGATAAATTTGGCCACCACCATGATATGAGAACAAGTACTTTCCGTGTTTTATTTACAACCCATGATCGATCTTCTGATCATCAATACCCTTCTCAATAGCCCTCGGCCCAGCCATCGCGAACTCATAATCCAGATCCGGCTGCGCCTCGGCATACAAAGCATTCTTCTCACTGGCCATCTTGAAATTATACGCTGCTTCTTCGTCGCTAACAACGTGTTTCTTTAGATTGGGGTTGCCAGCTATGGCAGCTTCGACTTGCAGTTGTACTGTGGTATCGTCAGTTCATTTTCAACAAGAACTTTGAAGTGGAACGTACTAGCGCAGCCGCGGTCAAGTAATCCGAACAGGAAGCCAGCTTCATCGACTGTGGAACCGGTACTCAGGAGGCCGTGGTTCATCAGAATAGCGACCTGTGCGTGTCAATTTCCAATCTTTGCATACCAGCAGCCCTTTCGAATTCGGCCAAAATCGATTCATGACAGAGAAAAGAATTGTACCTTGTTGGTCTTTCCCAACGCCTTGGCGATGTTCTTCCCCTCCTCCTCCGCAAACACAATACCGCCATACTCATTGTACACAGCAACAGAATTGTACAGGGAGCAAATATCCTGATTCAGCATATCAATGCCAGTAGCGAACGCAGACCAAGCACGACCAGCATTAGTATGTGCATGGCACACGGCGTGCACATCCGGGCGCGCCTTATGGATCTCGGAGTGAATCAGGAATCCAGCTGAGTTAGCTGGTCTACTCTAGTGTTCTTATTAGCAGAGACACGAATTGCTACCTCCGCAAGAAAATTCTCCCGTATGAAACAAACTTGGGAAGCCAGCATACCCTATTTCCGCCAACTTGCTTCCCGGTCTTGATATCCAGACACAACAGGTCACCGGCGGTCATGAGACCAAAATGCTTGCCGAGCGGGTTCATCCAGATGTAAGACTCGTGCTCAGGATCTCGGACTGAGATGTGGCCTGACATACCCTCGGTGAAGCCTTTGCGCGAGAAGTCGCGGAAGACAGCGGCAGCGTGGATTAAGATGTGTTTACGGTGCTCCGCGTGGGATGAGAATTCGGGGATACCTGTGAGGTGTGAGTGCGGAAAGAAAATAGAAAATTGCTTTCAATATGACAATTAGTATCCTCCAAAAATGCGGAGACAGAGTTTAAAGTCCATCGTTGAAGTTTAGACCGGATGTCAAATGGCACAGCAATTACCCTTGTGGAATCTTGAACTCCAAGAAACGGCAAAAGGCAAGAATTCTCAATCCCAACCGACCTGTCTCCTAAGAAGACTAAACACAACTTACCACTAATAACCAGATGTCCATGGCTGATAGCCTCCAGCGGCGTCCTATCCTCAGCGCCATGCACCGCAACGTACGGCTCATTCTTCTTCTCAATCATCGCAACCCCCACTTTCGACATCGGCCGCGGCACCACGGTATCTGCCGCCGCTGAAGGTGCCATGTTAGAGGGAAGCTACAGGATAAGAAGTAAAGGAAGCGAGTGAATAGAATCTATAGTGAGAACAAATCGTGAGACGGAGGAATATTGTGGGTTTGATTTAGTCTGGATTGGGAATGGGGACAAGAGTGGGTTGTTCCGATAAGGCGTAGGTGGATGTGGGTACTCGGCACTGTAAGGGAAAGACTTGACTTCGAGATGTCTGGGTTTCTGGGGTCTTTGATTGTGCTGATCATTATCAGAATTGACTGGTCATATACATAAACTACAGCTTGGCTTTTTGCTGACTGCGAGAAGATTCCGTCAAATGGCGAGGAGAGAAACTGCCACTGTTAAAACCACTTGGTGAATGGCATGTTTAAGTTTGGCGGAGCTCGAAGCCTTCCCCAAGAGGCGAGAAGGCCAGACAGGATTTGCTATGAGCAAAGCCTTGGTATGGGGCTAAGTTGTGCGGGCAAAGAGTTGTGTAGGTATGAAGGCGAAGTGTGATAATGGCTTGGCGATTAGCGATTTCTCTTTTCCCAAAAAGGTACCGAAAACGCGGACCGTACTTGAGGACTCTTGGTTCCGGAGTTCGTGAGGTGTCGTGGCCTTACCTTCAGCTCTTATCTTGTAACTCTGTTGGGCAACTTGAATGCCTAACCCCGGCTCGCAAGAACAAAAGTCGGCGCTGAGAAGTTTGAGGATCGGATGGTCACCACTATTGGGAGGTAATGCTTGCTAGGGAACGGCATTCAACTACCGCTACAATTCCGTCTTATACTTGACCGGAGCTTTTGTTATCTTGAAGACCCTAAGCAATGAATAGGGTGGAAAGTTCGTCATCACATGGCTAACATTTTGCAGATTTCGATCCTATCAGTAGAGCTGAACGATTTGAGAAGCAGAGGCATCAATGTGACGTCTGGACATTCGCCAATCTCTGATATAGGGTATCATTGGAAGCTTGTCAGTAATAAACAAACTAGACATCGGCGTGATCAACGCAACCTTTACCGATAAACAAACCTTCCAAATTGAAGGCATCCATTTCCACGAAAATCCCCCCAATTCCTGTAGCCTACCATACTGTCTCCGACCGATTTCTACCAAGCCTTGGTATCACAGCAATCCCATGAAGCCGCCACGCCGATTAGCAAGCATACCGTTGGGTACGGACCGCTGAGTGCCATGGTGATGGATCCCTTTGAGCCTCTCGCCTGCATGACCTCTCCCAATTTTGCCAGCGTCTGCGTTGCCTCTGGTCGTTCGGTCACGGTGCTGGTAACGGTAATTGGGGTCCCTACTATGCTGACACTGTTTCTCGTCACAGATGAAAAGGGCGCAGAATTCGTGCTGCTAGTCTCGGCATATATTGAATCCGTGGAAGAAGCGCCGATAATCGAGGCGCTCACAACATGTATGCATCCATTTGGCGAGCATTCCTTAGTCGAGGGGCAACATCCACCACCTGTCGCTTCCGAACATTGGACAGTACCCTCTATGCATTTCGGTGGGTCGTCTTTGGAAGGTTCGCAATCGAATTCCGACCTCGAATTATTGCAACAGAAGATTCCAGATGGGGTAAATTTGGCCCGGTAGCAAGCCATTGTCACTGGACAGCATATGTCCTGTTACCTTGGTAAGTCATGGCTTCTGTGAACATGACAAGGGAGTTACCGGCTGCTCATAATTTTCGCAACTATTCCGTTGATCTCCGCAAGTATAGAAGGGTACGTTCTTTGGCGATCTGCCCATCAAGCCCAGGATTGAACTTCCTTTTACGATTATCTCTTCTCTTCGCAGTGGAAGATATAGATGTGTGTTGTTCTGTTGCATCGAGACAAATCCGCTCCCCCTCCTGACTTTCAGAAACCCCTGACCTCCCATCGCACGATAGTAGCCATGCGCCGCAAACAATATGCCGACCACCATGACCGAAATCATCACAACAGCGAGGACCCCAAGCCACCATCGATGGACAACATAATACCGGAAGGATGACGTTCGAGATTTCTTAGAGAAGGAAGGAGATAGTATAGTCTGCGGCGGGTCCTGGGTCGATTGACGAGTCATTGGTATAATTGTGCTGATACAAAATTACACGGAGAGTTTGACAGAGTAGCATGAACAGGAAGGGCACGCAGCGAGACCGATACGAGTTGCTCTCCAATGCCATATAGGTATAAAGAGCGTGCTTTATGGGCTTTGAAAGAATGATATGATATGTAGGAGGGGGCGCTGCAAATTGTTTAGATTGACGAGTAATTCAGCATCTGAAGCCATCGCTGAAATAAGGAGAGTAAGAATTGAAATTGAAATTTGACAAGGAAGGAGCAGTAGAATCCATTCTTCAAGTTTACCAAATCCGATTAACCAGAAGGAAGACGTTGGGGTCGA
The DNA here is from genome assembly GCA_032760415.1 of Diplocarpon rosae. Taxonomy (NCBI): domain Eukaryota; kingdom Fungi; phylum Ascomycota; class Leotiomycetes; order Helotiales; family Drepanopezizaceae; genus Diplocarpon; species Diplocarpon rosae. The sequence goes on along the minus strand of JAUBYV010000007.1, from coordinate 1,105,596 downwards.
AGCAGGAAGCTTCGATACTCTTTTCCTGGCGTTGCATCTTACGTTGGCAAGCTGACAATACAAACGATAGGAAAGAGGGTGCCGAATGCAATCTCGAAGGTTTCTAATACTGAAGCACATCTTCACATGACATTCAACACCCGGGCACCAGAAGTACGCTTGTGTCAGGATTTTGAATCCCTGCCTCCTTGTTCCACAGGCGATGACAGAGACGTTCATATATATAATAATATACCCTTGACACTAGGGGGTTCACTGCATGTTCTCGGCAGAGTTCGAAAAATGATCGAAGAGTGGGTTCGTCATGAGAAAAGATGGATTTTGATGTTGAATGAATGGTGAGTGCGAACGTGAGTGATGGCGGAGGAAAGTTTAAAAGGGGGCACAACATGAAGCCTCGGCATTGAGGCTGATAGCAAGTGGATCGAAATTGACCAATGCCACGATGACATGGGGAGAATGGACCTCGGTACGATCTGCAGAAGTAGCCACGGATCAATGACGACGACTTCCATGCATTCAATATTGTGACCGAGGCCGCCAGACAATTCAATACTTATAGTTCTATCTCCAAGTCCTCCACACCATACCTTCACGCCATAGCAACCTTTCAAGATGTCTCCAACTCCTCAATGGGTCAAAGATCTGAAGCCATCTCCTCCGCAAGGCACAGACCTCATCAGTGCCGAAAGAGATAAGTCAAAAATCTCCGTGGAGAAGCTGTCCAACTTCCTCTTCACAAAGGATGTCCTGGACCGTCAGGAGAAGATTTTGAAGATCCTACGGGCAGAAAAAGTGTTTGACAAATCCAACAACTACTTCGATGGACGGGTGGACAAGTTCAAGACCGCCCTGGCAAGGGCGAAGAGACTGAGGCAGTTACAAGTCAAGCACAACTGGGATCAAGATGATTACATGATGGCAAACGAATTGATGAGTGAGCCTGGGCCGTATGGATTGCATGCAAGCATGTACCTTGTATGTTGAGTGCGCGGTCATCTTTATCTCTCAGTCACTAATCTCTGTAGACCACCCTCCGAGACCAAGGAACCCCAGAACAACACAAGCTATTCCTCGAACCTGCCGAGAACTACAAGGCAATTGGATGCTATGCTCAAACAGAGCTGGGCCATGGCTCTAATGTGCGGGGTTTGGAGACAACTGCGACATGGAATCCAGAGGACAAGACCTTCATATTACATTCTCCACACCTTACTGCTTCGAAATGGTGGATTGGCTCTCTTGGACGGACAGCCAACCATGCAGTGGTAATGGCACAGCTGATCATTGGGGGAAAGCAGTATGGACCACATCCATTTGTCTGCCAGATTAGAGACATGCAAACACACGAGCCTTTGGAAGGTATTCATGTCGGTGACATTGGGCCCAAGTTCGGTTATAATACAATGGACAATGGGTTTCTCCTGTTGAATAAGGTCAAGATTCCACATATCAACATGTTGGCCAAATTCTCTAGCGTCGATCCCGAATCCAACAAGTACCTCAAGCCATCTTCGCCCTCGCTCATTTACGGTACTCTTACCTGGGTGCGGTCTACCATAGTTTTGCAGTCTGGAGGAGTTCTAGCCCGAGGTGTGACTATTGCAACTAGATATGCATCTGTCAGACGTCAATTCCAGGATCGGGATGCTCCAGCTGATGCTCACGGAGAGAACCAGGTCCTAAACTACACAATGGTGCAATTCCGTTTGCTTCCTCTACTGGCAGCTACATTTGCTCTACACTTCACTGGGAAAGCCATGATGGGTCTGTACCAGGAGAACCAGAAGAGAATGCAGTTGGACGTCGGGAAAGTCGCGGATACCAACCGAGGAGCTGGTCCTGAGGAGACTCACTCCGCAAGTGATCTCCTGGCTGATCTGCACGCCACATCGTGTGGATTAAAGGCTCTTGGCAGCACAACTGCAGCCGAGGGACTTGAGGTATGTCGTAGAGCATGTGGTGGACACGGATACTCTAGCTTCGGTGGGATCGGCGCGTGGTATGCAGATTATTTGCCAACCACCACTTGGGAAGGAGACAATTACATGCTAACTCAACAAGTCGCTCGCTACGTAAGATCTTTAAGTACTCTTGATGGTGCAGTTGCTAATGCACATCTCAGCTCCTCAAGTCTGCTCGTGCCGTTTTGAAAGGCAGCGCCCCTGATAACGACACGTCCCGCATTTTTACCAACTTTCTTCAAAAGCAAGATATGGGCGCAGCCTTTGATATCCTTGGCTCCGACAGCGACCTCGTCGCCGCATTTGCCTGGCGCACATCCTTCCTCACATTCGAAGCTCTCAAGCACAGAGACGTTGAGAAGAACAGCTGGAACTCCCTGCTCGTAGACTTCTGGCGTCTTAGCACAGCTCATTCTCAATACCTCGTAGTCAAAAACTTCTACGACGCCTTGCAATCTGAGAGTCTTAGCTACGAGCTTGATCCCGCCACCATCGATGTTCTCCACAAGCTATTCCGTCTCTACGCACTCAACACACTTGAGAAAGAAGCATCTGAGTTCTACTCCTCATCCGCCGTTACCGTTCGCCAGATCCAACTCGCGCGCACGAAATCGGTGATGAAGCTGCTGGAAGAGATTAGACCACATGCGTTGCGATTGGTTGATGCGTGGAACTTTCCAGACTGGCAGCTGGACTCCAGTTTGGGCAGGAAAGATGGCAAGGTGTACGAGGACATGTTTTACAGAGCCAGCGAACTGAACCCTCTGAATGGGCTGACTGTGGATCCCTATCCCGAAAGTGATATTTTGATCAAGAGGGACGAGACGAGCAAGTATAAGAGCAAATTATAGTTGTGGTGACTAACTGGTCGCATTGTACGGTTTATGAGACTCGGAAACCCCAAAATTAGATAGATTTCTATGCATTAAGTTGATAAAATTCAAGCCCCACTTTTACTATTCTTCAGTCCAATGCCTGTCCGCAATGCGCTCAAGCCATCCATTTCAGCCATGCAAACAGATGTCAGTCATACATACTGTAAGTGTTCTGAGCCTTATCCTGACAGTCACTTAAATGCTAAGAAGAGTTGAAGATAAATATCGTCGCATGCTAAAATTCCGAAAACCGTACCGCGCAACACAATACGCAGTGCAGTATTGATTTACCTTCCATTATTATGGCCTCGCTTAATCTGGCAACCTAGAGGGGGGCTCGGTCGCTTGACAAGCAGTTTTGTTAAAACCTTACTGCATGGTTCGACGGCGGCGGATTGAATTGCCTTGGTAAGCTGCTAAGGTGCTTCAGTGGCCAAAATATACTGGATGACTCTCTCAGGATGCTAAGAACTACTGTAGCACAAAGATACTGGCCAAATAGTCGCACTGGGCTATGTTGCCACCTTTACTAGTAGTACTTCACATCGTGTTTCTCTTACTCGGTGGCGGGCTAGGTGTAGTGATCATCCGGGAGGTGATTAAAGCCCCCATTTAACTACGTATGCTATTGAAGGCATGCACTTGACGGTTGGCGCTAGCTTAGCTCAAGCAGTATTACGCGCTTTTAACGTCTATTGGGAGTAATACGTTGGCCCCCAAGAAAGTGCCTCCCTCTAGTCCCTTTGCCCTACCCATATTTGAGAGCAACGGTTCGTTTCTGCGCTATTTCCCTCTTGACCGACTTGCCATTCATCCTTGCTAACTATATCTTCCGTCAGGACAGCGCCCCTGACCAAGTGTCACCCAGCATGAGAAGGGCGAGAAGCAAGTGGATGCCTGCTCTTCAAGCCCTTGTCCCGTGATGAAACAATTGATTTGGATATAATGTGACCTAGCCTCAATGTTGTCACATACGACCATAGACTGAAGAGAATTGGGCATCCCGTCCGCTCTGCCATACACAAGCTTCAGATCGGCAGATTAGTAGTTGGGTGGGTGACCACCAGCGAATACCTGCTGTTGTATGTTTTGGGCACTTCTTTTTTAATATACATCTCCACTCCCTACCACAGAATTATTTTGGTAGACTTCGGGTGCTCTCTGTTCTGGGCCTACTTTACAGTACCTACCCTATCCGTCTCAAAGTCTGCTCGAGAAATTGTTCATTCAATCAGCACCAAGTTGGATAATTCATTGGCACAAATCCCCAACTGCCAATTTCATCGGTGTCAAGTTGTCTGAGACGAACAGTACGTTGCGACCACAAATAAAATACGTTCAATAATTCAAATCCACTTCAAAGCTGTCATCAATAGCCGGTCGTTTCTGCCAGCTCGTTTCAAGGCGTTACTTGAATCTCCCATTCTAATCACATGCTGTTTCCCGAGTTTAGTGTCAGCGTCAATCACTGTCAGTGGAGGTTTGAATAATACCTCGCTCGCCCTTGTGTAAGGTTGAGCACATGGAAGCTGCTCCTGCTACGTCTATTGAACTACTGGCTCTAGCCGAGGATCAGTATGAAGAGACTTTTAGAACAAGATATTGGCCTGCTTTGTATTCTTGACCTTGAGATAGTATCTATCGCATCACTATATCCCTTAAAGGCAAGTTTTTCTTTGCCAAAATCGGGGTTGATCAAACGTTGGATTGACCTTCGCTACCTTTCGTGACCTCGGTATGAGAGGATTCGCTATGTAAGTCTATTCTTAGGAACTGTTGAAGGGTTCTGTATTTAGAATTGCTGCTATCTGGCCTAAGAACATGCTTCCTATACCTGTGACTTACAACAGCGTCTGTAGCATTTGAAAGCAAGTCTGCGACCTATATTCTAGAGCCGTCTTTCCTCCAAGCATTCGATTCAGTTTCGGAAGATTGTGGAAATTTTACAGAGGGTCGATAAGATACTCTGCATCTCAATAAAAAATATTTTTTTATGAAAAAAGTGCAGTTATTCATTCGGTCGTTCTGTCTACATCGACGACGAGCTAGAAAAATGGTATCGCTCAGATCACCGGCTGGGTGATTATTCTTGCCCATATTTTGCCGTATGGCCATCGGTCACATCACCAGGTTCACGTTGCTTGAACCAAAGCCCATCATACGCTCCCCTAAAGGGTCCTGCGCGTGATGGGCAACAAAGATATGAGTTCTACCATCAAGTTCCCAACGTGAGCTCTTTTCTACTTATCTGTTAAAATATGCCCATTCCACAAGTACTCGCCATGTTTACGCTCGAGTCAATTACGAGGCTGCTCATCCAACCCTTGTTTGCACCTCGCCACACCTCCACATATAGCCACAACCAGTCTTGCAGCCCCCGTCACTCATTAACGTGACGACGTCAGTCTTGAGGACTAGGATCCCTACTGCGCGTGAAGCCTCGGGAATCTCGAGATATTCAAAAATAGGGACGAAACGTGTGGGGGATGGTCCTTGTCGGCTGTGCTCTAGATGTAATCTCTCCACGCACACTATGAGATCGAGATTTGTCCCCAATCGCGTCTAAGAGAAGCTATTGAGCAGCATTAATTCTTGGCGCAGCTTGTGGTGGGCTGTGACGGTTCGGCATCTCTGACTCTGTAAAGCGGTAGTAAGTTGCATATTTCTCTACGAGCCTACCTGAGAAAGTAATTTCTTTTACATTCTCTTCAGAAGCAAGGACTCTTACAGGTTAATTGCATAAAGAGAAAAAGAGTCTGTCATGCGAGAAAGAGGTTGACGTTCGGCAGGTTCAGGGCCTGCTCTCCCCTCGAACGCCCCGTACAGAAGCTCTTGAAACGATATCAGCAGTCTGACCGGAGAGGTGAGTCTATGTTGTGAAACCTGGCGTTGTATATATCTATGTAATAAATAGATATTTTGGAGGGGGAAGGAGTGTGTAACACAATCTCCTAGCAGAATCGTTGAACTTGTATAACTTGATTTTCTTCTGGCCCTTACCTCCACTCTAGGAAGAGCTGGTCTCAACTATTCCATAAGATCTGGTAATACGCCTAGCCACAGCTTCACCACTCCACTTCAAAAAAAATTAAAATTAGCTATGTTCAATTGACGTTTGGGAAACTGGGGGATAGTCGCGATATCAGGGATTCCAAGACATCATCCTATCACGCGTCTTGAGAATCAAGATCTGAAGATATTGGAACAGACAAATTGGAGATTTATACATACATAAGCTCCAGTCACTGTTCCGAGTGCAACAAACGGAGCAGTATGCTCGCCTGCGAACCAGAGACTCCGGTCCGGGAGCCCTGCCCTCATATTCTCAATATCTTTATCTGCTTCTTCGACACCAGTGCGGATAGTGGTGTAACTACCATTCCCAGCAAGATCGTCTGCGACCCAGGTAGTCGCTAGACACTGGACAGGAATACAATCGTTCGAGTCCTCGTTGAAATAGGGTAGCAAAGAGTAATAGGCTCTGAAGAACTTTATCAAGTAATCGTCTCGTTCTTTTTGTGATGTCTTGGATGTAAGCTCGGCTGCAAAGGCTACGGACTGGTCACCGAAGAGGTAAAACAGAAGCGTCGGGTGGGCACAAGAACCAGGGAGGGTGGCTAAATCTACAACCTCCTGGTTCCATTTGTTGGGGTTTGTGTTTTTGGCGTACTGAGGAGAAAGCCATTGGGAAAACCCGGTGAAAGGCTTCTCATCTGGGGACTCTTCGCTGCCTAACCAGAATGCCCTGGGGAACGTCACATAAACCTGTCAGAAGTTAGCAAGCCAAGTTGCGCGTGAACTTGATGAGACTAACCTTTTCTAGAGTGCCATAACCAATGGCATATACCGCTTGAGAAAACCTAGCCGGCAACTCAGGACGAAAAACTTGAATGTTCTTTTTGAGCCATCCAAGTGGACAGGTAATCACGACCTCGTCAAAGTCGAGCACAAGCCCGCTCTCGGTGTGGACTGAGATCTTTTGATGGACATTTTCAACCAAGTTGACTGTGGAGGAAAACTTGATCTTGGCACCATGAATAGCGGGCTTTGCAATATTGGCAAGGATCTTCTGATATGTTCCTGCACAGAAGAGGTTCTCTAACACCGTGAGCAGCGAACGAAGTCATATGATTGCAATGCCAAAATGACTAGTGAAAAGAGTGGAGCTAGAAAAAAGGAATTAAAGGCTCGAGAATTTTAGGATCTCCAACACTTTCGAACCACTTGGAATGCTCAGAACCTGAGAAGTTTAACTGCACTAGTACGTACCTCCGTCAATACATTCCTCGAGCCAAAAGAACTTCAAGCTCTGGGTCTTAATTGGGCTACCAACGAATGCTCCCCACATTTCCGTCATCTGCAACAAAATCTTCCGTTGATCTGCCTCTTGCTGCCCAGAGAACATGTCTTGGACCTTTTCTGCGAAATAGTCATAAAGACTTAGCTTTGGGTCAATGGTAGTAGTATGTGCGGCAGAATACTATCCGAATTATCAGTAGCTGGTGACCTCTGGCTTTTTCAAAAATCAAGAAAACAATTGTCTCTTGAATAGACTGCAAGTTCTAGAAAGGCACGAGCTACCTTGAAGGCCTGCACAATGATGTTCCATAATGTATCATTCATGGACTTCCCATCCTTCAAAAGTTTCCCATTTTCATCGAAAACGTTGATGTTCTCCCCCCAATCATGGGTTGCAGTACCCGTCTCCGTAGCCAGGTCAAGAATTGGGTTATGATCTGTACCATGGATCCAGTTGGCACCAAGGTCAACAAGCTGACCAGAAAGCAGTGGTACTTGGTGAACGCGGCCCCCGATACGGTCTCGCGCTTCCAAGATAGTGACGTCAAAGCCAGACTTGAGGAGAACATCTGCGCAGCGTAGGCCGGAGATCCCAGCGCCGACTATACAGACTGTAGGAGGTGTCGCATGGGGTCCTTTGCGGCGGATCTAAGTGTGTTACATCAGTCCGGAGTTCTTGGTTCGAGCAGAGCGCATTCCCTAGGTGCTTTGAGACCTCGTCGCCTCTGCTGCTTGCGGGTTCCGAAAAAGTTGGCTTGTGTCATGAAATCTTGCAGTAATCACCTTGATTTCGGCATCCATGTCGTGCACACGGACAGTTTCATCTGACTCGCACCACCCAGTTCGCTGGCAGGATATGAGATCTTGGTAGATCCGAGAAGAGCTCCTGTGAGATAACAACGTATGAGAAATATTGTGAGAATCCATTTTGAATAGGGAGTAATGTAACTGCTTCGATGTCTCGAAGAATGTGGAGATGCATGGCTTGGAAAGGAAGGCTGAACGAGGAAATAAGGGATCAGGGAGAACATTTGAAGTGATTCCCAAAACGTTGATGACTTTCTCGCTCATGATAGCCAGTCAAGACAGAACTAGAGATGATGGCTCAAAGAGCCCAATCAGGCATTGGAAGTGATGAGATTGTTTCTCATTGATACATTGAGACAACGAGGCAACACCCGATCAGCTGGATGCTTGATAAAGCGAAGCACGATGAGATGGGGCGAGTGAAATTTTACATACAATATAGAAGCCGATCGAGGTAAAGCTCTGTCATTCTGCATCTACGAAGAAGTCCTTTGTTACCAATTTGCCTTGCGTACTGCGCTCTCAACACATAGTTACTTGGAAGTATGTTGTCGTTCTCCTAAATGTCGTCATCGAGGCTAAGCGAAACCTTGAAGCCCATCATGTCGTCGTTAATCACACAATACGGTTAAGCCCGCCATTCAGGGGCTGAAGCTCAAAAACAAACAAATCCCTAAGCATCTCCAGATCCGTATGCCCCACCCAAAATGAGAACCTCGCGAATCTCCCAAGATACGACCAAAATTATTAACCAAACATCGCTTTCTCCAACAGGTAGAAGGAGCACACGATCTACCCTCTCTCGGTTCGCACATAGTGGCGCTGTCAAAAAGGAAGAATCACCAGTGTCGGAAGAGGCTCTAGATATCGAAGATGTCATTCCTTCACGGAAACGAAAGCGCACTGTCGCATCCCGAACTCCCACTAAGCAGTTGCCGAAGAAGACTGCGACCATCAAATCGGAGGTCGAAGAGAGCATAAAGCTTTCTCCCTCGAAAGAGCCCAAAGTCCGCAAGCCAGCGCGCAAAGTCAAGAACAAAGACACGGGTGATGTCGAAATACACCCACCGAGTGACTGGGCTGAGGTCTACTCCACAGTCAAGGAGATGCGTACCACGGGTGCTGCACGGAATGCTGTGGTGGATACGATGGGATGCGAGAGGCTGGGCCAGGAGACGGTTACGCCTTTGGTCAAGAGATATCATACATTGACGGCCTTGATGCTTTCATCGCAGACAAAGGATACGACGAATGCCATGACTATGAACCGTCTCTATACGGAGCTACCAACTTACAAGGAGGGCGCGCCTGCTGGTCTCAACCTGGAAAACATACTGGCCGTGGATCCGAAGCTATTGAATGAGTTAATCTGGGCCGTTGGCTTCCACAATAACAAAACAAAGTACATAAAAGCTACTGCAGAGATCCTCCGAGATCAATATAATGGCGATATCCCAGATACAATCGAGGGTTTGATGTCTCTACCCGGTGTAGGACCAAAGATGGCATATCTGTGTATGAGTGTCGCATGGGGCAGAGATGAGGGGATTGGAGTCGATGTGCATGTGCATCGCATCACCAATCTATGGGGATGGCACAAGACAAAAGGGCCCGAGGAAAGCAGGCTGGCATTGCAGGCCTGGCTACCAAAGGAGCTATGGCATGAAATCAACTGGGTCTTGGTTGGCTTGGGACAAACGATTTGTCTACCGGTGGGGCGGAAGTGCGGTGACTGTGAGCTTGGGCTAAGAGGGCTCTGTAAGGCTGCGGACAGGAGTAAGGTTACCGTTGCCAGGAAGCTCAGGGCAGAGAAGCTTGTGAAGGGCGAGGGTGGTGAGGTCGCCAAGGAGGAGAAGGTCGAGGTTGAGGGGTTCGTGAAGGAGCTTAGAGCCAACGCGGATCCTAAGCAACCTTATTTGGTGAAGGAGGAGCCAGGCTTGGATGATGGGGTAGAAGGTGCAGAGGCGGGTGCTGCGCGTGAAGCGGACAATCTATTTTCGACCAAATCGAAGCGCAGGAGATGAGTCTCGAGCAGTATACGAAAGATTTTGAGTAGTGTCATATGGCATTGACGCGTAAAATCTGGTCTTGTATCAAGTCATTCTCGGAACTTAACATCCATAATTGCTCATTTTGAGCTCCATTAAGACCCAACCGCGCTAGACATGGCCCAACCTCAGCTCTCCTTTCATGCAGCCGGTTTCTCCAGATTCGAGATGTACTTCCTGGAGTAGGAAAACTAATCATCCAGCGAACCACATTTGTGAGACACGCAGCAGCTATTTATTCCCTAGCCCAATCAGAGGCATCTAGCTGCCATACCGAAACACTTGGTTGCAAATGAACGAAAATGGGCCGGACTGCTGCTTGTCAAATAAAAGGAGGAGTTCAGTTCGTTAACGGGTGACGATCTCGTTGATTAAAAACGGTCACGGCCCGCACGAGAATAGGGAGTTTGCCACGAGCATGCGAGATCTCATAACTCTTTTAACACCCAGACGCTTTACGGTACAGCAACAGCAAGATTCAGCGGAGGGATATATCGTTAACAAACCATGACCAACTACATGTCATGGGTGTATTGCAACACTATGTGCGACGTGCTTTCATTCCGTAACGACGCGATCCACCTACGCAATCCAGAACCAAACTCTCTCGACGATGTTTCTCGGGTGCTGCTCTGGCCACTGTCCGTCTTCGGCATCGAGCGTTGCCTTTCCAGTGGTGATATCAGCATCCTCTGGCTTGATGAGCGAGCTTCGCTTCCAGATCTTCCAGAAGCCGTAGAGACTGAAGAAAATTGGGATGCCGATGTAGGCAGCGAGAAAGTCTGGGAGATGTTAGTATTTTGAAATCGGAGCCACTCGGCGGGGAGGGATGACTTTCCCGTAACGTTCCAGTTCTGATGGTGCGCTCCAATGAAGATGTGGAATCCGTTGAAGAGGATGATGATTGTGAAGAAAGATAAAGCGGCATAGGCCGTGTATGGCTGGAAGTGTGACTTGAAGACGAGAGTATTGCGATCGACTCCTTGAGCCGCCAGCGCGTGGTAGAACTTGATGTACGCAACGCAGATTGAGCACCAAGTGAACAGCCCAGCGATCGTGGTCAAGTTTTGGAACCAGTTGAAGACCTCGGATGGGCCACCAGACTTGACAGACAGGTAAGTGAGGGCTGAGATGGATGCTGTGATGGCGACGCAGATGTAAGGTACACCGGCTGTGCTGCAGCGCAGGAGAAACCGTGGAGCTTGCTTGTTCTGGGCGAGGGCGAACAAGTATCGGGACCCGGTATACAAGAAAGCATTCGCAGAAGAGGAGGCGGATGTCAAGATGACAGCGTTAATGATGGAAGGTAGAACTGGGATACCAGCATTCTGGATACCAATGACCCAAGGAGAACGAGCAGCGCCAGCGGCATCTTCGTCTTGCGCCTTCAACAAGTGACGATCGTTGGAAGCAACGAGAACACCGATTGCAAGAGTACCGAAGACATAGAAGAAGAGGATACGCCAGAAGACTCTGCGGACTGCCTTGGGGATGTTCTTGCGGGGATTCTCGGCCTCACCGGCCGCAACAGCAACCAATTCAACGCCCCCATAAGAAAAGGCTGCGTTAACGAGGACGGAAAAAAGCCCCAAGAAACGGCCAGTCGCGCCTGCTGAGCCATATTCCTTCATAGCGCCTGGCTTCTTCCAGTAACGGAATCCCAACCTGTCATGGTTTGGCCCACCACCGAGATCAATAACAAACGCCATGATCAAGAGGCCAACAATCGTCACGATCTTGATACTGGCAAATATGAATTCGGCCTCTCCGTATATATTGACAGCGAAGATGTTCAAGCAGACCACGACGATAATGATAATGGAGATCCATACAGCAACGCTAATATGCTCGGCACCTTTCCAGTAATCTATGACAATTGCGGCTGCTGAAATTTCGGCACACAGGGTGATAGAGGAGGCATACCAGTTCTACGTCGAACCTGTTAGTCTCAGAACTCGTACTTATCGCTACTACCAAAGTGTATTTGAGCGATAGAAGTTTCTGAAGGCTTACATTCCATCCGACAGCAAATCCTAAAGCGTCATCGACGTAGCGTGCACAGAATTGAGGTACAGAGCCGGGAAGAGGGAGCCAGGTTGCCATCTCACCCAAGCACTGCATCATACCGAAGACCGCGATCCCGGTGAAAGTGTAGCCGAGAAGAACGGATAGAGGGCCAGCACGAGTGAAAGCGCTTCCGATGCCCAAAAAGAGACCAGTGCCAATTGTTCCACCGAGAGCGATGAATTGGATGTGTCGAGATTTGAGTCTGAAAAATGATCCGTGGTAAGCGAGACGGTAATAATATGGTTAGGATGCTGGACCTACCCTCGAGTCACGTAGCCATACTCTTCAGCTTCTTCCAAGTTACCATAGAGGTCGGCAGCTTCTTGGATCCGGCCGCTCTTGCTCTCGATACTGGTATGGAGGTCTACATAGTTATTATGAGCATGACCATTAAAGTTTGGCGAGCCACTGCCGGTCTCATTCCCAGCATATTGATCTTTCTCCATGGCGGTGGCTGGTCCAACGGCGATTGAGTTCAAAAATTGAAGGGGTAGATGAGGGATGTCTTAGGCAATACGTCGGGGACACGAGCTGATCTTATAGATACGGAGTACCAGCCCAGTAGCAGTAGCACAGCAGAGGCCGGCGTCCTTGTACTTGAGAAGAGAGCATAATGAGGAAAAAGCTAAGACAATTTGTACTAGGAACCACACTTAGGGGCGTAAGGGCAGATTTTTGCAAACTTAAGCCTAGGGGATGATCTTTCGGGATATTCGAGATCACCGACGTTCTTTGATCCGCCAGCTACCATACCATACTTGGAATGGTTGGCAGCTCGTTTTTGCAAAAGACTGGCAGCCTTCGGAAGTATTGACAGGCGTATCTCCTTGCTCTGGGCTGATGATTTGAGTGGGTGATATGGAACATCGGCCTCGTGCAGAACCCCTGGGAGTGAATGCAGTAGTGTTGGCAGAACCTCCAGCTTCTGCTCCCTATGCTGAATGTTGGTAGGTGTCCAATCAGTTCAAAGTCTTTCTTGATCGTCAGCCTTGACCTAGGGAGCCCAGTCACCGCTGCAACAGGTCTCCCGACCAGCTATCACTGCCGACACTTGGCCTGATAGGACGTCAGGTTCTTATCTTCTTTTCTTTTCCTGATGCCAAGTTCGGCAGCTTCGAGATCATGAAATCACTGTATCACACGATAGGATTGTCGCACTGGGAGGAAGCCACGGAATTCTCCTGCAATCTGTTAACTGCGACATCTTACTTAGATGTGGCCACCAGTAGATTCCAAGCAATTGCTGATTCAGGCTGACTTGCACCATGTCAGGTCTCTCGAATGGGCGGCAAGAGTCTGAAGATATTCTCAAAGCTTGAAGACGCTAGAAACAAGTCGAGTTTGGAAGAAGCCTCACTTGGCTCTCGGCGAGGTTGTTAGCAAGAAGGCTTAAATTGGCAGCAGGCTGACAGGAAACCGAGACGTGGGGAGAAACGGCACCTTAGGCAAGATCTTCAGAGGCAGGCTGACAGGAGGCTCGAAGCCCATACACCTAAGTCACAAGCCCCAAGCCACAGCGATAAGGTAACTGGGGATCCCTCCCGAATGCCCAGACAGCACTTGCAAAGCTTGTTTCGAGCTCAACTCTCGAGATCACGAGAACTTGGAATACAAATGACTCCAGATCCGCAGCGATGATCAGGGAGCGATGCAGCCGTACAAAGTAAGTACTGTAGCACTACGCAGATCTCACTTCACCTGCATATTCAATCGACCATTGGTTCCATATTACGCCTCGTCTCCGGCACTCTCATCCGAACTAGTAAACGCCTCTTGGCGCGTGTAAACCTTTTCGAGAGGACGCGAGCATCCTGTGTATCGGTGGCTTTGAGGATTCGAACAACATCGAGGATTGTGAGTAGAGCACGCAAAACTGGAGATCAATTGCGTGTTGGGGCCGTTTGAGGGAAGGTAGGTGATCGAGAGCGTTCTTAGTGCTGGTGGCCCGTTGCAACTGTTTTCATATGGCATAGAGACACTGCTCTGAGAATGACGATGATAGACAAGTCGAAAGTAGCACTGAGGGTAACGGCGCCTCAGGGCACATCTTGCATGGAGGAAGCATGGCTGCTACCTTTCGGCAAAATTGGGGATTTTCTCGAGCACTAAAATTCCGACTGGATGGCCGAACCGAGAGAAAGCGATATCCCACAAGAATGAGAGAAGATATTGACTCGTTTTACGTCGACAGTAACCACCCCAGAATATCCATCTCGATTTCTTTTGGGGTTGTTCGGACTGCTGGAAACTAATATTTGGGCTGGCACTGTTGTTCCGCACTGCTCTGAGTTTGAAAATCTGACGTAGCAAATTTTATATTGCAGTCATAAAACATCATACGAGAGTTCCGCACCTTTTGTTTTTTACTAGTTAGCCTAGGGGAAGGAGGGAGGGGCTATGCTGGGCGACATCAGCCCATCATCAATTTTCCAGGACAAAATCGACGTTGATTGCGATATGCAGCAAAATTTAGGATTTTCGCACTTTTCGAACGAGAGAGTCTTGATCGGTGCAACTGCAACTTCTACCTCGGATCCGAAATATTCGTTTTCGTCAATCAAACTCAATCCTCTTTCCCTTTAAGGACCAACCCCCCAACGTCTTCCCAACCACGTACCCAGCATACACACCTGTAACAATCGTAACTGGCCATTTCTGCCACTCCCTATCCCAGTCTAACGGAATCGGCACCGCGCCTACCCACGCACCCAGGAAAGAACCCACGGCACCGCCAAACACCTCGTCGAAAGGACTGTACAGCGAAGCTATCTCACGCCACTTCTTGCCGTCGGAACCGTGTACGTAGATGAGAGGGAAGAGGGCGAGGAGAGCGATGTGCGCAGAGCTGAGGAGCGTGTGAGGAAGATGGGTAGTTAAAGGGGCGCCGAAGAGGATTTGGAGGAGGGTGAGGAGCGGGATGGAGAGGGTTGCAAAGAGGAGGGCGATAAAGGACGTCTAGGTAGCACGACTTAGCAGTGTGAAATAGACACAACATTAAATCATGCGGGCGCGTCATTCTCACCAAAATCCTCGTAGCGACCACTCCATCGGCCTTCTTCGGAGTATTCAGCTTAACCTTCTTTACAACCTTAGCATTGCTGCCCACAGGGGGCAAGCATAGCGCCACGTATAGGATCTGCAGCGCTGCCAGAGGCAACAAGGACCGAAGAAGCGTCGAGGTCGGGTCTGCCACCAAGGCTGGAAACCGGAGGTAATATGCTGAGAGCAGAATCGTGGGATGAATCTGTGAGAAGATACGTGCTAGGTCATTGGGTAGAAGCTCGGTCGGGAGAGAGGACTTGATGGTAATGACCTGTGCTGAGGCATCTTTGCTCGACATGGTGTTACAGCGTCAATCAGTGGCATCTGGGATCAAGGAGGGGGGAATTTGAGATGCTCATGGGCGTAAGTTGAGAGCTACAATTTGGTCTTGGCACGGCGATTCGATGTTCCGGGTATGAGCAAAACACATTGATTGTAAAGTCTAATACAAGAGCTGCGACAAGTAGTTATGAAGAGCGTCGAATGCTTTTGATATATTTAGTTCATATATTATCATTGTGGTGGCTTTGGCGTTGCTACTGCCTATCGTATTCAGCGCTTTGCAACAGTACTTCTGGTTCAAGAGTCGTGTATCCTTATTTAGCCCCTTATGCCAGCATTTGTGATTTCCCATTCCCACGCCAGTCTTATCCGCATCTCCGTGATAGCAAGCTGATTGCTTAGGACTTCAAGGACGGCTCCGATCAGACAGTAGTAGCTCCAGCTTTTGGTATCAAGTTCCTTAACGACAAATCATATACTATATCCTCGATCTTCTTGACGCTGTACTTGATGCTGTCGCTTCTCCGTCTCAATGAATCATTCTTGAGATTCAAGATCTGAAAACCGGCATGGACGTCCTTGACGAACTGGCTGATCTGTAAAGGTCTCTGATAGTCTCCCAGCGTGACAGAGTTAATGGCAAGGCGGGAGAGCTCGTCGATGAGAGTTACAAGGGACTGAAGGTATTCCTCGATTGTGATGTGGAAGGCGTCCCGGTCTTTGAGATTTACGGGGACTGTTTTTGTAAGTTGACGTTATGAGACAGATTGTACAATTTACCGTTCAGGATTTCTCCAATCTCTTCGATTGTGAGAAGCTTGCCCTGCTCGGCCGTGCCCTTCATGCTCAGCCCACCAAGCCATCCGCAGAGCAGGATCGAGAAGACGACGTTCTGCACATCGCGGGTCCAGAGACCGTTGTACTTGTAGTATGGGGAGTTTGACGTGACGGTGGCAAGCTTGCTGATGCTGTCTACTTCTTCTTTGATCGAGTTTTCAGCGGCATCGAGAACGGGTTTCACTGCGACATGTTAGATAGCTCGACGAAATGAGGGCTTTTCCCACAGTTCGCGGCTGGTGTGGAATGCGCTCTTGAAAGGATAGAGTGCGTGTTTTTGCTTTGTCTCTCGAGCGTCTGCGTGATAGCTCGAATTTGGTCTCTGACTTCGGCGTCGTCGTCGATCTTGGTTTGGAGCTGCTCGAAGATTCGAGGATCGACCATTCCCTGGTTTGCCATTTTAAGGCTTTCAGCTTATGGTTGACCGTAGTGATGCGAATTAGCAAAACTTGATGAGCGTTCGCTTGGTCCAGGGCGAATTCATTTAGAAGTCATACGCTCGCATGTTATGATTGCAGGCAGAATTCAGAGTCATCATCACCCTGGGTACAGCAGGACGCGCCCTACCTACATCAGCTACGCATCTTTACTAAGCACAGCGCGATCCCGCGGATTCATCAATCGTAGATAAACCAAGTCTCTGGAAGTGTCGCAGATTTGAACAATTAGGAAGCACCTGGGCCATGAAGAATTTCACACTTTCGAAAGTCTCCTCGGGTCACTCGGACATCTTCTTCGCTATCTGGGCGAGCCCAAATTCGCAATGAAAATATAGGTTCGCGTCAATTGGAGGCAGTGTAATACCAATGACACAGTGGGAAGGAGCTTAGGCAAGCCCAGAGGCAGCTTCCCCAAAGACAAAAATAAGTATAATCAATGTGATCCCCTTAGGGATCTTTCAGAGATTAAACTGAAAAGAACAGATACTACACTTGATCTAAGCCAATAGGCAAAGAGAGCTGAGGAGAGAAGGAGAAGGTGTTGGGAGGGAAGAGCTGAATATATAGGTAAAACAAAATTCCAAATGGCGCTACTGAGAATTAGGCGAACTGCCATGTTTGCTCTGTTTGCACAGATCATGTTTTGGCGCAACCCATGTGAGTTCAGCTACATGACTAATCATAATATCTACCTATCTGGAGGGACAATACTGCGCGCAGCAGTCATAAGAGCCATACCACATCTTTCCTTACTCGTCCCTTGTTATGGATTTGGCTGTCTATGTCGTTTTGCTATTTCTGTGTGCTTCTATACATCCAAGACCTGAACCGTTTCCTACGTCAAGTTGGGCCACTTTTGCAACCTTGCCTACTTAGCCATTGACTCTTAGCTCACATTTCAGAATTTTATAGACAGAGTAAGTCAATTAGCATCTCTTTTCTTCGAAGAATCTGCCAGGTTTTAACGGCTCCCCAAGTACACTTAAGTAAGGAGCCTTTCCTTCGTCACTTATTCCTTGGGGACCTATATGGTCGTCATGCAACATGATACGAGCCATGTACTAAAACTCTCCACCATATCAGCAACTCTCCAGAGCTTGATAGACCCAACGATGAACGTAACTCTAGGATATCTATCTGAAACACGTGAGCCAGCAAACCGCCTCCTCATGTGCTGTATGTATTTTCTCACTTATCAAACCCCATGATTTCTCACCAATTTCCTTGTGCTTGTCAATCTACTATCATATGTATCATAACACGAACTGCATTACTATGCGATTTCTGTTGTTGAGTACCACAAATTGGCTTTTTTCTTTTTACTTTCTTTGAATTTGAACAAGCGGTACACAAGAGTGGTTGAGAAGTAGGGTCGATGCTGTTGACTCAAGCCCCCACCAAACTTACTCATATAGCATCACACCTCCTGTCAAGAGACTTAAGCGCATCTACACTCTGAATCCCATCATCTCTACCTACGACCCCTTCCTGTTGATTTAATTCGATCCTTTTGCTTGCAAAGAAACCAAAGCCCAGCCCCTCGAAAAATGTCTCCTTATATAGCAGGAATATATACATCTGATGCAACAACTGACTATGAAGTGTCGTATGTTAACAGTATATAATATCTATGGTAATTGACTACTGGTGAGGAAAGTTTCGCTGCTAGTGTATATAAGAGCAAGAAGAATACCTCTAGGGTCACAGAGACTGCTAAATGACCCGTTAGAAGAAGTCGGAGTAGTGAGGGAAACCATCTTTCTCGGAACAGAGAATAGCAACTTTCCACCACATATGGAACGTGGGTGGGCCGTGCGATGCAGCTCATAATTGTACCGAGTGTTTGATGCGGAAGATAAATTTTTTTGTGAATTCAACAGTCATGAAAAGAAAAACATATCTCAATCGTTCAAGTCCTCTCGTTCTGTATGTTATCAGATCGTGTTATCCATCTGACCAGCTTTGGCCATATTGAATATCAGAACTTTGCATTTTAAGCAGTAGGCGATGATTTACATAGCCCAACCATGGCGATATCCAAGGAAGCAAAAAAAATTTGGCCAATGCAGAAGTAAAGTGATTTCCACCACATCCTCAGATATTTTACATAATCAGAGACTCATATAATATGACGTTGCCTCTCCCATTGAAAAGAGTATTCTATTTAAGTCACTTGATTGTATGAAAACTCTTGAGCAGACGTAGCAGAAGCAGATCTCAAAGAAACAGATGAGAAGAGAGAAAAATGAGCGTTATTCAAACAATTATGAATTGCCCCTCATTTACCCCGCCAAATGCGCAGCAAACCTCTTAAAGTCCCACAACCACTTCTGAGCTCTGTCCCAAAAGGTACTTACAGACTACAACATGACAGGCCACTGCCATGACGAGCATGATCTTGCAGGTCATGATCACGATCATACAAGACATGACCATTCCGACAACATAACGCCCGCCCTCCAATACTCGCTCTACCAACATATTAACTTCGACGATATCACTACTTTGAATGAAGCGCAAATCAATTCCGGAAAGGCTATAGTAAAGAAGACATGGGCTGAAAGATTGCAAGATGAACCAGAGCTCGAGAGTGATGCGGACGAGCAACTGCTAATTTACATCCCGTTTGTGAGCCCTCCCCTATTCAGTGATTCAAAAACTAACGAGAGCTTTAAATAGCTTCACAGGCCAGGTAAAGCTTCACTCGATACTTATCCGTACTTCGCTCTCCGATTCCGCGCCCCAAACCCTCAAAGTCTTCATCAACCGTGACGATCTAGACTTCTCAGCCGCCTCGGATCTCTCTCCCACCCAAGAGTTCAAGCTCTCCCAAACATCCGATGCGCAGGATATCCAGGTCAAGCGAGCTCTGTTTGGAAAAGTACAGAGCCTGACCTTGTTTGTGGAGGATAATTATGGAGAAAATGAGACGAGAATTAGCTATTTGGGGTTCAAGGGAGACTGGATGCAGTTGGGCAGAGCACCGACCAATATTTTGTATGAAGCGGCTGCAAACCCTAGTGATCATGCTGTGAAGGGAACGTCGATTAACCAGATGGGCAGCCATCTTGGTGGAGGTCACTGAGAAATGAAAATGATGCTGTATAGGCAGAATGAAAGTGAATGGCTATGCCAAGGAAAGACACTAGGTGTTATGAGTAAGATCAGTTTTTCCCTATGTTACATCTTAGGGTTCATTGTACATCCATCTAATATGAAGTATAGAAAAAGATACCACAGTTGCGGGAGAGTTTTCCAAGGCGGTCAGATGTAGGGTGTTTGATGCCGCTTTCGTGAGACCTCAACTCTTGAAAAAAGCACAGTGACTGTTATAAACGCATAAGAATTCTGAAAAGACTACATAAAGTCATCAGAATCATCGCCTTCACGATACTGGTTATTAGCCTCATCTGGGTCTTGTTCCTGAAACAACTCGTCGTATGCGTGATCTTTCTGCCACTTTTTCTGCTTCCGCTCCTCGGCTACTCTAGCTTCTTCTTTTTTCTAGGTGAACTTAGAAATTGAGATACTGGGAGGTAACGTGGAGGTAGCCTTACCCTGATTAACCTAGCAGCTTGGTCCTTCTTTCTCGCGGCTTTCAACTTTTCCTCTCTCTCCATTTGAAGATCTGGAAACCTCTCAACCTTTGTCTTGTTAAGACGATTGACTATGGGGTTCTCTCGTTGCGGAACCAGTATTTTCTTCACCTGAGACCACATATTTAGCACTTCTATAAAGCCATGTCTTTGGGGCAGACTAACCTTTCGAGGGTCCTTGAAACCAACTTGGCCAACTGCCATAGATCCATCCTTCTTGAGATTGGCCCATGGGGTGTAGATAATAGTAACATTATCTTTCTTGTTTCCTGTCCAGCGAATAAAAACCACGACTCAATCTCACCAGCCAGATACACACCTTCAATTGAGTTGGCCTTAGTCAGTTGTGCGCAATCGACGAGGACCCCTTCATCAATAGATTCCCAACTATCACCCTCTTTCATACGTAGATAGATATGCGCACTGGATAACTTGTCGGCGTGAAACCAGATATCTTCTTCCAGGCCATATTTTATCAGATCCTCGTCTTGAATGTGTTAGTAGAGCGAGTAACTTCTACAAATTCAGGCCGACTTACTTTCGACTTTATCTTTTCCGGCGTAAATTTCAGCCGACGGGGACACCACATTGGAGGTAAAGTAATAAACCATTGTGGCAGGAGATCAGTCTCATCGCCGTTCCCTGCTAGTAGCTGTGCAAATTGGCGAGGGAATCTTTTTGATATTGGCAACGCAGCTAGGTCGGTCCGGCCCACCGTAGTCCTCCATCCCCAGATTAATTGTCGAACTCTCCAAATCCATCATCCTTATCACAACGGTCTAGGCAAAATGGCACCCAAGCTGCCAACAAGCTGGGTACAATCGCTACCATCGTTTCTTCTCCCCAGTGAATTCCTCCCACTCACGGCGAAGCGTGGTGTCAAATATGGGTGGTCGACCGCCCCGGCTCGAGGAAAGCCAGGTCGATTCAATCAGAAGACTGCAGGATTGCCAACCCTTGAACACTCACCAGCGGCAGCACTCAAACGAAAAGACTTTACCCTGCCCTTGAGGACTGGAGCAATGGCTATCAAGAAGGGCATGACTGCGATGTACGATCCCGACACAGGAGTCAGGACGCCTTGTACGGTTTTACAATTCGACAGAGTACAGGTGGTTTCTCACAAGACGAGAGAGAGGCATGGGTATTACGCGGTACAAATGGGAGCTGGGTGGAAGCATCCGTCGAACGTTGCGAGACCGCTGTTAGGACATTTTGCCGGCGCAGAAGTCAGTCCGAAGAGATTCGTCACGGAGTTCAGAGTCAAGAATGAGAAAGGGCTGTTAAAGGTTGGAGAGACTGTTGGACCAGAGTGGTTTCTGGAGGGCCAGTTTGTGGATACCAGATCAGATTGTAGAGGAATGGGATGGGCGGGTGGTATGAAGAGATGGGGGTTTAAGGGTCAACCTGCTTCTCATGGTAATTCGAAGACACATCGTGCAATGGGTTCATCGGGTGCTTCGCAGGGAAGCGGATCCAGGGTTTTACCAGGTAAAAAGATGCCCGGACGAATGGGAGGAAATCAAGTCACCATTCAGAACCTCAAGGTATTGAAGGTGGATGCGGCAAATGGACTACTGGTTCTCAATGGGTGTATTGCTGGACCAAAGGGTTGCATTGTTAAGATCCAAGATGCGATCAAGAAGCCATGGCCAATAATTCCTGAGGCTGTACACGGGACAGAGAAGACAGAGAAAAATATGCTGGCAATGGCATAAGGAGTAAAAAGTGTACAGTAAATACTGGTACAATACCTGTAATCGGCAGTTTGGAGAGCAGAAATCCTTACTACGCCACACCAATGCATGCACTTCTCGCCTTCGAAATCCTAATCATCTACACGTCAGTAATCTCATCCCGACAAGTTTGGAGCGTAAGATCCCCTTCCGACTTGTTTCGGCTCCTCCTCAGTGATCTCAATTCCCCTGAACGGGTCATCCCCATCCAACAAATCAATTTTCACCCCATCCTTCGTCTCCAGACTCCATTCCGTCGTAACAAACATGCCCTGCCTCGTCGTCCTATGACTTTTAAATCGCATGGTTCCACTGCTCTTCTGACCCTTGACCTCGAAGTGAATATCGATTTTCCCATGTAGCATATTCATCTCGCCCCAGATCCACGGCATCTGACTTGCAAAGTAGATCTCCTCGCCGAGCTGCTCACGAGCTTTGGCAGATGTGCGAAGGGCATACATGGTTGAGGCGACGACGCTGCTAGACGATTTCTGGTAGTTGAAAATCCCGAGCATAGACGAAATCAGGATGACGAGGAAGATAGGGACGGTGCGGGCCCATTTCATGCCATTCTCTGGGATATCTGTTTCACTGATCAGCCGATTGCTCCATTAGAAGACATGAGCATACATACCTGGGAGCGCGCGATCAGCTCTCCTTGTCAATAGCGGCCCATCACCAGGCTTCGGCGGCGCGATCAAGGTCCTCCTCAGTAGCAAATTCCTCTGGATCAAAGGTCTGGCATTGAACAGCACTCTAGAGCGTAGCAATCGCGGCAACATCTTGCTCGGGGAAGCTCGAAGTTACAATTTAGTACAGGTGCTTTGCAAGTTACGGTGCAACAATACGAATTGCTCCGTCTGGTTTTGGCGAGGCTGCGGGTCCAGCCGAACGTTCTTCGACCGACCTGATTCTCCACCAGACATTCAGCATCACGCCAAATGGAGCAAACTTCAGCGAGGTTGAGGAAGACTTTCCGATATCCTTCAGATGATAACTCAGAAGATGAAAGTCATGAGGTGATGGATGAAGAGGGTCTGTCTGTCATTCTCTACATCTTTCATAGAGGCCAAATTTCTCAAGCCTTCTCTTCAGGCTGACATACAAGCTTCCATGCTAATACATATCGAACAGAGCAAGACTTCCTAATTCGAACAATGCAAGAGGATAACGCAAAGCGTAACAAGCAATATAATACCGTCCTCTTCCTCTTCACTCTGGTCGCCAACCTTCCTTATCTGCCAACTCTATTCGTCCGGCAAACCTCTCTCCTCTCCCTCCTTAGCATCAGCTCCCTTCTCTCTACATTATATCTCATCTATTGCTCTCCGCCAGGCAAGACTGGCATCGCGTTCCTTGATGATATCAATATGCCGTCCACACCTCAAAGTATGACCGCTAGGAAAAGAGCCATGCTGCAAGCAACCGATGGTCCTATCAAAAAGTATTTGCCGTACTTGAATATAGGGGTATGTTCTATACTGATTGCGTTGGGAGGTGTATCACGTAGGAAGGGGGTCGGGCTTTGGTTGGGGTTTGAATGGCTACCTGCCGTCGTTTATGTGGTTGTGGTCACATCGAAGTGGGAAATGGGGAGCGTGAACCCGGAGGAGGAGTTGGAGAGGCTGAGGTATGGGCTAAAGGGTGCGTGAGCTGGTGGCTTGGAATCCACTATTATTTCCCAAGCGAAGAGGAGGCATAGAAGGGGAAGCCGGCATCTTGCAGACAGAAATTTCCGTAGTATCTGAATGCTTCGACCGAGGCAACCCAAGTACTCACCGGGGGCACTGGGGCAGAGAATAACCCATCGTCCGTGGTGAAAAAAAAGAAAAAAAAATGGTGAGCCTCAAGGTGTGAGGGACCATTAGAGAACGGGAGGTAACAAGACTTGACCTTAGATTTGGAACATGGCCGTGCAAGTCACTTGACAGGGCTCGTATGTGTTAATTTTGACGCAAAGCTATCTATGCATGCCAGGTATGGTACTGCGCGGAAGCCTTGCTACATATCAATGCTCTCATTGAACCGCAAAACTCCATTTGCTTTTAGTACCCCATCGATACCCTCAGGCAGCCTTAGGAACGGGTAGTCTGAAATTACTCCAGCCTGTCGCTGCTCGGCAGATTTGTCTGTGACCAGCACAAGTCCTTGCGTCTTGATAGCCTCGATCAATGCTGGAACCATATTCTGCAAAAGAGTGTTAGAATTTCAACGTCAAGGAGAGACGAAGAGTAACTTACCAGTAGACGTGAAGAGCATATCAGGCCCATGAAGTTATTGTTCTGAGCGATCCTTACAGCCTCTTTAATCGAAGTCGTCCTCCTTCCACTGCTGGGAACTGAGTGTGATGCGTTTGATTCGCCCTCACGCCCAAGGTCGTTACATAAGAAAACAGGGTAATTCGGTTGCTTCCAGTTCAGGGCAGTACAGACGATCGGGTTGAATGAACTGAAGACGATGGATCTCATGACAGCAGGTGCCACCTCTCTTAGAGACCTTGCATGATCGAAGACGACGCCTAGTATCGCATCTCCGAAAGTATTGATGTTGAGAGTTGGACCCAAGCACAGAGACTTCTCTTCTTCTGCAGATGGGTACAAGACTTGAATATTGACATGCATACCTGCTGGCAGCAATGATAATGCATTATGCAGAGACACGGCAGAATTTGAAAGAACGCGATGCACATCGGCAGTGCTTGTTAGAGGCTGATCTGGAAGAGCTTCTAGGTCCCTAGCTTTACGTGCATGGCGAGAGCCAACGCTGATGAACTGAGCATATGTCAGTCTGCTGACAGGAAACTCGATATCCATAAACTCCATGGTCCACCTCGGCCAAAGTACAGGTACTCCATCGCATGTGTGCTGCACAAATAGTAGAACATAGTCTCCTGATAAACTCGAGCCGGTGATGAACGCACTAGGTCTGTGGTCGAATTGGCTGGTTGCCTTCCAGTATGTTTCGAAATCGGTGATCTCCAACGGCTTTCCTTGGAATGGTTTGATCACCTGAAAGTTGAATGTGATCTGGCCTATGGCCCTCAATCTCGGATCAAAAAGCGGTAAGCAGCAGCGTCCAGAGCTGCTCGTTAGTGCCCGAAAGATGCTTGGCAGAGCAACAGTCTTTGCAATGACCTTGGCGCCGTATGTAGGAAATACATCGAAATCGATAGCAAAAGTATCAAGATTATCAATCTGAAAACAGACTAAACGGGTATCTTCATGAAATGGAAGGAGGATGTTTTTAGGTATCAAATCAGAAAGTTTTGAAGAAATTGTGAGGCGAGCTGCGGGGTATTTACTATCGTGGAAAAATATCATCGGTTGGTCGCCGTTTCCGTCGAAGCTAATCTGAACAAAAGTCTTCGTGTCGAGGAAGTTGTGGCCATAACGTCGTAATGGTATAATAGGTGGAGGAAGCTCGAGTTCTGGGATTGCATCAACGTCCAGACTCATGGGAGTCGGCGCACTGCTACTACTACCCATGGAACTAAGTGATTGTTTTGTTTGATAATTGTGGCGGCGTTCAGCAGGTATCGATGATAGAAGCTTCATGCATTCGAGATGGCCTTCCCAAGCTGCATAGTACATAGCAGAGAGCCCTTTCTCGTCTAATATGCTTGTCTGAACACCGACATCGAGAAGTATCTGCATACAGGGCACATTACCTTCACTCGCCGCGTGGAATAGCGGGGTCCAAGAATATAGCTTGTCAATCTGATCTAGATTCGCGCCGAATTCTTTTAGAAGTAGAAGTAATTGCGGGGTCTGTCCAGAACGAGCGACAAGATGTTGTGGATATAAACCTTCGGCATCTGGCAGGATTTTGGCATCATGCTTCAAGAGCAACTCAACAATCGCAACCGAGCCGTGCTCGCAAGCTAAATTTAATGGTACGTGATCTGCGTCTGAAATAGGGTCAATTCGAGCGGATCGTGCTAGCAGCCTCTCTGCGCACTGCAGGTGGCCATGAATTATCGCATGGATAAGAGGCGTGAAATTGTCGTGGTCAATTAGGTCAATTGTGGATTGATCCGCTAGATAGATTAGCGGAGAAGTAGGGCTCACGGCAGCATTGAATATCTTACCATTCAAAAGAGCCTCCACCATATCTAGGCGTCCATGCATACATGCGTAGTGTAAAGGGACTCGGCCGTAGACATCTGTTCGACTTACCGCAACACCTTTCTTAAGCCCAACGGCTAGCACAAAGGTGTTGCCGTAAATAGTCGCTTGATGGAGACAGTTCCTCTCGTTGATATCATCCTCCGATTGAACATCGACAAGTCCTGTGTCCAGTAGTAGCTGCAACGACTGACGTGGTCCTTCATTGATAGCCGCGAGAAAAGTTCTGGTGATCCGTTCCAGAAGGACAATGTCTCGAGAGCCATTGGGATCTGCAGCTGTCTTCAAGCGCAGCAGAAGGTCTTTCAGGGATTCAAGATTGCCAGAGATGACGGCTTCCAGCAGGAGTGTATCGGCATCGCCCTCGTCTGTACCCAGGAGATGTTGACTGCTAACAATGTGGTCAGGATTTCTTTCAAAGCTAACATTATCGCCTTCAGACCAAGCTCCGAGCTCCTGTAGACTAGTAGTGGCCTGGTCAGAGAGTTCACTGATAACTGTCGCATTAAAGAATGGCTGAACTTCAACAGCACGGGAGAGGTAAAGCTCCTTAGTCTTTGATTTGGAACTTTTGTCCCATTTCTTCAAGATCTTCGAAAAAGCTGTCCCATTGACCTCAACGAATTGCTGAAGCTTGTTTAAGTCATTGCAGAATTGCTGAAATCCTTCTTCCAGGGTGGTAAATTTCGCGGACTGCCTCGAGGTATTATGGCTCCGAGACTGAAGAACCTTTTTCTTGTCCAGCAGAGTCTTCAATCTAATTTTTAGCTGCTCCAGATCAATGAAATGCTCCAGGATACGTACTTGGGGATTCCACGTACCTCTGCCTCCTTCTGGAGATAGAATGCATTAACTTTCTCAAGCTCGCGCTCCTAAATAGCTCTCAGCATGGTGGAGCAGCAAAAATTATGACGTGTTGACTTACAAGCTGGAAAAAGAAGGTTGCCTTATTGGCCTGCAGCGCAGACTGAGAGTCAACAACGCCATTCGGGCGGTGAACGTCACTCAAGGCCAGAATTATGGGTGTTGCAGAGAGCTTTTTGATGAGCTGACAGCAAAGAGTTAGCACATAGTCAGTGTCGCAGGTTCGATACTGTTACTAAAATGGCTCTATGTTGCTTTTTCCTGGTGTAGAAATCGGGACCACGTACCTTCTTGAGAGCCTTGTAGTTGACGAAACTGGCAGCATACTCGGGGACCTCGAGCTGCCGTTTCTGTATCTGCTTTCCAAACTTCCTGATCAGACCTTGCCGTCAGCTGCTGAAGAGAGGGTAATTTGAATAAACAACAAGCAGCTGGTCGGAAAGTACATACATGATGCAAAATGTGGTTTGAAGGCCGAGACCAAGCGAGAGACTTCGAGGGGAAAGCAGCTAAGTGTCACACATGGAGATTCATAGTCTAGCAAAGATAGGATCCATGAACACAATCTGATATGGCGTCCAGGATAACCTGATGCGAGGAGAGACGAATGGCAGCTGCAGCGGCAGCTGACAAGAGAATCTGTCTCGGGCCGTGCGTGCAGGCCGTCGATAGCGGACCAGCCAGTAACAGATGTAGAAGTACAAGCTGCCTCTGTGATAAATACGCTGCTTCTGCTTAGAGCCGCTTACGGAATGGCCATAGAAACCGATTCAGGATGGAAGTCTAGGTGAAGCTGTATGTACGACGAATTTGTCGTAGTTTTGGAAGGGTTGGGCTCAGGGTAATGAGACTGAGGCTGAGGTTGAGGTGGGGTTTGAGGTTGTGGTCTCTTAGGGTCGTTGTTGTTCGGTCTGCCGCTTCGCCTGAGCATCAACTCTTTACCCTATTCTTGCCCTAGCTCGAAATGAAATCTGCTGGAGATAGGCATAGTCTTTCTCTCGTTTTCAAGAGAGAAAGAATACAGTATACGGACAGATCTGCACCATGGCCAGGTCACTGCTCAAGACCAGGACCCGAAGCCAGCTATCATGATGGTGAGGGGCAGCATGATCCCAAATGATTTGATGTTCTTCCTCAGCCTTCCCCTAAAGAAAGGTTATCTGGCTAATTACAACAGAGTAGCCTACCACGTGGTCAATGCGAGGCTGAGAAACACAAGCATAAGGGCGGGGTAGCAGTTCACAAGGCCGATGCCTGTTGTTGGTACATATACGATATCGAGTCCAATGTTAATAAGAAATTTCTTGGAAACCGAAGCAGACTGGACCGTTTCGTACTGGAGAAATTTGGTTCTACTTTGCATCGCTTACTGAAAGGCTCAGGATCGTATCAAGGCAGGATTCGAGGGTGATGAAAATCTTGCGCAAGACAGATGGATAGGATTTCATGAGGATATTATCGATGTTTCGATAAACTACTCGGGTATGAACGAGAATCACAGGCTAATACACAAACGATCCCAGAACCCCCCGCTTAAGATTTTCCTGTCAGCGTCTCGTCCGCAATCTTGTCCTTAGTTCCGACGATCTCAGCCGATTCCGGCTTCCGCATGGGCTCACTAATGTTGTCGGCCATAGCTTCAGCAGCAGCTTTCTTCAGTCTATCGGCATCTTCCGTCCTAACCTCCTTACCACCTACACGCTCTTTGGATTCTTTTTCGTCTTCGCTATCTCCGAGGCTGAACGGATCGTTTTCTGCCTCGCCGACAGGGCTCGGATCGACCGTAGAAAGTGGCTGCCATTTACTTTGCTTGCTGCCTGGCGGGGCATTCTCTTTGGCGATTGGTTTGGGAGAAGAGTTGTAAATATCAATCTCCTCAGGCGGTCCGCCTTGAAACGCAACCTTTCGGCTATCAGAAGGCTTTGGAGGAGCGGGTGTAGGTTTAAATAAGTCAGGGTTCGCAAGTGGGCGAGTAGATCGCCGAGCAGGAGCTGTTTTGGAATATCAGACCTATTTGAAACCTAGGCGGCATGACAGGGGAGATGACTTACTTCCATCGCTATTCATCTGCATGCCTGCAAAATCGTCGCTGAGAACTTGTGGATCAGCATCATAGCGGTTGTATTCTCCGCTCCTTCTCCCATCGTTGCTTCTTCGCGAATGATATTGGGCATTTGATGATCCAACGCTGTAGCCCTGATGACGAGGAGTCTCATCCTCGTCCTCGCCGTCGATTTTTTTCTTCAGAGTTGTGATCCATCCATTGACTTTAGATTGTGTCTCGAGAAAGCCCTTCTTCAGGTTTTCCTTAATTATTGGCAGGTCGTCATCAATAAAGTTGCGTTCCTCCTGTTGTTCGTTGGGCCTTAAGCCAGTCCGCTGTCTGCGAGGAGCCTCACCACGGCTTGTGCTTCGAGGAGCATATCCACCTCCGTAGTGTTCAGCCAGTTGGCGAGCGTATTGCTCATCGGCTTCGAGTTGTGACTGCGGGGTAGAGCCAATACGAGGGGCAGCTGGCCGAGGGGGCTGCGGGGGGGGTGTTTGCTCTCTCACTGCATCAGGATCCGACATACCTACATCAAACATGTTAGAAGACTCTGTACCACTGCTCGAAGTAACGCGAGTAAGATTAATCCCCCGAGAGTAGTTCGGCTTACCCAGTAGAGCATTGAACGCTGGCTCGACACGCCCTCCACTTGCAATCAAGACAGCCTTGACCACAGCTACGTCGATGGTAGGGAATGCCTCCTTCAAAGTATTTTCTGCCTGTTGTTGGGGACTCAGAGGGCGAGGAGGCTTTGTGGGGGCCTCATCTTCGACGGAGGCAAGTCTCGAAGCTGCTGGCGCATCATTGGCCATCGATCCTGATTCTGGAACGTCGTCGTCGTCCATCTCAAGTGGTCGAACAGTTGTCGGTGATTCCGCTCCAACTGGACTTTTCGACTAAGGCCACGAGAGTTGTCAGTGATCTATAGGCGGCAGAAACAGCCCATGAACGCAACATCCCATAACTTATAGATAGCTTACTGGAGGGTCCGTTGTCTTCGTTGGTGCAGACATGGCTTCGATTTTGATATATTTGTAATCAGATAAGTCACCGGAGACTACCTGTACTTGCGAGAGGTTTTGTGAGTTGGGATTCAGCTTTAGTCAATGTCTAAACCTTTGTGAAACGCGAAGTAGGCTGACAACGACCGCCACTACCGGCGTCGTGTGGCTGAGCTTTGCACGTGCTAAATATATTAATATCACTCGGCAAGGAATCTTCCTGCTCAAGCACTCACGTACGCATACCTCCGCAACCTCCGTCTATTATTTCGGTTTCCATGTGATACTGACAGAGCATCATTCGCTCCCTCAATCAAGGAGAACATGGACCAGAACACGCGTCTCATCCAGCAGCCTTGGGCTTGGTTGGTCCGAGAATGCAAGCTTCCGACAGGTCGATAGCGATTAGAGGCCTAGCTCCATCCCACGAAAGGAGTGCACAGGCGACGAGAAATCTGGGACTCATAAATAGCAAGAACGTGAATGTAAATTGACCATAGGCGAGTCATCACCACCTACCAATGGAAATACGGTGAAGGTGAGCAGAGACTTCAGTGCTCCTGGAGTCCAGGTTTTTGAATCAGCTTCCTCAAATATCATCGAGGTGTAATTCTTGACCTTTACACGATATATGTTTGGGACACGGAGTGCTGGTGGGCGATCCTCAACCGCCGCGCGGTAGCTCAATCCCAAATAATGAGCGATGCATTGCAATGTTCTAATCCTTCTACATGGTAGCCGGGGAGTCTGCAAACACTTTGTTGACCGGAAGACGGATATGCAGCCGTTGATGGGTTTTTCGCGAGAAGTTCACTCATGAGAAATGTGTAAAGTAAGCGAGCGATCACGCACTCTCCTAACACTGAAATAATATGGAGATCGTGGTGCAGCGTAGGAAGTCGAACACGACAAGTAGGGAGTAGTCCCTTAAGTCATTAACCCTCCCCAGCAAAGACCATTTCTCAGAAGTACACCCTTCTAAGAAGCTTAATTTATTGGCAGTGCCGAAGATGCAGCAGCGGCTGAAGGCCTAGGTTCCACACTCCTCATGCCTCGGTAGGAGGCTTCCTGCAAGCAATTAAGTCTTTATTGTAGTCTAGCCAGACCGAGATTACGATGTCGTCGACTGAGAAAGCCTCACATTACACAATCAAGTTGTCATTTCCCCATGAGAATGAACTCTAGAATCTGAAAAGAGACGAGAAATTCTGATTCTACTCGGTTCTTCGCGACAAACAAGCAGAAGTCGATGAAAAGAAGTGCAAGCTGTGAAGGGGGCAATTGAATGCATTCGGAGAAAAAGACTTCGAGCCGAAAATGTAAGTTACTCTAAAAAGGCGACAATGAAATTTGGAAATAGAAAACCCAAAGCGATGTAAGCATGAAACGGCTTGGGTCGCTTGTACTGTGTGCTGCAAAATACGTGTTTCTTCGCGTGGCTCAAAATGAATGCGACTCTGCGGTTTTGCTCGTCATCCATGAGGGCTGTGGGACGAAAATGAACAATTGAGCAAAGGCTATATACATGAGTTTGATCTACGTAGTTAGCTGTTACCCGTTCGAGATTAAAAATGAGTTCCCTAAGCTTGCATAGTTTGAAGTTCGAGCTACATTCACAAAAGGGGTATATACTTCATAGTCGTAGTTGACCTGTTGACGACAGCCTTCTATTGGGAGATTCACTCCGAATATTAGTTGTAATGCTCTCATATTATATACAACGCCCAGCAGATCGATCTACCATGTAAGAGAGCGAAGTACGGCACAAAAGCCACCCCTAAACCCTGATCCTGTAAAATGTCAACTTGCGATCCAAAGTCAAAAGGCTCTACTTCCCAATATTACAGGCAGAGTGCAGGTCTCCACTTTATCAATTACAGCATAACCTAATAAGCGGAATGACGCTGTGACGGGAGGTGGACCTGACAGCCTCTAAACTCTGACCCCGCAATCGGTACCATTTCACTTCTTAAACCACATACCCCTTTGCGGTTACAATTAGCCTAACCTTTTGTCTTTCCAATTTCACATTCGAAAGACTTCATGGACTACCCTTGGAATCTTTCGGTATTCAGACCGCGCTGAGAGGTCAGACTCTCTCTCCGTGACTCTGCACACAAATGATGGCCGTGAAGCCAAGGTCCAACGGCGACGTTCAGGAAGATGGTAAAGCGGATATCTTGCAACAGAAAGGCGAAGGCCAGCAGAGAAAATGGGTCAAGAGGTACAGGACGGAGATTGCTGCGTCCACTTCCTCGGTGCTCTCAACCTTCGTAGCGGTATGGCCCCTTTCCGCCCCTGAGGGAGTAATTACTGATCGAGTGCTACAGTTTCCCCTTGATTCTATCAAGACTCGCGTCCAAACCTACTCCTACAGTAGCTACGCCGACTGCATTCGAAAGACATACCAAACGGAGAAGTTTAGAGGGTTCTTCAGGTTCGTTTTTATTGGGACGAGGATGCTTAGATCGGGCACATGCTGTGGGGTCGTATGCTGACTGAAAGCAGAGGTGTCACAGCTCCATTGTTGAGTATTACCGTGGTCCGAACGATCTCCTTTTCGGTCTACCAGAAATCGAAATACATTTATGCGGGCTGGTTCAAGAAGAATTTCGGAGTAGATCCCTTGCTGCACGTTAATACGCCTGGAAATTACCCAAACTTATCGACAATCGCCTGCTTTGGAGCTGCGGGAGCTACAGCTGGAAGTTTCATCACTTTGGTTGCTTGTCCTTTCGAGTTGACCAAGTTATCTGCCCAAGTTTCGGTCCTAATGGCTCATCGCAAAGCTTCGAGTGTCTCTGAACCGTCCACCGGGCGAGTTGTGGCAGCGAGCTACCAGAATAAAGGCACGTTCAAAACTGCCAAGAATATTGTGAAGCATCGCGGATTCGCCGGCCTATATTCCGGGTTCAATCTCCATCTTTGTAGGTTACTCGAAAAGAGTGGCAAGACCATACTGATAATCAACAGTAAGAGATACCTTGGGTACATCGATCTATTTCATGACCTATGAAATCAGCAAGCAGCTCATCACAACTTACCGAGAAGATAAGTCGACGACCAATCCCCTCGCAGTTGTAGTCGCTGGCGGGCTTTGCGGAGTTGCGAGTTGGGTTCTGATCTACCCTATCGATTCAGCGAAGAGCATTTACCAACGAAACTGTCTGACACATCGCAAGGGAGAGAAGGTCAAGAAGGCACCCAAAATCCAATTTTTCAACAAACGGATGTACAGAGGTCTGGGCGTTAGCATGGGACGATCATGTGTGGTGAACTCCATTTTCTTCTCTGCTTTTGAATTCACTAAAAAGCAGATCAATGCTGTGGAGGACTAGGTGGTTCGATTTGTGATTGCATTTGCGGGCGCTCGGTTAGTTAACAGCCAGGACTTGAGGGTCCCATTGATGCACATACCTGCAGGTAAACATCAGTAGCAGCGTCCAAGGCTTTCCAGGAGATCAATATGGATAGTATCAGTCTATGGAATGTAATTGTAGAAATGAAACAAGAGATATGGAATAGCAAATTAAGCTGCTATTGTCACCGCACTGGTCATTTTTGCTTATGGCTTAAGTACTGGCCTGAACCAATTTGCTCCCCTCCTTCAGAACCTGAGCTTAAAATCAGTTTCCAGCCGACTTATCCGGAATCTGATGTTTCTGTCGAATTACTGCATGTTTGATAAATCACATATATTACTAGTACAATTAGGCGCGCATCAGCAAACTGTAGGCGAAGCAGTCGCTTTTATCATTGCATGTCCATGTGGCAAACTCATAATTTCAACGCAATCCAGTCCAGTTGTACAGGGATGTTTGGCGCGTATGGTTCTTACGCTATTACTCGTACTAGCGTTGAACTAAACTTCAGGCCTCATGTTAAGGCACCCCAGCGGGCCTGTTGCCATCACCACGAGTTTAAAGCATACACAATCCCAACCACGCAAGGCCTGCTGGTGTCAGAAAAGAGTGTATTAGCAAACGGTTATACATGAACTAATTTGAAGAACAGGCACTGATATGGTAAGATCGATGGGGAAAAAGAAGATAGCGGCTGCCGCGAAAGTGCAAGCCGGTGCAAAGACTGCTCCTGGCGCATCAAAGGACCGCCTGAGAAACCAAGAGCGTCGAGCGCGGAAGTTGCTGGAGCGCCGTAAGAAGGAGAAGAAGTCGTATACAGCCATGGACTGGTCAGTCCCGGCGCCTTCGCACCTGGTTGCTAAATTGGATCTACCCAGGGTCAAATTCAAGCATCAGTCTTATTTCGAATTCACCGAAAATCCCGAAAAAAGGCAGAAAAAACTAGAATTTCAGGTAGGTCTGTTATTCACTATGGCCGCATCTGTAACTTACTCGTTCGTTACAGGTCACAAATAAGCCCCCGCCGCCAGGCTTCATGTTCGTACCTATCGGAGATCCCGTCCTGACGAACGCTTGTAAAGAGCTCTCAAGAAGTAAAGACGCTATGATATTTATTGTCTCGGTATAACTCTTCCAATAGGCTCCTATGCTGTTCTAACCTGTTGGATAGGCTCATAATCTTAAAGAAGAAAACTCCAAGATTTCAGAGCATGTGCACCGCACTGGCTATTATTTCCGCGAAACGATCGTTGAAGAGGCTCGTGGAATAGTTGGCGAGACAGTAATATTGAATTCGAATATCCAGCCCGGTACAGTCGAGCCGATACCCGAAGCCCAAGACGAAATAAACAAGCAGGCCGATAGTGCGATCCGAGATTTGTTCCCGAGAATACCAAATACTGACAGGGTAATGATTATTGAACATGCTTTTAAAAAGGTACGTGCGGTTTGCATGCTCCCATGAGCTTCATGCTGACCTTGAAGGGTGCCGAATTTCATGGAGAGCCAACTGTTGGTCTTCAAGCCAACATTCCCCTGTCTCGCAGAGTTCAACTCGCAGTACTAGCTCACATCAGGCACACACATACGAGATATGATAAATTACTCAAAGAAACTAGCTGGATGAATGCGCGGAAGGCAGTCGAGCCTGTATGCTTAGACATTCTCATCAAGTGGCGTGGCGATGAAGAGACTGGCCGGGATCAAATGGACGAAATCCTCCGCGAGGTTGTGATCATCACTGATTCGGAAGATGACGAAAGCGACGAAGATGAAGATAGCGACGAAGATGAAAGCTCAGATGAAGACGACTCAGAAGAAGGAGAAATCACATCCGCTGAGTGCGCAGAATTCTCAGCTCAACCAAATTCACGGCATCAAAGAAGACCGTCTGTCAATCTTATTCATCACAAGCACAACAATACCACAGGACCACTTACCGGACGAACTAATGTAGATGCTATATCCTCCCGCACTAGAGCTAAGAATCTTAAGAAGAAAGAGCACCGTGGCTTCAAACGCTACCAGGCAGCATGGGAGGATGCCCTGAGCCGACAACAAATTGCTCGTGCCCACACTAGATCACCATACGGGTACACGGAAAGCACAAGGCCACGATCAAAAGCTGCCCCGTCGTCGGCTACAGCCTATGATTCCTTCGTCGAAATGTCCCGACCTGTAAGTGAAGCCGTATGGTTCTTGGCCAATTTCATTTTCCTAGAAAGACTAATATGAACAGGACCCGGCCTACTGGCAGTATGGGTGGAATGGATCGCTTGGAAACGAGGTAAACGCTTACAGTACTGCACGTCCAGCTTATTGTCAAGACTTCCCTCGACGTTCAGATGCTACTGAGCATCAGGATGTCCGACAGCAATACGGTACTATGGTAAATTCTCCGTACAAAACAACAGGTGCTCAGCCGCCACAAGTTGTGAGACGGTCCCCTGTGAAGCATGGTCTCCAAGACCTTCTCGTACAATCAATTGAGACGGTTCAGAGTGATATCTCGTCTACTCGCAGAGACGAGTGGCATGGTCCTGTCGTTCGCGATGGCTTCAATCAATCCCGAGTGATTAGCCACAGGACTCAGTCTCCTGCACCTCGTCAAGTGATTGTCATCAATGATGATAGCCCACAGGTGAAGCGACGTCGCTTGGTACGAGAGAACGATTCAAGTCATTTTAGACCCTTTCCGGCTCGTGAGAACAGTACCTTTGCTCCTCCTTCCCACTCTGATTCTTTGACATTAAAATCTTCTTCATCTGTTCGGAATGGATTTTATGATTCCAATGCATTGGGTCGACATCCAAGACTAGAGTCTACCCAAGGTATGTCGTTAAGCGATACCCAGTCCTTTTACACAGACCCTACCACTGGGGAACGACTTCCTATATACGACGCTCCAGAGGATAGTCGTTATGAAACGCACCCTGGACCCCTTGGAAGAAGTGACGGTGGACCTGTTCCATTTGAAAGAGAAGCTACTCTGGCCATGCGGCAAGTTGTTCATAGCCAATTGCCCCATGGCGATATCTATCGTCGAAGACCGCTCGGCACACATAATAGCAGTAAATTGCCGGACCTAGGTGATGGCGGAATTCGGCAACCTGCATTTGAATGCGCCACGCAGAACCAAAAGAAGTCAATATTCCAGGAACTTTCTGTGTCCCATCAACCATCTCGTTCATATAATTCGGCTCCTAATTTTGGGAGTCCTGATCATGCTTTCATTCAAAGTTTTTCTAATTCTACTATTGATGGGTCCTTGCGACCTTCAAAGAATGGTTTTAATACTGCTCCTTCAAGAGTTTCACAAAGTCATACTTGTCGAGAAAACCTTGCACATATGGAAAGCTCAGTTAGGTCATCCACCCCCCCAGGGCAAAGAAGATCGATAGTAAGGTGTGTACAGGGACCGACGTAAGTTTGTATAAATTTCTTCGTTGTTGTTTTTACTGATGAAATCTGGCTGTAGGCAGCATCGAAAAACGCAACAACAGCCCGTATACTACAATCAAAGCCAATGTGATGACTCTGATCGGAATATACCCTTCACTGGCCAAGGGAGCAGCCTCCATGAACAGCAGCCGTTTCGGGAAGTAGTACCGACTTATGTACGGTCAATACCGCCCACAAGAGAAGTTATTTACCTTGAGTGAGGACGGAACCGGAACGAAGTGAATAAGAGGGAGGCTGCGAAGTTATTCAACATTCTTGAAGTTGAAACTTGATGCTCAGGACTTTGTGCTTTGAAATATCTGGTATTGACCCATTTCGATATTCGATCTTTAGTAAACTTGCAAGGTCATGGGACTTCCTGCTTGCAGATAGGTACGCTTGAATGTGGAAACGGCAGGCTATTTGAAGAGCTGTCAGTAGTCAGCGGCACTAGCTATGGAATACAGGTATAGAGGTGGCTGTTTGGGGCATTTTTGGGCGCTTGGGATTGTACCACACTACAGAGGAGACCGCTGCTCATTGCACGCAATTCTGAAACAATTCTCTGGAGGCGTCGGAATCAATGAGTTTGTACAATTTGGGCACAATCGTAACATACCATCAGGATTGATGGTGTGTGTTCGGAGCATGTTACTCAAGAAATTTGACAGGAAGAGTCAGAGCAATCTAAATGTGTGTGCAGTTAATAATTGACACATGAAGCTGAAGTAGAGAGGAAGGCTTCAAGTACCGTAATCATATCGGTGCTAAAATATCGCAATCTAAGAAGAAACCCCAATGTCAATATGCGCCTGGAGTGTCGTAATGCCATAGTAAGAGGTGGATTGTGTAGTAACGACGCGAATTGCTAAGACTGAAAATGGTTCAGTCATGACTCAATCAAGAAACCATCACTCGGCCTGGAAGCTAAATTTTGTTAGCATTCTAACTGGCAAATGTTACGCTGCACGTTACAGAGATAAACAAAGCAGAATCAAGTTTGGCTCTCACGTCCAACCGGCTAAGTGGATACGAGCTGCCGCAAGAATCACTAAATTCAGATTGGACAGGCCGCTAATTTGAGATGCTATTTGGTACTTATCGTCACTGTAATTCGTACTGAGGCAGTGTTTTATAGCTGAATCTAGGGTATTGATCTTCATCAAATGCACATATGCTTCCGTGAACGCCACGCAATGCTTTTTAAAACCCAGAATGTCATGCCAGTATAGCTACCCTTCGCTTTTCTTCTCTTTCCTGTTGTCTCACTTTAGCTCTCTCCTTCTTTGGCAGGTCCGTAGTTGGTACTTCCGGCAGAGGAACACCAGTGACCTCCGCCTCAAGCGCTGCAAGTTCATCCTCGACCTCGTCCTCATCCTGATTTGAAATCCGCCCTCCGAGCATATCGCTCACCTCCTAAAAACTATTAGCCAGATAACTTCTACAGCCAAGGGTCTCACTGGCCTGTTGATATGCGACAGCATCTGCCGTTTCCCCCATGAGCTTCTCCACATGGTCCAAGCCACCCATTTCCTTATGGATTTCCTGTAGGACATTGGTGCCCTGTTGTAGCCCAAAGACTACATCCTTCTGCACCAACGCAAACTCCACACTACTTGTCAACTTCTCCAGTTGCTCAAGTTGCGCATCCGTCTTTTCCAACAGAGACTCCTGGTACTTCTTTCGCCGTAGCGCTAATAAAGCTCTTGGCTTATCTCCCTTCGCAAGCATCTGCTTTGCGATTTCTTTTTCTCGATCCGTAAGAACTGTGATGCGCCGCTGGTACTGGTGTAATTTGTCACGTTGATTCTTCATGTCCAAGATGGCCCTGTGACCCTGTCAGCAAGCTGCGATGTGCGTTGTCATAGTGAGCCTCACTTGTCCTGGGCGGAAATCTTAGGTGAACTGGAAGAGTTGCCCATGTTGGTTGATATCCAGTGCCGAACTGTCTTGTGGAAGACATGTCACAGGGTTGGTAAAGGAAAAGAATGAAGCCGAGTTGTAGCCCGGTGGCGTGGTTGGCCTTGGGTCTCGGTCTCGTATCAGAAGCAGGGGTACGACAATCGATAAGCGGGTAGCGGCGCATCGAGCTAAAAGTTTATTTTCTCTTCAACTCTTCGCTTTAATAACCAAATGCTTGCCAACCGGGGACCTAAATTTTGTGACATCTACTAGACATGATATCGCGTGGTCCAAGACCAAGCTTGACACAAGGTCTCGATCGGGAGGTATTTGCTCATGTTTGGTAACTCTCAAACCCGACTCGGGTGCTGATCCTCTAGCAGGTTTACCAGGTTGTGCGGAAGTTAGCAGACGAGCAAGCACAATACGAAGATGGTGGAAAACGGCTCACAAACTCAGCCGTCTATGATAGTATTAAACGGTCGAATTCGAGTCTGAAGCGGAGGAGCAAGAAGCTACTCGAGGACTCCATCGACCGAGTGCTATTGGTTATCAAGGAGGAACAAGACGATAGCGAATCTCTGGATGGCGAATTTGACGGTATAGAAGAACCAGGAGCACAATTGAAAGAGTATAATATCATGAACAAGAGTATCACTCGTATGTGGGCCAAGTCAGTATCTGGAAATATGGCACCAGCTAGAGATGGAACCCCTCCACCAAATGGAGCTTTTATACCGTCCCTGACAACTCAAACGCTCCCAGCTGTCGAAGCTGAATCTTCAGCAAAGTCAGATAGACAAGCAAAT
Source organism: Diplocarpon rosae (assembly GCA_032760415.1). Taxonomy (NCBI): domain Eukaryota; kingdom Fungi; phylum Ascomycota; class Leotiomycetes; order Helotiales; family Drepanopezizaceae; genus Diplocarpon; species Diplocarpon rosae. The sequence continues at coordinate 1,066,053 of JAUBYV010000007.1, read as the reverse complement.
GGAGAGCCTAATAAAAAAAGGCGGAAGGCGGACATAAGGAAGGAACTCGATCGGTCACCTCCCACTGATGTGTCACTTGAAAATCTTGGCGGAGTAGGGCCTGTAATTAAGGAGCTGACAGACCTCGTTGCAATCCCAATGCTCTACGCCGAAGCATATATCAAGACCGGTATTCAGCCAACCAGAGGTGTGTTGCTGTATGGGCCACCCGGATGCGGAAAGACAATGATCGCCAACGCCTTCGCCGCAGAAATTGGAGTGTCATTCATACCTATCTCGGCACCGTCCTTGGTAGCCGGTATGTCTGGAGAATCAGAAAAGAAAATTAGGGATCTATTTGATGAGGCCAAACGGATGGCCCCGTGCCTAGTGTTTATTGACGAAATCGATGTGATTATGGGCAAGCGAGAGAGTGCACAGAGAGAGATGGAAAAGCGCATAGTGGCACAGATGCTCACTTGCATGGATGATATGGCACTGGAGAAGACCGGCGGAAAGCCTGTGATTATTTTGGCAGCTACGAACAGACCTGACAGTCTCGACCCTGCGCTTCGAAGGGCCGGAAGATTCAACAAGGAAATCAATTTGGGTGTTCCAAATGAGGAAGCCCGCGAAAAGATCCTGAGGGCTATGACGAAGAAACTTATACTAGCTGAGGACTTCGACTATCAAAAACTCGCTAAGCTTACTCCTGGGTTCGTGGGCGCTGACCTGAATGATGTTGTCTCTGTGGCTGGAACCGATGCCATGAAGCGTATGAATGCTGTTTTGAAAGAACGTAGCGTTACAGCCATGGATATCGATACGATACCTACCACTCTTGCCCTTGATATCCCATCTTCACTCATAGAACTTCGTTCTCTGGTTGCCAGTGCCGGGGAGCTATCACCAGACGGTGATTTCTCGATCACATACGGGGACTTCCTCACTGCAATTTCAAAAGTTCAGCCTTCAGCGAAAAGAGAAGGGTTTGCGACCATCCCAGACACCACGTGGGCTCACATCGGTGCTCTCCATGAAGTCCGCGAGCAGCTTGAAATGGCAATCGTCAACCCAATCCAGAATCCAGGCAGGTTCGCTCGCGTTGGTATAACTATGCCCGCTGGAGTACTACTTTGGGGACCTCCCGGATGCGGGAAGACTCTCCTTGCCAAAGCAGTTGCCAACGAGTCAAAAGCCAATTTCATTTCCATCAAAGGACCAGAACTCCTCAACAAGTACGTGGGAGAATCCGAACGAGCTGTTCGTCAAGTTTTTGAACGTGCTCGCTCATCGGTACCCTGTATTCTGTTCTTCGACGAACTCGATGCTCTGGTACCAAAGAGAGAAGACTCGCTGTCAGAAGCTAGCAGCAAAGTGGTCAACACTCTGCTTACAGAGTTGGATGGCCTTGGAACCAGAGCAGGCATCTACGTGATCGCCGCGACCAATAGGCCAGATATGATCGACCCAGCTATGCTTCGTCCCGGTCGTCTGGGACTATCTGTATTTGTCGATCTGCCAACCAAAGAAGAAAGAGTAGAGATTCTAAAAGCGCTCTATGTTAAAGCTCTTCCTGGATCTCCTGTTGCAGAACTCGATGCTTTGAGGGAGGTAGCTGAGGATGACAGATGTTCCAATTACAGTGGTGCAGACCTGTGGAATCTGCATCAAGCAGCTGGTGTTGCTGCTATTCAGAGAGAGAAGCTCGCGGGCGTTGAAACCGAAGACTTGAGGATTGAGAAGCCTGACTGGGAAGTTGCATTGGGAAAGGTCAAACCAAGTGTCAAGGATGTTGCGAAGTACCGTAGACTGAAGGAGAGAGGTATGCAGGGCTAAAGAGGGTTTCGTAGATCAATGGCCAGCATACCCACGTTCAGCGCCCACTTGAATTCGCTACTGTGATTTGGTGACAAGGGGTCGACTACTGATGATGATGTCTATCACGAGACTTTCAGGGGTTTAAGCGAGTGTTAATATTTAAATTCCTCTTATGATGCACGGAACTCATCGAACTTTCCCACCTATATCTTCCGACTCGATACTATGACTCAAATACTGCAGATGATAACCTACTATGTTCAGTTACGTGCCATTCTATTCTTTGGTGGAGCAATTTTTGACGAACCTGATTGGGCGTCCGCATCTCGTCTCGAAGCTTGCGATCTGAACGTCACCAAGATTAAGAAGAGAAAACCCCCGAACTCAATTGAATATATTTCTGTTTCGCTTGTTGTGTTTCAAAATCGGCCAGCTTGCTTGCGTATAGTGGTTTGCTAAACTTTCACAATTATAGGGCGTCTACCTGGTCCCTAGAGTACCAAACGCCGGGTGCCCAGCCGCTGACACGCCCCTACTAGGACCGTCTCTTCTGCGGCTACGACATTGTTGATTCCGAACAGACCCTCATGCAATAGCCGCTCAGTTGCGCCAACGTTGTAGCGAGCATGGGAGGAGCCCGCAGTGCTGATTTGGCGCGTGGACAAGAAGAGATGCTTCGTGTACGTGGATGACTATGGAGTAGCTCAGCGAACTGATGTCAAGAACATGAGGCAGCCGTTCGCGACCCGAAAATTCTGTTGCGCGACAACTGACGAGAGAAGGATTCTCTTTGAGTGTGTGGAGAACTAGATCCACACGTTTGCAGTCTCAGCCCTTGGTTTTTGGGTTTTCTGGAAACTACTGAGAAACCTTGCAGCAAATGGCCACCAGTTTGAAAAAAAAAAAGTTGAGGCTAATTTCTTTTCTATTGTTCTTGTAAACTGGTGAATCAAGATCTTGTTACGAAGAGTTGGACATGCACCCCCCTCCGCCCCCCTGCAAAAAACGATAATCCATTTCAAAACGATACTGGACCGTTGATATTTCAAGCACGCAGGGGGTGGAGAAACGCGTTCGGAAATTGGGTACTGGCCTGAGACACGGTGCTACGTGCCAGAGATGGATACCATCCGAGTATGTGGTTGATCCGGCGGCCTTGCCGACATTCGAAGAGGCGCATGCAAGGATTGTCTCCGAGGAGCATATCTGTCCTAACTGAAGATGAACTTCAATGATTATCCAGACCGCGACACTACGGGAATGCCTATGCCAAGTGACGCGCATGATTCAAGGAAAATGGCAAATTGCAATGTGCGAATTGGGTACTAGGAATACCTGTCTGAAAGAGATATCTCGATTTGCAATCAAGTCGAGCGACGAGACTTCTTCCCGAAACCACCAAGATGTGAAAACTGTGTGTTGCTAACAAAAGACATCGTGATGCAACTTCGTCGTTTTCTATAGGAGCGGAAAAGAGGAGATGGTTTTGGTCGCTCTAACAACACCCCGATGCTATCTAATCTAATGTACAAATCATTCTATTCTATCGTACAAGCCCGCAACTGTCTACTTAGTCTCCTCCTTGAGGTAGCTGGGAAAAGGTTAGCTAATTGACTCTCATGTAACGTTTTCGCATGTAGTGAGGAGCCTACCTGATCAGATCGTTCCTGTCTTTATCCTTTTTCAATCCACCAAATGCCATTTTTGTGCCTGGGATGTACTTCTTTGGGTTTTCAAGATACTCAAACTGTTGATAATTAGCAACTTCATTCCAAGTTCGGCATAAACAGGTGTGATCTACCAGAGTATCATTGTCCCATGTGATTCCCTTCGCCTTATTGGCATCAGTATATGAGTAGCCTTCAACGGAGCCAGTCTTGCGTCCGAACAATCCGTGCAAGTTGGGACCAATCTTGTTTGCCTCACCCTCCCCGAGAGTGTGGCATTGGGCGCATCGTGTCTTGAAGAGGCCAGCGCCCTTCTTTACGTCTCCTGTGAAAATATTTTCATTAGCTCAAGTACTCGCAGTACTACATGGTTGGGAAGTAAACGAGGCAGGCTGCTGGGCGCAAGCTGGTGGCAACTGCAACCGACCGCAGAATACCTCTCCGGTACGAGGGAGGTCGACTCTGCCCACAACCAACCTGCAGGAGGAATCTGGATATAGTCCGCATCTGCGAAATGTTGACCGTTGCGAGTCAGAATAATCGGGTGGCGTGCAGAATCATGGTGCATCTGATACCCAAATTACGGATCCGAATATCCTCATCGAGAACAGACAGCTGTTCAGCATCTTCTTGCCTGTCGGCTGCTGAAGTTCGGATGCACGGCCGACAACTCGCGGCGTTCAATCCCATTTTGGTGTAATCTAAATACAAAAAGGAGACAGGTACGTACCGTCCTTGAAAGGCATCTTGTAGAATTAATAGGTGTATACAAAGAAGCGGGGGAAGGATATGGTAGGGAGGTTTCTTGTCAGAGAGAATTTCTTTAGGGATGAGAGGTGATGTGCAACGAGATTTATTTCAGAAGGGGTATCTGCAGACTGAGAAAATATCTATTTCTCATATGGCAATACAAGTGTGGCGGTGTGCGCTAACGGAAATCCAGCTTGTAATATGACGGCGCTGATTGGCTGCAGGGACATGCTATAAATTTTGTTCCGGCGAGTCCCGACTGTGGCTTTTTGGATCGATTGTCAAGCGGAACGAGCGCCCAGACGGACCGGGCATTTGAGAGAGTCTGGAGCCGACCTGTAGCCTCACATCATCAGAGCCTACGATATTGCTCCTTCATCAGAATGCCTCCCACTTCTTCAATCCCACGCTTCCTTCTCCCTCAGAGAGAAGCCATTTGGCGGACCAGAATCTCTATCCCCTCATCAGCATCTCTCTCCATCCGCCATGCCTCTAAAGCTCCCTCCAGAGCTCCCAAAAATACGAACAATGTCAAACCAGCCGTCAAACCCCTCGTCCTTGAGAAACCGACAAAATTCAATCCTCCTTCCCATGGTGCTCGTCTGCGCAAAGAAGCTCCCAGATACCCGGGCCCGCGATTGAGCGCCGAGGAAGCAACGTTGCAGAAAACAAAGAAGTACCCCAATATGATGCCGCCTGAGGGGTCGTTCTTATATTGGTTCATCAACAACAGAAGTATACATTTATTCATCTCACTCGTACGTTGCCCTACCAACTTCTTAGTCTACACACAAACCAACTCAATGAAACGCAGGGCACTTTGTTTGGACTAGCAAGTACCGTATGGGTCTCCAATTTCAAGGCCAACTCCCCATTCGCAGATATGCTCCCCTCGTGGTCGCAGCTGCTATTCCACCCCATTGTTTCTCTTCGTAGTTTTTTCGAGGTAGTGAAGATGAACAGCGATTATGTGACGGCTGAGACGATGGAGAGGCGGAAGAGGAAGGTTGAGGACGTTGCGAAGAGGGCTGCGTATAGAAAGGCTCATGGCCTGGACAAAGATGACAGTTTTGGGGGGTGGACGGCGAAGACTGATGAACAGCTTTTGGGGCCGGGAATCCCAATTGGTGATGCAGTCGAAGCCAAGGATGGACAGGTACAAATTGTGAGAGAGAAGAAGCCCTTGAAGAAGTGGTTTGGAATCTGGTAAAGGAAAAAAGGGGCCATGATAGCTATGCGGATGGAGCTTTGACTTCAGGGAAGAAGCACGCAAAGTCTACAGCACTATAGCTCGTATGTTTTCCTAGTAGTGGGTATCTTCCAGAGGATTTATTGTACACCTAACCCAACTCAACGGCATCAAGGCCATCTAATACCTCCTCGGCAGCCCCACCAGACTCTAACACTTTCTGGATCATAGCAGCAATAAGCTTCCTCTTCGCCCCTCCTCTTGGCGGTTGCCAAACACCTTCTTCTGTCATTTCGCGTTGACCGACGTTCTGCTCACTCGTCACGGCAGTTCCACCGGTAGCCGTATTCAATACATTGGGAATACCAGGGGCTGTTAATCTCGACGGAGGATCAATTGTCCTAACCGATAACAATCTCAGATCTCTCGTCTTGACGTCCAGATCCATGCCCCCACGTCCTTGAGCTTTCTCCGCGATGGATACCGCCAAGACTACCTCCGCCACAGCCAGCTCCTCCTTACTTGGATCGAAGATGATATTTTCCTTCACAGCCATAACAAGCAGAGTGACTGGTGGTCTCCCATGTGCATCTTGCACATTTCGTGGGTAGATGTAAACAGAGGCATCCCAGTCATCATCAAACGATGGATCTTCATCACCTTCCGACTTGAGCTTCGGGAGCCTTGTAGACAGCAGCGCCAAGTGGGAGGTCAGTGAAAGCAGAGGCAGCGGGTACGACAGCGGCTGCGACAACAGTAGAATCTAGCCCGGATTAGCATTTGCGAAACTAGTAAAGAATTTCAGGATTTTTACATCCAGGTACAACTTCCAGTGAAACCTCTCATTAATCCACAGCTTCCGCGTGAACTCCCCATCAGCCAACAGCGCCTCACTCAACAGCGCAGCAAGAAAAACCGGCATCGGATCATCGTCTCTGAAACCCGGGATCTCAACACTGATCTCCACCCACTCATTTAGCCCACCCCGAACACCATCTTCCTCGTCATTCTCATCCTCGTCTCCATCCGCTCCTTCGACCAAATTATAGCTCGGCCGCGACCTCTCTACTTCCGCCTTGATGCCTACGATTGCCTCGGTCCCATCTGCGAAGCAAATACGCGCACTTCCATTCGTACCGGGCAGGATGTTACTCTCTGCTATTAAGGGCCGGAATTGAGAGGGTGTTCGGCTGTCGGGGCGGATTGGCGGGGTGAGAGAGAGGGAGGTGTGGAGGTAGGAAAGCTCTGCTGGGGAGAGCAGGACTTGTTGGGTGGACGAGGGCGCCATTGCCAGCCGATGCTAAGATTTATCGGCTCCACAGCTTGAGCGAGGACTCTGAGACGAGCGGAGTGTTAGAATGAGAGAATTATTATGACGGCCTTCCACGCCTGAATGTTTCTGTGAGCGGATGAGATGCCGCATTTTAGCGCGGCGAGGCTGCCGACAAATGTCAGCCTCGAATTTCCAAGAACCTTTAAATACCATCACTGGATCGTTGACTTATCTACAAGCGAGTGAAAGCCAGAGAGATCAAAGCTTTCCTCGCCGGTCTCGTTTCTCCTATTCGAGAATACAGCTGTGATGTTAAAGCAATCTACGGTAAGGTCGTTCAAGCCCTAATCTCCTAGCACTCTATCGAGCTATGAAAAAGGCTTCGACTCGCCGGAAAACATTAGTGTGCGCAGCTTATGCCCCCCCGCCCCCGGATGATCCTCTACCACATTGCTACCCCAAACGTATCCTAATACTGTCCAAAGAACCCAGTAAAAATACCTGCTATGAAGAATGACACTGAATTTTGAACACAATACTAGATCAACTAGATAGCAAATTTCACCGTCAGATCCGAAAAGAGGCGAGTCGCCCAAACTCGATGATCAAAGCATCATGTATGAGTGACAGTAGACCAGAAAGATTCATCAATCATCTATCAGATACGCCTATGAATGGTAAATAATGGCCTAGGACGAGGCTATCGTACTACCATGCTCATGGGCGTCTTAGTAGATGGATTTAGCAATGTTACGATGAAAGCACAGAATCGATTACAAATCTCTGACCAGTTTTACAATCAATGCATTCCTCCTGAGATACCCCGACGTGGTAAATCTACTGACATTGAACAGGACAGTGTAGAAGAAAAGCTTGGATCCGAAGGGAAAGCAGATCCATGAGCGGAGTACGGAGAGAGGTGTTCAGCATTCTGTGAAACAAGATTTTCGAAGTAATGCGTATTGTGATCACGCCAAACACCTCGGAAGACATATTTCATAGAGATTGTACAAGAATGTCACCGGAGATATCCATTTCTGTAAACGCTCGAGCCAGTAGGTATCTTCGTTTCGCTTCGTCAATCGTCAATCATTATTCGTCTAGCCTACGATCTCTCGTCTACCAGGCATTCTTTACAGCTATAGTGTCGCCTTATCCAAACTTCACAATCATCCCCATAGCAAGGACAGGTCCGACAGCAGCTGCAAGCTCTGAGATGATACACTTTGTCGAACCTGGACTGTCGATATCACTTGATTCCCACGATACAAGATCTTTTGCTTCGGCTTCCACGCCTCTGACGGAGATCTTAATACTGTCGAGATCGACTTCATTCAAAAGCTGCGTCTTGGTGAGGATTCCAGGAATTGAGCGACTGAATAGAGGCGTGCCAGGATCAGAAAGGGGATTGTGCTCATCGAAATCGAAATCGGCGCCGTCTTCGAAGATTTTAGAATCAATGACTGTATCAGTATTTTGCTGTGTACCTGGTATTTCTGAGGAGTCTGCTGCAAGGCTTGATCTCTCTCTTGACATGCTAAAGTACTTCGTCTTGTCTAGCTTCTGCTTCAGCTCGGTATCCAGTATATTCCAGTCGTAAGATTCCGGATCCAAAAGGTGTTGCGGCGTGTAGTCTCCCTTGTATCTCATCTTAGCACAACTGTGTATGTAAAATCCAGCATACCAGTATTTGTAATTTCCTTCATTGGCTAAAGAAATTTCTCTCAATGCACCGAGTTTTCCGAAAGCGTGTTGATGGACAGACTCATCGTACATGAAGTAGACAGCGCTAACGCATTTTGGCAGTAGATCGAGAACTCCAATCGCAACTAGCTTCCCATCTAGACGGTAGCATTGATGGTATGAGCCAATCTTCTGCCCGTCCACCGCTGTTTCATCCCTTGGAATTGGCGACGAGCAAAGAAAGTTTTTGAGACCAGACTTTGTAATTCGATGAGGCGGTTCATTGTGTACGAGGCGCTGATAGTTTTCAAACAAAGTGTATTTCTCTTCAGTGAAAACATCTGGCTCGAGGGTGACGACGAACCTGTGAGCCGGCTCAGGCGGGGTCTGCAGTTGGTTCTGCTCGCACTCTCGAACACGCTGAGTCAATTGGAACTCTGTATTACGTTTCCTGGCTTGCTCGCGTGACAGTGGATACAGCCTTGCGGCTTCTTTGATGTAAAAGTCTCCGAGTACGTATTTATTAAAGCGATTTTGGACCTGTCGTTGGTCTTTTGAGGCACGAAACTCTTCGGAATCGAGTCTTATAGTGTAGTGTGGACAGCATGATGCGCGTTGATCTGGTTTATAGAGCAGGACTCCAGACCTTCTCCAGCCGCGGTCCAGAAGCGATTGGTAGAACTGGGGGGTTATTGAAGCAGCCGATGCGTAATAAGAAAAGCCTACAGAAGATACGAGTAAATATTCTGCCAGTTTTTAAGGGACTGATAACATATACGAGTATTCAGAGAACCATCGATGAATAGACTTGGGAGTTGTTTGGGATCTGCCCAGAACTTTCCGGGTTATCAATAGTTCATCAAGCGTGCAAGAATAAAATTTTTGTAACTGACTTCCGGATTTTTCGTGGCAGTAACCGCAGCTAGAGCTGCTATACCCTGTTTTCGAATCAGTTTTCTGTCTACTCGTACTTCAACCAAGGGGATCAAATGCAGTGCGAAGTGTGCTGTGTTTCCCCGTGCGAGTCGCCTTGCTCCACTAAAAACACCGACTAGGTCATCTGCCAGCCGCACTTGAATCGCCATAATGACCACAACGTCATTAACGTGCGTTGTCTTGACAGAAATCTGGACAGGCAAGCACCGGGTCGGCATGGTGACCTGCAAATTCAGATACCTATGCCATATTTATACCAGTCACGGGATATGATTTCCCGGCTGATGCAGTAGTCTTTGACTAGTCCCTGGATTTCTTGGGCGATTCAAGTTGGATCAATGTAAGAGCGTGCAGTCCTTCGATAAAAGGGCTCTAAATCAACGTCGTCGAACAGAACCAACACGGGGAGAAAAACGACCAACAATTGGCTTCTTGCCATGCAACAAAAATAGGGTTCTGCTCACCAATAGGGGTCAATAGCGAGGCGGTCTGCATGACAAAGATGCTGGACAGGCGCTGCTGCAGGGAAACTAACTTGCATACGGAGGCGCAGGCTGCTCCGGTACCAGTGGGTCAACGACAGGGCGGCGATATTTTGATATCTCTCGAGACCAGAGTACAGCAGTACAAAGGGGTACGACCGCCCTGGGCACAAGAGGACTGGGTGGCAGACACAAAGTTGGAAGTTCCAAACTTGCCAATGATAACTTCCCGTGGTATATCGTGAATTCGTGTCAGACCAAAACTAAGTGTTGCATCCACCTCTCCGGTTGTTAGAGCGGTCGACGCTCAACGAAGATAAATGCTGTGGTTGTGTTGCGTGGAGAACAGGAGGGTGAGGTGATGACCGAAGGGATTTTGTGGGAGGCACCAAGGATGTGGTTTGCGGCGGAGGAGATCTAGCGGTGGTAAATAGGACGAGAGCTGATGACACCAAAGCTGTGTAATAAAGTGTAAAGCAAAGCAAAGCATAGATCAGATGGGAATGAAAACAGATCCGGGCTGCTGGCCTGATTCTGCCTGGCCTGCGGAACTATAGCCCTCGGTTTCTGTCTGTCGCTGCAGTAGTACAGTACTGAAAGTGAAAGGCCTCAGCACCTGACTGCTTCCGCTTCCTGCGGTTAAATCGCAATAATGCTGAGCTCGGTAGGTAACCTTTATCTGTAAATTACTGTTGTAAGGTGCTGTGAGGAGTCACCATATATCGAGGTGTAGCGGGGTCTTATCACAACATGAGATGGGCTGTTACCATCCCTGTCAAGTCATGTCAGTACAGTGCAGTACTGTACTGTACTGTGTTGACAAGAGGTCGGAATGCGCGGGGCAATGATTGCAGCTGGCAGTATTGTAGTTGCAAGCCTTGTTCGTCGTCTCGGGCGCCCAGGTCTGGTGGGCTTGCCGGCGGGCTTCAAGGAGCTTGGGGCGCTAAAGAGTAAATTGGAAGCCAACGGTCCCGTGGTAAAAGCTGAACGGCAAGGCAAGGACGTAGTACAATTACAACCATGGCAGGGCTCTGGTCAAGGCGGTGCTTGATGGGTTGACGAAAGTAACTGGTACTTGGGCAGAGGATGAGCAGAGGTAAGGGAAGAAGGGAAGTGTAGAGCAAAGCAAGGCAAAGCTGATCAAAAGGAGGGCAGTTACAGTACGGAGAGCGAGAGCGCACTCTTTTTACCTTACCCAACCGTATAAAGACTGAAACAGTTAGCGTGCGTTCCCAGCCTGACCCTGTTCCTCGCTCTCGGCCACCGCCCACCACACACCCCGCAATAGATGCAAACGAGGAATCGTCTACTTCGGACGTCTATTTACCTTACATTACCGCAAGGTAATAAGGGTAAATGCTGTAAATCGGGCCATCTGGGCAATTCCCCCTTATTACTTTGTCTAGGTGAGCCAGTCCTAATTTTATTTACATGCTAAAGCCACTCCAATCTTCGCTTTTGCCCTGGCTTGCTTGCTTGCTTGTACGCTCAATATCTCCCGCGCCAGCATCCCTCCCCCACCAACGCTCCTGGGAATAATTCCTCGATATTCACACGCCAGAAACCGACACCGACACATACCTATCTACCTACCTGCTTACCATACAAGTACTCGGCACTAACTGCCGCTCCTACGATTGCTCGCTCACTCTAATACTCGGAACTAAAGGTCACCCCACTAAGCATGACGCTTTAACCCCACAGCCGAAAGTCCAACAAGAAGCCCGCGCCCACCTCCTTCTGCCTACGAGTATTCACACAAAAGTGAAGGATCGTCTTTACCATGGCGGCAAGTCGCTCTATGGAATCACGCGTGGGGAGAAATAAACAACGTAAGCAATCCTTGCTTCTCTTCTTCTATTACATCTTCTTGCACCTCGCACAGGGAAAAGCCAGCTAACTTTTTTCTATCCCTCCCCAAATCGTGCCTTGTCGCTGATCACTTTTCCATCTTGTAGGTTACGCGGATAGCGGAGAACGACTTGTGGCTGGCGTGGTGCCTCTCAATGCTGCGAAAACGCATGTCCTCCTGATCCAGTCGACTAGACGCTCCGGGTGGGTGTTGCCCAAGGGCGGCTGGGAGTCTGATGAGACCTGCACCGAAGCTGCACAGCGCGAAGCGTGGGAAGAAGCCGGAATCACTTGCACTGTTAACTATGACCTTGGTACAATTGCAGAGACCCGAGCTCCCAAACAATTGTCAAAAGAGGCCCCAAAGGCGCTCTACCAGTTTTACGAGGTCACTGTCACGAGTGAGGAGACAGAATGGCCGGAGAAACACAAGCGGATCCGGCAATGGGCGAATTTTGCTGAAGCCTCGGAAGCTCTCAAGGCTCGTCCAGAACTTTTAGAAGCGCTCAACCGGTCAACCATCAGTCGGTAGCCTTGCGGGCCTGGGGCTCTGCCACATTCATGCCACGGTGTACTGCAACTTCCCATTGGAACAAGTCTGAAACGAGATCTTCGATATCCGACACTGTTCAGGCAACTATGAAATCGCACATACCTGCCATGATTAACCTTAGGACCCTGGGTTCGACACGGGGAGAAAAAGAGAGTATACGGTGAAAATTCCAGCCGGATTTTGGTTCGCAGGCTGTCTCTCACGAGGGTTAGGACTTTTTGTTTTCTGGAGTCGGGGATGTTACTTCCTTCAACTGCATAGAAGACAATCAAGACGGAATGGACCTCTGCCGTGATCTTGATTGAATATGGCTTTCCATTGACTTGGGCTTTTGCGCAGTCGTTCTCTTGCTACACCACCCAATCGCCAATGCCTGAAAATGATCGGTAGATTAATCGAGTTTTCTTTTGTGTGTGTATTTTTTTGCATTGCATTGCAGGCGCTCTTGGCCCGGCTTTGATGTAGGATACAATGGTCGAGATTGGGAGGCGTATCGGACATCATGACCTTGCAAGCAGTTGCTTGTGATTTCAAGAAATGAATCTTACTTAGACTAAGAAAAAATAATGCGTTGTGGAAGAGCCTGCCATAGACAGACCTTTCACCCGAACAGAAATGATGCTTGAGAGAGCATATCGGAGGAACGGCTGGCTTCAGGATTTTGCTTGCTTGCTCCCCATTCACTCTTGAGCTTAGGCGACGGAGTCAAGACAATATTGCACCTCACAACCATCGGCTTCGTAACTCACTTGTCAAACCCTCAAAATATCCAAAGCTGAACCTTCCGCCTCTTCGTCCCACATTCGAACTCAACCCAAAACCCGAATAACAGACCCCTGTCGTGCGCCTATCAAACCCTCGTCAATTATTCGCCCCACCCTAAAGAACTCCGTCACTCACCTCGTCACGTCCCCTCCTTTCATCACTCTTCAGAAATTCAGTCGCGCGCTATGGCCCAGTCCAATCGCAAGTACAACTGACCGTTGTTCTCTTCTCACGTCGTCTCCCAACTACATAATCTTTGGAAGGAGGAAGCACCCAAGATGGAGAATCTCACGCTGGACGAACAGCCAGGGGCGCAACCACAACAGATGGCCTCCATGGGGCCATCGCCGCCGATTCAGCAATTGCCGCCGCAAATGTTTACTACAGCTGCGCAATTGCTTGACATGACTGATAGTATGAATATCTCCTTTGCAGATCGGGTGCTTGCTGCAACATTCAGAGTAGTGTCATTTTCAAGGGCCGCCCCAAGTTGCCCGGAAGCTATCTTCATGCTCCAGAGGTTCAAGACTGATGCAAATGCCCCCTAGAAAAGCTCATGGTAGCTCTCCGCGACGGCAGGAAATTAATCGGCGTCCTCCGCAGCTGGGACCAATTCGGTTCGTGCATCCCCAGTGTACGTCTAAATGCCTAACACCTCCTCAGCAAACCTCGTCCTCCAATCAACCGTTGAGCGCATCTTCGTGCCCCCATCCACAAACCCGACCACATCTAATATCAGTAATCCAGGCGAGATCTTCCAGCCAGGCCTTTACGCCGACGTGCCCCGCGGTATCTTTCTCGTGCGCGGCGAGAACGTGCTACTGCTGGGCGAAATTGATCTAGACAAGGATGACGATCCGCCGCCGGGTTACGAGAAGGGGGAGGTTGAGCTGGTTCATAGACTAAGCAAGGAGAGGAAGGCGAAGGATGCGAGTAGGGAGAAATTCCGGACGAGCAAGTTACGGGCGCTGGGATTCGAGGGAGAGACGACGGGCGAGGCTTCTATCTGAATATCACAAGTTGAGATGAGAGAGCCGCGGTATCGGAGTTCAAAACTTGGATTGGGGGAAGTTCACTACGAATTCCTCTACGAAACAGTGTGGGGGCATGATGGAGACGAGAGAGGTTAGCGCTGTCACTATGCAGAATATTGTGAAATGCATATAGTATCAGCTGGGGGGAGTGGATTGCGGTAGATTATGCATCCGCGTACCTACTGTGGATAGGGATTTATGGACTACTGCAATCGTACTCTGATGGACGTACAAAATCTGTTGGAGCTCTGCATGTAAATTTGTCCGGACAAGGAGTGGCGGCTCAAGAGCAGATGGAACGTGCCAATTTCAACCACTTGAATGTATCCCACGTGTGGCACCGCGACATGATTGAACTCAGGAAAGTACATGTCTTAGAACAAAATGATGAGTGGGTAACGGCTATCTAGCAAGCCATTGCCATCCCGCTGATCGACATTCGGGTGTACAAGTGTATCTTGAACTCATCAAGGTTAGAGCCTCTTGACCTTTGCACTCAGAATCGAATTGAGCAAACAAAGCAACCGTCTGAAGCACCTGATATTCTCATCGGCGACTTGACTCCCAAGGCGATTGACTGGTCAACCAAGGATACCACTGGTAAAGGACAAGATGTAGCAGTCCAGGTTGGTAATTTGCAAGTACATTGTAACATATTTTTGTGGTTTACAATTTTCCTCTATAGTAAAATTCAAACACGCATGTACAAGCGAAAAAAAAGAAGAAAACACGGGTATAGGTATCTTAGGCCTTTCAACTGACAAAAAAGAAATCGCCTGCCTTCCTGCCTGCTTGCCGGCCATGCCCATCCTTCTCCCCCCTGCCAGGAATTACCAAACCCCGGATCCGAAATCATCTCGTCGCGAGCATAGAAAAACAAAAAATCCTCACTTCAGCCCTGGTACACCACCCGAACAGCACCACTCTCTTCCACAAACAACGCATTGCTGCTTCTCAGCCCCCGTAGTCGCTCCAGGGGTGACTTTGGTCTTCAGGCAGCCGCAGCGACAGGAGTGGCCTCGACGACGGGGGTACCCTCAACGGCGGGAGCAGCAGGGGCCTCTGAGGAGGAAGAGTCTTCGCTCTTCTTGGCCTTCTCTTCCAACTTCGTCTTCTTCTGTAAGCGCAAAGTGTCAGCCACTTATATCATGGATGATTTGTGAGTGAATGAAACTTGAAACTCGAAACAAGAGCCAGAAAACAAGCCCATCCGCAAAAACAGTGAATTCGAAGAGAAATAAAAAAGAGCCTCGAGAACCGAGTACTCAAGCCAGCTCATCTAAACACCGGAACGAATTTAAGAGACAGGAGACCCACTGCCTCAGCCACGCTCTTCCTCTTCTCTGCATGTTCCTCGCGCATCTTGACCTGCTTCTCCTTCACCACCGCCGGACCGGCCTTGATCGCGCTCCACGCACAGACACATCCCTCTTTGAAGCTCGTAGCCGACACTGTGAAGTGCTCTTTGGCAGACTTGATGTCCTTGCGCGCGTATGTGGCGCGGCGTTTGGCGCGGTATTCCTGCTCAGCCTTCGCGGCGCGTTGGTAGGAGGTTTGCGCCTTTTGACGGTCGTTTCGCAGGTTGAGTTCAGTTCCTGAGGTGCCAGGGCGGTCGGAGGCTGGGGAAGAAGAAGTGGGGGGGATGACGGCGGGCGTCTCGGTAGGAACGGCGGGAGCTGCTTCGTTGGACCTGGAATGTGTGAGTCAAGAGAGAACTGGTAGACTTGTAGACTTGAAGAGCCGGTGAGGACGATGTATCCACCCATTGAAATCCGTTTGATCAAGAACTACTAGCAGGGTAGTAGTGGAAGGTACCCACATGGTTGATATGCTGTTATATTTCAATGATAGTCGGCGAGGTATTAAAAACTGATGTGATGCTCGATGAAGAGTTCAAAAAAGAAACCGACGGAACTCTCGGCGTATTTATGAAGAGCGCGGGAAAAGGCCTAGATTGACATTAACATATCCGAGAGCAGGAAGACGACTCACGCGCTCGCAAATTTTAACCGCATGCATTGTTCGTAGAAATTATATTTTTATGCTGCAGGCGCACTTGCCAGCAAATGCATAAACGTGACAAGGAAATCGCGGTGTAGCCGACACAGCAGTGGTGGGAGAAACTGGCTGATTCGGGTGATATTGCATTGATGACAAGAATTCGCATCCTTGTTTGGACGGCTATTTACTACAGATGGACAGAGCCATGACGGAACTGAGCAAGGAAGAGCGTGAAGCCAGTGGAAAAGGTGTCATTCGGAACGCGACTGGCGTTTCTCGAACGTTTGGGAAAGGTAGCGGTTACTAACGATGTGTTGATTAAGGAGATGGGATGTATCAATATTGTCAGGGATACTTGCGGTTCATCGTATGCCGCAAAGTAGCCAAGTCCAGGCTTTCGGATCGTGAATAACCTATACAGTAGCTTCCGAGATGGAAGTATGACGTTGGCTTTGGATAGGAAAAGAAATAACCGATACCACATGTTCTAAACCGATGTTCGGATGAGACGAAACATTCACTTGACTCGAGAAAAACCTTCGATTGCTTTTTCAAACACTTGCTCGCTTAGCACCAGGCGAAAGGTAGTCGTTAGAACTTCATTTTATTCGTCTGATCTTAATCATCCAGCTGCCAGGTCAATGTGAGCCTTTTCGATGGGTTCGTCTGTCTTCCTTTTCGACTGCATCTTCGAATAGCGTTGCTCTGCCTTTTCTAGTGTTGTCGAGTTCGCCTTCAACTTGTTGATAGTCTCGATATATTCCTCGAATGGATCTGAGTCAAAAACGATCCCACCGCCTGCATCATATTAGCTCTTGAGTTTGGGTAACTCGTGTGCATGAGTAAAAGCACGCACCAGCTTGCAGATAGGCAGTTCCATCCTTCACGACCATAGTTCTTAGCGCAATGCAAGTGTCCATCTCACCCTCGAGCTCGTTACCATGTTCATCAGCACTGGCGTATCCGAAGTAGCCAACGGCTCCGGCATACACTCCACGCTTTTCCTTCTCCAATTCTGCGATTAGTTCCATAGCCTTAACCTTTGGAGCTCCAGAGACAGTACCAGCTGGAAATATGGATTTGAAAGCATCAAATCTGGTCATGCCCTTCCTCAGCACTCCAGAGACTTGTGAGACAAGATGCTGTACATGGCTGAACTTCTCTACGACCATCAATCTATCAACCTTGGTAGTCAATGGATCGCAGACGCGGTTGATGTCATTCCGTGCAAGGTCCACAAGCATAACATGCTCAGCCCTATCCTTAAGCGATTTTCGAAGTTCATCGGCCAATGCCTCATCTTTCTCCAAGGTTTCCCCCCGCTTGACAGTCCCAGCAATCGGATGAGTAATGACACGGCCATCTTCCTTCTTGACCAGAAGCTCGGGAGAAGCGCCCACTATTTGAAAGTCGTCGCAATCCATGTAGAATAGATATGGAGATGGGTTAACCGTTCGGAGATGTCGATAAATGTTAAAGGGGTGCAGAGAAGTAGGCCGAGAAAATCTTTGCGATGGGACAGCCTGAATTATGTCACCGGCTATGATATGCTTCTTCAGATCTGTAACATGCTTCTCATAGCCAGCTTTTCCAATGTTGGATGTGGCTTGTTGGTTCAGCTTGATCGGAGGTTGCTCCGGGAGAGGTAAGTCTGGGGAAAGCAGAACATCCACGATTTCATTGATGGTCTCCCCCGCTTTATCATAGGCTTCTTGGAGCTTGGATAAGTCTTCCGGGACTTTCACGTAGGTAATAACCTGGATCATCTCGAAGAAACCATCGAACGCAATGATCGTATCAAAAAGCATAAAAAGAGACTCTGGTACTTTGAGCACGTCTTTCATAGGCCTTGCTGTCTTCGGCTCAAAGTATCGTACGCAGTCATAGCCCACATATCCAATTGCCCCTCCAGTCAAAGGTGGTAGCTTCAACTTTGGTACGTGTGCAACCCGACTCTTCGACAACTCCGCCTCCAGCGAAGGTAACGGGTCGATAGATTCGCCGTGACCCTCTCCTGTTTTGAGAATCTTCCTAGGACCAGCACCAACAAAACTGTATCTCCCAACTCTCTCTGTCGCGGCACTCTCGAATAGGAAGGAGTAGCGGGATTTGGAATGCGCAGATATTTTAAGATACGCTTGTGAGGGCTTGATGAGGTCGGAGGGTATTTCCACGAAGACTGGGACCAGATTTGGAGGGTTTGGAGTGCCAGAAGCCTCTTGCAATATTTCCCGGATAGTCTCCACAGACGGTTGAAGGTCTTCCTAGGTATCTATTAGCTTTGTAGACCTGCGAAGAGTCATACAAATTGCAACTTACACCCTCGCCCATAGTGTCCTGTTACCAGAGAAGAATCTGAATTGATAGCTATTAAAAATTGAATCTTCTTTGATCTTGGTCAAATGGAAAGCCACAAGCCCCTAGTTCTGGCGAAAAAGTCAAGCTAGGGAATTAGTGATCGCTGTGGACCGTATGACAATACCGCAGCTTAATTCGGGGCGTCGGTCGTCCACCGCTCGGCAGAATTATTCCTTGGCGCTACCAGCCTCCCCTCGTCCCCATCGTAATGGGGACTACTACAAAGGTAGCTAGGCAGAACGCATACAGCTTCTCGGTGAATTACCCATGATAAAGAATTTCTTCCGTTGGCCACATGATAAATGAAAGATGCGCATGCTCTAATTCTGCTCCGGGATCACCTGGTATAGCTACTTATGTTCTTCGAAATACAACCCCCCCTCATCAACAACATCTTCCTGCTAACACCTCCAAAAGAGTGTTGCTTAGCTACTCTTCAGTACATAGGATACCGTACACGCTGGGAGTTTCTCACTTCTCTATGCTAGAACGCCAGTTCAACTCGCCAACCAGCGAGAGCTACCTGGAAGTATCGAATGAATGTCTGTCCAGAGAGAACAAGAATGCCCTCGTCGACAGGCTCAGCGACTTGGTCCTTCGGATCTCGAAAGTCGACCTTCTTAAAGACAAGGCTATCTCAACCATACATGCCCAAGTTGACAAAATTGACATCCTTGTCAACCGTGTAGAGACCTCCCAGACGCCAAGTCCACCGAGCCGAGAAGTTCCTCATAATGAAACACTACTTGACGATCTATTGGAACCACCAACCCCAACTCAAAATCTCAAAATCAGTCTCCCAGTTTACTCCCAGGATTCAATTTGCAGCTCGAGACCTGGAGCAGCAGAAAAGTTACCAAAAGGTGCTGTCGAGGTTGCCAAAGCTGCTGCGGATCTGGCATCTAGGCTGTCAGCAATCGTTTCAGAATTTCAGCTCAGAAATAAAGAGTCTGATGTGAGTTCATCATCCTAGTTGCAATATGATTCTTCGCTAATATCTCATAGCGTATTCATGGCATGCTAATCGCGAAAAATAAAAAAGCTGCTCAGCGTATTCTGATGTTAGAATATCGCATCATAGAACTGTGAGTACACCTGATGATATGTAATTGAATGCATACGAACCACATAAGTGCTGAAGCTGACACTTCTCAGTGAAGATGATTTTCAGTGTAACCAGTCCGAACTCACATTTCTCCGAATACAACTTCAGTCTATCCAGGCTCAATGCGCAGGTTGCATCCATCGCCATGAAGATCCTGAACTTGAAGAGAGCATCATGAATTGGAAGATAGACTGGGAAGATATAAATCGGCGAGCTACAGCCAGGAAGAAAAATATCCAGATTTGCCTGATTAATCAGCTGAGCGACACGTCGACTGTCGTAGAAAGCTCTTGAAATGTTATAATCAAGCATCTGCATGAACTGTGCATGCTTCAAAAAGAACTGATTCGATGACTTTAGTGTCGACCTTGGGATTTTGGAGGATATCACTTCTACAAGATAAAATGTATGTCGAACCTCCCTCTCATCAAGATCATCTCTACCGCGATAAACCTTGTAAAAACCAACAACAATACTTGTGGAGTACGGCGAAACACTCGTCACCAAACGCGAGCAGACGCACGAGGCTCGGGAACAGTACATCAAAGCAGCTCGGGGCGACAAACGCAAGACTGCCTTATCGGTAGTGCCCGCTTGCCCTAAATGATAGGCATTCTGGCAGATTTTCAATATACTCGGACGAATGGGTGGTTTTCTCTGCGGATCAGGTCATTGAGAAGGAACTGTGCCCACTTGGCTTCTCGCCACCTCCGTTGGAACTTCTGCCAAAGCCGATTAAACCTATTGACCTTAAATTTCTACAGTGAGCTCGCCAAGTAATTACGTTTATATCTGCTAACAATTACCACTGAGTAAGAACTTAGTATAGGACAATAAACCAGTCCATGATAGGGCCCTCGAGGGAAACTTATAGAGACAGGCGAGCCAGGATGGCGACTATTACAATATGTGCTAGCGTTTGTGTCCGTTATGGACTTAAATACCTAGGTTACTCAAGCTTATCCCTTGTCCATTTCTCAAAACTGTGTTGACTAGACCCTGTTACCATTGGAAAGTTTCTTCAATCGACGCTGCTACTTTATACTTAGCCAGTTTGCCAACAGTCATCTCCGTCCGATCATCATAACCTTCTGTCTACTTCCAGGTTCGGCGTCAGGTACTCTGCCATTTCTTCTATTCATCAGTTTTTTTATTGTGAATATTTTTAAAGACTGCACCCCAGTGATGACTCGAAGCCTCGTCGTGGGCTCTGCCTATGGACTGTTTGGTTGTTTGTTATCGGTTGTATAACATCCTGGGCACAAAGCATGTCCAATGAAAAAGGTCTGTAAAGCTAGGAAAAGAATGCCCAAAAATTATTTGACATCTAATTGCATTTCTCAAGGATAGAGTGCAGGTTATTGGGAATCAAACTCATAATAGTACATCAATAGCTTCAATTAGAGCTTACCTTTTATAACGAAACCTGCATTCCTCTGTATTTTTGGGTTAGTTGTAGAATGGTCTACCTTGGCGCCAATATGCCTGTTCAATGCATTCTATAGATGTTGAGCGAAAGGTTGAGGAGTAATCTGTTTCGCCTTCACTTGAAAGGAGTGTACCGCCTCAATATCCCAGAAGTTGAAACAGAGGCTGGGCTTCTAACTTGATCTTTCGATATTGAGTATTGGACAGGGGCACTACTCCTTGTTGCACATAAACATATAGGCGAGTAAACAAATAGCCTGATATGGTTTAGTGTGCATACACAAGCCCTTGTAACCAGTAAACAATATATATTGCACTACGTTTATTTAGTCTGCTTGTGTGAACTCCGAGTTTGTACGTGACTCGTAACCAAAGATTCTTAACAAGTATCCCATCATGAGACGCACTCTCGCGTGCAGTTTGTGTTGTTAATGGGTTCTGCGGATGAAAAAGCAGGCTGGGATCTGGTTCCATTGACGTACACCTACCAATCAGCATTCAGCTTACCGAGGTAAACCTGTGTGTAGCTTAGCGCTGCCGCCAGAGCCACTTGACTCCACCAGTCATCTCCAAGCCAGTTCCGTTGTTGAATGTTTTGGACGAAATTTCGCTGGCGCAAATACTGCCAGCCACCAGCTTGACGAAGACCATATCACCATGAGAAAAGAAGCCGAAGTTCTGTCTCTCCGGCTCTGACTTTGCAATAATGACAGCAGAGCAGCGTTGCACCAGATATTTCGAGTACGCCTGCCGTAACACTGGGTTACGCGATGGAGAAAGAGGACAAGCTGGGGGCCTTGGTCACTGCGCTTCCGACCTGTTGTTCGATTACGCCCACTCTGCGATGCTGTTGCGGTCGCACTGATTGCGCAGTTTTGAAACATAATTGTGTAGCCTTGGACGATCTTGAGAAAGAAGTTCGGACGGCTGCTTCTCTGGGTCAGGTCAGCATTCCTCCGTGGAACATCCCAGGTCATATACCAAGGAGATATGAACACAGCCCGTGTTTACCAAATTACCCCCCTCGCAGCAAACTTCTAAGATGAGTAAATCGCTGACTTTTGCTCTTCAGGCTTTACTGGCTCGACATGAACAGTATATGTATGATGCAGAACGGGATCGCCTAGAAATGGGTGTCAAGATCGAGAAACTTGAGGCTGACAAGAGATTGCTGGAGGACGAGAATGCGAAGTCAATCGAGGAAAACCGCGGGTTGTTAGACCAGTTGGAGGGTCTGAATGAGACGGTCGCCGAATCAGAAACCCACGTCAAAAGTTTGGAAGCCACTCTGTACAGCACACGCCAGGAACTTCGACGCCTCGAATTGCTAGCATCGAGAACGCACAACTTGGAGTTGCAGTTGTCAGCTCTTGAGCAAGAGCAAGATTTACTGCAGAGAACGATAACGACGACCCAAAAAGAAGAAAGATCTGCGATCCAGAGGTGGAGGAAGGCCGAGCGAAGGTTATGCGACATTCAGGAACAGCTAGAAAGAATCGAACGCGAGGCCAGGGAGGAGAGGGAAAAACACATCGAAGTGATAGGCCGTATGGATCGCCAACGATCTGTCGAGAGGGAACTTGACACCGCTGCTGGCAGGTTGAAAGGCGCTGCTGCTACTGCTACTGCTGGCTGCCGAAACATCGGGAGCAGCGTTGTATCTCATTTTGTGAAAGACATCTTACAAGATAATGCCAACCTGCAGATGGGAATCATAGAGCTGAGAGAAATGCTCATGAACTCCAATGACGAAGTCCAGACGTTACGTGAGCAACTACTCTTGCACCAGCCAATTTTCGAAGATGGCGGAGAGGATAATGGAAAATCGACACTACGAGCAGAACTTGCTCCAAATGAAGAAAAAGGACCAAGAATCGTATCGCAAGCCCTACATATACATCACCATTATCATGCCCCAAGGAAAGACGAGACTCGTCGACCGAAGAAGAAACGTACTTCTCTAAATACGGCTCTGTTTACTCCTCCACCTAAAGCTATCAAATCCCCAAAGGCACATTTGACTAGGAATTCGGCCAGTATGATTTTATCGGAAACATCGGTCACAATTCCAGCTCCGATCATACCAAGCAACAGGTGGTCAGTCCAATCTGGACAGATGTCAGACTTCGCCCCTTCCTCGGTTCCGAGCTCTCCTCAGTCTATGTACAGACAAAGCGGGCTGTTTGATAGGCTCGACATCGATTCATCTCGACCTACGTCTCCCTCTTCAAGCATCGATCCGATTTCACCACAATTTCAACCATTATATCATCGGAAGCGAGGCTCAGAAGTATCGATGCGAAGCTTCCTATCTCCCACCAACTTCCAACCTCATATCATAAAAGAGGAGGAGAACCGCGGCATGGAAAATCTCCCTAGCTTGCATCCATCAATATCATTGGAAGACGATACGAAACCTTCAAGTTTATCACACGATGCAGAATATCTATCGAGCGATAATGACCAGGATCGTTGGACTGCATCACCTCACTCACGACTTCGACACTCATTCTCCCACGAATCTACATTATCTATCTCTGGAATCGACATCCACACTCTCAAATCTCGCCCTTCACAAATTACCATCCGAGGCGGGAGTGCTCTTCTCCGTCCACAATCACGACTTGGTACTCCAACGACTAATGTATCAATTGAGTCATTGACGGTCACACCACGAGCAACCATGTCTCGTCAGGCCCATGACAGCACAACATATCTGCGTAGTATGCGGGCAAACAGCAGCGATTCACCTTCTACCTCTTTGTCTAATTCCAACGATGGCATCAAGACGAGACTAGGCGGTTGGGTTTTCGGACGATGGGGAGTGACTCCACAAAAATCTTCGGCGGACCTCAAACCCGACTTCCTATCGCCAAATTCGCGGCCCAAGCTACAGCAGAGGGCAGTGAGTAGTCCGGTTATCGATCCTTTAAAGTCATTCATGGGTCGAGCTCCTGGCATAAACCAAAAAGGGCCGATTCCAGGCTTTGCGAAGAGGGCCGAGAGGGCACCAAGCAGAGTCAAGCCTGACACTATAGATCACGATGCTCTAAGAGAGGTTTTAATGGAAGGGAGATCACCTTGAGCAAGGATATTTGCAGGATCCTTCATTGCGGCATTTCCCTTTTTCCTTCTTGGCGCATTCCTGATGTGGGTTCATGTTGCGGCATTTTTGGGCGGCCAGATACCCTCTCCTTGGAAATATACCTACGTATTCCAAATCGCCTCGCCTCGGCTAATCTTTTTTATAAATCCAACCTGGGCCTGAACAAACGCTTCCGACCTAGACGTTTTGATTGATTTCGAACTATTGCGGCTAATATCTGGAGGCTTGGGTCCACAATGTTTCAGCGTAATAAGTATTCTTTTTAAGCACATCAGTCACTTGCATTGATGATGCATACATGTTTTTATTCTAAGAAGGAATTTGGCAGCTCTAGAAACCAAGGAAACACATGATACCAGTCGTCCTCATGGATTGAGGATACTTGGTGACTCTTTCTACTGTCCTCCTATGCTACCTTCCAATCGGGGCTTATTGACCCTGGCTCAGGGTACCTGAAACCAAATTGAGTTGGGACTTTGATCGATTGACTACAACCAAGCTTGTGTGCGTGGAGTTTGAGTATGAGCTACTAACGGAAACGAGTTATTCAAACTCAAGCAAAGATCCAGGATACATGTTGATTATGAAAATTCAAGGTAAACTCGAACTTTCTAGAGACAACGCAACGACTTGATATCGACAGTTGAGTCGTACTTCCGATACCCTGCTCTGCCCCGCAAGCCGGCAGAGGCATGATCGTAGGCATTGTAGCGTAGTCTCCCTGCTAGCTGTGGACACCACGCGTCCCTTGGAGCTGTCGGAGAAAACACCTTACCCGCCGGGGCCGTAGATCTCGTCGTGGGACCCGAGGAGGGGCGAGCCTCCGCTGGCCGTACATTTTTCTACCCGTTCTTGTTGACGAAGCTGTCGGTGGCAGACCCGCTGCGGCACATCACGATCCTGCACTCCTCTCCCTGTGCAGGCTTGTTGCTGTACGCCCGTTGCTAGCCAAATTGCTGCTATCGTGGACAGGTGTTTTGCGCGCGCACGTATCGTAGCCACGGCAGACACCTCGAGACTAGGTCAGGTAGCAGTAGCCAGAGTGGGGGAACTTGTGCGGGGCCTTCGCACGGGTGGCTTCCAGAGATGTCGTACTGGAGCTGCTAAGAGGCTTCTCCGCTAGTCTTGGTAGCGGCGGAGTTCAACTTGACTTGGTAGGTGTCGTTCCAAGGAGAACCGAAGTTCATCAGGTATGTGTCGCCGACCTTGATCAGATTTGCATCAATGGCCTTATACGCACTCCCTGCCTTGAATTCAATTGCGCTTTCTTGGCTACCAGAAGTCGAGACGGAATAGTAGAGGTGGAAGATGCAACTGACGAGGCTCGTATCGGGAGCAAGAGGTAGCTTCAGCATACGGTTGCATGGGGGAGAGATTGAGTCACGAACCCATAAGTCTTTGTTCCCATGATTGTCGATATTGCTCCCACTTGTGAGCGCACTGCCCTGCAGTGTGCATGGTCCATTCAGATAGCTGGAGCTGGCAATCTCGATGTTCACTCCCGTGTTGAACTTGAGATACAGCCCATCAGATGCGCGACGAATAACAGCTGGATCCTGAGCCCAGCAGGCACCGGAACAAGCTACTGGAACAGGGTGTAGCGATGGACATGGTTAGGAGCCAGCAACCGGGCCGTAGCCAAGAGATCATCTTGAGCCCGGAATTTTTCAATTCTTCAAAGCTGAAGGAAACCTACTCAAGGAAAGGGAGGTTTGTGAAGTCTTGCGCGAGATAGACCTAGATTATATTACTGGAAGCAGAATACCATCCGCTGCAGATAATCTACTAGGTAATAGTATACATACTTAGGATTGGGAGGAATGTCTCTCTGTTAGTGTAGGGGGCATATTCAGCTGGCTGCTCACGCGGCCTCTTACCTAACCTCAAGATTGAAAAGTGAGCCATGGCTTGTTTCCTGTGAAAAGGCACAGAAATGAGGGATCATTGCCTTTTTCTGACTGGTAAGGTATGCACCGTGCCGGGTCCAAGCCTTTTGACAAGCCCAACAACTTTGGAGAAACAAGACGTAGTTATAAGCATAACCTCAGGTGTAAGTACTTCGTCACAGGCCAAACAAGGACACAGAAAAATACACTTAACCTTACTAGTGCACTTCAAATCACCCTGAGGGATATGCCAACGTGATGATTGTTTGGTCTGTGACGAAGTATATATGAAGATTGGAACGTTGGAACATTGATGGCATCTCGACACACGCTTCTTGAATTGATACACGCTAACCCCTTTTGAGCAGGATTAAGTCACTAGTTGGAGTTAGTTGATCACAGGTTAGGATCAGACTCCCAAGCTTGTGAGAAGGTTAAGGTTATAAGTTTAAAAGGTAACGTCGTTCGGGGGATGAAGTTTATTTGGAAGTATTAACT
Source organism: Diplocarpon rosae (assembly GCA_032760415.1). Classification (NCBI taxonomy): domain Eukaryota; kingdom Fungi; phylum Ascomycota; class Leotiomycetes; order Helotiales; family Drepanopezizaceae; genus Diplocarpon; species Diplocarpon rosae. The sequence goes on along the minus strand of JAUBYV010000007.1, from coordinate 1,039,688 downwards.
CTAAAAAGGGTTAGAAATAGGGTCGAGTCAGTGTCAGTACTGTATAGAGTACAAGCGCATGCCTTGACAGGATTGTGCCAACAGACGAGAAAAGTAGCGTCTGAGTATCTAGACTTGAGTTCAGTGAGTGCCCTGAGCTCGGGGTATCTCGTTCCACCAATGAAGCAGAATGCTCCATCGTCGAAGTGTCCCATAAAGTGGTATTAAAACAAAACAAGTAACAAGTACGACGAACTTGGCGCCACACGTGGAAGAGCAACTCTGAGAAGATGTTTTCCCAGTTTTACCTCCCGAAATCGATCTTTCCAGGGCCCAGGCGCGCCTTCGGCTTGCGTGCTTCATGAAAATGAATGGTTTCCGGGTGGGGAGAGATCTTGTGGCGCTTGCAAGCTTGCGAGCTTGGTACTTCGTCGCGGGCCAAAACAGACAGCTGACAAAGATATATGTCGTGGATTGATCTTGCGCACTTGAAACGACTCTTGAAAGTACGCCAAAATGGTTTCTGTCTGGAGTGAGACGGAGTATTCGATGCTGCGGCTCCACTCATCGCATCAAACTTGTTTCAGGACCCATCAACCTCGGCCTGTAATAATCTACATGGGTAGCGAGCGACTGCACCGCTTGCTAGTTGACTAAGTGCCTTGGATATCTCTAGGTTGTTTGGATTCATCAGAATATTCATGTTGTCCCTCGAGTATCGGCTTTCCGCTCGACAAGGGAGAAATGAGCCCCGCAAGTCCTCAAATTATCCTGACTCAAATGGATCAATACTTCTTGTACGAAGCCTCGGTATTGCAGGGTCCCCTGGGCACTCTGCCTGCGGTATGCCTCTGCAGCGTAGTCTTATCTTAAGTACTATGGAAGTGAAATCAATAATACTTACTTAGCACTTGTGATTACACTAAGCGCCGAGAATTTGAGATCTTCGAGATGTCCCGCCAATTTGCTACGCGATTTTCTTCTCTCCTGATTCAAAACAAACGCAGGATTAGTCAGCGTGTACAGCATTACAAAACTCGTGTCCTCGTTTCCACGTTTGCCAGTGAGGACGTAGGCACTGAGAACTTTTCTTTCCCACCTTTTTTGAGGAGCCGGATACCTAGTTGTGAAATGGATAATACAGTCTATAGGCCCTTCAAGCTTTCGAAGTACACGGCCATGCTTGGACGTAAACTGTATGTTTGAGTAGCTAGTCAAAAGTTCTGACCTTGATTATTAACAAGGTCCGCGAATTATTATACATAGTTGCCGACCATCTAGACACAGAGAACGGGTTGCGTCCCAACGTCAAAAGCAGGGAAGAAAATAATGGCCACCTCTGGCGGTGAGACCCTATTGAGGTCGGTAAGTAGCTGGAACTCAGGTCCAGATATATGAATTCCGACTATCTTGTCTAGTATTCCGTTCTGAGTGTAACCCCCCACCTAGTCCCAGGACTCGTATTTAAATAAGGAATACAGCTATATCTAGAGGCTCAATCTTGCCTGCAATATTAAAAATACTCGAGGATTCGTTGGAGCCTAAACAGACCTTAAGAGACTGTTGCTGTATCTTTAATTTAAGTAAGAGGGTGACTTTATCAGCAAAATCTGCACTGCATGTAGCACTCATGGAGGGGGCTCCAAAATTTCTGTGCATGTGTGCCACAAAAATTATCGGTGGACGCCCTCAGCTAAACTTTCTGTGGTTAATTTTGTAGTATCCTCTTGCTCAGTACATGATTATTTTTCTCCATAGCGGCTTCCTAGATCTTTACCGCTGCTGGGACGCTGATGGACAGGACATCTACACCCTTTTTGAGCTCGCTTTTTGTTGGCATAGCTCCCCGTCTCATGAGTTCCGAGGAGGCCACCATAACGGGGTCCATTCCCATGGTACCAACCGCAACAACAGTCTCGCCTTTAGTATAGTACGCAATAAACTTGGCCTCTTCAGGTTGACCTTGCAAGATAAGATCGTCCCATCCGTTGGGAGTATTTCCGCAGTATCTTAATTGTGATCCGAGAGCAGACCAGAAAATAGGAATGAAAGGTTTCGCTTTGGCAGATGGATCGACGATGTTGGCTGCCACAGAGCGGCCAGCATTTTGAGCAACGTTCCAGTGCTCGATACGTGTCAGAGCGCCTTCGCCGCCAGGTCCATGGTAAGGGTAGGTCGCGATATCTCCGATTGCGAAGACGTCTTTCAATCCAGATACAGCAAAATGCTCGTCGGTCTGCAATGACCCATCCTTTTGAAGCTCGACGGCAGCATTGTCCTTGAGGAAAGTAGTCGCCGGGCTAACTCCAGTACCCAGAATGACCAAGTCTGCTGGTAGGGTCGTGCCGTCCTTCAGCGTAACACCTCCGACTTTTGACGAATCAGAGCTGGACGGGATGGCCTTCTCAACACCAGCAGACATCTTGAACTTGACGCCGTTCTTCTCGAGAGACTTTTGGAAAATCTGACCAACTTCTTCACCCATTATCCGCTCTAATGGAGCCTTTTCCATTCCAACGACAGTCACATCGTTGCCCTTAGCCAGTGCGTTTGCAACTTCCATGCCAATAAAAGAACTGCCTATAATGACGATCTTTTTATTCTTGTCGCCAATAGCTGCATTAATCGCTTTGACGTGAGGGATAGTGCGAAGGAGGAATACGTTACCAAGCTCCTCAAAGCCTGGTAGTGGCAAACTCTTTGGCGTACCTCCTGTTGCTAAGACCAGCTTCGAGTATGGGTAGGAGCCTGCGAGGAAGGTTAGAAGGCTGCATTCTGCGAAAAATGCGAAATGACTTACTGCCGCTCCTTGTAGTAACCTTCTTGCCGGCAAAGTCAACACCTGTAACCTCATCACTAACAACGTCAATCGAACCATCCTTGAACCAAGCCTCGTCTCGGAGGGCAATCTTCGAATGGTCGTCAATGAGAGCCTTCGATAACTTAGTACGATCAAATGGAAGGTATCCCTCGCTGCTGATCACAATGATCGATCCCTTATAGCAATTCTCACGAAGAGCCTCCAGAGTACCCAAAGCAGCGCTTCCACCTCCGACGATGAGCACCTTCTCGGCACTTTGTGCACCAGAAATCTTGATGTTGGGCTTCCGTCGACTACCCTTGATAGTTTGTGCTTCGCCGGTGACATAGACTGAACCATTCTTTTCGGATAACTGGAAGGAAGGGAGGGAGTCGATAGCCGGGGCATTTTCGATGTCACCGTTTGTGGCCTTAAAGCAAGCTTGCAAAGACTTAGTGAAGTTCGCAAAGTCCGGAGGTAAGTAGACATACCTCCATGCCAGGGACAAGTGATTCTTCCATCACCTTGTTCCAAGTCAGCCCTGATATTGAAGTTGTAGCAAAATTCAGAAGCGGGGCTGGATATTGAACGCTTTCAAGGTCAATACTGTAGCCTCAACGCACCAGTCAATACACCCTTTACAAGCGGAGCTCCATAATGAGTGCATTTACTGTATGGAGGTCAGCAGACATCCAATTCAGCTTATCCGCAAGAAATTGCCAAACACAATCAGACATCAAATTAGAAATATTGAGTTGCGTACTTCCCCAAAGCTGTAGTCTTTCCTCCCACGTTACACAGCAAAACCTTTCCCTCCTCAACACCCTCGACTTCAACCTCTCTTTTCTCTCCTGGCTTCAGGTCGAGACTGGCGATACCTTTCAGCTTATACTCCTGAGCCATGTTTCGTGACGTCGATGACAGTGCACGAGAAATCTTAAGATACTGGGGGGAAGATGGAAGGAATAATTTTCGAAGAGCAACACGAAAGGATTGGAGTGGTGGGAGCATGTACGGCTGTGAATTGTGAGTCGAAATGAATTTAGATGGAAGAATAGCTCTGGGTCACTGTCATAGATAATATATCTAGCCAGTAACGTAAGTCAATGATGATGCTCATACGCGGGGGCTTTGTAATACCTGTAGCTTATGTGGATCGGTTGGCCAGTAATTTTATGGGGCCCTCGCTTCCCCGGCAACGCTAAGCTCGATAACTACTAGTACACTATTGTACCAACACCAGATTGCTTCTCTGTTTTGATTTCCTAGAAATACATGAAGATCATCAACTCCACATCTAATGCAGAAACATGTAACTACATGCGACGTTTGTGTTATCTGTTGTAATCTTCCGGGAGCTGAGATTTACTCCTCGCTTCTTACTTTTACTTTTACTTTTACTGTGCCAGTTTCTCAGAACGGCAGTACCCTTCTACATTCTTCTTCAAGCATCTCCTAGTCTTTACTGGTCTCCATTACTTGTTTCGTTTCTACTCCTACTTGAATTCCCCCTTCGGCTCAGTCGCGATTGTTGAAGCACATGCTGAATTGTTGTAAACCACAAAACTCCGAGCGTCCATAGCCTAGTGACCCTTCATTTCCTGTGTTGCTGGAACTTCACATCGCATACGCAGAAACTCCTCATGTAGCAACAATATTGCTCAATTTAGCCAGGAGAAGTCGACATGGACGCAGACTCTGCTCGGACAGCTTGGAGCTAACTGTCTCGATCCATCATCAGAGAATGTTTAGCTGATGAGAAAATATCTCTTGGATCGGTGGCCCCATCTCTCTCCTCTTGTCTTACTTATTACGAGGCTATAGATGCAGGTAAACTCTTGTGATCCGAGAAGTTACAGGATATTGCCTAGAAATCCTCCCGGGGAATACCTATGCATGGCAAGAATTGTCGGGGTCTAATGCTACCCAAGTATGTGGGAGCTCTTACAAATCGTGGCTTGTGTGGGGATATAACACGAGGCAGCAGTTGATATTCGCATAAGTAGCATTACCTGCGGATGCCATGTTTCCCAAGTTCCGCATTAAACTTCTGCTCCATCCCATAGCAGTGACCTCCTCCTATCTTTCATTGTATCTCCTCTCATGTGTTGCAGGTAATGAAACCATGAAAGGGAGCAAGAGTCATCTGTCAGGAGGTCACTCTGTCAGTAACTACCACTGTGTCTCGGAATACCGCGGCCAAGTATCTCCTGTTTACCAAATATTTTTCATATCAATCTGGTCTGTCATACGAAGTATTGTGTGGGTTCGAGTTTCGTCAAGCAGGGATCCGGCGGCCAGATTCATTCATTTATCGTGGCTCTCAAACATCACGTGGGCGGTAGTGACTGACCTCCGGGTATCGCACCGCACGTTCTTATCTCGTACCGTATTAGTACAGAACAGCACACAGTAAGTGGGATCCTTTTCACGAGTCATCAAGGCATCAAGGCATCAAGGCAACAACTATCGGGGCTCCACATGTTGGCCGGAAGATTCCGGCCAGACCATTCACAGGGCTTCGTTTGCTAAGCAGCATATTCTCATGTGTCGTCCGAATAGCATCATCTTTCTCTGGTGCTCAGTGACGCTTTACAATATAGAGCGAGCAAAAACGGCTGGAGGATGATATCCTTTACACTCAAGAGTGTTCCAAAACACTCATCGACAGCAGGGCATCTTGTGATCACTTGGAGTGGTCTGAGAGCTCGCTCAAATGGGGCTGGGGTCGAGTTACCTTCTGTTGGTGCCAGTTGTTTACATCTGAAAATGATGGCTGTAAAGCAGCTCAGATTAACGGACAGGAGTGAGAGAGGCGAAGCAATCTCTGATCCAAAATCTTGATAAGTGGAACTGGCCGGAATGAAGACAACGCCCTTAGTTGGGTTTTGCGCTGAGGCCGGAATCTTTCCATTCAGAGCCATATAAGCTCGAAAACTCGCACTTTCTCGTGTTCTCGACTTTTCTTCCATTCTCCCACAACAGATCTCAAACATATCAAAACTTCTTCTTCCCTCAAATTTCAACCCCAGAATTCCCCCCCCCCCCCTGCATAGTACTTTATATCAATACACAACCACTCTACCTCCCCCTCCACTGCATCCAACATCCATCATGGGATCCATCGACACTTCTGCCCCCTTCAACGTCCTCCGTGACACCAAGCCAGAAGACACTTCCCTTCCAGCCTTCATGGTCTCAACCACCCGAGGATTCCTTCCTCGGCAAGAGCCCATCGTCTCACTGCCCTCTGAGTTCGCCGCACTCGAGTCCATCTTGTCTCGCATGCCCATCAAGACCCTCGATGGAACTCCTGGTCTATTGGCAACCTTCACTCTGGGCGAGACTGTCCTCAAGGAGTTGCCTGACTTGACCAGTGCTGTGAATAAGTACAAAGACAACTTGCCGTTACAGAATGCTTTGTACAGAGATTACTCTTTCCTAGCTTCTGCCTACCTACTCGAGCCGTGTCATGAACGCTACCTGAAAGGAGAGGGCTATGGACTTGGTCGTCAAACTCTGCCTGCCGTCATCTCGTTGCCTATCTCGAGATGCGCTGAACTGTTTGTCCTCGTGCCCCGAACATCACGGACGCCTCGCTAACAAAACAGGGCGGGCTTCAAGCCGTTCATGGAATATGCTGGCTCTTACGCACTCTTCAACTACCGTCTCGAAGACCCCAAGCTGGGTCTCGCTTACGACAACTTGCGCCTGATCCGGGCTTTCGAACATGGTCTCGATCCCAAGTCTTCCGAAGCAGGTTTCGTCCTCGTGCACGTCGACATGGTTCAGAACTCGGGACCCCTCGTCGACGGCGTCGTGACTACCCTGGATGCGTGCGAGAGCAACGACCGCAACGCCTTCAACGTCGGCCTGGAAAAGGTCGTCAGCAGCATGACGAAAGTCAACAAAGTCATGGACGGTGAGTCTACCTCTTCCTCTTCCTCTTCCTCTTCCTCTCCTCTCCTCTCCTCTCCTCTCCTCCCCTCCCCGTCTCCCTGTTTGCGCAGAGACGCCTGAAATTGACAGGTAGCGAGGTATGTGGGGAAAGAGTAAGCCGGGAGACTACATTTCGTTCCGCACATTCATCTTCGGTATCACGAGTCAGAGCATGTTCCCTCACGGCGTAGTTTACGAAGGAGTGTCGGAGGAGCCATTGTCATTCCGTGGAGAGAGCGGTGCCAATGACAGCATGGTGCGCATTCCTACCCAACCTGCCCCGATATCACTGCCAAGCAGACGTTGACCTATCCACAGATCCCCCTCTGCGACAACCTGCTCCAGATCGCGATGCCGGATACACCACTCACCGCCATCCTCCAAGACTTCCGCTCCTACCGACCCGGTAACCACCGCGAGTTTCTCGAGCACGTGCGCTCGCGCTCGTCGCTCCTCTCCTTCCGCTCCTACGCGTTGCAGGATCCGAGCTCCGCCGCCCTCTACCTGCTGGCCCTGAACCAAGTCCGCGACTTCCGGTGGCGCCACTGGTGCTTCACCCGCGAGTACATTCTCAAGAAAACCACACACCCGGTCGCCACTGGAGGGAGCCCCATCGTGACGTGGCTGCCCAACCAGTTGCAGGCGGTCCTGCACGCCATGGTCGAGGTGTGGGAGGGCAGCGGGAAGAAGCTGGGCAGGGGATGCGAGGAGGTGATGGACTTTGCGATCCAGCAGAAGGAGACGCTGACCAAGGAGGTCGACAAGTACTGCCAGGAGAGGAACGTGGATGCCAGGACGGGGAGGGTTCAGTAAGCCAATATGCATACCCACGCAGCCCGGACGGCCATGCGGCTTGCTAGCCTTTACACCTCTGATCAGATCCGTCGGATCATCACGAATCATCGATCTCCCTAGACAATGTGACCTTGCTCCCGACTCCCCCTGACGTCTCCACACAGCACCTAATCGAGCCCTGATCTGATCCGTTCCATTGACTCTACCCCATGTCCTATCAATCGCTACCCAGCGCATCCACGAGAACCCCCCCCCCACATCGCAAATCCCCATTCCGTTTCGATGAGTTCACGTCAAGTGATCTGTGTGTATCCTTACTCCTCACTCCCGCCACCTCGGTATACATCATCCGCGAACCCTCATCGCCTCTCCCTTTTTCTTCCCCTTCCACCTACCTACCTCCCTGGCCGGCCCCCACCCCGCCTACCTGAACCACCTGAACCACCTGAACCCGAATCCGTATCGAGAGTCGGACATCTGACATGCAGAGGGATACATTTCCTACGAACCCCTTTACCTCCCCCCCAAGTAATCGGATCGAGAACCTGTCTTGTAGCAGCGAGGTGAGGAAATCTCAAAATGATGTAGTAGGTTCAGCGGACGGACCTCCGCCGAGAGGATTCGGGGCACCAGAGAACGTTGTGTTCTGGGCCGGAGAGTACAGGTAAGCTGGACGTCGGGAGAGGTGCACTACTCCCGAGAGGCTCTGGGATGGTCATCTAGTTCTTAGGAGGATGGTATTGTGTTCCATACTGCGTACGGGGGGAGAATGCTCGCAAGGAGCCCACCTGGGCAACGCGACCCAAACGCCATCAGAACCCACTGGTATCAAATACTTGTCAAAACCGCCCTCCCCTGTTTCTATGTAGAGTGACCCTCAACTCATTTTTGCCGAAAACCTAAAAACCGCGAATTTTCGCGACATGCGATTATTTTCTCTTTTACAACAACCACAGTTATGCCCCCTTAATAGACTCCTCTTGCTCTAATCTCTAAGAATCGTCGAAAAGGGATAGAACTTTCTCCATTTTTACGTGGCAGAAGACTTAGCTATGCAGATCAAGGAGTTAATTATACTTCAATCGCAAGAGCTCTAAACCTTAGTCGCAATACCATCAAATATACAATTTTGCAAGCTTCTATACGCAATAACAGCTACTCTCTACTATGAAAACCAAGGTGCAAATCATATACACCAGCTGAGGAAAGAAAACTTATATGCTATATATGCTTATACCCTAAGAATATATATGTAGAGGTTATTAAAGGTTATGGGTTAGGTTTTAGGGTTACTACCTTGAAGAAGATTTTGGATAAGCATAGTAGCATATGCCATTAGAGGTATAAGAAGCAGTTAGAACTTGTAGAAGAAAACGCTTGCAAACGTCTTACATAGTGCCTTACATATAGGGGCGAGAGGCAAGAAGAATAAGGAATGATTTGCTAAAGCGATAAGTACTCTATAGAGTAGGGCCAAGGCAAATCAGCTGAGTGGTGCTTTCATTTGTGAGGAGAAAAATAGGGTCAACAAATAGTCTCAACATATAACTCTAAGAAGAATATGAAGATTATAGTCTAAGGAGCCTTTTGGGATGATAGAAGAAGCAATCTTTATATTTTGGATTGCGATTTCGAAAGCAAGAAGCATAGGGATTCGGCAGACTCTTATTTGGAGGTTCGTGATGCTAAAGTAGAGCCAATTTTCGAGCGATTGGATCTAGGATATGAATTTATGCAAGATAATGCTCCTATTTATACAGCAAATAAGGTTAAAATATAGTTTCAAGAGAGGGGGATTATTTTGGTACAAAATTAGCCTTCCTTTTCTCTTAATCCCAACCCAATTAAGCATATTTAGTAGGGTTGTAATGTTGTTTTTGATGTTCTCGCTTAAACGGCAAATATCAGTTGGCTAGTACTGTACAGACGCTACGCAGCGACAAGGCCCGACGCGCCGTTACCATTCATCATCAAAGCGAGTCATGTTTTATTGAGATAATTAAACAATACGTAGACCGAGACCGGTGAGTTCTCGGGCACCTAAACATTTTTGTCCGCGTTCGCCCTCCTCTCGACCTTCTCCGCAACCGCGGGCGAATCCTCATCTTCGCTCCGAGGATCCAAAGGCTTAGTTGGTGCAAATGCACTCCTCCGTCGGATCTTCTCGCCGTACTTGTAGAATATTACGGGGATAGGAACCAAGGCGAGCGCCACGCAGCCAAGGAGTGTACCGGTCCAGTTGACCCCCAAGGCGGCAAACATATACTGGGAAAAGAGCGGGAATCCGGCTCCTGCGAGCGACCGGAGGAAGGTATTGGCCGCAATCGCGGAAGCGGCAAACATGAGGTATGCGTCGACCAAGTAGTTGAGGGATTGGAGGAAGATGGCTAGAAGTCCGAACCCGGTGAGCAGACCAGACAGTGTCGGCACGATCCAGTGGATACTCTCTTTGTATCCACTCCAGCCTACTTTTGAGTTAGCGAGAATACTGGTCGCCAGAGATGCTGAAATCTTTGGGCGACTTACCGAACCAGAAGAGGCCTCCAGCGAAAGACAGGCCCCCGAAGATGACCGGGGGCAGACGCCATTCCGGAATTGGGACGCCGTTGTTGGCGAGAAGCTTCCTGTTGTAGCCTGGCTGCGTGAGAGCCACGTAGAGACCAGCGATGAGCATGCCAACAATCATCCCAAAGTAAGGCAGTCCTCCGACACCACCACTCATGCCGTGGATCTGTTGGAAGACGATTGGATACGCTGTCAAGAAGAGGTAGAGGAGGCCGTAAATAAAGGCCATGTAGATTGACAGGAGAAGAACGATCGGCTCCGTGTAGAGGAGTCGCATGGGACGCGAGAAATTCTTGGTGACTAGTTCGCGAAAATCGATTTCAATCTCTTCTTGCTTAGCGTGGATGCCCCAGTTCTTGGTCCGTCGGCGTAGCTCCGAGGCCTTGGTGATCAAGATGACAGGTGGGTACGTCTCCTCCAGGAAGAACAGATCAAGGAAGAATGCTGCAAATCCCATGATCGCGACGAGCCATTCGGTCCACCTCCAACCCAAGTGACTCTCAACGATGAAGCCACCAACGAACGGTGCGAGAAGCGGACCCGTGAAGACTGTCATGGAGAAGAGCGTGATAGCCAGGCCACGACTCCGGTTATCGAACATGTCCGAGAAAACCGCTGCGACAACGGCGAGAGGACAAGCTCCAAATATTCCTAGTACATGTCAGATTGGAGCCCGATGCGACCAGCCAGAGCGGATAGACTGACCTCCCCAGAAACGGCACAGTAAGATAGTCTGCAGGTCCTTCGCAGCTGCAACGCCAACTTGAAAGATGGAGAACCCGAACATCGACAAGACCAGTGGTAGCCGTCTTCCCCTCAGTTCACTCAGAGGGGCCCAGAATACAGGGCCGAGTGCGAACCCGAGCACGTAGAATGAGAGCCCAAGCAGGCCAACTTCCGTCGAGACATGGTACTGGGCAGCAACTGGGCTTGTAGCAGTCGAGAAGATACTCGAGGTAAAGGCCGATACCAACGTCGTATAACCAAGAATGACTGCAGTGAGAACTCTGCTTCCGTTAGACATATCCCTATCATCTCCAGAGTCGAGGGACTAACTTCTTCCTCATTGGCCAATTCTGAGCGTGCAGCGGATCATCAGGCCCTTCAAACTCCACGACGTATTCTTCTTGATCTGGCAGCGGTGGTGGATATGGTTTTCCCAGCCCCATCTCGGGTAGCGCGCGTTTGCTCTCCTTTGACTTGCCCGTAAGTGAACCTCCCACAGTGCCAGTATGTTGCGATTTCGCCGTCTGTATTCGTGACAGGACCGTAGGATGCCTCTCCAAATCCCTCTGCGTCGAGACCCGACTCATCGTCCTCTCTCGCCGCGGCGCAGATCGCTCGGAGGAGCCTATCGAGCTGCTCGATAGGCTTGCAACGCGATCGATTTCATGGCTGGGACGTAGGTATGGCGTGTTGGCGAAGCGCTCAGGAGAAGCATCGCGCTCGTTCCTCTGCATGGCAATGTCTGCTTCGTTCATGGTGGCGACCTGTACGATGGGGGTGTTTATACTCAATTGCAGGAACAAGAATTGAAGGTTGTCCTTCAGGGCAATGTGGTGGGCACAGGGCTGTTACTTATTAGACCTGCGGGGGCGGCTGTTTGAGCCGATTGCCTCGGTCCCTGATGGGAGTCGGCCGAGCGATGCATTTTTTTTTTTTATTTTTGGGGTTGGAAAGCACAATACCAGACAGACGAAACCTGCACTAGTTAGTTAGTATAAAGAAGTGAATCGTAAAAACAAGGACAAGGTGTCAGATGCTCGACTAAGCGACATCAGGAAGCGGCAACTTTAACTGACATACGTCATATGAACCCGTATTATACATACATACAGTACATGCCCAGATGAACAAGGATAGCATGGACCACAGACTCCAAATTGCCGCTTTACAGGAGTAAGTATATCGAACCCAGAAATAACGGTCAATCTTCGGCTCTAGATAGAATGGGCAGATATGATACGTGTACGTAATTGGTTAAATCTGTAGTTAAGGACGAAAGATGTAATATCATCAAGCAAGTGACGCTCCGCTGGCCCTCCGGAGGCCACTGCCGTGGAGGCCGCCGTTTTAATCTAGAAGGGTGGCAGATTCTTGGCAAAATAAGCCGCCGAGATATTTGACTTTATTATCCTTTTGTTTGGAGCCGCGATGTCGGAACGAGATTAAAACATACTTTTATGCAGGCTTTATCTGGCCTGCGACCGGACCAGGTCCAGGTATGCACGGCTATTCGGCAGCTGAGGCGGAGTGACAGAAAAAAACAAGCTTTTGGTTCCTCCGTTTTTATCTGCGCTGTGGATCATGATGTCGCCGGTCCGCCCGTATGTAAATCCAGGTTCGGGTAGGGAGATACTGATGTTCTCTAGGGATGTGATAGTCGCCCATCGTGGAGAGCTTTCAGGATAGCACATCACTACCATGGGAGACATACCTGTCGAGAAATTCTATTCTCCAAAAACATGTACTGAAACTGTAGCGGCATTTGTTTCGGTACCTGTAGAACTGACTCACATTAAGCGAGCTGGTGTTTACCTCTCAAAATGATCGAGTCAGGTAACTCGTATGCTTCTTGGCTTCGTAAATTCTGCTGTGACTTCAATTCGCGGCTCTACTGTAGAAACACTCAATGTTAAATAGGTGTGATCTATCGACTAGCTGCAGCGTGGCACCATAATAGGGTGGCAAGAAGCAAGCAAGCAACCCCCATCAATTCTCAATCTACTCTACGCGAGCTCTCCCGCACACCCCAGCCATCTGCTAGTAGTGCACTCATTGCTTCTAAGCTCATCCCCTTGGTCTCTGGATAGATGGCCCATATAGCCACCCACCCTCCGAGACAGACCAGGCCATAGATGGCGAACGTCCAAGGTGGTGTCAAGAATACCATCATGGGGAGAAAAGTCAGTCCCACAACAAAGTTAGCACCCCAATTCGTACTCGTGCTTATCCCTGAGCCAAGAGAGCGGACGTGGAGAGGAAAGAGTTCACTCTGCATCCATGGGACATTTCCGAGACCAAGGGCATATGCTCCGACATATAGCATGATACTGACAAGTACCAGCATAGGGGCTGTACTTTGAGACAAAGGAATTTCTTCACGAGCGGCCCCTAAAGAGGCAGAGCTAAATGAGTCCAGATCTGAGGGCGGTTCAAGGAAGAAGAAGCCGACGGCGCATAGAAAGAGACCAATCGCCATGATTGGGATTGAAGAGAGCAGAATTCTTCGCCTGCCAATGCGATCGATGAGAAATAAGGCGGCGCAAGTCATGACGAAATTGGTCACAGCCACCGTGAGTGAGGTCAACGTGGGGCTGTTGAAACCCAGCATGGTGAAAATGGTGGCGGAGAAATACATCAACGAGTTCTGGAAATCTTGTTAGTAGTATTGTCGCCCTTGGTGTGGCCTACATACGAATCCACAAAGCTGTTGTAGGCCCTGCAACAAGCAGGCAATGGTCAAAGATCTCCTATTACCAGGGATTCGGAAAAGTTCAGCCCAGTTGTCTTTCGAAGCCGCGAGCCAAGAATTTCTCTCTGGCTTCGTCTGTCCACTCAATCTTTTCTTCTTCGCTTCCTCTTCTTCGCGGACTTCTTGCTCGATCCCTCTGAAGACCCGGTCCGCCATTTTCTGGATTTCGAGCCCAGATCCGAAGACCTTGCTCAACACAGTCCTTGCCTCGTCACGTCTGTTGACCATGACTAGCCACCGCGGAGTCTCCGGCATAGCAACCATCGTGAGTATTTGGATCCCCGCGGGAACAGCCCCGAGGCCAACTATCCATCTCCAAGCAGTGTTCTCATTTCCCCATTGCACGAATGCCCATCCCACGACATATGCAACGACCTGACCAATTGTAATGAACAAGACATTCAATGTCATCAAGCGACCTCGGAACGGAGCAGGCGAGAGCTCTGAGATGTATAGCGGTGCCGCAAAACTCCCAGCACCAACTGCCACTCCGACCACCGAGCGGCCAGCGACCATGAGGACCACGGAGGAGGAGATTGCCTGAAGGATGGCACCAAGGACGAATGCCAGGTCCGCTAAGAGCACAACTCGCTTCCGACCAAGTCTGTCCGCAAGAATTCCGGAAACCGGAGAGACTAGCAAAGCAAACAAAGCTGTGGCAGATGTTACGAGCGACTTGTCGAGGGTCGTCAACGGATGACCTAAAGAGCTGTTGATCGAGACGAGTGTGGCGGATATGACACCCGTATCATCTGGATATATCAGCTAGAGCCGGAAATGACTTGAAGCCTCTTGCTCACATCCAAACAACAACCCACTAAGTCCGGCAGAGAAGGTCAAGAGCCACACAAAGATCCCGGGGTTTCGCAGGTTCTTCTCCAGTAGCAGCGATACATCACTCAAGTCAACATCATTGGCAGACTCGTGGCGGATCAACGGTTCCTCTGCCGAGTCGGCCATACGTGCGAGCGCTGTGGAGTCTAACGCCGTGGTGAGAAGATGGATGTCTTATCCCGAGCCATCAACGAGATCATCCAGAGTATGGAGAAGTGACGAGTCATGCTCGGCACATGTTTGAAGGACGTGCGCGACAAGGCTCATTTCTTGTCAGCCTTGTCAGAGACGGTGTCAAGCACAAACTACCGGCCTCCTCCAGCAAAAGAAAAATCTCCAACAGTGTCGGGCCCGACCGAGCAAGGTTGTATCGTATCACGTGCAAACATAGGGACCCGCGTACAGTACCTTGGGTGGGTGCTCAGACATCCTTGGTGAGCAGAATCAATCTCTCGACGCCGCAATCGCCATCACGCATCTACACACAGATGGACATGTAAGCGCGATGTCCAAGAAGCCTGCGAAGGGCGAGTACATCGAGACTGTAAGCTTGACATCTCGTGCCATGCCTCAACGCTCCGACTGACCCTCCCAGGATACCGGAAACAAAGTCTCTCGTCGCTCCCAAATCATCGGCACCACGAATATCATTCTCGGCGGCAAGACAGTCATTCAAGCCGAAGTCATCATCCGCGGCGACCTTCTGCGCACCTTTCCCGCCAGTAACCCGAGCGAGAAGCATGGCAGTGCGGTGGCGGTAGCTATTGGGCGGTATTGCTTCTTCAGTCGAGGCTGTGAGTTGAGGCCGCCTGGGAAGTTATACAAGGGGTAGGTGGCATCGGTCCTGTTCTCCACCTTCTTCCCTGCTCTGCCAGTTCACCTGGACTGAGAAAGGGGCTTCCAAATGAACCGCTCGACTAACACATACCTCCTCTAGGCAATTCTCCCACTACCCCCTCAAAATCGCCGACCATGTCTTCGTTGGTGCAGGCTCCATAATTGAAGCAGCGCTTATAGGTAGCCATGTCAGCATCGGATCGAACTGCGTGGTTGGCAAATTCACGATCATCAAGGATTACGTCAAGATACTAGATGGGACGGTTGTGCCGCCCAACATGGTGATACCGAGCTTCTCCGTGGTGGCAGGACGGCCAGGCAGAGTAGTGGCGGAGATCGCGGAGGGGGAGATCGATGGTATGGATTTGAGGGAGGTCTACAGGAGTGTAGGTAATAACTGAGCACTTGACGGGCTGCCTGGTTGCAGGACACACGCCATGATACCCATGTCTTTCACAGATGAGGATCCTAGTGCCTTGTCTGCTACAGGTGAGCTGCGCTGTTTTCTTTCCGATCCGGTGGTGACGCTTGTTGCCTGTTCCAAAATTCATGTCTCTCTCTTTACAAATATAATATTTCACTCGTGTGATTACTTACCTTGTTATCATGCACGTCACCTCCCACGTACTTCTTCATCACATGATATACCCCGTCGCCGCCTGCCCCTGTCGACGTCTGCGTGATTCCCTGCGTTCGTGACCTCCTCCTTGCAAGACCTGAGCTCTTCTTGTTGCAAGTCACAGTTTGTGTGACGAATGAGAGGTGCGTATTGGGGTTTGCTGGTATCCCGGGCTATGTGGCATGTGTGTGTGGAACGAATAAAGTGATGGGAAGGGCCCTAGTGGCAATAACGTGGATATATTATCATGGTTGTGAACACCACTCGTCTCTCATTGCTGGGACAATCGCCCCATGGCTGCCAATTAGTCTACTTCTATAAACCCAAGATCCCATGAACGCCATGACACTACAGTAATGCTTCTAGCCCAATCTAACAATGATCCAGAACTCCGTCCTGGCCTGTTGCTCCGGCGCTTACTTTTCCATTCCTTTTTAGTTACCCGTGCTCAGTTCTCGATCCCTGCTGTTCCCGTTATCATATTTTTACTATACAAAATTGTTGTGCAAAAGACGACCGCGGCCAGCCGCCACATCCAACCCAAGAACTCCTCAAAAACTGAACAATCCGCTTCGTCTCTTTCCAAGTGGGTACACGATTAAGGCGCTAAGGAAGAGTCCAACTGTGATACCGATGGCGACCTATCACACATATTAGCATACGCTTTACTTGATGGTGTGTTCCCGAGACGACTCAGGCTCGCTGTGCAGCTGCTCCTGACTGACCTCTATCATGCTGTATCCAACATTGAACACTATGCCGTTCAGATCAGAAGAAGTTCCAGAGAGGGTCACCTGTGAAACAAAAAAAAAACGTCAGCAATCATTCCCCAACCACTTTCTATCCTCCACATTGGCCGATAAATAGCAGTAAGATAGGGGGCCTAGCTTTGGGTATTTTCGGACCAAGGAGAATACCCGAAGGTGGAAAAACAAACCGCCATAGGCAGGGTAACGTATGTCTTCTTTCCAGTCGCAATGACTCGGAGGAAACGGTGGCCGAAGCCGTCATGGATCACACTTACAGAGCTAGTGCCGTTGATCTTTAGAGTTCCGTTTGCGTAGGTCGTGGTGTTGGTGATCTGATCTGCACTGCTAAGTCCGGCTAGGAGTGACCCTGAAGCTGCTAGACCCGACGGGACTTGGACAAATATAGCCGGCAAGAGAGCTGCGGCAGCAACTCCATGGCGCATGCGTGAGTAGAGATTTCCGAGGACCCCCACCGCAAGCGCCCCGCAGGTATTGGAGATTTGTGCTGAGGAAGGAAATTTCTTGGCACTGAAGAAGTTGACGACGTAGCCAGCGAAGGAGATGAGAAGCATCACTGGCATTTGCTTCCACTTTGCTTGGTTTATGACGCACAAGCAGAGAGTGAAAAGAGGGACGAACAACCACTTGTAGTAGTCGCCAAGCTGATTGGAGCAGGTCGTCCTGCTGGTGGCGTTGGCGTCTATCAACCCATAAAACGCAGTACCAATCGTGATGCCGAAACCAAGGAAGAGCGAGTAGATAATGGAATATACCATGCGGACGGACCCAGCGACCATGGAGCGCGATTGCAACTCTAGAGAGCCGCATAGTACCATATAGCCGGGAAGAATAAGCGCAATAGACGACTGGGCGAGCGCTGAGAAGCAGAATAGATTGCCACCGCGAATCGAGCCGAAAGCGCGAGCCAGAAACGATGTCAGCACAGCAGCCGAGATCTGGAGAAAGAGTCAGCCGTGTGTATAGAGAAGCGGGGATTCCAAGGGTTTCTGGGCCCAGACACCAATCTGTGCGGGAAGCTTCCAGAGCCCCTCGGTGCTTGGGATGGAGATTCATACCTCAAAGACATTGCTATACATGTCTGACCTTGGGGCCACAATGAGTTGAAGGAATCCTAGGATCGACCCGAGTAAGAATGCAATCGGCAAATCAACCAACCTGGCTTGAAACGCTATCTTCCATCAGCGCTTGTCATGGATCTTAGGGAGTTTCCTGGACCCACCAAAAGGGCCCACGGTAGCACTAGCGCAGCCGTAGACGAACACAAGAAGCCAGGGGTTATTCTTTGGCTTATTGCTGATGATGATGTCCAGTCTTTGCGTAGCTTCCTCGACGCCGACGACGTCGTGGACGACTTCCTTGTAGATCTCGTGAATATCCTTCAGCTTACCCAAGTCGACTCCCTGCGGTGCCTTCACGAGTTTGACTTCCGTCGTGTGTGTAGAGACATCGTCGAAAGAGATGATCATGCATCCAGGAATGTAGAGAAACTGACCGTCGATCTCCAATACTCTTGCGCTCATCTTCATGTACTCTTCGAGTCGGTGAGTTGGTGCACCATAACTCATCAAAGCCCGACACAGCTTGAGCAGATACTTTTGGCGGCTGAGTGTTTCCGCAATGTGAATGGTAATTCTAATTTCGTCCTCGAGTCGCGGTTTGTTGGATATTGTCCTCTTCGCGCTATCGAATATCCTGCCACTCTGCGACCTCTTCGCCATTCCAGGTCGTGTTTTCTGGGGAGTTCTCGCGCCCCCCTGCGCCCCCAGAATGGCCGATGCCTCGATGAGCCCTGCTAGGGTGTCCCGAGACTGGTTCTTTTGATTGTACCATTTGGCATGCTTTGTGCGTGGCGTATTGTAGCCCGACGAGCCGGTTCCTAACTGTGAAGGACTGCCAGTGGAAGTATCGCTCGTCCTCCTCGACAGGGCTCCGGGTGCTCCTTGAGGAGCACTGTAGAGCTTCAAGAGAGACGACAGGACACCACCACGATACTGCGTCGGCCGTGGGACGTAATCGTCCTCGTGCTGCTCTTCGGTCGGGGTAACCTGGCCAGAGACGAGGCCGGGAGTGGGTTGAATTGGTGTCTTCCATGAGTCCGTGTTGAGCTTTCTCGTGTGAGCTCTCACCAGCTTGTGAGCCTCGGTACTGCTTGATGCCTTGCCCTTCTCCTGTTGCTTGTCGAAGGTTTCCTCGTCGCTGTCCACTCCAGCTCCATCGTAGGTACGCCTGCTATCCATATCCGCGAGAGGAATATCATCAATCCTCACAGGGTACCCCCCAGCCCTGCTGGGCCGAGGCCGTACGATCTCATCCTCTGTTTCCTCCCCCACGCTGCCTCGCCTCGAAGCCGGTGCAGAATGGCTCCCGACCAGAGTTGCGACTCTCTGTGCACGCTCTTGGGCCGCCAGAGCAGAGAACGTCTTCTCGTTGAAGTCTGTGGAGTCTTGAAAGTTTGTGCGAATGTTCGAAGAGTTATTCCGCATGAGACTTGGCCTGGGCCTGTCTACAGGGCTCGTAGTAGGCGGGTCATCGAATGGGCTGCTCTGTTCCGTCTCAGGCACCCTCCTCAGCAAACTAGAGGCGCTGTTATTCCTCGAGTGTACCGGGCTCAGTCCAACCTGCGAGGTCTCCGCCAGGGTGGGTAGGTCGGCAAATGAAGGGATGGAAGGGTCTCGCGTAGGAAACTTGGATTTTTGATTCGCTGCGTCGTTGGCCTCGCTCGTACTGTTGAATCGCACCCTGCTCCTCTTTTGCTGCAACAATGCCGACGAGACCCCTCCTGCACTCGAAGGCCTGCTTGGATTTGCACTCGACTGGATGCTGGGCTCCTCGGATGAGAGCTCGAGGTATCCATGGCTGGGACCACTTTCACTTGCCGTTAGATACTCGCTAGACATGATGATTTGATGGATTAAATTGTATGCCGAGGGGAGGGTGCCCGAAACGTCCCGTGACGGGGACCCTGGCAGTGTGTGTGTGTGTGTGTGTGTGTGTGTGTGTGTGTGCGTGTAAGTGTAAGTGTGTGTATGTGTGTGTGCGTGTAAGTGTAAGTGTGTGTATGTGTGTGTATGGATGTATTTAGGTATATCAATACCAAGTCTGGAGAGTGACGCGGGGTTTTGGTGGATGGAGGGGTTTGTTTGGGGCGACGCGAGGCAAGTGAGATAGAGGGATGGGTAGGTATGAGGTGGCCGCCAGTACAAGGGTTTTGGCGTCGCACCTTCGGAAGGCCGTGTTGAGAAGTTGGTCCTGCAAGCCGCTACTGTACGGTAGTACTCGTCTTCCAACGCCACTAACAAGAAACGGCCCGAAAGAAAGAAATAAAATTAGAATGCCGTCGAGCTGTTCGAGTAATGTAATGAATGCAATGAATCTAAACTCTGAACTGAACTGAATAGGATTGATGGGGCGAGGACAGAAACAGACGCGAAAGATACCAGACGAGAATTTGATAGGTAAGGTAGGTAGGTAAGGTAGGTAGAGAGATGTAGATAGGGTCCCAAGGGCCAGACCCAAAGTTCCGACTGATAGGGAATCAAGGAAATCCAATGGAAGAGTCGAATCGAGGAAAGGCAGAGAGAGCGCTGGAATGAACTGATCTTTATCCCTTGCATTCCATTGATGATATATAGATGATGGAGAGGGAGGAGAAAAAGGAAAAGGGAAAAAAAAAAGAGTGGATAAGGTGTATCTAGGTCGATAGTGACATGCCTAGCCCAGGTGCCGGCTTGGGTCGCGAGCAGGTATGAGCACGAGCGGCGCAATCTCTACTTCCGTCCGCCATCCCAATGTTCATCTCACCAGCGGCCCCGATATCGAGCTGAATCTCGTGCAGGGACGGTAGGAGTCGGGTCCATTTCATACTGTCGACTCGAATCCCGGCACCTGCGCGATATGAAGCAGGACGAAGAAGATTTGGAGCTGGAGCTGGAACTGGAGCTGGGCGTGGGCTTGGACTTGGACTTGGACTTAGACTTGGCCCTTTGAAACTAAAGCACCTGATGTGTGGAGCATCAGTGTTGAGAGAGCAAGTGAGTGGAGTAAAGCGGAGTGGAAGAGAGAAAAGTTGGAGTGAAGTGGAGTGGAGTGGAGTGGAGTAGAGTAGAGTGGAGCGAACTGAACTCAATTGAACTGAACTGTGGAGCCTCGTCTGGACTGGTGTGATGTCACAAGCACGAGTACGAGTAAGGGATGTGATTGACGTCGTCAGAGCCCGGGCGATCCAGAACCAGAACATCTACGTACGAAGTAGGAAGTACTTCATTGCGCTACGTATCGACGGCGTCTATCACACGTCCAGTGCCGGCATTGGATTGCATTGCATTGCATCGCATCGCATCGATACCTGTACATACGAGGTCCGGTATGATAAGGGGAAGTCCTTGGTAGTGCAGTCCAGTCCAATCCAGCCTACGATACAGCGACAGCTGCAAAGACGAGTCGATTATAGACGTGTCTGCTCTCTTCACAAGCAAAGAGCTCCCAAGGACGTCCCCGGCTCTGGGGGAAGATGCCTTCTTCGTGCACAGCCCCAAGGTTACAACCAACTCAATCAATATCTCGGGCTGATGTTGATGCTGATGACATGATGCTGACCTGAACAACCAGCAAGATCACTCATCTCTCCACGCTGCTCAGTCTGCAGACGCCAGACATGTGCCGCTCGCCTCGAGTCAAGACTTCTCCAGACCGCTCGCTCTGTTCGGCCTTTCCCGGCTCCTAAATACATGTACATAAGTCCACTACACACGTCAAGTCCTTCGGATGACCGTCCTCAACTTGAGAGAAAAGGGGCAGGTTCGCCGAGCCATAGCTGCCATGCCGCATTGCCCCTTTTTTGATAATCGCACTACATGTACAGTGACAACCATGCTGTCGATCCCGCTGCCGCCCAAGCTCCTGGCATTCCAGCCCGATCATGTCTCGGAACGCTGTTCCTGTTCGTTCGTCCCGAGTAACCGGAAAGATCCTGCGTGTAATAAGGTTTTCGGGGCTCACTGAGCTTGACGGCAAGGGGGCCTCGCGAAATGTCAGGTCTGTCCGGACTAAGGCAGCAGTTTTTTTTTACTGTAGTATGGTACTGAATTCCCTATCAAGTTAACCATTTCACAATATCCATTCTAGATTTCAAGGTGAACAGAATGCAAATGCTGTTCGACGACCAAGTTGCCGGGAGAGCATCCCAAGTCGCACATCTTCGTATCACAACTATTTTCTATTGATGTCGACCAGAGATCAAATTCTACGTATGCGTAATCGCAGGTTCGGGCGCCTTGAAGAATAGACTCTTATCATCATAGCTTTGTTTACATCAAATGTCTCAGCCTCACGCTACGTGACAACTTCAAAATCAGTGCCAGGCTTCATCGACCGATCGATCGGCTGCAACATCACCTACAGTGCGGACAATTACGTCTGCGCTACGGAGACATGTCGAACTGGCATGTTTGCGGATTCATCGCGCATCTACCAAAATAGCATCTCGAGCTTGCACGACTCGGGTAGCGCGCACTCACTACAAAAGCCACCAGTGACCAAAGCCACCTTGGATCAACATCAAGGCGCCGTAAGCGAAGCCTCGGTACGTGCAGTACCCTGCAAAAAAGTATCCGTGATCTACGCGAAAACCGCATTATACTTGGTATACTGGGCCAGCTCCTACTTTACTATACTTGACGATCCACTTCTTAAAATCGGGGAACGAAGCATATCTCCTTTGTGAAAAAAAAACGCGTGCATCCATACTGCTTAAAAATTACAAAGGATAGTTTATATATGGAAAGATGCTGATGCTTTCATCACTGCTTTACTTACCTGATTTGAACCTCATTAAGCATATGTAATGGTAATGTAATACTCTTGTCCGTGAACTTTATGCTAAGCTTCATAACTCGGGAGATTATAGAGAAAGAAACAAGAGAAGCTTAGAAAAAGTAGTTAATCAGGGCATAGGAGTTAGGAAATAAGAATGAAAGTAAGTCTTATTCAAAGAAGCTGTGTCAGAGGCGAAGGGCAGTTATCCATGTAGAAAGGTAACGTACTAAATACAAGAGAATTAGTACGTTTCACATATCAGAAAACTAGTACCGATAATGAGTTTCCCCGAATTTTACACTATAGCTATTTGCACTTGTAAAGTAATTGTTGTTTTTCCAACGTGGTTTTTTTTCCGCTTTCAAAGTAACGAAGACTTTTGGCATGGTACTGTACTTCTTGCACATTCGCAACGGCCGTCAATCTCTGTCGCTAAAGAATAATATCCCAATCCCCCGTAGGAAAAAAAAAGACTTCAATTCCCAGGGATCAGGTCACCACAATTCTTTGCCCCTGAAGAGGTACGAGACGTATTGATTGAGTGAGATGGACGACCACGAGCTTCTCCAGGAAGCATGGCAGTCTCCCCCTCGGTACTCGGAAACGGGGGATGCTCTACATCCACAGATCTTGTGATCTGGGAGTATCGGTCGGAGGCTTGCGTGCTGCCTGGGCAGCAATCCTTGAGGAAATACGCCTCGACAAGGAGAAGACCTTTCGACAACCGGCCGGCCGAAAAGTATAAGTGGGATTGATGTCCAGAACAGCGATAAACCGTTCAGGATCGGCCTATGCTGCGGGGGAGGGAGACTGGCCTCAGATACCCCAAACTCGGGTTTGTCAGAAAACGCATGTGGTGACGAGGGTGAGAATTTGACGGGAGGTCTGAGCGAGAAGAATGTAAGACTAATCTTGATCCAACATCGATACAAGACAAGGAGATATCCAGCAACCGAGATCAGAGCTTCGGTTTGAAAATGAGCTGCTAATGGTGGCCCAGGGTATAACTGAGCCAGAGCCAGTAGACGGGAAGAAGAAATCGCCTGCTTGAGCTGAGGAGCGTTCTAGGAGAACGCAGAACTGAGCAGCGCCGTAATCTTTCCGTCCTCCTCCATCCCACCATCCATATCCATCTCATCTTCCGACTCCCTCTGCTCCAACGCCCCGACTCCCCTCTCAACCCTCAACATCAACCTCCTCATCTCCTCCAGCTCCAGCTCCAGCTCTCCATTCTTCGTGACCAGATTCTCCTGCAGACCAGCATCCTCGCCCAGCAAGCCAACCAGCTCCCTCATCCTCTGATACCTTTCCACTTTCTCCCTGGCGACCCGCCGCTGCGCATCCAGAGCCGTGAGCCGCTGTTGCAGTTCCGCGTACTTGGCAGCCTGCTCGGGGGCGGTGGCCGATGCTTCTTCGCTCCACTCCTCCGGTAACTGCTCGATGATAGATGGTTCCCCTACCCCAGTCGTCAGCCGAGGTCCGCGCCCATGTATCTCCCGACGCAGATGAGACCGGTGAAGCCCAGCCACGCACGGTAATCGCTCCCCCTCTCCGCCCACTCATCCCCGAGCCTCCCGCCCCGCTCCCCGGCGTTCCAGTACAGCGTGTCTATCTGCTCGGCGACGTGGCGCTGCGCTTGCGGCCCGTACGCCAGCCGGACGTGCCGCTTCAGCCGAGAGTTCAGCTGGCAGAGCGCCTCGTCGATTGCTCTCTGCCGGAGGGCGTCCTCCCCGGCGGACGCGTTCGAGGCTGCGAACGCGGGGGACGGGCGGAGCGGCTGCGCGAGCGCGAGGATCTGGGCGCGGAGGAAGGCCGTCTTCCGCTCGAGGATGGTCGGTGGGGACATGGCGGACAGGGCGGACAGGGCGTTGTGGCTACCGCGCTGAGATGTCAGATGCTGGGAGAGCGTGAGATAGGTCGCTCGTGTGGGCTGAGGCGTTGGTACGCGGCTGGGAAGACGCGACGCTGCTGCCGAGATTTATCCCGGCAACTACCGACCTCACGTCAGAAAATGCAATCTGAGATCTTCCATACCTGGAGCTCCCACGCACATGTCCTGTTGTGCACGCCCGATTTGATGTTAATCCACAGTCTCTGCACTGCTCCATGGATTCTTCTACAGTACTCCGAGGGGGCTCTTACATGTACTGTACTGTACAGTGGTATCACCCGATGATAAATAACATACTTTTAGCTCGCTACTTTTCAGGCCCCATACCAAGAAGAACCAGGAGGACCAGGAGGACATACAAAAGACTGCGGCGACTAACAAAAGCACGGGTGTCAGGTATCCCGGCCGAACAGGCTAGAATGACTAGGTCAACCATCACTTCTTACCCTCGGTACGGAAGAACGCAGTGATACGTGCCGGGTCGCCGCCTCCCAGCGAGCCCCAGGTTGTCACGGTCTCCATCGTGCGGGTCGTCGAAAGTCAACATTCCCCACGCATCGTCAAGATCATCGAAATCGTACATGCCGACGCCCTCACGCTGCACGTCACGGAACCACGAGTATTGAGCTGCCGGTATCGAGAGGAGTGGGTGCCTCGAGACTGTTGAGCTGTGCACTGCGTGTCGACGACTGTTCGTGTGGTTTTGCTTGGTGCTCGCAGATTCAACGAGAGAACATCGCATACCACTATCGCGAGATATGTACATACTGTCCTGTCCTGTACAGTACATCGACGTGATGCTTGCCTGCTCTCCGCCCCCCTTCGGTCCGTCGCGCGATCCCGAAGCCAAGAGTCGGCAAAGCGGCTGTTGGGGTCCGATGTCTCAGAACAAGGACATGTTAGGTTCGGACTGAGCTATCTATAGTATCCGACAAGGTTGCAGGAAATTCACCCTTTGTATTGAGCTGGGTGGGATACCGGAATGTTCAAACCCCGACTCGGACTCATGAAACGAACTCTCCTCCCCCCTTGAGCTGGGACGATGGTACTGGGTCATACACAGTACTCGGGAGTAAGGAGGGAATGCTGGATAGGGTTCACGAAAACTTCGTCCGAGGAGGTATGGAAGGTATGGAAGTGGATGGGGAAGGTTCATGAATACGAGGGATAACTCGAGACTGATTAGTATCGAGTCGTTTACATAGCGAAAGTTTGCCAGATGTCTGAGCTAAGAGGTCATATTTTTTTATACTTCCAACCGATTATATCCGCTCTCTTCCAAGTATATATTAACCCGTCGAAACCTCCACAGTCCTCTGCGTCGCCAGTGATCCAGCATCCCTTGTCGTCTTCCAAACACTCGTAGCAAGCTACATCCTCCCTCGCCAGACGATTTTATTTACTGCCTCGAGCCTCCCCCTCACGCTCTGCCCAGGTACGCTGATACACCTCGAGCACCGGTGAACACACCAACTCACGGAACTAGGATGAGATACTCTGCTATCACTCTCTCCACCCTCTCCCTCTTTGCAGGAGGGATATACGCCATCACGTGTAATAGCGCCGAGCAGAGTCTGGATGCCTACCTAGATACCAAGTGCGATATGAACTATGTTGGAGAGATCGGAGCCTGGAGAGCCGACTGTGGCTGGGGAACGTTGGAGTGGGTGGAGGGAACCAACGGCCAGTACGGCAAGGTGACGTTGCGGAGCGTTCAGGACGGGGTCGTGGGTTTCATCTACAAGACCAAGGAGACGAACGGGGTGGAGACGAAGTTTTTGGCCACTCTCGATGGGAAGACTGAGTGCACGCGGGGTCTCCCTGCTGGCGCGACGGTTGCGGACGTCACCTCCGACCTCGCCCAGTGAGCACAGGGCAGGGAACGAGCGGGTCTCACCCTTCCTTATACTGTACATACAGTCATCAATTCAATTCCTTTCCACTCCTCTCTTCTGTCTCTCCTGTCCGAGTTACCTGGACGCCACATCCCGAAGCCCGTGAGCGCAGACCTCTCTCGCTCCCGGCAGATCAGCGGCTGCGAGGCGCTCTCCACGAGGCGTGTGCACTGTCTTCTCTAGCGTTGCGTCTCGCGTGGCCGAGAGAACCCGGGCTATGATCGTGGAGCGCTCCATATCGCCAGACAGCCCCGAGGGGAGAGGGTGGAGTGAATACTATGGACGCCGCGTGAGCTGTCCACGCGACTAGCGAGGCTTTCTCGCGTAACTCCAGGTGTTGGGAGTCGAGGGAGGGATCGACAGGCTGAGCCCAGACATGTAGACGTGACCGGGTCCAGAGCAGAAGTGCTGCGCGCCATCATGGGTCGAAGATGTAAGCTTGCTCTCGCAGACACCCGCTTAGTTGGGTAGGATGAGCTCCCATAACGGGTCTGTAGGTAGACAGGTACTCTGCTTCTGAGTTCATCTTGTCGCTTATCCTCTAAGCACGGAGGCATGCTGCATGAGCGCGTCTCCAAAATGGGGATGAATCTGATGTGGAATACCTCTGGCTTCTTCTGCTGAGGTGGCTGCAAATTCTGCTTCACCGGATGCAGCGCCAGTCACATCTACTATCCACATCTATCCACCATCCAACCTCTCGGATCTGTACAGTTTCCCTCGTAAAGCTATCGTGGATATCCGATTCCCGTTGCCGAGCAATGAGCATCTCGTCGAGGCGTTTCTCCTCCTGGTAGGTCGCGAGACATCACACCAGATGGAGATCCTGTCGGTTCGGGACGTTGTCAGACTTCAAGGCGAGATGCCACAGAGCCAATTCTTGTCCACTGCAACAACGTGAGCACTGCTCTCCTCTTCCGCGGCCACGGGTATGAAAATTGTCTCGAAACACCAAAACCACGCAAACGTGGGGTTATGCATACGTCTATGGCCGTGGTGCCAATACTGGCCAGCAGCGAGATCCGGCCGTAGAGCCCAAGGTATGTCGGGTTGAGACGCTGGCTGGCTAAACCGAGGCGTGTCGAGGGCCCTGGGTCGAGGAGCTTGAAGATCACCCGGTGCAGCTAACTCGCTGGGCCTTCATAGCCACTCACTAGGCTGGGTAGGAGGGTGGAAGATGTGTGGTGGAGTTGAGACTGCTACCGCATCTCGGAACAGCTTTATCTTTCTCTCACTAGTATATGTTAGCTAATGCACACCTTCTGCTGATTGCGCTACCGTACGGATTGTTGTTTGTAGCTGTATTACTAATCTTGGATCGTCGAGCGGCTAATATCAAGATAATGGCCGGGAGTGACCTGCTGATTGTAGATTTTGGGAGGTGAGGTCGACTGGGTGTTGTGGTTCCAGTCTCATATGTGGTGAGGACTCGGAGTCAAGATAATTAGTCTTTTGGTTGCCATATAGTGCTAAGTTGATGGCTGGGTCGATGTGGGAGGCCGTAACATCGGCAGGCTGGGATAATGGTCTTGAACTGGCGAGCCTAAAAGCTGGAGAAGTGAAGTAGCTGAGGTAATTCGTGCATTGGTGGAGAGCTCACACTACCTGAGACGTAAAGTGGTATCGTGTACAGGAGCCTCCTGCCCGCTTCTCGATCCTATCGTCCTCGAATGCTGCCCTCGCTGTCTCCGAGTCGGGTTTTCTGAGCGCTACCTCGTCTACTTATCCTATATCAAGATTGTGCAAGGAGACAGAATGGTGTGAAGGTTGCCTACTTGTGAACGTACAAGTGAGACGGGGCGAGCTGCAATCCATTTTCAATCTTGTGCCTTGAAATCGAACTTCTCACCTCTACCCAGCACATTCTCATGTCCACCGCAACTCACAGCCAAACTTGGGTCTTGCGGTTCCTCCGACGAGACGTCGCAAATAAAAAAGTCTGGCAGACTGCAGAAGCTTGCGAAGAAGGCACATTACACAAGCAGGTATTTGGGAATTAGGGCTTTTTCTTCTTCTTCTATTCTTTGCAAATAGGAAGGCCCACGCCGCTGGGCGGGGCTCTGCTTCTGCATCTCCACACTCGGAGCGCAACGGTCTGATCTGTATCGTGCCGTCTGAGCAACTTTTGGTTGGTGAGAGCAGTCCGCACGCCGGAAATCTGTATTCTGTTAAAATCTCGCCTCGTCCCACGCCATCTTGCAAAACCTCCCCGGGATCCAGACCCCATAACCCCCCGCCGCGAAAAACCATCGCAGGTCTCGCGTTGTGGTTCAAGCCCGGCATATTCCTACAGTATCAAGAGCGAGGTGATGAACGAGACTGCGCAGGATTGGCCGAGGAGTAGCAGTTCGAAAAGAGATTCATAGTCATCCTTCTCGGGGTAAGAGACCAAACCAACCAGCATCGTACCAGGCAGATACACTGTAACAAGCTATAAGATTTCTCATCGAGACAAATTTGGATTCATTCTCTGCTGTGTTTCTTGACTCTGGCGATGATCCGTACGATACGCTAGTGGAGACGGAGAAGACTCCAAGGGAAAGGTGCAGAGGGTGCTGGCAATCTCCCTCAGATACCCGCAACGAAGCGATTGAGAACATTTGACTCAACCCGGAGAAACAAACCATGGATTGACATCACGGCCTATCGATTCAAGCCACGAGATGACTCGTACTTTCTCCCCGAAACAACCCCCCCCCCCTCCCCTCCCTTTCTCTGGTCTGGAAATAAATTGATGCAAAGGTGCAGCAGAGCTGCGAAGGCTACCCTGTCCTCCGCTCATCGTGTTCCTGACAAGAGAAATCTGTCAACGTCTGAGATAGGATCAATCGCATGGTATTGCGTGTTTAGGAGAGGGGAGGGGGCCCGGAGCAATTCATCGGGCATCCCCTTCGCGTCGGGACGAAGATGTTTCAGCGTTTGACGGGCAGTTCATGCGACGCCGTCCCCAGCAGCGGGGTTCGGGTTCGGGTTGAATGTTTGGATGAGACGTTGGGTTGTTCGAGGGTCAGGTTGCGATGGGAAGTGTGATGTTGGCGTGTTGGAGCCGTCTCGCTACCTCGCGTTTCACTTCGGGATTAGGGTGATGGGATGTGAGTTGCTGAGGGAGGCGTTCGGAAGATACCTCTACCCCCGATCTTCCTCATTTCGCAGAATACTGTGTGTTGAAAGCTACTCCCACACCAGTCTCCACTATCTGGGGCACCAAACCATTGCAAGTACTCTGTCGTCGGTCACATGCAAACATATTGAGCTTGATAAAAGCTAACGGAGATCTCCTGGGAAGTAATACTAGTGTGGTGATTATGTGGCCTGCGACGAGGTATTACAGTATAGCCGGTTCGCCGATTTTAAGCGAGCCCCATGTTTACTCAAGCTTCCGAACAGCACTCTCAAGCTCAAATTCTATGAGCCGAGTGGCCGATGTAGAGGCTAGGCTTTCATCAAAGCTCTCTCGGCTTCAACTTCTTCTTCAAGTTCGTTCAAGGGTAAAAAAAAATTCAAGTCAAGAGATGTTAGTCAAGTTTTGTCAATATTACTTTTCATCACAGGCCAATGAGAAACCCTGTGAGCGTGCATTCACAGTGAGTTTCCAGTGGGTTGGCGATTGTGAAGGCAATTTTCATTTGGTGCCTGTATGGCCTGCGACTACTTCATCGTTATCTGCCGAGTAGGTAATCTGGATATAATGAGTTGTAGATCAGTGGGTTATTTATATATCACCTTAAGGTAACCCCTATGGTGTCCGAAAGAGAAGAGAGAAAAAAAAAATTAGGACTAGAGATGTCGAGTCTTGGGGCATCTTTTTGTGGGCCCGAATCTGACTCACCGGCTTGGCCAAATTACGAAGTCCAGAGTGCTTTCGTCACACAAATATAGTTTTGAGAGAGCAGTCAACTAATCTCGTCTATCACTCATCAAGACCCAAAATCGAACCTTGCTCGTGCTCCAGTGGAGGGTGGAAGAGATCAGGTCACGTGGCCTAGTCCCAGAAATTATTACCGGGTTGAGTTCCCTTCGAAAGGGAGAGCCGTTTCTCCCGTCACGAAACGAAGAACCCCCCCCTTGTTTGTTCATCGTGACATCGGAGAGGGAAGCTCGCATCCACGTCTCGTCGGTAGGGGGGCCAAGAGGCCAGGTTGCCCAAAGGCAAGACAGACTGATCCAAGTCCCAGCTGCGACCATGCATTCCTGCGTCTTTACCGCTGTCCATTCCTCGGGGTATGAGCGAAGGTTTAATCGTCTCAGCGAAAATGGAGGATTCCATAAATAGGTACCGGGGTCACCGATATCACAGGATCTCGAAGGGCTCCATGCGCGGTGCTTCGGCACTTCCTTCTGCCTTCCCACGAATTCCATACGGGAGTTGAGAGAAACTCTCCCCGCGACCCACAGAAGGTCTCTCCCTACAGTTTCGCTTTCGTATCAGTAGCCGCTTCTGGAATGCCTCGCCGGGGGGATGGGCTTTGTCGGAGGAAAATGCCACCGAGCTTGTTTAGCTCGTTGAAACGGTTTTTATAGTGGAATGTATGAAGATATATACATCTAATTTCTCTATTCATGTATGTCCGACGGATCGTAGGTTGGGCGAGACGGTCAAAAAAGCATGCGATGAGTACTGATCTTGTACTGTGTTGGCGATTCCGTGGTGTTTGCTAAGGCGAAATGAATTGAATCGGCATGGATATGAAGGAATGAAGTATCTGGCCCACAAGCATCGCACTCTTTTGGGGGGGGGAGGGGTGGGGATTCGTACTAGGAAAAAGTCCAGGTATTTGTCGTAGGCCAATCAATTACCACGTGCGTGAGCGTATTTTTCAAGGGTGGTCTGGTTTGCGTGTCTTTGCAGGGATAAACATATATTACTACTATCACATGAAGTCTGTGTGGCCTGCGACGAAGGGAGGAGGGAGTACTTTGGGATATTCTGCTCTGCTCGCGGATCTGTGCAGAGGCTCCATCTCTAGAACTCTTGACCCAGACAGAGCGGTCTACATACTGGTGACTGTGAAAGGATGTGTATACCTGAGACTTTATTGGATCGGGCAACGGACCACACGAACGTTGCCAGCCCGCAGAGAGTACAGGAGTATGTCATTCCAACCCATCCTCTCTCGGGAAGCTCATGGTCAGGAGTTTCGGATAAGTTGCGTGAAGCCCTCACGTAGAATTTTCATGGAAGGTTTTTCATCCCCGAACTGGAGCTTGGCGGCATAACTGGGAAACCGCCTACACAAAACACCAAGACGATCGCGTTCCCCATGCGGAAATGAGGTCTGGAGATCTTCATCTCCCAACAGCCCTATGATGGACGGGGGATATATTACCATGGGAGTTATGGTGTTGCAGATCTCCACAACGGGGGGTTCCTCCGACATGCTTGTCGTGACCTGAGGAAGGAATGCAAAGGGGGATGAGATTGTTTATTTTCCCTTTCTTTTAGAAGCGACGGCATGAAGTCTTTCGTTTCAACGAAGTGGTTCGATGATCTATCTACTACAGTACACGCTGCCAAAGGATTTCCTCGGGGAGGTATCGAGTCTTTCGACGTATCACGTGTCGCGGGCACGCGCCAGAAGTCAAATGGCAACAGGAGGAGACACCAGGAGGGCGTGGGATGGATAGAGCTCTCCCAACCCAACGGCGCAGTCGTTCACTCCCCGCGAAAAGTCGTGGATGTGCAAGTTGGACTCGAATGAGCAAAGTAAGTAATAACCAGACGAGATGACTTGACCAGTGAGCAAGCAAGTCAGCAGCAGGCTAAACAAAAACAGGCCATGTGTTATCATCACCCAGCGCTCTACTGTACATGTAATTCAACTCTACTGCTGTGGACAGGTATCCGGAACTTTCCCTCGGTGGTGGCGACAGCGGAGAAGGATGAAGCCGGATATCTTGGTCTCTGTACGTACTAGTTAGTGGCAGTAGCAGTAGCAGAAGTAGGAGTAAAAGGAGAAGCGGTAGTAGTAATAATAATAATAATAATAATAATAATGATAATAAGAATAATAAGAATAGTAATAGTAATAGTCCTAGTTGTCGTAGTTGTTAGCAGTAAATCCTTGAAACGGCGCCCTTGCCCCAGCCCCAGGAGAGAAGGCTACCGTAACAGGAATGGATGCGTATGGCCAATGCTCTTGATCGTACACTAGTATCGACATCAATATCCAAATTCACGACATCAACCTGACTGGTGCCTTGCCTTGCGGGTCAGATCCTATCTACCGTCGCTTCGGGGGTGAAATCAATGCAATAATAGCAACTTTTCAATCTACTTGGTTGTACGTTGGTCAGAGCCCAAGCCACCTCCTGAGTCTTCGTGACGGGGTAGACCAGGCTAGCCCGGCAAGCTGCACGTCTCCCTTTTTCTTTTACCCTAAGCCTCTCTGGTCCTAGCGCGTCAGATAATCCTATACCCTGCCGTCTCCAACCATGATATGAACTCTCCATCGCCCCGGCTCTTTCTCTCCTTCTTCCTCTTCCCCTCCGCACCAACACACCGCCCTTCTCTTCATCTGCTCTGCCTGTCGTCGCCTGTTGTGCTCTGCTGAGAGTGAATATCCCCATCGAGCTTCGCCAAGGCACTGTGGATATTGATTGGACGTGAGAGATCGCGCCTGGCCTATTTTCCATTCGATTCTTCGCCTTCCGACACCGTTCCGTTACTCGTTTCCACGTCTACACCAACCCATCGTCGAACTCCCAACTCGACCGAAAAATAAAGTCGTCCATCGCTCCCGCATCTCAATCGTCAATCTATTTTCTCTTGAGCATCGGCCCTCGCGGCTCAACATTCGCATCGAGCAGCTTTTGCTTCCAACGGTTGGAACGAAGCGCTGTAAGTCACCTAAGGACTACATACCCCGCGACGCGATTTTATTCTTCCTCGGGCCACCCGGGTTTTGGTTCGCACTTCCTGGACTGCTACAGGCAACACACTTTCTCATAAACTCTCGTCAACACTCTTCACTGCTGCCTGCTCTCGAGGCGCCCGTCGCTCCACTCTACGAGCACTTTACACCCATAATTCATTTAGTCAATCGGCTTCACGTACATTCCGCTCGATATCCTAATTCCTCTAATACTTCGATTCTGCTCTGATTTTCCCGGCCTCATTCATCAACCGACAGTCTTTTTGCGAACTCGTGTTCCCGTCGACGATCTCTTCGATCAACACCGCTTCTTTTGTACAGCATCAAACTCTCAGTATGGACGCAGGCGGTCTTGCTCAGATGTCCTACAACAACTTCCCGTCCAGCAACGGACTGGGCCTACCTGGATCGGGCTTTGCTTCGAGGCGCGCTAACGGCAGCAATATCAAGCGACTCTCGTTCGAGCCCACCAAGCCATCCGATACTCAGGACAACGGGGCTCCCACGCCACGAACGTCCCGCTCTCACCTACTCGCAGGTCTCAGAACTGCCCCCAAGTCGGCCACATCAGGGACTTTTCCTTCGACAGCGCCTCCTACGCAGCTCCAGCACAACATCGGTTCGTCAGGTAGCATCTTCGCAGAGAGGGAGTCCTATGGCGGTCCCAAAACTTCCAACAATTTCACTCACACGAACGCATACCGCCACATGAGCGGCAACAATCAGATGTACTCCGTCCAAGAACAGATCCTCTCGCCTCCAGAGATTCTTGTTGACGAGTACGTCCAGGAGCAGATGGACCCAAATTTGTATGCCCAACTAGTTGCTACCAACATGTACCTCGCGGAGCAGCAGCAACGTCTTCAGCAACAACTCGTGAATGTTCAGGCAGCTGCGCAACAATTCCAGGGTATGGACTTGGGAATGCAGCAGCAGCAATTTGCTACTCCCCCCATCACTCCACAGAACATGTATCAGCAGCAGGTCAAAGGCAATATGCAGCCCATTATCACCCCGGTCTTGGGTCAGCCTGGGGTGTACTCGCACTACAATCCGATGACTGGTGCCCAGAGCTACTTCATGGACCAGAGCCAGCAGCAAAACCAGCTCCTGGATCACCAAGTCCTACAGCAGTCCGTCAACTACTCGCCGCCGCAGCAGTATGGCACCCCGAGACTCCAGGTATCACCTCCTCCCCAATCGGATACGCCTTCTTTCGTCAGAAGCATCAGCCCCCCTAAGAAGACTTCGTCTCCGCCACAGAGCCATGCACCGTTGCCTCCACCATCAGCAGGGGCGTTCCGCCGCGGTCACCGTCAGGCCAACTCGACGGCCAGTGGAACCGAGATGCCGTATAGTATGGATGGACCCCGATCGGCACTACTCCCAAAGACCACCGGGCTACCCTCGGCTCCAGCCTTTGGCCCAGGACAAGCTCGTGCTGGTGAACACCCCGTTCGTCAACCTCGCGGACCCCCTTCGTTGGATGAGTTGTTAGTCAAGCCCACCGCGTCATATGACGGCAGCAAGAACTTTGCGACTCGGACTCGCCGAAGTGCTGTCCACAATCTTGTTCGGGCTGGTATGGAGCGTCTCAGATCACCGGGAAGCGCAGGCTCTGGAAGCATGTCTCCTGTTTCAGAAGTCGGCGAAACTCCCTTTTCCGGGTCGGACAATGACTCAGAGAGCGGTCGCAGTGGAAGTGGAAGTCTCTCCGGCAGACCAAGCCATGGCAGCCCTCGCACCTCCGCCCATGGTGCCATCGGCTCCGATCGTCCTTCTTCCCGTTCGAAAGAGCGCTCAACGGAACGCAAGTCTGTGTCATCCCTCACCAGCAGCTTTACCGCTGCAAGCGTGAGTAGTGATGAAGGCTCCGCTGTTGGTGGCAACTTCGCAGCCGTTTTCAAGAATGGGGCCAAGAAGCCAGAGCCAAAATCTAGGCGGAGCTAAATTCCTCAATGCTCGTCTTGACATCTGCACCCGAAAAATTGCAAAAGTTTTCTTTCCTAAGCTCTTGGCAATCTGTCAGTAAGGGTGGATCCCTGGTGGTTGACATCCGATCATTCATTGCTTCGTATCAATTTGATATTGCATTCGACCTGTGCATATTGCCTTGCTTTACCTTTACGATCAATGACGATGAAATTACCGAGTCCTAATTCCAACTCGATACGCACAACATATGTTTCTTTCCTCTGTTGGTGGTTCGTGGCTGGGTATCGCTCTGCATGGAGTATTAGATTGAGGCAGGCCTTGGATTCTACCCATTCTCGCTGAGGTTGGATTTGGCTGGGGTATTCACTCCTTTTGGCGCATAGCTTGTCTCATTCAAGAGATGGAGATTGCTTAGATACGAGTACAATCACCTGCCTGGCTTGCGAGGTATGAGTGGGTTGGGGCAATGCTTTTTATATCATTTGGAGCTGGTACGGCGTATAGCATGGCCTGTACTTCGATAGATGCAATGCGACACACTAAAGCGTCAAGAGAACGGTTCCTGAAGCTGTTGTTTGACCGATACGACATGACTGAACCGTGACTTTGTATCTCATGGATGTCATGTGGCAACATTTTCATTGTGATGAGTAGTACGGCTTTGCATAGCAGACGTTGGACCTCTGTGACTGGTGCTGCGCCGTTCTGTAATTTGTTTGGCTGGGCGAATCAAAAGTGCTACTCAGTGAGTATAACTCATGCGCCACATGTTATCACGTTGTTTCCTGTAAATGTTATATTGTGAGGCTGGAAATGTTTGAAATTGAGGTGCATACCAGCATCGACTGGTGAACTGGTGGTTTATTCGAATAAGGAATTATTTTTATCGAATTTTGGGATCCTATTTCGCTTCAGGCTGGAGAACGAGCTGCAGATATTCCAAGTTGGGTTGAAAATGTTTGTCACCGTGCTGACCTGGTAACCTTATACTTGAGGCAAAAGTCACTAACCAACCACTATCCTTGAATTGGCGCAAGCATGGACATACCTCCTCGTCCTCGAGGTCGAGCACGCTCCAAACGCGTCGAATCCAATCCTCTCGAGTGCCCTGTCACGCCAGAAGAGCAGCAGCTTGCAGCTATCGTTCGTGGAATCCTTCAAGAAGAAGAGAAGGCCAAAAAAAGCGCCGTTACCGATTCCGAAACCCGTCTGACCTCCGCACCTGATGCAGTCTTGAGCTCTACCCCTTGCTCTGTCGCTCCCGAAACCCTCCCCAGCTCTCCCAGTCCGAAAAAGCACCCCCGTTATCTTCCCATCAACATGAACTATCAGAACTATATCGA
Source organism: Diplocarpon rosae (assembly GCA_032760415.1). NCBI lineage: Eukaryota > Fungi > Ascomycota > Leotiomycetes > Helotiales > Drepanopezizaceae > Diplocarpon > Diplocarpon rosae. The sequence continues at coordinate 1,003,325 of JAUBYV010000007.1, read as the reverse complement.
CTCTCCTGGTGGCCTCGCCTCGAATTCTCGACAAGCTCCCCCCTCTCCCTCCCAGGGAATGCCACACACCAACGGAATGAACGGCGGTATGTCGATGGGAGGCGGCATGGTGGGATATCCAACCCCAGCTGGGCATCAATCGGATCTTAACTATGTCATGTCCATGGTCGAAGAGCTTTCTGCGGTCTTGCGTGCCAATCAACAGCTCACAGCGGGCGTTGTTGACAAGATGGGCAAGGTCCGCGAGAAGGCTTCACATCTCAACCTCAACAACGACGAACTGGTTGCAGCGGTTGCTTCTGAACTGAATGGTGTGTAAATAGCTCTCGATCGCTTCAAGATGCGTCCTAACTTCTATTGCAGAAGATTCCAAGAATCTCGAAAAGGAAAACTCGAGCCTGCGCAATGCCCTGGAAAAGTGCCAATACGACAAGAACGAGAACTGGAAGCTCGCTGTGCACGGTGCCAACATCCTCGCCGATATCACAGAGAAAATGCACCACTTCAAGGAGCAGCACGAGACGGACACACTTGCCTGGCACAAGAATTACCGAAAGCAGCTGGCTGACGAGCGAGAGGAGAATCTTAAACTCCGGAACCAGATCAACGACATGAAAGCCGCTGCTTGTCGAGCAAATGGCCATCTCCGGGACATGCGCCGATATCTTGCGGACCATGACGAGTTACATCAGCTCCGCGTGCAGAATGTTCGATACCGCCAAGAGCGTCGTTTCTGGAAACGCAAGGCCTTGCCGCTGGTCCCTGATGATGACTCTGAGTGGTCGAACGACGACGATCTGATTGACCCTGAGGAGAAGAAACGCCAGGAGGCTGCTCTTGCGGAGAAGAACCGAAAGGACACGGAGGCTGCGGGTGACGAGGGCGCGAGTGCTTAGGCCTTCTTAGGAGAGAGTCCACGATGTCTTCATGCATTTCTGGAGTTGATGGAAGATGGAAGATACCCCAGGCGCTTGGTTAGGAATTTCTTGTCTTTTGATCATTTAAACTGGTGCATTTACGCTGTAGGGAAGAAAGTACACGCCAGCCGGGCGCTGAGTAATATGAAGGACTCTAGGTCTCGTGTATTCTGGATCCCCCCTTCTGACGACTTGTCTTCAGGCCAGAGTCATACTTGAGATGTCCCACCCTAGTCCTCAACACGCTTCTGTCTTGGTCTAGCATGCTGCTCCTTGGCTCGGATGGATGTGTAGGCAGGCGTGTGAGCCTTTCAACTTGGGATGAGGGAGCTGTGCTGTTACGCAGTATAGCTGGATTAATGTTTCGGGGCTGGTCTTTCACTGTGCTATGCTGAGAATCTTTCGAATCAATCAACAGTGCGTCAATCCAGCGTATACCCAATGCGGGTGTGTCATTTTATTTCCGTAACTATACTTTGGTTCTGGATGTTCTACAGGTCTGTCCCAATTCCATGACATATGTACATACATATCTTGCAGGTCGGGGGCGTCCGCGAGCCCTGAGCAGGAGGGTGAGGTAGACTAGCTGGCTGTCACGACCTTTCTGGCAAATACTGTACTTTCCTCTCGGCCCAACAACCGTATTTTCTTTTTTTTTCTATACGCTTCAGGCCATAGCAACAATGGGAAGATGAACGCGGATCTCAGTCACGTTCATTTTCGTAGAGAGGCTGAACAGCGAGGATACCCGGGTAGATACTCGGCCGAAACATATGCCATGAGATCATGATATCACGCTAGCTCGGTTTGTGACATGTTATATAAGGGGCGTCTACTCGAGCTGTCAAAACCCCCTTATCTTCCCCCAGGAGTGTGGGAGACGATTCCATCGCCCCCACAGTCTAACGTGCAAAAGTACCCAGGGTCAAAAAAATATTCCGGAAACATGAGCGCCGAATTCCCCTACAAGACCGCCCTTGTCCTGGGCGCCACTTCAGGAATCGGTCTCGCGCTGGCCGAGAGACTCGTCGAGAACGGATCGCACGTGATAGCCGTCGGCCGACGCAAAGAGAACCTCTCGTCCCTCCGAGAGAGGCACGGAAGGGACCAGGTGTCGATCTCGCCGTTTGACATGACCGACTTGGCCGGGATTCCTGCCTTTGCAGACTCGTAGGTCTTTCTTTCCTCTGGCCCGTCGACCCCTGCGCCCCTCTCGTCCCCGATCCTGACCGGTGAGTTCACTGACTCGACCTCCAGAATCATCCAGAGCCACCCCCAGCCTCGACAGCGTCGTCTTGAACGCGGGGATTCAGCGGCGTCTCGACTTCACCCATCCACCTTCCGTCGACCTCGCCCAGGTCGGCACCGAACTAACCACAAACTACCTCTCCCCCATCCATCTCGTCACGGCCTTCCTCCCGCACCTGCAGCGCCAGTCCACGCCGACGAGTCTGATATTCACCACCTCGGGCCTGGCACTCGTCCCCATTCTCCGCTGCCCCAACTACGGCGCCTCCAAGGCCGCCCTGCACCACCTCATCCTCTGCTTGAGGGAGCAGCTCCAGGCTGGCGGGAGCGGTGTCAAGGTGATCGAGGTTCTGCCCCCGGCGGTCCAGACGGAGTTGCATGACCGTAAGCACCAGCCAGACATCAAGGAGGGGGGGAGCATTGGCATGCCCCTGGACGAGTTCACTGACGAGATCTGGAGGGGGCTGTGCGAGGGGAAGACGGATGTTCCGGTGGGGATGGCGAAGCAGAGTTATGAAGGGTGGGAGATGCAGAGGCAGGGAGTGTTTCGAGGGATGCTTCAGAAGGGACTGGGTGTGTTGTGAGGGGATCGAAAAGTTGAGGGATGGGGGGGGGGAGGGAGGGAGGAAGATCGCGGGGCTAGTTTGAATGAGATGAGTGCTGCAAGTACAGTGAGAGTGACTGAAACATTGTGCGCGTGAAATGTCTGATGGAGTATCTACATATCCGGGGTACATTCTTCATCACAGGCACTACAATGTCTGGTGATTTGCACTTTGAGAAGTAGACACAATGGACGATTATTGGACCAAGGAGAGTGGGGACCTAACATGCTATGTTGAGAGGACTCTTGTCGCATTGGCCAGGATGGTACATTCTCGCTTAAAAAAGTCTCTCCCCCTTTCCTTCGTCTTCTTAAGCGAGATCGGGGAACAGCAACAGCACCTTCTCAGAACTCATTGCGCACAAGTGGGCCAAGTGACGGGCCATGCGCTGAGCTGCGACTGAATTGCTAACATGAGTAGGTACACGGCGGTCAAGTATGGGAAAGCCATGCTCTCGGGGAACGTAGTGAATATGCGAAACTGCGGGGAAGAAGAATTCATGTATAGATTAGTATGTAGAGGTATACGAGCACCCTATGATCCCTGATGACGAAGGAGACATTGCAACGCGGCGCCATCCCGTCGTCACTCCCACACAGCGCTGTCTAAATCTATGGCCCTCCGTACAGAGACGAGGCCGCGACTGGAAGGTCCGTCGTACCACTCAGATTAGTTAGCCTTATTTCTTCGACGTCGGGAGAATTTGAGACATTCCATCGGAAGAAATGCAGGATGCGAAACCTGAACACAACACGGAGATGGAAGCGAGGGTCTACACGTACCTCCATGCCCACCGTAGCAATGAACTTTGACTTTTGATTCAGTCAGTATCCTCAGGCGTACAAAGATAAAGTATTGACTGACAAGGTCGAGGATTCGTCTTCATCTACGCCCTCGGCAGCCTTGGTATTCTTTGGATCTCTCACGAGAACTCCGTCGCGCGCAACCTCCCAGCCCTGCCCGACATGTTTCACATACTCCACGGCCATGAGCCAAGCTTCACGATCAGCCGCATCACCAGATTCGAAGACTTTCAGGTGCTGGTAGTGCGGGCTCGGGGGCGTGTTGAACATCTCACGCATCAGCGAAGCATAGGAGGCATTGCGTTCCATCCACAAATCTTGCGGCTCGATCTGTAACATCTTATTCGCTTGCTGCAGAATATCGTTCCTGGGAACGAGTTGCACGAACAGCCGATCTAGCCTCGGCAGATTTTCTGCGAGCACGCAGAAGTGACGTAGCATGGGAAACATTCCGACGTACGAAAAATCTCGAATCGTCGGGCTAATGTAAGCCCTGTTGTTCGGTGTACCTGCGCCTACTAAATCTGATAAAATCTACAAGGCGATTAGGACTTGGCAGCTGCCTTGCGAAGGAAGCTTACTGAAGGAGCGACCCGGAGCCAGAACTCATAGGTTTTGTACGCTCTGATGAATGAACCTTCGTTGAGTAAGAGCTTGGACCAAGGTCGAGCTTCGAATAGCGCCGATGAACTGGCTCGAGGCATCTCTTCTTCCCCGTGGAATTGATCAAGCGGAATATCACCAACATCTATTTCGAGGGATTTGTTGGCCTGTTGTGGCTCCAAAATTATTTGAGGGCTTCCTAAAGGCTGGGTTTTGTTGAGTAGGTCGGAAGGTCTTTGAAGCAAAAGGTAGTGGTATGGACAATCGAAGGTCCAAGCATCTTCCAGGTAAACATGGCAAGAAGTGAGAGCACCCAATGCTTGGGGGGCAGCAACAATCAAGATTGTCAGCGGATCGATGGTTTCGAATATTGAAGACCAAAATGATGCAAATTCATTAGGCCTGCGTGGTCCCTCTGAAGCATTCCTTACTTCCCTGTCGTCGACTAGTAAGGCGAAGGTTCTGACCACTTTCTGCAAAGCGTTACTCGTAATAAAATCAAGGTAAGGCTTGAATCGCTCAGTCAAAATAGCACGGCGGCTTTCAGTGATCTCCGGGTCCGGAACAGTAAACTGGGTGCATCTGAACAGAACCAGTTTGCTCGACTCTCTCCAGCGTTTCGATACCAGGGAGGCGGCCTTCAAAGGCGAATCGCTGGACTCCGTCAAGGCAAAGTGCGGTTCATCGTAGAGTGCAGAGGCTGACGGTGGCTGAACGTCCAGGTTCTCAAAGATATGGGAAAGAAGCTCGTTCGGTAGCGATTGAATAGACGTTGATACACGACCTGATGGGTGGCTCGATGCCGAAATTCTGGTCTGGGTGCTCGTCGCCGCATCTCTTTGTTCCTCCTCTTGCGAAGCCTCCTCCATAGCTCCGTGGCAATCTGCAGTTGTCTCTGATAGCGGCCTGGCCGTTGTGGTTATCTCGAGTGGCAGAGGAGTTTTGCAGGAGAGGCAGTGGAGGCTTCTGGACACGTAGTGGCATCAGCGCTTTGACAGCATCAATGATGGGCCCACCATGCCGAATAGAGACCAGTTGTGTTGTTGTTGTTGTTGTTGTTGTTGTTATTGTTGTTATTGAGATAAATGCGTGAATGTGATCCCAGGCAAGGTTCACCGCGAAGCTTTAGCTCCGCATGATCGCATCTGCCTCCGAGAGCTTGGCGTGGGGAGAAAAGCGGGAAAGGCTCCAGGAACCTCCTCCCTTGCGGCAACTCTAACAGTTGAGCAGACCAGATCTATATGTTAACTGGGTATGAAGATCATGAACTGTCACGGCGGTAATGAAAAGAAGCCTTCTTGGATAATGAAGAATCAGAATGTCATTTCCCATGATCATGGTTTGAAGCTGCAGCCGAGGATCTTAGGTCACATGAATAAAATGTGACCTGTTCCCACACTAGGAAATTTGCATGGACAAGGGTGCTCGTCATATAACGTGCCAGTTTACAAAACCTAGGCCCTCGTAATTCATATAAATTGTTTTTTCTCTCTCTCAATTCTCTCGCTCTTGGATAGTAGCAGTCAATGAAAATCAAGACTCGTGCTCCAGATCTATTAGTAGATCTGCGGAATATACCTGTTGCAAATCATTCATCTAAATACCTTTTTGGGGGGGGGAATAACACGCTTTTATGTTGTTCATCAAACACTTACACTGCACTTTCTTTCTCTTGTCAGGGACTGACTTACTGCATGCGTGGATGGGTCCTGGCCCAAGTAAAACCCGGCCAAGCAATGACATCAACAACAGAGCAAAACAACACTAAAGAGAACTTGGAAAGAACGTTGGAGAATGGTGTACTGACAACGCCTCATCAGGATTGAATCCTCTTCTACCCAATATTTTGAGAAGACACTCTATATTACATCTTCTCGCTTCGTATTCATAGAAGCCGATATAAGTTCTCCATAGAAGGGAAAATGTCGAAACCATTCGGTCAACGTCCTCCCTTCAGAGCTGAGCACCTTGGCTCGTTGCTTCGCCCTGAAAAGCTGCTTGCGGAGAGGCATGCTGTTGACGAGGGCAAGGGAGACCAGAAGAGGCTCGCAGCTGTGACCAACACCTCAATTGTAGAAATTGTGAGGGAACAGCTAGATCTGGGCTTTCATGCCGTGACAGATGGGGAGTATCCTCGTCATATGTTCTGTTTGTCTTCCTCTTGTATGTTTGCTCGACGCCACATGCTGAGTTTGCACAGGGGGTACTTTCTGGCCAGGGCTCGAGGGTTTCGAAGAGATTACAGACTTTGATTTCAAGGACCTCTTCCGGCTGTATGTAAGTATAGGTTCCGAAGAGAGGCATTACCTATCTTTGGCGAGATCCTTTCCCCAAGATAAAGCCTACAGATACGTATCTTCAATTCCCGCGAAATATCGCCTGCACACACGCGGCACGTCGTCCTGACACCCAGGTGAACAGGTCCCCGACATAGCAGCCTTCACAGAAACTGGCCACAAACCCGGCGAGACTGTAATCTGCACCGGTAAGATCAGACATGTCAAAAGCACCTATGTCAATCAGTGGAACTTCTTGAAGAACCTGTTGCCTGCCGAGAGAAAGCATGAAGCAAAACTTACCCTCGCTGCTCCGAATTGGTACCATCTGCGCTACCAGACCGGCAAAGCATATCCCAAAGAAGTATACTCCTCGGATGCAGAGTATTTTGCAGACATTGCCAAAGCATACCAAACGGAGTTACAGATCCTGTACAAAAACGGTCTCCGCAATGTGCAGATTGATGACCCAAACTTGGCATGTAAGTCTCATGCTGTGCATTCTTTGATTGGGTTGAGGAAGTAACATTGACACCTAGATTTTTGCTCTGAGAAAATGCTTGCCGGCTTCAAGGAAGCCGGGGAGGATCCCTATGAGCTCTTCGACTCTTACATACAGCTATATAACGATTGCCTGTCGAAACGGCCAGCAGATATGCATGTCGGTATTCATCTTTGTCGAGGAAACTTTGTGGGGGGACGGCATTTTTCTGAGGGAGGGTACGACAACATTGCCTCCAAATTGTTCCGAGACTTGAACGTGGACACTTACTACCTTGAGTTTGACACTCCTCGAGCTGGTGGGTTCGAGCCCTTGAAGCAACTACCCAAGCACAAAAATGTGATTTTGGGTTTGATCACAAGCAAATTCCCAGCACTGGAAAATATTAAAGATATCAAGAAAAAGGTTTATCAAGCGGCGGAAGTCATCGGCCAAGCAACTGGGGAGTCGAAGGACGAAGCATTGCAAAGGCTGGGCATTAGTCCACAGTGCGGGTTTGCTTCGCATAGTGATGGGAATAATATTGGACGCAAGGAAATGATAGCAAAACTGAAGCTGGTTATCAGGGTAGCGGAGGCGATTTGGCCGGGTCAATAGCCTTTCCGACATTGTGGAGGTACTTCGTCACAGGCAAAACACAGATATCTAACCTGGCCACCCCTGTATTGACACGACGGAATGTGGCGTTCATTTGGCCTCCGACGAAATAAAGACGGGGAGGGCGCATCAGGTTTGGTCGGAACCGCTCGCTCTCTATGAATCATCACTCACGGCTTGCAAAAAGACGTGCGCAGTAAGTAAACTAGAAATGCCACAGACGTTTTTCTTTTCCAGATTTTTTTTTTCTGTAGGAGTCGTCCATATTCAGGGGTAATTATTAAGCGAGGCCAAGCGTTGAATCCACCGACAACACCCCACTGCGCTGACCGCATGAGACTAGGTTCTTAGGAGTTGATGTTGCGAAGATGATGATGAAGAGAGTGTCAAAATTGACAAGCGAGACTTCAGGGTCCTGTGGAGCTGCGTGGGGCATCGCGACCTCTTGCTTACCCGATGTGAGGGTCACATCCCCTCGCCCTGGCTGAAATGTTGATTGTCGTATCCCCTTGCCACCGCCAAAGCCAAGGATAAACAAAAGCCCCATTGATTCCCGATGATTCGAACTCGACTGCCGCGAAGAGACGAATACTGCACATAACAGCCATGTTCGATAAGAGTCGGCGAACCGGCTATTATACTTTGAGAATCGAGTGCTAAAAGCTAAATCGCGAAGAAATCGATCTACCATACTCGAAACAAACCCAATTAAGGTATCATCATGAATTCTTGAAGCATTGACACTTTTTTATAATATTAAACGTTCCAAGCGCTGCGACTACTTCGCTTGTTTCTCAAAACAGTGGGAATTCCTGATCGCCAATGAGCATCTGCCTTGATTCTGATCTAACGCACTCCAATATCAAAAAGCTAGCATGACGGCTTCACTTGGTCCATTCTTAAGGTTCAGAGCGTTCGGCTCGCCTCGCTTGCTATTCTTAGCTATTTCTTAACCGTCAGTCAGAGAATGCTTATAGTACAGTACTTCCCACTCGCTTTACTGATCCACTTTCTGCGGGGGGAAAAAACCCCGAATACGACAATATTGGACGGTGCAGCATGCGTAGGGTATCGATTTCGCGCATACCGCAATCCGTAGTCTGAGTAAGTAGGCTTGCACACGGGGCTGCGAGACCGAGGCTCCATCACGCTGGGTCTCATTCGCGAGGCTCTCCACGTTGATGATCAGTCTTGGAATCAACGTCATCTGACTGACGAGGACCTTCGTAGTTGATCCCCGGATTCGAGAGGCTCCAAGGAATGGCATGGGGCCGTCGCCAGGGCCCCTATCGTATCCAGCCGGGTTTGATGGGAATATTTGAGTTTGGAAAAATACGAAGCGGGCTGACGACCCCTCGAGTTCCGAGATAAGAATGAGTGAGATACAGTACAGTACAGTACAGTACAGTACTGTACTGTACATGCAGCCAGCAACACCCAAGCTCATCTGACTCGCTAGAAACCGGTTGCTTGACGAATTGCTTCGCAGAATTTTCTGCACGCGCGGCGGAGTGGCCTTTGGAGGTGGTCAGGCGAGTCTGCTAAGTCTACAAACAACAGTACTCCGTGTCGTATCCAAGTGCCACTCGAGAGATGTTGCAACTGAGTTGTAGGGGTCCGATAGATACACTATTACTAGGATCAGCTCAGACTGCAGTAGTGGACGGATGGGGTAACTCAATTTCTCGAACGATAACTGAGCTCTTACTTCGTCTATGCCCGAATGATAACGGGGATTTTCTCACCTATGCACGACTCCATTATTGTACTTGCGTAGCTGAGGGTTCTCTGTTACAAGGATACGAATACAGGGGTAGGTGCTTGTATATCTATTAATACTCGAATACGGACCCGCCGCTTTTGCCATGTAAATCACTACATTTCAGTGAGGAGCTAGCATCTAGTGTACACGTACGAAGGACCTCTCAAGGGGGAGAACAACGATTCGCTTGATCAAGCAGCATTGCCAAGTACTCGAAGAGCAAAAGGTATATGTGTAAACTGACTACAAAATTCCGTCATCACTTAGGCGTACACGCGTTATTTACACATACCAGATGAGTGTGGATTCCCAAGGGCGCTTTACTGCGAGCTTGCAAGGTTTAGCTATACTTTCATGTGATGTTTACGGCGACAGCGACGAAGCAGCCTATCACGAGCTAGTAAGCCGCCAGAATGTGCAGGAAAATACCAGGCCAAAACAATAGTACATGCATACAGTGCACCACAGGAGAAAGGATTCACGGAATGCGAGCCACCACCGACCGTCATCACCGCTTCTGCGGCCCCCAAAGCTGGAGAGGTGGCAAGACCAGCTTGAACAGATCTTCCCCCTTGCGATTGGATGGAACTTCTGCGCGTGATACAAGGCAGAAAACCTCGGTATTCTCCATGCAGCTGGTCCACCAGCTCCTGCGCGTTGGACAGAGCGGTCTTTTGCATGGTCGGTGGGATTCTTGATGCCTTGACTTGATCCCAAGTCTTCCAGCCGCCTGCAGATGGTAGATGCCCACACGACTACCGCGGACATGTTCGAGACTAGGGTTGAATTTCAGTGCCGGGACGGCGAGCGTACGCTTTCATGGACTGTGAGGGTGCTCCTCCGGAGCTGGCGTCAAGCCCTTCTATGTCCAGCCCGCCCGACGGGTGAGAGCCTCCTGCTTGCCCCCAACATAGTAGGGCCGAGCCGTATCGCGTCGGGAAAAATTGCATCGTGGAAGTGGTCTAGAAAGTCTTTTGTGTTCGTCAAGTGATACGCTCTAGGCGCCTGTGTTAGGGCGAGTACCAGATGTCTATCAACGGATTAGCTTCTATGTCTTCCACGGATCCGTGTGACCTCCGAGGGCTCGGATTGTTCACAAGGAGCGAATACAGCAGCATGGAGATACTGTTCGGTCGTTTTCAAGGCTCCGGAATTTTCGTCGGAAGGGAACTTATCTCGATGAAGGGGGCGTTGGGAAAAACACACTACTAGCGCCCAACAATGACCCTGGCTTTGACATAAGTCACCGTAAAGTTGGTAGAGGGGTGTTATTGACGCCATCTACACGGCCGAGACAATATACAGAAAGTACGGTCGACGTACGAGACGACACCATACAAAGCTGCAGTTCATCTGCCGGGTAGAGCTTTATCTCAGGATAGCCCAGCGGCTGATTTCATTAATGCAAGGACCCGACCTCGATCAACAGTGCCTGATCCTAGGAGTTGGCGACCCACGCGTGAACACGCTCCCACAGCGGCAACCCGTAGCGATGGCAGGCATCCTTGGACACAGGTGCGTCCCAGTCCATCCACGAGACGATCATGGGTTTCGGGAAACCTATTATTCGTAAGCACTACCGGATTCGTAAATACGGGATCCTCCCATGCTGCATGCAACTCAAGGCGCGTTCGGCATGCTCAGCAATCCCGAATTCCTTCTTCTTTTTGTCAAAAAAAAAAAAAAAAGAAAGGGGGGGGGGAGGTTTGCGGCGCGAAGTCAACAATCAAGGTTTGGTAGGGTATCGAATATATGCTTTGCAGGATTGTTTCGCGAAACTAACCTGACTCGTACTAGTAGTCTTTGCCAAAACACCATGCTCCAGATGAGATACTGTGCAACATTCTGCTATCGAGATCTTGAGTACCGGACCCACAAACCAGCAGGAAGGAAGTATGTGGTAGATGAAACACATACTTTCATAAACTGTAATCTACTTACTATAGCAACTAATTTTTTTTTAGAAAAAAAAAAACCCCTTGCCCACCACTGAGACCCGCCCCCGCGTCCACGGCCCCTTGGAATTTGCAAGATTCAGATGAGCCTGCTGTTGAACTTCGTGGCGGGCGTAGATAAACAAATCCACTGTGAATCCCCCCTGACAGTTACAATCGACTGTGGATAATGACGGCCTTGTACCACACAGTTTCTGAAAGTCAAGTCCTTCCTCTATTTGTTCTTGATTACTTTTCGGCTTGCAGTGCTCGGAAATCTTATCAAAGCGCTGTTCTTTGCATGTCTGATCCCTTGGCAATGCTCGTAGGTTTGAAGCTCAGCCGGCCTGACAGCTTGTGCCTCTTCATAATCCTTGCTCCGTCAAGTACTCGGATTCATGTAAAGTCGTCTGTCCCCTCCTACCGGGTCTGGTTTACAAGTAAGTGATGCATGATCGAAGAAACGAAAATGCCTAGCGTACTATATTAGTATATACTGGTGGTACTTTTTCCCATGTTTCTGTCTTGCGACATGAAGAGTAGCGCGTCCTGGAAAGCACGGTTCCTATCACACCGAGGTACCGAAGCGAACTGGCTCTTTATCGATGGGCCCAACACCCCCTTTTTAATTCTCCGAGTCAGGTGGATCAAGAATCCCACTGATAAGCCCTTCATTTCGGGAAAAGAAAATAGTACCAAGTTCAGTAGCCAGATGATGAAAGCTCGTAAACATTAAATAATAAAGTACGAAAGGAGGGGTCTCTAGTGGGTCTCGCTTCCGTGCTTCTGCCGTATTCCTGTGGCTATTTATAGAATTGTCAACGACAACTCTGAAGTCCCTCCATCTCTTATTCTAACCTTCTCTAGCTTTTGCGGTGTTTTATTTACGAATCTGTCGATGGTTTGAGCAGAACTTCGTGACTGCGCACGAGTCAGGGTGACATCTTTCCCAGCCTTTTTTTTTTTTTTTTTTTCAATGTTATGTACCTTGTACAAATCAGTAAGAAACCGTTATCAAATCCATAGGAGAGGCATGTAGGTTCGAAGGATAAGCTTCGATGCAGCTCACCGCTTTACAAGGTGAGGCGAGACCCGCTAAACCCCCCCCTTTTCGTAATAAGCCCTGCATTAGCGTCATCTCCAAGGGGGTGTTGACGGCGGGTTTGCAATGTTCAATTTATTGACCTTTCACGTGGTGCTTATTACGCTGGTAACGAAGTCCTTCGTAGCTAGGAAGCGTATCTCTTTACAATCTTCTTCGCGGTATGAGTACCTGATCAATCTTGAGATATTAATAACCATTGATACAAAGGGGGGCCTCGATGTGTTGTGAAAGTATAGCTGCGCTTGCTTTTCAAATCGATTTCTGCACTGATTTGGACCCACCATAACCCCCGTGCCGACCCACGCGGGTGCCGGCCCGCAAAAAAAGAATCGTGGGCTATGCTCAAAGTGGTTAGACGCGGGGATCCTGTACTTCGGACTCAGATAGTCAGACAAAGCGTTCCGTTTCGTACTTCGTATGCAAGGTACAGAACTCTCCGAATGGCTTTCGATGTCGTAGTACAAGATTGCAGATCAAAAGCCAGGACTCGGCAATATACGGCCTTTGACCGAGTGGAAAGGCTCGAGGCCCACCATGAGGAACAAGACAGGCTCAGACAGCTGCCTGTCTTCCACGGGTCAGTGATGGCTTACTAGCAGATCTAACCGGGATAACAAACACCTCCATCATCTCTGACGGGACGGAGAGATACCGTCTGTTGACAAGATCTTTCGAATCTCATCCAGGATACAGCAGCAGTTATTGATGGTCTGTTTGAGCGTCCCATTCTTCTGTTTGGAGAGGGGTGGGGGGGGGGGAATATCCGCTTGGTCGAAGGACCCCAGAAAAGGATACAGCAGATTCTGTATCTACACGCAGAGAAGACTAACACTGAGGCTTTACCCTCGAACCAACACTCAGGCTCTTGTATTTTTTTCAACGAATCAGGGGAAAATGACAATTTTTTGATAGAGCACTTGGTGTTTTTTTTGCTTGGAGCGCTCTAGGGGACTTCATCCAAGGGGCAGGGGAAGAAGAACCTCAGGGCTTTTGCTCGATCTAATGCCTGCAGGGCTTCTTCAAATGACCCCGCAGACTACGGACGGACGACAGATGCAGTGGGGCTCTCGCTAGTAGTTAGGAGCCCGAGTCTCTGAAGCTTCGAGCTCTCGACGGCCAAAAACAAGCACCGGACTCGACCACCGCCAAGGGTAGTTCAAAGCGCATTTACGGGGTGGAATAAAGTTCCATACCTGCCCTGTATCTCGTGCTCGAGTCATCGTCAGCACGAGATTGAGCCGACTCTATCTATGCATACTAATCCATAGACTGATTCTGCATCTGGGCATGATGATGACAAGGAGTTGCAGGACCCAGCGTGGGATATTCTCTACCTTGTCTTGATTCATGTAAATGGCAATGCCAGCCGCCTGCCTGCTCGACTAAGGTTCAGAGCCAATATTGGAACCAACTCCGCTCACACATGATGCCTATCGCCACGTACTCCTACCAGCATTATTGCAGCTCGAAAGGCGCCGCGCTTGAAACTATCGATCAAAAAACACCCTTCCACGTCGGTGCCTCGGAGGTTGAATACGAATGCACAAATCCATATTTCCTGACTTGGAAGGTGCAAGATAATAGGGTGAAGATGGATCTAACCATCATCGTAAGCAGGAGTATCGTCCTAGCAAAATGCAGATTGTTTAAAGAGAGCGAAGTCCTTCTCCCTTGAGAATTTCACGCCCTTCAAACCTCATCACCCCCCCCCCCCCCCCCCCTTCCCTTCCCTCTCCAGATTTTAAAACTTTTAATCCGTCTTCAATATGAAGAACACAGTCGTTACCTTACTCGCTGCATCTGCCTCCTTGGCATCAGCAACCCCGTATGTTAATTCCGAGGTGCCTACCGTCAATACCCGCCAAGCAACGGCGTGTGAGCATACAGCGGCTTCCAGAAACTGTTGGGGAGACTTTTCGATCGATACCAACTGGTACGAAACCACTCCTGAGACTGGAGTGACGCGAGAGGTAAGATGACGCCCTTGTCATCATATCCTTAGAGAAACCTAACTTGAATCTCAGTATTGGCTCAGTGTTATGAACACCACACTCGCCCTGGACGGGTTCGAACGTCAAGTTCTGTCCTTCAATGGCACTGTTCCAGGTCCTGCCATCATTGCAGATTGGGGAGATCAGATGATCATCCGTAAGCCAGACGCGAGCCTCTTTCCCCAGCCTTGACAGCGATCAGCTACTGACCATCTCGGTTTCTCAGACGTGACCAACAATATGGAAAATAATGGCACCGCCATCCATTGGCACGGAATAAGGCATATCAACAGTCTTGAGTATGATGGTGTTCCAGGAGTCACTCAGTGTCCCATAGTCCCTGGGGACACCTTGACCTACAAATTTCAAGTGACCCAATACGGTTCAGCTTGGTATCATTCCCATTTCACCACTCAGTACGGAGATGGTTTATACGGACCATTGATTATCAACGGGCCCGCAACCGCAAACTGTAGGTACCGGGGAGCCCATCTCCTCTTTTCTGAATTGCTCCCTCCACGTGCCTCCTTCTCCTCACGGAGATCTGGACCTGCGCATGGCTGACTCCCCATCTCCTAGATGATGAGGACCTGGGCTCGCTCTTCCTCTCAGACTGGTCGCATACACCTGCAGACCAACTCTGGGAAGGAGCCAGGCAAGGAAATATTCCGACGATGGAGACCGGATTGATCAACGGAACCAACACCTGGAATGGTGGTGGCAGTAAGTTCGAAGCAGCATTTGAAGCCGGCAAAAAGTACAGAATCAGACTCGTCAACTCGGCTGTCGACGCACACTTTCAATTCTCCATCGATTTGCATTCTTTCACTGTCATCGGCATGGACTTCGTGCCACTTGTGCCCTACGCAGCAGACAGCATTGTCATCTCTATGGGACAGCGCTACGACATCATTGTGGAAGCGAATGCCACGTCTGGTAACTATTGGCTGCGCGCAGGCTGGATCACCGCCTGCTCAACTAACTCGAATCCCGACGAGATAACCGGTATCATTCGCTACGATTCTACCAGCACTGCTGATCCCACCACGAACAGCACCATTGAAATCGGTTCCAACTGCGGAGATGTGAGTTATCTTTTGGCCTGGCCAAGTTCAGGCGTGGAATCATTGAAAGCCATTGCTGATTCGCCAACTCAAGGAACCTCTCGCCAATCTTGTGCCGTATCTCGCCTTGAACGTGGACACCCTTAACGACAGCGCTGTGATAGCAGAGGAGGTCGGCGTCTTGACCGGTACTTACTTTACGTGGACAATCAACACCACTTCTCTTGTGGTCGACGTATGTATTACATAAGTCATCATTTGCTTCCCTCGCTACTCTGCAACAGGATACCAAGTTCCTCGACGCTGTACTCCAAATGCTAACTCGTCTGCAGTGGTCCAATCCAACTACGCTTCAAATATTCAATAATGAATCCATATTCCCAACCGAATACAATATCGAGCCACTGGAGATCACCGAGGAAAGCCCGGTCTGGGCCGTGTATGTCATACAAGATTCCACGGGATTCGGGGTCACTCACCCTATCCACTTGCACGGCCACGACTTTTGGGTTATCGCCCAAGACTCTGGAGTATTCAATATTTCGTCGACTCCATTGAACTTGATCAACCCTCCACGTCGAGATGTTGCCTCGCTTCCTGGAAATGGATTCTTGGCAATAGCATTCAAGAAGGATAATCCAGGATCCTGGCTGGTACATTGTCACATCGCCTGGCACGCATCCCAAGGTCTCGCCATGCAATTCGTCGAAAGGCAAAGTGAAATTGCTGTGGAGATGGCAGACACGGCGATCTTTCAAAACACCTGTGCGGCCTGGAAAACATGGGAGGAGACTAATATCTATGAGCAAGAGGATTCTGGAATCTGAGAGGTTTTAGTTGTGGTTTGTGAAGATGGACTAGACATCCAACGACTGATGGGATGGGTCCCCCCCCCGGTTTTTTTTTTTTTTTTTTTTTTTTTTTTTCGGGTGGGGCTCTGAGTGACTTTAATAATACGCTATGATTCTGGAAACAGATATTGATGTTGAAGAGCTGTACTTCTAAATATGCAGCAAGCTAGCGGGGCGAATATACAAATGAAGAAAAAATATTAGGCTGTCTGACAAGAGTGCCAAACGTGAAATACATGACGACAGGGGGTGGCACGCGCTTCTCCAGGCGCTCCGATCCTCTTTCGGAAGTGCTTCGAGCTCCAATCGACTGAGGACATTAAGCAGATCCCAACTAAGGACACGAGCCCTACCAAACAGCAACAGCAGGTAAATAAACAGCTATACTGTTGTTGATATCTCGAACACAAATCCAACGCAAATGAGGAGAGCATACCAGAGAACTAAAATCTGTTCGATATCAGCCACACACACACACACACACACACACACTCTCTCTCTCTCTCTCTCTCTCTTCGTTATGCTCAAAGAACTTGGGGGCCAAACTGAAAACCCCAACAAGTTCTGGTCGACACTTGTTGTCTGTTAGAGGATCCCCCCATGCAGATCCCGTGAGAAGATCGTAGACACCTCAAATGAGAACGTTTAACGCGATCGTGTCAGCAGAATTGACGGATGGAACAATCCATTTCGACTCTAACTGCGCACAGCGACTAGTTTGATGGACCGGAAATCGGTCCCTGTACAGGACAGTCAGGTAAGTTCCTCTCTGCAACCTCTCGGGCTGTGATCATGTGTTGAAGGGCGTGCGTCGTCTGAGGTATGGACGGGGGCCCTTGGTTGACAAGTTCCACGCCATTGCCCATAGCTTCAGCCACAACAGACTCTTGACGAGAACTGAACGATGGTATCTTTCAGCACGCACAATGTAAACAATGTGAACATAGGTGCGAGGCACATCAAGACGAGACTACAGCAGCCGAGTCGTTGTCGCCGTGTAGATGTCAGCAAATCCAGGTGAATGTAGCTGAGAAAGGAGAGATCAGGCTGGGGCAGAATCAAAATGGCTTACCTAGAATCCCGGCCTTCACTCCTTCAAAAGTTCACTCCTCCCCTCCACTGATCTTACCCAACTCTCCTTTCTCTCTACGATCTTGTTGTGTTGCGCGCGCATCTACAGTTTCGACTTGAGCTGGTTGATTTTACTCTGCCAAGCTTGAGTATTCCTGCTCCACCTGGACCACGCAGCTATACCCAACGCAATTTCGCGCTCTCGGGCGAATTGACGTGCAACGCTCGTCCTACATCATTTCACGGTCCACAACAACAATAACAACAACAACAACATCACCAACCGTCCTGCAACACTATTGATCAAGCATCAATTGAGCGCGCAACATGTCCTACACGCAATATAATCAGTATGGCGGAAACCCGTACGACAACGGTCCCAGCGCGGAGGATGGCCAGGGAGCAGTAAGCTTTTCCCCCCAAATACCGTAGACTTGACTCCTTCTCACACTCCACAATTGGAACTCGAGGCTGATTTGCTCTTCTCTTGTCGCATAGGGTCAGTCAGGGACACAAACCCTCGATCATGAGATGTCCAAGTCCGCTACGTCGCAATATTCGAATGCCGGCACTCCCGTCGCCACATCATCACCCAATGTCCTCTCGCAACAAGACTTCCTCTCCCGCGTCGATTATGCAAAATCCGAAATCCGAAGCCTTGGCTCCAACGTGAATGAAATCGCGAACCTGCATCAGCGATCCCTATCCTCGCCAGACAGTAGCAGCTCGGGTGAGCTTGAGAACTTGGTAACGCAAACACAATTGAAGAACACCCAAATCAGAGATCAAATAAAGTACTTGGAGCTGGACGCCATCAAGACTCAAGATGGAACCAAGGGTGTCAAGGCTAGACAGGCAAAACAACTCAAGACCGAGTTCGAGAAGAGCTTGAAGGACTACCAGCAAGAAGAGGTCACGTACCGACAACGATACCGTGACCAGATCGCAAGGCAATACCGCATCGTCAACCCGGAGGCAACCGAAGCTGAAGTGAACGAGGCGTCAGAGCTGGATTGGGGCTCCGAGGGTGTTTTCCAGACTGCAGTAAGTACTCGGCATTGATGGTTCAACAAGCCACAAGAGACATCTCTCCTAACCAGTTCACAGCTCAAGAGCAACCGATCAGGACAAGCTTCTTCAGTTCTAGGCGCCGTTCGTGCTCGTCACAACGAGCTCCAGCGCATCGAGGCTACTCTCACGGACCTTGCTGCCATGTTCGCTGATATGGCTCAAATCGTGGAGGCTCAAGATCCCGTTGTCGAGCATACCGAGCAGAATGCCATCAAAACCGCAGAAGATGTAGACAAGGGAAACACCGAGATCGACAAGGCGAACGAGCATGCCAGGCGCCGAAATAGGCTCAAGTGGTGGTGCCTGTTGGTTGTCGTTCTGATCATTTTGGCAATCGGTCTCGGTGTTGGATTGGGGGTTGGATTGGCCAAATCTTAGGCAACTGCAGTGCGTCGTAAAATTCTCGACTGGCGTTGTTTTGCACGGTACATTTTGTAATAGTCGCAGCCTTACGAGTTTGTTCATAATGTAATGCTGTGGTGCACGAACCTATGTATCTACATGCACGTCACTGGACGTCTTCCGTGTGAAGGGTTAGGTAGCTCTGTAAATACGCAAGGGATCCATCTGGTACGATAACCACCTGATACAAAACTGATTGCTCGGTACCCCCGACGCCTGGGATATGCTGAAAGAAATATATATACAACACATCATCAGTCCATCCCGAGCGGCTTCCCCGTCAGTACTCCGTCGCTTCTCCCTTTTCTCCGCCTGCCCCATATAGAGGCCGCCCACTCGGTCAGAGTAAAGCCCCAGTGCCCTGCCACCAACACACCACTGACCACGTTGACTATCTTGACCAAGAATCTGAGGATGCTGTCCCTACTCTCTACGAC
The DNA here is from genome assembly GCA_032760415.1 of Diplocarpon rosae. Taxonomy (NCBI): domain Eukaryota; kingdom Fungi; phylum Ascomycota; class Leotiomycetes; order Helotiales; family Drepanopezizaceae; genus Diplocarpon; species Diplocarpon rosae. Next base: position 984,086 of record JAUBYV010000007.1, on the reverse strand, counting down.
CGAGAGCAGGATTGGTTCGATTTCATACTTGAAGAAGATCCCCGGGATGGATCGCTCGCCAACCGCATGCGACTGCTCAGTCACAGCGTACTGGTTCGTGGCCACCATGCGCGAGGCCAATCCAGAATCTACAGAGTAGACCGTCGGAACCACGGAGAGGAAGTACTGGAACTTGTGGAAATGGTTCGGGGTTGTGGCGATGGTGCGATCCAGCGGGTTATGGAGGGAGGGGTAGAATTGCCCAAACGAAAGCTCGGAGATGATGTGAGAGAAGTTGAATGCTATGACCTGTCAGCTCTGCTCTGGCAGGAATGCAAGTAGACACGTACCAGTGTGATCCAGGTGAGCAGCAGAGTATTCCTGGTAGCCATGGCCTCGAGCGGTGATGTGGAAATCCCCTTGGACCTTGTTGACGTCCAGATTACCGTAGATCCGACAACTGTCGCCTCCAGCAGCACCCCACTTCAACCTCGGGGTCTTCGAGAACTTTGCTTTTCCTCCGCCGCCGGCAGAAGCGACAATATCATGGATATGCTCCTCCCCGAAGCCCTCCTCGTGGTCCAGGTATCCTTCTCCCGTAATGACCTTCCCGTGCTCGTCCGTCCCCAGCTTATGTACACCTCTTGCGTCCACCCACTGCGCCCACTGCGTGTTATCGCGCTTGAGCATGTCTGCAGCTAGGATTCTATCGCCGGCCGCATCTTGCACATTGATATGGATATCCGAGCACTTCATCGATATCACAATGTCCAGATTGATTTGTAGACCACGCCCGATGCCCTTTTCCACGGCAAACGTGTGGTCTTCATGACCCTGCCACCATCGTGATAACTCCGAGAAGACGAGGAGAGACGATACGATCGCGATTACGACAGTCCATTTCCCGCCGCCTGAGGTTCGGGTTACATATTGCGGTTTGGCTTTGGCTGAAGAGACCAGATGTCAGTAGAGCTGTCCGAGGGGGGGGGGAATGACGCGCAATTGGTTCGATCGCGACCCAGGGCTAGGTTCAAAAAAGATAGAAATGTGATGAGGAGAGCGACGTACGAAAAGCATCAAAAGCCTGCACAATATTGCCCTTCTTCTCCCCAAACGCATCTTCGTCCAGGCCGCGAGCTGAAAACCCGTTCATCTCCTCCTGGTTGTTCCTCGTTCCACTGATACGAATGTTTTTACTGCACCAGCATGGACAGAAGATCCCCCCAGAGTCAAAGGATGAACAACACAATAGCCGATTTCTGTTGGCGCTGAACAACCTCGATGATGTTCAAGTAGACTTGAGACAGGTGTTCAATGCCAAGAAGCCAGCATAGTCTGATTCGTCCATGCTGGTGTACGACGGAGCTTAATGTGGAACAGGGAACATTTCATACTCCGTACCTTACCAGGTATCTATAAGGTTCTGGCCTACTCCACCCACTAGTGTTAGACGAGTCACCACGCAAAACACATTTTATATTCGAAGTTGCGTTCGTGATCAGATTTACTTTGTCCATTACATTGATCTGTTGATGTTCGAGCCGCGGTGTACACAAGTGATACTAAACTGCCTTGATGAACGAGCTCTGAAGGTCTGAGCTGTAATTGGACTAAGAAATCTAAAACCCAATGGGATTACTAGACAGTTCGACTTCAGAATGTCTCTGTACGCACGAGCCCGGAGCCACATAATTACCTGCCTGTGTAGAGTATCATACGTGTCATTGTACTTATTGATCTCCTGTTCTGGGTTTCCTGACTAGCTACTTGAAGCCAGCTTTCCTGAGCTTCTTGGCTTTCTTCGTGCTCTTTGGCACCGTTCTGCCTCCAAATGTCCCTCTATCGGGCTGGGTCATCGGTAATTCATCCACCACCTGCGAACTGAAGGTTCTCGTAGCCATCTCAGGTTGGCTTCCTGAGAAGAAACTCAGGCGCCGAGAGACGGCTGGCTCCACTGCCTTGACGAATTCCTCTGTCCTTCTACGCCTCCGTGCCTTCTCCTTCCTGAGTGACCGACGGTCTTCATCTGCGGCTTTTGTCACCTCGTATGCCTGTTTTGTAGCTTCGTAAGAATATTCCTCTGGGTCTGCACCTGGCTCTGGTGGCCAATGTGAAAGGATTGACGTGTTAGCTCGAGTGCCTATTTCGAGTTTGGCCTTGATTGTAGGCGCATATCGACGTAGCCTTGCAATAGTTTGGTCTTCCGGCAGACCAGATACCGGTGTGCCATGAGAGTACAGAGATGGTGTTGCGGTGGATGTTGGCAGGCAGGGCCCAGACGTTACCGTGGCCAGTTGAGAAGACGAGTATGCCGGGGAGCTATCTCTCATAATTCCACGGTTCTTGCTGATCATCGATTCCGTAAAAACATCATCTTCAGCCTGTATTGCTACTGGAACACTCGAAGCTCTACACTGAAGAGACATCCCGATAGAGCTCAAACCGAGTTCTAGAGTGAGCTGTCGAACTGCATTGAACTTCGTATGCCGAGCCAGGTTGGGGAGATTCGCTGGTAGGTCTGCCATCCAGTACTCGACGAGTTGGTCGAATATTCCGAGCAAATCAGGGCGCGTCGAGTCAGGAACCTCAGGAAGTCCAATATCCAGGCCTAATGTTAAACATCTGATGCGCAGTGTTTGTTGTGCTTCTGAACTCTGCTCTGACGCCAAAGAGGCAAGAAGTTCATTTATTGATAAAGAGGCTTCCTGTAGATCCTGCCCTGGGCTAGGCACACCAACAAGGTCGAAAAGAGTGCTATTGGAGAAGTCGTCGTTCTCAATACCCTGATTTATGTGACTATAAGCAGAATGAAGAAGGTCCTCAAAGCCAGGAGTGTCATATGAAAGCGTGAACTTCCCCATAAACGCACTCTGAAATATCCTTCTCCAATTCAATGTAAAGCATGTCTGATCAGTCTCAAACCTGTACTTTATAGAAATAGATGTACCAGCTCCCTTCACATTGAATGGCTGGGTCTCGTTTTCCGAAACAATGAAATCTTCATCGATGGCAATTTTGGGGCCGCGATAGCGATGAGATAGTAGAAGCTTCGTTTCCGGTGCTACTACCACGAAATTCTTACGTCCTTTCGTGACACAAGAAAGTGCTGAAATGAGGCTCAGATTGGAAGTGATTGCCCAAATTTGAAAAAATTCCACGCCTTCTTGCGTGTATTTGAGACCCGGTCCAGACATATGACTTGCACTTGGGACCATGATGCAAGGGAGAAATTTTACGGTATGGAGAGGCAAAGAGAGCTCTTCTTCGTTACCCTCTAGCCTTAGTAGCAGAATTAAGGTTCCCATTGAACTTGCTTCGTCTTGTCTGAAGCTGTAATAGTTCACGACGCGGTTTTTGCCAGAAGTGATGGCAACGGAGACTTGGGAACGTGAGCGACAACCCAGCAAGGCTTATAAGAAACATACCATGTTGGCTTCTCAATAGCGTAAGTTTCATGGTCTCGTCATCAGGACTCATAAAATGAAGATAGGAGACGATTGACCTGATTTCGCTAGGATAAGCGTCTTGATCGTCACGCTTATCCCTAGCGGGAACAATTTTCAACCAGAATATCCGGGTGGTTGTCAATACGAAAAGATGACTTTGATTCTGGCTGCTCCATTGAATGTCGAGTACCCAATCCTTGTTCCCCGTGGCAAATAAGTCCGTGTGACCGATCAGTGTCGTTATCCCCTCTACATCAAAGATTGCCAAATATCGCCTATTGCAAACGACCACAGTATTGAGATTGCATACCCACATGATTCGATACCAACCATCATGGTGAGCCATTGTTGGAGCTCTCGAGGTACCGCTCTGAACACGGCCATCGTAGATCCCGCCCATTTTTCTCGGCTTAAAGAACTCTTTTTTCTTACTGCCATGCTGTTTCTCAAGCTCCCATATACTCCAATAGCCTTCCGAATCAACTATTGCCACTTGACGGGGAAACCAGGGGTTAAAAGCAACGTCCGAGTGGTTCTTAGACCCAGTCCTCAGGGTAGTCAGGCTGGCTACTGGATTTGGATCGAGTAGGCAAGGAGCGAAAAAGGTGGAGCCTCCGTTCACAGGTATAGAGGGCTTGCAAATTCGCCCATATGTTGGCCGAAACACAGTAGTAACAGTATCCTGGCGAACAGCAAGCCAAATCTCTGTCTCATTCTCGATGTCTGTGAATGTAATTTGGCGAATAGGACCTCCTGTACCAACCCAGTGGCCAGCATCGAGGGATTCTGAATTCAGTAAATTCAACCTTGCTGCACTCTGCTTCCCCCATCCGCGAGTCTCAACACGGGGCTTGATGAGGCGGAGAACGTGACCTGCCGCGCCGTGCGGGATGGCCAGAATCCGGGGTCTTCGGACCCCAGATATTCGGTCTATATCATAAGCCCTGCCGATTGCTAAAAGAGGCCCGTATCCGTTGAAGTTGTCAGATGGCGCTTCACATGATGTCTTCACCAAGTTGGATATCAGAGGACTGGCAGGAAAAGAAACTGGCAAGTTTTTCCGCAACCATCTCATCTGGTCCCGAGCAAGAGCAGAAGCTTTTCCTTCCGACTTGGTTGCTATTTGATAAGACGGAGCAAGCCATTGCTTGAAAGGTAGAAGCTGTTTCAAAGACGGTCCTAATACACAGAGCGTGAGAGGCCGTCTTCATGGCATTGTTGATTTCGCTTACCACCTGTGAATGTTTGAGAAAATTTCCATTCCCGTTCCTCAGTATTATAGGTGGCCCTTCCTGGGTGACCGTGGGACAGATCAGTGACTCGGTGGTCAGTCATTGGGTTTCTGTGAATTTACCGGGGAAGAATTATCAACAATATTCATTTCGGTACTTGTGTCTAGGCAAATCGTTTTGCAAAAGGACAAATGTCTTGGATGTGGTGTGACATTTCATTCAGTTGGAAATGAGCTCGCCTAAACGTCGGCGACGGTTCTTACTGGGAGCGCTTTACCTACCTTTGACTAGTCCTGCTGTTGCTCGGCAACGCAGAGCACGATTCCAAACACCAGTTCTATTGTGGTCAGTACAATTCGCGTTATCCATCAGAACCAAGACTGCACCAAGCCGCGCAAAATGTCAACCATATTTGAACCATCACTTTCTGTGGTCGAGATGCGCCCCCCTCTGTCAACGGCCAATGCGCCTTCGATGGCAGAATCTCTACCTAATATAAATTTTGGCTTTGACGAATTGCGCGACAGAATGGCAAAGTTTACAGTCAAATTTGATACTTTCATAGAGCAAGGTCGCAAACGAGTCCTGGAGGAGAGGAACCAATTCTGTATGAATGTCGCTGAGCTTAAGGGTAGTGACAGGATACTTATCCATGTTCATGTTCATCTAAAACTAATGCAATGATAGAGGACCAGCGGATGAAGAAACGCGACATTGAGATTCTCTCCCAGAAGTCCAGCACCCACCAGCAGACGCTCGCCAAGGAAGAAGCCGAAACGAATGAGATGAAGATGGCGATTGCATCTCTCAGCGCGCAACGTGACGCCCACCTTGCGACCCGAGAAAGTTTGAAGCAGCAAATTGCAGAGACCCAGAAACAAATAGATGCACGTCTCGCGGCACAGAGAGCCCACGCCCAACATATTGACTCTCAGTCACGCCACAATATTCCGGAGATGGATTTCTGGACTTCGAATCTATGTATGACTCTTGATGGTGCCGGGCTCAACGATCGATTAAAGTTCATTTTCACGCATATCGATGATCGCGATTGGACCAGAGAGGCATGGTTCGAGCTAGACACTGGGAAGAGGGAATATGAAATTCCATATTGTAAGCCAAAGTTAGAAAAGGAGCAGCTTGAGCGTGTTTTGGACAAGCTAAACGAGAATCGGGACCTGAGAGGCTTGCTGAAGGGCATGAGAGAGCTATTTGTGGAGGCAGTGAAAGGGTAGAGCCCAGAAAATGGCAGAGCGTTGTTTGACATTAATCTCGGGGGAGCTTGATATGCAGTGGCTTTTGATGAGGGCTGTGTAAACGTCCCCATGTTTTCTATGATCCGGTTCTGCAGTCCGAACTGCAACATAGAGTAAATATTCGCATCTCGACTCCAGGCTCCAAAGTTAGGTTTCTTTCCAACCCATATTATTCCCAAATGCTTCGTGGGTCACTCAGAAAACGCCCACTCAACCTAATCATTGGGGCAAGAGAATCTTCCATTCAACTAGCTTCCAAGTCCCAGTGAGGATTTCTCCTGCGTCTGATATCTACCTTCTCTCTCGTCGTTGGGCAAGTCACTGGTGCATGTAAGTATCAATCAACACACCAGCTCCACACTGAAGTGCCTCTCAAGGCCATGGAGAGGCACGAGAAACGTGATGCAAGGATAAAGATCTATATCCGCTAACAACGAAGTGGATTTTGCAGAAAGGTGATTTTCGGCAATGCAATGGAGCCTTCAAAATCTTCAAAATATGTTGGCCTACGGTGCCCGCCGAAATCAGGATGCGAATGAGTCGAAATTTTTATTGCAACAAATCATGCATTCCGTAGCGTGACACTTCAGCTAATGTGAGTGGTAGTGGACACTCGGAGCGCCGCCAAGCGGCAAACGTGAAATTGAGAGCTCAGGATAGTTTCCGACGGTTGTAGAAATGACAATTCCATTAGACTAGTAGGCATGAGCCTAATGATATTGATATGATTGTGATATATAGGCTGAGTAACAATGAAAGAAGTCGTAGAAGTATTGAATCATGAGATCAAAAAGAAGGAGTCTTTAAAAAGATAACCTTGAACCTGTGACTATTTGTCTGAAGGTACAATGTTCATGGCAATGTTGACACAGCGTGTTTAGCGCAGGGTCGTGGAGCTGAAGTATCTACTGTAATATCATCGCCAAGACAAAGGGCCCTATGTTTGACGCCTCCACTACTGGAAACACTATCCACAGTCAAAACCGATAACTCGCTATTATAACAGTCATCATGCCTTCCGAGCCTGTGAGCAAGAAGGATCAGCAAGCCAGTGCAGCGCAAGCTCGCGAGGTTATTGATGTTTTCCACGAGATCTCCACCCTTCTGGTACGTCCCTTGCACCTAAAGGCACAAGGCTGACCCGTCTTCGCAGAACGCAGATCTCGACAGACAGACATTGTCGATTTGCATTTCGCTGATCGAAAACGGCGTCAATCCGGAGGCGCTCGCGGTATGCAGATCTGGCTCTTAGGAGTATACGAGACTAATGCTATGGCAGTCGGTGATCAGAGAACTAAGAAAAGATGCCGATGAGACAAGGGCAGAGATCCAGAGCAGTCAGTGATTGGTTTTGGAACCGGAATATATGCCATGGACTGCAAGAACGCATCAGCAACTGTCGGCTTGCTTATACTGTGTAAGCACTCTATAGACAACGGGGAACTAGGGTGATTGGATGGGGGATAATCATCGACTGTCATCGCACTTCAAATGGGCTACGAGAGAAAACAATCAAGCAGGTAGAGATGAACTCTCTGAGCTCTCGAGGAAATAAGGGACGACACGGACTTGGAGAGAGGGCTTCATGACAGGAATACACTGGAAATTTACCAATATCCTGGAAGTAAGGGTAAACTAAACTGGGGGATATTTGGGAGTATCCTCAAAGCCCCTGCGGGCTTCGATGGCATTCAAGAGTGCTGCTAGGCTCGTCCGGATTCTTGAACATCTTGAGGCTAAACAACCAATATACCAGTCTCAACACTTCTGACCGTAAAGTCCTCCGCCTTCAAAGGCAATGGACTAGGAAGCTCCAACAACGCCAGTTGAATCACTTTGGCCCTCTCGTCCGACTTGCTCGTGTCTCATGGCCAAGTCAGCCTTTTGTCCTGGATCAAGCAAAATCATTCAGCTCGATTGCATCTTCATACGCTTAAGAGAATCCGGCATAGTTCCCAGATCCTTGTGTTCTAGTGCTTGCCTATTATACATTTCGACGACTCATTACAAGTACCATCGTCAGCTTAGATGGTTAAACTTCGAAGACGAAGAATATCGCAGATATGTCGAATTTATCGTAAGCAAAGGCCCATACTGTCATTGAGCATGGCCAGATTCATCTGGTAATTAACCCGAGATGATTTCAGCAACTGTTCTTTCAGAGGCGTTTTCGATGAATGTTTTCTGCAGTAATTAGCGATTTCCAGTCGACCCCTTCTTAAAAACTAACAAGTAATTACCCTCCCTGACCTCCCAATACCTTGTATGCAATAAAGACTTTAAAATCCGATGCTCAAGTCCCCTTTCTTGAGATGCATACTGGAGGAACTCAATTGTTCTTTTAACCTTGTGCCTGTCGAAGTTCGACGAGTGCTCTTTGCGAAATGCGTCTCTGAGTTGGTCTCGTGCAATATATCGACTTGGTTTCGCGAACTGAACTGCGTGAAGGAGCCCTCGGTATAAATGGCGATATGCATGAATCAGTTCCACAGAAGATGGAATCGACATTGGTGAGATGTAATGTCGCCTACATTGAATAATATTTTGCTGTTAGGTTAGGGGTCCCCTGGTAGAAATCGATAGGTAGATCCACGTGCTGATATAGATCCCAGTTAAAGTATAGTTCATGCGCTACTGTAGAGGATTAGCGGCTTCCAGGGGATAGCGTCATGCCCGCTTGGTCTCCATACTAACTCCAAATACCACATTTCGTCTCCAAACACAATACCAGAGATTGTCCAGACGAGACACATGCCTACCAAATGAGCTCTCTGGTGTCCGACTTCTTAATCAATCCTGTTCTTCGCCAAGCCCGCCGATTCTCCCGGTCTAACACTCCGACGGATCACATTGACTCTGTCACAAATCAACAAGCAACGGCCCAACACACTTATGATGAGGTTGCTATTGAGGATATAGATCAGCGTCGCTCGGAGAGCTTGGGAATAGTCGTAATTGGGGGCAATGGGGGTGGAGAGACTATATCTGGAGCTGTGCCGACGGCGTCTCACATGGGAGAGGGTGGTAGACAAGATGTCGAGCTTCGCAGGCTCGAAGACGAGTGGACCCCAACTTCGCCAGCAACGATCAGCGATGTGGTAACATACAGAGTCTCATCTCTGCGGCCAGGTCATGGCCAGATCGATGGCGACATGTCTGAGAATCCGTCTTTCGGCATCCCCAGTCGATTCCGAACAAATTCGGCTGCAAGCATCACCGTCAGTACTCGCAACCCAGTAAGCGCAAGAATGAGTCCACCAGAAAGTCCATCCAGAAGTGGCACACCAGAGAGAAGATTTTCTGTGTCTGCAAATCGTCCAAGGAGTAGCTCTCTGCCAGAAGACGATGGAATGGGTGCTCTGAGACAGCAAATCATTCGCATACAGGGCATGGAAATCCCCCCGGACCAAAAGGCCCGATTTATGCACCAGCTTCTCACTCAACAGTACTTCGAGGCTCAGGAGAAATTTCATGCAAAGCAACAGCCAATTTTACCTCCTGCAGCAAGCATGATAAGCCAGGAGAGACCTGCCGAATCAGGGTCGTTGAGCTCATTTCTATGGCAAATGAACGGCGAGGAAGAGCCTTCAACCGGAGACCAGCAGCATACCTTTCACTTATCACCAGATGATCTGAAGCGAACATACGCGCCTCCTGATCCACCAGAGACCGACGAGGATGGGAATGTTACTATGAAAGATGAGGCCGAAGTCCTGGGCTGCAAGCACTACAAAAGAAATGTCAAGCTACAGTGCTCGGCATGTGAAAAATGGTATACCTGCCGGTTATGCCACGACGAGGCAGAGGATCATGTCTTGATAAGAAAGGCTACCAAGAACATGCTCTGCATGATATGCTCATGTGCACAGCGGGCTGGTGAGTTTTGTGTCAATTGCGGCGAGAGAACAGCATGGTATTACTGTGGTGTTTGCAAGTTATGGGACAATGACGCCGACAAGAATATATACCATTGTAATGATTGTGGTATATGTAGGAAAGGCCGTGGTCTTGGGAAGGATGTGTTTCATTGCAAGGTGAGGATCTCACGCTCCCCTTATTTTTTGTACGGCAGGTTGACCTTTCTTAACAGACTTGTGGCACCTGCATGTCAATGGCCAATGAGAAATCCCATAAATGCATCGAACGAGTGTCCGATTGCGATTGCCCGATCTGTGGAGAGTACATGTTCACTTCTCTTTCGCCTGTTGTCTTCATGCTTTGTGGCCACGGAATCCACAGAGCCTGCTATGACAAGCACATGAAGTCGTCGTACAAATGTCCAATATGCAGCAAGAGTACGGTCAATATGGAAACTCAATTTCGGAACTTGGACCGGGCAATTGATGCACAACCTATGCCGCCTCAATTTCGAGACACCAAGGCCATGGTTTCCTGCAATGACTGCTATGCTAAGAGCGCAGTCCAGTACCACTGGCTTGGACTGAAGTGCGCGATTTGCGACTCGTACAATACTGCCCAACTTTCCATATTGAGTGATCCTGCTGTTGAGGTGCCACCGCTCGAAAGTAGAGAGGTAGAAAGTACCGTGCCTCCTGACCAGCCAAGCCGAGATAATTTCCTACCACTACATATCAGTACTGGGCCGATTCGCCATAGGAGGCATTCTGTGCACATCCATATCCCATCCCTGGCTACTGGAGAGCCGAATCGATTCAGCCCTTATGCACGACCAGCACGTATCAGCAGGTCCATGTCCCCAGTCAGTGGACTTGGGTTTTTTCACCAATCTGTGCCATCTCACGCTGTTGAAAGCGATGACTCGGCAGACCGTGATGAAGAGGTGGATTTCTGGGGAAGGGACGAGCCTGGGAGATTTGCCTCCGTTGAGCCTGTTGAAGAAATGGACGAAGATGAATCTGACGACGATTCGGTAGTGGACGACTGTGACGAAGACGACGCTGACGATGAAGATGAATTTGAGTTGTTCGGTCATCGATGAATGATGCTTAGTGTTGAGTCAGGGAACATCATCATGAGTTTGGCGTTAGGTAGGTATAACACTTGCTTGCATTGGTACACGAGGTGAGCATCCAGAGGGTTGTTCGAGGAGTTTTGGTCATGGTACTAGGATTTGGATGGGGACATAAGGTGCATGTTACATGAACGCTAGCCGTTGTTCTTAGGCGAATCACTTTCATCGCTTCAACGTGGCTTGATAGGGGAATGAATGTAAGATGATGCCGACCGTTCGGAGCACTCGTGATTGCGGCAAAACGAACCATTACCTTGATTTTAATGAGGCGATTCGCTCGGGGACGGTCCAGGAGAAAGGGCTGGATTTGCGGGCGTAAATTGGTTCAGTAAACAGTCCAGATGTCGTGGTGCGAGGCCTTTCCCTTCTAGCAGCCGTAGAGCTGTTTCCGGTGTATCTGGAGATTGGGCTTATCGGATCCTGTCGCATCGATAATTGAGTATCCATTCGAGTCCATGTATGCGTTCAAGTGAGGGAGATGATCGTGTAGTCATCTGGGATGATCGAAATGAGAACAGGGTGAGATCCTTTTAGGAAAAGTGGCCCTTTTGAAACCGCGTGAACCGGCCGAGGTGAGAAATGGCGGGCGCGATGATCTCACAACAAGCATCCCCTTTCCCTCAATACAATAAATAATGTTAGTAGTTGCGGGCGATCAGGAGTCGTTCAATCATGAATATATGTGACTGGATATTTTGCAAAATTCATGAAATGTGGATTCAGACTATCCTGGTCTGGGACAGAGGATGCAAGCGGAGTTGTTCCTCGCTACAAAAGTCGACCGGGCTCTGATTGGCTGCTGGCCCAGACCACTATTCACATCTTGATCGATTTCGGCAGCGCGACTTTCTCGCTTTTCAGCGCCTCAGCATTCGCACTGCCTGACGCAAACAATGGCTCCAGAGCCCGGCTCCTTATTTGAGCAGAACCTTCCGCTTCCCCTTCATCCACATTCACAACCGCCCTGACATTCCCCCATCCACCCCATTTCTCTCCCACCGCATCCTCATCCGCAATAATATTGTCCTCGACGGATCTGCGACTTCAATAACAACTGCGTCAGTGATAAGGTGTGGGAACTTCCGCATCGCATCGCACCAGGACGCTCCCAAAAGACGATTCAAGACTTTTCTTTCGCACTATCTCACGACACTCCAAATCCTCAACTCCTACCACGACAACATTCTAAATCACTTGCGATGGCACCTCCACCAAAGACATCAGCTTCTGCTGGTACCTCTGCTTCTGCTCGACGAAAGTCGTCCTCGAAGGGGAGCATGTTGGTTACATTGAAGCTTTCTCCTACACTGCTTTCCAAGTTCGCTGATCCGGTCAAAGAGGAGGTCAAAGAGGAAACCAATGAGTCCTCCACGACCGCATCGACGATCCCAAATGTGCCCGTTGCGAATGTTGACATTCCCTCCTCCGAGTCGACTAACACGTCTTTTGCCGCTGGTACCCCTGTGCCCTCAATCAGTATGCCTCCTCCCACGGAAGTCGTCAAGAAGAAGGGGGTAAAGAGATCTGGCCCTGCATTGGGACCAGACGGACTTCCAAAGCCTCGAGGCAAGCCAGGTCCCAAGAAGAAGGCAAGATTGTGAGTACACCCTTTCCCCCCCTTTATCTGAACACCGTCGAAATACCCATTGACTAACAATTTTATGTGACAGAGAGGATGGCTCAATCGATCATTCCAGCACCACCCCTCGAGCAGCGAATGGTACTGGAGCCCATAAACTTGGACCAAAGGCCAACCAAGGCGCGATAAATGCCGGTCTTCGCGCTCTCGATAGATCTGGCAAACCCTGTCGCAAGTGGCAGAGGGGATCTTTCAAGCTCAAGAGCTTTACCGGCGTCATTTGGGAAATACCTCGATGGATGGCACCCTCCAAGGTCACTGTTCAGGTCAACTCCGAGAGCTCTACCTCTGGAGATAGCAGCAAGGAGAACAAGGACAATAGTCAGGTGGAAAGCAGAAATAGCGACAAAAGCAACAGTGCTGCCGATATCGATATGAAGAGCAACATCAGTAACATGGTGTCCTCGCCAGCTCCCTCTATTCCCGCACCCTCCCCAGCTCCGGTCCTCTCAACACCCCTGGCCGAGACCCCTGCATAAAGTCGTAACTAGTCAACGGCAACCATTTCTTATAACTTTATGTATTAGTACATATATCTGGTCAGACTCTTGTTGCGATGGTATGGAGCAAATTCTGCGGGTGAAAGATCATTCAGCCTGAGACTGGGGTCCTCAGCGGTGACTGGAACTTTATTGCTGCTACTGCTTGGGTATGGGGGAATCTCTGGCACTTTGGGCTGCACTTTCTTACGTATTAGGACTTGGTGAACAGGTTAGCGAGGCGGCGTTTTCTGGCACTGGCATGTGTACCATAGAAACGCATTCTTACACAAATTATCGAGAAGAATTGATTACCTCGCAGGTGTTTCTGTACATTGTGTTTGCTCTTGCAGTTTCTTTGCATCTACATTTGCGTCTCAGGGGCAAGCAGCTGCCTCAAGTCCAGCTGCTCGTATTGGCTGGTCATTAATACTCTCAACACTCAAGACTTATAGTCAAGATCAGATAGAAGATTCATTTTTATAGTCGCTTTACCATAATTTTCAAAGATTCAACTTCAGTTTGATTTTTGATACCTTTCTCTTGGGGACATGGAGGGGAGGAATGGGCGACAATGTATGTAGTATTTCTACGTTTTCGTAATCACTTCGCAGTATTGTGCCATGCTACTCTGCCGCTGAAGCACAGGACGTCAAACCGGCGACGGTGTAAAAGCTAACTCTGTAGCCAGAGCACTATTTTGTGAGAAAATTAGGTAACACCAGATGCTTTCTTGTTGTCTGGCACCAGCAAGCAAGTCTTAGGATACACCATGAGTTTTCCTTCGATGCCCCTGAGTGATATGACTGGAAGGCCAAAAGAATGGCACCGGCCTACACAATCAAAAATGATTATTGTTAACATTTCAAAATTCTTGGCGGCGGTAATTCTTACTGCTCGTACCAGCTGGTTACCTAGCTCACCTAGGTTATTACACAAGGAGTCAACCATACTCGCATTTATATTGTAACTGGGACTTGCCAACCCTTACCCAAGCTAGAAATGTTCTGTGAATTCTCACACTGCTAAACATGATTCAACAGTTGGAGGTGTGGAAGGTACATATAACCATATGTCCTCGTGATGGCCCCACTTTTACGGCCTACTATGGCACCGATAGCACCTCACCGTCGCGATATCACGCGAACAATACTGTCTTCTCATACGATCCGAATCTACATAACTAGTACAGATTTGATGATGGCATCAGCAGAAATATAGCCCTCCTGTAGAGCAAATCAACAAAGGCATTTGATATCTACACCATTTTGCTGGAAATGAACGGCCTAGACATCTTACCTTCCCCACGATAGTCCTCGATCTGCTGAGTCGGAAGCCCTTCCACTTTGACGGAACCGCAGGGTTATCCGAAGAGCTATTCAGGAGCTACTCTGTCTGTCTCTGCCAGATCGATAGATACGAACGCCCTCAAGTTAGTACTTAACTAGACCTTTCAACGACCTCAACATGTCTGGCTCCAACATGCCCACTGGGGCGCCCGGTTTTATGCCACGGCGCTCTTCTTACGCTTCCGTTGTCTCCGGGGCTTCTTATGGAGGACAGTATCCACAGGTTTTGAGATCTGGGGCGTTCGCTCACCTGAGTACCGCAGATGGGGACTACGACTCGACCTACCACAATCTCAGCGGACACCCGCGACACAATCCTCGAGGCTACGAAATGGATTTAAATGCAAATGGAGGAATTACACATGGGCGTTCTGGGTCTTGGGGGCGTGGCGCACAGTTACCCAGCTTCTCAAGTGCCTTTGGATCTCTCGTGAACGGCTATGGTTACGGAGCTCTTGGTGGCGGGCATGCGGACCATTTCTTCACACCCTCTTATCTCAACGGATCCAAATACGTGCAGAGACTTGAGGAGGCACATCGGGCGAAGGCCGCGGCACACAAAGATGGGCTCTCTGCACACTCCTCTCAGCCAGGCTCTCTCTCGACAAGCGCAAGCAGCATGAACCTGCATACGAAGATAGCACCATC
The DNA here is from genome assembly GCA_032760415.1 of Diplocarpon rosae. Classification (NCBI taxonomy): domain Eukaryota; kingdom Fungi; phylum Ascomycota; class Leotiomycetes; order Helotiales; family Drepanopezizaceae; genus Diplocarpon; species Diplocarpon rosae. The sequence continues at coordinate 969,065 of JAUBYV010000007.1, read as the reverse complement.
GCATCGAGGCATGACATATGATTTGATAGAGAAGGCACCGCCCGTGGAGGACGATATGCTAGCCCCTTTGCCATCGAAGTGGAATAGCCAAGACAAGTATGGAGGCTTGGAAGTGCTGTCAGATGGGCAGGAAGTCAAGTTTACTGGCCCCAAATCCGAGCGAGACAGAGATCTTGAAGCATGCGCCATCCGAGCCGATTATCCCATGCCTTCCCAGTGTGGTATCTACTATTTTGAAGTGACAATAATTTCAAGGAAAAGAGAAGAGTACGGCCCCTCCAGCATTGATGAGAATTCATTACTGTATACTTCTAATACATTTTGATAGGAGCTCTATTGGGATTGGCTTCTCGAGCAAGAACGTGCCGTTATCACGGCTACCGGGGTGGGAACCTGAATCGTGGGCCTATCATGGAGATGATGGACACTCGTTCGGCTGCAATAGCTCAGGTAAACATTACGGACCCCCCTTCAACGCCGGCGACATTATAGGTTGCGGCATCAATTTCAGAACCAATTCGGCATTTTTTACAAAGAACGGAGATCATCTGGGTCCGTTGTTCCTACTTCTTTTGAGACAATGAACGCAAGCTGACGGCCGAAGGTACCGCCTTCCGTGATATCAACAAGGAGAAGCTCTATCCTTCGGTGGGCATGAAGAAGGCAGGAGAACACGTTCGTGTAAACTTTGGTCAAAGTCCATTTGTCTTTGATATAGATGACATGATGTCGGCAAGTAATCTTTCTTATCCCCAACCCCCTGACTCCCCTGGCGACAATGACTCTCCGAACGGTACGAATGCTCCCGGCTTCCCCACCCCGGCCACACATTTATCAGACGATGAAATGGTTCGGATGGTCCTGCATAGGTGGGAATCCCGTCGTGCCGCAGAAGCAGATGACTTTGCCGACATGTCTCCTTTGATAGCGAATTCAACCCGAATGGGACTTCAAACAACGCGGCATGGCTCCACCATATCACCTTCTGTTCCATTAGCACCCTCTGCTTTCTACAGGCGGCCGACCCAAAGGCTCGGACACCAAAATTCCAACACGGAACCTAGCCACATGATAGCATCACCTTCACTTTCGGATATCCTTGACAGGTCCAATCCTGGTCGGGCTGCCGCATCGACAGCTCGTACTTCCGCCTTCCGTGAGAGTCTGGGTCGGCCGGTGACGGCGGACTCTTCAATCAGCGAGCGCACAACATACTTGGTGAGGGCATTCCGACGATTCGTGACGATGATATCTTTGAATGCAGCAGAGCAATCCTTCCTGGATACAGCCCGGCGGGTCGACCTACTACAAGCAGAATTATCTAGAGAAATCGATATGAGCCGCGCCGCTATAAATTTAAGAGCCTCGGACCTCAGATCAGAGGAACTCGAATTAGAGGAACAGGCCACTCGATTGTGGACACGTCTTGTCGTAACGCCTGAGCCTCCCACTGCGCTGGCAGGATCGCCGGCGCAGTACATTATTAGATCGGCTGAAACGATTCGTCGGCCAGTTTCACCTACTCCCGGAGAAAGAGGGTTCCTGTCAAGCAGTTTTCGACAAGTGGAAGACGATTATCAAAATCCGACTCCCTGGAATGGTAGACTAGCAAACGGCAGGAGCATCAGAATTGGGCTCGCAGGAGATGGCATATATGCAACTATCTCCGACCTAACGCCTGGAGCCGGATTCATTGCCGATGCGGCGCAACATACACCTGAGCATTCGTTACCGCCGGAGACCGGATTACTGCCAAGTACTGGACCAAAGAATATAAGCTTGAGGGCTGACTATGAGGAACAGCGAGAAAAGAAGCAAATTAAGCAACAAATTGAGGCAACTAGTACCGCAAATCTTGCGCCGCCTTTGAGCGAGACAGAGCTGATACAAGCATTGGTATGGCTCACACCAGCCGATTCACTAGGGGGCTTCACTGACAGTGGCAGATACTCCAATTTCTTAGTCACGACGGTTATGTTGAAACTGCCCGATCTTTTGCGGAAGAGATCTACGAAGAGAAGAAGGCTCTGAACTTTGACCCTAGTACTACTGTACCCGGGCCCGACGTGAGGGAGGATGAAGATGCGGGTCATCGCCAGCGTAAAAACAATAGACCCTCGTAAAAGAAGGAGCACAAATGCTGACCCAGACGTAGGGATACGCAAAGCAGTACTAGAAGGCGATATCGAGAAGGCTCTCAAGCATACTAATGCCTTTTACCCGAACGTTTTGAAGGACAATGAGCATGTCTCATTTCGACTAAAATGTCGAAGGTACGCATAACCTCGGGTCTCAAAGTCGTCTAAGTAGAGCGAAGCCTTTAAACATATATATATTTACATACCTGAGCACTTTGCTTCTCTCTTCACGACCGCTAATTGAGGTTTCTAGGTTCATTGAGATGATTCGCCAAGGTGCTGAGATGCAAAGCTCGCCCCATTCTAGCGGCAATAAGAAGGGCAATGGCCATAGCGGAGATTGGTATGATGACATTATCAACCAAGATATGGACTTGGACGATCACCAAAGCCAACTGAACAAGAACTGGGATCGTATGGATACTGAAGAGCCGTCTGAAAACCGAGCCGAGTATCAAAACCTGCTACAGGAAACATTAACATATGGGCAACTCTTGCAAGCAGAGTACAAAGATGACCCGCGGAGGGAAGTTGGAAAAGCGCTGGAAGATGCATTTGCGTTGATGGCGTACCAAGATCCACTGAATGCTAAGGAAGTAGCTCACCTACTTGATCCTAATGGCCGAGCAGCTGTCGCGGAAGAACTAAACTCCGCAATCCTACGTAAGTTCTGCCAATCTCCATCACAAGGAGTTTCTTCCAACTAACATGTCAGTCTCGCTGGGGAAATCCTCCACAGCTGCTCTGGAGAAACTTATTCAGCAAACCACCGTCCTTCTCGAAGATCTGGGAGAAGGAGGTGGGCCAGGTGCTTTCGTCAGCATAGATGACTTTGTCAAAGTCAAGGCCGGTACCGAGATATAGGAAGCTGGTTATTCGCGATTCATTCGTCCACTTTCAGAAGACATTCAGCACTGGCGTTCAGTCTCTCCTCAATTGTGGATACGGTGTATTGGGTTTGCGCTCTCCTTTTGTTAGGCTGCTAGTTTTCGGTTCAGGCGCGAGTATGATTTTCCGGCCCACCTCACAGGTGCAGGTCTCGGTGGTATGAAATTTCGGAGTTGGGTGGGGGTTCACTAACTTCATGAGGTATTGAATGATCCGTTCGAAAGACTTGCACTGCTTTAGACGAAGAAAGGAACCGAGTGGCCTGGCCGAGCATGCGGGGAACTCGGCCTGTTGTTCATAGGAATATATCCACATTACTCATCTAGGCTCAGCTGCGTTGCTCCGATGTTGGTGACTTGGGGACTTTGGGGTTGGTGGCCATGGGGTTCTGGTTTTCGGCGGTTGCTGGTAAACGGACTGACTTGGTACGACTGTCGGACACAGATTAAGTCACGGTCAGTTGACGATGATTTGGCGGGAATATGCTCCGAGGACTGTTGCACTGGCTCATCAACGCGGAAAGTAAAAACTTCAAGTGTTGCTGTGTAACGAACCGAGCCCTGAGACGCGTGCAGCCTGGCACGATGAAACAGCGCAGGAAATTCGGAACATATCGAAACGAGAAAGAGAAGCGAGCGACGGTTTTCAGTGCCTGACACTATTCCGATCTCTCATATCTAGTGTCTAGTACCCGGATCTCGTCCTCGCCCTTCCTAGCCTGTGAGACAGGAAATTTACGACAAATCAGTTGGACTGAGATGGAATGTGTAATGACCTTCCCTCCCACAACGCCGTGCCCTAAAAATTGAGAATGGAAATAAAAAAATTGAATGAAAGCCTGCAGATGCTTGCCAGGTGTCCATGAACCGACTCTGCCTCCCTGTACTCGTCGGCGAAAGCGACGGGGTTATTGGAACAAGCGCCTTGCCGATCGTCTGGCTCTCCCAAACCATCCGCCATCCGCTATCCTCCATCCTCCCGCCTCCCTTCTCGCTCAGAGTTCCCCACCAAGGGCAGCGGGACTTCTTCCCCGACCTCCACACTTCCAAGGATTCAAATCGCCACGCCCTCCAAGTCCCGCATCAGGCAGGCCATCTGCGCCCGTTTCGCGGCCTCGGCCACGAGGTTGAAATCCCGCAGGAACGGGGACGCGGTGTCGTTTGAGCGGTGCTGGGCGGCGGCTTGGGGCGGTATTTGCTGAGCCAGGTGCTGCTGGCTCGATGCTGCTGCGGAGGTTGGGGCGGAGATTGAGGTCGTGGAGGGCGGGGAGGCGGAGTATGGCTGTTGGTGGTGGTGTTGTTGGGTTAGGGGCTGTCTTTGGCGTTGGGAGGGGGAGGAGAGTGGTGCTTCCATGGTTGGGGGTGGCGGTGGTGGTGATTGGTATGGTTGTGGCTAGGTTGGTGGTTCTGGTATGTATGGTTGGTTTGGTCGTGGTCTTGGTGGGTTCGTGATAACTCGTTCTTCTGCAGGAGATGGCGAGAAGATCGTGGAGAGCAGAGGAGATTCTCCGACGGGGATTTTCTGGGGTGTTGATGCTCAGAGATATCGACACGACCTGATCTTATCTGATTCGGTTTAATCTGGAAGGAAGAAGCGCAAGCCAGTTGGTGCGAAAATTTGAAGTGCTGATGAAGGTGCGACGGCGAAGGAAGGATTAAGCTCGTCTAGGAGATTGAGATCGGAGATAGCACGACGAGGTGAAAGCCCGAGAGGTTTTTTAAATGTGGTAATAATTTGAATACCTCGGGATCCTGAGTTAGGGCTGAGGAGAGAAATTGCACAGGTATTGGAGACGTTCCAAATTGACGGAGCAGCAAAGGTACGGGGTAGGTTGGCAGACGGACATGGTTGGTACTGTACTGTAGTACTTATATTTGTCTAAATGCACTCCGGCACCGAGGTCCAGTGGGAGAACGCCAACTCACGCCAAGGGCATAATGCCAAGGCCGCCCCGCCCCGCCCCGCCCCTGAATGGAGAAGTGAAAAGAAAAAATTGGCCTGCCTTACCTGCCTTACCCGCTTCACCTGCCTTACTTACATACCCTTTTACCCCACGCTCGCGTTGTCAAGTCTCTCCACATTAGTGCCATTGGTACACACGGACTTGCTTATTTCTTTTTCCCCAGAGCCTGATTAGGAAAGGGGATGCGACGAGCTGATCGGAGGCGAGTCGTCTGGGCGAATCATATCATTACTCATCGTATTTAGGCAAATACATTATGTCATAATTTTTTAACCCGAAATAGGATACCATCCGAATGTACCTACTACGTAATAATACTGAGGAATACTGGTTGGTCACCGCCTTCCGCCTAAACCTTATTTCTGCCCACGTTTTAATAAACTATCCAGGGCAGGAAAACAGGCGGTGACGGGAATCGTACAGTTAGACGGATCACATCTCAGAGCAGTACTGTACATATCTCAGTGTACTTACTTATCATATGAACCATCACTCGGTGGACCAGGAAACGGAGACCACATCTACAGACGATCCAAGTCAAGCTTCCGGTGCCAAAATACGTGCCAAGAGGAATAAAATCAAAAACATAAAATAAAATAAAAACAACCGATACATACATACAACTCTACTCCTCCGCTCTGTCGTCATGATCATATGATCGATCATATGCGCCCGCAACGAACGACCGAGACTGCTGGCTTCTGTACAGTGTACGTGGTCTAGACGGACTTTTTGCCGGGCTCTCGATGCCGGTCGAGGCCGATCGATTGGTTTTGGAGAGAAACGTGACCGGAGAACCGGACGGAGAGAGGAAGCAAAGCTGGGGGGGACTGGGACTTAACCGGAGAGAGATCTTCGCTGCATCGCTATCGAGCAACCTACTCTACAGTACAGTACTCGTCTATTGTGGGCGTACTGATGATTAGCAGGTATGCTAGTATTCAGCTTGTTGCGTATAGGATATGCCGATGGGTGGTGTATAGTAAGTACGTGCAAGTCAAGTTTCAGGGGGAAGAGGGGGAGGAGGAGGGGGGCTGTTACGCTTCGCTTGGTTTCGCTTCCGCCGAATTGAGGCGTGTTGTTGTTACCAAGTATTAGTACCAAGTAGTAGGCAGGCAACCGATGAGTGCGATGAACCACGCACCATCATCATTACATCTGCTGCATAAATGGTCGGACCAGCAAGCCACATCTGGGTTCCACTGCTCTCAAGTTGGTCTGGCAAAAACTATCAGCGCTTCACCGTCACTCGCACTGGATCCTCCTGAGCTCGATGAGACTTTCTTCTTTCCCCACACTCTGGGCCTACACAGGTGGACACGAGTACTTGTCCTCAGTGTGGAAATATGTGGACCAACAACCTCTTCTAGTGTCTCTTAGAGACTTTTCGAGGACACTCCGGCCTTCTTAACCAAAATCCGGTTTCACTATGCCCGTTTCCCAGCAACGACTAGTAGCCGCGCCACGAGAGTCGGAGTTCATCTCACAGAGTTTGGTAGCGTATACTTCGTACATGGCGTAAATAATGTAGGTTCGCTGTCTGTGCACCCTTTGCAAGGCTCCACCTTTGGGAAGCATTTTAGCCAATGATTATCTAATGCCTCGCACGCTGCTTTCCTATCCGATTACTACTACGGTGGTGATTTTAGCTGAGGGTGGCCATACAAATACTAGGGGTTTTTGTAAAAGCAGCACTGCCAATTATCTAGCGTGCATTGACGTGAAATCTACATTATTTACGCCATATACGAAGTATGAAAAGTACTTGGACCCATGCATAGTAAGGGAGCTCGGGATGTACTCGTATGGAAACCGTTGCCCCATAATGCTAACAAACCAGAAGCGTCATTCATTTTTCGTGGCCGCCGCAGTACATTATAGCTTCAGGTAGCTTACAAATATCTTATGCAGGACTATCAAGTATGCAACTAAACTCAGCTGCACCCTATGCTTCCACCCAAGAGCAAAGCACGAGCTGTGCTGTTTACAGAGCGTAGCAGTCTTGTCAAACAAGCTCTGTCGCCATTTAAGACTAATTTTTTATGGACGATACTCTACCAATCGTGCACCTCTCAGAGCACTAGAAGACTGGTAACCGCAACGGCTCTTGACTAGTACTGTACTGTACTGCGCCAGGGGCGCGATTGCTTGAGAGACATATCTGCCCTCCGTCCATCGTCGGCTTCTTTTGCCGAGGTTTTGTTTTGATTAATAGAGGGAAGTATGAAGTACGTCAGAGGGTTCAAAAGAAAGTTTTCACTCCTCTATGAAGCTGAATTTCATCCCATCCTCACCGAATCGAGCGAAAACAAAGCAATCCCAGCAGAGTGCAGCTGGAAAGATCGCAGCTCAGGGCCCAGTCCCCGTTTCAGTTAGCGTAGGTTTGCTCCACTTAACTCTAATGGCTCTAGCTCGTAGGCCAGTAACGTGAAGCCCTGTAAGAGTCGCGAGAATTCTCCACACGACTAGAAGATGATCGCAAGAGACGATACCGAGAAGAGGCAGACCAACGACGCGTCGGGTGACAATGCGGGCCAGACTTCGTTCTCGGGGCAGACCGGCATCGTGAGGGGATTCTTCTCTATTCCTCTGCCCATCCGGAAACTTTTTGATCAGGTACCCGTCGTGGTCTATGCCGCGAACCCTCTGCCACAACGCGCGCCTAAATCTGTGAGAATACCAAGTCTATACGTCTTCAGCAACAGTCAGGATGCAGCCGCCGGAAGACCATCATTTAATCCCAGTTGCCTCAAATGGCAGGTCAGTGTCATACGATCTACAAAGCACAAGTCTAACCGCGCTGCAGACTTTTCTAAGCATTGCGGGCATCGCCCACCGTCTCATATCTTCCAATAACCACGCCTCTCCATCTGGCGCTTTGCCCTTCCTGCTCCCCGCCTTCCAAGGCTCGAATAATGCGCAACAGTCACTCCTGCCAATACCGTCGAGCAAATTTGTAAAGTATGCCACAGAAAACGCTGGCAGGGTAGAGGAATCTGCAAATATGCGGTATTCGGCATATCAATCCCTTCTTGATCACAACATACGAAATGCTTGGGTACGCGTATTGCCCGTGCATGGGGAGCCACAGCTAATGAGTTCCTAGCTCTTCACATTATATCTTGAACCCCTGAATTTCTCGGCTGTAGCATACCCTCTCTACGTCTCCTCTACCTCTTCAAATCCAATTGTTCGAGCCTCGATATCACACCAATTACAAGCCGCAGCAGCAGCGGAGCTGCTCAAGCACACAGCGGTCATCGATTCGGACGATCTGTACAAGGAAGCGGATAGAGCTTTCGAAGCTCTGTCGATTCTGCTGGGAGAAGATGCATGGTTCTTTGGAAACGAGAAGCCAGCTTTGTTTGACGCGAGCGTGTTCGCTTACACCCACTTGCTACTAGACGATGGACTGGGTTGGAAAGAGCAGAAGCTCCGTAGAGCGCTGAGGGCGAGGGACAACCTTGTACAACACCGAGAGAGGTTATGTGTAAGGTACTATGGCAGATGATGAAAACAACATTTCATAACTCGGTTCGTTCCTGGGACTCGGTGAGCTGTTGCGTCGCTCTTCCGGGCCTTCCTTGACATGCGGAGATGATGTTCGGATCTAGATGAGAGTGTGCTGCACTGTACCTGTACCGATGACTCCGCAAGCCATGTTCTCATGCGGAGCCATGACACACGTGTGGGAACCCAAGACAGACCTAAGGAAGCCCAAATAAGGATTTGAATGAAGTAGCTTTGAGAGGCTACACGGCTTATAAACATATCAAAAAACAAGTAAATCCACGCCACTTTCGCTAACCTTACGAGCTAACTAAAAGGAATCAGAGGAAGTCGTGTAAAAATTACTATCTCTAATATAAAAACTTGGAGATGATAGTGAGCAAGGCGGGGCAATAGATAACCGCTGTACCTCCAGAGGGATTACCATCTGTATAGTAATTCGGCCTTGGGATCTGAGACTTACTCTCGGAATTGATTTTTTTTCTCTGAGTAGTGGGAGTCCGCAGTATTACTTGCAGTACCCCGCAAAAAAGCATCCGTGATTTACGCGAAAACCGCATCACATACTCGGCCAGCTCCTACCCTACTATACTGAACAATCCACTTCTCGGAATCTGGGAACTAAGTAAATTTCTTCTGTAGAATAACACACTCATCTATACTACCTGGAGCTGATACAAGATGGGTTACCGACTGAAAGATACTAATGCTTTTACAGCTGCTTTGTTTACCTGCTTTGAACCTAAGTAAATGTACATATGTAATAGTACTCTGATAATCCAGACCTCGAACCGTATTCTTAGCTTTGATCATGTGGAGAATGGTGGAGAATGGTAAAGAAGCAAAAGACGCTGTGTAAAGAGATTCAATGAAAGGAGAGGAGTTCGTAAATCAGAAGAAAATTAAGTCTTGTTTACAGAACATGTGGCAGAAGCGAAATGCAGTTAGTGATTGCGATAGAAAGGTAACATGCTAAATGTAAGAAAGTCAGTGCGTTTCGAATATTAGAATAACGGTACAGTAGTAATCATATTCCTTGGATTTCATACTATACCTCATCATCCCTACAAACTAAGTGTTTTTTTTTATTCAATTCTGTTTTTTGTTTTTGTTTTTCGCTAGTTCCAAAGTAACGGATACGTTTGGCATAGTACACTACTGGAGATAAGCTAATCAGATTGGTGGGTTTAATGATGGATCTGCAGCCAGTCGAATGGAAAAAGAGAGGAGAGTAGGAATACCTCATGAGCTTTTTTTTTTTTTTTTTTTTGTTTTTTTTACTTTTTTTTACTTTTTCTTGACGTTAAAAGTTTCAAATTCATTAACCGACCTGAGTTTTGCGAATCAATTCATCTCTTTATTTTCTTCTTTTTTTTTGAGCTGACACTATGGGTCGAAACCCTCTGATCAGCTGCCTGTAGACAAAGGAGATGCGAAGCATAGGCGCTCTATACGAGAGAGCGCTTGAAGATCATTCTTGTGACAGATATATGCTTTGCGGACTGCCATAGTCGCCCTTTTTTTAAAAAAAAAAAATCTCGCTACACCTACTCTCAATAGGAGGGTACAGATTACAGGCCAGTCTCTACTCCCGATAATTACATTCTTAGGTTCTATGTTAGAGCTAGTAAAGTAGCTAGAGTACAGTTCTATGCTTCGAGTAGCTATCTTCCTGCTTGTAGAAGTAGAGTACTAGGCAGGAAGGTGCGAAATATATTTATAATTGATAAGGGAGTGCTCTTTTTGATATAAACACCAGACTTTTGAACCCACTGATCTACAGCCTACAACCAAGGGGAGAGGTTAAATACGTAGGAATCAGAGCGTAATTATAGGTAGAAATCGGAGTCTCACTTTCAAGTTTTATTCGTGGTTGATCTCTTTGTGCTTTTAGAAGTTCAAGGATAAAGTTGGAGTTGACATAGCTTAGATCCTGGCCTAGCGTTTGCATCAGCTTGTCGGTTTTTAACCTGTACGAGTTGAGCTTCAAAATGGCAATATTTTGCAGATACTGAAAGAGCAATGTCTTTTCATTCAAAGAAAACCATTCAAGCTTCTTCTCAAGCTGGGACACTAAACACCATTTCGCGCGTCAAGCGTTTGGCTCGACAGTCTCCTCAAAGTCTGATCTTACGACACTTTTATTATACTAAGTACATTGGATCCAACCCCCCCCCCCTCTCCCTCAAACAGCAGCGTTCTAGGACCGAGAAAGGAAGACTTGACTTGGAAAATCAAATGCGGATAGCTAAATGGCTAGACAACGGATCTGCTGTTCTCGAAAAACAAAAAAAACAATGAAAGATGTGACTGTAAAGCTAGCTTACTGTAGACCCCCTGAGAGCACTGATAGTATCAAAGTTCAGAGTATCCGGCCTGCGACCCAAGTAGTTATAACTCAAGCTTTCCAGCGGATCTCTGCCCAGGTGTTGATCTCCCCTACTCGATATCACAAATCAAGGAGTACTACCTAATGGAAGTCGCCTTTCTGAGTTGCCTACTGCGCACAACCTCACACGGCCTCTCGTCGCCGCTCCTCCTCCTCCTCCTCTTACTCCAGAAACCTCGACTGGATACCAAGGCAAGACGCAACATGGATCGCCGAAGTGGCTCCTTCTTTCACCAGAGCATATCAAAGGATACGCGCCGCGACGGATGGAGATGTCGACAAGGTCTACAACCCGACGCGGCTCTCGGTATCATGGTCTCAGGACTCAGGCTGAGCTAGACTTGATCTTGCAAAGCAAACCCGAAAGCTTGATGGAGAGGGAAAGGATTCCGACACAACCCAGAGCCAAAAAGGACTTCTCCTGGCCCCGTCCAGTGGCTTTCGAAGGTTCTGTCTGCAACCTCCCAACAAGCTCCGAGGCACCAAGGTGTGTCATGGATCATACATAGAGTAGCACCACTTCAGCGGTACATCGAAGTGTCCTATCTCACGGCAGTCAAACCGAGTTTTGGCAGCGGGCTAGACTGTGCGCGCTGCGTGTGCGCACTGAGCATAGTACGAAGTCTTGGGAATACAGAGGAGCCGCTGAGTGTGCATGGTAAGGGTGTCGAAGAGTTGCATTTTGGGCTTCTAGGTTACGGAGGGGCTTGCGTAGCCTCTAATCCGTACCTCTTTGACTTGTTCTACTCTTTCTCTCCGCCCTCATTTTAAACACAGATCTCGCCTATTTGATAGGGGCCTTAGCGAGGCTGGGTCGCTTCTCGACAAGACGAATTGTCATCTCCTCCTCTAGTAAGCGGGTGATATAAGAAGGAATACTTGGAGTGCGCTGCTGGATCTTGTAAATTTGAAACTCTACTGGTTTATTCGGTAAGCTAGCAGCTTCTAGCAGTTAGTTGTGTCTAAGCTTTAGGATTACATTAGAAAACTTCGCAAACGCTGCTGCGATCTTGGAGGATCAACTTGTTCCTCTGCCTTGTGTGTAGAGCTTTCCTAGCTTGTTCTACAACTAGCTTGCTCGGCTGTACGGACCGTCGCAGAGCGCATTTCTAACCAAATTGTAGATGATATGCTGCAAGAAATAGTTGTGCAGACACACATATCCCAACCTCATACAGATCCGGAGGTGTAAAAAAATACAAAAAAAACAAGTGCTACGAGGATCCGTATGGAAAAGTTGCCATTCGTGAGACTACAGTACTGGACCCTTCAGGGGTATCTGTGTACAAAATAGTAGAAGCATATGCGAGGAGGAGTAGGCCGCCCCCATAGAGTCTGGCCTAGGTTATGATTACCACTCTTCAACTTATTCTACGACTCCAGAGTCCGAGGCACCCGAGAGCGCTGAGACTAGCGATTTCAGTTTCGACAAGATGAGATGGTCGCATCCACCATCAAGTCACCCTGCCGAGGCCAGTCGGAGTACAAGGAATAAGTCACATCTGTACAATGGTGCCCGGCCTTGCGCAGAGCAAACGAGCGCCCACTACTTGGACTTGATGAGAGTCCAGTCCAGTCCTCGAGTCGTCCGCACAGATCTCGAGGCCTACGTACCATCCCGACGGTATGTATGCATGCCGTCTCAGTGAAAGCTAGTCCGTGTTGATCAACAAAACCATCAGCTGGATGCCAGCCGACACCAACTATCATTTTTGACGGCCTTCTACATCTCCTTTGGAGCTCTGCTCTTTACTGTCAAGCGGCAGCCTCCCTTAGTACAAGTAGCAATCTCGCCCCGGAAGCCGGCGTATATCGACTTTGGCATCCTCGTGCTGGTCGTGAAGCGAGGGAAGATCATGTAGTCCGGAAATGCAAAGGACCGGTCGAGTCAAAAGAAAAGGGTAGAGAGTCTGTGATCATGGTGAGATGTTATCAACTTCTCCATGAGTATCTCACTAGTAGCTCAGAGAGGCGAGGAATCTTCCGTTGGTCAGAGAAACAAACCTCTATTGCGTGAATAGTTGACACTCTGCATATTCAGCCGCAGGTTAGAAGGCTACATACTTACATTCTTCTTTAAATGGTGACTGAGGAGAGAGACAGGTTCCATGTTTCGTGCAGGTTTGAGGCAAAAAGCCTGTGATACTACGCGCTAAGAAGGCAAACAGACTCTGAGCCTACTCTCGGTAAGGCCAGCTCTTTCTTTTCCGGCGGTACTAACTGTCGGTTTCCAAAATCCATGAGGTATAGAAGATTTATTACTGTTAGCAATGCCAAGGAATATTTATTCCGTTTTAATCTTTGAAATACCGAGAACTACAGCTCCAGCCCGGAAAAATAAATGGCAGCGTAAGTATAGCAATCTCTCATCTGAAGCATCCCCGCGCCCACAATCACAATCAGACAACATCCACTGCTAGGGCCTTGACAAGTTTTCGCGCCAATTTTTCCTGCTTCTTCACAATCCCCCCCCATGTCAACGATGGGCTCTTTTCAGTGGGCTTGTATATCATGTCAACAAAAATGGAATCTTCCTCCTCAAGAACAGGTTCGTCAGCTCCACCCAGCATCGCGTCGTACTTCCCCAAGCCAACTTTATAACCCAGTGCGAGGATCTCGGCTGTCTGCTCGTTTTGCTCTCCCCAATTATTGTCCATCAATCCAGACGTATCGATCTTCGATAACTTCTCGCTGGCGCTTTCGAAACTCCCAAGGATCCGCTTGGCGCTCGCCACAACGTCATGACTTCTGTAGAACAGAGTAGCAAACGAGAAGCTTTTCGATCGGATCATATCTTTCGCATCGTAACGCGGAGGTGGCGCAGGTCGCGAAGCCGCATATGCATCTTGGAAAGCCTCGATAAAACTTGTGCCTTGCCTGTCTCTGGCACTGCCTCAGCTTTGCCGATCTCGAGTATTTGGGGAGGCAGGTTACTCTTCAGCCCTCAAATCACGGAGGTGGGAGTTCAAGCTTTCTTCTGAACGACTGATCCTGTCTTTCAAATTCTCCATATACTGCGAAGCGTCTCTGGCGGCCTTTCTCTTCTTCATGCCCTCGAACTCGACCAGAGCGAGGAAGTTCCTGTAGGAAACGCATCAACAAAGTTCATCTGTGGCTCCTCGTGTGGGCTTGGAGGATATGGAGAATCGGTAGAATGGTATTCAGAAGCAGAGCCTCACTCACTGTCCATCTGTGCGGCCTTCGTCCTCATCGTACTCATCTGAACGAGGCGCACGCTTGACTGGCTCTGACCTGCGCGATGTCAACGTACTCTTCCTGATGTATTTGGCTGCGACGGGCTGTTGCCGAACGAAGAGCTGCCCGTCGGACTCGTCTTCGGCTTGTTCTGACCCCGAGTCATCTCCTCTAGCGGTAGGTGCCTTGCTCCGCTTGTTCGTGGCTGTTAGGAGCGCCCCTGCAAATTGTCAGTTCATGCACGACACGAACACGAATGCGCAAGGAGAAGATGAGTAAACCAGGTAGTTTCAGGGTATACAGCTGAGACTCACCATCTGACTTGCGCTTTACTGCCGGTTTGGCCATGGTGTTCCGGCTCCTTGGTAGTATGTTGTCGACGGTGATGTCCAGATGTTGAGTCGAGGGAAAATCGAAAGATCGCGCACGAGCTTCGTCGTACAGTAGCAGCCTGGGAAGCTTCAACCAGTTAGGTCCCAATCATCGGCACCTTGGGTGTGTGAAGTGTTCCTAATGCGCAGATCCTCGTGAACGAGTGCCGAAGCATGGAGGTATTGAAATATCACCCAAGTTACCAACCCCCTTACCTACCTTGTATGAAATAAGGCGGAACGAAAAGTCGTCAATTCATTTGGGTCTGGGAGCGACGGCGGTGCAGACCACATCTTTTACCGAACCAGGAAGGGACGCTCCTCCTCTATTCACGTGCATATCAGCACAAAGTAACGGGACGGAATTGATGCGCAAATCTTCATTCTGCAAATACCAGCTGCCTAATCCACTTTTCAACACGTGGATTGAGAAATAACGTGACCTGGATACCCAGGGATTTTCTTCTTGATGTCCATTTTCTATATCCCGTGGCGCTTGTTTGGCCGAAACTTGGTGAAATCTATCTAAACTCTCGACCCCCCTTCCATTATCGTGATATTCGTGAATGAACAGCCACAAGAAAAAAAAAACAAGACATGCAAAAATGGAAAATTAAAAAGAGAAACGCCAGCCTCTGATGCGCGGAGTATCTTCCTGCAAAAAGCAATGTGCAAAGAAGGTAGTGTGGACAAATTACCAAGATTCCATCCTGCTGCGTTTTCATTTGGCGATGAGTCGATATTCAGACTGCCTCTTGAAGTAGTCGTAAATATCACTGCCCGTTCCAGTGGAGTGAGAAATTTTTTGACTGTCTGTTTAATAGTTTGGGCGCAGATTTGTAGGAGGAACGGAAAGAACGGAGCGAATGGAAGCTCGACAGCTTCAGACTGGTGCCGGATCTCAATCCAAGTGGTACCATCGAAGATGCAGATCTAGGAAATCTATTCTATGCCAGCTCTTCTCAGACAGCTGTGCAGATGCGTGGGACAAGAAAAAAAAAAGAATACACCACAAATTCGCGTGAAGCTTTGAAAGATACACTGTAGCTCTCTATGAAAGTCTCACGGAGTTGCGTAAAGCAGTTGTCCTACATGGACTAGCGACTGTTCATAGATAGCCCTTGGAAGGGGGTGACCCATCCATCGTTGGAATTGGGAACCCCGCCACTATGTCTGCCGTACTCACTGTTGTCATGGGTGGGAGTGGTAGTGTGGGGAGATGGGAAGCGTGCTGGTAAGCCTTGATAACCTGCTTGTGTGGAGAAGCCGCCATATTGTTCAATAGGTGCGAAGGCACTTGGCACACGAGGCGCAGCGTTAAATGGCGAATACCCGTACGCATATCCCGTTTGTTGGAGGTTGGAGGGCATAGAGCCTCGATCGACAGCGGGAGAGAATGAATTGGCAAAAGCTCCTTTATAGCCACGGGAAAGTTGAGTATATGATGACTGCTCAGCTGGTTGAGAGCGTCTTTCGCTTTGAGCATGGGTTACACCAACAGCACCAGGACCAATGCCACTGGGAGCTTGGAGACCAAGGGATGGACTGGCAAAGGATGCTGGGTTGATGGCAGACATCCATATTCTGGTCTTGTAGACTTTGAACAGATCAGTGACCAGCGAATTGAAGTTGATGTAGGCATCGGCGAAGTAGTAGAATGTCAGCTTCTTCCAGTCCCTAGACTTAGTCAGTAGCTGAAGTCGAAAGTGAAATGAAACGGCACTTGCATCTGAAATTCTGCATCGAGGATTTCCATGTGAAGTCCATGTTCCTTGACTTTCTGCATACAAACTCGCTTGGCTTTAGCCTCATTACCTTCTTTATCTCGCAGTGCTTGAATCTCATGCTGCTGAGCGAGTCTCTTGATAATCTTTGGCTTTATTTCGCCGTTCGTTGTTTCTTGCATCCCGTGCTGGTTTGGAGGTCCCATGCCGCCGACAGCACTTCCTTGCAGGCCGTTGGAAGCTGCCATCAATCCGGCACCCGTGCCATCAGGATTACCAGCTGCGCCTTGGGAGTACATCATCAACCACTTGTAGTGTTCTTCTGCGTAGTGTTCCTTGACATCCTTAGCACTGGCCCAGTCCACATTGGCTCGAGCGACAGTTCCAAGATCGGTTCCACGATCAGCCTCCACGATGACGAGATCGCCCGGCTTGACAGCCAGGCCAGTGCCTTCTTGAACGTAGAAAACCTCGGCTCGTGAGCACTTGAAAAGAACGATGTACAGAGGCTGGTTGTGCCGAGCTTGAGGAACACCGTACATGCCTCGATGTGGTGAAGGTGCTCGACCGCCGTATTGAGGAGCTGAGTTTGTATATGGATAGCTTGGTGTTTGGTAGGAAGGAGCAGCGTACGCATCCATGTTTCTTGGAAGGGTGGCAATCCCACCAAAGTACGAGGTAGCTATAATTTTGGGTAAGTTCAGGGCTGTGATGAGAGCCTCGTCAAAAAAAACATCTAGATATTTCTTATCATAAAGAGATGAGCGACGTGCTCGATGCAACGTACCATGATCATTGAGGGCGTAACCCGAGTTATCCTGATACCGGTTATGAAAATCCTTCGGCGAAATACTCTCCTGTATACCCTCGTGCGCAACTAGTGGTTCTCCGATGGAGCCGACTGAGCCCTGTCGTGTTGGGATGTCGGCGAAAGAATGGCGGCGACTTTGGGGAATATCTGAGAGGCCAATGAAGCCTGGAGAGCTGGACCAGTACGCCTTCTTGACATTCTCTAGTTTCCGATTCTCGAGAGAAGTGTATAACGGCGCGACTCGAGGTTGACCAGCAGCACCGTATTCGCTCATTCTGCGGCCCAGCATCGCCTTCGATTGCATGTCTTGTTGTAACTCTTCCAACTCATCAATTGCGTAGTCAGACTCTTCTGGGAGCATTTCTCGAAGAGCATAGCCCCCCATGCCATAAGCGTTGCTCGTCGAAGATCGTGGTCGAATGCGAGAGTGATACTGTTGCTGGCGGAGGAGAGCATTTTCGCGGGCCAAAATTTCGATCGTTTTGGCTTCGTTAGATTGTTGCAGTGTGACGCCATGGCTTGATCCATTCGTACTTTCGTCATCATCATCGTCGACCTCCTTCAGATTGCTAAGCACACCTTCCTTGTTAGACATCTCGCTCAGCATGCTAGGTCTTGATGGCCTATGATGTAGACCGGAGTGTTGTAATGGTCTCCCTCTTCCCACGAACAGTTGATGTGCTCCCGGAGAAGCAGCGGAAGCTGGCGAGTCGGTGTCAAGCTGACCAACGGAGTACGACTGAGATCTATATGTCTTTGGCGTCGGATGTAAGGGAATGGCGAATGGAATGTTGGGATTGGACGGAGGGTCTCTATAATTACTGCTCAGCTCGCTAAAGTAATTGCCGCCAGGGGGAACTGCAGAGGTAGGCGAAGGTAGGACTTCAGTCAGTCTTGAAGGAGGTTCCTTTCGGGCATCATTGTTCCAGATACCACTTCCCCAAGGGAAAGCACTCGTCGGACCTGTGTGGCCTCGGCTGGCTCCAGAGCTTCCTTGAGCGTGTGCACCCCAAGTGCTCGATTCCGCAGAGGGCGTATTTGGATGTGAGGTTGTTGGGGACATTGAGCTAGAGGCGAACGAACTCTTACGAGGTTGGGGAGGACCCATCGGAGTCGTAGTGTCATTTAACCAGGAGGCTCTCCGTGCTGGCTTTTGGAGCTGGACGGGAGGTTGGTGATGGTCTTGGCGGTCGGCTTCATCATCAGAACTTGCGAGCGCCTCCGAGTCAGGAGTTGACCGGCGACCGTTGAACTTATCCAGTAAGATCGAAGGGTTGCTCGACGTCATGGAGGAAGGGTGCGATGGCGCGTTCTTGCCTCCGCTAGTTCCAATCTTGAAGGTATTGGACGTCATTCTGGATATACCGAATGATGACAAGCTGTAGTGAGGTTGTAGATCGTATTCACTTTGAGGAGGTCAGCTCTGCAGAGTGAAATTGTGGGAGACTCGGCAGAATAGCCTAGATGAGAATTGATACGCTATTTGTGGTTTTTCTTGGAGTCTAGAAACGAAGAGTGGCAAAGAAAATCCCTGAGAGTGCTACTCGAAAGATGAAAGGTTTGATTTCAGGATTGCCAGAAGGTTTAAACCTAAGAGGGCGCTGAAAGTCTGCGGCCTGCTGTGTTAAGAATCTGTGCTAAGGCTTCTTAGCTGCAGGAAAGATACTCGAAAGCTGACAATGCCATACATATATAAAAATATATATATATATGGATGTATATATATGACTGCTAACAAGGGTGAAGAAAGAATTGTATCTGGAAGAGGTGAAGATAACAAACCGGGTCTGAATAGCATCTGTAAGAGTGCACCAGGATAGGTTCAGTGTACCAGGTAGGAGCGTATGCTGCACAGCTTCCGTACGTAAAACAGGTTAAATTCAAAAATAATCGACCAGCTCCGCAAGGTGAAGGAAATTGATGCGTGCAAGGAAGAAGCAGGCCAAGTGCGAAGCGTGAGACTGATCATGGGCGAGATAAAGTGAAGTCAGACTACATACCTGTAGCCTTCGTCAAAGTATGATGTTTCAGATCAATACAGCAGACGGTTGCATCTGGGGGTCAAAAGAATATCTTGTCGAAGATTCGATCTTTGAATTTGATGGAAGGAGGACACTATGTGTTCGGCGTTGATGTGTGGTGGTTTGGATACGACTGAGACGAGAAAGGCTGGGAGTTAGATAGAGAAGAAATCGAGGTTAGTGCTTGGCGAACAACCAGGAGGCGATTGCGTGGTTCGAGAACAAACAGACCTCAGAGGTTCTTGGGGGGTGGAGAGGGGGGGGTTGATTCTGGTATACGTCGGGGCTCAGGGGTGAATGTGTTGAATGTTGTTGAAAATTTGTACTTTGTTCAAATCTCGTAGGATTCGATTATGGGTATATTAGTTTCTGGAGATGGGTCTCAAGTCAGTGAGGTTTGTTCATGCTTAGAGACAGTGTAGTAGTAGGTCGAGCTCGTGGGCTGGGCTTCAGTGCGTCATATGAATGTTGCCGAGGGAAAAGTTGGCGATGCTTAATTGCAGCAGAGACAGGCCTTCCGCAATGTTGGGGGAGACATGCAGTGCGTATACCAAAGCCAAAATAGGTCATTTTGGTAGAGTTTTGTCCTGGGCTATATTCCAGGCCACAGCGACGGACGCGGGAACCTTGTGTGTGTCTTCCTGGGTCGAGGAAAAGCAGGTACTAATCCACGCTTTCTCCGGCTCTGCGCATACTTACGCTTGTAGCAATCTTTTTTCAGAGTCGCACGTATGTTCTTTTGCTAGGTTTTGTTGGGTGTCTGCCCCTGGCGACCGCGTATGATGAGGAATTGACTTGAGGCTGAAAAGCAGGCACTCACCACCTCAGAAATAGTAACACTGAAAGATGGAAAGTCGAAAAGAAAGTGGCAGGTAGTATCTGTTCCTCGAAGCACATGTTTAGTTACTACGCTGCCAAAGACTGGGGGAAAGCTGACGAAGACGGAGAACACTCACCACAAGCCCAACCGAGCGCAATAGCCGTACAAAACTGTGGTCCCTTCTAACGCATCTGCCTTGATCGCTCTGTGTTCAAGTTTTCCTTTTTCCCTTCCAATACCGTCTAAGTTCGCCGAGTTTTGCCAGAGGTGGGTAAGGAAATCCAGAATTAATAGTCGAGCTTTTTCCTGTACATGCGGCTTCAGCGTGGTTAGAGAGGCTCGGATCTGCCCGGACTAAGCGCGGCCCATGATCGATCGAGCGTATGTTCCGAGCAATGGTCTGAATCTCGATAATTGCCGTGCTTGCGTCGAGGCTGCGAAGAGGACGGCGAGAAGTGGTGGTGGTAAGCTTGGAAACTCGATGAGTCCTGAGGCAGTCGCATGCGGGGAAGTGCGGCGTTGGATTTGCCACTCAAGAGAATTGCTTTTGGTACCACACCGGAGGAATCTTGGATAAATAGCGACGGCTGCTCTCATTGATGAAGGGAGACTTCACCCTACCTTGCGGTTGCGGGGGGGGCAGAGGGGGTGGCAGAGCAGTTGTGTAAGAAGAATCGACGCACTGGGGAAGATTGCCATGCGATGCGATGCAACTACGCTAAAGAAAGCTTCCTGTGCCGGGTCCTGGGGGGACTGGGCTTGGCCAGCCCACTACGGAGACCAGCAATGGAGGGGGTGGAAGCTTGAGGGAAGGCCTGGGCTGCCCATTGCGAAAGTGGTAAGTAAC
Organism: Diplocarpon rosae; assembly: GCA_032760415.1. Classification (NCBI taxonomy): domain Eukaryota; kingdom Fungi; phylum Ascomycota; class Leotiomycetes; order Helotiales; family Drepanopezizaceae; genus Diplocarpon; species Diplocarpon rosae. The sequence continues at coordinate 948,388 of JAUBYV010000007.1, read as the reverse complement.
AGCCTCTATCTACCCCCCCCCCCCCAAAAAAGCCCTCTCCAGCCCCTCAATCTAGGGATGGATGATTCAGTTTTCTACAGTGTTCCTCTAGAAGTCCACAACAATAAAAGATGTCCAGGATCCTCATGGGACGGTACGAGTGGTGTTATATTCTCCCTCGCGATTTCCCGCCAACTGGGCAGGGTGCGGCTTGGGTCGCTCAGGTGGTGTTACTGTCTTCACCTCAACCAAGGGATCGATCGAACCACTGGTCACGCGCCGAGTTTTGCCAGGAGAAGCGTAGAAGCGGGGAAGGATCATGATGAGAGTTGAGCGGAGTAAATCTCGAGGGGATACGAATGGGAGAGAAGTCCTAGTCCTAGTAGAAGTACATCTATCCAGGCGTGCTGGTGGGCAAAGCAATTGACAATTGGCAATTTGGCAGTCGGCAGTCGGCAGTCGGCCACTCTACACTCGAGTACAGTACAGTCAAGTTGTAGAGTTGTCGAGTTGCTGAGAGGGACAGGAAAGGACGGGCCCTACGTCCCATCTCCTTCATCGCAGGCGTAGTAAACACAACATCGCAGTAAACGTATTCAATGAATCGTGCTATCCGATCATCAATCACGTGGTGTTTTCTTTACTACAAGTATGTCGTATTTGGCCTGCGACAAAGTTGTATGCAGAGTGGGGGGCGGTGGCAGCATTTGTTGCCGCCGCTCCGCTCAAGCATTCATACTCCGCCTGTCTCCCTGACGCCTCTTTTTTCTTCTTCTTTTTTTTCCTTTTCCCCCCCCCCCCCAAACACAACAGTCATCCCAAAGCATGGCACACACGCGACGCCACACTACGACGTACTGTACAGTACATGTGTCAAACAAATAGCACGGCCGATGGAATCGTACCGTGCGTGGGGAGGTACTTCGTAACTCGTACGTGGAACCATCTAGGGCGGGACCATAGGGTATCTTATATTATTATCTCTCTTCACCAAAGCGGATACGCCGAGCCTCGTGACCCTTCTCGTGACCCTCCCCCAGATTCTCGGGTAGATGACCAACAGAACATGGTCCAGAAGTGAATCCCAATCTTGTTGCGGGGAAGCCGTTTCGGGTGAGAATGGAAGCGTGTGCGAGGAGCGGAGAGCCAATCAGTCCAGTCCTCATTTCATGTTCGATGTACAAATTATATACTTCGGCATGGTGCAAAAAGTCTAAGTATAAGGTCAAACAAAGTAGTATCATAAGCTCCCCGTCAAGGGCCTCCACCCCCATCGAGGGCTCCCGAGGGCTCCAGCACGGATCATCACCATCATCCTATACCTGCTCGATGCACGGCTAACCCTTGGGCCTTGGGAATTCGCATTGAAGGTGGAGAGGAAGCCATGCAACCAACATCTGATTCGCCGCCGGACATTGTCAGACTTCTCACCTCATCCTCGATAGGGCTCTTCGGGCCAGTAAGAAGCAGGAGCAGAGACTGACTGGTTGAGCTCTCGACATCATCCCATTGGACGCCTCAATACGGAGCAAGAAGAAGGTTTTGGAGAACTCCGATGCAGAAAACTTCATGGGGACCTTTCAAAAGCTGTGACACAACGCGGCCAAGCACGCACACCCAGACAATACCGCTGACGGAATTTCTGTACGGTAGCCAAATCGACATCGCCTAACCTTATACGGAGGAGGTACGGAGGGATGACCGTATTATGTGAGCGCTAAAAGTTGTGAGTGAGTAATACAGGTACACCTCGGCGTTGGCTGTGTCAAGAGATTCTCCTCGTACGTGCAATCTTCTCCGTTGAGTGGTGCTTGAATCGGTACGAAAGCCTTTGTTTTTGTTGTTCCGGTTCTATCTTACAGTGACTGATTTATCTCGATGCGCGAGCTACCCACATGTCACAAAACTAGTATCAATATTCACTCTCCAAATTTATCGTCGAAGTAGCTGGTCAAAGACCAGATGCACAGAAAAATTGCGGACACGGCACACCTTGAATCCTTGGTGGGAAACTCTTTAAGCCACGGGCTTCAGGTATTTCAGACACGGTTGAAGAAAATTTGATAAGGGGGGGAGGGGGGTGCGGAAAGTGAGAATCCCGAACGGCACTTAACACAAGATAAAACATGGTTAGGGTGAACGAGGTTATGATGTTCGAGTTATTGGGGGATTTGGTTGGGAGGGGGGGGGGGGATCATGCTATTGAAGAGGCAGAAAGAAGTGCAGCGCATATGTTGAGTGGACCAGGTACCTTGCTAACCGCCCGCTTGGACGCGACAGCGTCGCCACGTCTCAACCCCTGATGGGCTACGCGATGTCGGCTCAACCATGTCTGTTTTCATGATCCTGTGAAACAACACTTGGTCTAGATGTATGATATTGTTCCGTACAAGCTTTAGAGGCGTGGCTGGAAGTCATGCCTGGCCAATATGGGAGCGATCTTAACCGGGCACGGTATCGGGAGAGTCTTTACCAACTGTCGATGGCGGTGCAGACCCTTTCTGAAGGCGGAGTTTTTCCTCAAACTTTGCAAACTCTGCAGCTGCTACCTCTTCTTCCTGATCAAGCACTTGCTTGACACCTTTCACCTCCTCGATCTGGGATGTGTCAGCCTTGTCATCGAGAGTTCTAGGAGACACTTACGTAGTGCATCAACATTCCCTCTATCCCGTTCTTCAGGGTCACAGTACTAGAGTCGCAAGTTCTGCAGGCGCCTCGAAGCTTTAACTTGACTATCCCATCCTCAAATCCTCGGAATTCGATGTCTCCTCCATCCTCTTGGATCGCGGGTCTAATCCGCGTTTCCAGCAGCTCTTTAATCATGCCTACTACTTCGCTGTCATTCTCATTGTAACTCAGAGTATCCTCCTCGCCACCGTCTTGGCCCTGCTCTCCTGACTTGCTCTCGGTTATATTGACAATATGTGCTCCAGAGGTGACAGCCTCCGTAATTAGACTGAACACCTCAGGCTTGATATGCGCCCAATTCGCATCTGCTGCCTTGGTGACAGTAATGAAGTCCGCTCCGTAGAACACCGACGTGATTCCATCAATGCTCATCAGCTGTGTCGCAAGAGGCGACGGGTGAGGAGGCGCGAGAGTCGATCGAGGATTAAGGTATTCCAGAAACGGGGAGGATAGTCCGGGAGGTAGTATCGGGTGGTTTGGTAGAAATTTAAGAGCGTCTGGATTGGGCGTATTTTCGGTCTGAATGAAGATACTGCGCGTCCCAGCAATTGCTGCTGGCTTCAACATACTACCAGGTTGATGCAGCAGGTGCATCGTTGGTCTTTTACTTGCATTCGAAGCTGCCATGGCCGCAAGCCGTGTACTTTGATGCACACATCTCGCAGTGCTGCTGTGGACAGTTGAAGTCGCTTTTATGGGTCGTGTGTTTGCAAGTAAAGAGGTAGCTGCCCGTGGTATTCGCCTGATGGCCATTTTCAAGGTTGATGTGGTGTAAAAAGATGAGGCTGATGCCGGGTGTCGATAATTAAGCCTTGAGCCTCACAATGTAGTTAAATTGTTACCCGGGCTCGCCTCCGATGACGCAAATTTATCTCTTGGCCCCCTGCACTGAAGGCGGTTCAGCACAAACGCGAAACTTGGACCTCTTGTCAACCCCAATATGTCTATTTCAAATGCTACTCCGGAAATTCAGGCGCAAGAAGAGCTGGATATATCTGCATGTCTGCCTGACTCCACGATTATTGAAGGGGATAAGTCAGCCTCGCCCGCGACCGTTGTAGAAGAGGCTCCAAAAATACCTGAAGAAAGTCCAAGCCCATTGGTCACCCCGGCAGTCCCAAGGAAACTTTGCAGTGTTTGCAATCAGAACGAGCCGAAGTACAAATGCAGTAGATGCTATCTGCCATAGTAAGATAGCATAACACATAGGCTGATCTAGGCTGACTACTTAAAGCTGTTCAGTAGCATGCTCGACCCTTCACAAGGCAACACACCCCGCGGAGGAGCCAAAGCCGGCAGCCGAACTTCAAGAAGAACCAGAACCACAGACTCAAAATAGCTCATCAAGACCTGGAGCCGTAGATGGTGCTGCTAATGCCAGTTCTAGAGAGCCATTTGCAGCATTGGACGATTCCAAAGAATTACAAGATTTGTTCAGACAATATCCGCGATTACGGACCCTGCTTAACAGAATCGAAAAGGCCACACAACGGCCGATGGATACCAATACAATCCAAACCCAAAATGGTCGCAAGCGGAAAGAGCAGCCGTGGAATCCAGAACGCGGTCTGCAGAAAGGCATACAAGTGCTGACTGACCTGAGAAACACGGGATCCAAGGACGGCAAAGCTATTAGAGAGTTTTCCACGGTCATCTTACGAATCTTGTCTCAACAGGAGGGCGTCTCGGCGAGAGATGCTGTAGAGAAAGAAGTGGCAGCAGAGAACCAGAAATTTGTCGAAAAATTACTTAACGGGGAGTCGTAAGGAACGTTGTCAAGATAGACATCGTCCCTGAAGTATGGCCTTGAAAAACTACTGCCATGCCATTACTGATGCATGTGGATAGAAGAAGCAGCCTGTAAGAAGATCTCTTTTGATTGACATGTCAGTGGCTCATCTTCCGTTATAGAGATTCATCCGGAATGCAAGTTGCCTACAAGGCCAAAAAGTTACTTGATCACAATCACTTTTTGCGCCGAACAGTGATGCACCAGATTGCACTTAGGGCCAAGATAACTTTTATCAATTAGTGGATACGATAAATACACCCGGCGCCACAAACGCCTTACAAATTCATCAAGCCAAAGCCTGTCAACCCGGATGGCGCTTGAATCGAGCGAAAAAACTTCTCCTCCTCACTCTCTTTAATGATGAGAGGGGCCTCCCAGCTTCTTGCTCAAGTGGCACTTTTTCGTTCTTTCCCATCAGGATCCAGCTGGACTCCATTTTCTTGAGAAACGGACCAATCTTTTCCCTTTTTTGAACCTCGAGACCCTCATCCCGTTGTGCCCAATCATGCCGGTCGTTTCCATCTAAGGGCCTCCCGTGTTCTCTGGCTCGCATTATGACCTGAGGCAGGTCTTCTCTCAAATCGCATTTACTGTACTTAGCGGTCGTGTTCCTGCCTTCTTATGCAGCCCCATCAAGTGCGCCAAATCTGGATCAAATGTCCTTTGCGGTGATTTGTACAGGTCTCTCTGCATCTGCAATGGCCGCTTCCTTCATATCATGGGTCCACTGAAACTGGTTTCGATTTCTGAGAAGTTCCTTCTCCCGCGCTGCCTGGTCCATTGCTTGCGTCCTCAGAAGGGCTGTGCTTGATAGGCTTTGAGGCGAATCGGCTAAAATCAGAAGCTCAAGATGAGCTTTGATGGCTGGCTGAGAAAGCTTCCGAACCGACCGCAACACATCTGGCGTCATAGTCCTTTCAAACTGTGTTGCGGCCACCTGGGGCACATGATGATACAAAAGGGCACTTTCGTGTGCGAGAGCAGTAGTTTTGACCGCTCTGGCCTCTCGCCGCTTCTCTGCTCGAAACTTTTGCTCGGCAAGATACTTGGCAAGTCTGCGGGTCAAATCTTGGGGGTCAAATGGGCCACGCTTCTTCGCATCCCCTCTCGCTTCACGCTCTCTCACATCGCGCAGAGGATGTATCATTGATCGACTTGGCTTAGACTGTGGTCTGGTCAGTGGTGCTAAAAAGGATACGTATTTTTAGTAATTATATACTGCAAGACAATTTACAGAGGACCTGCTTGCAGTATCTAGCAAGATGGTTGCTGGGACTCCGAGCTTGTTTGAAGGACAACAACGAGGCCGTTATATAATGTATCATCTGTGTACAATGACAAGCGAGGCAACACAGAATTGTTTCTGGACGATTTTGGACGCGTAGTCCTACGTATCGTGTTGTTCGCGATATACAGGATGGTTCACCGCAGCAAGTATATGCGATCACGTACAAAGCTGGCGAGGGCAGCAGCAGTAATACAAGTACTTGCTTGGACTGAACTAAGGCGCGGGTCACGACGAAGCTTGTCTATATTCAGCAGAGTGCGTTTCAACTGACAACACCTAAATATAGACCAGCTTCTTCAGAGGCAAAGTAGAGAGAAAAGACACAAAAACCGAGTGGAAGGGGCAGAAGTTATGATTTTACCTTGTTTGCGTAGCGGAAACCCGGTCCCCCGCAATGAAATTGAAGCATCACTGAGCAAGGAAAAACCGCCACGGCCGCAAGGTGAGTCTCAGCATGATAACAGCTGCAGCACTCTGGACTCCATGAATCCAGGAAGCGTCAACGAGCCTTTCGGAGTGGGCATTTTCGTTCCTCTGCAGCACTCGATCATCTAGGTACTACTACTGTAGCCGACAGACATATACAGTACTACGCCATAAATATCCGGTACTTTTAAACTAGCGAAAAAAATCAAGTATATAAAATTATAATTAGTTTACAACTACTAATAATTATACTATAAGACATAAGAATCTGATTTATAAATAGTATTCTTTTAATATGAAAAGCAATTTATTTTTCTAATACTTAGTATGCCATCCTTTTGCAGCAATAACTGCATCTCACTTTCTACAAAGGCTCTTTAGACAAGATTCAATTATAGCCTTATCTACTAACTCCTAAGCTTTAATTAAAGCTTTTTCTAAAGCTCCTTTTGCCTCTTCACTATTCCCCAAAGTACTAAGCTTAGGGTGTAATTGTAGAACCTTGTTTTTTAGATGCCACTATATATGCTTAATTAGGTTTAGATTAGGTGAGTAAAGTGGCTATAGAAGTACTAATATCCTCTAATCTATAAACTAATTTTGTACTCTTTGAGCAGTATAAATTAGCATATTATCTTGCATGAAAATTATACTTAGTTCTTAGATTCTAGGAAGTTGATCGTTGAGAACAGTAAGGTAAAAGTTAGCAGTATAGCTATGTTTCTTTGCCTCCTAATCTCTCTCTAAAATATAGAGATCTGGTTTTCCAACTCTTCTATCCTTCCACTAAATAGCAGCCTAGACTATAATAGAGATATCTTTCCCCTTTTTATAGGTTGTAATATTGCTTTTCTTCCATTTATCTTTAGGTTGATATTAGGCTTATTCTTAGATTCTACCTTTACCCTACTCTATAGAGCACTCATCACTCTAAATATGTTTGCAGAAGTCTTCTAAGGTCTAATCTCTTCATTCTTAACACCAATTATACCTAATTTAGGCTACTTCTTCGGTAAGGTAAAGGCGTTTTTTGCATCGCTAGTATTAGATACTAGCATCGTCGAGAATATAGCATATTGAATTATCGCTAATATCAGACTGCAAATATTGTCGAATCTAAAAACAAGATGATTTTGGCTCCTTTCATACTAAGTTGACTATAGCACATTTGAATTATAATGAATATTTGTTTGGCCGGCTAAGATAAGCTTATGATGCTCCTTCATTACGCAATGGATCAAGTTTAAGGGTATCTTATATAGTAGAATAAGGGATTCTAAGCTCTTTTGCAATCTAAGATAGTTTTTGGCCTAATTCAGCTTTCCTAACAATTTTCCCTCTCATATATAGACTCAACTCCTTCTTAGGAGTAATATTTGGATTTCTCTCAGCTAAAGCATATTGTGGAGTAGGCATGGTGTAAAGGTAGAGAAGGTAGGTTGAAAATGGAGGACGCGAATTTTCGTGATTTTCGTGTAAATACCGGGTATTTATTGCGGGGCACTGTACTGGAATGGAGCTGTAGCACAGGCGCGATCTCGCCAGAATGATGCGAGATTCCCTGGTTTCCCTCACCAGGATCTTAGTTTTGGTGAGCATCTACGATTATTTGTTTCGTAATTTTGTTGATGTAGTTTTACGGGTGTAGAAATCCAGATTTTTGATCTTTCGTGTGCTGCTGCACCATTCTTTTTACCGAGTCGAGGACCTGGAGGTGACGATTGCGCAGTGTTTTGCGGGAAAGAATCCCTGAAACCGAAATCTAACTGTCCATGCGATATGTACGGTACTGTACAGTACTGTAAGTGGCTCTGCAAGACGTGTGCGCAACTATTCCGACTTTCTGCAATTCTTTTCTTGACTTGAATTTTCTGGGCTCCCGAATGACTGAGGGAGAAATCATTCTTCCAACGAAAGTGTAGTCTCAAAACCTCCAAGGAAATGCCTGGAATCACTTGACCGGCTTCGCTCGCTATTAACCCGTTCTTCGATCAATGTTTCTCCTTCTCCGGATCGACTGGACGTCATCACGCAGCTTGCAGACATATAGAGACGTGCTTTGACTATAGTAGTACTTTGTACATTGTGCTTGAGTAGGGGCCATCTTATAGTACAGTACAAGGGAATCGACCAACCAGAAACCTATCTGCCCCGGGAAGCAAGGGGCTTGTACAAGTATATTTGATATTTGCAGCCCAATAAGTAAAGTGGATACTGGGGCTCTGACCCCAAAGCTTCGTGGCGTACAGAATTGTGACGAAGTTGGCACAAAACTCAGTACGGCTTGGGGGAAAGGGATCTGTCTCAATTCTCGGATCCCCAATCCTCTTATTGAGAGCGAGAGATAGATTTTGTGTAGCGCCAGATCCAGCCTCTGGTTTATGACATGTAAGGTCGACAAACCGATGTGGTGCGGTATGGCTGGCACTTTCTAGCTGTTGATGATCTATCTATTTTACACGAAGATGATTAAGGAGATCCGATGAAAGTCGAACCTGATACAGTGGGTAAGATACCCTACTCACGCATCAAGAATCTGATCTACTTTCGGGATCAATGTCTCTCTTGCAGCCTTGCTTTCAAAGTCGGCGCGGGTCTTGATAGAAGAGTCGCTGGAGAGATACAAGATACCAATTCAAATACAGGACATTATTGGTATACCAACCATCGTCAGATTTGAATGTTTCAAAGGCAGCGATGTCCACGGAGGGTTCTCGATGTCCAGAGTTTTCCATGCCGCCTGGACTCAGCTTCAGGTCTTTTTACTTCACAGAGCTCCACATGAGATCCGAAAATGACGTAGTGCCTGTCCTTCCCCCTACATCAGGTTACCAGAGAGAGAGAGAGAGAGAGAGAGAGAGAGACACACACACACACACACACACAGAGCCTCCTAGGAAAATGAACTACTTATCAGGTGGGGCTCCGCGGATTGTCCTCCTCTCAACCTCCACTTGATCAACGTGTGGTCTCCTCCCCTCGGTTTGTCGGCAGCAGACTCAAACTGGCCAGCTTATCGACCCATCTTTTGATATCTCCACATACATAGTGTCGACTGTATCATGTTTCCTATTTCTCACGCTCACGGGCCATTTCACAATATCTCTCTGACACGCATTTCTGCTCACAGCATGGTTGTTCCTGGCTGCATGTTCCCGAACAACTTGGATTCTACCAGGACTCACCATCTGAAAGTCAGTTATGCAAGCCTTCCAGAGGACTCGGTCGCAGCGTGAACGGCCCTCTAATAAAAGAGAGCACCTTGTCGCAATGCCCAGTATCTCAATTCCAACCCCACGAATAAGCGCAAGTCCCGGTTCGGTGTCTCTAGGCTCGGCTCCGCAACCGCCCTCAGCGAGAGAATCTGATTCGCAACATCCACCACTGCAAGTCGGTTTGCGGGCCTTTGTTCATCGCAACTCGGTAGCATCAATTAAAGACGGTCCCTTCCTTAGAAACTACCAGAACTCGAAGTCTGTGTCTCTGGCCCAGGAGCTAAGACCGGCGACTTGTAACGATCAGTTACCGTTAAAGGAACCCCTTTTGCGACCTGGCTATTCTGTCAACATGTCGATGACTCTGCCCGCCCATTCGCGGAGTGGAAAGGCAGACATCAACATTGCGGTTATTGGCAGTGCTGGTGTGGGGAAAAGCACGTTGATACAAAGGGCTCTTGGGTTGAGGACTCTCCCGAGCTCAATCGCATCGAGTCTGCGCATGTCGGTGGATAACGTTATATATACGGTAACGCTCGTGGAACTAGATCTCGAGTCTTTCGATTTAGTCAAGGACCGGCATATACATTGGCCCAAGCAGATCAATGGACTCATTGTACCCTGCATGGATGGGGCTTTGCTGTTGTACGATGTCATGGACATGGACAGTGTCGCCGAGTTACCCCAGACCTTGAGTAAGTCCTAGGGAAGAGACTTGGAAAGATAGCACACTAATCAAAGTCCTGAAGATGGCTTGCTGCATTCTGCACTGCCAACCATCCTAGTCAGTTGTAAATGCGACAATCCTGAGAACACTCGACAGATCGAGGTTGAAAGTATGGAAGCCAGGTGCTCATCTTGTATTGAAGCTGTCAGGACTGCAGAGAATGACTCTGAAAGCGCGAGACTTTGCCTGTCGTCTATGCTCAGAGCTATCATGGCGAACAGGAATGGGCAGCTCTGTGAGTCTCACTTATTTTTAAACCTGTAACCCATAGCTCTCTCCGGATTTTCTGCTATCGGGATCTTGGCATGTCAGAAGCTCCATATATTTGACTTTTGCCATTGCTGCGGGTTCTATGGAACTAGACGACTAGCATGAATTTATTGGCAGGGCTAACGTTTGCTGGAAGCCGCATCGACTGCCACCCCTCCGCCTCCCGAAATCCGAACTCGCCGGCGGGCAACCTTATCCGCTCATTTCGAGCCACCGTCTGATCCGCCACGACCCTTTAGTCCAAATTCTAAACGCAGCCGTACGAGTTCGGAATTTTCCCCCCTTAAAGGCTCCTCAAGAGGACATCACCATCTATCGCGGTCCACTAAAAAAGTCCAAGCACTCATGTCACTGATTCCAGGAGATCAGCGACACGAACCCCCGTTGTCGTCTCACCCCATGTTTCGGCACGACAGCCTTGCCGCCACTGAGCTGGGCCTCAAGTTCCCAGATGTGAAGGCGCGTCCTCCTTCCTCGTCACTCGGTCCTGCGGAAATCATCGACAAACCTTACTTGGAGATGGAAGAATCAGATCACGACTCCGCTTCATACCGCTACTCAGACGAAATTCCCATTTTACAGCGCAACGATGATAGCTTTTCTGATAAGCCGGCGAAAGTTGTGGGAGTCACTTTTAACGAACTAGTAGAGCGATTGCTGAACCAGAATATGACGAGGGCCGACCACAATTTTTCCGACATATTTCTATGTCTGTACAGAAAATTTGCCGCTCCGGGAGAACTGTTTGACGCCATAATTGATCGACTGGAGCGTATCGCGGATGATAGGTATACACACTATCTGACGCGAACCATGACCCAGTTCCGGATCATTACTGTGTTGGCCAAATGGGCTACGAACTACCCTGGAGATTTTGCCAATCCAACTACGGGTAGTAAGCTGGAAGCCTTCATCGCCCAACTCGCTGGAGATCCCGTTTTTGCAGCTGCTGCTCATGAAATGAGATTGCAAGTCCAATCACGTGTACTCGAGGACGATGATGCCGGTTGGGCCCGGACAGATGTCGACGCTGAACACGAGGTTGGCAATACCGAGGACCCCTCTCCAACCTCGTATTCGATCCGGACGAGACCTGTGACAAAGTGGGATTTCGAGAGAGAGATCAATAACTTCCATATCGATGATGGAAGCAGTGAAGAAATGGTGCGCAAAGAATCCCGGGAAGGCTCGTCAATATCAGGGCCTCAGACTTGGGCATTTCAGCCGCTATCATTATTATTCCATGCTGTAGAGGATTATCAGAGAGAGGCGGCAGCTATGATCCCTAAGGGAACCCTACCACTCACCAAATTTCGCTACCACACTTTCATGGACATATCTGACGAAGATATTGCAGATGAGATGACCCGGATAGACTGGGTCATGTTCTCCTCCATTCGACTCCGAGATCTTGTTCGACATGTCAGCTTGCCACCAGAGCAAAAAGAGAAGATGACCAACGTCAACCGAATGATCAACCATTTCAACCACATCGCGAAATGGGTAGCGAACATGATATTAATGCGAGATAAAGCCAAGCACCGAGCCCATATTCTCGAGAAGTTTATGGCTATCGCCTTGAAATTACGGCAGCTGAACAACTATAACGGACTTGCTGCAGTGCTGGCCGGTATCAATGGGACCGCCATCCATCGTTTGACGCAAACGAGAAATCTCGTCCCAGCCGATGTCCAGAAACGCTTCGCTAGACTGGTAATTCTGATGGGGACTCAGAAGAGTCATTTTGCATATCGCTTAGCTTGGGAAAATTCTCCACTGCCCCGGATCCCCTTTATACCGCTCCACAGGCGAGATCTCGTCTCCGCCGAGGAAGGAAGTCAAACCTTCGTAGGGACAAATGGGGAGCGGATTAACTGGAAGAAATTTGAGATACTCTCTGAAGTAATCTTGCCTATTATGAAGAGCCAGACAGTGCCCTACCCAAATCTTTCGACGCATGAGAGTGCCAGGGAGTTGATCTTGGACTGTAGAATGCCTGTAGATGACGAGGTATGATTTTCTGCTTACGCGATTATATCTTTGGGCAGTATACTGACCTTTTACAGGAAGTATATCAACGAAGTTTGCAGCTGGAAAGTTCGTCTGGCTCAGTCGACATTGTAAAGAAAAAATTCCCGTGGTTTCAAAAGGACAAGTCATGAGAGTGTTGTCACGCGTTGGAAAAGAACCTCCAGTGCTTATCATCTATGGCGCTGTGGAGTTATTTGGCGCGCATACCCCTTGTGATGATCTATATTCTCGCATGAAGTTCAAGTGGTTATACAAAGAGACTTATTTCCTCTGTACGGTAGTGCTAGGAGACTTTTGCAAGTGAGTAACTCGTGTGTTACATCCTAGGAAGAATACTAGCCGTCCTCATCTATACCGACTCATACCATTAGAGCCGTAGGAACTCCCGTGACCATTAGCACAGCAGTATCTGGGCATCAGTATCTGGGAGAAGACCTCAGACTTTATCGATGATAATAATCCAGCCGAAATTTATCAGTGATATAGGTAGAAACATAAGATTTCCATGCCTTGCTAGGAGAGGTTATAGTTTATCTAAGAAATACAGAGTGGGTTTTGGAAGAGCTCAAGGCTCCCTCACATGTTGACCAAGCGGGTGGGAAAATTACTCAAACATAGGACGAACAGAATGATCATGGAAATGCACACTGCACAGAGCGGCAGAGGTAGCTCTATCTCCGTCGCGTGGATTTATAGTAGAGGATAGAGGAGCGGCACTTCAGTACGAGGTACCAGATACACGCCTAGAATGGATCCTCTTTACAGCGGCCATGCTCGAGAATTCTGTCTGGAGTCCTGGCTGGGTGCGTGCTCTGGGCTAATTGGCTACAATCAGTACGTCAGAGACTTCAAAACAGCTGATTCCGAGAAAACTCGAAGGTTTTGGTGGGGGCATAGGACGATTTCTTTTTTCTTTTTTCTTTCTTGGAGTGATTGATTCCCTTCCAGGCGGGACAAAGAAAGTGTAGAGCTGAGAGCATTGGAGGCCGCTCATAGACGCTAGTGACACTAGTGCTTCGGTTAGAAGCCCACCTGATCCCACACGAAATTCCTCAATCTAGAATGAAAATCATCATCCACGACAACTACGAAATCGACAGCCGCCCCATCTCTCATTCAAGGTATGTCTATTGTATCATTAAGGACCTCTAGCAACAGCCGAATATCAATTACAATCATCGCATGACTCCCTTGCGTTGCTGTGGCTCCCGTCTCTGCGAATTTTGTCTTCTAGAGCGACCTAGCTAATCACGTCACTGCAGATGGGTGCTCTCAAGTACGTCGAAGAATTGCAAAAGAAGAAGCAGTCCGATGTTCTGCGATTCCTTCTCCGAGTCCGATGCTGGGAGGTAAGATAGATCGACTCTTTGGCTACCTACCTCGAAACCGAATCAATACTTCGAATCTGCTCTCCGGAGATATTGGAATATTGTGAACGTGGGATTAAATGTGGACATCTTCTGATGATCCTTGCTATACACTCGTTGAACTTAGCTGAGAGTGCATAATATAGCTTCGCCAATTGAACGTGGTTCACCGTGCCTCTCGTCCATCTCGTCCGGACAAGGCCCGCCGTCTGGGTTACAAAGCCAAACAAGGATATGTCATTTATCGTGTCCGTGTCCGCCGTGGAGGTCGTAAACGCCCAGCGCCAAAGGGTGCTACTTATGGTAAGAATTAATTCCTCGCGGGGGTGGCTACACGGGACCAGGACTGACGGGGTTCTTTTCTAGGCAAGCCAACCAACCAGGGTATCAACCAGCTTAAATACCAACGGTCCTTGAAGTCGACTGCAGAGGAGCGTGTCGGTCGCCGATGCGCCAACTTGCGTGTGCTAAACTCCTACTGGATCAACCAGGACTCGACCTACAAGTACTTCGAAGTCATTCTCGTCGACCCTCAACACAAGGCTATCCGTCGGGATGCTCGTATCAACTGGATTGTCAACCCAGTCCACAAGCACCGTGAGTCCCGCGGTCTCACTGCAACTGGCAAGAAGTCTCGAGGATTAGGCAAGGGTCACGGCTTTAACAAGACAACTGCTGGTCGTAGAAAGACTTGGAAGAGACACAACACCTTAAACCTGCAACGATACAGATAGATGTCTTAGCAGGAGGTCTGTGCAGCCTGTGTTTCGTAGGTATGCAGTGGTGGACGTTGTTTGGTGTATAGCCCGACATAAGAAATCAGGCGTTTGGCAGATTTCATTCGAAGAATAGAGGAACTAAACCCTGTGTACTCTTCTGATTAGTGACTGCATAAAAATACGTGCTTGTAAACATGCTTAATTCGCAAAAGCTCTGAAAAGACTAGCAAAATCATTAGTTCGCAGGGACTCCTTACCCCACGTTCTTTGACAGTTTCAGGTGCTTCGGGTCACAGGGGCTAACGAGCAATGATAACGATTTCATGCTAGCTTTTTGGGAATTGTATATCTCGTATTGCAAATTCATCAACCTTTGATCCTCCTCGCTAGTCGCCGGTTTATCGAAGCTTGAGATGCCTTCCTCGTGTACGAGTACGCACGTACAGCTGCCAATGTGGACAAAGCTGGCCATCTCGTGTTGACACACCCCTTCCCGCGAGATTCGGAGCGCCCGGTAAAGACGCCCGAAGTTAATTAAGTCAGCCGGATTTTATGATAACTTCATGCAAACTTTCGTTCTTCTCCGAGTAGTCAAGGAAAGAGCTTTCGTCCTGCTCATGATTGAGCCAGCAACGACGCAGACCTGCGGCAGATCAGTACCTCGAACCTCGCCATTTAGCCATCCTGTCCGCCATACACTTCAATAAACAATACGATTCCATGTGCGAATTGTCTCGAGTCTTCTACCATTGAGAGCCTTGCGATGCCTCCTTGGTCAAGCAGGTTGCTTTCCCCCAGTACGCGCAATGAAGCAGGTCCGGGTCCGAATGCTGGCAATGGGACATCGACTTCTCCTGCTCGACCGCGTCCGCGACCCAGAATCTCTGAAGCCGACATTCTCGAGCATGCATACGGCATCCCGAGCTTGCCTCCCCCATCACGCCCCAACCATGGTGCTGCGAACAGGTCGAAATCCGAACGAACACCAAGCCATGGGCGCTCAATGAGCCATCCCTTTCCCTCTCTGTTCTCGGGCAAAAAGAAACGCAATGGAGAGTCTGCGCGGATGACAGGGTTCGAATCGACCGACGAAGAGTCGAATTCTCCCAGTGCGAGGCGAAATCCCATACAGAATCCAGCCCCGAATCAGAAAGTCCCGGACAGGGACCTGAGGACTGGGAAGTGCATGACTTGCGATTCCATGGTACGATGGCCAAAGGAGCTGAAGGTTTTCAGGTGTACGGTCTGTTTGACCATCAATGATCTCAAGCCAGTTACGTTGGAAGCACGACGAGGTGATGGACACCGCGCACCTGCTGTTGCCAAAGCCGGCACATTTCCTCGGTCAGGTTATTCTGCCAGGGGTAACTTGATCTCTTCCACTCCCGGGTGTTGTGTATTGACCTTTCTTAGTTGCTCCACTGTCTCTAGACAGAACCCAAAAGATTGTTGACCAATGTCTCACCGCTTACCTCCTGGAATATTTACAGCACGCTGCTAGCTCTCTGTCCAACCCAACTCCTTCACCACCTCAGTCACTAAATTGGCAATCTACATATGATGTCCATAGTGGACAGGTCTTTGAACGAAATGAAGTTGAAGGACTTGTTGAAACCCGAAAACCTCCAATACATATCTCGGGATATCCTTCCAATCAGATGGATGGCTTTCCAGAGTCAGTCAGTACCCCTAATGGAGTTGACACAGCAAACTCAATGCCTTACTCAAGATCTTCACCGGGGAGCTTCCTTGATAGTCACATGAAGCAAATAAATAGAGAATTAAATTCGCCCTTGGATGTTGCCGCTGACCAGCGATACCGGAGGGACGTAGAAAGCGAAGACGTTGGCCACAAGAACCGAGCAGATGCCGCCAAGCACATTTTCAAGC
This sequence comes from Diplocarpon rosae, assembly GCA_032760415.1. Classification (NCBI taxonomy): domain Eukaryota; kingdom Fungi; phylum Ascomycota; class Leotiomycetes; order Helotiales; family Drepanopezizaceae; genus Diplocarpon; species Diplocarpon rosae. Next base: position 931,996 of record JAUBYV010000007.1, on the reverse strand, counting down.
CCCTGGAAGATTACATCGTGTTGTCCTTCGGCTCATTCGAATGTGTCAATAGTTCATTCAGCACATTACGACCTGTTATGACATCAAGAGCACAGGGTGAGGGCATGAAGCGAAGCATGATCGCCCCATTGACTGGCCGCCTCGCACGGAAGGAAATACAGTCATCTAGAAACAAAGCAAGCTCGTCTGTCGACCAAGTGTTAGAAGAAGACACAGATGTGTCTGGTATGGATGCAAAAACGCTTCTCATCGGCGACTTTGCGGAGAACGGATCGTGGTGGACAGGAAATCGATCTGAAATGCGAAGTCCAGAAAGAGCACGCACGCATCGTGGGGCCGATGCTGCAGATGATAACACCGATATAGTTACCTTGAAATCGCCACGAGTGGATTGGTCTGAACTTAGCGAGTGGTATCACTTGGTCACGAATGCGGGCAGGTCATGGCGACGGAAGCTCGATGAAATGTTGGCTTCTGCAGACTTTCAAGATTGTCGTGTTCAGATACCGTCTGATGTGGAGCTGGCCCATATCGAAGAATCAGTGATGGAAGCGCAAGCTTATACGTCAAGAGTCTTACTGAAGACAATTGAAAATCTGCTGAAACGACCCGGACGTCCTTTGAAAGAGCCTAGCGATCTCCGTTTCCTTCTTATCATATTAGCAAATCCACTGTTATATCCTGGTCATTCGAGTTCCAGAACAGGAGAACGTAGTCGGTCAAGGTCGCGAGACCGAGCGAGCCCTAGCAAGGCAGGCTATATGACCGAGGTAGTAGGTCACGCACAGAGAAAATCCGTATCACCAGGGTTGCCTGGCAAGCTCGATTCCAGAGGAGGCGCAGGCCAACATTCCGGAATCATAAAAAGAATTCTGGGACTTTTGTCCAATGTTCCAAATGAGTGTCATCACCATATCGTCTCGTGGTTTGCCAGGTTTTCGGATGGCCAATTTCAAAGGACAGCCGATCTGATTGGCAGTTTTGTAACCTATCGGCTAACACGACAGCATGGCAAGAAACGAGAAATCGAACAGGATCTAACCGGTGGGTTAATACCGAGTATCGATACCGGCTCGAACCGAACTACTTCAGCAGCTCTTCACGCAGCTCTTGGCACCCCTAATCAGACGGCCAAAAAGAATACCGGAAAGCCAAAACCTGTGGTTTACACAGACGACTGGCAAATCAAAGCTGCTGCCAGAGTCATGGCTTTGGTCTTCTCTGCAAACAATAGCGGGATCGTAAGACGTGGAGACGCAAGACCAGCTTTAGCTTCGTTGGTCGATGGTCACAGTGTAGGCTTGGCCGCTCGTGATAGAGCACATAGACATGGACAGATTCTGCCTACCAGCGATTTCTACAATACCCTTCTGGACTATTCAGACCTCATTGCAGATTTCGAAGCCTGGGAGTCGAAGCGAGGCAAATTTGCATTTTGCCAATACCCATTTTTCCTCAGTATCTGGGCCAAGATTCAAATCATGGAGCACGATGCTCGACGCCAGATGGAGGTGAAAGCAAGAGAAGCATTTTTCGATAGCATCATGACACGGAAAAGCGTCAACCAATACTTGATTCTGAGAATCAGGAGAGACTGTCTTGTTGAGGATAGCCTTAAGGGTGTAGGCGCAGTCGTAGGCACAGGCGGTGAGGAAATAAAGAAAGGCCTACGCATCGAGTTCAAAGGAGAAGAGGGTATCGATGCTGGTGGTCTGAGGAAAGAATGGTTCTTGCTACTAGTTAGAGATGTCTTCAACCCAGAGCATGGTAAGCTTGCTATAACTTACCACCTTTTTACTGGAGGCATGAAATCTTTCCAGACCTTGCTGACTGCTTGCAGGAATGTTCAGTTATGACGAGGACTCGGGATTTTGCTACTTCAACCCTAACAGTTTCGAAACCACCGATCAATATTTCCTTGTCGGGGTCGTTCTCGGCCTGGCAATCTACAACTCGACCATACTTGACGTTGCACTCCCACCATTCGCATTCCGAAAACTGCTGGCGGCTGCCCCACCAGCTGCACCTGGTGCAACATCTCATGCGAAGCCATCTATGACATATTCGTTAGAGGACCTGGCCGAGTACCGACCGGCGTTGGCCCGCGGACTTCGCCAGCTTCTTGATTATGACGGCGATGTAGAAGCGACATTTTGTCGAGACTTCGTGGCTGATGTTGACCGGTACGGCCACATCACCCAGGTTCCGCTTTGCCCAGATGGAGATAAAAAGCCGGTTACGAACGCCAATAGGCGAGAATTTGTTGACTTGTACGTTCGATACCTCTTGGACACCGTTGTTGCTCGTCAATTTGAGCCTTTTAAACGAGGCTTTTTTACCGTCTGTGATGGGAATGCACTCTCTCTTTTTCGGCCGGAGGAGATCGAGCTTCTGATCAGAGGCTCAGATGAACCTTTGGATATTGCGTCATTGCGAGCAGTCTCCATCTGTGAAAACTGGGCTGTGCCGAATGCTAAAGAGTCTGAGCCTGTGGTTCAGTGGTTTTGGCAATCTTTCCAAGCTGCTACTCCCAAAGATCAGCGAAAGCTATTGGGTTTTGTCACTGGAAGTGATCGAATTCCTGCCATGGGAGCAACCAACCTTGTGATCAAGCTCTCATGCCTAGGAGATGATGGCCCAAGGTACCCTGTAGCACGGACCTGCTTTAATATGTTATCTCTATGGCGTTACTCTTCAAAGGAAAAGTTAGAAAGCATGCTCTGGCGTGCCGTAAATGAGAGTGAGGGATTTGGGCTAAAATAATGCGGCGTGGAGATGGCGTTTGTATTGGAAGCGCCGAAGGTGGCGGCTGAAGAGTATCGAGCGAGGGATTGCAGGGCCTGTTGACTGTTGTCTTTCACGCACTAGCGAGCGTTTGTAATACCTGGAAGCGATGATACAGCTGAGTACCCCTTGGTGAAGGAAGAGACCGTGCGTGGGCGAGCCGGATATCAAATGAACTGCTGGTTTCATTCAAACGCGTTGGTGAGTCTTCGCCACTGAGGACGTGAGAGAAATTTGTCGCAAATTCCAATCTCTTCCCCTCCGCGCCCAATGGCTCGCCAGAGTGTTGTTGCGGTTGGCGTCCCCTAGTAACTTTCAGGAAATCAAAATGTAGTGCATTTTCTGGCGACGGGAAGAGTTTGAAGCTGGCGAGTCCTCACGCCAGGCATATATGTCTCTTTAAGATGCTCTGTGCTCCAGCGGGATGACCAGGAGTTGAAAACGAGTTTTACGAGTATCCCAACAACATGCAACCCTGATATAGTTACATTGCAAACAACGCCTCATTACATGCATGGCATACTCTCAGCTCTAGCACCTTAACTCAATAAGTCTTTCCCGCCTCCCCTAGCAGCGGCCATGAAGGCCTCCTCCCTTTTCCTCTTCGCGACAACCTCAGCCGTAAGAAGAGCGTCCCTTTCACTCCTAGCTTTTTGTTCCTCAATCTCCTGGATCATCCTAGTCTCCTCCGCCGTAGGCTTAATGACCCTCGCCTTCGTGAGCGCTAGCAATTGATCAAGGATTTCCGATTGGGATCTGTGCTTCATATTAATGGTCTCGGTCCTCTCGGTCGGTGGCCCGGCCTTCGACTGCGGTACTGGGCCACTCGATGTCTGCGCGTCGGTAGTGGAGGATATCTCGGTCTTGATGTTCGCGGCGGCTTGGGCGCTCGTAAAGTGGACGGTCATGAGCGCTGGTCCGGCCTGATCGTTTGTGCGGTTGACGGTCATAGGGACGGCAGGATTGTGGTACTTTAGTCGGGGCAGATAAATACGCCAGAACTTCCTGAGGATCGAGCATCAATATGGGTTCGCCAGAGCTTGATGATCGCAGTACCTGGGCCCATAGTGTCCATCTTCTATATCGCGAGCAAAGTCCATGTGTATTCTCGTCACTTCAGGGGGTAATACTGCAGCTCCGGGACCTATCCTTATGGCGAGCAACTATGTGCTGTGTCAACTGGGGTGTTATGTATCGATGCTGGAGGGAATCATCTACCTTCTATAGAGGAAGTCAGGTCAGCGTTTTGGTGAGAGGACATAGATTTAGAGCTATGTGTGCTTACAGCTCTTAGCCTTGTCATGCGCGTGATAATTCCTACCATCTTGAATATGTGCTTGGAGTTTGAAGTGCTGATGGTTGATAGTTCGTGCTATCCGCTGGGCGTAGGGAAATTATTTAAGGTTTTACGCTAACGATACCCTGTCGAAGTAGTTAATGGAAATCAACAGAGAATGACGAAGGCGCGTCCACATTCTCAAAAAATTAAAAGAGATGTCGACAAGCATACGAACTGCTCGAAGGGTTGTGAGGAAGATTGGTATACCGGTGGCCGATATCCCAACCTTTTTGTGTCCAGGGTTTCTGAAAACAGCTTCTCTACCGGGTTGGTACTCCAACGAACAACCACGGATTGTTTCGCAAGCTTCGCAAGCTTCGCAAAGAAGAAACATTACTTCGAAGGCTCCACCTGCACCGAATCCGTTGCCAGCGGTCCGCCCACCATCTTTGAGGAGGTTACCCCAACAGTGTGCTGGCTGCGGAGCCCTCTCTCAGACAGTTGACAATGAAGGAGCGGGATTCTATACACTCACGAGGAAGTCTGTGAAGAGTTTTGTGGAAGGGAGCCAGGACACCGGACTATCTGCCGAGGATCAAATTGTGAAAGAAGCTTTGAAACAGGCAGGCTCTGTAGCTGTCAACCTGAACCTGGGCCCTTCTGAGAGTCCAGGTTCGATATATGAGAAATGAATTGTAAGCTGTTACTAACTCTTTTATAGCCAAAGCCATTGAATGTCCTGTATGCGACAGGTGCCATAGACTTAAGCATCATGAGATTGGCGTTTCTATACAACATCCATCTGTCCAGTCTATCCAAGATACGATATTCGAGTCTCCGTACAAGTACAACCATGTATATCATGTCCTCGATGCCGCAGACTTTCCAATGTCCCTAGTTCCTGGGCTTCACAAATTACTACATCTCACACCACAAAGGTCACTTAACAGAAGGTCGAAGACGGGGAAGTTCTACCATGGGCGAAAGACGGAAGTGAGCTTTATTATTACTAGATCCGATTTACTCGCAGCTACGAAGGACCAGGTCGATTCCATGATTCCCTATCTACGAGCTGTTCTGAGAGATGCTTTGGGAAAGTCTGGAAAAGATATGCGACTAGGCAATGTTAGATGTGTTAGTGCGAAGCGGGATTGGTGGACGAAGGAGCTTAAGGAGGAGGTTTGGAGACGGGGTGGTGGTGGGTGGATGGTTGGAAAAGTGAACGTAGGAAAAAGCCAATTGTTCAATAGCGTGTTCCCAAAAGGAAGAAGAGAGAAGCCTTTTGTCAAAAAGGCAGTCTTGTCAGCCAGTGGGGTTGTGGACGGTGTCGGGGAAATCGCGTTGGACAAGGCGAACGAGGTTCCCGAGGAAGTGATCGAGGGAGTAGTCGAGGAAGTTGAAGCCGATTTAAAGATTTCGGATGAGACTAGTGAGGACGCTGGCTTGGATCCGGAACTCCAAGCAGCTTTCGATAGATTCGAGCTCTCAACCTCCAACCCTCTCAACGCCTCCTCGCTCCTCCCTCCAGTTCCATCAGAGGTCGATTATCCATCAATGCCACTCGTTTCTTCTCTGCCCGGGACCACAGCGTCCCCTATTCGTCTATCCTTCGGCAGCGGAAAAGGAGAGCTGATCGACCTTCCCGGTCTGTCTCGCGGCGACCTCGAGCTCCATGTTCAACCAGAACACCGCCAAAGTCTCGTCATGCGATCCCGCATATTACCTGAGCAGAAATCTATCAAGCCTGGACAATCCCTCCTCATTGGTGGATTCATCCGCATTACCCCAACAACACCAGACGTGATCATCCTAGCCTACGCCTTCACGCCCATTGCTCCTCATCTTACCGCTACAGAGAAAGCCATCGGAACTCAGGCCCAGACTCGGGAGTCTAATGTGCAGAATATTGCTCTCCCAGGAACAGGAGACAAGACAGCTTCAGCCGGTACCTTCCACCTGAAATGGGATGTCACGCGTCAGCGTGCTGGACCTATCACCTCGCCCAAGGCGTTGGGCATTAAGCCCGAGAAGCTGGCCTTCCGAGTTCTCTCGACGGACATCCTGATTGAAGGCTGCGGCTGGGTCGAGCTCGTTGCCCAGGTGCGAAAAAAACCAGGCGAGGTGCTTCCAGTGTCAGAGAAACCGGAAGACAAGGATGGTGCACCGGAGATTGAGCCACAGTCGGAAACCGAGATTGTTGATCCAGATGGGCCTGCCGTTGAAGTGTTTACTCCAGAAGGGAGATTCATCAGTGCCAGACGGCCGATGAATGCGTGGTTGAATGTCATGAAGAAGCCTACGAAGGGGAAGTTGCAGGGCAGACCACGAAAGGCTATGAAGGGAGCGAAGAAGGCAGATAAGAAGAAGAGAGCGGCCTTGTAAGTTGAAACTCGAGATACCCTAGTTTTTGAGTGTATATGTACAGACCAGGAACAATTTACTTCTGCCCTTTACAATGTCCGTACCGCCAATTGGAAAATCCTTGAGCGAGTAATGATTGAAAGGATAAAAAATTGCGTGCACTCGCCAAGGCCGGGCTTTGATGTGTGATGCATGAGAGCAGACTTTTCATAAGTGACATCTTTGTCCCTTACAAAGATTTCGTCGTGTGGACAGATTGAAATTTTGCTAAAGAATGTTTTTGAGCATTGGTGTGACAATAATTTACTGTCACGGTTGGTACGTGGTCTATGGGGTTGCTGCGTTGCGTCTTACCGTACTTGATACAGGATTCAAAGCCTCTCGTTCAGATAAAATCTGGTTTCTACAGTATTTGGATGCCCAGTGGTCAGAGCCATTTTGAATCGCCGGTTGGCAAGGTTTAGAGAAGTATAGTTATTTCTCTTACAGTTCATCAAGCTCTCCAGTAACCTCTCCACCCAGCTCCAGGATTCTGATACATATTAAACACGGCAGTTGCTACTCTTCCTTCAATTGTATTACACGCATGTCACAAATGAAACACACTGGAGTCACGGTGAGGAAAGCCTTTGCATGATCCACGCATGTTTATATTTTATAACCCACACCAAACCAAAATGCATGAGAAAACCTATTCGAAGACAATAGCAGCCTTGATAGCAGTTTTGTTTCTCATAGCCTCCAAGCACTCACCCCATTGCTCGAGCTTGTATGTCTTGTTGACAATCCCTTCAACCTTGACCTTACCGCTGTCAAGATAGTCGATCGCGGCTGGAAACATGTAGGTCTCTGAGAATGATCCAAGTATGGTAATTTCGTCTCCGAAAATCTTGGATGGTGGCCAAGATACCCGAGCAGATTCAGAATACACTCCGTAAACGACAAGAGTTCCTCCACGACGAACGTAGTTGATGGCATCCTCGAGGATCTTAGGAGACCCAGTCGCCTCAACGACAATGTCAAAGCCGTATGGGTGGTCTTCCTTCAGCTTCGCGAACTGAACTTCTGGTTCCTTGCGGGAAAGCTCAATGTATTCGTCACCGGCACCTAGTTTCCTGGCCAGCTCCATCTTGAGACCTTCGGGAGCAGCAACGACCACTTTGCATCCTCCGTTCTGGCGAAGCATTTGTGCCAAAACTAACCCAGTTGGACCGGCACCGAACATAAGGACGGATGAGCCAAGCTTAGGCGAAATCTTGTCAAGACCGTGAGCGGCACAAGATGCAGGTTCGAGAAGAGTAGCATCGACATCTGATAAGTTGTGGATTTTGAATACCTTTCCGGCTGGCTGTGTCATTGTTAGCCTGGGTCTAGATATACATGGAACATCTGGACTCATACATAAGCACAGTATTCAGCAAATCCACCATCCATGGTGACACCATGCGCCTCGAAGTGCTCGCAGAGCAGGAGCTGACCGCGTCTGCAGTAGAAACACTCGTTGCACAACTCCGAGTTACTTGGCATGTTAGCACACGGCAGCAATGCGACAAAGGAATGCATACTCTGCAACAACACGCTCACCAACCGTGAATCCCTTCACTTCTGGACCAATGGCAGCAACAACACCGACGGTTTCGTGTCCTGGAATCGTTAGGGACTTCGCTTAAAGATAACTCGTGCAAATTTGCTACATCCTCGCTTAAGGAAAATCAACATGGCAGCATTTTGCGGAACCAACGAATGCAGGCATAAGAGTTGACCAAGGTACATACCAGGGATCAATGGAAACTGTAAGTAAACGGTTGCGTTAGCTCGTGCTCTCAGAAATCTAAGTCCGAATCGGCAAGCAAGCACCCATCAAGGTGTGTCGATCTGCAACACGTCTCCAATTGAAAGTCGGCATGAAAGTGGAGTATCGAAACATGGATATATAAGGATGGACGGCATACCTTTGCGATGAACTCTCCTTCATGGATGTGCAGGTCTGTCCCACAGACCTGGACAATCATATCAGTTTTCTTCCACTATAGCTGAGAGTCCGGTCACCACTCACACCACATGCCTTGACTTTGATCAAGACATCGTTTGGTCGAAGCTTCGGCAGCGGCACAGTCACTATTCCATACTCCTCAGGCTTGGAATAACTGTACTCGAGGTCAGCAGTAACTTCAGTGGGTTTGCATGTTCCACCTCTACCCCATGTCTTTTGTCTTTTGCTAAGTTTCGTCCAGGGAAGCGGGGTAATCTGACCGGAGAGCCTTCATTTCCTTGGGAAGAGAAGCCATGTTGCTGGGCTTCGAGCTATGTTGTTGTAGTTCTTGGAGAGTAAGAGAGAGGGAGAGAGAGGGTGGAGAGAGAGGCTGTAGGGACCTGGTGAGAGAGAGCAGTGTTACTGGAAAGAAGTTGGAGGGTTTTGAGAAATTCTCAAGTGTGGGAGAGATCTAGCTTCGTTCAGCCCGCGCTGATGAAGAGAGCACTACGTCACCCCGCCACTCGTCATGCTTCCCTGCTAATAAGGCCCCCAACAGACCACTGGTAAGAGATTTCTCGTCTAGAGAAGTCTTAGTTGGGGGACGGCGCTCTATGCTTCACTGGAATATTTCGCCGTGTTATGCAGTTGAGAAGTTAAAGGAAAATCCTACTTCGTACGTAGCTCCGCAAAAGCAATGTACTGGTAGGTCGCAAAACATCAAATTTCAAGGACGAATGAATCTAATATTTACAGCAGATTCATCTCACAGTCCACTCGCAACGACCATCTACACCTTAGGGTGTAGCTAGCTCACAGGAGCGAGGATCGACTACATAACCTCTCAGAATACTTCAATGTGCTAGCTAGCAACCGCAGTATTCTAAAGCAGCAGAGGAGGGTTGACTACCTAAGGTGATTTGGAATCCAGTCTGTTGGTAAGTGATAGGCAGAACAGCCGTAAAGCTGGCTGCCAAAGGGCACAACTATGTCACTATTCTCAGACTTGATACCACCTTCGAAATGACCCTCCTCAAGCTGCAATGCAGCCACAAAATTAGTAGAGCAGTCAGAATTGATAGGAGGGGCACGGAGCTCAGAATCAGGATTGGAATGCCACAACGTTGTTTGAAAATAGCTAGGAGTTGCGCATCAAGTTTTCCCAAATAGTTGTGTTGCCAAACCTCATGTATCTTCTTGGAGGGAGAAAGCAAGCCGGGGACTAGACATAATCAGATCATGCATGGTTCAGTTCCCCGCATTCTCACACGAGATGTGGGGTTTTCATCGTGCCCAGCAAAAAGTATATCGCTTCTGCATCGAGCCTACAAGATACCAACCCCAATTGTCTGCGTGTGCCGAGTTTTTCCGGCTTCATGGTATGAGCTGATACACGAAGAAGTGATGAAATGTTAGAAGCACTCCTTTTTGGAGCTGAATTTGGATAGATTTCGTGAGGTGCTGCTTTACGCTATCATTCTGTCGAATCGCTTCTTTGCGTAGCATCGCTTTTGCCGAAATATTCATTCCGATCCTCATGAGCTAATAGAATGATTGCCTGGTGTGTCCCGGTGAAAGTACATGCGTTGCAAGTTTGTACGGGTCAAAGCACAGTATCTTCTTCCGAACCTGTCACAACTACAACCCAGAACCGGAAATTGTATTGAAGTTACTTGACAGACCTGCCGTCGATAATGCTCTCACTCATAATGATCGCCTCAGTAGCCAAGTCGTCTCAAACGCCTGGCTCTCTTCGAATTGCTACAACCATGGTTTCTCGTTGAGCAGCAACTCTACCCGTCAGCTCATAAACGATGAACATCAGCTGTAGCGACCACTGAAACGTTCATTGGACGAAAGATGATGTTGTATTTTCACGAAAAACTGACCAGACAGCTCATGGAAGAAGCTCGTTTGCTATCTGACAGTTTCGAAGTGTCAACTTCCAACATCGACCTATTACAACCCCGGCGATTTCTATCACTCGACCAAACGCGCTACTGTTTAGCCCAACCATTCAAGATTATATGAGTATTTCTGTCGATGCAAAGAGCAAGCGGAACAAGAAATTGGTTTAAGAAGCAGGAGGAGCTCCACCTCGACCTGCGCCACGTCCAAATCCACCACGGCTGGATGTATATTAGCGAAGCATTTCAAAGGGCAGAATCCAAATTCAACTCACAATTGAGGAGCAAACTCTCCAGATGGTGCACCCTCCTTTCCCTCTCCACCAGCCTCACGTCTACGGTAACCTCCCTCACGGTCACCACGGTCACCACCACGGCCACCGCGTCCACCAAAGGGCTTGCGCTCACGATCGCCCTCACCTCCCATCATTCCACGGGGAGGGGCGTGCGATCGTTGTTGCTTGATGTGGGTAGCTGGGACAATCTCGGCGGGAAGGTGAAGCCATTCGCGGAGGTAGTCGAGACCCTCTGGGGTGAGGGTGTAGTAGTAGTATTGCCACGAAAATTGAGTCTTAACGTAGCCGCGAGAAGTGAGTGATTGGCAGGCCTTGACGACATATAGGTTCTTGGTATCAATGTCGTTGTGCTTCGGGAGGTTGTAATCTTTCTTCGCGACGAGCACGCCTTCACGGAACAGGTACTCGTGGATCTTCTTGCGGTCAGCCTTAGGAATGAGCCTGTAGCAAGGTCAGAAATTGGAAAAATTGTAGAGCAGATGCAGTAATTACATCTTGACGGTTTTTGAGTATGATAATTGTCTGAAGAAGATTGACAACCCTCGATCGATAGTAATTGTGGGAAGGAAATGGCCCTAATTAAGAATAAGCGAAAGATCTACACTAGCGTCGGGATATTATTATTCCGGGCGTTGGAATCCAGTTCCGACTTCATAGATGTTATCATATCCACATGCTCATTATTCCTACAACTACCGCGCAAAATGGCGCCCTCCACAATCAACATTCTCTTGACTTCGTTCCCAGGTCTAAATCTCCCTCCGACGCTCGCCCTCCATCTCCCAGCAAAAACGTCCATTTCAGAACTTCGGAATTGCATCGATAGACGCCTACCAGCACATAACTGCCGCTTGATTCTCACTACAATCTCGAATAAGCAATTACCTCTACAATCTCCTAGGCTCATATCGGAGCTTCTTTCCAATCAGGATGATGATTTCTTGTGTTTACGGCTGGCACTGCCTATGTGCGGTGGCAAAGGTGGATTCGGGTCACAACTGCGTGCTGCCGGTGGTCGAATGTCCTCGAAGCGTAAACGGAATCAGGGCGACGATAATGGTTCCAGCCGGAATCTAGATGGGCGGAGACTAAGATCAGTACACGAGGCGAAGGCGTTGGCCGAGTATTTGGCGATCAAGCCTGATATGGCAAAGAAGGAGAAAGAGGCGAGAAGAGCACGATGGGAGCAAATCGTAGAACTTGCGGAACGCAGGGAGGAAGAGATTCATTCCGGGAATAAGGGCAAGGTTGATGGTAAGTGGGTTGAAGACAAGGAAGAGGCAAACGAGAGAACGAGAGAGGCTGTAATAGCTGCCATGAAGTCTGGCGATTACAAGGACAATCTGGTCGAACATGTCAAGGAAAGTACTCATGATGATTCGGCAAGTGATGACGATGTTCTTGCTGGAATGAGCTCCAAGGGTACCACACCTCCGTCCGAGCCTGAAGCAAAACCACAAGCCAGGACATTCTTTGGTTTTGATGACGACGACGAGTTTATGAGCAGCGACGAGGATGATGAAGTGGATGAAAAGGTGAAAAGACCCAATCGATATGATCGGGATGTATCCGAGCAGGACGAGGAGGATGTTATTAAGGAAACAACATCTCTGGCAGCAAAAGGAAAGGGCAGAGCAACAGGTTCAGCCAAGGCAAAAGTGAAAGGGAAATGCCGAGTTACGAAGGTTTGAGCAGTACTTGTGTATGAATATGAACAAAGCGTAGCATTTATGCGATGGAAGCCTACCAAGCGTATAGATTGAAATCTCAAATTTTATACTTTTTCGGGTGTCTATGTAACACCCAATGAAGACTGTTTTGACAAGCGTTGTTGTCTCTGTTACATGTAAGTATGGGGGTTAGTGGTAACTCGAATGCGCTAGCACTAATAAGAACAGTTCGATTTAACATGCATTTCTCGAGGGGTGGAATGTTAAATTCAAGCTATTGGTTACTACGCAAATAGCCAAAGTAGCAGTGGCATAAGATCTCCACGAACGACCCAGCTTTGGTTGAGCTAGGATACGTATTACCTTCCGATCAGCATGATTTACTATCGCTGCGAATATATCCACTGAGAAACATCTACCACTCTGTATCACCCGCTCCTCTCCCTCTTTGCTCCGAATGTCTCTATATCATGCGCTACCCCACCCTTCAGACCTTACGGTGGGCACAGCCAACTCGCATGTCCAAACTTGTCTTTCCAAGCCATTTTCTGATCAGGAATCTACCAACTAAAAGATTTTCAGCCAGTTCCGCAAGGTCTCTTGAGACCAAAGGAATGTCGGATGCTCAGTACCACAGCGTCAAGTTTGATAGGGAAAGGCTATGGAGTGATCTTCACAAAAATTGTGAGTAGGGCCAGGGGGAGATATGGGAAGAGCAGGTTCATCATTCTTATTTTGTCAAGTAAACTTCGATTATTTCTTAACTGTTCTATGTTACATGTATTGTTCGGCTTAGATTTTGGATACTCAACATGTCTAGGTGAGTAGCTGACAAGGAAGTGGTCCTAATATTTTCGTTTCTGAACTATGGCACTTCCAGGCAATAACTTACATGATACTTTCAAATCATACATAAATCTTAAGCATAAAATCTATTCATTCATGTTGTGATTCCTCTTTGTTGCAAGACTCCGCTAACCAATTATCTATTCGGAGAGTCAACAGACGTTGGCATGAAACGCTTGGCCTTAACAGATTGAGACAAGCAAGTCTGGGACTGGTTTGTGAAAACAACAAAATATCTTAGTGCAAAGTTTCTATTGACGATATGGGTAAGTTTTAATGAGAAAATAAGCTGTTTGGTGCATCTTACTACCTCATATTAGGCAATGTATTTGCAGTAAGCCCAGGCAAGAAAGACGACCCGCCGACTTACGACGGATATCATTTAGACACTTAAATCAGTACAGCTCTAACTCTCCCAGCGTATTCAAGTAATTTACAGGCAATCAGCCTACTGGTGGATAATATGATGGCACTCTAGGAGTACTTGCTGGTATCGCAGCTTTGAAGACTATGAACGAGCATAACATCTCTACAGAGTATCCGACAGGAGTGATCAACTAGACGAACGAAGAAGGAGTACGCTTCCCCATATCCATGATTTCTTCTGGGGTATGGACAGGAGCCTAAAACCTCGAAAAAGCATATGATCTGGTTGAGGTCGGTAGTGAAACAGTGACTCAAAAATCAGAATTGGAGAAAATTGGTTATTTAGGGATTGTTGCTGCAAGCTACCAGGCAAATCCTATATGTGCTCACTTTGAGCTGCATATTGAGCAGGGATCTATCCTTGAGAAATCGGAGGGGAAGATTGGACCTGTGGGAGGAGTCCAAGGTAGCCGCCTCCGCTACCCTTGCTGGGGCGTCTTATGGAGAAACTGAAAAGCGAACCAGCATCGACAATTAAGTCGAGCTCATGAAGCCAACTCAGGTTCCAGATTCATAATCTATTATTCTACGATGAGGATACTGACTAGGTTATAGCCTACAAGTGGCTCAAAATAACTGTCAAGGACGCGGACAGCCGCACTGGCACAACAGACTTTCAAAAGCGATCTGATGCTATGCTTACAGCCGCTAAGTTGATCCTGCACATTCACAACAAGGCCACGGAATTGGGTTGCTTAGCGTCAACTGGTATTCTAACTCTGAAGCCTGGTTCCACAAACATTGTGCCCAGATGGGTACAGTTCTTACTCGATATCAGATGCCCAGAGGACGCTGTGTTACAAAAACTAGAGCAAGCCCTAAAATTTGAATTTGCGAAAATTGCAGCTGGAGAACATATAGGAGGTTTGAATACACTAGTGATGAAGGGTAGGGGCTGCACAGGAGGTTGGCAACTGGATGCGGACTCTCCGGCAACTCGATTTCATGAAGTTTGCATCAAGTGCGTGGAGGCAAGTGCGGCAGATATGCTTGGAGTAATGCAGGGAGAAATTTGCAAAGGATGACATTTGGAGCTGGCCATGACAGGCATGTCAGAACTCAAGCAACTGAATTGCTGATACCCACAGACTTTCAGCGGCTACACTTCGCAACGAGCACCAACTTCCATGTCAGTTGAGAATACAATACAAAATTCCATGCTGATTGATACCTAGTATCTTCGTACCTTGCAGAAATGGTGTGAGCCACAGTGTATGTCCGTACCCGCTGCTATGAGTGTCGGTGTTTCATTTGCTTATGGCTCTTAGGATACTTCATCTGTCCATATCTCCGAGACGGGACCTCGATTTTTCGATCTCTGAGGAGAACGGGACTGACTAGGTTGAAGCCGTTAGAGTACAGTAGCCCAGAGGACTGCGGAAATAGGGCTCAGGTCCTGCTAGGCGCCGTACTCCGACATGACCAAGTGAGGGCAGAAAAGGAGCGTAGAATATGTTAAAAAGATTGGTAGCATCGCATATTATACCCACGAATCTCATGAAAACCATCTTCGATTCGCATTTGCCTCAATGACGTGTATGATACATAGCCTGCGTAAAACTACTCCTGCCTCCGTCACCCAGTTTGCACCAATTCGTCTAATATTCCTCTACTGATCGAGACGTGTTGGGAAGGTTCCGTTCTCTGTGAAACAAATCATAAGCCACGAACAATACTCAAAAGGGAATAAGATCTCACCACGCTGATCATCCCATCTCTCGCACCAGGCACTTGGACACAATGATTTGTACGCCAAGAAGAACTGTAAAAACCGTCAAAATGTTGTACCCCAGACAAAAAAGGGTTGGTTCAGCATACCTGACGGCAAGGTGCGAAGTCCTCGCCCTTGGCCAGGATGCACTTGTGGTAGTCGACATAGTTTTGCCAACAGTGCTTAGTCTGGTTTTGATTAGGAAATCGAGCATCGAAGCCTGGATAATAGAGGTCAACTGTAATCGTTCGAGCTCTCGGAAGGGTCTTTCGTACCAGCTGGGCACGAAGTTAGCAGTCAGGCCATTGCGATCCGGAGCACGAAGGTTGAGGAGCTTGTGACTGACCAGTTACGAACTTGAAGGGCTTTGTCTCGCGGTCAGAGTCGGACATGTTTGCGACTGGGTTGAAGAATTGAATTACGGGGTGTTAATGTCTGTTTGGCTGAGGTCAGTTACCTAGAAGGAGGAGACACGAGGTTGACCGTCCTGCTTCCACCTTCGGCTAAAGATGGACTAGCTCCGAATACAGGTCGAATCCTAAACCAAACCAGTTATCTTACCACTGCACATTTCAACGTACAAGAACCCCAACCTTGGACTTGCAGTAATCAGTCACTATGCAGCCAACCGCAACTCTCAGGATGTTCAAGCCGACTCGGCGAATGCTGGACCAACCGGTAAGTGGTGACGTTCCCGATCTCAGATCAAAATACTGACCAAGTTCGTCACAGAATGAGGAGCACCGCGGTACGTAACCCAGACTGGACTGATAGAACATAGACTGGGAAAGAGAGGCTTTCGGATTCAATTGGCACGATGAAATATTCGCAGAGCTAATAAGGGCTAATCTATTGGTATCACAGCTCACACTATATCCCAACGACTACGAACTCTCAAAAAGATCCCTCCCGAGTTGATCCCTATTGGTAACTAAAGTCTGTCCTGGAGCGCTAAAAGATATGTTGATAAGGTCCAGGATTTGTTGTCGGTGTCGCACTTTCGTTTGCCGGTTACTCCGTGGTCCGGAAATTCGTCGTCGACAAGCAAATGCGCCTCACTCGCCAGAACAGGAAAGACTAGATGGTCGCCGGCAGTGACGGAGCTTAGGGTGTTTTGGAAAGAGGAACTGGGGGCTCAGCAATGGCGAAGATGTACAATACCGCGTCCTCTTACATATTGAAATCATTGAACGGCATGTCAACCGTGGAAGCAATATCTTCTGTGTGTCTAGAGAATCTTGGATATTCTTTTTCAGCTGCCGTGACTGCTGTCCGGCGCCGCTCGCTCATGTTGCCGAAGAGATAACACATCTAGCGTGTACGTGAATTGCGGCATAGGGAATTATCCACCTGTACCAGGTTTCCAAAGATCCTTCGCTGTGCTGATGACAAATGGCTCTCTGTGTCTTAAGCAGTGCGAATTTTGCCATCCGTTCGTTAGTATGCGGGAGTCGTTTTGAAACCCCTGCCGGTATTGTGGAAAATAGTAGGAACAATCCCTATTCAAGCTGGCTTTGGCCCGGCCACATCCAGACCCTCCAAACCTTGCATGGGATCGTAAGGAGCGTCATCTACACCCAACTTCGCCCTACCCGCTGCAATCTTATCCTCCTCGCTGACCGCGTTCTCTGCAAGCCAGCTCTCCTATTAAAATGTCAGAACGTGAATATGTCAAGTACCAAGTATGAAAAGGGATAGCAATGCGACTCACCTGCTCCCACAAAGCAGTCTTGCTTCCCAGCCCTTCATTGACGTTCTTGGGAGGCTTAGCAGCGGATACTTTTATCACTTTGCCAAATAGCTCTGCGCCCTCCATGTTGTCGATAGCATCTTTTGTATCCTCGGGATCCTCAAATTCTACATAGCCAAAGCCTCGATGAAGCTCTGTAGAGTTCGGACCCTCTGGTTTTCTGTGTTATGTGAGCTGAGGGTGCCAATAAAAAGGTGCAAGCTGATAGACTCACGGCAAAGAGACGTCTGCAATTTCTCCAAATGGCAAAAATGCAGCATGAAGATTGGCCGCATTTACCGTGGGCGCTAGACCTCCGACATAGACTGTCGCTTTCCAGCGAGCTTGATCTGACATGGTAGAATGAGTAGAGGAGTCTTGAAGGCGTCCTTGAGACACATCGGGCGACTTTTCGGGTCTGTACGGCCCGCCGTACAAATCCGCTCAAGCTTCAGTCTCCAGGTCCGTGGTTTTGATATGTGGCCTTGGAACGTACCTCGAAAGTTCGTAACCTTCTGCGGACGTCGCATTCATTTTCAAAAACTTCCAATTCGCTGGAGAATCACATACAATTTTCTTTTTTCCCTTTTCTGACCAAGCTACAACCACTCTACAATCAAGCCCGTGACCTTTCAACCAAACCACCAGCAGGATGGTACGCCTGCGAGAGATTCCTCGCACGGCGGCCTTTGCCTGGTATCCCGGAGCAGATTGTCCTCTCGTAGTCACTGGAACCAGAGCGGGGGCAGTTGACGCAGATTTCTCAGATGAGACGAAGCTGGAATTATGGAACTTGAGCTTGGATGATCTGGACCAAGGTGTTGAGCTTCACCCTATCGCCAGCATTCTCTCAGAGTCACGGTAGGTGTCGCAGGAAAGACATATTTTTGCACGCTGGCTGACAATTGTGCCTGTAAAGCTTTCATGACATTGCATGGGCACCTGCGAATGCGGATCACCCCAGAGGTATAATCGCTGGAGCTCTCGAAAACGGTTCACTGGTATTATGGGACGCCGAGAAGCTATTCAGAGGGGCTGACGATGCGTTCATGTCACAAACAACCAAACATACTGGAGCGATCAAGTCACTTCAATTCAATCCATTGAAGCCACAGATTCTTGCAACAGCTGGCGCAAAAGGTGAGCTGTTCATTTACGACATCAACGACATACAAAACCCATTCAGGCTAGGCACAGCAGCAGCTCGATCAGACGACCTCGAGTGTGTGGCTTGGAACAGGAAAGTCTCCCACATCTTGGCAACAGGCGGAAGCGGTGGGTTTGTGACAGTTTGGGACTTGAAGACTAGGAAGGCATCTCTCACACTGAACAACAATCGCAAAGCAGTAGCAGCTATTGCCTGGGATCCTGATAATGCTACAAAGCTACTGACAGCTACACCGGATGATACAGCACCTGTAATACTTTTGTGGGATCTACGAAACTCGAATGCTCCAGAACGGACACTTCAAGGCCATGATCAAGGGGTACTCTCCCTTTCGTGGTGTCAGCAGGATAGTGGTCTCTTGTTATCTTGCGGAAAGGATAACAAGACGATTGTCTGGAACCCACAAACGGGAGAGCGTCTCGGCGAATTTCCTGAGGTCACAAACTGGACATTTCAGACCAGATTCAACTCTCACAATCCGGCTCTTTCAGCTACAGCTTCTTTTGATGGCAAGATTTCTATTCAAACGCTGCAAAACACAAACCCTGCAGATGCACAAGCTCCAGTCCAGGGCTCCGACCCCGAGGATTTCTTCACCAAAGCCCAGACCCAACCACAAGGAGCGTCATTCTCGTTGAGCAAAGCACCGAAATGGCTCGAGAGACCTGTTGGTGCCTCATTTGGTTTTGGCGGGAAGATTGTTAGCTTTGGACTGCTGCCTACTTCGGGAGGTCAACACCGATCATCCAAGATCCAAATTTCCAATTTCTCTGTCGACTCTGATGTTGGATCAGCAACGGTAGCCTTCGAGAACGCTCTTTCAGCCGGCGATATCAGCAGCATCTGCGAATCCCATATTTCAAAGGCAAAGACTGAAGATGAGAAGGCGGACTGGAGAGTCATTGAGACTCTAATTGCCGAAAATCCTCGAAGGGGGGTAACAGAGTACTTGGGGTTCACAGACGAGATCGAAGATGCAACAAAAGTGAATGAAACCCTGGGGCTGGACGAACCTAAATCAGACGAGGCCGAGGAAGAAGTGAACAGCGCAGTGACGAAGAACAGCAGATTATCCACGCTCTTTGCTGATGGTACTGACGGGGAAGACTTCCTGTCTAGCATCGCAGCCACGAAAGGTGCCAAGACAGATAATCCGTTTCATTTGTTCGCTGAGTCGGACTCTGCTCCGGAAAAGCAAATCACAAAAGCGTTGATGCTGGGTCAATTCGAACAGGCCATGACTATATGTCTAAAAGAGGATAAGATTGCGGATGCTCTTATCATCGCGAACTGCGGTGGAAAGGAACTTTTAGAGAAGGCACAGGCGGCTTACTTATCTCGAAAACAAGAGGGGCCTAATTATCTCCGTCTTTTGACCTCAATAATCGGCAAGAATCTGTGGGATGTTGTATACAACGCGGACTTAGCTAACTGGAAGGAGACAATGGCAACATTGTGCACTTACGCGGACCCAAATGAGTTCCCAGACTTGTGCGAGGCCCTGGGAGACAGGATCTCTGAGACTGGCTCTCCCAAAGATGCGTCCTTTTGCTATTTGGTCGGGTCGAAGCTCGAAAAGGTCATCACTATCTGGATCGCAGAACTACAAGAGGCGGAGAAGGCTGGCGTCGCCGATCTCAGTGGAGACTCGTCATTCTCCGTTCATGCACGCAGCCTTCAGAACTTCATTGAAAAAGTGACTGTTTTCCGAGATGTTACGAAGTTTGAAGACGCGGAGCTAGGCTTGACCTCTGACTGGAAGCTCGGTCCACTATATGAGAAGTATACTGAGTATGCTGAGATTGTCGCAGCTCACGGACATCTTTCCATCGCTGAAAGATACCTCTTACTCCTACCCACTCAGTACCCTGCAGCAGAAGTCGCCCGGAACCGTGTCAAGCTTGCATCAAGAAGAGAAGCAGCACATCCAGCGGGGAAAGCTCAGCCCACTCTCAACTCAAGAGCTCCAGCACGTGCTCAACAGGGCTACCAGCCACTGAATGCCCCTGCTGCCACGCCAGCTCGTCCCACTCCAAATACATTTGTACCGCCAACAGCACCACCGGTGTCAAACCCATATGGCCCTCCAACAAGCACGTATGCTCCTCCGCAGCCAGGTTATCAGCCACCTCAGCCAGCGGGTTATGGAGGTTACCCGTCTGGATATGGAGCTCCCACTCCCAGCTACGGAGCGCCTTCACCGGCGTTTGGCGCGCCACCTCCCAGAAACACTACGCCCTCATCTGGGCCCCCGCCATCCCAGCGAAAGAACATGGAGCAATGGAACGATACTCCGATGGTCACCAAGGTCGCTCCCGCGAAAAGGAGTACTCCTGCGGCGGCCCCCATTACATCGCCGTTCCCTAATCAACAGGGCCCCTCCATGCCACCTCCAGCAGGGGCGTATGAGCCGAGGGCAACACCAACGCCACCCCCACCACCGCCCAAAGGCCCAGCTCCTCCTCGAATGAATTCCCCCTTGACAACTGGCTACCCACAGGCCTTCCAGCAATCTGGCCAACCATCTTCAGCGGCCAACCCATATGCTCCTCCGCCGTCAAGCTCCCCGGCCCAGCAATTCAGTCATCCTGCGCTACCTCCCACAATTTCTCGTAATCAGTCTCCATACAATGCTCCTCCAGCGGGACCTCCCCCTTCAAACCGATATGCACCTGCCCCTGTAGCCCAACAATACTCTCAGACGCCAACCCCTCAATCCAATGCTGCTCCACCTCCCCAAGCTGGTAATCGGCCTCCGCCACCTAATCCATATGCACCGGTCAATATCTCGCCTCAAACACAGTTTGCACCATCTCAGCCTCCACACCAGGCTAGTCAGGGACCTCCTCCCGCCTCATCAGGACCCCCACAAGGCTCCCGCCCGCCAACAGGTCCGCCAAGAGCCGCCCCTGCCGCCACTACTCTGCCTCCAAAGGCCAAACATCCTCCTGGTGACCGATCCCACATCCCCTCGACCGCTCAAGTAATTTTCGAAGTCTTTAGCAATGACATGAACCGAGTTGCTTCCAAAGCACCTGCTTCATTTGCTGCCCAAGTTAAAGATACACAGAAAAGACTAAACATTCTTTTCGACCATCTGAACAACGAGGAGCTCATAAAGCCGGATACTATCCAGAGACTCAGCGAGCTTGCCGAGGCACTGCAGGCGAAGAATTACGATGTGGCTGCAAGACTACAAGTTGACATCCAACGTGAGAAGACCGATGAATGCGGTAATTGGATGGTAGGCTCTCTTCGTTCCCCTCTTCTTCTCACGCTGACAAGTTTCAGGTTGGAGTGAAGCGGCTTGTTAGTATGAGCAAAGTTACACCTTAGAGAGGATGAATACTACTTGACAGGACATTCTCTTGGAGGCTTGTCGCTGTAGAACCAGTCACGTTGCATCTGTACAACAAAAATCAAGAAAAGTGCTCTGACTTATGGTTTGCCATTGATGTGTCAGTGAATTCAATACATACAGTGAAATATTAACCCGGATTACCTGTTCGATGCATAAGCAGATGAGCACCGCCATTCATATATAGATGTCCCACAAATGCACCTCTGTAGCAATATCGAGATATCTGATGATGGTGCCATGTTGAATATTTTCAGTTTGCAATCCGTGATATTTCTTCGGATGTGTGAGGCTACTGAGATACGCATGCGTGAACTTCTGGGAATCATCGATAAGCTTGTCCATAATATTCTCCTAGACTTGTGTGTTGGACTGTTTTCATGCGTACTTGTTTGTTATGAGAGGATCGGGTAGGTTCTGCAGTCATGTTAATGTTAGTATTTGTCAATCGTCGGAGTTCACCTAACAACAGTGTGGTAGTGGCCTCATTGTTGGGGAAAGAGGACCGAGTTGGGAAATCTTCGAGAAGAAATCGCTCGCTGAAATTCGAGGCAATTATGACCGGCCCCGCCTCCAAGGATTGTGAGATGCCAAGAATATGATCGTGTTGACAATGTGAACAAATGATGATGTACTTTTTCCATACTTTTGGATGAAGACATTTGTCCTGACTAACAGTAAGAAGATAAATTGCTAAGTACTGGCGGAGTGAGGTCAAATATCTCCCCTTCTCCCGCGGCAAATCACAGCCTGTGTCAGTGATGAGGACATGTTTCGGAAATAGTTTGACATATGTGTGTGATTGTTTGTCGTATGCGTAGGTTAGAGAGGAAATTTGAATTTTTTAACCGCCTAGAGATGGAGCTTGCCCTTGACGGAGAGTGAAGCCGGCTGGCTATCAGGAAACTTTTGATGTGATAGAATCGTCTGGGAGTGGGAGAACTTGAGAGGCGACTTTGAAGTTCTATATTGAGCGGGGAAAATTACTCGCGATTCTCTGGCGTCCATACGCACTGCGATAAGCATTTTAGAAACGGCGGAGTATTGGAACATAGGAATCATGTCTGAGCCGCTTCCATTTCGAACAGGTTGACAGTTACTGACCTCGAAGTTGATGATCCAGATGCGTTCGATCGAAGTCGGAGAATTCCGACACAAAACAGATCACTCTGTCTCTTGAGACGACCCCAAACAGATGATGTTGTTTCAAAGCGAGATGGGAGGCAGGTTCAGATGTAATTCAGGTTGAAGGCGGGAGGACTAAGAATCTGATTTGAGTTAGACTCCTCGCCGGTTTCCTGCAGGTCGGCAAAAACCGTCGCCTGAAGCTCTGCGTTTACCACCAAACGCTCCGACCAACCAACCAGTCAAAAAATATCTCTGCGATTGAGAGCATCCAAACGACCACGCCTCCTGCTGCTGCACGATCATAATGTATCGTACGGTACTGGACCATGCCCAATTATACCGCGCATTCTAGGTCTCTTGGACAACGGGGCAGCATCCACTGCTGTCTGTCGAGTCCTCCGACGCAGAGAGTTCCATCATGGCCTGTCGCTGTGGCAAACAACTTCAAGGACTATCAATGCCCGCCTCGCGGATCTCGACAGCGAGCCGTACCCCATTTCTCTCCGCTGGGGTCCTTTCCTCTTGTTTTGTGAAGCTTTAAATATACACGTCGGCGGGCGGCAATCGCAGGAACATGATTTTATTTTGGCAAGATGTCGTTCAGGTAGGTATGGGAACTTTGCCGCCGGCATCATACCTTGAACCCTACTCGATTTCATCCTGGTTCAGACGAGACGAATCCTTGCTTTATTTCGGATGCCTCTGCCTCTGCCTCTGCCTTCTCAAAACCAGACACCTGGAGCTCGAGGCCGCTCTCGAGATGCATGTCGTACCGGGTAGGTATATTTGACGTTCCAGGCGCTGGGCTATCAGCAGACGCGCGACTATCTTTGGCACAGAATACCACAATATAGAGCACAACAAATTGCGCGCACACCACTGCATCCCACCGATGATCGAGCCAGTAGGTGAGCAGTGGATTGCAGTCGCTGGAACCCTTGATTCCTGCAAGTGCACATCGGTGCATTTCATCTTCACGGACGTCAGAAGCTTTGACTGGCTGTCGTTTGAGATCAGAACGTGGCAGGTTTTCCCTGTGGCCCCCTGCACGGTCACCCCCACGACAAGGCTGCCTCGAGATGTTTGCTGGTGCACAATGATAGGACCTTGACCACCCTTATTCACCCAGCCGCGTCGATGAGTCGATGAAAGTCGTGAGTCCAAAACTCATTGTTCTGGCGTGCAGTTGTGTTCTCTGTTTCAGGGCCACGAGACCCGACTTGGCTTGTTTCTCAAAGGACTCTTGGGTTCTCATCATGGGTTTTTGTGGTTTCTTCTTTTTCCTTGGGTCACTTCAAAGAATGGAACCCGCCCCTCGCCTAAATTCGCTTTGTTTGTTGGCCCTTCATATTGTAGCTGTCTGCCCTCGCGATTGAATCTTGAACAACGGAAAGTCTGAATAGCCACAATAGTCATTTGTGTCCGATGCTACTCATACCCTTCCCCTTGTTGTTGTGCTACTTTCCATGCTGGTCGCTCTCTGCTATTTCATCAAGCCCCATTCCCGACATGAGATGAAACGTCCAAACAACTAGAACTTGATCATCCAAAATCTTTCGAATCCCTTCAACCACATTCCACGATAAACTCGGACGCTCTATTACATCAACTCGAAACAATTCAGACTCGCCGGCGAGTTCATACCGGACTTCACGACACACTCACACAACATCTTTCAGCACCAAAATGAAATCCATACACTCTCTCCCCTCGAGCCTGGCAACAGCCATCCTGTTCGCATGCAACACCGCCGTCCACGCTCACACATGGGTGGAGCAAGTCAGGAAGATCGCGTCAAATGGAAGCTACGTTGGCGACCCTGGCTATATCCGCAACTTCACACCAAGAGCCGGCCCCGGCGCCGGCAACGTCGACCTCGACCTGTACCTTCTCCCTCCGAACGGACGTTCAACAGGTAACGCTATCGTTGCAACAGATCTGATATGCAAAAGCAACCAGCTCAAAGGCGAGCAATCAAACGGATTCCCAGCCCTCAAGGCAGCGCCAGGAGATCAAGTCGCTCTACGCTACCTCGAGAATGGCCACGTTACGAAGCCTAATGTCCCTGAAGGACATCCTGCAGGAAGCGGAACTGTCTTTATATATGGCACAGAGGACGGTCAAGATACTGATACCTACAATGGTATTCATCGTGTCTGGAATGCCGATGGCACTGGAGGCGACAAGCGAGGCAAGCTGATCGCGACGCGACCGTTTGACGATGGACAGTGCTTTCAGATCAACGATAGCCCGATCTCAGTAGCGCGGCAAGCCAAAGCATCCGGATTTAAAAGCGAAGACACTGGCACTAGCGATCTCCTCTGCCAAAATGACTTTCAGCTTCCCACCGACGCGCCAACATCAGGAAGCTATACGATCTACTGGGTGTGGGAATGGCCAACGATTGATCAGGATGGCAATATCAAGCTCAACGAGAGCTACACGTCCTGTCTCGATATCACCATGACGTCTGATGCAGTGGCAACTGCTGGAGCATTCGCCGTTGGAGCCATCTCAGGTGCCGCACAAAATGGTATCAAAGCTCAAATGGCCGGCATCCCACTCATGATAAACCCAACGGCAAAACCATCGCTAGCTGCTGACAATATTCCGGCACTCATAACCAATAAACCTAGTGGACCTGCAGCTCAACCTGCCCCCACTTCAGCGCCCGCCCAAGCTTCTGCACCTACTCCAAAACTTCCGGCTTCATCCAAGGCCGCCAAATTGACATCAAAGCCACCAGCGGGCTTTGTTACAGTCACAGTCACTGGAATGAAAGAATTCGTCACAGTCACCGTCACCAAAGATGCGCCTCAAGCCGCACCAACGAGTGAAGGGATCGCGTCCCAGATTGCAGAAGACACCATCACAAGGACTGTTGCCCCTATCACTTCAGCCTCTGCGAAGGTCAAGAACTCTGCTTCTGCCATCGACAACAGCGCCTTTCCGACCTTTCCTGCCGTGCCGATGAGCTCCTTTATCAAAATTTCCGGTATCCCAACACCTACTCCCTTCCTTTCACCCACTCCGGAAGTTCAACAAGGCGCCCAAGATGTTCCTGTTCCTGCAGATGCAGGTGCGCGCAGCGCAAGCACCGAAGCATCTGCAACCTGCACCTCAGACCCAGTATCTGACCGGCGAGCGAAGCGTGCTCTCAGGCTTCGCGGTCGGCTCGTTTGAAAAGTGAGGAAGTGCGAATCGGGCAGCCGTGAACAGGGAATTCTGCACGTGTAGACAAAATCACGAATATGTACATGGTAAACTGAGGTAAGTGAAACCGTGGGAGGTTGAGGACTTTATTTGCATCGTATTGTATATTCACCTTTTTTGAGCGAAGGCGTTGGGGAAGAAAGGAAATACCACATGCATTTTTGCCCGTTCTGATCGGCGGATCGGGGCCCGTACTTGCTCGCACAGAGTTGTCTCCCGGTGAGGCAGGCTCTGCGAGATGTGATTCGCAAAAGCATAGAATGAGAAAATAAAAAATAGTCAGATCGAACATATAGCCGCAACTTGACTCTTGATGTGGTTGTAACATCGATTGACAGGGCAACTGTTTACACGGAGTACCTTGAGAGAGATGTGAACTTCTGCAAAAGAGCATACGCAACCTTCTGATCGAAACTGTGAGTATGGGGGCCACGCCAGGCAGTGGATTCTAGAGTCCTCGTCTCACTTGTAACGAGACTTGAACCCTGACTGGCGATAAAGACTCGCAGCCAGATGGCCCATTCTGACCTCCAAGAAACAT
This sequence comes from Diplocarpon rosae, assembly GCA_032760415.1. Taxonomy (NCBI): domain Eukaryota; kingdom Fungi; phylum Ascomycota; class Leotiomycetes; order Helotiales; family Drepanopezizaceae; genus Diplocarpon; species Diplocarpon rosae. The sequence goes on along the minus strand of JAUBYV010000007.1, from coordinate 905,607 downwards.
CACGAAGGAGAGCGGTTAGGGTGACCCTAACCTTCGCTCCGTTGGAGGCTGGTTGGAGAATCATCTCGTTGCCCTGACTCTACCGAAATAGAATGCTCTGAGTCGCTAAGAGGCACGGAGTGTAGGGGTTTTCGAGGTGCTTGTGTGAGAGCTGGGCTGCTGACTCGAAGCTGGGAGTTGTTTCCTGTCCGGACTTGGCGAGAATCATCACGGTCTCTGGGCCCGTTGCGCGAGCGCAATCCACAACCTGCGCGCTCAGAGTGATTCATCTCGAGAATATAAATATATATATATATATATATATATATATGTATTTTCTTTTCATCGCTGAATGGAAAGGGTAGACGAGGAGGGGAGAAGAAGTATGGGAGAAAAGTTACGATGGATAGGCGGGGAGAGACCTTTTTAATTCTGAGATCGCCGGAGCGATACGCCACCGCAAATCACACCGCGATCCAGACATCTCGTTTCACGAACATAGTGATTTAACCTGTCCTGGATCAGCACGCTTGTCTAGTCAAGCGACTGCTTCTTGCTTGTGAGATCCGAGATGTCAAAGTCCCGCTGCGCCACATCCACGCCATCGTCACGTCTCGAGCGCCGGTGAAGGCTATGTCACATCTCACCGCATAAGCTTATGACGACTTCTTGATTGGGGATATCTTTCTGCGCGACTAATCAGCATAAATTCTCATCATCGTCCAGATACCTGATATCTCGACTCCTAGACTGCGGGCGAACCTACTCCCCGATACCCCGTCTTGGTATTCTCCATCATCCTAACGACGTCCATGCCATCCACCACCTTGCCGAACACGACATGCTTACCATCCAAGAATGGCGTAGGAGCAGTTGTGATGAAGAATTGGGAACCATTCCCGTTGGGGCCTGCGTTCTGCATTTCCCGTGATCAGTGGTGGATAGGCGGGGGTTTTTGTTTATATGGGCAAAGTGACGTACAGCCATGGAAAGCAGTCCCGGTTCGGTGTGCTTACGCTCGAAGTTCTCGTCTTCAAAAGTCTTGGTGCCGTAGATACACGTCGAGCCTGTGCCGTCGCCGTTCAAGAAGTCGCCGCCTTGGCACATGAAGTCTTTGATCTACATATCGTCGTTAGCTCTGGTTCTGCTAGAGTTGTCTTCCAAACAAATGGTACAATTCAAGAAAAAGGGACTTTACAAAAAAAAAATAGGGGGGGGGGGGGGGGGGGTCAGAGAGTAATATGAGAGAGTAGGAGAGGAGGAATACAATTCGGTGGAATTTGCTCCCTTTATAACCCTGCGGCTTCCCTAAATGGTTCTTCGTCTCGCCCGTACAGAATTTCCGGAAATTCTCTGCTGTCTTTGGTACGACGTCTGCAAAGAGCTCGAACTTAATGCGGCCGAGCTTCTCACCTGCTCGAAATCAGTACCCAAGGCGCAATTTGACGCAGTGACGATATCACGTGATATGTAAATTCCTTCGAATTGGACGGAATAGTGTTCAAAAGGGGGCACATCCTGAGTTTGAAAGTGGGTACTGAATTTTCGTGCTTGATAGTATGTATGGGGGCAGGATTACTGACCTCCAAGCGTGATGTCGAAGAAGACCCTGCAGGGAGGTGAGCAAAGTGATCTCGTGACTAGATAAACCTCGAAAACTCACAGCGGGTTGCCTGACGCAGGGAGAACCGTAGGAGCCATGTTTCGAAGCTGCACCGACGCTGACCTGAATTAAAGCGAAATCGGATGACGAGGGAACGTTGAAGCTTTTCTGGTATGTAGAAGTCAGTAAGGGGCTACTCAAGTGCATTGGATTTGCCGCCGTCTCGCTTGAGGGGAAGCTAAAGCCTTAAAACCCGGAGGCTGGGATATGGCATTGCGAACCTTCCTTCCACTTCATTACTTGACAGATTCGCGAAGAAAGACAAGAGATAAGTTGTGGCTTGTACTGAGACCACGTCCTGCTTGGCATATGATATCGAGGGGTAGAAGCTTCAATGTCCCCGTTATATTTGCCGAGGCTGTCTGCTAGTGTTTGTAGAATTGGAATTACGGCCGGGCTCATTGGGTAGGTAAAGTGCGAGTTTACGAGTGGAGCCAAGCTTATACGGCTTCAAGAAGGTTCTGTGTGTTATGTTTGCCTTGAAAAGTGAATTGTTACCTCCTCTGTCGGTGGCATTGACGCTGTGGTCCTTGAGTTTGATGGAAATGAAAGTCAACAACTATGATCTCAGTAGCCCTCTCTGCACCCTATATCGTTACCGCAGCTGAGGTAGTCAGTTTAGCTTGATGGTCTGGTTCCCGACTATTGTTGACATCCGTCGGTCCAGAAGGTCGGTCGGAAGCTTGCCGACGACATACGTCGCCTAACGCCAAAGTCCCGAACATATCAGATGATGTGAACCCCTTATCTATTTGGCCAAACCGTGTGCCGAGGCGCATCGGCTGTCAATAACTCAAATCATTCTTCAAGTGAAGATGTTCTGTGATAGGATCAGCGGCTACCTCTGCATGGAAGAGTGGAGATGTTAGCTGCACAGAAGGTAGAGACACGTCTTCGTCAACCGCAGGAGCTTCTTCCCAATCCCTGAAGTGCAGTGACGGGAAGCTTGTTTAGGGTTTTCAATCCAGAAATTTTGAAGGCTTAACTATCCACCCTCTGAAGATTTTGAATGGGAAGATATGTGACATTCCACTCTGAGTTGAGCGAAGCTTAACACATGAATGGATACCTCGTCAATTAGACCTTTCAAAGCCTTGGCGGATATTCTACGGCCTTCAGGGGATCTTTGAGGAACTCTAATAGATAACCTCGCATCCATGAGCTTCAAGCCGTTGAAAGCGAAGATCTTGGGAACTGGAGCGTATGTAAAAGAACAATTTTGCTGTTCGTCCATTTTCTGCCACTATCAATTGCCTTCTCTTCTCATTTCTCCAAGGGACTAGGGTTATGTAGGCGTTTTCTGTGCTTTCAATATTTGCACGCTGGCCTGCTCGTGTTTGAAGTCCCCAACCAGACTGATTCTAGCGTAGAATAACAACATATGCGGTCTTTGGCAGCTGTCTGTTCTCCTCAAAGATAGCATAGATTCTTTTCCCCCCCCCATAAATACATATTAAGGAAGGGACCAAATTGTCAGGATGGAGAGACTAGCACAGCGGGTTGGTGTGGCTTGATGGTAATTCCTGTCACAGCTAGTAAGATATCATCACGTCGGCTCCCCCTCGTTGACAAATGCACAGTTCCGCTGAGAGATCGGTCGCATCGTGCCCCGTTTCTGAGGGGTCAAGAGACTAGAGCGAGATGAGCGAGATTACTTTGTTTACTGGCCATACCTCTCTCTACCTTTACCTAGGTATGATCAGCACAAATCCTGCTCGCTTGCCCTGCCCCTCTCCTCCTTCGTGTTAGACCTGGTCATACGTCGCCATCACTACATACATCTCTTACAGTCACAGCTCTCCCGAAATATCTCGGTTGTTTTCTTCACGGAGGAACTTACACTACTGGGCGCCTGCACCTGTAGTGCGAATGTGAATGCCCCAGCGCTGGCCGGACCAAAAACTCTAGCCACTGTTGCCGGCGAGTCGAACCCCCTCGCCCCCCCCCCCCCCCCCCCCCGTAGCTTATCCCGGTTATCGCCGCGCTGAATCCTGGTCAAGGTCAAAATCAACCTCCTTCCTTATTCACCTCCCGCCACCCCGGGGAAGGTGATAAATACAAACTCCAGCCTACCGACTTTTCTTGTCTACTTACCTCGAATGCTTTCAATACATACAGCCTGGCAATCCTAGGACGAGTGAATGGGCCGGCAGACTCGTTCAATCTGTCCGACATCAAAGGAAGCGAGCAAATAATCGAACCATTCCTTTGTTCACTCTGCCACTTCATCGCACCTCGCGGCAGCTCACGGGTAGCGGCCTTGTACCATCAAGATGGCTCTCCTCAATCGAGTCGTGGCTGAGGCCTCCCAAATTGTCGGGAGAGAATTGCGGAGAAGGAACCCTCAATCTGGAGAGATTTCGACTACTGCTCCAGCTTCGCAGACAGTATCAGCAACTCCAGCCCCAACTCAGAGCAATATGCCAAATAACCCGAGCGGGCCCACCAGCTCTCCTCTACTATTCTTTGTCGCCCTCGGGTTTGGGGTCGTCTTTACCAATTTATGGTGAGCACTCTTGACGCTCGATCTAGGTGCGTCGGAGCTGACAATTACAAAGGATCATCGTGGGAGTCAAATACTGCTTTCGATATAATGCTCGGAATCGCGCGCTCCGAAACGGCGAAGATTCTTCCGATCCGATTATCCTCGAGAACATGCCTACAAGACCTCATCGGAGGAGGAGAGAAAAGAAGCTTATGACCATGGATGAGGTGAATGAGCGATTCCCGTTGATGAAGTACAAGTGCTGGGTAGCATCGCGGGCTAGGGAAGGTCTCCCCACGGAGGGCGGGGTGACGGCACCACCCAGCAGACCAGCCAGTGTAAATGACAAGTTCGGGTTAACATTGCCTTCTTCGCCAACAGACATCAAGCACTCTGTCAACACGAGACCGGAAAGTGCCGCATCAAATCGGGACATGACTGTTTCTCCTGCCACGAAAAATATGGGAGGAGAATTTGGGACGGATACGAAGATCAATGAAAAAGACCCTCTTTCAACAACTGTCGAAGAGCATCACGGTCTCGAAGTCGTCCTTACCACCGCCGAAACCATCAATAAGCATCCAACGACAACTAGTGAGGACGAGGAAGACGAAGACGATCATATCCATACCGCTGTCCCTACGGAGCTTCTAACAAATCCTGGAGACTCTTGTGCCATTTGCATCGACACCCTCGAGGACGATGACGAAGTCCGAGGACTGACTTGCGGCCATGCTTTCCACGCTACATGCCTAGACCCATGGCTCACTGGCCGTCGTGCATGCTGCCCGCTTTGCAAAGCCGACTACTACACCCCCAAGCCACGACCGGAAGGAGAGTCAGAGACGGCTGAACGTACTGGACGAAGAAGAGGAAATATACCACAAGCGCCCCCCTCGGCATGGATTCCAGTTCGGGGAAACCGCCTCATAATCCCAGGACGCTTTGGTAACGAATCACAGCATAGATCTGAAGGTACTGGTCGATCTACTCAAAGAAACCGTCGACCTCGCCAGCATGTCACTGCTACCGTTACGCCTATCCATCCAGAAGATGGAGCAGCTGACACGGAGCAGAATGACACTTCCTCACGAAGATGGGTCCCTTCTAATCCTTTCCGTAATATGAGACTTCCATTCGGTCGCCGCGCTCCCGCTGCTCCAGAAGCTACCTCTACACCTTCTCAGCTCGAATCAGGGGTCGTCAGATGATCTACATGCCTTTTCATGCTAATAATCCTATAATACCTAATCCCAGCGGAATACGGATTGTACGAGGACATCCACCTTGAGATGATGAAATAATCTCCAAACACTTAGCCTCTACGTACACTACTTACGCATGCAAGCTACGATCTCTCCTCGCCATACACCGTCCATATTCTAGCGTTGTTCTCTCCACCTTCAATTTCCTGTCTATGTTTTGCGTCTTGTCTGTCAAATACTTGGTTGATCCATTCTGAAGCTGGGCCTCATTGCTAGGCTGGCCTGGGAAGGGAAACAAGAATATCAAACGGAAGAATGGGGAGACAGCGTTGGCCTTAGGGTCAGTAAGGGGTCTCCAATCGCAGAAACCCAAGCAGTCCCCAACATTATGCAGAGCATAGGATCGTGGACGTGGCTGAGAACCCAGGGAGGGTAAGCTAGGAGCAAACTGAAGATAGTTTACGACATGACGTGCACACGGACACCTGCAGCGACAGATCTTTTACAGATTCATGATCTGGTCGTAGAATTAGGTTCAATTGGATTGAGCTGCTTCTGTGCGCTTGCCGCACTCTGAATCAGTTTAAAACTTCGATGTTCCTTCTCCATACCTACTTTTAAAGAGCTAAGTGGCTTGTCACGCATCCTTGTCACCAAGGGGCACTCGAATCACGACGCTCATCCCTCCCTTAGTTCGAGCGCCTTTATTTGAGTTCCCAGAAGAAGCATGAGCAAGTCATCCGAGTCTCTCTCAAGCCCGACATTCAAAAGGAGGAGCCAGCCAGGAGCTTCATCTGATATCATCTAAGTCAGTGACTATCTCCTTGCTGGGCATGTGTAAGGTCACTTCTCGCTAGAAGTCTCGGTATATTCTTCCTTCATTTTTATCCATAAATTCGTTCAGCTCTCGAGTCTCAGACCTGCACTCAGACTCACGCCCACGGTCTTTACTTCAAGTGCATCCAGCCACACTGCCCACGTTTCCGCCGCGGATCTTTTCTACCACGCCCACCTTCCCTCAGAACCGGAAATATCCTCGCTCCGCATCCTCACTCCAATTTCCTGAATCTGCTCTTCCTAGACCACGACCCTCGACTCCCTGTTCTCGCTCGGGCTGGTCTTTAGCACGTTGACTTGTTTACGAGATCGCAACGAGAAAGTGAAGTTTCGGAATTCGAGGGTGGGGTTGGAGCTGGGGTGCAAATTCTAGACGGGGGGGGGAGGGAGTGGAGCTGGGAATAGTAATGATGTCGTGTTGTAGGGATTCGTGAGAGAGGCGAGAGCAAAGAGAAACTAGCTGAAAATTGATGAAGGATACAAAAGTCACTGGTGCGGACGTCATCGGGGACGGAGATGTGCAAGATGTCGATGTGGGCGGCCATGGGAGCCTGAGACGGGGCTCTCGTATGCTGCGAGGGCTACCTATGCTGGGTATGGATATGAATATCTGCCAACCCAGATCCACGCTCAGAGAGAGCAATATCCGTGCCACGATGTTCCGGACTACGGCCATGCCTCTTCCCTCCTTCCCTCTACCATCGCCAGCTCCGCCCGACTATAAACATTCACACTCGTGTTTCTACGGCAACTTCTTCTACATCCGTTAGGGTTGCAAATAATCTATGATTAACTTACGCATTACTTGAGCCTGCCACAGTACCAGTATCTCGCGCGTGCTGACGATTTGTTGCTCCTGGATTGCTGCCTGGAGCTGGGTGGTCAGATCAGTGCTGCTGAGCGGGTTTGCGCCGTAGGAACAGATGATGCTAGAGGCTGAGATCGGCTGGTAAGTATCATGTTAAAGAGGGAATGTGATTGTATCTATTTCTCGTGATTACTGAGCGCCGGATTGAATTTTCCCCGACCGATTGGAATCGAGGGACGGCGTTGCCGAGAGTTTGTTTTGATTCAAGGACAAGCGAGATTGGTTTGTTTGGTTGATGTTCAGGGACTGAGATGCGGGGGATTGAGATTTTTATCTTTTAGATGACAATGACCCGTTGAATTCGATGGTCGGTGTGATCGTGCCGTTCTTTGAACTTGGCTGCAGTCAAATGTGAAGCAGACGTGCAGTGCATCGTACAGTTCGAGTCGAGGGAATCGAAACCTTTAAGCCAGGCTGGTAAAATCGACAAATCTGAGACGCCTGTGTGACATTTGGCAAGGTCATTTGAAAAGCAACGTTGAGAGTTTATGAAGTATTTAGGAAATTCTCCAGCATACGACGGCAACCTTGGCGTATACGTAAGACCACGCATCAGAGGTATCTTCCTTTCTGAAACCTAGATCCAAAATCGGCTGCCTTGGCCAACATCTCCCTCTTCTGTCCATGGCCCAGCCGCCCGCCCAGCGCCATATCCTTCTCACGATCAAAGCCCCTCTTACTCGGATCATCGTCCTCTTCGATTTTCTCTCCCTTGCTCTCTTTCAACTTCTCCCGCTCTTCATACAAGCTCTTTCCTCGGTTCTTTTTGTTGTACTCTGCGATTCTCTTAGCCGTAGCCTGCTCCTCTTCCTCCAACTCTTTGCTGATCTCCTGCTTCGTACACCCTCCCCTACTGCCCGTAGCTGTGTCTCTCCTACCCAGAACCTCGTCTTCTAGGCGCTGTCGTTTCTCATCGGGCGTCTCAGTCCAGATTGCACTTATACCACTTTTCTCGGCTGGCGCTTTCGCACCCTTACCAGATGCGAATTTCCGGTTCTTAAGCTTTGTTGGATCCACCCGTCCCGACATATCGCTGTCTGTAGGAGGAGCTAGCATCCATTCTGCTCTTTGGGGTCTGGCTGAAGCTCCTGCTGCTACTGATTGTTCCTCCTCCTCCTTTTGCTGAGCGAACATAGCACTTTCTGCCGTAGATCCTGGGGCCGGTGGCAGGGAGGGTCCAAAATCATCATCAGAGTCGGAAGAATCGTCAGCGGGGTATGAGGGGCGTTCTGAGAGATTCTCTGGAGGTGGCGCGGGCCCGAGAATTCGTTTCTTCGGCGGCGTAGAGGGCTTAGATGGCGCTGTGGTAGATTTAGCTACTGAGGGTCCGTACTCATCTTCTGAGCTGTTGCCAAGGTCGAGCTCGTCTGGATTGCTGGTAGGGGGCATAGTTGGTCCCGAGGATTGTGGAGAGGGAGCTGTTGCAGCTTGGACTTTTCGGGGTGGAGAGTTGGGGGCCTCATCGTCGATGGAGCGTTTGCGCTTCGCTAGATGAGGTGGCAGTTCGGGGCCGATAGAAGGCATTTAGAATGGTCCTTTCTATGAAGCTTGATGAGGAGAGGTTTGAGTTGAGAGCCGCGTTTGATATATTCGGTATCTCTCGAGTCACTGTAAATATATGTAAGGCTAGTCGAAGCTATACCGCTCTCGTGAACGTAGCACCAGCGTGATTGGTGATCCAAAAGAGTCGTGTTTTTCGAACGTTATGCCTCTTGCTGATAGATTGACGCCGTAGAGAAAGACGAAGTGGAACCTGAGTACCCACCTAGGCGCTTATTGGTACCATGATACCCTGTCCCTGAGCTCGATCCCGCCCGCCCAGAAGGAAGCGAGAGCTTTAGGCCAAGCCCAAGCCCAAGCCCGAGGATTGTAACTATCAACTAAGTAACGACCTCGAAAACCCCGGCGTTAGCACAATAATCTGGCCTTAAACTGCCCTGGCTCGCCCTACACATCGATCTGGACAACTACTCCTTTCTGACGAGGTGCTGAGGTGGCAAGATTCCATGAGTGGAGAGCTCGCGGCGCATCAACCTATTGAGAGGAGTGGAACCATGAACCGATGAGCTCCTCCTCTGTGGAAACGGATAGCGGCGCGGAGGAGGTTACAATTGACAGAGATGGTGACAATTCAGGACAATGTACAACGACAGAGGATGGGATTGGTATATCAGCTGCAGGGCGGCTTGTAGAGCTGTTGGAGGAAGCAAGAGATGCCGCTCCAACCTCAGAACAGCTGGGTAATGGAACGAACAGATACAAAGTCGCGCCGCAGGTAGATAACACTGCTGCTGAAGATGAATCCTTGGATCATCCCCCTCTCAGAGCTGGAAGTCCCGTCGAATCCTTACAATCAGTTCCGGATGATTCTCCTTCGGTCCAGGTAAGCTACGTATCACAAAGGGAGGGTAGCTGTTGACTAAGTATAGGGCTCTGTACTATCCTCGCCCGGTGAAAGCAGCATACTCCCATCAGTTGCCTCTAGACCTGGTCTCGAAAGCCCAACCCCCTCATTCCGACCATTCGACAGACGCTTCCAATCTCACCTCTCAGTCTCCAGCCTGTCCGCACCCCGCGCGTCTTCGCCCTTCCTCAGGACACACTCTCGCACTGCTTCTCTAAGCAGTCAAGTCGTACCTGATCCCGGAGATATTGACACACAATCCCCGCCATGGGAAGTTGTACGATGGACGAAGCTCAAGAAGATGAACGGGCAAGCCTTTTCTGAGATTGGCAAACGAAACTTTGGCGTGCCAACGTGTATATCAGTCTCTGCATCTATAGTGCTGGGAACTTCTAAGGGAATAATTTTAATCTTTGATTACCATCAAAATCTCAAGTCAATAATAGGACCAGGCACCAAAGGTGAGTACTCAATCTCACATTTTCACTGGAGACGCTGATAGCTTTAGCCGTGGAATCTGGTGCTGTTACGTCTGTTGCAATCTCCGCCGATCACCTTATTGTTGCCGTTGGACACGAAAATGGAAGCATTTTCACGTGGGAAACTGCCCGAGCAGCCCGCCCCTTTTTACACATTCCAAGTCTTGAGCCAGGTCAAATGGTGGATAGGAAGAGTGATGGACACGTTCCGGGTGTTGCGATCAGACACTTGGGGTTTTTGGGAACTCGACACACAGCTCTTGTTTCAGCTGATGACCGAGGCATGGCCTTCTCACATCTCGCTACCAGGGGTTTGGGTGCTGTTGGCCGGACTGTCAAAACTACTCGGATACTAGGGCGGTATCCCAATGATTTGCCTACGGCAGGAAAAGCTAGAAAGCCAAGCACAGTACTGGCCTTTGCGCCGCTCCCTCTCGGAAATGTGGAGTGTGGAAGTGATGCGTTGGGGTTGACAGCCATGCTCACACCTTACCTGCTGGTCATTGTGTCCACGACCCCTATAGCTCAAACACAACACAAAGCAGCGCGACCGAAGGAATTAGCCGCGCACAGTGCATTGAGTGGATGCCTTGCTTGGTTTCCAGCAGTCAAGTTGAAAGTAAGGGATCCGAAGACTGGCAGTGATGTGTCCAGAGTAAAACTGGTATACTGTTGGTCAAATGTCCTTACTGTGTTGGATGTCGATGATGTTCAATCCTCAGATAAAGACAAACCCTCGAGTCTCTCTTTCAGGCCTCGGAGTCGTTGGAAAGCAGAAGAAGCAATCGTTGCTGTTCAATGGCTCAGTCGGTCTGTCCTGACCATTTTGACCATTACTCAGCGACTGATAATTCTTGAAGATGGTAGTATGCGAATGACTGAAGCTTTCGACCTTGCCGGCAAGCACATCTACCATCAAGACCTCTTTTCGAAGCAGTTGCATACATTGGTTGAGCAACTCGACGAGGAAGATGAATCAATGCATGGTGTTGTGGCTGACGCCTTTCACATGAGCTTTAAAGCTTATAAAAGTCGGATGTTTCTATTAGGGTTCAATGATGTTTCGATTGGAACTCTGTCGAATTGGGCCGATCGGCTTATTTCATTAATGGAGGATGGCGACTACATTGGAGCTATTCACCTGGCAACTTCTTACTACACTGGAGCAGCGGATAAGTTGACAATTGGTTTGCCGGAAGACACGACATTGAGGCATTCCATGGTTCGAGATAAGTTGACGGAAATCATGACTGCTTCGTTGAAGTTTGCATTTGGTCAGAAACAGAGACGGATTGTCTCTGCGGATAATATTCCACTGAAGGATCTCGCTGAAGCATGTTTCGAGGCGTGTCTCAGCATCGAAGACCTTGATTTTCTCTTCGATCAGGCATATGAGTGGTACGAGGATGGAGACTCAGAAGGAATCTTTCTCGAGGCGCTGGAACCTCGCATACTCGAGAAAGAGATCACTGTTATACCGCCGACCGTAGTGAAAGCAATGGTAAAGAATTACGCTGCCAAGGGTCTTGAAAGTCGACTTGAAGAGATGATTTGCAATATGGAGACAACGACTCTTGACATTGATCAGGTCACGACTTTGTGTAAACAACACAATCTCTACGATGCGCTCATATATGTCTGGACCCAAGCCCTTCATGATTACGTAACACCTCTGATAGACCTTTTGGCGCTTTTGATGCCCTTGGTGCAAAACGAGGATTACTTTACAAACCGTAATGTCATGGAGGATCCTATTTTCGGTGTGAATGCACTGAAGATGTTTCCGTACATGTCGTACACCTTCACTGGCAGAGTGTATCCTACGGGTGAATCTCTAGGTGAAGAAGAAGCACTAGATGCTAAAGCGGAGCTTTACTGGTTCATATTCTCAGGAAGAGCCATATCATGGCCAAAGGTAAGAGGGAAACCGTTTCTGACCCAACCAACATTGGCGCACGAGCCCTCATTTCCGTATCTGCGGATGATTCTGAAATTCGATGCTCCGAGCTTCCTGAGTGCCTTGAACGAGGCTTTCGAGGACTCGTTCTTGAATGATAGCCCCGAAAGAGCAGTCAATGGGGGTTCAAATCATAATTTATATGAAGAGCACGTATTTGGATTGTCTTTCAACCGCCAGTACGTTATCACGATCTTGCTTGAAGTTATGAACCACGAGGACTTTGCGTCGGAAGATACAATCTACCTCGACATGTTCATTGCTCGTAATCTTCCTAAGTATCCCCAATACTTGCTGCTCTCTGGAACGGTATTGCATAAAGTTCTCGCAGGCTTATGTGACTATCCTGGCGAGGATTTAGTGGATGATGCTCAATTAAGTGCTGAGTATCTACTTTCGGTGTATCATCCTCCAGACACGGAGGCTTTAATTCCGTTATTCAAAAGAGCCGGTTTTCACAGAGTTCTTAAGAGCATTCACAGGTCAGACAAGCGGTTCGGCAAGCTCATTCAGGCGTACTTTGACGATCCGGAAGATCGCGAGGCTGTCTTTGGATGTATAGCCGACTGCTTAAGACCTCGCTCGGGGTTGACAAACCGACAGATTCGAGATGTTCATGAAGTCATTGAAGCACATGCGAGCGATCTTGTACATCTTGATGCGATAAAAGCTGCTCAAGCGATCGATTGCTATGCACCTCAACTTCATCAAAAGGTTCTTTCGTCGCTGCCAGACGACGCCGAGCTGCAGTACATCTACCTACATACCATATTCGAACCGCCAGTCAAGGACACCGAGGAAGTAAAGCCACCATCGCACTCGCAATTCACGGAAAGATATGTTCAGCTCATGTGCAAATTCGACTCCTCACACGTGGCAGCATACGTGGAGCTGGTACAGATAAGCGATCTGCGTCTCGAAAGTGTTCTGCCATATATGGAAGAGAGCGGAGTTATTGATGCTGCTGTGGTGTTAATTGCACGGGAAGGGAAATTACACGAGGCTATGGATCGACTGGTCATGCAATTCAGAAAACTTGAGAGCACATTATTAGGACTTTTGAGCCATTCGGCTGAAAATGGGCAATCGTCATACGCCAGACAATCGATCGGAGATCTCTTAGAAGCCTTACAAAAGTACACCAATGTTGGAATATGGCTGTGCCGAGATCATTCGAAGACCGCATCGTCACGCGCCTCCATTTCTCCAGCTCGCCGAAAATCCTCATCAAGGGATGAGCTACTTCTGGATGAGTCTCTTTGGTTAAATCTTATCGATGTCACCGTACAAATAACACAGAATCTTTCAGCAAGCTTAGTTGATCTTGAAAGCACTGACGATGTCGATCACGAGAAGCTCTTGTCTCAACTACGCACTCTTGTACAACGAAGTTTCACTGCTCTACTGACATCGACATCTACTCCCTCGCCTTCTAGCGCAAGCCTGTCGTTTTTAAGAATTTTTCGAGCATTCCTTACCCGAGCCTCAATCTCTTCGCCCAATTTAAGCGACCTCCGAGCTGTCCTCGCCGCGATTTTCTCTGCTTACGCATACGAGGAGAGTATTCTCAGTCTAGCGAACCGCCTTTTGGAAAAAGATCTCTTTGTCAATGTGCAGTCTGCTACTGCTCTCCGGCAGAGAGGTTGGAGGCCACGCGGCTCCACCTGTGAGGCCTGTGGTCGTCGAGTCTGGGGTCCCGGTGTCTCTGGAAATGTGTTTTCTCAGTGGCAAGAACGAGAAGAACTTGACGAAGCTCGTCGCAAGGCCCGGAGATATCAACAAGCTGGGAGAGAGCTCGCACGAGGCAAAGGCAGAGCGCATGTGCAGAATGTTAGTGAGGGCTTCGCAGTCCAACGGTCAAAGGAGAAGGGTATAGGAGTCAGAAATTATCTACATGGAGATGGAAACGGAGATGAAGGGGATAGTCAGCTGTTGGGCCAGATGAAGGTTCAGCCAGATTTGGGACCACTGGTCGTGTTAGCCTGCAGACACGTTTATCACCAGAGTTGCTTGGAGAGTGTGCAGCCTGACAGTGCTGCTCAAACTGATGGGAGGGGTTTCAGATGTCCGCTTGACGGGTAAACATGAAGAAAACCTTATTTATTCAAAGAATTCTCCCTTCCTGTTGCTTCCAAGTGTCGAAGCGCGTACGGCAACGAAGCTCATGAAGATTTGCATCTATCAGTTGAGCGCGACGTCGCGGCATCTTAGTGAATGGCAGCAGCCGCGCGCGCTTCAGAAACGCGGCAGCGGCCGTCTCGTTCCCTTGACAACGGGCTCATTTAATCAAGAGCCGATCATCTCCTATTAGTAAACAAAATTACATGCTACTGCAGGGAAAGAGACATCGCTACAATCTCAAGAATTATCCATTATTAAATCAGTACAAACAGGGAGGAGTTGACACTAATCGTGCTACAGTCGTAAATAGCCTGACACAGTTCTGAAACCCTCGAGTGATTCTCGCCCTGGTCCAGCTCGTACCGCTGCTTAGCCACCGGGACAAGCTAGCGAGCGCATTTTACCCGTATTTGTGAATGCTTGGCTCCTTCTCTCTTCCAAGAACCTCAAGTCGCAATTCATCCCTACAACTACTATCACTCCCTCTCCCTAATTTTATAAATTTGTGATTATTGCAAACAGATTAATTCAATACTGGTTCCTTCCACAGGACGATTCACGCATCCGGTTAAGACAACGGTGTCTTCTGAATATTAGTCCTAGCCCAACAGTCTCAACGCGTAACCAGACGAAGTATCCTTGCGTGCGGAATTAAGATGGTGACTGTCCTGGGGAGACGAGATATCGGTGATGACGATGAGTTGGATTTTTACGAGGATGATGACAGGCGCAGTTTCTGGTGGACCAGAGTACGTGGTTGCTGGCTCAGGGGTTAGTGGTTTAAGACACTGATTATATGGCAGGAAGGACAAATCGTAAGGTGGTTTTTATTCTTTGGGATGTTATTCTTATTCCTAGCATACATGATCGGTGGCTACATACATGCGAAGAAAAGGATCAACAAGGGTCTCGCGCCTCTCGCATATCATCGAGTACGCTCTCTCTTGCCTGCCATTCGAGCAGAGCTAATACTTCATAGTGGCTCCTAAGCAGACGGGACCGAGCAAGATACGACCCCATGTACCAAAATCCATCCGTCTACTACAATACATATCCGCAGCAGAACAATTCCCAGTATGGAATGTACCCAGTACCACCACCAGTTTACAACCACGCGGATCTGCCACCCACATATCAACCACCGGCCGGCGCTACCAAGATTGATCCCTCACAATGGCGCGCGGAACCAACGAGACGGCCAGCGGATACAATAGGCGAGCCGTCCCCAGCTTACGAAGCTCCTCCCGGACCCCCACCAGCGGCTATTAACGCCAGTCACACCGGTACAAGCGCCGTGAGCAATAATCCATACAGACAGTGAGGCTAGGAGGGGCAATTTTAGTCAAAGGGGCTGTTGGCGCCATCAATTGTAATGCCAGATGTTGATAAAGCAGTCCTTCTTGAGGGGTAATACGGGTAAAGACCATTAACACTATCAGGAATAGATAAGTCAACAATGTGCGAAGCTCATAAAAGATTCATCCTCTCTTGCGATCAGCAAGAGAGCTCACTTCCTCAACCCAAGTCCATAGCATCCGGATCGTCGTCCAGGTGTCCTCGCACCATCGGTTGGGTAGGCTCGTCCATAGCCTCCAGCCCTGGGTTTGAAAATCCATGAGCACTACCAAATGAATCCGTGCCCTCCATCAAGCTCTTGCTGACGTCTGTGTCCACATGCTGAGCGTTGCCTTGCAGTTTCTGCTCCTGTAGTGCTCTAGCCCTCGCCCTTGTCTCTATAACAGCTTTCCTCACACTGTCTTTCTCCTCAGGAACACTTAACGAGCTCGGGATATTATAAAGCACCAACTGGTTATTCATGCCTGCCAACTCGCCCTGATTATTTGCAAGAATCATAGGTGGAATTCGGGTTTCTCGGAGGTGCTTCTTGATATCTGGGAGGAAAACTAGCTTGCCGTCATCGGATTCGCCGCTATCTGAGAGTTCGGCGTCGAGGTCGTAGATGTAAACTTTGTGCTTCGTGTTGTCTAGTTGCATAACATCGTCATCTGAGCATCTAAGGGGAGATCTGGGTTCTAAGGGCGCAGTAGAGGCAGTAGGGTGTTCAACAGGTACATAGAGTCTCTCGCCATTGCGCTCTGTGTTTTCCTCGTAAGCACACCCTTTTCAAAAGGAAGATTTGAACGAAACCTACCTAGATTCAGCAAACTCAGACGTTTGGATAATCGCTCATTGTCTTGAGCTTCCGCTTTTCTCTTCTTGATCTTGCCCGTCGCTTGGAAGCAATCCATCATCTCCCATCTCTCCTTAGACCGTGCGACACCTACCCTCCCTTCCAAAGAAAGCCGGATTGTCGCAATTGAGGGTCAAGCCACACTGGAGGAAGCCGAATATCGCGTATTACACGTATCGGAACAGACGGAAGAGAAAGAGGGCGCTGATGAACAAGTTCCGTGGTTGCCGCGGTAGAAGTTTGGGAGGTTTGCGACTGAATCATCCCATGCGACTTCGACGGAATTCTACCGAGCCTCAAAAGAAGCGATTTACATTTCCTTGCAGCTGGCGCGCAACCCACATCCCACCCCGCACACTCGGATCTAGAAACTTCTCGACATTTCTCGCAAGGATGGCGCAGGAGAAGTGGACTGCTCCGGTGGTTCGAAAGACATTCTTGCAGTTTTTCGAGGGCAAGGGACATACGGTTGGTATGTAGCGGGGTAGTTCGGCATGGAGGGTGAAGCCTTGGGCAAACTCGACGGAATCGAGAGCAGCTCAATTGAGGATCGAGGGTGTTGTTTATTGTCTTCTCTCTTTCTCTGGGAATGTTTAGGAGCAAATAGCTAACGTATCGTGTCTGCAGTGCCCTCCTCATCGGTCGTACCCCACAATGACCCCACGCTCTTGTTCACAAATGCTGGTATGAACCAGTTCAAGCCTATCTTCCTGGGAACAGTAGGCCAGACGGATGATTTGGCCCAGTTGAAGAGAGCTGTAGACACGCAGAAGGTATATTCATCGTGGTTGTGGCTATGAGAGAGGGGCATGCTGATTATTTACAGTGTATTCGTGCTGGAGGAAAACACAATGTGAGAACAGATTGCTAGCGAACTGGGTGCAGACTGATGGAATCAATTTCTAGGACTTAGATGATGTTGGCAAAGACAGCTACCATCATGTAAGCAGCACTTCTTCACCCTCTGATATGTGGCTAACATGAGTCAGACTTTCTTTGAAATGCTGGGTAATTGGTCATTTGGCGACTACTTCAAGCAGGAAGCAATTGAGATGTCCTGGGAACTTCTTACCAAAGTCTACGGCCTCGATCCCGATCGTCTCTACGTCACATACTTCGAGGGCGACGCTTCTGCCGGGCTGGAGCCAGACTTGGAGGCGAAGGAGTTGTGGAAGAAGGTCGGAGTCGCGGGTGATCATATCCTACCAGGAAACATGAAAGATAACTTCTGGGAGATGGGTGATCAAGGACCCTGCGGACCTTGTAGTGAAGTTCACTACGACAGAATAGGAGGTGGTCGAAATGCTTCCCACTTGGTCAACATGGACGACCCGAATGTTCTCGAAATCTGGAATAACGTTTTCATACAGTATGACAGACAAAAGGATAGTTCATTGAAGGCTCTGCCTGCAAAGCACGTCGATACTGGTATGGGATACGAGCGATTAGTGTCAGTGTTGCAAGACAAGTCCTCCAACTACGACACTGATGTTTTCTTGCCACTTTTCATCAAGATCCAGGAAGTTACAGGAGCAAGAAAATATACCGATAAGTACGGTAAGGACGACGTTGACGGAATTGATACCGCATACCGCGTTATTGCTGATCATATTCGACTACTGACATTCGCCATCTCCGACGGAGGTGTGCCGAGCAATGTTGGTCGGGGATACGTTGTTCGGCGAGTTTTGCGGCGTGGTTCCCGATATGCTCGAAAATACTTTAATGCTGAGATTGGTAGCTTTTTCTCTCAGATTCTGCCAGCTCTGGTTGAGCAAATGGGCGAGCAATTTCCTGAGATCGTTACGAAACAACAAGATATTAAGGAAATATTAGACGAGGAAGAAGAGGCATTCGCCAGAACGCTGGATCGTGGTGAGAAGATGTTCGAGAAGTATGCTGCTCATGCTATCAAGAGCAACTTTAAGAAGCTCTCAGGTGATGATGTTTGGCGATTGTACGATACGTTTGGGTTCCCCGAAGATTTAACCAAGATCATGGCAGAGGAGAGAGGTCTAGAGACGGATGATGCCGAAATTGAGATTGCGAAGGAGAGAGCTCGTTTGGCCAGTATGGCCGTCAAGGAGACATCACAAACATTCGCCAAATTTGATGTACATCAAATTGCGGAGCTTGACAAGGCTGGTGTACCGAGACCGAATGACGATGCTAAATTCACGAAAGGAGATTGCACCGCCAAAGTCTTGCGTATCTACGATGGCAAGGATTTCTTAGAGTCAACCGAGGGCATCGAATCTGGCAAGTCACTCGGTGTCTTGTTAGACAAGACAAACTTCTATGCTGAGCAGGGAGGTCAAGTTGCTGATACTGGCAAGATTCTTATTGACGGCGTTGCGGAGTTCAAGGTTCTTGATGTACAGGCTTACGGAGGATATATCGTCCACAATGGCTACCTAGACTATGGTTCTCTGAAGGCTGGAGACGAGATAATCTGCGAGTATGACGAAATTCGAAGACAACCTATCCGCAACAACCATACCGGAACACACATCTTGAATCACTCTCTGAGAGAGTGTTTGGGAGAGGATGTCAATCAGAAAGGCTCGTTGGTCGATCAAGATAAGCTGAGATTTGATTTTTCTCACAAAACCCAAGTCAGTTTGTCTGAACTGAAGAAAATTGAGGATTCGTCAAATGCGTATATCAAGCAAAACTGCGAAATTTACACCAAAGACGTTGATCTTGATGTTGCTAAGAATATTGAAGGAGTACGCGCCGTGTTTGGAGAGACATATCCCAACCCTGTCCGTGTTGTCTCTGTCGGTGTTCCTGTCGACGAGCTTCTTGAGAACCCAACCAATCCAAAATGGAGAGAAGTCAGTGTGGAGTTCTGTGGCGGAACCCACGTTGAGAAGACAGGCCTCATTAAGGATCTTGTAATCGTGGAGGAGAGCGGTATTGCCAAAGGAATCCGACGTATCATCGCCTACACTGGTGATGCGGCTCACACAGTTCATCGGGAAGCTATTGAGTTTGGAAAGAGGATTGAAGCTCTGGAGAAGATGCCACATGGGTCTGAGAAAGAAAATGAGGTCAAATCAGTGCAAAACGACTTGAACCAACTCACGATTGCTACTCTGACAAAGGATGAGCTGAAGACCCGCTTTGCCAAGATCCAGAAGGAACTTCTAGATGAACAGAAGAAGAGACAGAAGGCCGAGGCAAAGATGGCGCTAGATACTGTTACTGGTTATTTTACCAAGAACGAGGACAGCAAGGTGTATGTTGGCAAACTGCCCATCTCTGCTAACATGAAGGCTATCACCGAAGTCATGAACCACTTCAAATCCAAGGCAAAGGACAAGACCGTGTATCTCTTTGCCGGTAACGAGACTGATATCGTTCATGGCGTCTATGTCGGCACTGTAAGCGTTCTCTTTGATGGATCTAGATCTAGCGCTAACGAAAGCAGGATTCCTCTTCCAAAGGTGTCACTGCTGAGCAATGGGTTGCCGCAGTCTCCGAAGTCTTGGGGGGCCGCTCTGGAGGCAAGGAGCCTACAAGAACAGGACAGGGCACTAATCCCGGTAAGATTGACGAGGCCGTTTCCGTCGCCGAGAAATGGTTCGCCGAGAAGGTGAAGCTTTGAGGATGAGATGTTATACCCGTCGTTTCACTTACAAATGAGTTCGATATCTCTTTAGTTCGGCATGTAGGGCAGCACCTGATGAGAGCCAGACGGACAGATTGCCATAAAGGGCTTGACTATCTCAAAATTCCTGCCTATGATTCACATTTATTGCTCTTGGCAAATCTTCGGACTTTGAAGTGATAGTAATAATTGAATGTGCGGATATATAGGCTCTTATCCTCATTCCCGGATTCACTCGTGAAGATGATAACATCTAATCCCGCCATCAACGTGCTGTTTTTTTTTCGCATGCAGATACTGATTTCTAGCAGCCACTATGTCAAGCAGCAATTGCCTTCTGTGAAGACACAACGGACTAGCAACAGTATAATCTTCCTTGTTCAAGTAGGTCTTACAGCTGATAAGTGCTGAAAACAACTTGCCTCAGATAATTCAATGCCATTAAAACGCAACATGATCATAAATCTCAGGATAGGTCGAAATCCCGTTTGAAGTGACTGCATGCTGTCAAGTTGAAGCTGCATCAAGTACATACATGCTCAGATATGACACGCTGGCATGGGGCCACCGCACAAAAGTGCCGCCTCCACATTCAGCTACATACTGGATTTTTATTATCAAAGATCGAAACCGGAGTCAAGCCGTTAGTGCACATGAATTCAAACGTACTAGAACATAAATTGAAATTCGACCACGCCATCAAGTTCGGGGGTGTGACGAAGTGGTATCGTGTTCGCTTTGCATCGAGGCCCTGACCTCAAATCAACTGCGAGAAGCCCTGGGTTCGATCCCCAGCTCCTCCAATTACTTTGATACCTATGGTGTCACTCGTGGCTTAACACTTTTGCTATTCACAGACGATTGTATGACAGACAAGTTCTTCAATTTCGCAATTTGTGGGGTTGTGGATACCTCTTGGTTTTTACTTCGCTTAGCTGTGGGCTCGCTTAATATAATCCTGCTTGTTTACTTACCCCTATCGTCATTTACAGCTTGCGCATTCCACGCCTTCACCGACCTTCTAACACGACTATTAAAGGATATCGTGATGCGAATGGTTAAATGGGTGGTATTCGACTAAGATGTAGCTTGTAGTCGCGGCACCCGGAGACAACCCCACGATGGAAATTCCTGGACAAGTCAATTACCTATCACAAATGGGTATTGCTTTTGACGATCTCTCAATTCTGCAAAGATGGACATGTCGCTGGTGGAGGGCCAAAATTCTTCCTGCTCTAAGCAGAGAAGAATGTTATCAATCTGTAGCGTGTAATCTAGTGCGCGCCCACAACAGGATTTGGAACCTTCTGATACGACCAAGTGGAATAAGAAGCAAGGGAATATTAGGTTGAACTTACGATTACATGTACATCTTACTCCATCGCTGGTTCATAACCAGGGTAGTAGAAAGCTACCTGCACTACTCATGATAAAAACACAATTATCATACCCTTGTACTCTTCACTACAGGCCAAACCAATATTCAACTATCCTCGAATATAGAAAGGCACTGTCATGATACCTTAGTCTCTTACTCTTTCTGTAAGAAAAGGGGCATGGAACCCTCGTTTGCAACACATTCAAACAAACTGGTTTCTTCGTTGTTTCTGACAGCCTCCATCACAGACTGCTGCGAATCTAACCCGGGCTCCTGGGTTCATATTCAGCAAAGGGTCTGTCAAATTCGGTATCAATGGCAAAATTAATGTAAGTTCCGGATCTGGATGTTACCCTGATAGTGGTTATCATTTGCAGGTCGAATCCTTTGGGGAGAACAAATACAAACAATAATAACTCAGCCGTTAGAGGATTGTTTCTAAATGCCATTAGTTGCTAGTTCCGAGGGCCAACAATCCGATTGAAGAGACGCCAGCCTGATTCACGCCCGGAAATACTGAAACAAGTATAGCTATCGAAAGATAGATAGTGAATAACCAAGGGCATTAATGGCGATTAAGAAACATCTACGGGGCTTTAACCAGCTAACGCGACAAGACCAGTAGGTATTCTTGGCCCATCCGACACGATATAGGCGTAGGAGCTGCACCCTTTGCTTTCCCAGCTAAACGCCGAAGTCTACATAATACTTGACAAGTATTTTCAGCGAGGGGGCTTGCATCTACTATTCCTCCATCGGAGATCGAGTTGTACGAAGCCATTCTGGTTGACGATATTGGAGGAGTATGACTCGGGCTGGAGAAGAAAGAAAATGGGGATGGAAGCAAGAAAGATGGCGAAAGCGCTGAGAGGACATCAGCACACTTGCGAAAACTCCCAACAACCCCGTGCGCTAAACCTGCCAGGTTCGTGTTCAATCCTCCCATTCTCCGGGACAGAGGCAGAGAATTTACTGGGAATTTGTACGAGACGGGTTACGCAAATTTTTGGGAACTGCGGGGAAAGAGCTAAAGCAAATACCACAAATACAAGATCCAAGACCAAGGTTGGAACGCCTGAAGTATACATCACATTTATGCACGAAATTTTACTTTGAAATGCCCATATTACAAAGTGGCCATCGAAAGCTCTGATATGTTGCTCATCAAATTCTCATCCCAGAAGATCGTCCAAACCGTTTCCGTATTGCTGTTGCCCTTGTGCAGGCTTCTGGGTTTGGACAGAGGTAGAGTTGTTCGAGGAACTTGTGCCCCAGATCCCGGCACTGGCTTTCTCCTTTGCTAACTGTCCGAGAGCAGGACCGGCAGTGGGTGTGCTTGTCTTCTTGACGCCGGCACTGGCCGCGGACCAGAGAGATCCAAAGGCATCTCCACCAGCAGGCTTCGCGCCACCAATCGGAGGCTTGACACTTGAAAGTGCTGATACTGGTTTGGTGGTTTGTGAAGAAGGTGCTTGTACAGAGGTGAAGTAGTTTGGCTGGGAGCCTTGATACGCGGTTGGCCGGGGTGCTTGTTGAGTGGCAACTGGAGGGGAGAAGGCGGAGTAGTTGATAGGTGTATGGCTTGCACTGACTGTTGGCGAGATAGTTGAGAAGCCAACCAAGTCGCTCAAGTTAGCCGCCTTGGGAGCCGAGACTGGTTGTGGAGAGGAAAGTTGGTTGTAAGAAGTGGCGGTAGCCGTTGGTGCAACATTAGGTACAGATGGAGGTGCTTGCGTGAAGGGAGCAGCAGATTGAAAGTCGTCAAAGTCATCATCGTCATCTACGGTATGCGAAGCTGTCGGAGCCGCAACAGGAGCAGAGCTTGTTGGTATCGGGTCGTCGAACGAAAACAGATCAACCTCGGGCTCCTTCTTCTTGGGCGGTTCTGGTTTCTTTGTAACAGGTTTTTCAGAAGTCTTTCGCCGGCTCGCAGAAGAGGAAGAAGCCTCGGCTTGTCTCCGAGGGGGTGTAGCAATTGCTCCTTCGTCGTACTCATCATATTCTTCGAATCGGTCTCGGCCACCTGCACCAGAAGTTCCGCGGCTACCAGTATCCTGGAAATCACTCGATTGCCCACCAAACCCGCCCCCATCTCCGTAAACGCCGCCACTGAATCCTCCATACTCTCTGCTGTTGGCACCCCCGGACTCTTCACTCCCGAATCCACCATATCTGCTGCTGCTGGATAAGCCTCCCCCCAGCCCAGCTCCACCTTCAACACCTGTATATTTGTTTCTGGTCGCTCTAGCTTTCTTTCTTTCTGCTCGGATCCGTTCAACATCGCTGAGAAGTTCTGCCAGTTCCTTGGCCCTATTGCGAACGTTAAGTCCCTGATCTTTGCCGTTCTGATCAATGAAATGAAACTGTCTCAACATCTTGAGAAGTGTGAGATGAGACCGAGCATCGTCAATAACACGCTCCGAGCCGTTCTTGATTAGGAATTCTAATAATTGGAGAGCTTTGTAAATTTGTCTCCATTCCTCTGCTGCTTTCTCGGTGAATCGTTTGTAAATCATTGGCATGATCTCATTGAGGAGTTGGCTAAGAAATTATAAGTTCTGAATCCAGAAAGGTAATGGCATACTTACTAATTGTATGTGCCATTGGCAATCTCTTGCATAACGCTGGAGCTTGCGCCCTGTCTTACGATTAGAATTTCTGGTATATTGAAATGGAGGCTTTTGAAGGCCTTTACGGGGCTGGAGACCAGAATTCGCGAGAGTGTACGTACCCAAGGCTCATTATTCGTAGCTTCTCTAACTTTGGCTTCCATTTCGGTGTAATTCATCACGGCTGAAAATCAATTGTGAGCAATACGGACAGCTGGCGTATTCCGAGGACCTACCATTCTGGACCTTGCGCACACCCGCCTTCAGATCATACAAGGTCAAACTAGCCGCGGCCTCCTTCAGACTACTGAGATCCATAGTTGCGGTATTTTATCAAGGCTCGAGGATGTTGAAATGATATGCATAAGAAGTGGTGTCCTTCTGGATGCTGCTTAACAGATGGTGCGGACGGGCGGGCCAAGCATATGGCGGGTCAAAGTCACGTGAATGCGAAACAGAAACAGAAGAGATGAGTGCATCTAAGGGGACACAGAAGACAAGAAAAGAAGAACCAAGTTTCTGCGTCAGACTTCAGTAATAATGTGTCAACACGCGAAGACATCATATATTCGGGGGTATGTTGTAAGTGATGAGCTTCGTAGAGCCAGCTTAGTCAACCCCTGTCTGCCCCTAGTTGGGAGCGAGGCGGTAAAAAAAATAAAATCAAAGCATTGAACAATTTCTCCTCCATCAATCCATCCAGTGCTGATTCTGTAACACACCCAGAATCGCCCCAACCCTAGATCTCATTCATCAATTCATCAATTCATCAATCGTGTTTTCATTGTACATCACAAGCCTCTGATCTCCTTCCACGTTCTTCCAGACAGCTAGCTCACAGCTTTTGTTCTTGTCCAGACCAGGTACGCAGTATACTTCAACTTTTTCTGAATTGCACTTTTCCTGTCGGCAATAGAGAAAGATTATGGAATCCTTGCTCCGATAGGGGCGCTGTAGCAATACACACCAATTAGCTTGTGGACAGGTCTTTGCTGAGGAGCTTTCTTTATATCTCTTTGCTGCAGCTTTGCTGGGGCTTCCTCAGCCGTCAAAATACCTTCTACAAGACTAGTCAGTACAAGCTCAGCTCCACGAATTTCGCCTGAGCAAACAGGCAGGCAGGCACAGGCTCTTTATTGTCCTGTCTGTTCCTCTCCCTCCTTCAGGAACTTTGAGCCAGTACTCTCAGAGGGCACATCCTACCTGATGAACTTGGACGAAGCATGAGTTTGGGACTGGACTGGCCTTGGACTGGTTCAGAAGCAGAGCTCTTCGAACCTCCAAGATTTCATACCAGATACAATCCTTTCACAGTCCGAGCAACCTGTCTCTTGTCCTTCGATCTTGTCTCCATGTCTCCATCCCTGAACACCTGCATACCGCATGGCCCGAGGGGCAATAGCAACGGCAACTGGCCAATCACCCGGCCAGAAGTGGTGAATTCACAGCTAACTCGGTCTGGCCTAGCGGCTCCGTCACTAACTACTAGAAAATGCCCCGCCTCAATCTTCGACCCCTCCATTCTTCCCCATTCGCAAAACCCTTCATCAAAAAACCAACTTCTACAAGATACTTCCACGCCACATCCGCAAACATGACCATCAAGACGTGAGTTTCCAAGCCATACGTAGTCTATCCTGTCGAATACTGACCAAAATAGCTTCTTCGAAGTTTCCTGGGAGGGACCAGTCCTCGATTCTTCCGGAAAGCAGACCTCCAAGGTTGAGGGCAAGTCTCGAGTCTCAGTTCAACCCCACTCCCCCCTTCTGCACCACTGATTATAGACATCATTATATGTATCGCTGAACTTCATACTACATAATAATTGATGGAGCAATCACATCTTGGCCTTATTATCATATTCAGCTTCGTCTGCTGTTGATGATCATGCTGCGATTGACCTACCCCAGCTCATTGGCGCTTTGCAGGACATGGGCTGACTCTCCGCCTGTAGAGCAAGCCGGCATCATCAAATTCAACCTTTACGATGAGGTAGTGCCAAAGACCGTCGAGAACTTCCGTGCTCTCTGCACTGGTGAGCGAGGCATCGGATACGCTGGCTCTACTTTCCACCGTATCATCCCTCAATTCATGCTCCAGGGAGGTGATTTTACCCGTGGCAACGTGCGTACCTTCTCTCTACAGTAGTAGTACGGAAGCTCACAATGACATAGGGCACCGGTGGCAAGTCCATCTACGGTGAGAAGTTCGCTGATGAGAACTTCATCCGAAAGCACACTAAGCCCGGACTTCTTTCCATGGCCAACGCCGGACCGAACACGTAAGCATTGACATCAATGCACGACCCCCTGTACCTAAAAGAGATAAAAATAACAATTTTGTTTCTACAGCAACGGCTCCCAATTCTTCATTACCACCGTCGCTACTGGGTGGCTTGACGGAAAGCACGTCGTTTTCGGCGAGGTTGCCGACGACGAGTCTTTGATGGTCGTCAAGGCCCTCGAGGCTACCGGATCCGGCAGCGGCAAGGTCAACTACAACAAGAAACCAACGATCGTTAAATCTGGTGTCTTGTAGAGTGGTTTTGCGTGATAGGGGTGGCGAGTGCAAATCATACTCGAGATATAGCCTGATGATGCGATAGTGCTTCTCTTGCATGGGCTTGGCAGGATAGGTCAAGGGGACGAAAAGTTAATGAGGAGTCTGAAATGACACCGATTTTCTATATCACTCTTCGTGCACTGATGATGATTGGTTATCGTGTCTCTCGACTTGAATCTGCCAGGCGTACCAAATTTTTGTCAGAACTTTACTCGAATTAGTATCACATTGATGATTGCCCCCTAGCCACTCATGGGTGGATTGTGTGCTTCATATACTTTCCTGTCAAGCCGTGAACCAGCATTACCAGCGACAGCACTGACTATGCTGTCCAATTATTCTCGTTCCGCCTCAATCATGAAGCAAATGAAGCTCTGTATGTTACAGTTTGAAGCCGGTACGTGTAGATGATGTTTTACGCTAGTATTTTTGCAAGAACGTTTTGGGACTCTCTGACTACGTAGTAAGCACAGCCTTCCAAGCTCTCGAGGCTCAGATCCCAGCCTAGTGATTATAGCTAGAGCTACTCGTGGTAGAGAAAACGGCTTTGCTCACCAGTCTCAAATTTCAGGATCAGAGTTCAATCGCCGAGTTCAAAAGAAACCCATTTGTTGAACACTTAACTCGATTGTATGGGATCCTAAGATCTCTCACCACTTCCCTCACATGTTCCCTATACAAAATTTATTTCGTATTGAGAATGATCATCGTGCTCTCGTGCCTGTGTGACATGCAAGCATATTTTTCCTGGTATTATCCCAAACACGATATAGAAGCCCACCCTCCAGCCAGCAGGCTGACCACGCTATGCAAAGAAATCAAGTTGTACCAAGTTGCTCCGTCCTATTCATATGCACAAATACCTTCTTCTTTGGCACCCCAAGCAAGCAGACCTGTCCAGCCTCTCCCAAACCAAACCCGACCAGCTGCTTCTCATATGTTCAACCAGTCATTGAAGTATTCGCAATTGCTCGGCCCAACCGGCCCGCCATCTTCACACAGATCAAAGACAGGACATCTTGCACACGGCACCTCAGTCAGCAAACTGGTTCGTTCCTCTTCCTCCATCAGACTCTTCCTCAGCGCCCTATAGCAAACACCCTCACCATTTATCACGCGGTCGATCCGGTTATCATAGCACATGATATCTAATAGCTGCTGAATGTCACTCGCCGATAACGTTTGCGAGAATATATCTGCGTTCTCCACGAACAGCGTCAGCTCGTTGAGCGTCGGGTAGCCCTGATAGTCTGCCGGCATAGGCAACATAGCAGCGCGCTTACGCCTCCTCAAAGCAGCTTCCCCATCCTCCTCGACTCGCGGTCCTAGACCCTGCGCACGCGCGGCTTTGATCTCTTCCGGCGTCATTTTAGTGTGCAATTTCTTCGCCTTGGGATGTGCGATCTTGGACTGGTAAAATGTCCGCTTGCGGATGTGCTCGAACAGGACTCGCATCACGGTATTGATAAACTCCTCGTCTAGCTCTCCGTCTGTGAACCAAGGACCACCAGTTGCTCTGTCGGAAGGCCTAAGCGAGGAGAGGATGTACATCTTCCGCGTAGGGTGCTCTACGGATTTCATCTCTGAGATCATGTTTTTGCCTTTCAAGTGCTTGATCGCGGATTGAAAGAGGGATTCGTGGAGATTGGTTTTCAATTTTATATTTCTGGACCAGGCACCGTCACCGCCGGCTTCGTCGATCTGCATGTACACAATTTCTTGCTCTGCTGTGAGACCGCGGTATCTTGACAGTGTTAGTTATGCCATATCATAGCCCTTCTTTAATCGAAAGTCCCAAACTCGAGAGCGAAAGCTTGCATTGGCAATTCTATGACGAGATAATTACCGTTTGGCTTCCTCCACAGTCCTTAGTTTCCATGCAACACCATCCGCATGCACGACTTTGAATAGCTTTTCATCGAGCAGCCGCTGCACGACACGCAGCAGAATCTCGACATCGTCATGCTGCTGCATAGCATCCAAATCTTGGATATCGCTCTGGCGAAAACTAAACTTGGGGTCCCGGTCATTCTCGTCCCAAACGGCGAGACAGCCCTCGTAGACGGCATCCTTTAAGGCTGTCATCATAGCTGCGTCGTCTGGTGCGCTGGCGGACGCCATGGTATGGGAGTTTCCTTCGCGGATTATGTGGGCGGGCTACCGATGAAAGATTGACATTGGGTGATCTGGAGATGCTAGAGCTGGGTATAGAGAGGAGTGTTGAGGTACTGATGGTGGTCTGGAATATCGGCGCGGTATCATATAAATTTCTGGACGAGGCTGGGACGCGCTAGTATAGCCTTGCCACCTTTGTCGGCTGCACGCTTTTCTACCAGTTCATTCCTCTCTTTTCACCTGTACATGCACCTGAGATACACCCTTGTTGCCGCAAACTCCCTTGCAAAACGAGCTATGGGCTCAAGTTTTCTCTTCGCGATATCGCCTTCAAGTCGTATCGCCTGACGAAACTCTAAGATTGATATGAGATAGATGAGCTGGTGGAGTCAAGATCTCGTCCACGGCTTCACAAATTTCGGGCGTCGGGATAGACCGTAAAGTCGGCAATGCTCTCGAGGATCGACCATTCAGCTTGGCTGCTCCATAGGCCCCTCATGGTCTCAATTACCGCGCCGCCAGCCTCATGTCTCCGAATACCTGTTGTAGCTTGGCCCACAAACGCGCCTTTCCAACCGGGTCTCTCCCCGGCCCAGTGGTTCTTTATGAGATAAGTATTGCGGTATCTTGTGGATGTCTCGGTCGTCCATTTGGCCTCCGGTTTCTTTTACCACGAGCTGAGACCAATATTTGGCTCTGAATTGTTCCGAACCGCAACAGGTCGGCTATCAATTAGCGAAGCGCTGCTCCCCTCAATAAGCGATCCCCTAAGGATCAGATCTAATTGGCCAGCTCAGCGCGTGTCACAACAACCAGCTGTATCAACAAATTATAGAGTCACTGCTCTGATCCATGACTTAGATTTGGCTCATGGTAAGACTCTCATCTCGTTGAATACTTAAGATGACTGGGTCCGCTTGTTTGCTTCCGTCTCATTATATTCAGTCATCTCATCGTGCATCTTCGAGACTGTCTCTTTTTCTGCTCTTCCCACTGTTTCATAATTACATCTCTTTGAGACTGCCTCCTCTGATACGTTATCACCTTGGTCTTCTTTTTACTCCCAGCTTAGCCATTTTCGTGAAAATCATTTTTGATCACACGCTTAACAAGCCGTCACGGCTATCGAACCAACGTTCGTTCCCTACATCGAGCCGGCTATCATCGACGATATTCTTGACAAGCCTTGCACTTAATTGCCGTTCTTCAAAATCTCTCGAATTTTCCAGGAAGCTGCATCTTCGATAGAAGCAACTCCTGAGAAGCCCGAAATTCCCTAGACGGAAAAAGGTCCCAAGCCTCAAAATTTGTAGCTCGATCTCTCTCTTCGGCTCAATCCTTACTTCCAATCCGACACAAACTCATTACAGTGGACTTCACAAAATCACTTGCAGCATTTATTTCACCTCGGTCCAAGCTCATTCGACCGGAGTATCATCTCAAGCCACTTCAGTCTTCACCCCCGCGTAAAACAAGCACCCCGACCCCATCCTTTTCAGTCAAAACCCAGTCCTCACCAACTTCTCGCTCTTCAAAATGCCAGGACCACATTATGGCGCCCTCGGAGCCTCTTGGATCGTTTCGCGTGCCCTGCAAATGGTGTGCCTCATCACGATCATCGGGATGTGCTCCAACTTTGTCAACCTGATGGTCAACGCGGACCAGAAGCCCGCTGATGTGATGGTCAGCACCATCTCTGTCGTAAGTCTTCCTGCAGGCCGCTTTGTTCTCACACTGACCGTTCTCAGACTACAATCGCGGCCCTCTACATCATCGTATCCTACATCCTCTACTGGGACTCTCTCCTGAACTTCCTGATCCCTACCGCACTAGACGCAATCCTCCTAATTGCCGTCATCATCGTCGCCGTCACAGTCGGAAAACCACTCTCCTACCTCGACTGCGCCGCTCTTCCTGCTTCCGGCGGCAGCTCATCAGAGTTCCTGACGTCCGTAGGTAAGAATATGAGCAAGGCCAATTACTGGGTCTGGGCCGGTGCGACCCGGACGACGTGTTTTGAGATGAAGGCTGTTTGGGGATTGAGCATCGCGTTGTGTATTTTGTTTGCTTTTAGCAGTATGGTCAGTATGCTGCTTTGGAAGAGGAACAAACCCGTGGCGCCGCAGAAGGATGCCGAGGGCTGAACTCATTGGCCGGAAATTTACTGGGGTTGACTTTTTGTCTTTTCTTGGCGGGGCGGATGGTTTTAATACTGGACGAGACTGGTAGATTGGCCTGACTGACATGGAATACTGGGAACCGGACTCGTTTGTTTGAAAAATAAGTTTAGCATCGAGGGTAATAACGCGGAGTCTTTGGCTTGGACCTAGGTCCTAATTATGAGCAGAAATCGTTGATTTCCGTCTCTCTCCGCAAATTCTTGCTTCATTTTCGAATAGATTTCTCAGCTGTACTTGTCAGCGACCTCTCCATGGCAGCTTGAACTTCAAATCGTCGGCGCACTTTCTACTCTTGGTTGGGTTTTGCAACTAGACTCAGGTGTGCCAGCCGTTTGATATAATTCGCTGCGGTGAGTAATTATGCCCACAGTTGCGGAGAATCGAACAATTCGGATAATCTTATAGATATGCATCGTTACATGCGAGACTCAAAGTGCCAGAGCTAGTACGTTCCATAAATCAAGCTGATCAACTTCGCTTTTTGAACAGCTTGCAGCAATAAAAAAAACAGACTGTTTCATTCCGTCGCAATGCAGTGAATACTACGCTAAACCGAGCAAAGACCTAGAGTACATCGATTAGATAACATCTCATCATCTCATGTCATCTTGTGTCCGTGGAGTTATTGCCAATCCTCTAATACCCCGGCCAAGTTCCAAACACCATCCATGACTTGCGCCGCGGGACTTCCCCCCATCAAAGTCAAGCAAGAGGTTGCTGCCTCTTTACCTACTTGTACGGATCACACCAGCAGCGGCCAGCTTCTGAATCTTGACGCGGATACCTGGGTTTCTCATGTGTTCTTGGAGAGCGGCTGGATCGCTTTGAGCTTGTTGGAGGATGCTCTGCATAATGGGATCTTGCATGATGCTCATAATCTAGGGGTGATGTTAGCTTGTGTTATCCTCTCATTCTTAGATATTTAGAAATTACCTCTGGGTCTCTCTGGATTCTCTCTCTAGTTTGCTCCTCGGTCTCGTTATCACGCGCGCTGTACATGGCGGAGTATGCCTTTTGTTGCTGCTGTTCGATCTCCCTTGCGTTGGCCTTCGTGACATCAACCTCGGAAGCCTCCGTGCAGACATCAACACACTTGGAGTACTCTCTCATGCCAAAGTAAGCTTGAGCCTTGCGCAGGTATGCACGGATGAATTTGGGGTCCTTCTTAATAGCAGTGTTGCAGTCGTCGATGGCACTGGGGAATTCCAGTAGCTTGATAAAAGCTGCGGCTCGGTTGCTGTAGCCTCTTGGGTCCTCTGGTGCGCGCTGTATCATGTCGCTGTATGCTGCTACGGCAGCTGGCCAGTCAGATTCTTTGAACTTGGCATTTCCAAGCTCGCGGGCCTCTTCTGCCTTCTCTGGGTCGATGAGCGCTAATCGAGCTGCCTCTTGCTTTTTCTTCTCAGCGGCACGGAGCTTATTTACGGTATCTGGAATCCTATGCTCTGTAAGAGACTTCTTATAGTTCTCAATGGCCTTCTCAAGGTCTCCCTTCTTCTCATAGGACGATCCAATACGGCCGTATGACTTGGCAATCATCTTGAAGTCTGCATAGATTTCTCTGCCTTCCTCAATTGCCTTCTCACAGGCCCTGATAGCTTCGTCGTAATCTCCCTTCTCAAAGTAAGCAGCTCCAAGGTTGTTGAGGTATGTAATATCTTTGTATAACTCCCAGGCCTTGGTGTAGTGTGAGATCGCCTCATCAAAATTTCTCTTTTTGTAATTTTCCGTGCCCAGCTTCTTCTCTGCATCGGCAGCAGCCTTAGCTTTGGCCTTCTCAGCCGACTCCTCATCCTCCGGCTCTGGGGTTGTCGCCTTCTTGGGCTGTGGTACCTCGGCAGAAGCTGGCCTTGCATCCGGCATTGGAATGTCTTCTTCAGCTTCCCGCGGTGCCGGTCCTGGCTCACCAGCTGGAGCACCACCCATCATGTCCATATCTACACCCATGAGAACACCGAGGACTTGCATCATTCGAGGATCGGAGAACATAGCCTGAGGGTCGCCGGGGTTGTTCTTGATCTGTTGAAGTTTCATCATAAAAGATGGATCGGCCAAGAGCTTGCTTGTCTTCGGATTCGCGGCAAGCTTTTGCAAGAGTTGAGGATCGTTGAACATACCTCCGAGGCCCGCAGAAGGGTCGCCGGTGATACCGTCTGATGCTTGTCAGAGTCTCCCCATTTGTTGCGATGGATATGAAGCCTACTATTCTTTGCTTCCGCATCTATTGCGCGCTTGACAGACTCAAGCCCTGACTTGTTCTGAGCATTACTGGGGTCTAATTTCAACCCTTCCTCATACGCATCTAGAGCTCCAATTAAATCTCCCAAGCCGTGCTTCGCAGCGCCCTTCCGTCCCCATCCCTTAGCCCAGTCAGGCTTGATTTCAGTTACTTTGTCAGCATCGGTCAGCGCCTTTTCGTAATCTTTCTTTGAAGCATACGCAGCAGAGCGATTTGAGTAGAGAATGTGATTCGTAGGCTCGATGGCAATGGCTTCTGTAAATTTGGAGCTACATGAATTTTAAATATCAGCTTGACTACATCACTTCGCAGAATCAGAAGCTTTGAGGTATTGTGTTGAGAGATAAAACTTATTCGAGCTTGCCTCATGAGAAAAAGTAAACAAGAGGGGTACCACTTACATGGCCTCGTCAAAATTCTTCTCCGCAATGGCTTTATTTCCCAGAGCTTTCAGTGTTTCCGCCATGACGAAATTATTGTAATAGTAACTACAACGATATGCTCAGGTCGGGACGATCAGATTATATGGCGAAAGTTGTAGCGTGCCCTGGTATCCAACTACTGCTTCTAGAGGTTTCCTTCCAGTTTCTGCCACTTTCCACCGACTATCACGTGGTAACCAGGCAATCTGCTCCACTGGCTGTACAATCGTGCACCTTAACCAGTCCTGGCAACAAACCAGTTCAAGATGAAGCTCTCATGGTTCATTTTATAACCACTAATGATATCCCGAGGCGCTACACTGCAGATGATAACTAAGCTACACTCTTCACTGTTCTGTTAGTATCAACTTTTATCCCGAGTCACCAAATATGTCAAGGATGCTTATATTGTGACAGCTTGCTGCAAAGCTTTTGAAACTCATGTTGACCTCGGACGCATTAATCTATTTTCCTGCCTCCGCCACTTTCGGCGAATCTCTCCAGGACGATAAAAGAAAATTAATCGCAAAGAACGCAAAGTCTCCAGACCGAGTTTTAAAGGCTTGCTCAAACCTCGCAACGCTCAATGTGCCCCTTTAACTCCGGTTTAAATGCTCACAATGCATTTTGTGCAATTCTACTTATAACCTCTTAACATCGGCGGCTCTAAGTGATGCCGCGGGCGACATGGTCGAGCCAGCTTTATCATGGATCGAAGAG
Organism: Diplocarpon rosae; assembly: GCA_032760415.1. Classification (NCBI taxonomy): domain Eukaryota; kingdom Fungi; phylum Ascomycota; class Leotiomycetes; order Helotiales; family Drepanopezizaceae; genus Diplocarpon; species Diplocarpon rosae. The sequence continues at coordinate 871,580 of JAUBYV010000007.1, read as the reverse complement.
ATGGCCGTTGAGACAGGGGTCTGGGCGCCTGATGGGGCTGGTGTGTTGCTCCTTGTAGGTGGTGCACTTCTGTTATGTGCCATATGACTCTTGACAAGATGCCCGGCTCTGAGAGCACTGCATAGTGACAGCTCTCCTGCAAGGACGGAAGCGGCAATAATACGTGCGAGCTTGCGAGCATTATCACCTGGGTTTGTAGGATGTGACCCTCTCACACCGAGCAAATCGAGCATAGCCGCTTGTGGCTCAAGAATAGTACCGCCGCCCAAGGTGCCGACTTCTATAGAAGGCATTGAGACACTGATCTGAAGGTCACCGCGAAGACTGTATATCATTAACGTATATCCTGACAAGTGGAAGAAGAGCAGCATACTTTTTCATAAGTGTAATGCAGTTCGCGCTTTCAACAACCTGGGCAGGATCTTGACCGGTAGCCAAGAAAATAGCAGCCACAATGTTAGCAGCATGGGCATTAAATCCACCCATAGCTCCAGCTAAAGCGCTGCCAACAAGGTTCTTAGCAACATTCAGTTCGACTAACTCATCCACGTCAGACTTTAGGACCTTGCGGACGACATGTCCTGGAATTAAAGCTTCAGCAACTACACTCTTGCCTCGGCCGTCGATCCAGTTGATAGCTGCAGCCTTCTTGTCTGTGCACATGTTTCCAGAAACTGATATGATTTCCATATCATCAAAGCCAGCCTCGGTCGCCATGATATTAAGGGCATATTCCACACCCTTTGAGATCATATTCATTCCCATGGCATCTCCAGTAGTCGTTTTGAAACGAGGGTATAAGTATGTGCCCGCAAGCGAAGTCTTGATTGATTGTAGTCGAGCGAATCTGCTAGTAGAATTGAAAGCTTTGGTCATAGTCTTTTGTCCAACTTCTGAATCAAGCCAAACTTTGGCTGCACCTGCTCGCGTGAGAGACTCGAATGCTACACAAGGACCACGAGTCATTCCGTCGCCAATCAAGGCAGTTGTTGCTCCACCTCCAGCATTAATAGCTTTAGCCCCTCGGCTAGTGCTTGCGACTAAAACACCTTCGGTTGTAGCCATAGGGATAAAGAAGCTTTGACCATCAATCACAATAGGACCTGCAACACCAAGAGGCAGAGGCATGTAGCCAACAACATTCTCGCAGCAGGCGCCCAACACACGATCAAAATCGTAGTGTTCGTATGGAAGTAAGGAGCTTTCTAAAAGGCTTGTTGTCTCCAAAGTAGCGGCTGTACGAGAAATAATCGATCTTCTGATCTTCACAGCACGTGTTGTATCGCCAAGGGTCTTCTCCAGCGCATAGCCGGCAATCTTGCCTTGTAGAGACAATTCTACCAATTCCCTGTCGCTGAGTTGAGGCGCTTTCTTATCCTTCAGCATTTGCTCCATCTGAGCTTGCGTTCTGCGGAGCGTCGGCTGCGCATCCGCCGCAGCTTCTAGCTGACGTTTGCGCATTATCAGTCCGTCCTCTTCGTCATCCGTGGTTGCAGGTGTTAAGGGAGGCATATTGTCTCCTGCAGCAGTACCAATAGCCGGGAGTCTTGGAGGCTGCGTTGAAGCAGAGTCGTTGAATCTCTCCGCGCGATCGAGTTCTGCTACATCAACAGCATGATGTGGAGGCATCTGAAGAGGCTCTTTGATACTCCACCTGGCGGCATTAAACAGGTATCCATTTAGTATCACACTCAATGCGAGAGCGAAAATGATCCACTTTGAAAGAATGGGATCTTCAAGACTCTTCAAGAGGCTGCCAACGACACGGCTGCTCATGCCATAACCTTGGTTTTCCGCAGACACGGCCTCGAGTGACGGCTTGCTAGCCATGCTTCCATAGTGAATAGATGGGTATTCCAGTTCATACTTGATCGGACTGAGAATTGTAACAACGGTCGATTTGCCGGCAGCCTTCGCGAGCTCAAAAATCGAATCAAGGCCACTGGACGCAACCTTGAAGGGATCCAGAGGCGGCGGCGCCATGACACTGGCGAAACTTTGTCCAGAGAGTCCAGTGACGGTTGGGGCTTGGGCATTGCTTTTCCCGCTCCGGAAAGGAATCGTGCAAAGATTGAGAATATTCACGATTACAAAGCCAGAAACCATGAGGACCTTGAACTTTGGGACACTGCTATCTCGAACCTTGCGGCCAAAGATGCTGGTCTCGTTATGTCCGGCCTTGTCTGCTTTTGGCCATTCATCGCTCTGAGCGACATTCTCGGCAACTCGGTGGTTGACTCCGTCATCCTCCAAAGCTTGGCGGAGTGCAACATGGCGTTTAATTCGATTTATTTCCAGTTTGATGCTTAGAACAGCAGTATAGAACGTGAAAAGTAGTACGCAGTCGAAAGCTAGAATCCAGGCGGCCAAGAAACAGAATTGTTGTAAGCCTCCCTGTACACCAGATGCAGCTCCAGCTACCAGGATGCAAATTTCGATCGCATAATCTCTGACAATTATGTATCCCTTCTCGTTGATGGCGACTTGCACAGCATATTGAATGGAAGTCGGCGAGACGCCATACTTTTGATCCAAACCAGCGAGCTTTGAACTATATTGTGGCTGAGTTCTTCTGGTATCAAGGGCGGTAGACAAAACGGCCTTTGTCAAGATGATGGCTTTCTCGAATCCAATAGTTACGACCAAGAATGGAAGGCCTTCAGACAGTAGTACCATGTTCAGTGGAACCCCCATCTTGGTTGTGACAATGAGACCGAAGAGGAAGGCAAACACCGAAGAGAAAATTGTAGTCGCGAACAACCAAAAGTTCGAACCCATACGGCGCATGGAGACAAATAGTGACACGAACGTCAAGTGCATAGAAATATATCCCAAGACCATGATAATAATGTCCAGAGTCTCAGCATTCTTGACAAGGTCCACGAATTCAGTCCATGCATTCGAAGCCCAGTTTCTCAAGCTGCCTTTCCCAGAAGCCTTTGTGGCCTTCATGATCCACATTTTCTGCTCCTTTGCAGGCTCTGCTTCAAGTCCTTCTTGAGCGCTCTCGTCTGTCGGCAGTGTGATTGCATTTGGAAGCTCCTGAGCTCTTGTAAGAAACTCAGCTGCTTGATAAATAGGGACAGAATATGCCAATGCCGTATCCTGGGAAATTGCAGAAAGCGGATTCGATGTTGAAGGAAGTCTAGTAACAGAAAGATTTTGTGGGAGAGGTACAGTATGTGGTAGAGGCGCACTTTGTGCAGAGGAAGTCGCCAGAGAGTCCGGGAAGACGAACGTGAGCAGAGCCAGGTGATCTGCGTTCTGTGGAATTGGAGATTTCGCATCTGTCGTCTGCCATTTCCAACTAGTCTCAGATCCGACCCTCAATTGCCTACTACCCTCAAGCAAGGATGCCCAGTCCGCGCTCCCAAGTGTATTAGACTTGGCTGAATCAAACAAACTTCCTTCCAGTAAACCAATATATGTTGTGCTGGCCAGAAATGCCACAATGACAATTGTATGTATGGGATGGAGACATGCTCGACGAGATAGGGTTTGCAGAAAGGGGGTGACCTTTTTGTTGATCCAGATTGGCGTCGCAGGGGTGTCTACTGCTGTAGCGCCGCGGGCCCTTGTGGGCAGAAAGAGAGTTGCTAGTAAAGAGCGAACCATTGTGTTGAAGCAGATGAACGCTCAAAGGTTTCTAAGAAGCCATCTACAGGTCGTTGGCAGGGTTCTACTACTATTCATGATTAGCTTTCTGCCTAGCAATTACTTTCCACAACTCCGATCCGAGTCCATTATCTGATCGAGGCCTGAAGAAAGCTGGAGACTGCGCTGAATAATGCCTTCTGTGTCGAGTATACTGACATGCCAAATTTCCTTCCATGGCAATCCTACGCGTCGCGAAACCGGTTCCTTATTTAGGAGATCATTGCGCAAACTCGTGTAGTTGATCTTGCTAGAGAGGCCTGGCTTGGTGTATACGCAAGTAGTCTAGTCCAGTTGCGAAGGAGGTTCGAGCCCGAGGATGTCGAAGCAGAGGAAACAAATTGGACTTACTGCTAGTTTGTGCGGCAAGAGTTTGGTCTGTTGACTATGACGGTGAAGTACAGCCCCGACACTTGCAAAGCTGAATCCAACTCAGAGACACAAGCTGCTGACTATGTGCGATCTGAGTTTTGTGACTGAATCAGATGAAAGTAGGATCCAACGAGGGCGGCTGCCTTGGTGATAGATGTAATATAATTGTCGCTTGGGGGCGAGACTCACCGTCACAATCCTCTGCGCTAGAATGGCGCTAGAGCACGAAAGTGTTAGCTCCTGCACATTGACAAAGAGCCCTTACCGAGAACAGGGCAGCTGAACGTCAAGGTCAACACTCAAAAAGCCTTTAACGACAATACTAAGGCCTTTATGGTGTGGAATTCTCCGCGGCGAATATCGAACATAGAGCACCAGAAATGTAGACTTTTGGGATTGGCAGATTTGAAAATGGAATCACATAAACATGATTGTAAACCTCTGTTTCTTTAAATAGTAGATTTGTTGAAATGGGGCGCGCTACAATGAGTTTTATTACCTAGGGTAACCCTTTGATCTCTCGTGACCAGTGGTTTATTGACCTCCAGTAGCAAAACAATGTATATACGGGCACAATTCTGATTTTGTAGCAAGTCATTCTGCTACTGAGATGTATGCCCTCCTTTAATCCCCTCTGGGACAAGTTTCGGGATATTTAGCAAATTGGTGCAAGGTGTTGAATTGTTCTCCGGATCACGGTTGTCTAAAAACATTTTCGGCTTTTGACCAAGCACCTAGCAATCGCAATCTCACCTTTGGAAACTCGATTTTCTTATCAGTCTCAGCTTCGACCCATACGCACCCTAAACTGAGCAGACCGTTAACTCATGCTGTTCGTTTTCTCTGCCTTTCCTCTAATTTCGTGTCTCTTATTTCCAAGAAGCAAATAATCAAGTAGCTGAACCTCGGAGGCGCAGCGCTATCGAAGTTGCTGCGTTCAGCGGGAGCAGCCAGGCCAAAAGAGTCTCCTGGTTGAAGGCGATTCCTATCCCATGACCAAGCGTGAGATACTCGTGTCTCGACACTGCAGACAAGCTGACAAGAGGAAGACATTGAAGTTGAGGCTCCGTAGCGAGCACAGCCAGTAAAGAAACAGCAATCCAACATTTCAATATCAAAGCACGTATTGCTTTTTCTGCACAGCGGTGTAGGATACGTCGTGCCGCGTAGTGACAACAACATCTGCACCTATTCAGCCATTCTTTCTATTGGGAGGCGCCTAAACTATATCGTTCAGGCTCCTTTGAACTCAACGGCTTGTGAGCGGCCCAGGTTGCAGATCACCCCAAATCGCCTTCATTTTTCTAGCTGTACTGCACCTACAGATATCTAACGAGATATACCTGCCCGGTCCATCCTCGAGACTCTGTTGCAGATTTCCGGCCTTCATAACAAGGATAGCTTGTGGCCGCAACGAGTATGCGGTGTATTGACATCTCTAGAACTCCTTAACGCCATGACTTTTCAGCATTAGTCGCCAGCCGAACAATTGAGGCACTCAGTAATGCCTCAAGGCCAGGGAGAATCCATTAACATCCCTCCGTATGGCCGACCCGGACTCCAGACACAATAACCAACCCCTGAGAGCCGTTTGCGAGCCATTTGGCTCTCAGAACTCGTCTCGCCCAACTCTCTTCACCTCCTCACTCTCCACGCCCACGACCCCGATTCCCAGCCCTTCCAACTCCCCACAAACTTTCTCCCAATTCCCCGCATCCACGGCCCTCGTCCCATCCCTCACGACGACAGTCGCGTAGCCTTCCTTTCTCGCATCTACCGCCGTAGCCTTCACGCAATAATCAAAAGCCAAGCCCACAACATACACATCCGTAATCCCCTCCTCCACCAAGGCCTCCGCCAACCCGCTGTCACTGCACCTGGGGCTCTGTAACGGGTCATAGAATGCGGAATACATCTCCACCTCCCTCCTTTTCCCCTTCTCAACCACCCTATCCAGTTTCTCAACCTGTAGTTCGGACACGAGAGCCGCGCCGGGTGTGTCCTGGATGCAGTGATCAGGCCAAAGGCGGGACTCATAGCTTTCGGCCCTGTTGCACGGGTTGAAGATGGTTGTCGTGTCTACAAAGGGTCGTTTGCCAGCGTGATTCGAGGCGAATGAGATATGGTCCTGGGGATGCCAGTCTTTGGTTGCGATCTTGAGGATGAAAGGGAGGGAGAGCAGCTTGTTTACGACGGGTATAATTTCGCGGCCGTTTGTGACGGCAAGAGAGCCATTCTGTTGATCTAGATCAGCAAATACACTTAGAAACTCGTAAGTATGAAGTGGGGAATACAGGAGGGGGGTAGGACGAACTGGAGGGCAGAAATCATTCTGCAAATCTACGATAAGCAGGGCGGGTCTAAAGTCAGTTGCCATGTTCGGCGGGCACCTGATAGTTGTGTATTAAGGCTTGACAGGCTGGTGAAGTTGAGCAGCTTACGGTAGCTCTAGCTAAACCACCCCGCGGCATCTGTCCAATGCATGAACTCCAACTCCCCAAATAAGTACCCGGGTAAGTAGTCAAGGGAGGTAACCTGGATGACAAATCGGTCTAACGTCTAATGGCTCACTGCGGTACATATCTACTCAAACGGGCTGGGTCATTTTTGCGTTGAAATTTGAGTGCATCTCAAAAATTAGCTAGACTCACTTCCAGTCTGTCGGATTGACCGACATCCTACCCCGCCAAAGGTCAATAAGGCATTTCGACTGCCTTGCCTTGCCCCACAAATACTTTAAACAGCTGTCTCAACCTCATTAATTCTCATCTGAGCTCATACATCGCACCATCCAAACGTGCCACCCCATCATAAAGCTTGTAGTAACCTTATATGCACCATTCCCCGCCATTTCACCCCTGTAAAGCCTAAGTCGAAAGTGTGATGATACAGAAGGCGAAAATGAAAATCGAGAATTTTCCTGGTCAGGCTTACACTTCCCGGAAGTTTGTGCGAACAACTGATTATAGATGGGTATTGGGGGGAAAGCAGACCAAAAGCGCATTCATATCCCAGTAGAATACCAAATTTAGCCCCCTGAAATTAGTGCCCGAGCACCGAGCATCCCCTTCGAGCTCATGGACGCAAGGCATATCTATCTCAGTCAGATGAGTCATCTGTTGAGTCACTATTAGGACTCGAAGGTTGCTTGATTGCGATTCCCAACCTCGTATCTGGGAGGGTCGCATTTGCTGACGTATTTAATCCGTCCTCTGTCTTGCGAGTCTTCGCTTCCATACTGCGTTCTCGGGCATCCTCCTGCGAGCTTGAGAGTGTAGGCGTATTGACAGTAGAGCCGCCACGCTGGCCATGATAATGAATCACTTGAGGTGGTGGCTGTCCCGCCGGCGTTCCAAGAAGATGCTGTGGGTACGGGTGAAGATCTTTTGAGGAGGTTGAAAAGGTAGAGACGATAGGCTGCTGATATCCATTACTCCCGTTACTCCCAGTTGGTGTGTGACCAAAGACTTGGTTGTGCTCTGCTTGAGTTGGTGTTCCAGAATCTTGGGCGACCGGGCTAAGTACTTGATCGGTCGCTTCCCCAGTCAAGCTATTCAGGCCTCCCTGAATGTCCCGTAAGAGTCGGACATACTCTTCTGGAACTAATCCGCTCTCCTGTGTCTTAGGATCCTCAGCCACAAGCCATCCTTGACCGTGTCGGTAGGAGACCCAAATTACTTGCCCCTCCACTAAAGGCAGCTCATTCTCATTCTCTCTCTCAAAATCGAACAAAGCAACGGCCTTTCCATGCATTTCCTCATCTGCTGATGCAATAGTAAATTGGTAATCTCTAGAATATCGAGACTCATCATATCGTGCCAGCCCCGGAGATGAAGCCGAACTAGAAGCATCCGACTCGGATCTATATTCCTGGCCAGTCTCATCGGTATATGTCCTGCTCGCTAATGTACCGGCGAAGTGTGAGTCCCTTTGTCCCGACACATTGTAGGGGTCCAGTGTCGAATGTCGAGCTTGCTCTGGTTGAAAGGTGACATATTCTCCTCCGGGCTCAACAGTACCATCTCCTTCCTTTACATAATACCTCTTGCTGCTGTCACCACTTGTGCCCACAAAGTAATTCCTGTCTTCTTCATAATTCTCCTGGCTAAGCATACTTGCTCTTTGCTCGCCATCCTCTCTTCCACTTCGCACCCGTCCGCGCCCTCGTGAACTTCGATATCCATCGGCGGAGGATTTATGCTTCCTGTGGCGAGAACTGACCACTACAGGGCTTTGGAGATCTTCGTCCTCACTCCACGGCGGTCCGTCACCGAAATGTATGGGTGCTAGCTGTTCGCCCTTCTTGAGTCCCTCACCTGTCCATGCACCAGGTACCCAGCTCCCCCTACTATCCCATGGTGTGGCGGGGTCAGAAAAACGCTTATTGTGAGTTTCGCTCGCAGGTGTCGAATTTCCAGAAGGAGGCTGGGAAGGTTCTAAGGGCGGACCATGGTGCATAGGATGCAGTGCTGGATATGCGAAATCCCGTACTGTTGTGTATGGTAGACTCGAGTGGAAGACGAGGAATAAGTGCGAGGGTGGGCGTGATCGGGAGGCAACGGAGTAGTTCGAGTATTGTGATAGTCTATTCTTCGAGGCATAGGATGTTGTCCGCTGAAGGGTTGACCGTCGAGAGGGAGGCGACGTGATTAAGGGCGGCAACGAAGGGTGATTCGAATTCGACGAGGGAGAGGAGACCAGAGATGGTGAAGTAGGTGGGCTTGAGGATGAGGCATTAATCGTGGGAGACATTACGGCTGTCATTTTGCTATCGTGGCTATGGGTTACGTCTTCCAGGGAGCGCAAAGTAGGTGCTTGAAACGTGCGATGGTATCGATAAGACAGGCGGCAGCTTGCCCGCAAGCCTTCGAGTCTCCGTTATTGAAGGCCAGTTGCAAAATAGCAACAGCGACAACCAGGGTATGTTCCGAATTTCTTCTGTTCGCCGCACCACAGTCTCTTAATGATCAGTTGCTGAGAAGTAAGAGAAACCGTCCCGCGCATAGAATCGTGAATGGTGAGGAATGTTTGGCTGTTATTGCGGAAGAAAGCCTCAATATTGGCGCGAAAGACACGCAAGTCGAGACTTGTTCGAGATAGGTTCGAGGACAGCAGATGTAGGCGTTGGCAACTGATCAACCAGTTTGTAGCTATTGCTATGGAGACAAACTTGATCTTAGTCTGTAGAGAAGATCAAGGGAAGCGCTGACCCCACCGAACTGCAGCAGCGCCAATGCGGCTAAAGAGGTAAGCGATTTAGCAGAATGCAATTACTATACTGTACTGAGGGCGCTGAGTTGATTGACCAAGCGCTCAGATCAGAACGCGTATCGCTGTAAGCTGTGTCGTAGTGAGTGTAGTGGTATGTAGTGTGCAGTGTGTGCAGCGTGGTGCAGTGCGGTGTACTGGAGTGGCCTCACGACGTGGGCGTGGGCGTGGACGACAGGACAAGCGCCGAGCGAGAATGGAATGCCGCAAATTCTTTGAGACACCAACTGGACTAGGCCCCACAATGCGAGGATTAAGTAGAGTAGAGAGGGAATGTCTATGGAAGTGCTCGCGATCTTCCGTGCAACGATATGTAATACATTACCGTGCATTTCTCTCAAATTTGATTCTGCCCCAGTAAAAGTGTTACTGTAGAGACAGGAAAAGGCGGTGACAGAGATTTGCCTAGAAACACATCCCTCCGCATGGACTCTGCAGTACTGTATACAAGTACGAACAGCTAAATTCATAAAAACCCCATTACCACCTCTTTACTAATGCATGACGACGTATCTTTGGAGGCACGATTGCAGCGAGAGCGTACTATCGTAAAAGAATTCGACAACGTCAGACTGGTATTCGTACTCCTTCCAAAGTTATGATACCCTCTATTGGAGTACCTCTATCCCTGTTTAAACTGCGATGATCCTTTCGCAGCTCATGCCAATTCATCTCACTGGCACAAAGTCGAAAATTTCTAGGCCCTCAAGCACATATGTCTCGACTAACAAACCACCATGATTCTCCTTCAGGTATATTTCATGGCTCACAGAAGAAGAGAAACGCTCCATGGCTTGTGGTCAATCGAAGACGTCCTTGCTCCCCGAGATTCAACTGAGGCGCTGTAGAGATTCATCTGCCAAGGTGCGCTGGGGCACAGCATTTTGATGGGAAGAATTCGTGTATCCGACGGTTAACTACCTTAATAGGTCCATTCTATTATTGAATGTTCAGTGTGGGTACCGCTCAAGTGACATGGACCTTGTGTATTATTGCGAAAGGCCCCTGAGCGTTCGGATTATATCCAGCCAGATTCATGTGCAGAGGAGCGAATTAGGCTGAAGTACATCCATCGAGCTAGGTCGCCGTACCAAGCGACCATATAAGTCTTGGCGTGCCCGGACAGCACGTCGAGCTTTTTTTCCATTCCCTGGGCGATCTGCGAGCCCAAAACAAATTCTCATATCAACTCCAAACTTGGTAAATGTACGTATACATCCCCTGCCCTTCCTATGCTTTGTCGTAACATGATGATATACCTATATTGGAGCTGTCCTACTCCCCCTGAGGAGACAACTTTTACGCTGTAGCTGAACACATTTCGACAATTCGACTACAATAGGGGATTTCTTTTAGAACCCAGAGCTAACAGCGTCTCTCGCATAGTTGATGTACTACCGAAGATCCCAAAGTGCGCCTGCCATTGTAATTCTGTTCCTAAGATAACGACACGATCTTCGACCACAATACTCGAACGTCCATCTACAGCTATGGCTCAACCTCACGCGCAAGCTGGACGCGCCAACGGAGCATCAACTGGAGAACGTCAGGATTCTGGAGGATTCAAACTCAAGTTCTGTACCGTGTGTGCCAGCAACCAAAACAGGCCCGTATATTTTCACCTCCATTGCGGCACACTGCTGACCTGCAAAGATCCATGGAGTCACATCTCCGCCTCGCAGCGGCACACTATCCTGTAATCTCATTCGGTACAGGGTCTCTAGTCCGTCTGCCTGGACCATCCATAGACAAACCTAACGTCTACCAATTTAATAAGACATCATATGATAGCATGTACAAAGAGCTGGAGTCCAAGGATCCACGTCTATATCGTGCTAATGGTCTGCTTAACATGCTTGAGCGAAACAGGAACGTCAAGTGGGGACCTGAGAGGTGGCAGGACTGGCAAGTTGGAGTCCCTAGACTGGAGCATGGCAAAGACAAAGGCAGTGAGGGCGTCGAAGGTGGAGTTGTGGATGTGGTCATCACTTGCGAAGAGAGATGCTGGGATGCTGTTATCGATGATCTTATGAGTCGAGGATCACCTTTAAACCGACCTGTGCACGTCATTAACGTCGATATCAAAGACAACCACGAAGAGGCTTTGGTGGGAGGCCGTGGCATCCTGGACCTCGCAGATTCTTTGAACAAGGCCGCTGCGGAGGAATGGGAACGCAATCCTGCTGGCTTCGATGGTGGGAATGCAGCTAGCAGAAGCGGCTTTGACGATCGCGTACCCGAGATTATTGGTGCATGGCAGGAGAGGTGGCCTAACCTTCCCGCATTATGGACTTTGGCATGGTTTTGAGAGGTTCATTTTGAGTTGAGAGTACGTCGGGCGTTTTGAGGATCGGGATACCCAGGCAAGGCGTTTTCAGGGGATTCTGTATCAGGGTACAATCCAGGTGCTAAGTAGGCTACCACAGGGCCGAATGAAGTTTTTAAGAGCCATATCATACGAGGCACTGTAGCTAGTGGTTAGGCAACTGATCGATTGAGCGGGCTGGCGAGACACACATATGCCGAGTAATGTCTGTTTTGGTACTTCATGAGCAGCCGGTGTGAGTTATGACTGTCAGAAGAGCAAGGTAATGACGGGCATAGAAATGGCAATGGTTACAAGTCGTACCTTAAGTTATCGAAGCCCATGACTCGAACAGCGGACGACGAGACGGGGAGACCACCCGTGAGATCCCAATACGAGCAGTCTTCAATATCCCAGGACGGAGCCTTGTCTCGGAGCAGGAAATTCCCAGCCCACGCAGTACCTTGTTAGTACTTAATGTCTAATGCAGCACCAGATTTGTGCGAGTTGAATGTTATGCTTTAGTAGAGCCTGGAAAATGTTATAGCATGTCGAGTATATATCCCCTGAGATCACAAACAACCTGGGCCTGGGGGTGCTCATGCAAATGCCAATGCCAATGCCAATGCCGTACAGCAGACGAGACTGAATGTTCCTGAGTACCGCTACTCGTACTATGTTTGGCGCTGCGCCGGTGGGACCGTCGCTGCAGAAGCGTGGGGGCATTGATATCTCCTAACTCACATCCCTCCCTCCCTCTCAGAGTTGCGAGTCCGCTGTGTTTACTCTACTCTCCTTCTCGCGAACTCCTGCACCCTTCTCTGGCGGTAAGTTTTCCGAAGTCATGCCCCAAGCCGCAAAGTCTAACCCGCTCGTTATCGATTCGCAACCGAAAAAGTTTATACGCGCCCGTATTGTGTAGAACCACTCAGTAGTGCACGCCTAAACCGTCGCTGTCAAAGGGGCAGAGACCCCGAGTCAATCCAGCGCGCCTCCTGTGCAATCCCATTTCTAGCCTCATCGCGCGGGCCATGTGCCCGCTGCTCGTTGTCAATTCTGATTGCTCACTGTGCAATAATTAACAGTCCACTCCTTATCATCCTTCTACCACCCACTTCGACTTTTGCACTAACTCTCAATCCGACACACACGCGTTGAGGCTCGCTCTGACAACCCTGCAAAGCCGCAACGTTTCACGGACTTGATCATTGCACTCTGCGGCCGTTTTGCAATCGAACTACGGGCTATCTCCAGATATTGCAGACGCTGGGCTCTGGTCGCGCAGAGCAACTTTAGATTGAGGAGGGCATCCGCTGCGGGAAGCTGCCAAAGGGGTCGGGAACTACGTATTTCAGCAGCATCTACAATGAATGGCCGGAATGGCCCCTTGACGCCAGTCAGTATAGGAGAGCACGAATGGTCCGATATCTCCAAGTACCAAAGTATCGACAACGACTCGCCTTACAACTCGCGTGAGCAGTTGGCTTCACCGCCAATTTCGAACGGCTCGATCAGCAGCACGATGAATGGAGGAGCATTTCCTCCCAGAGGCACACCTACGGGCGGAAGAGGTAGTCCAGGCCGCCAGGATCAGCCTTCACCACCGAGTTCGATCGCGAGGTCTAGTGCTGGAACGGGTTTATATGCGCCGAGTGAGAATAGCGGGAGTAAGAGGGACGATCAGTTTGAGGGCGCTCTGTCTGAACATTATGTCGCCCTCAAGAGATACCTGGCTCAGTCGCTGCGGGATGAGAAGGGGAATCCGAGGCCGAATAGGGCGCGAGATAAACTACTGCGGTTATCGCCAGTCCAGTTTCAAGAGCTGAGTACAGATGTGTTTGACGAACTTTTGCGGAGACAGCAGGCTGGGAGGAGGACACCAAACGGAGGAATGCCCAATGGAGGGCCGCCGCCATATTTGTTGCCGAAAGATGCCTTTCATCCGAAGCGGAATCAGGCCAGACAAAAATTGTCCACCCTACCGCCCCCGAGATTTCGCGATCTTGCGACGGATGTTTTCTACGAGTTGGAACGGAGATTTCCCCGGTTCGCAGGTGACGACATTAGTCGGGTGGGTAGCCCTGCCTCTTCAATGAGAGGACCACCGAGTCGAAATGGAAATGGCACTCCGGTGAACGGAATGCCTCGCATGCGCCGCCCGTCAAATGCAACGTCAGCGTCTGGATACTCGATGGGTCGCGATTCTCGAAATGGGCTACGACCTTCAATAAACGGAGGCATGGGTGTCCCACCTTCCCCCGGCATCCCACCTAATGATTACGGCCGACCTACGCCAAAGCAGTTTCAGAGCAATACTATAGTGCCAAACAAGAGTACCATGGTTGAAGATGATGAGACAGGAGGGGAAGATAATGACGATGATGACGGGAGTGCTTTTGGGTTGGAAGGTGCAGCGCGGAATCGAAACATCAAGAAGAGTCCTGAAGGCTCGTCAGAGGTATGGAATGGTTTTTATATCTTATTTATCATGCTGACAACATGTGTAGACGGATAAGAGGCTTATTTCCGACTATCAGTCGCAAGTTGCCGAGCTAAGGGACAAAATCGATGCTTTGGAGGACACTCTCAGCCAGAAAAACGATGAGCTAAGCAGTGTCATTGATGGAGAGAGGAGTCGAGCGACCGCGATGAATATGGAAAAGAAAGAATTTTCTGATTTGAAGTTGAGTCTAGAGACTAAGCTTGCCGACGCACAAAATCTAAACGCATCTCTCCAAACAGAGCTGGATCGAATAAGGTCGGCACAGGCCATTACTGAAAGAGAACTTCGCGACCAAATTGAGGAAATGCGAGTAGCAAGTGCTGGATCCAGGGGCCAGCAAGCGAATATCGAGAGAGAACTTCGGGCTCAGATTGAAGAGCTTCGTGCAGCAGGGACGAAGTCGAGAGGAATGGGCTATCAGGAATTGGAGAGACAGAACGAGGAACTCAGGGCGGAGCTCAGAGACCAACAAGTCGTGACAGATGAGGTCCGCAGGGAAGCACAAGAGTTCCTACGAGAAATGCGTGTGCTTTCTGAGCGGACCGAATCGTCATATGAACGAGAAGAGCAACTATCAAGTACCGTCAGCAAGCTAGAAGAGGAGGTCAAGGATTGGAGAAATCGCTACGCTAGGACCAAGACGCAGCTTCGGACTCTGAGAGCGTCTTCGATTGGGCTCACCATCCAACAGGACGCCGCGAGGTATGCCAAGGAGAATGGCTTTACCGAAGCAAACGGAATGGTCAAGGATGTTAATGTCACCAAATTCCAAATCTCGATTGACGAGCTGCTCCAGACGGCAAGGACGGACGATCCGGCACGAGTGATAGAGTTCATGAAGTCTGTCATTGTCAATGTGCGGAGGATCACGAGAGATATTGACGAAGCTCCTTCCAGCGGGGAAGACTCGGTGCAGCAGCAAGTGAAACTGAAAGCAAGGGTCTCGGCAACAGCAAACAACCTTATTACTGCCTCGAAGAATTTTGCGGCTGCGAAGGGCTTGTCTCCCGTGTCTCTGCTTGATGCGGCAGCTTCTCATCTTACTTCAGCTGTAGTCGAGCTTGTTCGCACGGTGAAGATTCGCCCAACGCCTGCTGGTGAACTCGAGGATGACGATGATGGGAATCTCCGCCCAGTCGATACCACGGGCTTCTTCCCGGTCCGCGATGTGCTGCAGGATAAATCGAAGAATAATAATATTCCAGCACCGTTTCAAGGTCTTCGCAACGATCGGATCAGTGGCGATTCTTCGATCTACAGCCCGGTCAACTCTTTTCGGGAATCTAGCATGCGGCCGAAGAGCTCTGGGAAGGACTCCTGGGCTGAGCGGCAGCGATCTATCTCTCGAAGTGCTCAGAATGGCAACGCTTTTGTGAAAGGAATTGAAAACAAAGCTCTTCCTCCCACGCCAATGGGGGACAGTTTCGGCATCAGAATCCAAGAAAGTGATGTTGAAGAACTCAAGGTAAGCTCTTCTAAGTATCTCACTTTCCATATTCACTTATTGACCGTCCTAGATCTACCTCGAAGATCAGACCGCCCTCTTGGTGCAAAACATCCAGTCCCTCGTTTCCTCGATCCGCTCCGAAGCTGGAATAAATGCTATCTCTACCCAAATCGACGCCATCGCCGACGTTGTTGGCACCGTCGTCTCGTCCACCGAAAACGCCATGACCTCGACCGGAAACGGGGAATTGCGAACACAAGGCGAGCCCATAGTCCGGAAATTAGCAAGCATCAGAAAACGCCTAATAGAAGCCGGCAGCACCGGCCGCGACATCGCCGACGATAGAGACGACGATGAGGGTGAGCGGGCTTGGAGAGCATGGAACCAATCCCTGCCTCCGATCGCGTTTGAGATCGCCCGCGAGACCAAGGAGCTGGTGCTACGCGTAGATGTCATTGACGGCGGCGGCAATGGCGACGATGATTTTTCATGAGTAATGATGCTACCTGCCTCTTTGTTTGTTTTGCGTTTTGCCGGCGCTGAATACCATATTTTTTTTGTGGGCACGGGAGAGGGTTGCAATGTTTGCGAGTTGCATCCTGATCACTTGGCGGCATGTCAAAGGAGTTTTAAATCACGGGGGCGTGAATGAGCATGGGCATACATAAGGGTTGACGGGGCTCGCATTAATTAATAACCTCTCTTTCGATTCTGGCTCAGAGATGGGACGATGAGTATCTCGTGCTGTGTATTTACTTTGGCGTATCGCCTACGGGGAGCAATACGGTGCAAACCGAAGGGGGTTTGGATGTACAGTTCCTGAATAGAGACTTGAAGTCAGGGCTTTCTCCGTTTCTTTTTTACCTATTTGTGACTTGGAAGCGGCGTTACGGGTAAGTTCCAAGGAACTTTGGGTAGTCGGTCAACAGATGTGACTTAATCCTTCGTCTTCTCTCGCCACGAACTCTTCTACGCATCTCTCCGCGCCAAATTTTATTTTTTTCCAACTGGATTATCGCCTTTCGCTTACGTGGAATGTAACAGACCAAAGCGCGATTTTCTAGCTGTGCATTTTCCCTTCCCAAGCGCTGTCGATGCACGCAAGCCTCCTCCTCGATAAGCGCCCTCGAATTTTTTCCTTTTTCTTTTTCTTAAAAAAAAAGAAGAATGCTCCAGGTGAATGGGACGTCGTTAGTCAGGGGCCAGACCGCTCTTCCCTCCTGGACTGAAACGATCTATGAGCATCATCTGCTCGAGAGCCTATACTCAAGCGGCCAAGCTCACTTCGCACTTCCGAGATGTAGTCGTCGATCCTGTGTGAGGTTCGTCTTCTTTGACTTCGCAGCTGTCAAACGAGATCGCTGAGGAGAGCGTCCGGGGTGGCACGAGGCTATGTATGCACGGTGTTGGTGACCCCGGGGATGTTATCATGTCCCTCTGATATGTGGCCCGAGGATCACCGCGCCACCGTGTTCCGGCACGCCACGGCAAACCATTCCATTGACTGGGCTCTATTCCTCGGCTCGTCGTCTCTCGCTCGAAAGATATCGGCATTTGGTGCCACGCAGAACAGGTCGGGTGGTCGTGATGCCGTCTCCAGAGGGCCACGCCCCGCAACTCGAGTGGTCGGTTCGGATGAGCGGCGGTCTGGACGGGAGCTTTTGATTGTGTAGCGACGAACCTTGGGGAAATTGGATCCGGTAAGGGATGGCTGAATGCAAGCAGGTAGGTGATCCAAGAGCTAAAGCTCCCTGTCACCCCGTTGCCCGGTTGTTTGGGTTTGGCTTGCTAAGCGACTCGGTAGAGTACCTGTCATCTGCCGTGGCTTCCAAAGTGGCTTCCAAATAATCTTTATACAAGCTACTATGGACAGAAGTCTCTTGAATATTTTGCTTCCTCCCGCCGCGAGGCTGTCCTATTTAGCTGCCATTTTATCCTTCCACTCTCCCCTCTCCCTGACAGTCTTCGCGATTTCGCTCCTCAGATCGGTACCCGACGCCTCAAACCCGGTGATGACACCCTGCCGATCGCCCTCCTTCAACTCCTGACTCATCTCGAACTTCCCCGCCATGTCGGTAATCTCAATCTCAATGCCAACAATGGCCTTCTTCAGCAGCTTCACGTAGCTGACCGGGGCCTCGTCGACGATCCACGGCCTGGCTGCTCCGTCTCGGCCGGTGTGCCCGAACACGGCCTCTTCGCTCTGCTTGGAGAGGTCATCTATCTGAGTAGCGAGGAACGAATCCGTGGCAGGTGATGCGGTATCGAAATGCATAGTCGCGGTCCCGTAGACCTGGACGGCGCTGTAATTCCACGTCGGCACGACCTTGCCCGTGTCAGGTTTGGTCTCAACGTAGAACTTGGGCGTGACGTAGTGGTGAGCTGGGCCGTTGAAGAGTATCATGACTTCCTGCTGCACCGTGTTTGAAGAGGTCTGAGTCGCGGCCTCGACGAGAGCTTTTGCTTGGGGGTTTGCTCGCGCGAGATGGCCGCGTAGTTTCCCGGGGGGAGGAGGGGTGTCTCCCTCTTCGTTGGGGATGTCGAGGACCCAAGGGATATGGCTGCTTTGGATGGTGTGAAAGCTTGGGGAGGGCAGCGAGGTGGTGAGAATACCGAGGGGGTTACTCAGGATGAAAGCGTGTAAGGTTGGGAGATGGAGATCCGTATGTATCGGTCGGAGATACATGCTTGGAGGTCAGTATCGAGAGATTGTTGAAGATTACGAGATATTGTGTCTGCTTTCGAGTCAGATGGAAGAAGATGCAGGCTTGTCTAGGCAGGAGACAGGAGTGCCAGGTCGAGTTGTGAAGATGAGGTCCATGGGATTACTACTAATGATGCAGTCGTGGACGAGAGAGCTCGAAAGGGAGCTCAGACAAGACTCCAGGCTGGGGATTCACGCCTGTACAGTTTGATTGTTGCTCTGTACGCCCTCTCCGTGTCAGAATGTTGATAATTCCATGGCTGGGGAGAGAGACTGTGTAGATGGACGTGCTGGAGTGGAAAAAGTGCGGTGATGTTTGGTTTTAAAGTGTTGTATGTTGCTGAGAATTGGTTTGATGATCGGGATTAGTTCTTAGAACCATTGCCAGGCTAAGTCCGACTATTAAAGACGTAAACCTGCAACCGACTGACTTGTGACTGGAAGAGCCATTCTCATCCTCCACCGACACAACTACCTACCAACTTGATTGCTCCAGCTCCGGCTCCAGTTCCAGATTCAATCTGCCCGCCCGACACTCATCCTTGATCAGATGCCAGAAGTCATCCCTCCAGCCCACGGCGAAGTCACCCTCCGCAAGGCCCAAGCCGAAGATGTCGAGGCCATCATGGCCATCGGGACAGGAGTCTTTACCGCCACGTTCGGCTACTCCCTCCCCCCCGCAGATCTGGACGAGTACCTGCGTACCTCATACAGCACCTCCGCCATCGCCTCCGAAGTCTGCAGCCCCAATATCGACACCGTCGTCGCCGTCGATCCCCACGGTCACGTGGTGGGATTCTGCCAGCTGACGCGAGGCACGACTGAGGCGTGTCTGGCCGACAGCGCGCACCCGATCGAGCTGCAGCGACTGTACGTGGCGCAAGATCACCACGGGCGCGGCGTGGGCAGGGCGCTCGTGAGCCGCGTCCTGGACATGGCCCGCGCGCAAGGCTTCGAGACCGTGTGGCTGGGCGTCTGGGAGGAGAATCGCAAGGCGCAAAGGGTCTATGAGCGATGGGGCTTTACGAAGGTCGGGGAGCATGGCTTTGCTATGGGAGGGTGTGTGCAGACGGACTGGATCATGAGCATGAAGCTTTGAGGCGGTGGGGGATTTACGGATGGGAATTTGGGGGGAAGAGGCGTTTTTGGGCACGAAGGCCTGTGGTCTCGAGGTGGAATCGGATATTTTGTCTCGTCGTCAAAGGGAAACGTAATTTGAAGTGCTTGGATTTCAGGCTGGGGACGTAATTTTTCTCTTCAGTAGATCCCGCTTAGTCGTGTACAACACCATTATTGGCCCCAGGGCAACACTACACACTTGGACATGTCGAGCAAGACACCTGTAATTAAGGACATAGAAAGCCTCAAAGAATGCTGCCTGTAGTTACAAAGTCTTCGGTCCATGGGTACGTGAAGACGATGCTGGATGATGCATTCGACTCTTTTGGTGGTGAGCTAAGACTCAAGTCGCAAGTCGGGGGGAAGAAGCCCCTACATATCGCGACTCCATGGGAACAAAAGTCGCAAGGGAGTATCAGGCCCAACTTGCATGAGGTACGAATGAATCTAAACCAAAACCCGCTTACCATAAGATATGCACCAAGCTCAAAACCTGGGACAACAAGGTACGATAGGTTAAAAGCCATTCGTAGTTCAAAGCTTGCACGAGACGTCACAAATGACCGATCGTTGTACGAAGACGGCTCCCCCCTGTCTCGGAAACAAATTTGACCCCATACCTATGCTCCGGACTGTCATCGTTGCGCTGAGCAAGCAGATCGAGACGTTCGGTTGTAGTAAGAGAATGAGATAGGCGAGGCATGACAGCTGAACTGTAAACAATCTTGTATTCCCAGTTCCAGGCAATTGACTTGAGTGGCACGTAGGTATGTATACCTAGCCGGTGATCCAGAGCCTGTCGTATGTTGAGATTTGTATCCTGTTTCTGGCTTCATTCGCGGGAGCCGGCAGCTGCATGCAGACCTCATACCTCAAGGCAAGGGAGCGGCATGTCCATTTCCTCGAGCGTCGCTGTCATGGGGTCTGGCAGCCGCAGCCGCAGCCGCAGTGGTAGGTTACTTCACAGCTGGACCCGAGCATAGGAAAAGATCGTGGCGTAGCTTTTCCACGGGCTTCCTGAATGAAGTCTCCGTCAGGAGGGGTTTTGACCGACATTTCCAATCTCGACATTCTAGCCAGCCAGGAAAAAGCAAAAAATCGCAAACCGAAAATCGACATCGACATCCAAGATTGCCGCGTACACTCCTCATAGCCCTAGTGTGCAAAGCAGGTCATGATCCGGGCCAGTGTTCTACTCGTGGTGCACGGTTAGGAGACGGGGATAGATGCAGCTTCTATCCACCAAGAGGGGAGCGTTCAACGAGCGCCTGGAGGCCCTGGACGACATGGATGGGTTTGTCGCTGTCGCTGGCGCTGGCGCCGCCTCTGTGCACAGCATGAAAGCTGGTGATCCTATGGATGCAGATGCAGACGTCGATATCGGTGTCGGTGTGGGTGCAGCCAACACAGTCGACGTACAGAAAAGATGTTGTGATGGGGTTCTACCTTCGAGAAGGGGTCGACGTGGAGGTGGAAGCAAGGGGGCGACACGAGACGGGACGAGACGAGGCATGGCAAAGTTTTCTCCTGGACGGTATTTACTCTGTAGAGCGGTAAGCTTGGAAGTGAATCTTGTGCGTGTCTTGATTGAATGGTAGTTCCAGCAAAAATCCATAAATAATGATAAAATCCAAAAACAAGAGTGTAGAATAGTTTCTGTCGTCGTCGGGGCTCTTCTCTTACCTCTCCGCTCTCCTCTCCTCTCTCTGTTTCTCACCAACATCAGATCAAAACTCCATCATATCGGCCAGCTACGCAGACTGTCACAACGCCCGGAAACGTGTGCCGAGCTGCTCTGTATCAACATCCGCAGATGTGCGCCGAGCTGCTCGGCATCCCACCTCAAGATCCTGCTTCCTCCACTAACTTTGACTTTCACTTCCATCCACTCCACTCACCCCCTCTGTTCTTTCGCACGGCTGCTGTCGCGGACTGTCGCCCCAAAGGCGTTAGATGGATTACTCGGTGCAACTTCGCACCAATTTATCCTTGGGGGCGTTGCCACTTTAGCCCAAGGGACATGGACGGCATCCTTGGATACACGAGGAAGTGAAACAAGCTGGCAGGTGTCCCTGGCACATGCTGCCCGCCGCAAACCTGCATGTCCTTCTCTCTATACCGTACACAAGCGCACTGGCTTCCACGGGGGAAGCGGAGGGAGGGGAAGGGCGAAGAGGGAGAGAGAGAGGGAGAGAGAGAGAGCCATCTTAATTCTGTCCTAGGGACGTTGGAAACCCACGAATTTACGAAGCACCAATGCCAGACCTTGGGCGGATCCAATTCGGCGATAACCTTTGCAGAAGCGCGCTACTCTCAATATCGTTCATCGATATCGCGGATTTTATCATGGCTGTGAATGCTTATCGAGGCGGCGTTGTCAGCTCAGAAGGGATCCCAGCTTGCTTGCACGAGAGCCAAGCCCAAGCCCAGGTCAAAGCCAAAGCTTGGTGTGAGCTTGGTTATGAGGACCACGGACCAAAGATAGGAGACATGGAAGCCGGCCTGGAGAATTTGCGAAAGTTGCAAAGTTGCAAAGTCACAAACTTCCGGTCTTGTACAAACTTACGGCCCGGTACAAAGTAACTTGAAGACATGAGGTCTACTGCTTGTCTGCTCACCACCTTACTGCGGACGGCACTGCGTATATGCATGCATCGCTTTTACCTTCCACGGAATTTTGATACTGCGTTATGTGAGGTAATTTAGCCAACCATGTTTCCTGGCATGGAGATATTGCTGGCTCGGGCTAGACTTGGATACTCTCTACATCTCTAGCTCCGATCTACTGAAGTATCTCGGTCGATGGTCGGTGTTTCTTATCATGAAAATGACTAGATAATTCCCTACTGTACACATGGTTGGGTAGCCAATCCAGACTCTGCACGCCCTGGACCGGGTTGATGGTTGTTGGCAACACTGCGGCGCCCTCCACCCACCCCTGATATCGTTCATATCCATTTCGGCGTCGTCCGCTGGCCAGACTTGGTGGTGGGTGTACTTAGCAGGTATCTCGGTACATCTACCTACCTTACTACACTTTCCTCCAGCTACCACCTGGGGAGCTATCACCTTTTTATATAACACCAGTCTTCCATCCCATCAAGATGTGAATGTGATGTGCTATCAAGCAGACATCCAGAGTGGAGCTTTGACGAATGTCCCATCTATATATACACATAACACTTACAGTTACTTCCTCCAACTGACCTTCTTGCACCGTACCTGGGAATAGCAACACACTGGGCTCGAGTCAATTTTCAATTCCCGTCGAAATGGGTCCATTCACACCCAAGCATGATGCAGAGGCTGGCGAGAAGTCGGTCCATAGCACCGACTACATTCCCGATGATGGTGCCGTTGCAACAGAGACCTTTGAGTTTGGGAATTCATGGTATGCCAAGACACAACGACTCGCCGGAAAGCTCGGTGTCGAGCAGAGAGGCATCGAGAGAGTGCCCAGCGACGAGCGTTCCAATGAGCCGGTCAGTCAAGTCAGCACAATGTGGCTTTCCGCCAACATGGTCGTGTCCTCGTTCGCGATCGGCGCTTTGGCGTACCCGGTCTTCTATCTTGGATTCGTCGATACGATCCTCATCATTCTCTTCGTCAACTTCCTCGGTGCCATTCCCGTCGCCTTCTTCAGTACCTTTGGTCCTCGTTTCGGGTTGAGACAAATGGTTCTCTCTCGTTACTTCTTCGGGGTGAGTCCTGACAGTTCCATTGAGATGCAGCAGTCCTGACCCCCCGTAGTTCTACGGTGTGAAGATTGTTGCTGTTTTGAACATCCTCGCGTGTGTTGGCTGGTCGGCGGTGAATGTCATTGTTGGAGCACAGCTTTTCCACGCTGTGAATCCCAGCATGCCAGGATGGGCAGGCATTATTGGTATGTCACCTGCAACCAGCTGCAAGCCGCAAGTATTGACTCGTTCGAGTTATCGCCGCTGCCACATTCTTGGTCACTCTGTTTGGATATAAGATCGTCCACACCTACGAACGATACTCATGGATACCATCCTTCGTCATCTTCATGATCGTCCTCGGGGAGTTTGCTCGCTCTGGTCACTTCTATAATATCCCTATGGGCGTTGGACTTTCCGAAGCTGGATCCGCTCTCTCGTTCGCCGCATCCGTCTTCGGATTCGCCACTGGGTGGACCTCGTACGCAGCCGACTACACGGTCTATCAGCCAATCGACCGTCCTCGCAAGTCCATCTTCTGCTGGACCTACGCCGGCCTACTTTTCCCTCTCCTCTTCACTGAAATGCTCGGCGCCGCTGTGGCAACAGCAATGGCCGCCAATGACGGCGATAACATTTACATGGAAGGCTACTCCTCGGCCCACATCGGCGGCCTCCTCGCAGCAGTGATCGTCCCGCCTTTGGGCACCTTTGGCAAGTTCTGCCTCGTGGTTCTCGCCCTCTCCATCATCGCCAACAATTGTCCCAACATCTACTCCGTCGGCCTCTCCCTGCAACTCCTCGCCAGGAAATCGCAGCGTGTCCCGCGCTTCGTGTGGACGTTCATCGGTACGCTCGTCTACTGCGCTATCGCGATCCCAGGGTACGGAGCATTTGAGAGCGTGCTCGAAAACTTCATGTTGTTGATCGCCTACTGGCTCGCCATCTACGAGGGCATCTCTGTCCCCGAGCACGTCATCTTCAAGCGTGGGTTTGGTGGCTACGATCCTTCCATCTACGTGGACGCGAAACTCCTGCCCCCCGGAATCGCCGCCGTAGTCGCGTTCCTGTTCGGTATCATGGGTGCTGTGCTCGGAATGGCACAAGTCTGGTTTATCGGCCCGATCGGTAAATTATGCGGAACTGCGTACGGGGGAGACGTGGGCTTCGAACTGGCATTTACTTTTGCCGCCATTTCTTACATCCCACTCAGATACTGGGAGTGTAAACAGTTTGGACGGTAGAATGTTTCTCATCTGATTTCTTTTCACGCGCGGGGACTGGCACGGTCTTGTTGGACACAGGATGGTGTGTTTACATATATCTAGATACCCTTGAATCGAATTGCTCTTTTTCGACCATTCTTTGGCCCTACTGATGATTTCTCACGCCTAATTACGCGAGGCTCGCTAGTGAAAAGGGGCTGTTGAGACTGATTCCCAGCCCAGATCATCAGGTTAGGTGCAGGTACAGGATAATCACCCCTCTCTTCCAGCCACCATATCTATCTATCTAACCCTCCTCTCCCTCTCCCTCTCCCTCTCCCTCTCCCTCTCCCTCTCCCTCTCTCTCTCCCGCTCCGTCGACACGCCGTCGCAAACCACGCAGTCTGACGATGAGAATCGAGCCGAGCTTTCCTACCTCTCCCCCCCCCCATCGAGTCCAGGATCCTGCTGTCTTTCTCGGGCTCCCGTCTCTTGTTCTGCCATGGAAAGCACGACCTCGTACCAATAGGGTTTGCAAACTTTGACTCTCCACAACCTCTTAGTCAAAATCACCTCCCCCTCCCCTCCCCCCTTCCCCCCTCCCAAAAAAAAAAGAAATATCGTAAAACCAACTTGTCGACAACTTTTTAGAAGAGCTGTATCCATAAGCCAGGTCAGGCTTCGGTTACCACACAGCACCACACAAGCACGTGTCGTGCGTGATGATCCCGGGGATATTCGTTGCACTTCCCACCACGCCACATGTCCCTTCAGGCTTTGAATTCATCTCTTTCGATATCTTCCCGTGCAGGCAGGATGCTCTCCTAGGGGCTGTTTCAGAGCGGAGGAGAGTAGAGGAAGATCTTTACCGTGCGTGTGTGGAGTGGATCCAGTCGTACGGAAGAACGGAAGAACGGTAGGCTGGTTCCTCTACTGCATTCTTCACTTCATCTCCGTGTGTGTTCGATGGCTCTGTAGACCAGGCTCGCAGCAGGACACCGGGCTTTCTCACTTGTGCTTGTATGTATGTATGCACTGGATCCTTCAGAGAGCGGGGATAAAGAGTACAGACGAGACGTGTACTTTTTTTGGGGGGGGAAAAAAAGGCGATCTAGGGCTGTCGATTCTTTCCCAGAAGTCCTACCGTTCGCTCCAACTACCTACAAGTACAAGCGAACCATTTGACAACCCCCCCCCTCAAAGATATCCTAGACCACCCATGAGAGAAGCAAGATCGTCTCGAACCTCCTCGACATCGACCCCAACTCGCCCAGCAACCTCAGCCCGCCGCTGGCTCCCCAGATCCATCCACCTCATCAGGATCGTCCCATCAATGACTGTCCGACTCCCCACCATACCCTCGGGTGCATCCTTGTCCACGCGATACGCTCTCGGATTCAGTCCGCACGCATGATAGAGCGTATTGATCAGATGACTGGACAGCGTGCTGAGACGCCGGTACTGCGCTTCTGAGAGGGGAGTTAAGAGGGAGATACAGCCCGTGGATAAAGTCAGGAGGATTTCGTGCTCGGGGATCGTGGCTTCAGCTGCGGTATCCACGGCGTCGGGGGAGGGGGGTAGCAGTGTAGCCGCCTTGGTGCGGGGAAGGACTGTCATGCTGGTCGGAAGGTGGCCGCCGAGGGCGAAGGTTGAGCGGTGGAGGAGGAGGTGGCCTTGGAGAGATTTCGGGTCTACGATTTATTAGCAGAGACGGTTGGTTAAGTTCAGGTGAGAAGTCGCTCACGCTCAGGGTCGAATTGCATGATGTGCAGATTGCAGTCCGAATCCGCGGCCACGATATATAGCTCGTTCCTATCCGGCAACAGGTCTGCCTCCATGATCTCCATGTTCTTGGCCGACTTGCCGAACAGCATCATCTTGTATGGCTCCTCGGTGTACCCGGCGACCCACACGCCTTTGATGGCATCTGAAAAGACGCAGATGCCTGTACCTCGGAGTTCCTTGATCGAAGTTACATAACAGTTCAAGTCCATGAAAGCTACTGGGAGCAGTGTGCCGTCTTCTTTCAGACCGCGAACCATGCACTTCTGCCCTTGGGAGACGAGCATGAAGCCTTGCGTACCAATCTCCGAGATACACGTTATGGCTCCTCGGGCTATCTCCTCCTTGGCGATCAGTTTTAACCTCTTGTTTGTTTCGGGGCGGTCGGGCTCTGGGACGACAGTGACCACATCGTAAACATGGATACGACCCTTGATTGCCAGGTCCTCACCCTTGGAAATACCGGTGCCTACAGCTATTAACTGTCTTCTATCATTGGTGATTTCCGAGATCTCGAGACTGAGAGTCTTGATACACATGATGACCTCGTAGGGAGCCAACTCTACCTCATGAATGACGGACCAGTTGACAGGGTTGATCAGCTTCAAATGGCTTTGCTCCATGGTTGGCTTGAAAGTGATCTGTTCCTTGGCCCACTGAGGGTGGTGATTATCCTCTTCTTTGGGAAGTTCGAACTCGGCACGATTGCTGGTAGCAGCGATGTAGCATTCCGTTGGCGGATGGTATGCTACCCCATGAACGTCCTCCCCAAGCCCAATTTTCTGTAACGACAAGCCCAGTTCAGCGAAGGTCGTATCCGGGGGCAATTGCGATACACGAGCCAGTCCATTGATATCTGTGTAGATGAAGCCTCTATCACAACCTTCAGTATGGAAACTACTCATGCCTCTCACACCGAGACCTTGTAGACTCAGGACCTTGGGAGTACTCTTGGCATTTTTCATAACAAAACTCGGAGATCCCCCGGGGAGGAATACCGTGCTGTAGCCCCCAAGGTTTGGAATAGCTCGCATCGGCTCGACCCTATCTACTGGTATTCCATCCGTCGTCTCCAAGGCAGAGACTTCCGGATTCTGTGCCAAATGGGGATTATATATCTTCAAGAACTGTAACGTAGAAGACAGCGCGCTTGGAGACTGCGAGTTGCTCCGGAATGGTTCGTATATCGTAAGGTCATCAGTAGCTGGGCGTAACTTGAACATGATTAGCAGCAGACGTTAGGCTTACTGACGAAACCGGAACTTACAATGAGGTATGGTGACTTCGAGGTCTCGTCGCCAAGATCTGCCACGATTAATTCTGTTATGGTTTCGCGTGCAGCAGACCTCCTTGCTGCATACGCAGCTGAAAGAACTGGAGGTACGAAGCATAGTCCCTCAGCAACATACGCCGCCTTCGACAGGTCCGGTAAAGCATAGATCTAAAAATACTCAGTGCTTGAGTTGCAGAAGTATCCTAGTAAACTTACATGTAATGCTCCTCTGGCATTAAGCAAGAACATCATGACAGTCTCTCCTATCTTTTGCCCCTTGTGAGATTGCTCGAGGGCAAACACACCCGCCGAGTCGGTGTACAGGCAGCCGGTTAGCCACTTATTCGTAAGAAGACAATCGTCCTCGCGCTCAATTTCCTCCAATTCATTGTTATCATCGCATTGAGCAACAAATATGCTCGAGTCGTCTCTGAAAAGCAGCAAGAACGGGTCTGCGAAGCTTGCACTGACGATCTTTGGTTCCGCTCCGGTATCATCATCGTACATAGGTAATATTTGAGCCAAGCCAAGATCTAAGAATTCCATCGGATCAGTAATTGATTAATTCCCCAAAACTAGGACAAGAGTTGCAGCGATAACACGGCATGGGCACGGATTGGGTTGGTAAACTCTTTCATTGATGCTATAAGACATGATGTGCTGCCAGATAGCGCCCAGAAAATAGACGCAACCCAAAAATTGAATATCCACAAATAAGTTTGCTGTCAGAAGCTCCCCACGTCCTACCAGATTGAAAACTGATTGGAAAAGATGGGAGGAAAGTGAACGAAAAGGAGAATACTTACTACCATCGTAACTTCGAACCTCGGACTTCAGAACCTGGATTACACGCATGCCATTACCTAACGTCCCAGCCTCAATTGTAGATCCAGCAGCAGGCTCAAATTCAGTTCCGGTCAAAGCCTCAAAGCTGGCAGACGTCAATGCATAAACATCGGAGGTTTCTGTGCCGTCGACAAGAGCCTTGGACACGATCATCAACCTATCATACTGTGCATCAATGGCGTAGTCTCCACTTGTCGCAGTCTTTTCCTTCTTGATTTCCAGACCCTTTTCTGTAGGCCTCTTTGCGGACATAGTCCATATTCCACGCGCCTCAGGGAATTCGAAACGGCCAACGACCTTGGGTTGAATATTTCGATGTAGCACTGCTAGAGCCCCTCCTCTCTGTCGACCGACTGCAGCGACAAGTTCTAGATCGCCTGTGACGCCTTCGGAATCAACTTTCTCCTCGTCATTCGTGAAATATCTTGCGTTACCAAACGTGATGTTCACGATGGGAGCAATGTTGAGCAAAGAATCATGTATCTGAAACAAGTAATCCCCGGCCTTGCTATTTAAAGCGTCTGACTTGGTTATACCATTTATTGCGCTTGGTGTGATTGACGGGCCTCCGCCGTACAGGTCATCGTCGCCATCATCATCCTCGTCGTCTAAATCATCTAGCGAGATATCATCCACATCCTCAATTATATCCACTCGTGCTTTCCGCCGCGAGATCTGGTTCGATTTCCGGCTCCACCCGAGAACCATAGAATCTGCGCATTCGCTGCCAACGAAGAGCGTATTCTGGCCGAGGTGGCAAACTGTTGATACACGAGCCGGGATGATTGAGCCTCCTACCTCGGCGGAAACACGTCTGATGCTCAAACCAGAGACTGATCTGCCATCCATATGGAAGCTTAGAATAGCCAGTTCGCCTGTCTGAAGAAAAAGGATCATTTCCCCACTTTGTATAGAGAGCTGTGCAGTCTTTGAACCTTCCAAGCGGAGACCTAGATCTGACTGATCAACAAGACCGAATGAGGTGCATTGTCTAGCATAAACATTGACCGCAACTCCATTTGGTTTGCCTGCTTGATCAATGTGTATCAATTCATTAGTACCAACCAGTAGGGCTCCACCGACAGGCGCGGGAAGCGGGACAACTTCAAAAAGATCAAATGGTAATCCAGTCACGGACAAAATGGTTGTTGATGCTCGTTGCTGGAGGTCCAATGTAAAGACCATGTAGGTCAGATGGTCCCTCCTTTCAAACAGAAGTGATGCAGCAGGCATCTGTGTCGACGAAAGGATACCAAAGGTGGGTTCTCGATACTCGTAGAGAAACGCGAGATGGATAGGGTTGATGAGATTTGGGTCAAGAGTAGCTAAACGAAGCACAAATGAAGATGCATATGGAGTTTCCTTGCCATCGGCGCCATTCGTAGTTCTTGAGACCACCTTATCTGCTGGTCGAGGGCCATCAATTTCTTCATCCCAATCATCCATATTGACGTCTTCATCATCCTGCTTAAAGGGGATGATGGCTAGATTGCGACCTCCGAATTTGAGCGCAGCGCATCTGCTACCAGGATCCGCGATCAAGTAGTTCACACACTCTTTAAGACTAGGCGCCCATGGGCTTCGCTGAAGCTCATCTTGCTCGTAGTAATGTATCGAGATTGTAGATATTCCCGGTCGATCAGGGTCCCACTCAACAAGACTGAGTTTCGCATCTCTGAAGCCTACCAAGAGCGCCTCCCCGCCAGACTTGGAGGTAAGCGTCTTTATCCGGGCCAGCGACGTGATGGTTCCGGCCAAGGTGTATTCGGCCACGAGCACAAGCTTCGTCCTCCTCGCTCTGTCCGGACGCAGCAGTGTATCGGCCCCAATGAACGAAGCCTCCAGCCCATCATCATCTAGTGTAGGATCCCATTTGTCGTTCTGCTTCGAAGATTCTCTTTTACTTTCGACTTCGATGGAAGTAGTCTTGGTGATAAAGATCTGGAGCAAAGAGGTTTTGGCGACGATGAGGTTGTTCGCGCTGGCAGAGACGAAAGGGAGGTTCAAAGAGTGTGTGACAGCTGTGGGAGGGGTCAGCTCCGTGTAGCATTGCATTATGGCAGATGTCGAGCAGCAAGCGGCATCTCCTCGGAAACTATTTGCAGATACGCAATTGGCTGCCAAGTTGAGAGAATTGAATTGTATGCGTGGTGTTGATTGTTGTCGTATTCCTGTCGCGGAATGGAAATTCTAATTGTTCGCAGCAGTGATCTGCGCTGCAGTAGAGCTATACCCTGCCCTGTTTGCTATCTTGGCAGATGTACCCGACCTTCACGTCATAAATGCTAGCCTCGCTGCCAACTACTCACTATATATTGCAGGCAGCCGCCTCCCGCCATTCATTATTCATCTCGAGACATCCTCACTTCACTGCTTCGAGAGATAGGATCAGAGTGTTCTGTCGAGTGAGTTGATCCTGCTTGAGCTCGAGCTATCAGTCGCTGCGTGTGCGACTACAGCTAACAACGCGTAGTTGGCAGCCCACGAATCAAAACCTCTTCGCCGGTCTCTTCGAAAGAAGTGAAGCAATATTTCATAATAATGGCTCTAATACAGATGGCATTTATCTGGGTGGCATACGCAGTCGTTGTTGGACTCGTTGCTCTCATTGCCGCCATTTTCACCTACACATATCAGACCCCGAGAGAGCGTTCCGCGCTGGTTTCAACAGTCACCATTATCACCTTGACATCCCTATTGGCAACAGTTCTCCTTCTTCCCGTCGATATCGCCCTTGTCAGCTCTACAACATCCTCGAAGCTCGGGGCAAAGAAAGACTGGGCTACTCCTGAGGCCGTACACAGAATACTGTATACACTTGAGATTGTCTACTACAGCCTTTACAGCTTTGATGCTATCCTTTGTTTGCTAGTGGTTCCTTTTACGTACTTCTTCTACGAAGAGTATGACGACGTTGACGCTGAAGAAGGCACTCAGACTTTTAAACACAGATTTCTTGGAGCCTTGAAGTATACCCTGATCTTCGTCGCCCTCGTTGTGATCCTATTCCTAGTCGGGTTTTTTGCACCAGTTGCAAAGGATCGTAAGGGAGCTCATTACGATCTCGACTACTTCAAACGACTTCTGGTAGAAAACCACGGAGAGCGAGCATTGACCTTTGCTCTGGGGCTGCTCATTTCGCTGGGAACATTGATATATTTCTTGTATACTGCCGCCGGATTTGCACTTTTACCTATATCTTTCATCAAATCAGCGCCCTCAATCAGTGCGCCGCAATTATCGGAGACCACGGCAACTGCTTTGGAACAGAACCGCGAGCGGCAACGTCAAATTGAGGGGCGCAACGCGGGTATTGACGGTCCCATGCCAGCTAAAGACCAAAGAGAGCTCGAGGCGCTGGCCCGGGAGGAGCGTACTTTGGTCCGACGGGAGCGCCTCGCCGCAGAAGCACAGGGCGAAGGAAAGAGCTTCATTGTCAGGTCATGGACCAAAGTCTGTGCTATCTTCCGACCACTGAAGCTTATCGGCGGTATTCTCCTCCTGATTCTTGCCATTGTGATTTGGGTATCCATGTTGATCACAGGCATTGACAAAGCCAAGAACTCAATCTGCAAGCAACATTGTGGCTATATCTTGGGCGGGTAGGGACATCTAATGTCTCCCCATGACCTGTTCTCGGCTAACATTTTTCAGAATCAACGTTTTCCAGCCTATTAACTGGATCTTCGTTCAAGCATCAAAAGTGTTCCCGGTGGACTACGTTCTGATGCTTCTGCTTGTACTATTCTTCTTCAGTAGCTCTGTTGCAGGTATTGCGTCGATCGGTATCCGATTCCTCTGGGTCAGGATCTTTGAGATCCGAAAAGGCCACAGCACTCCGCAGGCAATGCTCGTGGTGACTCTCATGTTGACTTTGATCATGCTGGCAATCAACTACTCGGTCGCCATGATGGTCGCTCCCCAATACTCCATCTACGGAGCTCAGACTTTCTGTAGCAATCCAACGAGATTCCCAGGCGATCAGCCTGACTGCTCCAAGCACCCAGAACTTGTCAAGCCGTGTTCCGAACTTTCATCTGGTGAAGGATCTAAGAATGTCTGCACCCCTACTGTCGTCACCACCTTTCTCAACCGGGTCACCATCAACTTTTCGTTCTTCGGAGCGTTGACCTTCTGGGCTCAATTCGCCTTTCTCGCTGTGTTCTTAATCGTTTTTATCACATCACTTTTCCGCGCTCCCAAACTCAACTTGAGCCAGCTGGACGAAGATGCTGAAGCGGACGAGGAGGAAGGTCTGCTTGCTAGCACTGGCAGAAGATTTGGCGCTACTTGGCAGGACATTCGCGGCAAGACCAACAAGCCATCGTCCGGGGCCGCCGGGCGAGGAATTCGTGCCGATGGTCATGATGGCGGTGACTGATTCCAAGATCGTCTTGAGTGGGAGAAGATAAATTTGTATGCTGATGTGTATTGCTTTTATTGCTTCTAGTCTTTTCATGAACGAATGGCGTTGGGGTATACCACGGGACTACAGTCGTATACCAAGGATGTCAGGTTAAATTGTAGTCCAACGTGAAACTGTCTTGCTTTTTCTATTGTCTCTGTCCATACAAATCTCAAGCGCAAGATGACTGGGATAGGTGGCAGCATATGCCCATGTTTCAACAGGCTGAGGATGACAGAGACGAATGGGCAGCAGTTATAATCACGACAACTTCACACTGCGCACAGTGCCGACTTGTCGAGCTGTAAAGTCTCGGGATCAGTCAAATTAGGGACTTTGAGCGAGAACGATATGACACGTGTTGTACAGAAAGCTAAGCAAAAGTGAATCCACTCGTGCTTTTTAACTATTATCGCTTATATCCCTAAAACCTTGAATACCGGCTTATTTCAGTACGACAACACGCTAAGCCAAGCCTAATTCATGTGTCAATATCGATACTTCGCTTTGTTACCGACTATATTTTCAACCACATGGCAAGACTTGAGGATATACCACATCCTCACAACCTCAGTTGATCAACTTCACACCCGAGAGAGAAGGACTAGGCTCACTTCGGCTTTCTAAACTTCACCCACTTATGCCTCTTCTCCTCCCATCCGACATCGGGTCCCATATGTCCCTCCTTCCAGCAATTAGCACAATACAGATCACCATCGCACCCGATACAGTTCACCGTCGCATCGTCCTGACAGATGATACACCAGCTATCTACCTCCTCGTCTGTAAACTTCTTCATCCCTCCCTTGAAAGGCTTGTCAATCGGCTTGAAAGTCGGCGCCGATGGCAGTCCAAGCGTGTCTGTAGATAGCCCTTTCAAGGCGGCCATGCGGGCTGCGATGTCAGCTTCGAAGTCGAGGGATTTCTTGCCGGCGGGCTCAGGGAGAGTGGATGGCGCGGAGGGGAGAGAAAGTCCACTACCCTCTTCTTTTTCTTCGTTTTCCGAATTTCCTGACATCTCCTTCTCTTCTTCAGCATTCGATTCGTTGCCTTTCTCCAGATTAACTTCGTCCAGAATTCTTGCAACTATATCCTGAGCTTCCCGTGACTCTTTTTCGAGGTCTCTTTTTTTTCCCTCTGGCTCCCCATCTCCCTCTCCATCCTTGCCATCATCCAGCGAAAATGATGACATATCAAGCCTCCTGGCTAGATAGTCATAAACAGGCTTATTCTGTTTGATTTCTGATGCATCTCCAGAATCTGCACACTCTGGTTTAGATTTGGCTTCTGGTCCATCGCAAGCTAGGGCACTCTTGGCCTCGTTGAGTAAATTCAGAACATCGCTCGGGTCATCTGGATTCAGAGTCCATTGCCCTCCTGGTCCTAGATCGGCTAATAGCTCGTCGAGGGTCTTGTCGTCGGTGCTGAGCGGTTCTCGTATTGGATCTGTATCTTGAGCGATTGTGGCAGGAAACAGCGTTTTTGAGCCAGGTTGTGAGGTCTGCCTCTGCTGTGGCTGGGATTTTGGGGCCGGCGACGAGGATGATGACGAGATTCCATTCCGCAAGCTCTTCAAACGGGCAGAGAGGTCAGATTCTGGAGTTGAGGGTTTGGGGGAAATAGGTTTGGATCTGTTAAGCTCAGCATGTGACATGAAGGTGGGGAAGTCCATCAGTACTTCGAGGGTTCGAGTTCAACGTTGGATTTTCTGAGTGCATTCAGGCGGTCCAGAAGATGTTGGTCATAGCTTGGAGGGTCATTCATTTTTGCGATGTGAGATAATGTGGTATGAAGGTAGAGGTTATTCGCTTTTTAAGCTTAATATGCCGCCACCTAGCAAGGCTGAAATGCAGCCTTGTGACTACATCACACTGTGCACAAGGTATCGCGACACACAATCATGATCATTCCCAAGGATACGCGTCTGAAACTGCTAGTGACCATTGGTGAGTTACAGCCAGGGCTCCGGTGGTCTCCCATACAGACCGAGTCCATATCATTGGTATCTAATCTCTCAACTTGGAGCTGTCGGTAATATATCTGAATCAATATGAAATCTAGGATTCGCAAAATAGCTGCGAGCCTGTTTGCCTTCAGGTCCTGCCTGAGGTCTCTGGCCGGAATCCGATGTTAGCAATTGCGCCATTAAAGATCAAGGAGGAAGGAAAAAGATGAAGTCTGTCAGAGAGAAGATTATTGTTTCATCACAGACCTGATCGACGATACGCATCCCAACTAACGGGGATGTATAGATCTTTCTGGGGTTCAGACTAAGGATGACGATACATTTGGCTATCATCATTTGGCTTCAAAAAAGAGCAGGCAGAAAAGTGAAATGCAGGAGAAATAGAGCATACCTGCATCGCTGGCCTGTTCGAGGCTGTTGAGTGATTTGGGAGGAAGAGATTTGGCGGACCTTCTTGAAGCGTACCCATATTGATGGATCAAACATCGCCGGACTCTTCATTCCTCGTAGCATATTCGTCGCCTCTGAGCTGGTTTCGAAAGAGCAGTTTCGGAAGTGCCCTGATCTTCATCGTAGTCTAAAGCCCCCAGGCCCGTATCAACTTTATCCCACGTTCGCTTCCTCAGGTCCGGCTTCACATTCTGTTTGAAGTAGCCCATCTGCTTTGCTTTTTGTATCTTCTTCTCTTTCCTCGACATGTGCTGCTTGGTTTGCGAAACCGGCATAGTTGATGTGTTGGCAAGCCCCTCATCTGCAAGCTCGCCCTCTTCGGAATCGTTCCCTCTCGGATTTTGTAGTTTCCTATTTGCTTTGCTACCTGTATCCTCAGCCTTAAAATTCGTCATATGTTCATTCTCCTCTCCTACGTAGCGCCGCTGCCTCAGTAGGGTCTCGATCTCGGAATGCCGAAATATTGCAATCTGCTCATCAGTCAAAGTTCTTTTGACACCGTCCCCATAATAACCCAGATCGTCATCATCAAAGCTATCTCCTTCTGTATATTCCCCAACAGGCCCAAGAAATTGCTCGGAGAAGTGACTGACAGGGCCCCTCGAAAAATGCGCGGCGTGGAAAGACAGTAGCTCCTCCTGGTAGACAATTAGCAATGGGATAAACAAATATGGTATGAGCACGAACTTGTGAGATAGCTACAGACTCCATGACTGAGAGTTGTCACCATATGCCTGGAATCGGCGATGGTTCTACTCTTATTTTGCTTGTGTAAAATAAGCATGGGCCTCTAAGCGGTTAGGTAAATTGGACAAATTCAGCCAGGCAGCACAGCCGCTCTCGCTTGTGGGTTACCCGCGTGCTTAGGTAAGCTTGAAGAAATGGGTGATGTTTATGTCAGCTGTCAACTATTAATAGAACATCGACTACGATGCTGTTTTCCCAAGTCAACTCTTGTTCAATATACCGCAGTCTCGTACCTTTCTGCGGTATCACTGACGCTGCAGACGCAAGATGAAAGTGGTCGTGGTAGAGGCTGAGAAGTCATCCCGCAAAAACACCAACACGAGGCGTTCGGCCCCTAAAGTTAAGAGGTAGTACTCAGTCTTTCTTTTGCTAATGAACGTTCTCAGTGCAGAACTAATTCCTTCACAGTGGGTGTCTCACGTGCAAGTTGGTTCTACATCCAACAAGACAAGAGATCTTTTTTAATTCCCATATCCAGAACTCGCCGTGTCAAGTGCGATGAGCAGAAGGTACCCCCGACTTATCCTAGTCCTTACAGTCTGTATCGTTTTGACACCAAGCTAGCCTTCATGCTTGAGATGTCTCAAATTTGGCATCAGATGTGATGGATATGCCCCTCCAAAGGGAAGCAGGTCTATTACACGCCCAAGGGCGACTTTGCTCCCAAAAGTGCACCAAACCAGCTCAAAAATCCTCAGAGAACCCTCTCCCTCCCATTTTGAAAGCGAGGCCGCGTTTAGGTACTTCGAGGTCTTCTGCAGAAGCACTGCATACGAGATATTCCCCAACATTGAAGTGTCTAGGCTTCGCCTGATGTTTCTCCAAACCTGCGAATTCCGGGAGGGAATTCGACATGGCGTTTCCGCGCTGGGGGCACTGACCATGACTTCTCGGGCTATACAGTTCGAAGGAAGTCACAGCAATATTACCTGCAACCACTATCAGCGAGCTATCAGAGAATACGCTAAGGCTATCGAGTATGCGCAGATTGATGGGCAAAAAGACCTCAGGACTGCATTAATAACATCTCTGGTCATCCTCTCGTTCGAGGGATGGGTGGGGAACCATGAGGCTGCATTTCAGCAGATCAGAATCGGGGCGAATCTGTTGAAAGAATGGAAAGAGCGGCGTAGGGAAACAACTGTTCCAGGATATGTAAGACATGCACTGAGTGAGGAGGAGGAAGTTCTTTCACGCGTCTTCACTCGCCTCTCTATCCAGACGAGATCACCTCCCAATAATGGGTCTCAGATGCTGCCGCCCTCATGCTCACTTCCTCCACTCCGAATCGATGTACCCGAAAGAATTGTGAGGATGCCAAAGGTCTTCGACTCACTTAGTGAAGCCGGCGAGTTCTATAGTTCTATCGTTAGATTTGCTGTGACCTTTGTTTCACAAGGCTTACCGCGAATGGCGAGAGCTGGCAGCCTCACTGGGACATATACTATCGAAGTGATAGACGCTGTTATTCCTCGGGAAATTATGAAAGCACAGGCAGCTTTGACAGAAAGCCTTCAACGATGGATGGCAGCATTTACTCCACTAAAAACGGCTGCCAAGTATACGTCTCGTGACGATAGAAAGGCCTCTATAACGTTGGAACTGCAGATCAAAGCCACCTACATGGGAACGGTGAAAAGCCTCGCGCAAGACGAGCTAGTATTTGACAAGTACCACCAGACATACACAGATATAGTCAATCTTTCCGAGGAGCTTCTTAACTGCTCTGATGATTCAACTGTTCCCAGCTTCTCTTTCGACTCGGCAATCATAATTCCTCTCTGGTTTACAGGCCATAAATGCCGCAGTCCCATTCTTCGACGCCGGGTCATCTCGCTGCTTTTGAAATACCCACGAAGGGAGGGAGTATGGGACAGCAATTTTGCTGGCTTGGTCATCGATTGCCTCAGAAGTTTTGAAGAGCAATATATAGAGGGTGGAAGAATCCCAGGCTGGGCCAGTATGTCCAAGACATTCCTTTACGTGTCCCTGTGTCCTGGAGTCCCGAAAAATCTCAACTTGTCAGGAGATTATTACGAGAAGACTCGGCATACATTTTCAACTTGAAGTCTGAACCGACATAAGGCTGACTACGGCAAAGGAATCCGCAATACCAAGTTCAATATTGACTTGGTAAAACGTACCGTTGAAGTGAGGTGTGAGCAGCGGATCTCTTCCGCTTCCAAAGACACAGTGACGAGGAGTAAAACAGTCGAGTTTTACATGCACACAGGCATCAACCTGGAACAACTCAGTGCGGTTCTCGTACGATAGTACGATAGCTACAGTACTTTTCATAGCTGTCTTGCTCCATTCAAAAGCCTTGCCTGTCTCTAACCTGTTTTCTAACATTCAAATTAGAATAGTATCCACTGAAGTATACCGTGTTTTGTTTTTTCGCCGACGGTGGATCAAAATCACCCATCACTAATTACATTTCCTAGTTGTTCGTAATTCATGGTAGCAATTTAACAAATGCGAAGAGCTAGAAGGCTAGGACTTGACATCCATCCGATGCGTAACTCAGGGTCTGGCAATGGGAAAAACAATAGAAGATGGCCCCCTGATGTCAGTCCATGGGGATATGATGAAGAATCCGGTTGCTTCTGGGAGTAATGGGGCACATTCACTCTACCACTAACCTTCGATCCGTTTTCTACTCCAATTTTCTCTTCGGAGGTTCGTATTCGAGCCTACTGTAAGAGGGGACCAAACACCTGGAAGACAACTACTCGTACCGAGAGTCGAAGTGTCGCTTCGGATACTACCCCCGCGAGCCAATCCTCGTCTCCGCGCCACCACTCTGCGGAACAAAGGTTTAGAGTTTATGATACTACGAATTACTGAATTGCATGGATACGAGATTTCTACCGAATGCGGAGAGAAATGTATTTCCAGCCAACGACTCTTGGGCTTTACGTACAGCTGACAGCTGCGATTGGCAGATTCAGGATTCGAAACGGCATGCAATTGTAATTCTGGAGAATGAAGGTTGCATGTAGATTCCTGCGGATTGATGGTGCCCCTAAAAGTCCGAACCAAGGTTTTGAAACCTTATGTGGCGAGTGTTCTTGCGAGTCTCGAGCCTTTCGCAAATTTGCACGAAGAACGCCGACAAACACAAGCAGATAGGTAAGGTATATATGTCTCTGCGCTGGTCACTCCATCTGCACGTTGCCAACCATCACATACCTATTACAACACAACAACTCTGTTGATCCAAAACATCTTTTCACAAACTTCTATCAGGCAAAATGCAGTTTACTTCCTTCCTCATTACTGTTGCCGTCCTCGCTATGGCCTCTACAGGTCTGGCTGCGTGCACATACGAAGAAGCCAGCTACCTCTCGAGTTGCACCCCGGGCGACAAGCTCTACGTACGTTTCAAAATATGGACAGATCTCAGAGCCAAGATCAATCCGATTCTTGTATCAAAAACGGCGCTAACGAAGTAGCAGTGCTCTGGGAATAACGCTTTCTGTTCTAAGGGACTGAAGCCGAGCTTCGACAAATTTGCTGTTCAAGCTAACGAACAGGCATGTGATGGAGCCGCAGCTGGCACTGGCTGCACGCAGACAGCTTGCTGCTCTTAGGGTGGAGAAAAGAGAGGGTTCACAGTGTGTTGGTGAGATGGATTGCATCGTTCTCAGTTGCATATTCTTGCACGGGTATATGCGATTCCATGTTATTAGATGGCCTGCATAGTATTCCCCCCTTGTACCTAGACCTGACAAAACTCCTTATTCGCCGGCGAGTGAGAAATTCAATTCCCAATTGGCAAAATTCTTTTGGAGGAAATGATCTATCTCTATTGCGCAAGCTCAGGTTGGCCCCTTCAGTACAGTAGACCTGAGAACTTCAAAGGACCTTCATGAGTATGAAATGACTAGAAGGCAATAACTCCGCAGACTACAGTTCCACCCCTCAAAAACAACGAAATAACGACTACCAGTCTGCCGAAGCTATACAGTGGAGTCGTGGGAACTATCGAGCTTGAGATCAGTTCGTTTATGCCTGTCGAAATGTGAACTGGACACTGGATCAAGTTAATCAGAGCCTGGAGGATCGAGTAAGTCGTGGTTGTACTCGTTAATCGGGCATATTTAGCCTTCTTGACGCTTGTCGCTACGCAGACTCCATGAAGGTGATAGCGGGTCCAGCTTGAATACATACCGTACGATGGCTCATCGAGTTCCGTACAGCCTGGAGGCGTACACAGGTGATGACTTGAATGAAAATCTCACCGAGGCCAGATGTAATTCGAAAGATTAGCTTCAAGTTTGTAGATCCGCAAACACTACCAAGCCTAGTTTGGCAAGTAAGGAGGAATAGATTAAGCTTTCGTCACTAAATGATTCTTTGTCTAGCCACTCCTATTTTGGCGATACATGCGTGACGTTCAATAGTATCATAGTTGTTTATGAACCAGCTCAATTTGAGGATAAGCTCTAGGGACGAACGGCGCATGTAGAGATTTTTTGGTGAGAAAGACAAGGTCTATTAGCTTTATTACTATTTATTATTAATCAGCTGACAGCCTATTGCTAGCGCTAAAATCTATAGCCCTCTATAAGCTATAGGATAGATTTTTAAGACCTTAAGTTGCGTATTTTTGAATTTATTTTATTTGAAGTTCTACTTATAATTGATTTGATTAGCTGCCGGCCTGTCGCTAGCGCTAAAATCTATGGCCCTCCGCAAGCTCCGGGATAGATTTTCTAGACCTCAAGTTGCGTATTTTCGAATTTAAGGGTCAAGCCTATATAGCTTTCCTAGCCTTCTTCTTGCAGGTCCGTAATTATTAGCTCTGCTTCCTATGTAGCTTAGGGAAACAGATATGTAGAGTTTCCTCGCCTTCTTCTTGCAGATCTGTAATTAATAGCTCTGCTTTTCGAATAGCTTAGGGGAATAGGGATACCAACCTAAAGCTTTCCTAGCCTTCTTCTTGCAGGTCTGTAATTAATAGCTCTGCTTCTTGTGTAGCTTAGGGAAACAA
The DNA here is from genome assembly GCA_032760415.1 of Diplocarpon rosae. Lineage (NCBI taxonomy): Eukaryota > Fungi > Ascomycota > Leotiomycetes > Helotiales > Drepanopezizaceae > Diplocarpon > Diplocarpon rosae. The sequence continues at coordinate 830,861 of JAUBYV010000007.1, read as the reverse complement.
ATATGCAGAGCTTTCCTAGCCTTCTTCTTTTTGCAGGTCTATAATTATTAGCTCTGCTTTTCGAGTAGCTTTGGGAAATAAGGATACCAACCTAGAGCTTTCCTAGCCTTCTTCTTGCAGATCTTCCAAAGGCTATAAATACCCTTCCTATTGCTAGCAAAGAGTTTATTATAAGAGTATAATATATATTTCCCTTCTTCTTTAGCTATAATTATACCTATAATGCTCATTCGACAACTTATTGCGCTTATTTTAATCCAAATTATTAGGTATTCGCAGTATTAGGTAGGAGGCTGCTTTAGCATTATATAACTCCCTATGAAGTAGTTAGTATATAGCTGATAAATAAGAATAGATATATATAAGCACTTACAAATCTTATTAAGCCTCTGAAGAAGATCTTCTGCTAAATGATCCTAGTCATATTAGCAGTAGAATCAGAAGAGTATTGCTTTTATTATAATAATAAAAGCAAAGCTATAGAGGTGAAAGTAGCATATAAGAGTCCTATGAGAATAAAAACAACTTACCTATGAGTATATAGGAATATGCAATAGTAGTAGAAAGCAGCTTACAGCTTACCTGCAAGCATATAAGAATATGCAATAGTAGTAGAAAGCAGCTTACCTGCGAGCATATAGGAATATGCAATAGTAGTAGAAAGCAGCTTACACTTATCATATAGATAGAAGAGTTGCAAAGGTATAGAAGGAAGGGGTGAAGAGAAGAAAAGTAGAAGCAATATGTCCTATTCAACTTTACAACCCCCAGCCGCCTCTAGCCGTCGGCAGCCGAGGATTTTGGTGTTCCTTAGAGTGGTCATAGGGCCGCCTTTTTCGCATCAGCTGACCACATTAAGATAAGATTTCTCAATATAATATAGATATAATATAGATCAGAAACCAACCCAGGTCAGGTTCATATAAAGAGAGTATAATTCTAAAGTTCGAGAAATTTTGCAGCAATACTCCAAGATTTAATCTCGGCAAAAGATGCCGAGAGGCATGCTATCAAGTTTGTATAACTAGCATTTAGAGCCATAGGGTTTATTCCTATATTCTAGCCCGCGAGTCCCCTTGATTAAAATTTATTCATGGTTATATGAGGCAATGTAGAGGATCGTATCGATATAAATTAGCCGAAGACTCATAGCGTGTATAAGAAGCTAGAAGGTGTCATATGCTGCGGTACTACTACCAGACCACAGGTAAGTAGCAGTGTAGCCATTTGATACCGACTCATCCTTTCCCACTACTACGTCCGTGTCACCCATGACAGAGGGAGTCATCTGAGAAGCTTCAGGAGTTATTTGAAGCAATGCCTCAAAGATATTAAAGCTGTACTTACGCATAAGGAGGATATACAAAATACCAAGAAAATGAAGCAAGGCAGCAACATCAAGTTTCTAGCATGCACGGACAATAATTCCAAAGTATTTACCACGGAGTCTCTAATTATCTTAGCTTTACTTGATGATAAATCTTAGAAATAGTTCCCTATAGCGATTTATGTAAGCTGGCAGTACAAGTAGCTGTAGCTGTAGTAATGGCTCTATGAGAATTTCTACAGTAATTTCCGGTAATACTGCTAGTAAAGCTGTAGGAAAAGCAGCACATTCGCATTGATAATTGCTTAGTCATATCCCATAGTATGATCCTTGTAGTTCAGAGCCTTCTAACATGAGATACAGACGCCAAAGTAAAAACCCTCTCGCAGTATACAAGTCCATTATTTCAGGCATGCGATGAAATCAGTCAAGGGTTGGCATCCGTATGTCATGTAAGAAGGCTCTGTACTATAGAGTTTGCACTAGGGAGTACTACTAATAAATTAATAATACGAGTCTGCTGCTTGACTACAGCTTTGAGCATTATAATCACAAGAACTTAGTATATAACCAATACTACGAATCCACCTACCTAAAGCTGATATAAGAAGACTACGGCGAGGTATGACTAAGGCTTACGAATCAATTATAACCAAGAGACGAAGCGAAACAGGACGGGAAATGCTCGAGAGCTGCAAAGCAATAATCAAAATATCAGGAGGATATGTGAAATTGCAAGGGAATTTTTCACCGCCGCATCACAAAGGCTTTAGTATACATGGGTCCGCGCATAGACATGGTATGGTGACATGGTACTACAAAGTACCCATAATTAATACGAGGTAACTTGTGACTTGTATAAATGAAGACATCCAATACGGAATCCATGTGAAGTATATATCGAAGCCGAAGACTCTCACAACGCAGACCTCCACAAGAGGTAATGAGAAGTAGCTACAGAAGCTGGAGAATCATCTCCCATGGCCAGGACTAGAGAAACGTTGCGGGGGAATACTACATAGATGTAAAGCGGTGATCGAAGCTCGAAAGCCTACGCAAATACCAGGATAAATAGTAAACACCAACAAGGTCAATTCTCTCGCATGCACGGCTCGCAAGTATACATTGTTTCTTTCCCCTTGATACGAAGTACATTACCTTGCGGCTTGTGTCTCTGTGGAGGCGCGTTGGGACTTTGGCTCAAGCTTCTCCTCGGCTCGAAACGGCGTGCAACTGTAATTTGCCAGAAAAGTGTTTGCAACAACCGTCCGAGTAGTGAGTAGGGTCAGTTATGCTAATAATAGAGTCAGCACAGGGATAGGGTGCTTCAGTTTCTACGAGTATACTACTAAGTGTGACGACAACTGACTTTCCAGTTCAGTTACAGCTAAATACAAAGTGACTGCGCAACCCAGGTTTCGTAAGGCGGGTACAGAATCGAGCGCCCATTTGCGTACGGGTCTATTTCTAAAGTCTGTTTGATACTGTGTCGAGTTTTGAACTATGACTTGAGCCGATGGTGCCTAGCTCGAGCCTAAATCGCCCCATAGACGCTACTTGCACTGTACTTCGTACCTCGTATAACTGACGTGAGCAAAAACTATGGGGTCGGTCAAAGGTGTGGATTTGTTTCAGCCTCGAAACTAATTCGATGACTGCCGTTGCTGCCGTTATTACGGGTATGTGGAGTAGCATCGTTGAAACCTAGAGGTAGCACCCTGTGACTTTGGTCGAAGAGCGCCGAGAGACATGGGCAGGTAGAGAAGCTATATATTACGGCGCTTGTCCGCCTCATGCATGATCATCAAGAGCCTCTAAACAAATAGCACTTGATATAACTAGTCATCTGATACAAAAAAATTTACGAGCCAAAAATGCAGTTCTCTAGCCTCCTTAACATCATAGCCGTTGTTGCAATCGCCTCTTACGGGCTGTCAGAGTGCGTATACCAAGTTGGCAATGCGACATGCGTCTCCGGCACGAAAAATTATGTACGTATAAGAATTAGGGAGAATCCTCACTCACAAGCCCAATTCCCCGACATGGAAAACAAAGGAAACAACGCTAACAATCTGGAAGTGCTCCGGGAATACAAACATCTGCATATATGGAGGATCGCAGAGCTTCGACGCCAACGCCACTCGAGAGAATGAACAAGTATGCGAGGGGCGCAACCTCAACGTTGAATGCATGCAGACCGCTTGCTGCTCTTAGGGTTGGGTCTTAGCGGTATAGTGCAACTGACTACGGCTGGATCTGACCGTTGCAGATGGACAGGCAGGTGGATCGACCGACCGTCACCGAGATCGTGGACGATCTATGTGTAGGGACTGGACATTGGACCAAGTATGACCCATGGTTAACAAATCTCTCTGAATATAAACTTTTCCTTGACCCAAAGAACAAGCCATCGCGTCGAAAGTGCAATGAACTCTGAGTGAGGGTAGGCAGATAGAGTCAGTGGTGACACTAGCCGACGTTATCTTGAGTATCTAAGCATGCCATACCAGACTCTGATGACGGATTAGCGACAGGACAAGCTCTCGTATGTTCTTGAACGCACAAGACAGGAAGAGTAAGTATCAGTGGGAAAAGTCTTTTGCTTCATCAAGATGACACAAGAAATTCACGGGAAAAGGCAAGGGCCAAACCTTTAGACGTCAGGGACTTACTCTGCCTGTCCCAACAAGCTTAGCCGAACACGCTTCGGTATGCAGTAATACGATTTTCGCAACACGAGGGGAGCGAGATCAATTCGTCAGCCCGAGTGTTGAGAAATCTTACGGATACTTCGCAGCTTCTGCCTCGGTCCATTCCCAGAACTCAAGCCCAGTGCCAGTCCCTCCCTCGTCTTTCGGCACGGCCCCCATCTCATTATCTTTCCTCGAGACACACAATCTACCCCACGGCTCCACTGCGATCTCGTCGGTCTCATGCTGGTAAAGTTTAGGGTCGAGTACGTACCAAAAGATCCGTTGTTGCCTGTAGTGATATCCGTCGACAGACCAGCATACAGCTCCGTCTAAGCGCCGTAGATGGGCTCATGCAACATCCATATTGACTACACTTCCTTGCCACCAAGGAAGGTTCTTGTAGAGGTCCTTCTTCAGGAATCCTGGATCAAGAGCCTTTGCGGAATCAGTTGTTGGTTCAAAGTCAGAACAGAAGGCAAGAAGATTGCTCTTTACCACACTGATGATCCCATCTTTGCCATATCTCCTCGCATACTCCTTGCTGTGGTAGATATTCCCCGCCTTGCTAACCCCATACTTGTGCCACGCCCCTTTATCGACGTGATAGTCCAGGTTCGCTACGTCAAGACCTCGCTTTGGAGAAAAGTTCTTTGCCGCGGAGGATGACTTGGAACTTGACCAGCACAATCTCTCAAAAATAATTTACCGACCGAGGAGTTAGTTGAGCCCGCGAGGAGTCTTCTCGGGTATGGCCATGCAAGAGATATTCTATGAATCCGTGCATCGGAAGAAACAGCAAGATATACAGACATACCACCCAGACCACTCGAACGCTATTGGGAGGCGATGTCTTGGCCGTCGATCGAAGGAGTGGCGTGAGCAGCTTCGTGAAGAGGAACGGGGCCAAGTTATTCGTGCCTCTCTGTAGTTCATAGCCTTGCTTCGTCTTACTACCCTGGGGAGGTCTCATCACTCCAGCATTGTTCCAAAGCACGTGCAGAGACTTCTCTTGAGTGAGGAAGGCTTCGACAGAGGCCTTGATCGTCATCAAGTCGTTGAGATGTAGGCGAAGATAAACCAGAGCTCCCTTTGAATTGGGATACTTGGACGTGATCTCCCCTATCGCACGTCCTGCTTTGTCTTCCGAGCGAGATGCGACGTGAATCTTGGCGTTATGTGTGTACAGGATTTCTGCCAGGTCTTTACCAAGCCCACTCGAGGAGCCAGTCACGACGAAAACCTATCCAGTTTGAGTGATTTTTGACAATCAGAAGAGGATGGGAGAAGCACCGACCTTGCCTGTCTGATCTGTCAAATTCTTCTCCGTTAGCAGAGGCTTCGATGTAGAGCCGAGAAGACCCATGTCAAGCGCTGATATTTCCTGATGCGAGGACTGAGGATAGCTGACGATCTGCTATGAAATTGATTCAAGTCGATTTGCGAATCAGGCTAGTCAAGCCAGCCTGAATCATGTCTTGAAAGTCGAAGTCGAGGCTGCCTGCTATGTATATGGCCAAGTCCAGCCCTCGAAAGATGGGTGCTACCGTGCCGTGCCGTGCCGTGCCGTGCGGGGCGCAGATCGGCCTCGGTCTCTGCGTGTCGGATTATGGATAAAAACTGCAGATACTGAGATCGACCGCATGGCTGCTGTGCTATGTGATGCCATCGAAGCCACTCGCAAATCGAAGATCAAAGCCCGCTGTAGGATCCAGGGTCAACATTGGCCTGGCTGGAGCACCACCACCGTCGAGTGATCCCTGCGGCCAGACGCTGTGCTCACCATCCTCGGACGATAAGACAGTATAATCATGATAACAACGCTCGTAGACCTCGCCGCGTATGAGAGATCAGACTCGATCATCTAGAAGATCCTGTGACCGACGAGCAATAAGCGGCGCACTTGGACTTTCCCCACAGACCACTATTATATCATCATTCAAGATGTAATGAAAATGACTGGCCACCAAGCCATCTCAAACGGATCGTGGGGTGAGAGATGATGACTTGCCGAGACAGCTATGCCCTGGGAGCAAAGAAAGCAAATACAGTAAATGGTTTTCAGAATACAAATACAAAAGACCAGATTAACATCCGCGACGAAGCTGGCCCGACTGGTTCCGGGGAAGTGTTCCAATGCTTCAGAATGAACCATTCACTCCCAAGTAGATCGACTCTCCCTAGTACAAGAACGCATTTTGAAATTGGTCATGAGATTAGGAATGTTGGCAGATGGCTTGAGGCTTAAGAGGAACTTGGCGTCTTTTTGACTTTCTTCCTGCGCCTGTACTGGTTGGATCTCATGATGCTGGCCACGGAATCTACCGTTCCTATCAAATTCGTACGCATGAAAATTTCTGCGCTAGAAATGAAAATTGCAATAGGGTATCTTGGGTAGCTAGCAAGTAATATGCCATGACATGGGTCAATTGACTTTGGCTCAACCAAACTCCTTGAAATCGACACGCTTGAGGCTAATTGAGTACAGTAGTAAGAAGCCAAGAGACAAAGCTCATACACGATGGACTTCTGAGTACTGTGCATTATCGCTTTTGAGGGCTTTGGTGACGGAGCAGGTCCAACGCCTTCTGAAAGGCACTGACCACATCAACATCTGCTTTCTTGTGAGCCATAGTTGTATTTCAACCACCGAACTACTCACAGTGACGCTTCTTGTCCTCCAGGGAATTCTCGGCAAGCTGAGTGAACCTTGACCGAGTCTTCAGCCTGTTAGAGCATTAGTAGCATGATCGCGGCCGAAGCTGGCAGACTCACCTTTTGGATATTCTGGCATTATCACGTTGGGAAGCAGACTGGGCCCAAATAAGGAACGACTGTGGCATCTGATTAGCACTACTGAGAGAAACTTAGGACGCAGGACATGCTAACCGTGGCGTGGTTGTCAAAATTTTCATAGTCTTTGTTTTCTTCTTCGTCTAGTTTTGACATGTGATCAGTATATCGGCGCTCAAAATCATCCCAATCGTAGTCCGCCAGTTCCGAATCTTGACCAATGTTCGATTCAATTATTTCTGTCGTCTCGGGCTCTTCCAAGTCTTCGGTGCCGTCATTTCCATCAGTTCCACAAGAGAGCTCGTTCTCCTGTCCATCCTGGACCTTCTCTTCTACTGGTTTCTCTACCGGTACTGGGTCAGAAACAGTGGTCGCGGACTGATGAAATGATGCAGGGGCTTGAATGACTCCTCCAGCAGCCTTTGGAGCCTCCATCGCAGGCGAGGTCGACGTTTTCTTTTGGGGGTTTGTTGTTGGGCCGGCTTGTAACGGAGTTCTCGACTTTTCAGCTTGAGGTGATGAAGGGTTGATTGACGGATGCTGGTGAGAAGTAAGTAGACATGAGATGGTGGCAAGGATAAAACGAGCTTGACCCAAGGCTCTCCGGCCCAGGCAGTTTCAACAAGATTGTAATGAACGAACGACCGCAGTAAGCTGGAGAAGAATTTAGGTAGTTCAGGGAGCTTCTGGTTCTAGAGGCGTCACACGTCGTCTTCGCCACACGTGAGCATGTGATACATATGATAAGACAAGCGAGACGGTGCGATAACGATAGGACTTGATCCTTGCTCTCGAGACCTGCGCGTCAGCCTTGTCTTAAACTCCGAGTCACTTGCTACATAAACGCTTCATAGCAAGCCGCCCCTTCTATCGACCTACCCAAAGTATATCTACGTAGTACGATATGTATCGTCGTTACTGCTTAAGTATTGCCACTTTTTCTTCGAAACAACTTATGCCGTTGCATTGCTAGGCCTTACCACGAGAAGGAGCCCTTCAAAATGCAGTGCGATATATGCTTTCGCTCGGGCGGGCAGGGTGAGAAGAAGCTGCACTTCCTCTGTCCAACTGACGCGCGAAACCTGCTTTACGAACCACGGATCCAGAACGCTCGAATTCTTCTCGAGAACGACGCCCTAAGCTTGCAGATCACCAGTCTTCTCTCGAGCGACAAAGCAAAAGAGAACAAGGATGCTTCGCATACCTCGCCGCCTTCCATGGAGGCTGTCTTCCTGTCTGCGGAGAAAGACCAGACTGTAGACAGGACACAGCAGATCATCACACGAGCGGATGAACTGCGGGCCAAGGTCGAGCTGGCTCAACAAGAAATAGCCAAGAGGAAGGCAATTATCAGTCGCCGAAATTCAGATCTGGCTTCAGCAACAAATGGAGTCGATACTCGCCGAGCTCGACAGAGCGAGGATGTCGAGAAGGCTATCCGAATGATCAAGTACAAATGGAACCAGGTGCATTCTACAACTGCCTCTTCCCGGATTTTCCTCTGCGGAGAGGCAGCCAAACTTTATGGTCTCCGGAGAGTCAGAAAGAACAATGGCGGCGAGGAATATAAAATAGGCGGGGTGCCTATCGTGGATTTGATATCTTTGAACAGTGAGTTGATCGTTCACCGTGTAACAAGCACTTACTAAATCAGGAGTAGCTGCGAGCCCAGCCCAAATTTCAACGGCCTTGTCACATATTGTTCATCTCTTGATGCTATCTACACACTATCTAGCCATTCGGCTGCCCGCCGAAATAACTCTACCGCATCGAGACTATCCGCTTCCTACAATATTCCCCATTACCTCATCATACAAATACACCGATGTGCCCTTCCCAGGCACAACACCGAGCCAGTCCTTGAACACCAGCCCGGCAGACTCACGACATACCGAATCTCTCCCTCACCCTCATCCACGGCCACTCTTTATCACCAAACCCCTGCCTCTACTTGCAACCGAGGACCCGTCTGGGTATGGGCTCTTTCTCGAAGGCATTACGCTCCTGGCGTACGATGTAGCATGGGTTTGCAAGAGTCAAGGAGTACCTGTAGGAGACGAAAGCAGCTTCGAAGACATCTGCAACATCGGTCGAAACCTGTACAACCTACTCATTGGTCCGAAGCTCAGATCTGCGCCGAGCAGCAGGGTCTCATCTACTCAGAGCACGCCAACCAAGGGGGATCGAGACACGAATGGCGAGGGTGATGGAAGCAAGGCTATTTTTACTACTATGGGGAGATACTCCCACGGCACCGCACACTCATTCCTAGGCAGCGCGGAGGGCACAGAATACATTCGGAGCTGGAAGCTGCTTAGCCCCATCAAGCTGGTGGACAACCTGAAAGGCAAGCTCCTGAGCGAGGTTGCCAACGCCGAATGGGAACTTCTGGACGCTGATGCTTGGGCCGTGGAGGACGAGCCAGGCCGAGATGCTGTCGTCATCGGGGACCGGCAGGGGAAAGAGAGGAATTTGGGGATGCAAAGCTTCATGAGCATGAGGACCGTGGTTGAGACGGCGGAGACGCTGGGGAGCGTCGGGGCAAGGAAGCCAGGGACGAGTGGGTGGACAAAGCTCAGGGGCTAGCTAGTATTGGGTTGCAACGGTATGACCGGGTGTTCGGGTCATAGCTACTACAGTACACATCATCGCTATCTTCTTTGGCGTTGTGAGGATTTCACCTCGTGTGGTGTCGGCGTGGCAGCATCATCCGATTTGGAATCCGAACGTTGTTAATGAAGTGTCCGCCGGTTCTGAGGCCTCTGCTCCAAGATACCTTTTCAGAACAACCCCTCTACTGCTACACGGCTGGCCCCCGGTACGCATCCCGTCCTCCCGGTATGGGCTCTTTTGTTCAGAAGTTGAGAAGGTGATGAGTACTGAATAGTCATAGTTGGGTGGTGGGTGTCTGGTGGGAGAGGTTTATGACAGAGGATTGCACCCGACACTGGTGGTGAAGGCGAAAGGAGGTAGAGAGAGATCGAGGTAGTGTCGGTAGTGAAAGGACCTGACTTCCGCGCACGAGAGCAGTTCGTGATCTCGCCCCCTGTCCTCTATGCCGTGTCAGGTCTACGTCTCTGGTTCCCTCTGCAAGAGACGAGCTGGTTATACCGCATGCACTTCTTGGTCTAGACAGGTTTACAGTTGGTTACGTACACAGGAATATAAGACACACCACGCGTCCGTTCCCAAACTCGAGCCAATCCTACACGGCACAAGTCTCTCCATCAAGGACGGAGCCGAAGCACCCGTTGAACAAGACGCTGAGAGGAATGTGGAACGGTGCTCTTCCTCCGCGTGGCTGGTCGGTTGGTCGTCAGCACCGACGGCTCTTGGTCGAGTCCCTTCTCCAAGCAGGTCCTCTATCCAGCATTCTGGGCCACCGGCCCACACCTGGAATGCTGATCCCTTTTTTTTTTCCCGTAGGCCCAGCGCCCAGGCTCCCAGCACCCAAAGGATCTGGGAGAAAAACCACTGACGACGCCGGTATTTATCATCTCATCTCATCTATCTCCGGTAAGCACCGGCTGTTTTCCTCACCAACAACGCACCGATGAAACGCGACGTCTTTGCAGGTACAGGATCATACTTCCGCGCCCACAGAGAAGCGTACGGGAGGGTGCGTGGCTCCCGAACCGCGGTCTCAACAAAAGCATGTATGTCAGCCCCGGTGCGGTGACGGACCACGAGGCCAAGTGGCAGGATTCGTGCGGCAGGTCGAATGGTCCTTGTTGAGGATGCGATGGGGGAGGAATCCACGGCGACTTTAATAAAGCCGTCTGCAGCATACGAATCCTGCCATGCCATGCCATGCCATGCCAAATGTAATGCGATGCGATGCGATGCAGTGCAATCCTAGCAGCCGAAGGTAGCGGGGGGGGTTGTGGATTGAGGTTTTCAACTGAGTATACGCCACGTGATAGCAACTCTGGGAAATATCTCCCAACGTCGTTCTTACCTGTTTCCGAACAGAAACTTGATGAGAGACTTTGAATCAGCTCTGAGGATATCCTCAATAGTATGGGAGGTATTATATGTGTAGGAGAGAGTAAGAAAATATGTACATCTATCAGTCACGAGAATACACACAAGCATGTAGCGAGTGCGAGTCCCGGAGCGGAAATAGCTAGCTCCGAGGGCGCGCCAAATCATTGACATATCATATCACGTGGTGTCTTCATTTTTAAAGAGAAATATTGTGTAATCTTTTTCCCCTGACTCTTACAGTACAGTACAGTACCAAGTAGCAGTTATGGCAGCCGGGGATCTTGTTCGCGTTCCGAGTTGGGGAAGGGTGTTTATTGGGAAAGCCGAACGGTACTACTTCGTATTCTGAGTTCCAAGAACCTACGTGCAACGTTGAAAAATTCTTATTACATGGAAATCGGCTATTGAAGTCTCCTCCGTGTCACAGGTAAGCAGCTCGGCTCTAATATAGTTTCCGTGCGAAATTTGACCCTTGATTCAAGGGGGAGGGATACTTGTCCTGCGGACATGAAATCCCCACCTCATCTTGAGGTTATAGTAAGCTTCATATCCATCGCCGTTTGCGCGCCACCGATCTGCCTTAACACGCCACCTCCGGACGAGACACAGAACAAATTTTCACGATGCACGTATTCTCCATATCGACTCCTCTCTCACAAAATAGCTCCTAACCTGCTCACGTAGGCATGCGCAAAGACTTATCCTTAGCGCCCTGGCGGCCCTCGTCCTCAAGCCGATTGCTGTCCTGGCAGCGAATAACGCTGGGGATCACACCTGTCACGCCCCCGTCGGCAAGTGCTATGTGATTGACGTGTGTTATACACCCATCGTTTATATAAATACTACTGGATTTGCAACTGACGAACTCGGTACTAGTGTGCCCCTGGGCAGAACACCATAGAGACCTGCGAGAATTATGTAAGTAGTCAACTACTATCCCGAGTCCTGTTATAGTCCATAGACTTGCTCATCATATTTGCCCGAATAGTGCGGAGTCGAAATCAGCGCCATCAAATGCTGCGAAAACCCGCAAGATATGTGGGCCGCTGACACCTGGTGCACTCCGGTGTAGAGGTGGTCAAGTTGTGCACGCGCGTAGGCGATGCAAAGCTAGAGAGGATAGATGTCAGGACCGAATGTCAGTCACACTGCAGGGCAGCCCGGTTATATAAAGGCGCTAGCAATCCGCGTGGGAGCTGTGCTCGGCTCGCTTAGTACTTTTTTTTTTCAATTACATACTCAATTACATACATACATTAGGTGCATACGGATCTGTCATAAACTTCTTGACGTGTATGTTTGCGTGCAAGATCAGAAACGATCTTGCTCATCAAAGTCACGTGGGAAAGACTGTGAATTTACATGCCCCCGTTGAGCTGGTGTGCGATTAACCGGGTCTCTTCTGCATCCTACTGTACTGTACAGTACTCCATGGGGCTTCAATCAGGGGTATTGGCGAAAATCATCGTCGAAAGACATCCATAAAACCGTGCACGGACGAGAATAGTGCCGTACTTACCCCAAGGACAATGTGGGTGGGTCTTGTGTCCAGGAATATTGGGTGCGATCCGACGGTAGGCCAGGGGTTTTGTTTCGAAATGCCGCACCGCACCGCACCGCACCGCGTCCCCGAAGCGCACATCAACCTAGTTATTTCCGGGCCGCACCGAGGATAATGCTTCGGACGCTGCTCTCGGCTCGTGTCATTGCCAGGCGTCGGGCACCGTCGGCATTTTCGGAGTAGAGAGAAGTAGACGACAAATCCTCCTGCAATGTCCTCCTGATTTGTGCCATGTTTCGTTACAGATGTGTGGCAGGTAAGCGATTTCATAAACGTAGTTTTACGCATGTCATTTGTTTTTGATTAAAAGGGGGGAGGGAGAGGGATCCGTGTCTGGCTAATACGAACTCTATAATTCTGATTTCCAGGTACATATAGAGCTGGATATCCGGTCACCGCGTCGAGGTGAAACAAACTAAACAAGTCCTACCCTGCGCTCCTCCACGACACACCGACCGAAGCAACCTCCAACATGTTCGTATTCATCATGTAGATGGCCCGAGCAGAGGGAATTCGTCTAATGCAACTTCCGCAGGCACGCTCCACAGATGATCCTCGGCGCCCTGGCGGCCCTCGTCCTCAACCCGATGGCTGTCCGCGCAGCGAATAACCCTGGGGATCAAACCTGTCACGCCCCTGTCGGCAAGTGTGATGTGATCAACGTATGTTCAATATCCTTGGCCGTGACATGACTCCACCGTCAGTTTACTAAGTTTGTCCAAGTGTGCCCCTGGCCAGGACTCGATCGAGACTTGCAAGAAATACGTAAGCCGGCACCCCCCTCTCACCCGAGCAATCTTCCATCAGCTGGCTCAAAAAAAGAGGAAAAATATGTATATATATATATATCTATATTTCAAATTCACACATTAATTGCGGACGTAGTGCGGAGTCGATATCAGCGCCATCACGTGCTGCCAGAATGCCGTCGACCTGTATGCCGCCGACACATGGTGCACTCCGGTATAAATGTGATCCAGCTGTGCATAGGCGAAGACGGGTTGCGCGGACAGTTGATCGGACTGCGGGGGCAGCTATGTGATTCACGCGCTAGCAATCTGCGTAGAAGCTGTGCACTGGTTGCTTAGTCTCTTAGCAAATTCAAAGGGTGCATCTTGACCTCTCGTACGTGTCCGACGTATCCACCCGGGTGAGAAAACATGAAGTGATCTTAGGGCTATATGCGTCGGAGCCTACGAATTACATGTCCTTGGATCATCTATGCACGATCCGTTGGGTTTTTTCTTCGTTACAGTATCTGTTGATATCACATTAGGTGATATGTACATGGGTGAATCTTCTCGAATACGTTGATTACATTCGTGGTTGGAAAGAGCTTGCTCTCGAAGCCATTCCTCGAGAGCGTAGAAATAAATACACAGAGTTGTTGCCAAGCCTTTTCCGTGAATGACGCTTCACATGACTAGCATGTGACCCGTGTTCCGACAGTATCTGAAGGCGTCATGCCCATCCCAGGAGCAACGGGTAGAATGGCGCACCAGCTACTATCGTGCATTGTTTACCATATTACGGAGTAGGTATCGTCCTCCAGCATATTGTCTGCATTCCAAGCGTGGTAGGCAAAGGGGGGGGGGGGGGGGGGGGGGGGGTTTTCGAAATGCCGAATCATCGCACTACGTCGTCTCCAGAGGCTCACCATGACCGACCTATGAATTCACGCACCACCTCCTTGTATAGGAATATCCTCACGGTGCTGACTTTGGCGCCGATTGTGATTTCCCATGTCGGCGCGTGCATCTCTCGATCCACGCTCGGCCATGGATCTGTCCCACAACCAGCTCGGACTGCTGCGCGACGCACGCCACGGTATTGGCACGTCCGCCCCTCAACTCTCTCCAGGAGCATGTATGTCACCCGCACCTAGCCATGCGGGTGCAGAGAGAAGAGAGATCTCCTCCTCCTCCTCGTCCTCCTCGTCCTCCTCGTCCACCTCCTCCTCCTCCTCCGCCGCCGCCCTGATTATGCCATGGTCTGCTCTAAGCCTCTTGTCAGAATACCAGACTCCCTCACCGGCATAAGACCTCACCCCTCGGAGCGCCACACGCCGTCGCGAGAATCAGCAACGCATCACCCTTTTTTTTTTTCTTCTTTTTTTTTTTCATCCCTCTTCTCGTACGAGGGGTAGGTAGGTAGGTAGTACAGAGCAGCCGATTCGCCCTCGTGGGTAGGTGGTCGTACGGTAAAGCCCCCGAGTAGTTCGTTTCCGGGATTCTCGACGCGATCCGAATTGCCAGAGCCCTCTCACCTCCAAAGTACCTACGCTCGGGTTTCCACGCTGCGAGCTGGGAGTAGCAGGGTGTTTGCTATCGTCGTCGAGGGGGAGCGTTGGCGCTCAGGGGTACGAGTACTAGTATTTATTCCACACCGCTTGACGCATAAATTTATTTGAAAAAAAAAAAAAAAAAAACCCCCCTTCTGGCTTGACACGACGGGAGAGTCCGCGCGGCAGCGGGTATGAGACTCTGTTCTCCCGTCAGTTTTGATTCCAAGGTAAATATGAGAGGGAGAGAGAGAGAGAGAGAGATATAGTTTGGAAAGCTGCTTAGCTGGTACGGAAGAATATACTGTGGATAGTCTCGTGTTGGATGGGCGGTGACGAGGTGTCGATTTGCGCCGGGGTGGGGAGGGGGGATTACAAGCGCTGGTAATGCTAGTTTTATGATGAGCTCCGGTAGTTCTGGTTACAGTTATAGTTATAGTTATAGTTACACTAGTAGGAAGAGTAGTCGTCAACGTAGCAGATACGCGTCCTTTTCATTTACTAGCAGTGCCTCCTCATATGTATGTATATATTTATATATATATATATACAATACCCTGGTAGTAGTACCGAATCCGCTCGAGCGACGCCCAGGTGCCAAGTATGAGTTCTCTTCACTGCACCCCGCCAGCCGGGTCGTTGCTTGACACATCCCCTCCCTTTTTCCTTCTTGCGAAAAGTTCTCTCCTCTCTCTGCCACCTGTCCATCGCGCAAGAATCTTTCCTCGCCAGGGCCCGCCCCTGATTCTGACCCGCGAACAGTACGGTCCAGTCAAATCGGGTGGAGCCCGAGTACCGGGCAGCATCCCGTGCTGCCCGCACGCGACGAACGCGAAGGCCGCGGAGACGTTGCGGCGCGACGGAGGGCGCCTTGCTGGACGACGACAACTCGACACGGACTCCGCCGACCCACTTGGACGGAGGGCGTCAGGGGGTCAGCAGGACGGCATGGTGATGCTCAAAAGATACGGTAGATTCTCAGAGCGGAGCAGTCACATGTGACAAGCGTGCGCTCATGCTGTGCTTTGACGCTAGAGCTCTGCTCTGGGTCGGGGAGTTTTCCTTCGGGACCGGTCGGGACCTGCGGGAGAATAATTACAACGGGTACTTCTGGTATATCCAACACATCTCCCATGCAAAAGGGCAAGGTCGTGATGACGAAGATCGACATACATAATACGGGAAAACGCACCCCGTGTCGGCCAGGTCACGTGTCTTAGATCAACGGGGTGTACGAAGGACGGACATCAGGTATCGGAGATCAGGAGATGCGGCCGACGATCGAGTCTCGCGTGCGCAGTGGCCGGGCTCTCTCCTGTGCAGTACTGTCCTGTCCTCTGCATCACATCTCCGCCCGGCCCCGAATTCACCTTTCCCTGCTGCTTTCTTTCTACCTGAGGCGTATAATAGCACGTACCTTTTGAGGGTGAGAGGGTACGATACGTCTGGGATTTTATGTTTCTGTCGGTAGTCCCACGACGGTTGGAAACACGCAGATGTACAAAAAGACGTCTTTCGTCGCGCAGGAAAAGCTTTCGAGGGGGTGATGTGTCGGGCGCCTCGATCGGTTTCACGCAACTCGCGCTAGAATCGAATGGATTCATTCAACGGGGGTGGAATGAAAGCTCACCACCTCTTTTCGCGCGTGGTCCTGAAGGTAACGACGTAACGGACGTGGTCAGAGGCTGTGGGGGGGCCCAGGTCGCTCCGGAGCTTACTCTACAGGAACGCTTCAGAGCATACTCGATCACGCGGATATGGGATGGAACGGAATTCCGAGGAAGCAAGTGAGAGGAGGCAGTGATTTGATTGCTGGGAGGACCCTTGGTCTGGTGTATGCATGTACTGTACAGTATGTCGGCCATGTTGATAGATAACTATAACCTTGGTCGCCGGCCCAACCACCCTCCACACAATCGCATCGCACAACAAGATCTGCTGCACTGTAACTCAACCGGGCAAAGCCGCCACTGCACCACACCGCACCTCCCAACCCTCTCCCTCCCTTGAACCGCACGCATGGCATTTTCGTTTGGATCGGGGCCATGTTCCCGTGGTTTGCGTACGTACTGTACAGTACCGTCCTGTTCGGTGCAAGTCCCGAGCACACGCGTCCTGCGTGTTCGGTCGTGACATCTGCATCATCAAATCATGGCCTTGGGAGAGGAGGTGGGGAGACGCATGCTTGGGTTGGGGTTGTGCGCGGATTGATGCTGGTGCTGGCGCTGGTGCTGACTGACAAGAGTCAGGTCAGGCAGGCAGGTAAATCTTGGGGGGGGGGGTTGTTTCCGATGGGGCCGTGTGAGCTGGCAGACAGTGCGAAAAAGTGCTCGTGCCCAGTTCTAGGCCGTTTCGTTGAAGTTGATAGTAGTAGCAGTCACAGTAGTCGTCGGTTGTCAGCGACAACAAGAGGCTTTGTTTGTGTCGACAAGACATCGGGTAATGGGAAGAATGGCCTCGACCATTCTCGGACTGGGAGCATGAGTTGGTTTGTTGCGTGTGGGCCTCTGGGATCTCTGGGATCTGGGATCTGGGACCCTGGAGCCCTGAGAATTCTGGGATGGCTGCTTGCTGCTCATGGACGCGGCCCGTTCAGCTTTTTCGGCTTTGTCAGCTTTGTCAGCTTTGTCAGCTCAGACCCCCCCAAGTCAGGAACGTCCGGTCCTTCTTTTTCCTCGCAGAAGTGGATGCGAGGCGAAACCTCTGACCAATCATCGTACTTTCCAGAGTAGACCCGAGGATGATCTGACCAATCATCTTGTCCCCCAGAGTGGATCTGACCGGATCAGGACCAATCACCGTGCCTCCCACCCCCCTGATTGCTGTTCCCACGGACCACTTGACTGACTTCCTCTTTTGTCGTTCATCTCATTTCACTCACCCCCTGACTAACCCCCACCCCCCCTGGCTTCAACATACCTTACCCTCCCCTCCCCCTGTCACAGCCTGCCATTACCCATTCCCGGATCTCCCTCCCTCCCTCCCCCCCCCCAAAAATAATACCACGGTAATCAAACAAGAGTCCTCCAAAATGTTCCACCCGGGAGTCAGGTATGTACTTGAACCCCCCGTCCCCCCCCCCCCCGCCAGCAGATTACTGTTAATGCGTTCCGTTCCCCTTTCTTCTTTTCTTCTTGACGTCGATACCACATCGTCGTTTACCTCTCTCGATTTAATTCGCAAGGCTCCGTTTGCTTGCCAATCTTGAGCAAGACATCGCTCACACACTCTCTCGCTCTCTCGCTCGCTCCCTCGCTCTCTTCTCTGATCCCAACGGTTGCATCGTCTCTGCGACCCCGTCTCTTCTCCCCCCCCTTCGTTCCGAGATCCGCGACCTGCATCGACCAACACCGTCGATACTACCTACCAGTCCTTGATTGAGATCCTAACACACAAACATCCACCATGCGCTACTCGACCATGTCGGGTGTGGCCATGGCCGCCATGGTCAGTGAAGCCGTGGCCGGTCCCGCCTTTGCGCATCTCCACCAGCGTGCTCACCACAAGCGCAAGTAAGATGCCCTGCTCTCCAGAAGGCCCGGGGCTCATCTAACACGGTCGCGTAGTGTAAACTGGGAGTCGCTCGACTGGCACAATATGGGCATTGACTGGACCAAGGCCTACCAAGAAGGGGTAGCCACGTCGACGACGCCGCCCGCCGCCGATGCAACTCCCGCAACTCCCGCGGCGGCGTATGCCGTGAACACGACTCCCCCTCCAGTCGAGACCCCATCCTACGACGCCGACCCGGTCACTCCCAGTCCAGTTAGCACCAGCCCGGCCAGCGGTTACAAGACCGGAGGCTCCTCTGGCTCCTCGAACCTTTGGCGTGGCCTGGTTGGAGCTGCGAACGACATCACGGAGTTTGGATCCATCGTGGCTGCCTATGGCGCCACCGGGGATTTCCACATGGGGAACTATGGTAGACCATATGGACACAACCTCATGAAAGTTAGCTCCACTTCGGGATACGACTTCACGACTACCTTCGTCAACACCGCGTCAGCGCCCATGACCATCAACTGCTGGAATAAGGTCGGACCTGATATTTTGCCACTCTCCGGATCTGCCCTTGCTCCCAAGAACACGACTCTGACCATTTACCTCGAGCCGGGCGCCTCCCAAGTCGTCGCTGTTCAAGAGAACTCTCAGATTGCCTGTAGTGAAGCAACCGACAACTTCGCTGCATCTGGCGCATTTGCTGAGAGCTGGTTCGAGGCCAACTTCGTCCCAACCGGCAGCGGGTACGACCTTTCGGCCATCATGAGCTCGGGAGGTAACAATTATGACATGAGCATCTCATCCACGGAAGTAGAGTGCGTCAGCGACCCTACCCAGAACTTCTGGATAGCCGAGTACAAACCTGTCGGAGGGAGTGATGGAAGTTGTTATGTTCCTCCTGGCCCTATGCACCTGACCGCGAAGTTTGGAGGGAAGACGACCAAGTATGGTGGATCTATGTAGGTGCATGTTGAAGGCTTGTTGTATATGTGGTGATGATTTCTGGTATATAGTTAATTTTAAAGCTCAATGTTTTTGACAGGGCCTCTCTGGGGCACTCCAAAAGTCCTTGAATATACTAGTGACTGCGGGGGCATGCTCTGAGGGCCGCGAGGCTGGTACACAGGTTCAACCACTCCATTGGCGCTGGGTTGCACGCTCCAAGCTTACACGCGTCCGGCTCTCTCACTTTTTTTGCGGCTTGTGACCGCCGCTAAGCAGTTCGAGGTGTCTTCGGATAGCCAGTTCCTTTGCCAGTGGCTGGGGATGTTGACGAGTCTGTTTTGAATTATGCTCTGTGGGGCTGCCGCTGGTCGCTCCGATGATTTATTTGTTGGCACCTGAGAGAGACTCTGGCATCTCCTAAAAGCTGATTGGGCTTCTTACTGATCATCCTGAAGAGCCGCTCAATCTATGCAGTGTCATGCACTGGTACGCTTTCGCATGTCATTTCAGGGGGGGAGGGGAAAGAAACCATTGGAATACATGTCGCCCGCAACTCGTCAAGGGCTGTGTGCCTCAATCGCAGGTCAAACAGCAAATGACTGGATCTGATCGGTCCGATAGTTATCTTTCTTTGTCCTTCTATTCTTTTTGGCGATCCAACTTTGTGCTGAATTCTCGCTTCGATTTTCCAAACAAAGGGTCTTGTCGTACTGCTTCTGATATGTCGAATGAATGTCAGCGAAGAAGGGAAAGAGGAAGGAGCTGCTACTCTTGATACATACCAGGCCAGACTAGGGCTGGCACTTGGCAGTATAGAAGGACCCCCTTCTCTCTCCAAACTCTTCTCACACCACAGTCCTACATCCTTCACCTCATACCCAAAACCCAACACCCCAAAAAAAAACTTTCCAAGGCACAATGGGAGAGGCTCTGCGGCATGATGCCCTTCCATATATCACCTACTATCCCCTCTAGCATCATTCGCTGGGCTGGTATACGACAAAGAGATACTATTGCACGCATCAATGATTGAACAAATCTCCCTGATGCAGATTCCTGGCGTCCCAGCCTGTATGGGCAATCAGTTGTTGCTGCTGCTGTGCTTGCCAGTTAGTTCTCTCGCTCAAGGACCGAGCTTGGCGCTAGGCGCTAGTTGGAAAGCACAGAATTCCCCTTTGCGAATTTCGTGCGAGTAAACAAAACGATACTCTCCCTCTCTGCTATTCTATCACCACCTATTTCTCCACCTTACCTAGAACACCGGCTGCACCGTCGCGTGCTACGCACTCCTTACAGACATATTTTGTCGTCCCTCAAGCTTCCTTTGATCCCTTGGACAGTTTATGATTCCAGTCGCGTTCCGTCTGAAGCGCCAACCTTCTCTCCCTCAATTCAACAACGCGCAAGGCTCGACTCATTATCTTAGTACTCCAACGGTATAGATAAACGGACTGCCATCATGAAGTCGTCTACTCTCCTTCCGGCCACTGCCCTCGCTGCTAGCTTGCTCCTTTCGGCGGTAAATGGCGATACCTGCTCCCTCGGAGCTACGGAGATCGGCGGTAACTGGTACTGTGGTAGCATTGGCTCCATCAAGTATACCAATGTTGGCTACTCTGGAGCCTACGACGAGGTTACTCATATGGGAGTCGATGGAAGCTGTGCTACCCAAGCCAAGCACCACCAGGGCAGCCTGGCTCCCTTGAACGAAGAGGTAAGAAGAGCTCACCCAGGTCTGACGTGGATCCGAACCCGCGATTACTGACGGGATGCCAACGCAGCTGTCGCTCCATGTGCGTGGCCCTGTCCATATCAAGCAGTTTGCCGCTTTCGTTCCGAAGACTAGTGCCTCCAAAGTCAAAAAGCGTGCTCTTAACGCCCATCTTGGACACCTCAATCATCACCACAAGGCTGCTGAAAAGGTCAACCGTGCCGAACAAATCATGACTGCCACCGTAAATGGTCAAGTCGTTTCGTGGACTGCTGACCCAGCCAGCTACTACAATTCAGACTTGTCGCCCCCTGGTCCTAGCACCAGTCTGATCACCGTAACAACAACCACTTGTCTAGCTACCAAGCCATCCACCACCGGGAAGCCTGGCAGTATTGCCAAGGAAAACATCGGTAAGACCTCTTTGGCTGAGTTGCTTCATTTCAACCCTGCGCAGCCGAGAGCAAGCTGGCATTCGAACTGAGACTGACATGTGCTAGCCAAACCCATGACCAGCATTTCCGCCACGTCCAGCTCTTCGATTGGCGACGAAGCGCTGGAGACTTCCAGTTCCAAGAGCTCGTACCAGAGAATCAGTTACTATAATGCTGAAAACCAGATTGCCGACAACGTCACGTTCCTTGGAAACCATGGTGGACAAGGCTCGGGCACTTTCGATATGTAAGTTCAGCTGTAAGATTTTGGTCCGCCGGGGGGACCGTCTGCAGCACAGCTGGAAACTTGGGTGGCTCTTGAGAAAACCCATTGGCTAACTGTTGGAAGTTTGGGGGCATCACTGTCGTACGTGGATAGAACCGGCACTACAGGCTCTGCCTCTCCAGCGATCTTGGCAGACATAGTCATTCCATCCGCATCGGAGATCGGTATCTTCACATCCCAGAAGTGTGAAGATGATTGCGGCTTCGTTCGACCAGGAGGCGTGGCTTATCGTAAGTCCAGAATCCGGTACGCTTTAGTGACTGGTGCCTCGTCTAATGTTTCTAGATGGGTTTGGCGGCGACGACAAGGCCTTCCTTCTCGAGATTCAGATGCCTCGCGATGGGAAGGTAGGCTTCCAAGGAGATTTGCCCAGCATATGGATGCTTAACGCCAAGATCCCTCGGACCGTTCAGTATCCACAGGAGGTACACCAGGACTGTTCATGCTGGTACTCGGGCTGTGGCGAGTGAGTGACCACCTCACTCCCCAAAAAGGATTGACTGCTTACCATCATATGTTTTCCAGAGTCGACTTGCTAGAAGCTCTCGACGGCGATAAGCTCAAGCTCAAGTCATGTATTCATGATGGCTTCTCCGGCGGCAGCTCCGACTACTTCGCCCGACCCACCGAAAGCACGGCCACCTATTTGATCATATTCCGCGAGGATACGATATACATTGGCCTTGTCGACAATTTGAAGTTCCCGAACGAGTTGACGAGCGATTATCTGAGTAATGCTATTGCTTCGAACGAAGGCCTTGAGTCTGATTTCCGCATTGCGCAACCCGTCTGATCACTTGTCTTCATCAAACATCTGGCCATTGCTTCCTGATCTTAGTCTCGCTGGATAGAGTGCTTGGTGTGTCACAGTAGCTGCGGGTTGCATGGATGTGGCTTGGAAAGGACAGTGTGTGTCCGGTAGCATTCCGGTGCGACCCATGCTTTGATGAGAAATGAAAATAAATGACCGATATCTAGTACTGGTAAAGCAACCAGCAGTTTGGGTGACTTTGAATGATGTCCTTCTGCCCTCGATGGACAAGATGATCGCTTCTTTTTCAATCTCTTTTTTCATTTTGAGTATTAGTGTTCATGATTGGTGTCTCTGATATTGTCTGCGTATTTGTCTGGAAATTTTTCCTCATGTTGTTTGGCAATGTGCTATTTGTATTCGGTGGTGGCATTTGTGTAGCGTCTTCTACCACCGAAGCTAGTGCTCGGGCTATTGTTGTAGTGCTGTCACTAAGCTTCTCAGCTTTTAGCGCTGGTTTTTTTTTTGTTCTCATCTTGCTGCTTCCAGATCCTGGCTAGGTCTACGGCGCTGGGTGCAAAGTCGCTTGTCGCCGAACGTTCTTAGGCATCCGGGTAGGGCATGAATCCGTGTATGCCTAGCGTAGCGGAATGTCAGGGCTCGAATACCATCGCTTGGTAACTTGTATTGAGGGACCGCAGACAACTTTTATCTGACGAGAAGCTGTTAGTAATTATTTGGAGATCATCTATTTGGGATACCGGCTGGTGTAGGGTAGGAGGGAGAAAAGGACAGCCCATTCCTCTCGCAGATAATGCCACCAAATATGCCACGCAGCGGCTGTAGCACAGCGAGAACCAACCGGTACTACGACAGTGGCCCAAAGTTATAGAGGTCCGTATATTGATGGCTCTGCACTTGTTGTAAGACAGGACACTGATATGCGCAAGTGCCAGCGTAGCCATGGGCGAGATGCTCGTGCGTATTTGGGGCTTGGACTTGAGTACGGCTGGAGTGGTTGCTCCGACTAGGACCTACACCTCGATGCTTGTGTGCCAATGATCAGATATTAGCGCAGGCTTGGAGATTGCTTGTACTTAGCTTAAAAGCGTTTTCTGCCTGTACTTGGAGCGGTTGAGAGAAATTTCTTACTGTAAGCTGGCAACGGCGATTCCCTGGGGCTCCGCGTTTGATTCTGAGTATCGACGGCCGAGCAGCATGCCATTCCCGTAACTGTAGCAAAAAAAAATCATGAGGCATCGCTCTAGTCGCGCGAATCGAGCATAGACTCGATAGGGCGTGCTGGCATTCTATTCGGGGGGGGGCGAAGGCAAGAGTGCGACTGATAAAGCGCAAGATGAGCCTGATGACTTGAAGTCCGAGTCGAGCAAGGTGTCGCTGATTCTATTCTGCGTGTATACCATATCATTACTAATGTTGCTGTAGGTGGGGTTGACATTGGAAGCAAAGAGTTGTATTACGGTTTGAGGTTTTGGTTGCCCTGCTGGGTCGCTGCTTAGTCGTTGCTGAGTCGGCATGCTCCACGTCCAAGAGACTAAGAGCACTTCGACTTTATGGAGCGAGAAGTATATTTGGAAGACATATGTTTACGACTTTACGTCAGAAAGGGCTTTGCATGAAAAACTTGTCTCGACAGATATTACATTGCGTGAGATCCAAAAACAATGCTTTACCTCAACCTATCGTATTCATTCCTGATGTTTAAGATACTCATCAAAGGTCGACAAAGCATAGTAACATAAAGGCTACCGACAGCTTATGACTAAGGGACTGGTGCTTTTCTGAAAATCCGAGACTTACCTGAGCGGTGCTGGTATCGAAGATAGTAGATGGCAGTCATTCCTTTCATGCCCACCTTGCTATTCCGTATCTAGCGCCTTTCTCCAGGGCCTTTACTTCCTCAATAGTTCCAAACCCAGCACTTTGATATCTTGAGATGCCGCGAGAAAAGATATCAGACACGCTCCTGTACAATCTGGCCTGGTGATATTCGGGAGAGGGAGGGGTGAGTGGGGGGAGGGGGGAGGCGGACAGTTAAAACAGTTTCCGGGTTTCCGGGTACCTGCAGTGCCCAGGGCAAAACTTTTCGGTACTCGGTAAACGGAAGCCTGGAACTGGCATGATATTATCCTTGGTCTGAAGCACCAGAGTCACCAACGTACCGAAGGGGTGGACTGAAGTTTTTCTGGTATGTACGTTGTTGCGATATTGATTGTTCGCGGTGTACCTTGCTCGCCCGGGCGTACATATTATGGAATCTCGCTGCATGATCGAAGATCCATTACTGGAAGGGCCGTTCAGATCGGGGCCATTTGCCTGGAGGGGAAGAAGTGTTGAGCTGTTGCACCGGGCCTCCGTGTGATTCCCTCTCCACCTGAGGGCAGGATTAAGCGGCTGCCGGATGGGAGCAATCCACTGGCCATCGTACATGGGGAACAAGCCATAGGCACGATCGAAGCTTATCGTGGTCGTGGAAGTATTGCACGTCATGTACGGCCCTTCAAATTCAACGGTGTAGGAGCAATTAACTCTGCAGGGAGAAGGCATTTCAAACGACTCGCCGGCTATGAGTACCTGCCGTGCCAGCCGATTTATTAAGTTGTCATTTTTGTTCGTAACTGCCACGCTATTTTCAGAATCCTAGTCAGCATGGACAATCTCGTGTTTCTAAAGGGGTTGAGATACCCAGAGGTGAAACCATCGCCAATATTGGACTGTTGCAGAGCTACCAAGGAGTAAGCGTTGGCCTCAACGGCTGAACCATTTCCCATCTGCCCGAAATCAGTGGAAAATTCAGGACTCGTCTGCTGCCGGAGTGAGATGGAGAAAAGACATACAAACGACGCATTGAAGAAAGGCACTTCCACGTTTCAAAAGGATGCTGTCTGCGACGAGACGACACTAATTGCACCTGGTGGAAAGCTGGTGACCACTTGTGAGATCCACATTACAGAGGTAAGTGCACATAGTGTTGGAGTAGCACGTAGCACGGAGCACGGAGCACGGAGACTCTGAACAATCGAAATGGATTCGCCCGGATGGCGTACAAGAGCTCAATGGTGGAGACTTTCATGACCTGGGCTCGGAAAAGTAACCAAAGGTACTGGCAGAATGCAACAGCCAGTGAACCTCTCAAAGCAAATCCGAAAGAGTTGGCTAGAATATTCGAAGCTGTTGTAACACAACCCTGAGGGGCGATTTGGTTTGGTCCATTGGCTGCTTTACCATCGAGGTATTGAAAAACCAAGAGATGAAGTACAGCAAGTAAAAGAGCTAGAATATCAGTGGCAATCATCCTAGACTAGACACGAGTTGCGTACCCAAAGCATAAGATGCCATCATCAGAGTTGTGGTCTGCCATCCTATCGTCCACTTTGAGGTGATAAAGGCAGACTCTGCTTTCGGCAGCCCAGAGCTTGGAGGAATTCCAGGCAGAGATGAACTACTATCACTTTGCAACGTCTGAGCGTCTCGAGGGCCAGGATTCATAGAATCTTGGCCAGGCCTTGACATGGTTCTGCTTTCTTATATAAACAGATAAATGGACAAAATAAGTATATAGCAAGATCCGAACACGACAAAAAGGAGATGAGGAGTGAGCCCTTATGAATGAGAGCAAGATGAATATTTCTGCATCGAGATAGAGTAGCGGCTATCAGATCGACAGCTACATGGAGGAATGTTTCCAAAACATAGGCATCGTACCAACTGTCTCCTTGTTGACTGATGGCAATTGGATCGACCTCTGTCAAGACCAACAGCCAAGACCAACTGGCCCTCGATAATATCTGCCATGATTCATCGAGCCCCCGGAGTTCATCTGATAGTCCCTTTGTCAAGAGTCCATCGCATCGTCGGCTGCTGCACGAGGGCCTGGTAGAACAGTAGGCTCTACATCGCAGGCTTCGATTGGTAGCACAGCCGCTCTCACCGGGGAAACATAACAAGCGAGCAATTATTATATTCACATTGCGTTTGCAACAACGTTCGGTAAAACTATATACCTGAAAGTGGGCTTGACATGTGAATATTCCCCGGGCGCGTAAATTGACTTTCAAGCGAGCGGCAACCGACCCATGATGTTCTGGAAATAGACGCAAGAGCTCTTTAAGAGAGAAAAGAAATGTCTGTGTGTAACAGCAAGTAGGGATCTCAAGCATCAATATGGATATCTCATGATTTTGGCAGGCTATCCTCAGCGTTGCAGGTGTTGGTGCCGCTACCACTTGGCATTTTCTGAGGAGTAGCTGGACGGCGCAGTAATCTGCATGATTATCTTTGATTTCCCAAACTCTCGAGACATGAACATGATTCAGAAACGATGCCGCGATTTCTTGGATAGTCAAGTTACTTGCATGGGATATAGGCCGTCGGCCGATCAAGGCCGATCAAGGCCGATAAATTTGCCCCCGAGCTTGTACAAACGTCTTGTCGCTATTGATATTCCCCAGTGACAGAACGAGTCCAAAATACGTTCTTCATGACAAGTGCAAATTTTAAGAAACATTCAGAGGCGTCAACAGCATTAACAAGACAGGGACCGAAAGCCGCGGAGACACAGAACTTCTGGCGATGGAGATTGGAGGTTGTGAGGTAACAAAGGTTTTCGAACAAAAAAGTGGTGCTCGGGGCCTTGGAGATATCACGACGTCGAGCTGGTCATCCCGTCTTCCTAACTACCACAAAGCTCCCTACGCACGACCCGAGAAACAAACATGGCCGATTCTTGTCTAACCCGGAAACCTATTGCTCCTTTGCTCCCGACGTAGCAGAATCGGAATACCGATCTATCAGAATTCGGTCGCGTAATGAGGTCGTTACAACCAGCTTCTGCAGCTACGCTGGATGGGTCGCATGTATCAATCAGCAATTTAGCCAGTCGTATATACTTTTTCGTATGGCATCTGCAGAATGAAGAGCGAATAAGATGGGTAGACCACAGCCTTCTGTGCATGGCTAGCCTGCGGCGTGAGAATCCATGTGCTGCGACGGCGATGTGATGGGCTTCTATAACCCCAAGGACGGGATGGCATAGTGAAGGTATAAGTACCATGCTCTTTACTTCTAATTACTATGCCTCATCCAGTCCATCACTAGCATTGTTGTTTCCAAGCTCGTCGTGCTCGCAGACAATTCAAAAGCCCATCCATTCGGAGATCGCTTCATGTACGATTGTTATAGAAGAATCACAACTCGCTAAAGATGGCAGCCAAGAGAGTGCTTGTTGTTTTGGTTGTCACTGGACTTCTTAGGGGGCGATGTCGTTAAGGCTGTTCTAAGTGATACTAAAACGAGAGAAAGCCTGACGCGTCGCGACGCAACGCGTGATATTTCCAAGCCATCGTCAAAAGCTCTGGAGATTTGGGGTGCGTAACCAGGTACAAACTACTGGGAGGGCCACTGTGCAGACGCGAAAGGAGAGCATGGAAACGCCAGGGCGGACGCAGCAAAGCCAGACTGATCCGGCCGTCGTGACGAGCGGGCGAGGTTGACGTTGACGTAGTAGTGATCTGGGAAGCTGGATTTCAGCAACTCATATAGGGCAGCTTGATGAAAACCACCAAATATGAGTAGCCTCACTTGCTGGGATCTGAAGACGCTATTCAGTTCCAGTATCGAGGGTTTATTGACACAGGTCCTCCACCTTGACTCGAAAGCTCATATCGAGAATAAATTCGAGACACTGGCTTGCCACCGACCTACACATGCCTGGCTTTTACATGAGCAAATTTTGCTAAAGCGTAAGCATCTAATTCTCCTTTCTGCGTTTAGAGATACGAGGAGACAAGTATTTCTTTCTAACAACCGTTGTCGGCTAACACCTCACCCAGACCTTCCATCAAGCACTTCCAGCTGCACCGCGAGAAGGTACTCGAAAAGCGAATATACGGCGCAACAGACTACTCTACTCCTCATCAGATGGTGCAGCAATTCGAATAGCAGTTCTCTGCAGCTGGCGAGAACGACAAATCAGTCAAACTTCCTCATCATGTTCTCAAATACATCTTGAGCTCGAAAGGAACGCCAGCAGAAACCCAAAAGGAGTTGCTTGGAAGCACGAGATTGCTCAATGAATTCGAGTTCTATGACGGAACAAGCTTGGGCGGGAGCCATCCGGGTATATTTTATCCCTTCTTAAAAGGCCGAATTGATTGCTGACCGACCGATGCCTAATAGTTCTTGGTTGGGAAGTTGCTTGGAAAGAATCCATAGCGATGAAGGCTACAGCTTTTGCTGACTTGAAGTAGAGTCCATGAAATTTGATTTCGTCTTGCCATTTAGCTTGGTGATCTGGAATCTCGTTGAGAGGACCACAGGAGATTAGACGCCTATGTTTCGAGTTTTCGACCTGTGAACCTGTTCCTATATTATTATCGAAAAACTGACCGATGTGACATTCAAGGGATAAAAAAGAGACCAGAAATACACCGAGTCAAAGGTTGTGTTAGTGACACTTGACAGGAAACTGAGAGATACACATATCACTTAGTCCTTTCGGGATGTATAGGGAGGATGCTTGCATGAAGATAGTCTGATATGAAGAAGGTGTCGATAGTGTAATGAACTTGTAGAGGTTGATATGGCGACCTACTGAATACTTATTGGAGTTCCCCAAGTCCTGAACGACATGAGCTCGGGGTTACCCAGGCCTCGGCTTTACCTTGCGTATTTCCAGAAAGGCTGCAGCTATCCTCAGAAGCAAGAAGTGGAAAGATCCTCTTCTATACGAAGAAAATCTACATTGATCGAAACCGAACACCCTCCAAGTCAAACAATCAGATCGTGGTCTCTCAAGAGTTGTGTTATTCTTGTTCAAGTTTGTCTTGTCATCTGAGCTGACCCCGCAAATTCCCCGTAGGTCTCGCCTCTTACGCTTCCAGACATCAATTGCCTGCGACCACAACTCAACGACCACATCACCACCACCAGTAAAAGGAGACAAGCTCATCAACGATTTGTTCAGACTTTGTAGGTAGAGGAGAACCGCATCTTCAATAGGATGGCGACAGTATCGCCCCCAAAGCCGTGGGAGCGGGCTGGATCTGGAGGCGCAAATACAGGTTTGTCAATCCTAAAGCAGTTCTCTTCGTTCCTTAGAAATGCCATATGCTAACGCCAGATTGTTTAGCTGTAGGGTCATCCGTGGCATCGGCGACTGGAAATGCAGTGACGAACCCACAATCTACTGGTGCCCCAGCAAATACGGCGCCTGCGATCCCTGAACGGCCGTCATCCCTCATGTCTACTGTCAATAGAAACGCATCTACGTACTCTCCTTACGGTGCAAATAGAGTTGGGGCGATGGGCTCCCCTTATGGAGGCATGGGCTCAGCATATTCATCACCCTACTCGAGGATGGGCGGGATGGGATACGGCGGGATGGGAGGCATGGGTGGGATGTATGGCGGGATGGGAGGGGGCATGTATGGCGGGATGGGGGGAGGCATGTACGGTGGGATGGGAGGCATGCCAGGAGATCCCAATGACCCCAACAGCTTGACGAATGGCTTCACCCAAAACACCCAGGCAACTTTCCAGATCATTGAGGGTATAGTGGGGGCCTTTGGAGGGTTTGCGCAAATGCTTGAGAGCACATATATGGCTACTCATTCCAGCTTTTTTGGTAAGTTCTGCCAGAAGATATCCTTGTTCATGCCGAAACTAAAATATCTAGCAATGGTCTCTGTCGCAGAGCAATTTGGAAACCTCCGAAATACCCTCGGCTCGATACTGGGGATCTTCACACTGATGCGGTGGCTACGGACGTTATTTGCCAAGATTACGGGACGGCCTCCTCCGGCAGATGCCACAGCGCTGACACCCGGCGCATTTGCCTCTTTTGAAGGCCGAAAATTTCACCCAGATGGCTCACCAGCCCAAGCTCCTCGTCCCAGCAAAAAGCCTTTCCTTTTCTTCCTTGCCGCAGCTTTCGGCCTTCCATACCTGATGGGAAAGCTTATCAGAGCCATGGCAGCATCCCAGGAGGAAGAACAACGGAGACTTGCAGCATCCGGACAGATGCAAGTCGGGCCGGATGGTCGACCAATACCCACACAGATTGATCCTTCCAAGCTTGATTTCTGCCGAGTCATATACGACTTCACGCCCGAAGCGGGTGCCGCAGTGCAAGGTGTCGACCTCGAAGTGAAGAAAGGCGATCTGGTTGCCGTGCTGAGTAGGAGTGATCCGATGGGCAACCCGAGCGAATGGTGGAGATGCCGAGCCCGGGATGGACGCATGGGATACCTCCCCGGTGTCTACCTGGAAGAAGTCACAAAACGACCAAGCAAAGCAGTCGCGGAAATCAAGAGCGCAAGCCAAAGCGGGAGCAGGACGAGCAGCATGACGAGCGCAACGAAAGCCCCGGCCGTGGCCGGAAAGGCGGGCGACATGAGTGTGGAAAGTTTCCAGAAAAGCCAGTTTTATTCCTGAGCAATAATCTGACTGTTTTTTTTTTCAACTGTTTGGGAGCGGGATGATTATGAAAAAGGACGGGCGTATGGGCGGGCATATCTCGATGTGAGGGCATTTCTATCGATACGTTAATTCGAGTGCATATATTCACCAGATTGGGATTAGTTTTCGATCTATTCAGAATCCCGTTCTTCAATGCTGTCTCAAATTTTAGCTAAATTTGTTTTCTTCTTCTGAGGTTATCGCCTACAGGTACCTCCTATCGACGTATATCAAGTCTTGGGTTGGGGTTGGGGTTGTCTAGTGGCAGTCTGGATTTTTTTGAAAAGCACAACCTGCCAGGGAAGAACCAGCGATTCTTCATTTACTCTTCATCGCATCTCGCATCTTGAATTTCGGATCCGGTGAATGGCTCCACTGGTAGCCAACACTCCTAGATCCGGATACCCAACGTGCGGCGACGTCGGGGGTCAACTGAGAAGTTCCTAGCGAGGGAGGCGGGTGCGATCAGATCAGCTCTTCAAAACATGTCCTAGAGCGCTCTCTTTGCTCCATTCGCATTTCCGTATCAACCGCTGCTAGCATCTTAAGATGCAGGACAGGCGTCCTAGCAATTCTGAAGCGCGTCCAGAAGCAAGCAAGCAAGCACACGTGTGCTAGATCTTCCTCTCTAGACTGACTCTGTACACTAGCGCATGGGGAGCAGGCACCCTTACAGGTGTACATATACACATACCCGCTCTCGAAATCTCGTCAGGAGCAGCAAACGCCGGCGCTTTTTGCGCACCTAGATAAGAGAGCAATGTGGGAGCTGTCGTCCAATTTCTAGCCATGCCTCTCTCTCTCGATCTATCCCCCCCCCCGCCATCCCAACCGATCCCGCCAGGCGCCGCGACTACGATACGCACCTACCTACCTTAACCAAGCAACTTCTAGAGGCAAAAAAAAAAAGTAAAAAAAAAGTACGCAGTATAGTACTACTGGGTTACATGTATAATGAGGAAGACGCGAGCCAGACATCCAATCCACGCTCTTTCCGGGAGTGAAGTCCGGTCTGCACTCATGCCAGTGTGCATGTCATCAGATCCAACGAGCTCATGGGCGAGGCGGCATTTGGTGGGAAGAATCCAGAGATTGGAATCAATGGGTGACAGATTATACGATGGGCCCAGTGCTTCAGCCGATAATCTCCACGTGGCCACTAGCTCTGTACGAAGTGGCTTTCAGGTTGGAAAGGAAGAGTACCTGTGGGAAAAGCCCAACGACTTTCTCTGCACAGAGGGGCTTTGGAAGAGCTGGGTAGGAAGCGTGCTTGGAGTACGGCATCGAAGGGTGGGAGTAGAAAATATGAAACGGGTCACATAGTCAATGGTGCCAAAAAAAAATAAAAAAAATAAAAAACTCTTTCTATCTGCTTCGTTACCCGTATTATACATTTGCTGCCGTGACCCGCCCGTCCCAAGCCCAAAGTTGTTGACGTTGGCCACGGCGTCACCGCACTCGGATCCTGCTCTTGTTTCGGTAGACCTTTCCCGCCTAGGCTTCCGATCGGTGCTTAATTCGTGCCAGGCTTCCAAACCTCTTCTTCAGCCCTTCGCCGATTCGACGACCGGTCGTGTTGGATCGTCGCATGTCATTGCCGAGATCAGTCTCTCTCAAGGCAGTACCAGAAGGCCTGTTGATGCCTCGAAAATCCTCATGGTTTCCGCTAGTGCTGCGTTGACGGCCGCTCGCAGGTCGCTGCCTGGGTTGCATTTCGTAGGAGTGGCTATCGGGAGATAGCAGGCCATTCTGGCTCTTGCTCTGCTTGTGATCCTTCAATGCCTTCTCGATGGAATATGATGGCTCTCCTTTGCCTTTGAGGTCTTCGGGAAGGTACTTGACGTTGTCCCACCTTTTGTAAGGACCTGTGTCATTGTTAGGACGTGAATCAGGAAACAGGTAATTGCTACCTACCGCCGGGCGCGTCTGGTTCCCGCATCAGATCCGCACCTTCCTCGTACTCCATTCTTTTCCCATCCCAAGAGATCTCCCCGGAAGGAATCAAAGCGGTTCCCTGGAGAGGTACGTGCTTGGTCAGAGAATCCTCGATGAATTCACGTGGAGTGGCCCTGATCGCCTCCTCGTTGCTACCCCTCACTGCCTCGATGGGCGAGCTCTTATAGCTTCTATTCCTTGAGAACAGGGTTGCATCGTATGGGCCGCCGTGGTGGTACAAGCCTCCAATCGTCTGGTCCAGTTTATCAATGGTATCAGCTCCAGGGATGTGCTTCTTCCGGAGATGAGGCGATCTGTTGGCTGCCTTGTTCTCCTTTTTCAATTGGTCAAGCGGTCGATGAGACATGTCGCCAGGAAACCTTTCTCCCAGAGAACCTAACGGCAGTTAGCATGGACTGGAGATCTGACGATAGCAGTCACTCACTGCCTCTCCTACGTGCCTTGCCGTTCTTGTTGTCTGGGTTCTCGCTGGAGCTTCTCGGACTTGAGCCAGACTTGTTCAAATCGCCAAACGCGACATGTCGGTGGGATGGGGAATAGGGGTTTGAGGGGTGGAAAGACGATCTACTAGGGCTGGCAGAATGTGGAGGGGTTGGATAGGATGAGACGGTAGGGCTTCTGGAAGATCTCTCAGTCGCTCTTGCCTTGGAGGAAGAGCTGGATCCGTTGGGCGAGGAGGTCAGATGGGTGCCAGGGCCTCTTTCTTCACCGAGCTCTGGGGAATTCAAGGGATCGAGGAGGGACTTCTGGGCCTGGGAATGGGTCAGTCTTTGTCACGGCATGGCAGAAAGACGGAGATCGACATGGCTCGCGGATAGGAGATCGAGATGACGTGCCAGCATTCTTCTCTGCGGCTGTAACCGAACAAAGAGACAACACATACCCATTGCTTGTCCTGGGCAGAGTGCATGCCGCCGGTGATATGTTGGTGGAAGCGAGGGGAATGTCTGGGCGAGAATTGAGAGATTGAGACGGGTGTTTGTTTATTGGCAGGATATGAGGGAGATGAACAGTAGGAGAGGAGGATGAAGAGGAGGAGGAGGAGGAGGAGGAGGAGGAGGAGCTGGTGGTGGTGGTGGTGGTGGTGAAAGTAGGAGGAGATGACTAATGAATGACCAAGTATCTCTCAGTAATCAAGTACGAGGAAAGAGTCAAGAGTACCAATATACGGGACGGAGAGAGGTAAGGAGTGCAAAGAAGGGTATCTTCGCTTAGGTAGGAATCGGATCGGGCAGGAGTAGCGGAAGCTTGGACCAGGTAGTACGTCATGGGGGGGGGGCTCAGTTCTACTCCTTTTACTTGTACTTCTTCGTCTTCTGGAGCACGTGACTAGGATAATGGTACAGCACAGTACTGTACTGTATAGTAATGTAACGGATATGCAGATATGCGGATCGGATAAACGTGGGGGAGTCACAGCCAGGCAAAGAGGTAAAACCAGATCACGATGTGCTTGGTGAGATACCGTGATACGCGCGTAAGAGCGACTGCGATTCGGCAGTACGTCGTCAATACTGCCCTTTGCTGACGTGGAATTGCGAAGTTTGGCCGCAATCCGAATCTCCTCAACCTTTTTCCCCCTCGAGTAGGAGAAGGCTTATTCGTGGCTGCAATGTTGCATAACAGACCAAGGCACTAGTCTTCTTCTCATCTTCTCTGAACCGTGCGAGGCATCGGAGCACAACGGGAGTCTGTGGGCGCAAGTTTCTTAACGGTCCCCTTGAACTTGATGCAACAGAGTTGCTCAAATCAAAACAAGTCCTGTGTGTTTGTTTGGTCCTTCACGGAATCGAGGTTTTTGATAGTGGCCCTGGTCTTGACCTCCTTCGTGCCAGACTCTTGTCGACTACACACATCCAGGAAGTTGCGCCAAGCCTGGGAACACTGCGACATCCCACCGGTCCAGTCACGTGAGCAGGAGTATCAAAATTACTCCAGCACACGCCCTCTTGGGAAGACCATGAACACCGAGGCAATCCACCTCAGCATCTGCACCGAGCTGTACCCGCCCAACTCTTCAAAGATGGTAGGTGTTCAACATCCTCTGGTCAACTATCCATCCTCGGATGAAGAGAACCCCTCCGCCTCCTCCTCCTCTGCCTCCTCCCCAGCCAAGGAGGAATCCAGTCTCAAGCGAAAGCGTGACGCACCCTCAGACCTCCCTGCCCTGCCCTCCAGATTTCATGACCTCTACGCCTCGGCATCAAGAGTGAGTACCAGGGATATTCCAAGCCTGCACCAAGGACGCAAAAGAGTCATCCCACATGTCGACGGAAATTGGCCAACTCATATCTACATCGAGTGTATGCTCTCTGGTCCTTGTTCCCTGAAGGGAACCATTGGCGCTGACTCGAATGAGGGTATCCGTCAAAGACAGAAGATGTTCCCTTGACCAGACTGATCTCACTCTTACAAGAGACAGTTCCTGTTCAGCCAGGCTCCAAAGTCTACTCGCTGGTAACCAGCGAGATTGGCGTTCCTCTACCGCTTCACGTCAGTCTTTCCAGGTCTCTTGGATTCGTTGCTTCACAGAAAGATGAGTTCGTCGATTCTCTAAGCAGAGCGATAAGAGTGTCTGGGGTCCGGCCGTAAGTCCCGTCATTTGGACTGTAATCACGTGTGGCTTACTCAAAAGCTTCGATATCTCGTTCGATGGTCTCGAATGGGTCGCAAATTTCGAGGGCACCCGCTGGTTTCTAGTTCTTCGCATTCCGCAACCAAGCGACGATGGGCTGAATAAACTACTCTTCGTCTGCAATTCGACCGTCAAGCAGTTCGGCCAACCACCTCTATACCCAAAGCCTCCCATAGTGCCTTCGCTTACCGCGTTCCAGAGAGAAGAGCATCGCCATCCAGTGAAGAACAAAAGAAGCGGACCTTGCTCGACTCAATTGAAGCCAGACTGGTCTCATATGCAAGATGCCACGGCAGCGTTCCATATCAGCCTGGCCTGGACACTTGAACAGCCAAGCCAAGAACTTCTGGAATTAACTAAAACCATCACGGGGAACCGCCTGGATGATATCAAACAAATCCAAGTTCAGATTAAGGAGATTAAGTGCAAAGTTGGCAACAATGTCACCAGCATGTCTTTGCCAAGAAATATCTTAGAGGACTAATAGGAGCAGACAAATTGTCTGAGGTGGTTGATAGAGAGCATACCTCACCTCTATCAGGCAATTACCATGCTGCAGTTTTTGCTCGTCACCAGGGATGTGGATCTGTGGATATTTGCTCCGTTCAATCCGTCTGCGGGTTAATCTTTTCCGTTTTTACCCCATCTCACACCTTTTCACTCCTCAAAAGTGCGAGAGAGTCAAGAATGCCTGCACAAAAACATCAAGGAAGCATGCCGCGTAGTAATTGATATACGAGTAATGATGTTCTTTGACTATGTCTTCATCTTCACAATAGCTGATAGCTGGGCCACTTCAGCTCTGATGTTTTCTACCAAATGCATCTGTTTTCTAATAGCTCGGGAGTATACTAGAGTCTCGCTTCCTGTATCAACCCTACTACGATGGACATCTGCGCAAGCAACCGTCTACATCAATCCAATCAATTGTGCAGTGGCTCGTAGAATGTTTACTCAAGACCCCTTCCAGAGGTTCCTCGAAACCTCCGGACCTGCTGTTTTTCCATGATACGTCCTCAATCACGGTTTGTCCATGGACCACGCATTTCGTCCAATTAAACAAGACTTGCCATTGATTTGATTCAGCCCACTTTTCAAGAGTCAGGCGGGCTGCTCTTCGCACCTGGCAACGCAGAGACACCATATGCCGACTCAGTCAACCACTCCTTACTTCGTGTATCGTCAGCCTCCGTACTATTTACTCAACATAGCACCAGAGGACTCAATTTTCTTCAAGGTAGAATCTGTGACGGACCAGAATTTTTTCTTTTCTTTTTCTTAGTGGTTTCCGGAGCTTGTAAAATCGCCAAGACGGTGCTCTTTTGGTGTCTATCTTGGTTCCCTCGCAGGTAGCATTGCACCAGGCTCGCGCGCCAGAGAGGTGGTAAAGCTTGATCGGGTTCCTGGGGCCCGACCTGTAGGGACTCAGTATCGGGCATCGTCGAGGTCACGGTGGTGGCCGCCTCGCGCCAGCCTCTGGTCAAGCGTGCACACCGGCTCAACCCAAGAGGATCACCAGCCTGCTCTCGGCTATCAGACGCAGGCTGATCCAGGAAGAGTCCCGAAGCTTCTGCTTTGCGGATGATATTCGGAAACCCATGTAAACACGCTGAACATCCAGGAGCCACGGGGGATCTCGCTTAGCCATATCCCCCTTCCTGACCCTGCCTAGGTAATGTCCTTCTCCTCAATTCAACTCCCTCCCCAGTTCTGTCAATATACTCCAATTAACGACAAAATTTAATGAACAAGATTCCATGTATGAAGGACTTCTAGGAGATAAGCCTAGTTTAGGTGTTATGTGACTTGATCACAAACCGATTCCAAGACCTTAGACAGAACTTGGAGTACAACACAAAACGACCCTCGGTACGTTCACTTCCTCCTTCCTTTACTCGATCAGCTGATCTAGTAACATGCCCTAGATATATAAAGAAGCTCAATCCGGTTGATCCGCGGAGTTGGCCAGGCAAAAAAGCTAGGTATTGATAAAATTCAACACCAAATAAAACACATAGAAATCAAAAACTCCAACGCTGATGCCTGTTGCAACCCAGAAAATACCATACATATGTAGACTCAATTTCCTCAGAGTTCGTCTATTACGGGACGTTTAATTGACCACGTTCTCGGGCGGACTGGTAAGCCAATGAAATTGTTCCAGGCCCTTGAAGCTTCAATAACAAAGATTTCCCAGCTGGACGATGGTTAGCAATGGCTTTGTCGATATCAAGGATAACATACGCATGTTTTGGAAACGTGAACCAGCTCCTGATCACAAACTTCGTGACCCTGTACGTGAGGTCTAGCTCGGCGTAGAAAATTTCTTTGATGGTAGCGTTCGCGGGTAATCGCTGACGTCGGAGTGTTTCTCTTTCGTGTTCTACAAAATCGTCCTCGGTTGGATCTTTGTACTCCTCTCCGGAAACAACATGATGAGGCTTTGTAGCCCGGTCAGAGAACGTCTTCTCTCCCGTGTCGTCGCTGAGGTCGTCGAGTGCTTCGTCTTCGATCATAGCCCTAAATTTGCCGATGGCCTCGAGTGAATTAGAGATACGTGCAAGAGTGTTGAAAAGGGCGACCAGCTCGGTTCTCTTGAGTAGAGGGATTTCGGAGTTGTTATCGTACTCAAAAAGTACTTTCAACGCTGCCCCATAACCAGCGGTTTGGAGCTTACCCCAAAGTCGGCACTTGTCACAACCGACACAGTCCATAATTCGACTGATATTCCTGAAGCGATTTCGGAAGTCCTCTTTCAAGCTTGGTCCCTCGCCATTGACGAACATGAGGCTCTCGTCAAAGATCGGGGGCACAGAAGCAGCTTTTCTTGTGAGGATTTGTACTTTAGCATTTGTTTCACGGTTTTGTGATGGATCCCCTGAACAGAATGTATAGTCCTTCAAGTACGGTCCAAGTTTGGTGACGGCCCGCAGAACGAGAGCATAATTAAAGTAGAGATTGGAGATCCTTTCCGGAAATTTATGTAGTCGATCTTTGTAGCACTGCAAGTTTGGGCCCCACGCTCCCGACGTCTGGTTCAGATATTCCCAGCACAGATGGGTACTGATCGAGGTATGCATCCCAGAAACAACTCTGTAAAAGACTCGTTTCTCCAAGCACTGATCTTCAGCCTCAAGACTAGGCTCTGCAACAAAAGGAGCGTTAGGGTTATGTCTCTGATGTTCCTCGAGAGCTTGCTGACGTCCACGTTGCCGTATAACAGATTGAAGTTCACTGATTGCAGGTCCTTGTTGGTCGAATGGTGAAGATCCCAGAGAGGCTGATTTTGAGAATGATGACTTTGAGAAGCAGTTCTCCCTGTAGATGGCATTCCAGACTTGCATGGCTCCTTCGCCCGCATATCCTGTAAATCTCTCGGGATTGTCTACCAAGCTCACATAGTCTCCCTTCGAGCCGGCACTCTCGTCCTCCGGAACACAGTAATCTCGCTCGTCGCATTCATCATCATATTCTACCACACAGCTCTCCCCCACGTCCTCGCCCAGCATGCCCTGGAGTGGCTTCTGCGGTCCTCGCTCTTCCTGCAATCGCCTACTCGGATGTCCAGCCTTCGGCCCCTCCAGCTTTCCAAGCTCCTCAGCTCTCCATACTTCTGGGATGTCGTCTTCGTTGTCCAAAGTATTCACTGCACAGGCAATGTTCCCGCACATGCCACTTTCATCGTTCCAGAAAGGGCACTCCTTGCCGAACAAGTTCAATCTGTAGTACGCAAAAAAATCGGTTTTTTGGGTAATTTCATTGAGCGAAGGTCGGAGTTCTCTGCTGAGATCGTCGAGAGTAGAGTAGGAGGCGCATGCGTCGGAGACAATTGTCTTGGGGGAAATCTGACGAATAGAATTAGACAAGTATACCTGGCAAGACAAAAGATATGCGTACCGCGCAAACATCGGAGCTGGAAGTTCTAGCTTTTGATCCAAGTTTGGAGTCTGCGGCCTGCAAAACTCCCACGAGAGAGGATACCGCAAGGTAAAAGCCTTGCGCCGCAATCTTCATATTGCATCAAAACGATTAGCCTTTGTTCTGACTTGGATAGCCAAGAGGTTCGGACAGCTTCCCCGAGCTGGCAACAGAGAAGATGGTGAGGCAGTCGTTTATTCGTAAAGTTTGATCAAAGAAACATCAAGGGTCATTGAGGCCCGAATCTGGTTTCCGGGTCGAGGAGACTGAAATTGATATGAAAAGTTCATGGATTGTGTGATGAGGGGGAATCAGAAATAAAATAAGAGAGTGTCGTTTAATCTGAAACACAGATTGGTCGCTGAGCATATCGACTTTCGATGTATCTGTCTATCTGGCTTTTCATCATTCGATTATAACTCAAGTGTCAAACATGAGTGGCACATTGGCCAGCCGCTGCACTGTGCTGATAGACGCCACCTCTTGGCGGACAGCCTTGTGTTCCATGCCGTCTGTAGAAGAGCTAGGCAGTTTACTGGTTTTCTTCGATTCGCATGATGGCCTCGATTCGAATACATTTCACTTTTATGAACGATTTCTTTACATTTGTTATTGGTTTTAGCAAAGTACAACAGTCTCCTTCAAATGAAAGGTCCAAGTCGATGTTTTAACGTGTTCCGCCGGAGAACCTACCCACTGAATGACTACACACATGATATTACTCTGCTTAGAATATGCAGCATTCACGAGCGGCAAATAAAGGGCCAAAATGTTCAGCTTGAGGGTCTTGTATCCACAGGAGTGCCTTACTCAATATCGTACAACCACCCCGATCGTCTGCATCAATAAGACCGGAGGGAAAATCTTGGTAGAGCGGAGAACAATAGAAAGAAAGGGATTTCCATTAACCCTAATCTGTACATCGAAAAGGCCAAAAGCGGAGGCCAAGAGGTTTGTTGTATCGAGAGACATGAGCCGTAACATCATCAAAGCATAGGTACGCCCGTTTGCAAAGTCTTGCGCTCAATAAAAAACCACGAAATCAAATTCAGGTCATGAGCAGAAAACGGGTTCCCTCTATTGGCCCGGCGGAACGTAGTTAATCGGTCTCCTTTTAGAGTCAGCAAATAGATGTCACTCCTGAATCCAGTAACCTACTTGAAGAGAAGGATGTGTGGCTCGGGTTCGTGGACTTCATAATGCTCCCATCCAAGGCTCTGCACAGTATACAATCAGGGACTGTGCGTCAGTCAAAGGGCCTTAACGTACCTGTGTAATACCCAACGCTCTCCATTCCTCCTCCCATAGCAGCTTCAGAGTACCCTTGGAAGCATCATGATATTCTTTGGGGATGGCTTTCAACATGTTCTTCGGGAGTTGGACATGTCGGTATTCGTATTCACTATCCGAATATCTGCAAATTAAATTCAGCGGCTGTTTTATAACTTGTGCATACCTCCGCGCTATTGGAGCTGCAGGAGGGACAACCGTTACCTCGCAGAGTAGTGGATTGAATCGATGAACTCTTCCAATCGCGCCTTCTCCAAATCTGTGAGCGGTCTTGGAGATTTGTTGCGCCTAGTGTAATCCAAATCCGACGACATTTTTCTGCGGTCTTCGGTTCCCTGGGGACTTGTTCGATTTCTCCGCAATAGAGAGCTAATGGCGGGGCAGCACGCGACAAGAATACCCCACTAATCGTGCTGTAGGACCTTGCACAATCGAAGCGACCGACAGCCAGCCAGATAGTTGTATGCGCGTCGAGACTATGTGGCGGAGAAGAACGAGTGTGGTCCAAACAACCTATTGGCGTCCGTGTACTAGTTGAGTTTGGGACGTTGAAAGAAAGGAGGTTGGAGGACTGCTCGCAGTGCTACTTGCAGATGTGGGCATAAGAGGAGAAGGGAAGGCTAATGGCGAAAAAGAAGCAGAAAAGTTGCGATTCGGGGCTTAGCACCTAGTAGTGAGTGAGTCGCAAGCTCTGCGGTTTCGATCCCGAGCAAAGGCGAAAGTAAACTTGAGGGAAGTAAACAAGAGTCTGCCTAGTGCCAAACGGGAAAAGCCTCATCACATGATCCCGACCATCTAATGCTTACACGCGGAAACGAGCAAGAATCGTTGAAGAGTAAAAAATTATCTGCATAATAGGTGCTTCAATCCAGTTCTGTAGAATTATCAATAAATCCA
Organism: Diplocarpon rosae; assembly: GCA_032760415.1. Taxonomy (NCBI): domain Eukaryota; kingdom Fungi; phylum Ascomycota; class Leotiomycetes; order Helotiales; family Drepanopezizaceae; genus Diplocarpon; species Diplocarpon rosae. The sequence goes on along the minus strand of JAUBYV010000007.1, from coordinate 789,420 downwards.
TCGCAAGACGTTGTGGTTCATAGTGCCGAGAAAGACTTATTGGTGAAGTCCAAAGTTGCTTGTTTCGGCAGCCAGAGCAACACCAGAAGGCGAGGTGCAAGGATTCTCAGTCCCGTCCTCCACACGCGCAAAGCACATTGAATTGGATCGCGTCGCCCACTCCCCACTGCTGCCAGCGCCCAGGGCCACCGCGCATTGTTTCTTCTGAATAATTCTTCAAAACGGTTCGCCTCGATAATCGCAGTTGCACCTGGGACGCACGCTGTAGGAAGGACACGATGGACAAGCGCAAGGTCAAAGGTGGTCCTGTTGGGGAAGACTTGGACGATCGCGCTGCGAAGCGGAGAAAGGTGCCTAACAATGTAAGCCGCTTCCTGCTATCTTTACGCGCAGTGCGGACGTGATGTGATGTGCGCGATGCGGGTTGTGCTTTATCAAGAGTGAAGTCGCAGGGACTCGAAGTGGCGCGGCGAAGGTTCATGACCATGGGCTGCACCATCCGTTCGACCCTCCGCATTTATGGAAGATGCTAGGCAAGGCTGACAGAGAGGCAGGACGTCGACCTTTCCCAAGGCGAGAGTGCCGAGACCACGACGCAACTGGGCCTGAAATTAGTAGATACCATCCGTTTGACAGCCGACAAAAAGTATGCTTTCTATCATTCCTACACATTTTCCTTTTGCGCAGGACTACGCAAGAGCTGCCAGCCTCGTCCTGACGGGACAGGACTTACTGCGTGTTACTTAGGGCGTGCTCTCTAAAGCGCTTCAAGGCATTTTAGGAATTTGCATGAGCTTTTCTATGTCAAATAAGTTTACTGGACTGACAGTTGCTGCAGTGGCCGCAAAATTGCTACACATTTCTTCTCGCTTCCCAGCAGACGGCAACTGCCTAACTATTATGAGATGATTAAGATGCCAATCGCATTAGATACCATCGAAGCAAAGCTGAAACGCCACGAATTTCCCAACCTTACCACTCTCGAGAGCTATTTCAAGCGGATGATCTCTAATGCAAAGGAGTATAATGCCAAAGGATCAGAGATATATGAGGACTCAGAGCGCTTGCGGAAGGCCCTTAGTAACTACATGACGAAACATAACCCGGCATATAAGCTGATTGATGGCTACAAACCAACCCCTACCCCGCTACCCGATCCAGCTGAATCAAGTCATGATGCTGTTAGCGAGGAGGAAACCGCAAGAGGAGTTGACCATGAGGTCCCAATTTCTACTAAGAAGGGTCGTGGCCGTCCTCCAAAGAATTCTCAACATCAAAGGACCAGTGTAACCCCTGCCCTGACGAATATTGCATATTCCACCGACGACTATCGAGGTCTCTCATTCCAGGAAGCGCAGGAGAAGTTCGTCGAAGACTTGATCACACAGAAGGAATTTCCAGAGTAGGTTTGTCTGGTCAGTAGAATCGATGCACTGATATGCTAATAACATTTGATAGGGATGATATTCCTGTATTTCTACAGTTCATTGACCTCCCCTCAAAGGAAGAATATGCCGACTATTACAAGACAATCACCCACCCCGTCAGCTTGAAAACTCTTAAGAAAGGTGTAAGGGGAATCAAAGGCAAATATGCCGCAACAGGTATATCGTTATATTCGACTTGGTCTGAATTTGAGAATGAGGTTAAAGCCATTTGGGAGAATGCTCTGAAGTACAATTTGGATGGGAGTGATATCTTCCTTATGGCGCAGGAGCTCAAAGTAAGTCCAGGCGTATGAGCATCTCACTTTAGGCATTACTGATCAAAGCCAGTCCTTCTTTGCCAAAGTCTTCCCAGAGATCAAGAAGATTGTACCCGATGGTACAGCGTCGGGTACAGCGCCTGTTGCACCACCTGTGAGAATCAGATTGATGCACAACAAGTCTACGACTCCAGCCCCGGTTACAGGGAAGAAACTCTTCGTAAAGTTCGGAAGATCGAAGGAACCCAAGCCTGCACAGTCTCCTACTCCTCAATTGATTGAACCGGCAGATGGCCTTGTCAGAACTCCCCCAGCAAATGGAGTTTCCAGCCGAAATCCATTCGCTTCTGCAGTATCATCTCCTAACATTGAACAACTCGAGCGTGCAAAGAGTGCATCAGTCTCTGTGGCATCCCCGACACCCTCTAACTCTGCTCTTTTCAAGAACGAAGAAGTTGTACGCAACTCGCCCGCATCCTTGGTTCCGTACAATAATCTCCGTGGGCCCAGCCAGGCTATCACTACGCCTGGCATGTTAACGAACAGCATGCTAGCGTCAACAGCACCCGCTCAAACAAATATTTTGAACTCCGCTGGTTACGCCCAATCTTTTAACCACCAAGCGCAATCCCAGTCCCAGTCCCAATTTGCCGCATCGAGCCTGAGCTTTGATTCTAAATGGCGACAGCCTGGTAAATGTAAGTGCTGAAAATTTTCGAACCACAACGAGAAGGAAGAGGGATGTCTAACAATCTCTAGCTGCCTCTGACGCTATGATCACGAATTTGAGTCTCGCAACTCATCCCGGGCTCAATATCTCTCGCCATTTCCGCATGGACCTCCCACCATCTCCAGCCATGGCTCAGCAATCGATTACCGTAAACCTACCCTCAACTCATTACTATCTCCAAATCAAGCCGACTATTGCGTCCTCTCTTCTTGAACGTCAGCACAAGCTATTTGTTACTTCAGGAACCCAAAGACTGCATGCGATGCCGCTCATCCCTGGCCACCCGGTCGACCCAAGTCATCCTCTATTCGAAGCTCGCCTATTGCCAGGTGTCAATCGGATCGATATTGAATTGATTGCGGCGTTGCCTCGGGGTTCTGCAAAGCCAGCCAACGGACAGGATGCTGAACTTGAAAAAATCACGATATTTGCCAATCTTTTGCGTTCTTGAAGGGCCTTGTGTACATGATTTCTTCGCGATGCCAAGGATGGATTGTACGGGATGGCGTTATGCAGATGGCGAACGATCATGGGATGGAGCAATATGTGCTGGCTGGTCAGGGCGTTGTACACTAAGGGAGTGATTAAAATTGATATCTGGGGGGATTTGCTGAGGTCTTTTTATCCGGCGAGATCTTTTCTCGGTCGGATTAGATAATATAATGCAAAAAGTACCAAGCATTAAATTCGGTTCTCTAGGTTGTGAAAATACTTGGTTACCTTAGGCATTGAAGATGAAGTCTAGAGTGAAGAATTCCGAATTGTCTCCCTTCGTGTGGAAACCATGGCGTTCACAGCAAAATAAAGGGACGATCCCAGAATCTGCACGCCTCCAGCCACGTCCGCTCTTGCCAGTCTCTACTTTGATGCTGTCCAGCACAAGCGCCATGCACAGAACCTCCTCAATTGGATCATCAATTAGGGAAATGTGTTTCAACTCTATGCGTATGTGAGCGAAACTTGCTTAGTTGGTGCCTCGCATGACAGGCTACCAGATTTGTTAGCGTTGTAAAATTAGCGACCGAGAGCTAGCGCAACTCTCCACAAGTTCTTTTTGCTCTTGGGTACACTCAAGTTCACTGACTATTTCCCGTCTTCACATCTTTCATCCTCCTTTTTCAAACCGCACATAATCACCATGGCTGACGAGGTCTACGACGGTGCGATTGGTATTGATCTTGGTATGTTGCTCCACCCCTTGAAGTACAGTGCGTAGCTTTATGAGATGATAGCTAACTTTTTTTTCTATCAGGCACAACCTACTCCTGCGGTACGTTCTTCGATGCTGGCTTCAGCGATGAACATCATGAACATCTGAATATTAGCTGCTGACCGCACACAGTTGCCAACTATGAGGGAACTAACGTTGAGATCATTGCCAATGAGCAAGGAGTATGTTGAAACGCCCTCTGATGATATGCTATGCTAATATGATTCCCAAGTCTTTCACCACCCCATCGTTTGTGAGTTTCACCGACAAGGAGCGTTTGATCGGTGAATCTGCAAAGAACCAAGCCGCAATGAACCCAAGAAATACCATCTTCGATATCAAGCGGTTGATTGGACGCCGATTTGACGACCCAACTGTCAAGAAGGAGTAAGATAATTGACCAGTGCATATCTGAGCAATAATGCTAAGGACTGTGAAGTATCGAGTCATGGCCATTCAAGGTCGTTGACCAAGAGGGCAGCCCTATGGTTGAGGTTGAGTATCTCGGCGAGAACAAGATCTTCTCTCCCCAGGAAGTGTCCTCTATGGTTTTGACTAAGGTATGCTGATAGTAAACCATCTGGATCTCGTAAGCTAATCTGTGATATCTACAGATGAAGGAAGTCGCCGAAGTCAAGCTGGGCAAAAAGGTCTCCAAGGCTGTGATCACTGTGCCCGCTTACTTCAATGACAACCAGCGCCAAGCAACCAAGGATGCTGGTGCCATTGCTGGTCTCAACGTCCTCCGCATTATCAACGAGCCCACTGCTGCTGCTATCGCATATGGTCTCGGTGCCGGAAAGTCCAACAAGGAGCGAAATGTCTTGATTTATGATCTCGGTGGTGGAACTTTCGATGTGTCTCTCCTCAACATTCAAGGTGGCGTGTTTACTGTCAAGGCTACTGCTGGTGATACCCATTTGGGAGGACAAGATTTCGATACCAACTTGCTTGATCACTTCAAGAAGGAGTTCCAACGTAAAACGAAGAAAGGTGAGCAAATATATTTACTTTTTCTGTTTCTTTCCGCATGTTGGTGCTAGGGTCAGGGCCCAACTGTATGGTGTTGATAGCCCCTCCCCGATGCCACGAGGTACAACTTGGACGTTCCAGAGTGCCTTCCAATAAACCTGGATCAATCCTGCTCCTCCATGAGCAGATTGGGCAACTTAAAAGATCTCTAGAGCTGGCCTCGAGCATTCATCCTCCTGGGACTGAATATCACTTGGTTGGCATGGTCTTTGCACACAGAATCCTCCACTTTAAGGTGTGATCGGTAATCTCGATCTATCTGATCAGCAGTTGGAGAGAATCGGCATTGAAGTCCAGGAGAAAAATCCTTATCTCCAAGACGACTTCAGAGCAGAGCAACGCCGTTGTTCGTGCCAGTCAAAAGCCAAAATAATGTCACACACCCAAGTTGAGACGCCAGCTTGATGTGGCTCGAAGGAGCCAAAGATTCTACTGCAAGCACTGTCAGTATTCAGGTCGGAACGATCCAAATCTGACTGCACATAACCGGACCAAACGCCATTTGAAGATAGTGGCGGAGCCGATCTTCAGCTCGGATTGATTATATTCGGGACCCCAATCTTCGGAGTACTTGGAATAGTATCGATCTACTGCATTTACTAACACATCATTTCTAGATCTGTCTGGCGACCCACGTGCTCTCAGACGTCTACGTACTGCTTGCGAGCGTGCGAAGAGAACCCTCTCCAACGGCGCTCAGACCACTGTCGAGATTGACTCTCTTTTCGATGGAGAGGACTTCAACGCTCAAATTACCCGTGCCCGTTTCGAGGATCTCAACTCTAAGGCTTTCAATGGTACTTTGGACCCAGTTGCCCAGGTGCTCAAGGATGCCAACATCGATAAAAGCAAGGTTGACGAGATTGTTCTTGTCGGTGGATCTACCCGCATCCCACGGATACAGAAGCTCTTGAGTGACTTCTTCGATGGAAAGAAGCTTGAGAAGAGTATCAACCCTGATGAGGCTGTTGCTTACGGTGCCGCTGTCCAAGCCGGTATCCTCTCCGGAAAAGCCACATCTGCTGATACCGCCGATCTCCTTCTTTTGGATGTCGTTCCTCTCTCTCTCGGAGTTGCCATGGAGGGTAACATTTTCGCTCCTGTTGTCCCTCGCGGCCAAACCGTCCCAACAATTAAGAAGGTATGTGAAGCTCCCTACACAAAGCCGAGTTTTACCTGGTATTCCAGCTCCAATCTACCAAAACTCTGCAGACTTCTCAGATTCCCTTTTCAGATGGCACATTGCTAACCTTGATCACAGAGGTGTGTAACTTCTCCTGCTGCACTTATCCAAGTCGCCAATATTTTCTGGCACATATTTCATAGCTTCTTGGTCCAATCTTCATCCCAGACTCCAAAAATTAGCCTCAATACCCAGCTCCAATATCTCCATGAGTAATGAGCACAATTGCACTAACCCAGCCATTGAAAATTCATCCCAACCATCCCTCAAATCCTGATTTCTGAGAGAGGCTAACTTTTTCACTTAGGTGTGTGCAACGGGATTTTCTTTACCTTCTCTATCTCATGCTCCTATGCCCCATGCCACTGCGCTTTAATTGTTCTCCGTTGCCTGACGCGAAGCTTCGATACTCCCGCCGCCGAATTTGTCCCTGCCCTCTGCACCAGTGCAGATGGGGAGTTTCTGCCACTGCGTACTCCGAAAAAACCTGCCTTCTCTTTTTCTGTCCATTTCTTTGACACTTGTTACTAGTTTTTTGAATTCTTGTTACTGATTTTACTGGTTGTTTGGCGTTCTTGTTGAACTTCAAAAATTGTTTGTGTGTGGATCAGAGCTTAAGCGAGATCAGATCCCACTTACAGTACATTGCGACACATGTGATCCAACGTGCTTTTTTCAGTGAGATGAGATACGACTGGAAGTGTTTCAAGGCAAAGGAGAAGTAAATTTTGCTGCAATAATGTCTTTATTTTAGGCTATTTTCCTCTTTGGCGCAAAGTACTTTCTTTCAGTCAGGAGTATCTTCATTTTTTTCTACAGTTGGCTCCTTCCCTTCACAAATAGTGTGTTGTTACCTTCTGAGACTAGCTCTTTAAGGTATCCTAATGTTGAAGAAGCTTCCTGTGCTCCCCTGTTCCTCCATGAAGCTCACTCTTCAACACACTCTCCTGCTGTCCAAATTTTCTGTGTCTGCAGCATCTCCGGTTGTCGACTAACCTTTCTACTCTTACTATTCAAAACCTGCTCATCATATTTTCTCTTTTCCCTCGCCTTCGTGCAGCCGCCGAGATGCCTTGTCTAGAGGCTACGACGATGATAGTGCTTATTCTGCTCTTGACTTGGAGCTGTCTGCTTGTGCCTGCACTTAAGTTCGGCCTGTTCAAACAGGTCTTGTGGAACCAGGCTCTCTACTAACTGCTTGCGCCGTGAACTTTCGTCCAGGCCTACTTGAGGCTATCCTAGCCGAATCTCCTATTTTTTCTTTCTTTCGGGCTCTGCCCATGGCTTTTGTGCGCAGATAGGGGGCATGTGCAGGTCCTGGAGAAGATGGGCTGCGCCCCTATGATATGTACAAGATCTGGCACTGGTGTTTGTAGTTCAAAGCCGGTTCAAACAGTACCATGATCTTTACAACCTGCTGGTGTACATCCACAACCCGCCGTGGATAAGGGCTATAATATCCTTGGTCTCAATGTTCCTGACTTTCGCGCTCTTTCGGTGGTTCCAGAGGCTGCATTTTCTTTCTGCTCCTGGGCAATGAATTTTGTAATCAAGGACTACGGATATGGAACCTGCTGTCCCTGGGATCGAACATGGTTTCAGTACTGTGATATGTGCAGAAATCCTGCCTTGTCCGACGAAGTGATATAAGGGAGGCTCTGTCTCACCCAAGAGCGATTGGCGCAGATTGCTGCAAATTCCAGAAGTCAGCCCGATTTCTCAAGAGTGTCTGAGCTAAAAACAACAAGGCTAGCAGCCAGTTCAAGTGTGAGCTTTGTAATGTCAATTCCGAAAGCGACTACGCGTTTAGATTCCACATGAAATAAGGTGGACATAAGCTGTAGCTCGCCGAGATGAGTGCCGAGGATCCGATCGAGAAGAAGCATTACTCAAGCGCAGTTAGTGCTGCTAAAGCAAAAGGCTGAAAGTCGCTTCCGCTGCAAGTTCTGTAAGCTGGTCGCCTCAGCAGTTGGAAGCTGAATCGCCACGAGAATTGCTCAAGGCAACAGAAGAAGCTGGCGGCATTGAATGATAAGTCGTCTTAGTGTTATTTTCAGACATCTTCGCTTCTATTCGCTATTTTAAGAATGTACTTTTCCGGATACTTTCCGTCACCCACATCAACAACATGAACATCAACAACAATTTCACTTGGTTATGCTAATAATTACACTAGAACCTTTACTACGATTTCGGATGGCCAACAAACCGTTCAATTCCCTGTATTCCAGGGCGAGCGTGTCAATTGTGAGGACAATACATCCCTGGGAGAGTTCACCCTCGCACCAATCCCGTTCGTGATACCCAACCCCTCGACCATGAAATCATGAGCGGATGCTGACATTCCAACCAGACCTATGAAGGCTGGTGAAGCCGTCCTCGAGGTTGTCTTTGAGGTTGACGTCAACGGAATTCTCAAGGTCACCGCCACCGAAAAGACCTCGGGTCGTAGTGCCAACATCACCATCTCCAATTCTGTTGGCAAGCTTTCCTCGGGTGAAATTGAGAGCATGATCAACGGTAAGGATCCCATCAGAACCCACGAGATCTGTGGCTAAGCCATGACTAGATGCCGAGAAGTTCAAGAACAGCGACGAGGCTTTCAGCAAGAAGTTCGAGGCCAGACAACAACTCGAGTCATACATCTCGAGAGTTGAAGAGATCGTTTCTGACCCGACCATGTCCCTCAAGCTCAAGCGTGGAACCAAGGACAAGATTGAGTCCGCTCTGAGCGACGCTATGGCCCAGCTTGAGATTGAGGATTCCACTTCCGATGACTTGAAGAAAAAGGAATTGGCTCTGAAGCGCGTTGTCACCAAGGCGATGTCCACCCGATAGAATATAATTCGCAGCACGGGAAAAGGAGCAATGGTTGGTGGTTGATGCATGATATTCTCGGCATGGATTGGCTAATCTGGTTTCTGGCTCTTTCCGCACACACCGGGTTCATAAAAGTCATCTGCGAATTTCTGATCTGGCTGCTTTTGAGTTCCAGAGATATTTTCTTCCTCGCGACGGGCAAAAGCGCGCTTGTAGAACAGGAAGGGAGAATGTTAATCAAATTGAACATAAAGATACAAATCTTTTCCCAAAGATCTCATCGTGAAGGAAGATCCGTTTTTAATGATATCTGTGATTTAAGTGATCATAACGGTCACAGAGTAGTTGATCCGCAAACACCAGTGTCCCTTGTTTTCAGGGTCACATAGAGGATATTTGGTTTGCAGGTGCATCACCATAATAAGCAGCACAAGATATTTGTGACCCAGGCCCCAAACACAATCAGGCTAGTGAAAGAAGTCTTAGCGATGTGCCTGCAGATCTAGTGAGACATCGCAGCATGTTCGGAGGGATCCTTAGAGGTGCAAGTTCCATTTGCAGAATCAAAGCGAGTACAGCTCTTGGCTACACTGCAGGTAACAAGATAGTGCTGTAAGGAAGTCAGAAATCTAAAGTCCCGTCTGCATCTGAAACCCATAAATCTGTCCAGACAACGGCAGGGAGCCTATATATCGTGACATGCCATGATTTTGCAGCCATTTTCATATTTCCATGGAAGAGTTCTGAATGGCACAGACAGCTATTTTTCGCTGGAATCAAGTACACAACAACCTTTCGTAACAAAGTAATGCGGCAAAACTTATAGTAGCATATAGTACTCATGTGTAAGAAATCAACCTAGGTCTTGAAATGTTGAATAGTTATTGGAAACTACAAGATTGGATAGAGCCACGCCAGGATCAAGAGTACAACTACAGCTATTGACAGGATCATGTGAGTTAGCCCACGCAGTCTCCAATCTCCAATCTCCAATCTCCAATTTCCTCATCTGTAGCTAATGACAGACTTGCCAGGCCCATCTCTCGTCCTGATAAGCCCAGTGACATCCCTAAATTCCGTCAATTCAGTCCCCAACCCATCGACAAACCCCAAGCTCCCAGCCAACAGCCTCACACTTTGCAGATACGGATCTCCTAACAGTGTCTTCAGCCTCTTCCAATTCTCAAACCCTTCCCCTTTTCCAAGGCCCTTCAAGAAGCTCTCTCTGACCACAACTTCAAGTTTTCTGAGCTTGCCATTCAATACGCAGTCTTCCAGCACAGGGACTAGACTCTTGCAAAAAAAGTCCTTGGTTCCCCATCTCATAACCATAATCCTCAGACTGTGGATCTGACGACGGTTGTCCAGGAAGGAGGGGGACAGGAAGTACGACCAGTCATCGTTGCGACGGTGGATGGTTAAGGTGAATCGGTTGGCTGTAAAATAGAGTGGTCGGAGTTCGTGGTACAGTTGGGTGTTCGTGAGAAGCAAGTTGTGGGGGAATGATGGGTGGGTTGGTTCTGAGAACGGAGAAGAGGGTGTAGATAGCAAGATATGGGGAGTTGGTGAAGTACAGAGAAGGATGTAGATTTTGGTCCGGATTTCTGGGGGGAGATCGAGGAAGCGGAATGGCTTTAGTTTGACAGTTGATGGGGGCATATTTGTTTGGTCTTGGTTAGTCCAATAGTCTATGGTCAAGTGGTATCAGAACGAGCCTGACTCTGGATCAGTATGGAGGCTCGACGTTATATAATTGTTATCGCCACCCTGCAGCTAACAAGGCTGACACCCAAACGAGGCGAGGCGCTCCCGTCGCCTTACCAGAATCGCGTAACGTTTTTCTTTTGGTTACTGAACATTAAAAGAACAGGTAACCATGCCTCCACCACTCCCAATACGTGCAGACGTGGTCCGGCAGCTCGCAACAAAAGCTGCAGTTCAAGCTGAATTCCAGTCAATGTAAAGTCTCATCTCCACTCGATTGACCAGAGGTTAATCGTTACAGCCTTAGAAGTAACTCTGCGCCCGCCGTCCGGCGCTCCAAGCCCACAAAACCTGCTACTTTCCAGCGCCAATTCTCGCAGAGCCCCTTCTTCCTCAGGAAAAATGGGCAGCCCGAACGCGGAAATAAAGCATCAGCGCTCTTATGTGAAAAAGAAGTCGAGGACCCGTATGATTTCTCGACTCTGAATCTCGGCATTGAGAGGGTGCTTGAGAAGCTGAAGGTCGATCTGTCGAAGCTGCGCACGGGAGGCAGGTTCAATCCGGAGGTACTGGAGAACTTGAGAGTGCATTTGGCGAAAGATAGTAAGGCGAGTGAGAAGTTGGGGGATCTGGCGCAGGTGCTGCCGAAAGGGGGCAGGAGCTTAATGATCCTGGTTGGGGAGAAGAATGTAAGTTGCCAGCAGACTGAGCCGTACATTTTTGCTACGAGAACAGGGAGTACTAAGAGACTTGTTGGGTCATATTTAACCCGGAAAACAGCATGTCAAGCCGATTATATCAGCCATCCAGGGGTCTAAGGACCTGAATCTGCAACCAGTACAAGACGCACTAAATGCAGCTCAGCTCAATGTGCCTATACCACCACCTACGAAAGAATCCCGAGAGTTAGCGTTGTCAGCTGCGACGAAGACGGGAGATACAGCCAGCATAGGAATTAGGAATGTCAGAGGTGCAATGCAGAAACGGCTGAGGGCAATGGAGCTCCAGAAGACGGCACGGCCAGATGATCTAAGAAAAGCACACAAAGAGATGGAAAAGATAGTCGAGAAAGGCGTCGCGGATGCCAAGAAGACCGTCGATGCGGCACGTAAAACGATGGAGCAAACTTGAAGAGATTATTGCGTTCTGCATCTTTTTGTACAATATAGTAGGACCCCCGAGGAGGCAAATGGTAACAATGCACACACTCAGAGTGGCCGCTGCACAGTTGATGGCGGAGGCTTGACGATGCTGTCAGGCAACAGTGAGCGCAATTTGCCCTCCAACTTCCTCGCGTCTGCTGGTAGGTACGTCTCATTGCGTGTCATGTATGCCGCAACCTGCGCCAGCACATCATCCGGTGCATTTACAGGCTGAGGAGCATTGTACCATCCAGCAGCCCACTGTTTCATCATAGCCTCCTGATCCTGCTGTGACAGACTCTGTGAGTAAACCTTTCCCCATGCCTTCCTCGACTTCCGTCTTTCCTCGGCATTCTCAAAAAGTGTTCCAACTCCGTTTCTGATTCTCGCAACATGAAGCTCTCCGCTCTTGAATTCTGGGTTCTGGTTATCCGTAGCAACAGCCATCTTATTCGCGATGGTCTCGACAACACCTCTCGGGCTCGAGATGACAGGTGGTCCCCAACGCGCTAGATCTTGCGCACTTGTCACTGGCGTGTAGGGCTTTTGAAAGCCTCCTTGGCTGTGATCAATATATTCGATTTCCTCCGCGGTGTATGGTGTCGGTTCCATATCATCTTCAGCCTTTGGTCTCTTGTCCCTCTCTCTCTTGCCATCCTTTCCTTTGCCCCTACCTCGCCCGCCTCGTTTTCCACGGCTCCCTCTTCCCCCACGGCCTCCTCGTCCAGTCATACCAGGCCTCGCACCTCCCCTGGTCAAATTACCCCGTCGGCCAGCAAAGTCTTGCCGGGGCCCTCGAGATATAGAGCCAGGACCGCTTCTCCCACTACCCCGGAGTGGAAAGTTGCCTCCCGGATCAACTCGTCTCACCAATGTAGGTGGAGGACTAGCAGCTAAAGAGCGGGCGTCGATACCGCGTGATGGGCTAGGAGCTAAGGAGGATACTTCGTTGCGGGCATCTAAGGCTCTAGAAGAACGGCTAGTCCGAAGGGCATCTGAAGGGATTTCAGCAATGGATCGATCAGGTGAGAAAACAAAGGACAATCATGTACCATCACGGCCATCTTCAGAATACCGAGCAGCAGATATGGAAAACTGCCTCAAGGAAGCTGCAATGCCGTCGGCAACTCTCGCAAGATCATGCGGTACAGGCCGACCGCGGCCAAGGGCCGAATTGACGTGCCATTTAAACATCTTATTTGGTCGATCGGAGTTCTCGTTGCGTGAAGTTGTGGTAATCAAAAATGCAAACACTCCGGACCGATCGAACAAGTTTAGCGTCTCTTGGCTCTGCAGCCTTATTTACCTCAAGCTCACCAGCTCCCCCTCTTCTCTCAATCGGCACGCCTCTACACACTCTTATCAACGTCGCCACTCAATGAAAACCTTTGCCAAACTCGACACCACTATCCATACCACAAGCACATCCTATCTCATGCATAATATACAACTATGCTCCGTCGCAAGCCAACAGCTATAAACCTCACCACCGAGGACATAGCTAGCTACGAAGACGCGCGCCGCGAATCTCTCGAGAAAGAACATGCCGCGAGCCAAGCAGAAATGCACGCCCAGCGCGGGTCTGCTTTCCAGCAACAGGAGACACAGAATATGCGTGATCCGAACGACGAGTTGAGACCATTACCGGGAGATAGAACGCGGGGTCACCAGGCTAAGACAAGGGAGGAGCGATTGGGGTTGGGAAATGGAGGCGGTTCAAGAGGTTGAGAGATTGCCAGGGTACCATGAGGTAAACCATGTTGGACTATGGACTTGGTTGAGGATTCACAGCGCGAGGATCGACAACGCCAAGCAACACAAGTTTAGGACTCAGGTATTCATCTACCAAGTCATCCCGACACTCTCAGCAGCTCTCGATGGAGCTCCCACACGACCAACTCCTTGCTATGCACAGACAGCCCCTCCGCCCAAAAGAAGAAGCCGCAAAACACAATTATCTACAGGCCAAAAACAAACGCCGGAAATTCAGCGCATGTCACCATATCGCTGAACTTGTTTCTCCTCCCAATACGCCTTTTTCGCTAAATGCAGGTGCAATGTGTAAATTTCAAAGTACATGTTTATTGCCTCTCAGCTGTCCTATTCTTCACGTTGAATTTGACCACGAGTGTCTTTCTGGGAGCTGGTGCAACCTCTGATTTCGGCACGGCGCCCGGAAGAGGTTTGCGATTGGCGATGATCAATTTTCTGGGCCCAGAAGATTTTGATGTCTGATTTGAGGGTGGGGTCGCAGTCGGCACGGGAGAAATGGAGGGATTAGTCGATGGAGTAGGAGGGAGCTTGTGCCTCGAAACTCCAGGATTATGCGACAGCTTAATCTTCTTTGTATTCTGGGGACCAGGAGGTAGTGGGTTCCTCGCCGGAGCCGCAGGAAGCATTGTTCTCGCAGGAGCTGAGGGTCCTGGCGGAAGCATTGTTCTGGGTGCTGGAGATGCCTTTGGTGCCGGGGAAGGTCTTGGTGAAGATTTGTTTGGTGCTGGCGAGAATCTGGGTGCGGGCGAGGCGCTTTTTTTCGTCGAGGACTGGGCTCGTAAGGGTGCTGGATTGGGAGGTAGGCTTTGGATCTTTAAAACTTTAGAAAATGTATCAGGATCTACTTTCATCTTGACAATCTTAAATCTCTTTCTCGGTCGGTCGTCTGAGCTATGTCCACTTTCTGGAAGTGATCGCTTCTGTGGTAATGGTTTAGATGGTGGCTTCATCAAACCATCCGCTGGTGCCACTGATCTTGCTCCGTTGGTTGGCACGGAGGCCGGCGTTGGATAGGCCGGTGGTACTGTAGCTGTGAGACTCGATGCCGACAATTTATTGACGTTCGTGAACTTGAGTATTTTGGTGGAAGCTTGCGAGGTCGAATTTGTGGGACCAGACTCAGTCTTTGGAGGCTGGACGACGACCGTAGCTTTTGGAGCAGCTTTGAGAGGTTTGGTTCGAACCTTGTTGGTCTTTTTAAAGTTGAGAATACCCTTCGTAATGTTAGTATTATAGGAGTTATATCTTGAACAAGTGTTGCATACCCGCCCTGCATGAGTCGCTTTCCAGTAACGTGGAAGCTTCAACTTGAGAACCAGAGTTTCAACAGCTGCGTAGATAACGTGGCAGATGTCAAGAAAATCTAACTGCTCAGTAACGCCAATGGAAGGCGACCGAACAGCTTTCCAGAGTGCTACCTTGAGTACCTCGTTGTCCTGTAATTCATTTCTCAAGGCAAGTAAAGCTCCCTCAATGGATTTCGTGCGTGCTATAAGTGCTGCACGAGCTTTTGCGGCGGCACTCGCGTCGATGAGAATATCATCTGCAGTACCACCCTCAACCCCAGCATCTCCCATCAACACATCCAGCTCCACAGCTTCTGCCGAGCTGGCGGCAGGCTCGGATTCGGGTGTCGAGTTCTCTCCAAAGGCAATCGCAGCCATTCCCAGGCAAAAAATTTCGAAAAGTTCTCTTCTGGTGTGGGGTGACGGATCAGTACTTGCAACGTTGAGTAACAGTGAAGCGACTGAGTTATTCGAAAGGTAGCCAAGGTCAATCAATGCCCTGAAAGCTTTGATACGAACAAAATCAGATGTGCCATCATGAAGATATTGAACAAACTCCACTGGATCCAAAGGTATAACCTTCGCCTTCATGAGACGCTGCTTACAGTCCAACACCGTAACTGTGAAGATGTTCTGATATGAATTAATCCACTCGTCCATGCGACGGTACCGGTCCAATTCCTCAAGAACAGCCTTCTGGAATTCCATGGGTTCCATATCATCGCCATTATCCTCGTCCATATCAAGAACGTTACTTGCATCCTTTACTGGGATGAGCGATTCTGCAAGAGCTGATAGCAGTGTAGCGATCTTGAAATTGTCAGAGTACTGGTTGTTCGAGTTTTCGTTGAAACGTAGGATGTCCATCAGCAATGAGCGGCTTTGCTTGGGGCAGTTTCCTCTGCTATCACGAATCTTTGAAATGGATTGTATGACTGAAATCTCGATTTTGTAAGCTCGCTTGTCGGTGAAGTCATTGGGTCGGGGTGTCTTGGTTCCAGGGTAGCAGTAGAATTCAGCATAAGCCTTTTCAAGTTGTTTCATGCCGGCCCAAGAGCTTCCCGGATGTGCATGAACGTGGAGAGACTCGGCGGCCATGGCACGAATACCATGGAAGTACCGGGTGTCCATCAATGTTCTGGTTAGAAAGGTTGCCACGAGCTTATGGGCCGGCATATTCTTCAAATAAAGCATCGAGTCCTGTTGAGCCACAACATCTCGATCCTGCTGCAGCTGAGACACGTACATATAAGCAGGCATAGCCGTGAATTGCTTCTCGCAAAGCCATTCAAAATCTGCGTCGACACGGATCCACTCATAAGACTCGGTCTCCATCTTCGCGAGGTTCTCGGCGTCCCATTCGATTAAGTCCCATTCGTCCATCATGTCCTGACCCTGTATAGTGTCTCCCAGACAGTAAATCAGTGTATCTTCACCACCTTCTGCATTCGGATCAGCATTTGCCGTCGCATTCTGTTGTTCTTTTTGCTTCCGATTTCGCTTCAGGCGCTTGTATTTGGTATTGTATGGAATGTCAATCTTAGCATGGCCGTCTCTGATTTCGATGATATGCTCATAAGGAGTACCGTCGGCCTCGTGGATTCTAATAGTCATTGGTCCGGTGAATACCGGTTGGAGCTCGTTGGCCCAAACCTGATGGACCTCCTCTTTGATTTCTCTCAGGAAAGACTGTTTTTGCAGAGCTCTTTGAGTAGGGAGAGTGTCTTGCTTTTGAATGATTTGCAGCTCAACCATCAGTCGCTTCTTGTTGAATTTCTGCATAATAGTGAATCTGGGACAGCCTGAGCCGTACACCCATTCTTTCCAAAAGCTATCTGTCTGGCGATACTTGGTAATCTTCTCGCAAGTTTTCCTGAACCCCTCGGTCGAAATCGTGGTCTCTGCTAGAGTGTTTGCCGCTACGATAATCTTGCCAATAGTTCGCACTAGACCTGCGGAGCCAGAGGACTTGACAATTCGCTTGTCCAAGATGAACATGACAAGAGGTGCCTTGAGTTTCAAAAATTCATGCTCAAAAGAACCCAAGCCAAGGTACTCCCCTAGCGCATGAATACATGGTCGCTGGAAATCCAACTCGACTAATCTGTCTGACAATGTTTTCTGACGAAAGGCATAGTCATTATTGCCGCACAGGGACTTCATAAAGAGGCCAGTAATGAAGTGGGATAGGCCGACTGTAATCCATCTGTCAGTACGCTGCAAAGGAACAATGCCGACTCCAAACCACTGGCTTGCTATGGCATGGACGAGAGTTCTGATACTGTCAAATTCCGGGTCAATAATTCCCTCTGCAAATAGCAGTCGGTTACTGCAAATAGACAGCGAGGCAGTATGCTCCGTGTCTGAGATCTGATCGTCAATAAAGACAAAACGCAACTCTGCAAACGGGTAACCACCAAACTTCATGTGAATAAAGTCAAGTGCATGCGTTAGAGGAGCGCATGTATGTCGAACTTCGTCAGCCCGACCCGGAAGACAGTAGGCCCATATTGGGACAGTCTGTCCTTGCCCGAGCTTCTCATCATCCTCCACTTCCCGAAATTGAGACAGATCAACTTGCTCAAAAGGGCCAATCGCAAACCCTATGTGCTGAGGAGCTAGGATGTTTGAAGAAGTAAAGGTTACAATCTTTTTGGAGCTGTCTTCCAGATCTGCAATCTCCTTCGTAAGCTCGCCAGAGCAAAGGACGACCATCTCCATAAGCTTTTCATCATCGCTGAGTGCGAGATCGTTTTCTTCAGTAACGCCATTCGTCAACGCTCTTTGGACCGTATTGTGTTTGTGTCCAGGAGGTAGAGGTGCAGGATGGCGCTTGAGCGCGTCTCCGAGGGTCCTTGAACACTTGATAGAAATCTCCCAATTGCACCGCATATTTGAGTCATCAACGCAAGGGAATATACATGAAGCCGTTCCCGCGTTGACTGAGTGTTTGGTGTAAACATGTGGGAAACGCTGATCACTCTCTGCCAAGCCTACAAAATGTAGACCATCTCTGAAGTTCTTGATAGAAAAGTCGATGGCAACAGTCAGCGGCTGGAATTTGGTGGGTGTCTCAAATGCTGTCTTTGGGGTCGCCGAAGGAGTTCCGTCGAGCGCAACAGATGCGATGCGACTGAGTGGAGCGCCCGCAGCTCGGAGCAACAAGGGAGAGGCTACTCTTTCGGGTATGTATTCCTCCTCCGTTCTGATACCTGGTGGAATCGTAATAGCTAACGGACCTTGT
Source organism: Diplocarpon rosae (assembly GCA_032760415.1). Lineage (NCBI taxonomy): Eukaryota > Fungi > Ascomycota > Leotiomycetes > Helotiales > Drepanopezizaceae > Diplocarpon > Diplocarpon rosae. Next base: position 771,591 of record JAUBYV010000007.1, on the reverse strand, counting down.
GATCTCATGTCTTCCGTCATAGGCTTCAGCCTATCCTTCTGCATGTCGGCCTGATGTACTCCCCAGATTCTGCTCTCAGGAATGTCCATTGCCTTCATAGGGTCCTCGTAGACGAATTCCGCTTTCTGATCTTGAACCGTGATACCACCTTGTTCGATGGTACATTGGCGGGCATCAAATCTGATCTCTTCGAGGTGATCATTGCGCGGCAAAATGAGAATATCGCAATGCCCCGTGAGGCTTTGGGTCGGGAAATCGATATCCAGCACGACTGTCTGGTGAATTACATCAAATCCATATTCAGGCTCTGGCTTGGGGGCGCCAGCAGGAAGAGCTGGGGCGTCCATGGCGATAGGTTGGCCAGGCGCGCGATCTCGCTGTGTAAATTCGTCGGACGGCGCTCTTCGGAGTCCAGAATCCCTGGCGCGACGATGCACCTCCTACGAAGTTCGCATCTGTCCCTAGGAGCTCGAAGCTCGCTCTGTCCTTGTGCCTGCCTGTATGCGCGCGCTGTTCGAGGGCGCGGAGGTAGATGAAGGGTGTAACCCGGTCGTGGAGATCGCAGGTGTATTCTCGCTATCGCTATGACCAAGAACTTGTTGGTTGTCGCGATCGTTTCGCTGTGTAGTTTGATGGGAAAGATTGCCGTGTCTTGTCGTGATCTTGCAGGTTTGGGTTTGTGGGGAAGTAGTTGGTTTGGGGAAAATATTCAATAGCAAAGTGAAGGAAGTGGTGAGCTGGGTACAAGGCAGAACTTCTAATGAATGACGGCACCCATTATCACACCACATTCCTTCTCGATCTCAATGAGTGACTCGATTCATACTTTTACAGCTCGTCCCAGTAATTTGGATACCCTCGAAAGCTTGATGCCTGCTCTGGAGGTGTATCAAAGGTGATTCGTAGATGGCATCTATCGTTGCTCATAGAGTCGAGAATCGCGTGAAGCAGGCTTGGCGACACAGCGCCCAAAATTATGTAATCACATATGTGAGCCTGTCGGCGCAGCTGGACCACTGCATCTAGGTCATCGTAGCTTTTTCTCATTAAAGTATAAACACTGACAACTCACAAAGACTGATTTTCATTTACAACGAAGGTCCTTACTTTGTGAATTTATCCAGAATACCGCCAAGGCTTGTTGCTGTTAGTTTTGGAGGAATATGACAATAGTTCTACTGACTTTCTGCGAGCGTATATATTCGCCGTTGGCGTATTAGACGGAAGAAGACCTTCCCTTTAATCATGCATAACGATATTTAACCCTTTTCCCTTTTTTTTGGTGTGAAAAAATCCCCGCCATCTCGCTGAGCTAACTACTCGCGGCGACGGCCTTGCTGTGCCTACGACTCCTAGAGCAAGTATCATGTCTACATCCCCAGTGCTATTGAAGCCGAGAGATCTTGCGATGCTGCATCGGTTGTAATTAAAGATTTTAAACATACATACTGGATGAGTGCCGGAGTAATCTATGCGTCTATATCCTTTCGCTGACCTAGAGGACTATGTTGACATTACACTCGCTTAAGAGATCGTGGCGCTCATGGAAACCCATGCCAGTACGAGAATTGATCTCTCAGCCGTCACCTCAACGTATCGTATTTCTTCCCACAAACTGAGTTCTGCCAAAGAAAGGAGCACCGCGGTGGCGGCCCGCGAAGAATACACCCGCTAGAGTTCTACCTGCTAGATGTCTTCTGGTGATGGAATTTTCGATTGTCCAATTTGCGTTCAACAACCATTCACTCAAACATATATGTCATCACAAACAAAGCATCCTCCGGAAAAGGCCAACATAAAAATACTCCTTACACTATCACAGTCCCCACAACTCGCCTGGAAACTATAGCGCACTTCACGTCGCGCACCACAGACAATCTAGAGCCAGCGAAGAAGTTGACGTAGCTGATGGCCGCTACACTTTCTGTCGCAAATTTCAATTCATCTGGACAGAAACCTCGTTGTTGCTCTCTCCTCACTGGCAGCGTTTGGTGCCTTGAAAAACATCAGCCAGAGCAGGTGTGGTGATAACGATGGGGGTGAGGTTTGTGCGTGCAAGCGGTGTCAGGTAGCAGAGAGTCCACTGGATATGGGACATTTCCATTTGTATATGTATCACGGTCAATAACAGAGAAGCGAGCTTATATCGCTGCCTTCTCGTTTCGGAGAAACGACCAGCCGTTATGTTTCTCGTACGTAGCTACATACTTACTATACAAGGTGGTGCAAAAGGGGATACCCTCTCCTGAAGCCACTCTCGGAAAAAATCCCTGGCGAGAGTTAAGCTGAAGTTCATTCGCATGCCATCAACTCTCGATAGATACCCGCCCCTTTTTCAGCTACGACCATGACTTCATATGGTGCGCCGATCGGAGAATACTGCATGTCCGTATATAAGTTGGCGGTTTCCACCACCAACCGGTATAAGCACTGAAATCCAGCCTTGCACATATCATATCTAAGACTGAAATTGGATTGCTATACTTGATCTAGAAGATCATGGCATTACGTATTTCATTTGCAATTGAACTCTGCCTCATCGTCGCAGAGAAGATATATCATACAAAAATCCCGAAGAACCACATAGCCTCATACCGAGAACGCCGTCCTGATAAACCACCGACCAGGACCCAAATTGTACACCAAACAAGCCGTGCCGAATGAAGCGCTTTCTATTCGGCCCACAAAAGAAACCGTCCATATTTTCACTTCCCCCAAGTATGATATCTTCAGGATCTGTTAACCCTCCTGTCTCTCCGCTTTCTCCGTGCATGTGACTTCAGAGTCTCCTCATCCCGATATTCTTCAGGCAGATTAAAATCGACTTGCGGGACCTCCGGCACAGGTTCGCCCCAAGCTACGGGAGTCCTGCCGCTCCGTCGATGTTTTCCCATTGCCGCTTCTCGGAGTTGAGGAGTCTTGTAGAAGGATTTAAATTCACGCTCAACCTCTCGAGCGCCTTCAGGGATCAACTCGACTTTCGTTCTTCGTTCGAGATGCCCCGCTGGTGCTGATCGAGCAACGGCTTCTTCGATCAATTGTCTGGCTGCAGACGCATCGACTTCATCCGGCGGAAACTCGCCGTCACTGATACCATCGTCATCCTCGGCTTCCTTTGACTCTGCCTCCACCTCTGCCATAGCAGCTTCCCTCTCCAGCTTCTGCCGTTTCTCTACCTCTCTCCATATCCGGAACTTTTCGAGGATACTCTCGCAGCCCTTCAGAAAATACTCTCGCGCCGGCTCGAATTCTCTCCTCTTGCTCTCTGTGATGCCACTGACGCCCATCAGCTTCAGCCAGTCGTGACCTTGGAGCCCCTCCAGCATTCTGTTGACCTGATCCTTTTCATGCTGCGCACGGCCCTTATCTGTATTACGAATGGCCTTTTCTTGTCGTTCAGGTCTGCGGTGTATCGAGACAAAGTACGCGTCGTCCAGCGGATCCTTTCCACCATCTTCCTTGTGGTGATTATCTAGCCATGAGAAATCTACCCGCTGAGAATTGTATAGGTCGGTGAAGAGAAAGTCGGGAAGTTCTTTCAGTGAGTATTCGTGTGCGTGCTCGTTTGGCTTGGATGGGGGATGATTTGAGCACTTGGCGCTATCGATGATGAATATGAGGGTATCGAGGTTCAGGATATCTGCGCTGGTTAGCTACAGATCCGACGCTATTGACAATATCGCGAATGACACATACGCTGTTCCTTCGGCTCATTCCCAATTATTTCGTCATACTCTGGAAAGTACGCGGACAATTCGCTTTTGAACCGTGTGCCTTCCTGCGATCTTAGCTTGCGCTTCTCGTCCTTAAGATCTGCAACATTAGGTTGCAGTCGATCGAGCTCGTGCTTGATACCGTTGGCAGCCTTATCATGGTGATTTATTGGTTTACGCGTCGGTTGTGAAGTGATCTCAGCCTGGGCGGCCGTCTCCTCTTGTTTGGGTGGTGATGGACGCAGCTGAGGTGGAGTGGCGTCGGGAATCGCCTTAGACTTGAAGACCAGAGACCGAGTCTTGGGCATTCCATTGGGAACCGGTGGCTTTGAAAAGATCTCGACGGCAATTCGAGCTTTTTTCTTTGTAAGGGCAGGGTCTTCTTCGCGATCGACTGATTCTCTGAGGCGTTTCTTCTTACGACCGACGTTGGATTGCTGCTGGTTGCCTAGGGCCGCAACGTTGTTTCTCGCGCCCGATCTCGTCGTGAGGCCTTCATTTCTGGTGGAAGACCGAGTTAGATGCGACGCCATGTATCTTGAGTGAGGGCGCGGATCATTCTCCTGCGAGTAAGAAAGGGGGATAACACAGTCTGTTTCATCGAGAGTAGCAGTAGCCAGACATGGGCTCCAGCGCTGTTTATTAGCGACCGAGGAGCATGCCTGAAGCGGGGGGACTTTGTCATTAAATTTCATGAGAACTGCGATTATGGTGAACAGTTCATTTGATGAATCTCTGGTGAATGCAAGTTTCAAAGTGATAATTGAGAACCAGCGCAATTGGTGGTATTAAGTTCCGTTAAATGACTGCTATGGGTTTTATAAACAACTTTTGGGGCACTTGCGGCCATCACAAAGCGGAGGGGCGATCTACGAAAGTGCCCAGATGGTGCATGCAATTGCCAATTTGCGTGTCCACAAACAGTTACTTATAGTACAGGGTGTTTGCTTTGCAATGTAAAGGCTGATAGTCAATCTGATTGGTCAAAAGAATGGATACATGATAGGCACCTTTGTTGTCGTCAGTAAATTTACCATGAGTTCGGCATTGCATACTTCTTTGATAAACGGAAGCGATATGCTTCATAGGCGTAACCTATAAAGCCACAGAAGGTCGACCTTTATCACTATCAGAATAGAATTTGTGTACAACACACAGTCAACTTCATGTGTGTACAGCCAGATAACTGATTGCATCCATCCGGCGTCATCTGTTTACTTAGTAAACTCTATACGCAAAAATAAATCAGCGATGAAATATCCAAAGGGTATCAATTCGTCCATCGTATCTCGTAATTCCTCCCAAATAAAACATTTACACATCTTCCCTTCCCTCAGGCGCTTTAGCGTTCTCTAGGCCTGCTCCAAGGACCTGAACGTCAAGCTCTCTCTCTTACTGCCTCACTCCCTCCCCTCAGGTTTTGCAACATGACGAGAAAGATGCATTTTCTCCAGCAATATCGTATTGTAATTATCCTTGTCTTTCATTTCGGCCTGTCGTTTGACTTCCAAGAATCTCTTCTCCTTCGCCGCACTCTCACTCTTGTCTCTCGCTACCTCTTCTCGCTTAGCCAGCTCTTCAGGGGAAATAATTTTATCTTTGCCGTGAACTAGTTGCCGCATGAGAGTCTTTCCTCTCCGCCGTGTTTTGACATATGCTTCTAGCCCGACGAGGACGGCATATGAGCGGGATATGGAGACATGGCTCATGTCTACTCCAGCATCTTTTAAGGAATGGGTGAAAGCTCTGAAATTGGAGACTGGGGGTCTGTAGTGACCACTCAGAGGACTGAGCTTTGTAAGTTGTCCGCTCTTGATTTTTATCGTCCCAGCCGCTGAGATACGGGAGCCGTGTAGAAATGAAGAGTGCTGAAAAGCGCCAGATTGTTTGATGCCAACATACAGCCTAAATGAAGTGTCGGCGACAAAAATCCAAGTGTTTTTCTTCACAGAGCTCCGCAATAACTTATTGACGATCGTTGCAGCGGAAACGTGAGAAACTTTTTTCACTCCTTTGGCTTCATCAGACCTAGGATTCGCGTATTTGGCAGCACGATCGCTGGTTTCTACATCAGATTCTGTTGACGACTCGCCTGAAGCATCTTGAAGACCCGTGGCTGCTTCTCCTGCGGCTGCTTGAAAAACAGGAGCCGTATTATCATCTGCTGGCACCTATAAACTTTATCTTCAGCTTTGTCTACTGAAAAAGAAATAAATAAAGTATCTTGTCGATATTAAAAAAAAAATTGCTTGAAGGTGCAAGAGAGCTGAACTTACGATCCCATGCATTGAATCCTTGTACTGCTCCGTCGTATCGATTCTAGCTCCGCTCTTCGCCCAACACAGCCTCCCTTCTTCATCAATCTTAACCAGATAGTGCAATCTCTCCTCTTTGGACAGATACCGTACTTGTTCCCTATTTAGCCTCTCTCTTGGACACCCCTGACAATCAATGAATCTCCCTTCTCCATAATCCAACCAATAGAAAAAGTTCTCTTTCGTATCTGATTTTGTCCATTCCTCGTGATATGTCCTGAGATTGCTCCCATAGCGATGCTTAACGTCGACCATCTCGAGGAAGTACTGGAGATCCATCGTCTTTGCTGCCTCCCGTCTTTTGGCCTTTGCTTCGGCTCTTTGCTTCCTCTGCTCTTCTCGCTCATGCTCGGGAGCATCCTCATCATCGAAGCTACTCGCACTATCCGATTCCTCATCTCCTCCAGCTCTCCTCGTTATGAGTCCTATCTTCTTCCAATTCTGTCTCGCGACGTTCACGGTGCCCGGGCTTTGCACGCAACCAGACGTAACATCTTTGCTGTTCTCCTGTATATCCCCCCTCGCTCTCGGCGTCGTGAGTCGGCGATACTGCGCTTCTTTCACGGCCTCTACCCACCTGGTCGTGGGATCTAAGCTCAAGCCAGCGAGCATGCGCCTTTCCCTATGTACTCGGTAGTTCCTTTGAATCAGGTTTGCAGCTTTCTCTCTCTCCTCATCATTAAGCTTGTCATTCTCCTCGGACATGTGCTTCTTGATGATCTCTCTTTCCTGCCTCTCTTGTATCCTCCCTATCTGTTCCACCATTGCCGGGCTCGGTACTTCAAGGCTATCAAGGTATTCCTGGTGGCTCTGAGCCGAAGATCCCGTAGAGACAGAGATCTTGGAGTCTCGTTTTTTGTAGTGCGGACTCGATGCCGTATTAGAGACTCGGGACTTCTGACTGCGATGACTCGTATTTTTCCTGCCCTGGTTCGTCGGCAGAGAACTCGAATATGTGTTTTGGCATTGATTGTGTAGCTGCGTATCAGCCGCTGTGGGATCGGGCGCGACCGTCATCGTGCTCCCTTTCCGCTCAGGCTGCCAAGGAATGAGACTTCTCCAGGAACGAATAGGGTGGCTAGATGGGGGGAGGCGCGTTGAAGACCGACCTTCAACTCCTCGATATGACTTGATGTCGTAGTAGCCGAGGGCCCCGAAGGCTGAGATAACCAGGTCTTCAGATGAGAAGCAAGGCTGAAGGAGGATTCTGATTATCTAACGACTTGACCGAATCTGAGGAATGCTGCGCTCTCTCACAAGATTCGTTCCATTTTTCGTTGTGAAGGCTCTTATTCTTTTAAACTCGGGTTATACCACCTACCAACCACCGGGGGGGGGGGGGATGCAAATGAATTATACCATATGTTTTGCGTTCAAGAAAAGAGTACTCGTCCAATGATTGCAAGCTCCGCCAAGGCCAAACCATATTTTGCGGGTATTTAAATACACGTATGACGTTGACTCGATGTTCCGTGACTTCACATAGACCCACGTTGAAGGAACGGAGGCTGCGCATCAAGTAATAGGGCGTGTTTGGAAAGCTTATCACTCCTTTATTATATACACTATCTCAGGTAGCAATTACAGCTCTCCCATGATGCTTGCAAGCAAACAGCTCTGTAGCTAGTCGGGTGTGAGTCGTTATTTGGATTCTGGAGTATGGAGGATTGTTGTAAATGTCGAGCGAACTAGCTTTGAATGAGTGGTTGTGCCCCAGCTACCCTAGATAACTAGGCTGAAACTGTTTGGACGCGATGTATCAGCCTCTTGTCAAATAAGTGTCTGATGATAGAGTCTGTATTGTTTTATTCTGGATCTCCTCCATTCTACAAAACAGATCTCGACTCTGTCAAAATGCATGGCACACCCTTCTTGACAACGCCTATCCAATGCTGATTCCGTCGCCGCCCTCCCTCAACAATTTGCTGTCTCGGCAGCAAGATTCTATTAATGCGTATGCAATTGGTATCCTTAATGATAATGCGCCCACATAATCGTCATCTTCGTAAAAGCCACAGGGCAGCTGACACTCGTCCATCAGCAGTATTTGTCTGAACCTTGGAAATCTTCCAGGAGTTTCCGACCTAATCCACTCTCTTGTCATTGCTATGCCCATTCGTCTTAACATTTCCGATCGCAGCTTTTGCCTTTTCTTGATTGGCAGCCAATTTATCTGAAGGGATTGTCAAGCAGTTGATACCCAAGTAGCTGCAGATGCTATTGATAACCAAGAATGCCCAACGGAAGTAAACGAAAATCGCAAAGACAAAATAGCTGCGTAGGTACCACAATTCAACAGAGGAGCTAACTTGTGGTAAGCCGACTCGAGGAAGATTGCCCAGAACGGCTCCGCCGACCAAAGGCGTTAACATGACAGTCCAGTATGGAAATGGCTGTCGAGTGAGGTGTGCTAGAATGATCTTCGTAGTCATTCTGCCGAAGACAAAAGACATTGTCAAGCAGAAGAGAACAAGATGATTGTCCGGGATCAAGGTCGAGTATGGAGAGTATAGCCAGGCACCGATAGAAAACGTGAAGACGGCCATTGGTGTCCATTCTAAGAAGACAGGGAGCACTGGAAGGTTGTCCCTCCGGCGCGCCTTGACAACGTTGATAACACAAAATGGCACGTGTGCTCCAAAGAGGGTGACGACCAGAATAGGGACCCAAAGATCCCTCACTGAGTATGTCCCAAAGAATTCATGGTATCCCAAAAAGTAGTGATGTCCGACTAGATCTGTAATTCGCTGTTGCCAGATTTCCGGGCCATAATATCCAGAGAGTATCATAATGGTGCAAGCAAGAATTAGACCCTCCGTGGGCCCATTGAAGACGCCAAGGTATAGTGTATGCGTATGGTATGTCTCCCAGGTAGAGAAGAACATGGGCAAGCACGGAATGATAGCCGTAAAGATGCCTGCTTTCGACGTACCGAGTCCCATGGCTGCAGTCTCGCACAAGCTGGCAAGAGTGCAATTTAATGAGTCGATGCCGTGGTCGAAGAGCTCTCCCAATCCGCTTGACGTGCCAGTCCTCCGCGCTTGCTTGCCATCCACATTGTCCATTGTCGAGTACATCCAGAGGCCAAAGGCAAAACTATAGTATAGCCACGATGGTCCCTGGTATCGAAATCAGCACCCAATCTGCAAGTCACATCTTCAATAAGCAACATACCGGCCCCACCAAGTCGGGCATCCAAATCACGAGGCAGATCACATTGGTTAGGATGAAAAAAAATCCTAACAATGTGACCATATTCGGTGCTAGCCATAGCGGCAGCAATTCTACGGACGCGTTCCACTGTATTCTCTCAGTATATCCTTCGCGCATCATCGAGCGGGACTCTTGGAAATCGTACGTAATGTTTGAGAATATAGTTCGATATGAGGGACTTGTCGACACTCGAGTACTTGTAGGACTTGAGGTGCACAAGCGCCTCCTCGGACACACACTCGTGTGCTGCTTCCTCTGTAATGAAAGATCTGTCAGTAATATCCAATGCGACTGGGGTTTCGAGACCTACTCTTGCTAGGAGCCATCGGCGAATTTGGGGTGGTAACAGGTTGTGGTAGAAGGGCAGACGGGTCTGCTGTCTTCACCGGGATAAGGTTGAGAAGACGAATTCTGGAAATGGTCAGTCGGACACGCTCCGACGATGGCGAAGGTGACAGAGAATACAGTGAATCGATGGGCAGCAGAACTGGTTATCAAGCATCGGCTTAGAACGAATTCGGGGATTGGGGCTACCTCGTAACTGAAATTGGGATTTTTCGTAAACCCTGCAGAAAGGCTTGGTCGTGGTGAGCTGCACGTGAAGAAAGGCTTGAGTGTGATATGTTCAGCTTTATCCTCCAATCTTGATCACCGAGCTGGTGTTTATTGCGCCTCTACGGTTTGATCAGCTTTTAAAGGCGCTTTTGTTAGAGTTGTCTTGTTATATTGAATCTCATTCTTGATCCGCCATGGCTCCGGCTACTGCCTTAGGGTCCACCAACAATTGAACATCACTCGGCGTTTTTCTTCTAACACTTCATTGAAATGGTTCCGAAACCATACGAAAGATTCTTCAAGCTATATCGGAAATACCCGTCGGATCTAAATTTTATTACTTGATCAGCCTGAATTTCTCGATCCACTTCACAAGACAAGAATGTATAGTCGGAGAGCTCACACAAATAGCGAGCGACTACAAGAGTATGCACGCTTACAGGCGCTTATCTAGGCCATTCTCAAATTTTACTCTAATCATTCACGTACAGTACCTGTCGGAGCACTAGAAGACTGGCACGTGCTGTTAGTACCCCGCAACGCCTCTCACTAGTACTCCGATTCTATCTTTGCCGGTTTAATCCTAGAGCCTCTCACATTATACTACCGTAAGAAATTGTTGTTGGCATATGAGCTCTTATGAATAATTGCAAAGTTTGGAGCCCTGCGATGCTCATGAAGGTTCAAGTCGGCTTTTGTCATTATCATTGCCTCAAGGTAGGTTGCCCAGTCAGTCTACGTATCTGTTCCGCATGGTCAGAGGTAAATTTTCGTCACGGCCATGTACTTTTCTATAGATGAACGCTGTATATGCACCCACCACTCTTGAGTTGTGGATTCGTTTCCATGTATCATTTCTCTGATGCTAATTACTCCATTACAATAGAGGCCGATTCCCTCTGCTCTGTGCGTATCGCTGAAGTGCTCGATAAATCATGTAAAAAGCTTCGCTACACCAATGCAAGAGCCGTCAAGGCTTGTGTTCTGCAACAGCAAACAGATTAACAAAGTCCAAAGCCGCAGCTCATCTTACAAGATCAAGGTAAACCCGGCAAAGATGCCTGCCAAGACGACGGCAAGTCCGTAAGCACGGCCAGCATCCAAGGCCATCTCCGAGCCACTCTTTGTGCCTGTTGCTTCCGCGCCTGAAGGGGAGGTAGTAGATCCAGCATCTCCCAGCCCATTGTATACAACGCCACTAGTGGCACCGGCTGGTGGTTTTGTTGATGAGGTTGTCACGGTTGAAAGATTGACTCGTGTTGGATTCTGGGCTCCGCAGGGGTGGTCTTCCCGGCATTCACTCTGGCAAAGAGAGTTGCCATTACAAGCTGCCACACACTGTCTGAGGTTAGAAGTAGACCTACAGATATGTTGGATATTTACTGACCTGGCTGCCATATTCCGTACAAGTGAAGTACGGGACTGTCTGAGAATACTCAGTAAGATTGGGTGTGAGTCCATTGCCACAGATACAATCGTATGTCAGAGATTCCTATCACAGTAAGTTATGTACTGTAGCAGATGCCCGGTAAAAGCCTACAGCGTCACAGTCATTCGCTTCGGTCGTGGATGAATCGCCCTGAAGCTGCAAACATAACAGCGGGCATGTGCTCTGCTGAGAGTTACACCATCCCTGACGGATAGCCAGTGATACACTGTTTGGGTCGATGGTATATACAGCCTGCGAGTTGACGTTCAATGAGAAGAATGCGGTAGCTAGAACGGCAGCTGAAGTCCTGATTGACGGCATTATCGATTGGGGAACGAGATATGATATCGGTAACGAGTAGATGGCCTGGGGGTGTTGCAGTACTAATCCCACGTACGCTGTTAGTTCCCAGAGCCGAAGAACCAAAGCAGTATGTAGTACGACAATGCTCGTCAAAGGTACTTACTCACCTTCTGATGCTACGTAAACAATTGAGATAGCGAGTGAAGTCTCCCAAAAACAATGTAAAGGACTAGACAGAGTACGATGGGTCTTGCAACCTCGAGCGAATGTTATCGGCAAGAATCCTGGATGGAGGTTGGAAGGCACGGGCAGCTGAAGAGGTCTTTATTGGCATCCTAGTCACGCCCCGACCACCTTGATTACAGCATGCCTCGAAACAAGAGAAGTAAGTACGCCACTTTATATTGGGATCTAACGAGAAGGAGTTAGTATATCTCTATGCTGGCCAGCCGGAGGTTTAAATCACAAGAACTGATCCTTGCGGGGATTAGGTCTTCGCATGCACCACTATCTTCGTATCGGCGACATGTGCACGCCTCTCGCCACTTCTTTAGCCCTCAGAATCTTCGCAAACGACAGCCATTAGAAGGATACGAGTGAAACTTGAAAAGAACAGGCGGCACGCACATACTCGTATAAGATTGCCCATCGGGTGCTCCAAGCTCAAATCTCACTGTCAAAATATCCCTGTAGAAGTGTAAATTCCAGACTCGACCCGAGCCCCTTGGCATACCTCTAATCAATCAATCACCATGTCAACCGCGGATTTTGATAGAAACTCTCCACAGGCTTCATTGATGCCAAATCAAACTATGCTAGACGCCGCGCACCGGAGGGAACAGCTTCGAGCACTCGACGAAATGAAACTTTCTTAAATTCTTTTTGTCTTGATCACGAATATGACGTACGGCCTGAGGAGCGGCTAAGAAACCACCAAACAGATAAACAGGGGTCGCTAGTTCGGAAACCCCAAAATCTCATCAACACCAAACCTCCACCCTGGCCTGCGTTGTCTGGATCCAACCTTAAACATTCCCCTGTTCTCCAGCCTTTGGCATGGATGGAGGCTATCTTCACTCAACGGCCGAGTACTGACGGTGTAATAAATAAGTCCACCAAAGCGAGCCTTAGTACAACAAGAACGCCACATCCAGGTATCGGCGACGGCAACTCTCCTCTAACGTCGCCTATTGCCTCCCCGCCATACTGGATCCAGTCGCACCAAAGATCTTTGTCAAACATCTCAGTGGAGTCATTTGCAGATGGTGCGATAACGCTGCAGGACAACACTGACGATGGAGACTCGAGAAACAAAGCGTGCTGGGCGAGGAGTGTATACATCACAGACTTCATTATCATCAATGGGAGCAAGACGCAAATAGGTGCATTTGTGGTCTGGAACATCAACGTTGATATACTGAAAGTAAGTCTCCTGCGTATGCAATACTAGAACTCCGCTGACAAATATAGGGTGGTTCCATGCGCATACGAAAGCGCTTCTCAGAATTCGACGATTTGCGGAAGCAGTTGCTCCAAACGTTCCCCAAATCTACTGCTGCAATGCCACTCCTTCCTCCGAAGAGCGTCATATCGAAGTTCCGGCCCAAATTTTTAGAGAATCGCAGGAGGGGTCTACAATACTTCCTCAAGTGGGTGTACCTGTCTGGCTTTATTAGGCTGAGGCTAACTGGCGTAGCTGTATCCTTCTCAACCCAGAGTTCTCAGGCTCTCCTGTTCTTAAGGAGTTCCTATTTTCCTGAACGGGACCAAGTGATTGTGCACGGCACGATGGATAAGGCGTTTTCGGGTGTGCTGGCAGATACGGATACGACATTTTCCCGGGCGTTTTTCCATGGATGGTTCTAGACGTGCGGCAAGGACTAGACCGGCAGTTTTGCGAAGCTGTGGGCATTTTGATTCTCGTGCGATCAATGCACAGGGACGCTTGGATGAGACCAGGAAACTATGCCAGCATCTCGCAGATAGCTCCATATAGTTACTCTAATCCGGAACTCAGACTCGCGAACAAGCACTTAGCCTAGGTGTCGGCCCCCAATTTAAAAGTAAAAACCAAGCCTGAGATAGCTTGATGATGTACAGTACTGTTTGTCTGCTCTGGATGCGCGCATGGCTTAACATCACGTGATGTGGAAATGAACCCCGCGTTGTGAATAGTCTCCGAATAGCACCATATTCGAAGACTATACTCGAGACGCACATTATATTTGCGCTTCCTCAGACCAGCATTCAGCATGGCACTTGCACCCAAATTTGCCGGGCAGAAATTCGCTGCATCGAACGCTCCTGCTCTCCACACCCTCGAGCTTTACCTGGATTACGTTTGTCCGTTCTCCCAGAACCTGTACAACACTGTCTACACCTACGTTTTCCCGTTGATCAAGCAAAAGTACGCTTCCAAGGTTCAGATCCTCTTCCGACAGCAGGTCCAGCCCTGGCATCCATCGTCTACTTTGGTCCACGAAGCCGGGGTTGCCGTGCTCAAGATACAACCTGACAAGTTCTTTGACTTCAGCAAGGTAGGTGCTCCTCCGGTATTCACAATATCAATGATGTAATTTTATTTTTTAACCCAAGTTAGGCATTGTTCGATGAGTCAAAGTCATTCTACGACGTGAACGTCGTCAATGAGACCCGCAACAAGACCTACCAGCGCCTAGCCACAATCGGCGGCAAAGCCGGTGTTGATGAAAAGAAGATCTACGAGCTGCTCCACATCTCTGACAAGCCTGGTGCGGATGGCAGTCTCAATTCCGGCAATGGAGTCACCAACGACTTGAAAGTACTGATCAAGATGAACCGGTTGGTTGGCATCCATGTTTCGCCTACAGTTGTGTTTGATGGGGTCGTTGAAAATAGTATCTCCTCAAGCTTTTCGGCTGAGCAGTGGGAGCAGTGGCTTGAGAAAAACGTTGCGTGACTCGATGAAGCTTGTCGGGATAGAAGGGTTTTAGAGGGGAAGTCGGGCCAGTGCTTCGAAATGACTATTATGGATCCTTACATGAACAATGGTCCAATTAGTTTGACCTCGAGAATGAGACCCCCCAATTATTTGACTTCCTCAAAGCTCATAGATGTTACAAGCCAGCTTAATCTCTGATGTTTATCATTAAGGCAAACACCTACAGTACTGTAGTCTTCAAGATCGATACTAAAAGCTTAGATGTCCTCAAGGGCCCGCTATTCCCCCCCAAAAATCTTAATTCTCGGACTCTTTCGCACGATTCCCCTCCCGCGATGCGGCGTGGCTGGGGTGTGAATCGCCAGATCGTAATCTAAGGGCATGTCTGTCTAAATTACTATCCAAAATTTCGGATTGACCCAGTAACGTGATAATCAGAGCCATGGTTACCGTGGAAATCGAGAACTTGAACGACAGACAAACGCTCCCCTCAGTCCCCCCTCCGCCACCCAAGGCCGTTCTGCCATTCTACCGAATTCTATATCATGCTTTAATGATTATTCCAGCATTCCTCTCCCTCTCATCCACCGTCACATCCGTTGCCTTGGCTGCCGAGTTCGAGTTAACAAATTATGAGATTGTCGCTAATGACAGACGACTGAATGACAGCACGCAGCAAGTGGTGTGGGCACTGAAGCAACCAGCTTTTCGAACGGCCTATCTTCAGCAAAGTAACGCGCAAATCATATGCGTGCAAGGTTGGTTACTTGCTCTTGCCTGGATCAATGGCGTCGCTATCGATACGTATTGAGATCCCTGTGACCGTCATCGGATTCAGTTCGACGGGGCCTTCATTTGGCATGGAACAAAAGATATGCTGCGCAACCAAAGACTTCGAACTATAGAGGCTTGGGACGTCATTTGCTAATCCAGGATACGGAGGTGCTGGCGGATGTCATTGCTATGTGATGGTGCAGAATGCGGATGGAGGCGAATTTGCACTGGTAGGGGAAAAGGAGCATCAGGCCGCGCCTAGGGGCTTACCTGGGACGCGTGTGGTGCAAGAAATAGAGCCTTGATCCCAAAGCCGAGCAGCGTAACAAGCAAAAGGGTTTTCGGTTATCTTCATGCTCATTCTGTACTTGCGCTCGAAATAACATCCAGCCTTTTTTTTTTTCTGTTGCAATCGAAGATTCATGTTACCGGACTAAATTTCCAACCTTCCGGGATCTGTAGGAGAACGTGCTGCTATGATAACCGTATTGTTCTCACTGTCGCAATTTCGAAAGGCAGTCAAAAACCATTCACAATTTACTTTTTTGCAAGTTTGTTTACTTCCGGTTAAGCGAACCGCTTCGTCTCCTTTGGGGAATTAGTACATGGGAAAGCAAGCACTGCTAAGTGGAAGAATACACTCGTCGCATAGACTTGCATGGCATAATTCGCTGATATTGAAGGCTAAGGCTGGTTCTCAGCCTCAGCTTTCCTGAGCCAGATGATATAGACCTTCAAGCAAATTGGGCTATGCGAGAAAGGGCGGGATGTAGATTGGCCGTGAGGGTATTCGGATTGATGTATGAAAGGTACAGATTGTCTATAATTATTTTTAGCTATGAGACGGAGGGTGTCTAAGACTCTCCTGGCTATCTTGTTAGTGTGGCTAAGCCCAGTGTCTAAAAGACTAGACATCTCTTGGAGTAGCGTAAAATCTACTGAAAGGCAAAACACATATCTGTGCCATATTAGATCTCGATTTTATTTGGGTTAGCGTCCTGGTCTGTGCAGCGTAGAGCGAGCTTGTTTACAGAATTTGACGACATCTTTGTTGAAGAAGATTGATTGCATAAGAACAAACCAACACCCGCTTAAACACTAGCGGGGCTTCAAATCCCCTCTCTTCCTCCCATCGGAGATGCTGATAAGGGATGAACATGAACATGGAATCTGAAAATTCTTGTGAGGAGAAATTTTGTCTTGACTTCATGTTCCACACCGGCTTTGCGCACGGGATAATAGCCTCGTGAGGACCCACATATGACCCTTTAAAAATATCAAATGCAGTCAATCTTCTGTCAAGATTTTAGTCCTGTCTGGTAGCTCCCAGAGCCCTCGCCCTCCGCCCCTGCACCAAAAATGTGGCTTGATTGCCCAGACCCCTCGCCGGATTCGGCCATCTCAGTGGCTCATTCCGCGTCTCGGGGAGTTCTGAGGGACATTCAATAGCGAGCCCCCGAGCTAAGAGTCGGCGGAGCGGCTATTAAATATCAACGCAACTTCACCACATTGCTGGTCTAGTCGCAAGCAGTTGGCGGACTGGCGTGAAGGGAGGGCAATCAAATCTGGGAAAGCTTAGCGCCTGGCGTAGTAACGGCAAAAGCCATGTACTCACCCTATCCGTGCCTCTTCTGTCTTTCGAGGTGTGTTGCTCTTGACGGGAAGCTGGCTGGTTGGTAGCCGACTCTAAAGTGAGTCAACCGATACGCAGCTTTTGATCCGCCAGGTTTTAGCATGGGTTCGTCAATAGCACCTCTTGCGAGGAATGTCCCAGTTGCCCGGAACAGGGACCTCGGCAGCCTCGCCTTGGGTGGAGAATGAGAGAGTTCGTCGGAGCTCCTTTTGACGCTTGAACCTTGCTTGATCTTGTTACAACCTAGACTTTATCGCCAGCCTATTTAACACTATAGTAGTATATTTTCAAGGGTGGTCTAATCAGCTGATTATACTTTCATGCAGTGCTTTCTTGGCTAGCCTGCAGAATATGTAGGGCTTCAGAGCTCGGTTGGACAAGGAAGTCCGGCTCGAGTATCTTGGTAACTTGAGCTTGATTTTACCTCCTTTTTAATCTGTTCCGAAGACTTCATACGTGCAACACACTAATGTTCTTGCAAGGAATAATTACTTCTCAGAATACAGGTGACTGTAATTAAAAAGTAGAAACTCACTTGTAAAAGTAAATTTGATAAGTAACTATTTAGCTTTTGAGAACTTGCGAGAGAGCCTCAAGCCAAGTAAGCTTTAATAACAGCCTCGGCAATATTTAAACTACTCAACTTTTATGATTTCAGCCTCAAAATGATATTCCAAAGCCTAACATTCAAGTTCACATCTGAGTTGTCGTTGCCCTATGGGTATAATCTTAATTCATTGGCGCGGTCTGTTGCCTGAGCGCTGTCTGTAATTGCGGAACCGAAGTGGAAGACTTGAATTGGCTTTGATGCTTACTACCTCTCAATTACTGTCTGAGTTACTTTGAGTACTCGGCGAGCCGGAGAGAGGGTTAATTTTGATTTAATTTAACGAATCTTTACTAGGGCTTATACAACTCTTAACACTGGGGAAGTTGGTGAATTGGCGGCTCCATTTCCAGGAAGCACCATCGTTTTCTTCGAGAGTTGTGGATCATAATCAGGGCAGACATCCACGGAACATTATGAATTTAAAACTGCTTAGAATGGAAGCAAGTCGCCCATGCAATCTGTGAAGTTTTTCGTCGTAGGCTGCCTCTATAAACAGCTGTAAAGTGTGGGCAGACACCACAGTAGCGTACGGAAATGAGTAATTTAGAGTGCGTCTGCAGTGCTTCTGCAAGGCTGGATACTTTTCCTTTTCGTACTTCGTATGGAGTTTATCTGGCTCGCGACGAAGTAAATAATCACTTATAATGAGTTTGAAGTTCCTGATTGAGTTTTAAGCCGAGAAAAGCTTATTAAATTAAAATCCAACCTTTTCAAAACTCCAATATAACTCAATGCTTCATTGAAAATCCCAACCCCTGCGAAAATCAGGTATGATGCAAGTTGACTCGCAATTTCCACGACCACGCTCAAGTATCTAAGGCCAGGGAGAATCTCCGTACCCGATGAATCGTCGGACGGCTGCAAGATCGATCCTGCGCTAGCTGTAGACTCTTCTCGAGTCTTTCGTGTGCTCTATTTCTAATGATCAATAATCTCGGATGGGTGATGGGGAATGACAATGTCCTCGAGACAACCGAACCCCCGTATTTGTCACGATACTTAGATACGGCATACATACATTACCTATCAGCCAGAAAGAACACTTATTGTGCAGTCTGTGCTCTGTTCCGGATATCTATCTGCAAGAGGATTCTTCGCAAAAATACTGCCTGACAATAAATTGGTAGTAACTAAGCGCTTTCTGTGCTAGATATCAGAAAATTTAGTATGATGGTAGTGTTCAGTATACTTATACGTAAAACACGAATTTGGTAACACGAGACAACTGATTAAGAATTGAGACTTTTTGATTCTATACTGAGTAGACTCAAGATCAAAAATTGCCACTAGACTTGTACCCGTGAAAAAGTAAGATACGCTCATCGGCATCGACGAATTCCTCCAAAGCACTCTCGCGTTACATCAGTGGCGATAGAGAGATTGAGATAAGGCTTAAGAAACAATAACTTGAACCCGAATTCGAGTACTTAGTAAGAGAATGCTAGATAGCCACTGAGCAGTGATTATAACAAGACACGGTTATTCAAATCCACAAATGCATTAGTAAAAGCGGTACTGCCAAGTATCTAGTTTGCGTAGGTAAGAAACCAGAGATTATTCTGCCTTGTACTGTACTGTACTGTACCAAATAGATCCACGTTCTCGTAAATATGGATGGCATGGGCCAGCATGGGAGCCCGACAAAAAGTAACCCCGCACAACCTACTGACATCATCGAAGCTCTTATTTCAACCAGCAGGGGAAGTAGGATGCAAAGCCCAAGTGTGAATATTCGTCGTCAAACTTCGCTGCGTTCTGCTGAAGCGACCGAGCGATGATTCTTTGAGACGAAAAACAAAAAGGAATGGGACAGAGCCATCAGCCAGCAGGAGATATACAGAGTAAAGGAGAAAAGGAGACAGACATTGTACGTAGTAGAGGCGAATTCACACCGAGAAAGGCGGACTGTATATATAGGAAGTAGCTGTATACTCTTCATATGTGTGTGGTATCTATAGCGTTTCCTTTTCCCTTTCCAGTTCCCGCTATGACTATCAATTAGCACACCTGGGGCTGGCTTGGCGAGCAATTGAGACGTACCATTGCAATCTGAAATGAAACCGCTTCAACAATGCGAGATATTCTCCTATTCCATCGAACACGCCATATCATCTCTCCGTCTCTATCGACAACCAGCCTTCAACTGCTGCAAACCCCACTGTGCATGTCATATCACTGAAAATATACATTTATATATGAATATCTCTTGTCAAAGGTGCATCCCTTGGTTCGCCCCCGCGGCTGAATAGGCTTTATCAGCTTTATCAGACCCAAACCCCGGTCAACAACTGCTGCCCTGCTCTTGTCTCACAATTGCTTCGACATCGGGATTCGACGGTGTTTTGTATGGTACGGACTTTGCTTCCCGTTCTATCAGATACTTGTATCTGTATCAAGCTATCGCATTGCTGTTGAGGCCAGGCTCGACGTGGCTCGACCAGCTCAGTTCCAGTCGACGCCCCCAGTCCAACAAGACAAGGCCAGGGTATGAAAGGCACGTCACGATCCGCAACGCAGACGAGGGGGGCTAGCCGGAGATCATTGTCAGGTGGGATACAAGCTCGGCTCGACTGCTGCTGGAGCGTAAATCGCTTCAACTGATATTCATGAATCAAGAGCCCAAGTCCATATTCACATCGCAAAAGGACTTTGGAATTCAAATAATTCGCGGTCGGACAAGTCGAACTGGCACGCCAGCTGCCATCGCACCTCCCATTTTCGACGAGGAGGAGGCGGGCTCGCAGTTGGGCGTAAACGAGGTGTTTGTGGGGACCGAGACGGCGACGGCAATCACACAACCAAGAGAGCGAAGACTATCTACTAGCCTTGCTACTGTGCAGGCAGAATATGCCACATCCTCTACGTCTACAAATACATCGACGTCAGATATCGAGTCCTCGTCTCGAACCGGTCTCCAATTTCAACAATCAACACGCAACCTTCCCAGAGCATATGATTGGAAACACCCAAGAGCGGAGGACAACGGCGCAAGGCCGATATCAACAGAGAGGCCACAGAAGAGAACGAGGCCAAATTTCACCAAAGAGCGCCAGCATAATCTCTATCCACAAAGCTCTCAGGCTGCGGTTCCGAAGACGAGCTACACCTCGCCGTCCTCCCCCCCATTCTGTTCGCATCACCCGGGAAAACGGCCAGCGCCACCCCCTAGTTTCTCTAGCACAGAAGCTGCAGCGACGATGTTGGGTAGCAGGGCACGAGACGAAGTAGGGGCCATCACGACTTTGAACCTGGCTCGGGGCAGTATCCACTCTAACCCACTGCGGCCTGTCGGTGCCACTGGCAGCTTTTCATCTACTGAGCGAAATAGTCCTGACATCAGACTGAAGTTCTCGCCATTATTGGAAGGTATTGGCATCGTCGAGCTGCTCGAGCAAGACGAGAGGCCTACATTCATAATCGACTTGTCAGATTCGACCAATTTCACCCCTGGTAGCCCTCTGCAACTTATCTTTGCAAATGCGTCGCTCCGCGCCTACGAGGTTGTGGTAGATATGGTTACGGGAAAGACAGATCTGGATAGCCCGGGAGTCGCTGTCACAAGTGACTTTCCCGAGTTCAAGTCATGGGCCTTGAGCTACGTCCGACACGGAGAAAGTCTGGACGTCTGCCTCCCATCGATGAAATACGGAGGCTTTTCATGGAGCTGTAGCACACTGCAGAACCGCTTGCGTCTAATCAGTGGGAATAATAACGTCAACAATGCTACAGACCCTTCTGGGAATAGCTCGAACGGAGCCCCTAGTAATTCTCCCACTGTGGGCGGCAGGTTTCGCGGGAGCGCAGTTGCCCGTTTACCTTGTTCCCCCTTGAAGAATTATTCGGAATCATCGGACTATTTTGGTGATGCGAAAGCCCCTTCCTTACCATCGACGGGAACACCATCCCAAGCATCGATTCCGTTACCGTTCGGGGAGGATCTTGAACGAAGCCATCCGCTGAAGCAGGCCATGCTTGCCTGCCAAAATGATGCCTCAACAATAGAAATGATGCGCCTCCGTTACCCCAAAGGGTCCTCGTTTGACTGGACACGAATTCCGGTCTCTGCTGCCCTTCCTCGGCATATACAATTTGTTCGTTCAATCGACTGGGCTGCTACGGCTCTTGGGCCTATCGAAACCTGGGCTTTTGATTTGAGAGCAATGTGCAATCTGTAAGAGACTGTGTTTCCTATCTCTTGCCTCGGGAGATTTCTCAGCCCTTTTCAAGCCTTCAAAGCTGCTAAGTATGAGAAGAATCTATTTCACGCCACCATCTCGGCTTGAAATAAGGTTTCTGAGTTGAAAATCTCTCTAGGATAATGGGCTCCCCACACCCAGCAGCGATGTACTGGGGTGACGAATATATAGCAATATATAACGAGGTGATTTCTTCACTGCCATGCGAAAGAGGTTCAAGCTGATTATACAAGGCTTACATACTTTTGGCCGGTCAGAAACATCCGCATCTAATGGTAATGTCCCACACTCTGACGGGTCATCATGTAGTCCGAATAGAACTGATGGCCATATAGGGCCAAAGTTACAAAATTGCATGGGCAGAGATTTGGCCCGAGATTGAAGGAGTATTTGATAATGCCAAAAATTCGGGTCAATCAACCATGAAAGATGACGATTGCTTGTTCATCAGGAGGAATGGGTTCCTTGAGGAATCATACTTTTCCTGGTCCATCGTCCCTCTGATCGGAGAAGACGGTTCGATTGTTGGGCTGTACAATCCTTGCTTTGAAAAGACAAGACGTAAGATAGCGGAAAGACGAATGCTGACTTTGAGAGAAGTCGGGGAGAAAACTGCTACTGCTCACGAAGTGAAGGACTTTTGGGGTCAAGTTATCCAGGGATTGGAGTACAATGGTATTGGCTCACATTCCCAAACATTCTCAACAAAAAGACCTGACCATTTCCAGAGCACGATGTGCCTTTCGTGCTTCTCTATTCTGTGGGCGAGGATAATGACAGTGATATGAGCTCCATGCATTCTGGATCTCTCTCTCAAGGGTCCCAATGCATTCTAGAGGGATCGTTAGGCGTGCCCGACAAACACCGGGCAGCTATCAGTCCACTTGATCTCAAGAAAAGCGAGAACGGCTTTTCTTCTCATCTTCGAGATTGCATGAGGTCCAACAAAGCCATCATATTGACGACAGAAGAAGGAACTCTGTCGGCTGACCTGATTGAAGGTCTCGAATGGCGCGGGTTCGGGGATCCGTGCAGGGCTGCTGTCGTGTGCCCTATTCATTCTACTATAGGAGAAACAATTCTTGGATTTCTGGTTATGGGTGTCAATCCAAGAAGACCTTATGATGATGATTACAGTTTGTTTATTCAACTTCTGGGTCGTCAACTTGCTACTTCTATGGCATCTGTTGTGCTTTTTGAAGAAGAAATTAAAAGAGGTCAACAGGCAGCGAGATTAGCTGCCCTTGATAGGCAGGAGCTTTCCAAGCAACTTGACTTGCGGACGCAAGAGGCAGTGGAAAGTGAGGCAAAGTTCACGCGCATGGCCGAATTTGCGCAAATAGGCATGTTCATTGCTGATGGATCAGGTGCTATTACCTACAGCAATGATACCTGGTGGTCAGTTTTTCTCTGTTGGACGCAACTTGGTCTATGAGACCTCCGAATGCAGCAGTGCCGTAGAGAATATTAATTTTCTCATAGGGAAATATCACGACATCCGAGAGGAGTTAGCAGCACCAATGCTTGGATGGATAGCATCAAGGATGAAGATCGCGCAGGTGTTGAGGTCACTTGGAAGAAACTAGTCAACAAGAAATACGCGGTTACTCACGAATTCCGATTCAAGACACCTTGGCAGGATCGAAATGGCACTCGCGGCGATACATGGGTTCTCATGAATGCTTATCCTGAGAGAGACAGCGAGGGTGTTCTGAAGTGTATCTTCGGTAGTATAACGAATATCAGCCAGCAAAAATGGGTACGTGGAATATTTCTATGAGACCTCTACCGATCACTTATAACATCGCAGGCCGAAGACTTTCAGAAGCGGCGGATGGAAGAAGCTATCGAAATGAAGAGGCAGCAAGAGAACTTCATCGATATGACCTCGTAAGGCTTCTCATTGACTGCTTGATCCCTAGACTGATTTTACAAAGCCATGAGATGAGAAATCCACTTTCTGCGATTCTACAATGTAGTGATGAGATCGCAACTACTCTTGAGGACTTCATATCCGCCGAAAAATCTTCAAAATCTCCCCAGAGGTTGTCGGATGCACTAGAAAGCAGCATCGATGCGGCTCAGACCATTGCACTCTGTGCACAGCATCAAGTACGTGAGAGAATTTCAGCGTCTTGCAGTGACTTACACCCTGTAGAAACGAATCGTTGATGATATTCTGACCCTCTCTAAACTCGACTCTGCTCTCCTCATGGTCACCCCAGTCGCAGTCCAGCCGGTATGTTAACTTGAACGGAGATCTCAGCAGGAACTAACTTTCTCAGGTTGCTGTGGTTCAGCGAGCCTTGAAAATGTTTGAAGGAGAACTAGACACAAACGATATTGCCATGGAGTTTTGCATGGAAAAATCCTATCTTGACCTAGAAATTGACTGGGTCAAACTGGACCCTTCCCGACTTTTACAGGTTCTGATAAATTTAACTACCAATGCCATCAAATTCACGCATGGTGAAGACAAACGCACCATAGTTGTCAGTGTCGGGGCAAGCAGCGAACGTCCTAGAGGACGACCAGATGTAGCCTACTTCCCTAGTCGATCGAAACGCAAAGACATCATCACAGACGACCCAGAATGGGGAACTGGGGCTGATGTTTACCTACACTTTGCCGTTCAGGATACTGGTCGAGGACTTGACGAGAAGGAAAAAACTCTTCTGTTCCAAAGGTTCAGCCAAGCATCTCCGCGCACCCACGTTCAATATGGTGGCTCTGGACTGGGACTCTTTATATCTCGGGAGCTTACAGAGCTGCAGGGGGGTGAGATCGGCGTATCTTCGGAGCGAGGCGTTGGCAGTACCTTCGCATTCTATATCAGAGCACGTAAGGTCGAGAACTTCTCAGAAGAAACGCCAATTGCTACGGCCATAAGTTCTCTGCGGAAGAATTTGTCAGATTCCGTTACCATTGAAAGCCGCAATAACTCCTCGGACAAGGCTGTCCATCGCTCAAATCTAATAGCTCGTCGACGTCGGTCTGCGGTCACCTCGCCTACGCCGTCGCCAGCTCCACTCCCCGCCTCCAGCTCGCCCATTGACCACAGCAAATTGAACGTGCTGATTGTGGAGGACAACCTTGTGAACCAAAAAGTGTTGCAGAAGTCTCTTAAGAATCTGGGGTTCATGACGGAGCTTGCGAATCATGGCGGCGAAGCACTCGATGTTCTCAAGACTTCCAACTTCTGGTCTGGGAATGAAGATGGGATTGAACTGGCAGTGATCTTGATGGATCTGGAAATGCCGATCATGGATGGCCTTACCTGCGCACGAACCATCAGAGAATACGAAGCTGCCGGCACGATTAATCGACATGTTCCCATCATAGCAGTCACGGCTAATGCTCGTCTGGAACAGATCGAGACTGCACTCGCTGCGGGGATGGTAAGTTGGAAATCTTCTCTTGTAGTCGCCACATCTAATTAGCTCAGGACAATGTTGTTTCTAAACCGTTCCGCATGCCAGAGCTCATTCCCAAAATCCACGAGTTGGTAGTGAACAGCAAGACAAGAGCTGCCGCTGCACCGGTCGAAATGGCATTGGAGGCAGGCCCTTCGTAATGTAATATAATGGAGCATTTAGGGGTTTCAGGATAGAGGGGAGCTTTGCATGCAGAGCACGGCGCCTTTGGGAAGGTTTGGGTGCATTTACAAGGTCTGTGGACTTGCTGTATTGGGGTTCAAGACTGACAGAAAATTCATGCTGGTTCTTGCCCTGGAGAAAGTAGGAAGGTCGGCTTGGACTGGATAGGCCTTGGTGTGAGATGGTAGATACCATATTGTACAAATTTGAATGTAATCGGTTCTGCGATGGATGATGTTATGTTGCACAGCGGAAGGATCCGGACTGTGAGCCGTACAGAGTAGTCCGATTCGATTTTCGGCATAGACGTTCCTGCGTGAGAAAGTGAACGATATATTCTGTCTGGCTGATAGTGATTCTGTGGTGATGTATACGAATCCTCATTAGTATCCGTGCGATGAGGCTTTGATGTAACCAGGTGTATAAATAGCCAGCCGAGTACAACCCGATCGACCATCTGGGGTCGAGCATGACAGGTAGCGATTGTGATCCGGATTCCGAGAAATCTTGCCCCCTCGCTCGGCTCAACAATAACAACGCATGTCAGATACAGAACGAAAGCAGTGACGGATTGGAATCATCGTCGAGGAACAGGGCTCATGATGACCCGAGCTGACTGTCCGCAACTCTCCCCGAGCAGCAGCGCAGAGGATGCCATGCCGACTCAACTGCTCCCCCGCTCCCAAGTCTGAAGAAGGGAGAAGAAGCTTTTGCCGCCAGATGCAACTTACTTGGCGCTTTGCAGTGTGCCTGGCACCATGGGATCTCGCCTGTATCGTTTGAAGTACGAACGAAGTACGTGGGTCCAAACAATGAATGCAAGTTTGAGCTTGCGGCAGGTTATCGAGGTGGTACGGAAAATGCTGGTGGAGGCGCCCGGGCATGCGGCCACATCACATCACGTCGCTATGGTGGGATGAAGGGGATGAGGGGATTCGGAGAAATGCCGGCTAAAACGTGAAGGTGAGTGCAACTGCAATCTGCATGTAGCCTAGCGGACCGGACTCTCGTGTTAGACCTCTGCAATTCTATTCGCTCGCTTATTTCCTCATCCTATCTTTCTTCTCATTGGCCCACCTTGACTGCATGTCCAACCCATCACAGGCTGCATGGAAGCGCTGAGCTCTCCCCCCCCTCCCCCCCTCTTCTTTTCGTCCCCCATCACCATCTCCATCACAACTCTTCATCATTGGCCATTACCCATCACGCTGATCGCCACTTCGGCCACTATCCTGCCCTCATAATGGCTGTCCCCGGCCCTACACAAAAGCCTCCTCCATGGACTTGGAATCTGAGACCTGGATCTTGAACTTCGACTGGGACTTGCTTGCACCGACTCTTTGCTCTTCAATGTGAAAACTTCAACATCATACGAAGACGTCGTTAAGCTTCTCGGCCTCGCTGCCCTCGCTGCCCTTGCTTTTACTCCTCTATCTCGACCGCTAGGTCAAGCGACAATACCATGTTCAAGCTCCCACGTATTCTGATATCTCGGCGGTGGAAGTGGCCCAAGGTGCTCATCGCCTTGATGGTGGTTGAGCTCGCCGGCACCGTGGCAGCACTGGCCCTGTTCGGCATTGCGCAGCCCGATCTTTTCCGGACCAAGCTCTGGCAGGTTGGTGCTGACCATGGCTTCAATTCAAGCCCGAGTCTGAGGCTGTATGCGTATGCAAACTACCGGCCCATACCGAGTACACCGTTTGTGTGGTCGAGATCGTACGTCTGCCGAAGTCGAGTTTTTGTAGAACGAGAGGAGGGCAGAACAAAGACTAACATCCGCGCAGGATCACTGATTACAACGTCGCCATCTCGGTCCTCTGCACGTTCATCCTCCTGGTCAAAGTCGTCATGTTCGTGGTGCATATCTGGTACCCCCTCCTCAGCACTATCATAAACGCCATCATCGTGGCACTCTGGATCGTCAGCATCTACGGCCAGATGGGACCCGATCACTCGGACCCAAAACACAAATCCGACATCGCGTGGTATATCTCGAAGAGCTGCGACGTGGCCCGGGAGTCTGGAAACCACCACAACTGCGTGTTGGCGAAGTCTACGTTTGCGGTGACCGTTATCATGTTGTAAGTTCTCCTCTTGCACCCGCCCACAAGCAGATTCATGCGAACTGGAAGAAGTTAGCCGAACAAACGAGGCTAACCCAGAAACAGGGCCATCTTCCTCTTCAACCTGATCCTAGGTATCTGGTCCATGATCCCCTCCGCCATGGAACGCGCAGCCGACAAAGTAGAAGTAGACGACATGCAGATGACGAAAGGCTCGCCTATGTCCGACAACTCATCCGAAACAGAATGGGAGATGAAGAGCGTGCCGAAGCAGTCTACTGTGCCTTATACCCCCAGGACGTTGGCCTTTAATACGCTTGATCGGCAATTACCGCTACGAGCCCAAGGGGATGGACGGTGGTGATGATGGCTTCCTCACTTCTACTATTTTAGTAATGAAAATAGTGGCATGGGTCAGGTTTGTAGTTAGCACGGGTTTACACCTGGAGAGAGCTGAATACTTAAGTACACATCCATGAATTTTGTTACTTCACGATACCTGTGACGCAACGGTGTATGCGCATGTACCCCCACTAGGCTCCGCAAGTCTATGAAAGCCCTGTCCCATCCTTTCTGTGTGGGTGATGTCCGCAGTCTCACATCTAGCTTTCCTTTTTATTCATGCCATCTATCAGTCTATCCACACACCAGGCATCCATCAACGAGCGCTCAAAACTTGCCACGAACCCCATCGCAGCAGGGTAAACACGCTCTCTCACTTCTCTCATCCCCCACGTCCGCCAAAGAGACGAGACAGAAAACCAGACACCCACAATCCCAGTCTCCCTTCTACCCAGATCCCGCAACGTCGACCCGTCGACGGAACCAAGACCGAAGTTGACTCACAAGAAGCGTATGGGATCGTGGGATCATAGATGGAAGCTCGTCCCACTCTGCTATGTCCCCCCCCCCCCCCTCCCTTTCAGACGGCATGGCGAGTTCGCAGGAATGTGGGAGCGAAGGGTGGAGGTGGGGAGAGATAGTACGGGATGAACTGGGAACTGGGAACTGGGAACGCACGATACAGCGTGCCCACTACCAGTACCGTATGAGGGGGCGTGGCGCTTCCCGAGTAGCGACAAGGAGGTGAGACGGAAGGGTGGTCACCAGATGGGAGGGTTGGTAGAGTTTTGGAGAGGGGGGAGGGGAGAGGGGACGGACCATTAGCGATTTTAAAATCTACTACTGCCCAGGATCTGAGATGTCCGGGAGATCAACATCGCAGGTTCGCGGCTCTGTCCGTCTCCTGGGCGTTGAAATCTCGGGTTGGGGATCCCCCCGCTTCGCTTCTCGACTCGACTGCAGTCTTCCGCGGCAGGTTTGTCGTCTCTCCAGTCCTTAGAGTCCTCGCATCTCACGCATCGCGTCTGAATCTTACGTTTTTCACAAGTGTGGTTTCTACAGAGTGTGTATATATGCAGGGCGATGGTTCTTGGTAATTAAAAAAGTGTAGTGCGATGTATCCTCGCCATCCACCACCCGAGCTTACTCGTCACTGCTTTCCAGTCGCCAGATAGGCAACTTGAGGCCAGCTGTATTGCTTACGTACCTTTCCTCAACCCTGAGATCTTGGAATATGCTTGGGGCTTAGAAATATGGGTAGTTGAATGAGCTGATTTGAATACATGCTTTATGAAATCGAACGTGATAAAAGAAAAAAAGGAAGCGATGAGGGTTTCGAAGTTGTGCCGCAAGGCAGAAGAGGTTTGCAGGTAGCAGATGGCAGATGGCAGGCTTTGACGCGGGACATCGCTCGGAGCTCTTGAGTGGCGCTTGCGAGATGAGGTTGCTCGAACGTCAAGTATGACACCCAAAGTTCGCGTCTGTGGCGGGGACAGAAGGGAGCCTAGAAGGAATACTGAGGGCTCGATTCTGGGACTGCGAGAAAGGCGTCATGATGGACTCTGAGGGGGAGAAGAGAAATTATGTGCTAGCTGAGAGATTCTATATGTATTTCCGAATTTCTGGCAGAGGCAGACGGCATCCAGACCCGGGAAGACAACGCAAATCGCAGAAGAGATGCTGGAATAAAGCAAGATGTTCAGGAGGTCCGCCCAGCTTGTCGGGACGTTGTTGGACCAAGAGAGATCGGGTGGCCAGGTCCGCGCGAGAACCAAGCTCTGGAAGTCGTTGTAGTTGAGTCGATGTGCCACGGTACAAGAAGATTGCCAGTCTAGGTGAGAAGAATGACAGCTCACACACCGTGTGCTCTGGCTCGATCGGCCGGATACCAATTCCACTTGGTCCGTACTATATATTTTTCGTGTACCATCGGACTCCGCCGACTGTATCCAAGTCTGCCGAGGGCATCGAAATTGATCCTTTCTTGGACTTCATCATATTCCTTATCAATTCTGTCACGTGGATTTGCGCAAGTCATGTCTTTCATTCTGCGGTTGTCAAGTTTGATAGCGCTAGCAGCTATATCGTTGGCCTCGTAGTCAAGGATGGCTCTGTCGATATCGGTATCATTCCAGCCATCATCGCCGCCACTATGCAGCCATTTATGGATGATGTGACGTTTTCTGCCCTTATAGTGGTCTCTTTCGCTGTGTAGGTGCTGAGTGAGCTTGCAGCCCAAACATTGCAGTGATGCCTCAAAGGTCTTCCAGTTGAAGATGTCCTGGTACTTGAAGAACATGCCAGGCATAAGTACTCGGCATCGGCCACAATAATATTTTGAGATGTAGCTATATGTCCTTGTGAGCAAACAACGTATATTTTCAGCGAAGGAGCAGCTTACGCGTCATATCCCTCGGGACGACAAGCGATAAACGTGTTATCGGTGAAGAGCTTAACCTTGCCCATGTGTTCGCGGTTGTGGCAGTCGACCAGAGCAGCAAAGCTCTCGGGAGTCATCGTCTCGTCGAAGATGGCGTCGATGATCTCTGGGACCTTACGGCAAGGACCTCTGTCCATGTATTGCCTGAAACCCGTGTGCGGACTCTCAAAATCGACGTCTTGCTTTCGGGCTTGTGGTAATATGCGATAGCACAAAGCCCACACGGCCTTGATGGTGTCGTGATCCCAGTTATCCCAGGTAACACCGTAGTCCCCAACGCGAAGAGCGTCCCCGTTACGAAGCTCCGGTCCTTGATGGTACATGGGGTAAAAGTCTAGGGAGACTTGGTTCTTGAGCGGACGATCTGTCTCGATAATTTCGAGTAATCTTAGCGTCTCAGAAATCGGAAGAAGGGGACACTGGTAGATGCCAAGAACTTTCAAATTTCTCATGTGGGGAATAACGAGGGCCAAGTGGTGGGGAGAGAGAAAACCGACGCGGTGGAATTGGACGTTTTTGAAGAATTCGTTGAATGTTTTGAAAGAGATCACTTGGAAATGCCGTCAGTATATGCCGGTCCGGGATTGAGCAATCTGACTTACTCGAGGTGTACAGGTTCCGAGTTTGCTCGTGGTACGACGGGGGACCACCTTCCATTCTTCGGAAAGGGGAGACTACCACAACAGAGGCCACGAAGCCCTGATGCTCTGAGTCAGTCGGGGTATCCGGCCCAAATCTTGGTAACTCGCAGTTGTTGAACCACCCACCGCCATGTACGGTACCTGTCATATCCCAATGATTCTTCGGCGACACTGTTAGCGATATGGTACCGGGGGTATGAAAAGGATACGACTTACGATATGATTTCCAATTAAGATGGTTGCATCGCGGCATGTTGCTCCAAACTTCCATGCTGTGCTGTGGTTCTGGAATAGCAAATCTACCAGGATTCGAGCAAGATCATTGTTTGCCATCAGCTTCGTCCAGAGTTGCGATATCTGGGTGGCCCTTTCAAGTTTAAAAGGGGCATTTTTGGTGTTACTGTGGTAAAAGTTAGGCAGGAATGGAGCCTAGCATCCTGTCAACAACTGTAGTAGGCCAGAGGAAGATGAGACGAAGACTTACGACTGTGATGAGCTTCTCGGGGCAGCCTTGCCAAGGCCACCCATCTAACTCTAAGTTAATATTCTCTCTCAAGACCTCTGCCTCTGTCTTCGGCTCTGGCGGAAC
The DNA here is from genome assembly GCA_032760415.1 of Diplocarpon rosae. NCBI lineage: Eukaryota > Fungi > Ascomycota > Leotiomycetes > Helotiales > Drepanopezizaceae > Diplocarpon > Diplocarpon rosae. Next base: position 740,259 of record JAUBYV010000007.1, on the reverse strand, counting down.
GTCGACCCACGTAGTGTCCGGCGCTGGTCCGCTTTCCCGCAATGTTCTTGCAATATCCGCCCAGTCCTCGACAGCGCCCTCTTTCGCCACCCACGGTCCAGGAATACTGCTGATGGGCGATTCGGGTATGGGATATGTATCTCGGTAAGAAAGATCAGAAGGCCACGAAAGACCAGCTGCGAGCGCCTTGCGACCAGCTGTCTGATAGGCTTTGTTGCGCGCCGCAGCTGCGACTTTCATTTCTCTGTTGCATTGCCTATTTCTGATCTTATCCAGTTGATTAGTAGTCAGACAAAGAGCTCCACTGCTTCGGCTGCTGTTGTGTGACATAATGAGTGACGTCGCATGTGCGTAAATAAGAAGAGAAGTATTTGTGAACGATGAAGCCGCAAAGATATTGTAATCAAACTATTTCTTCTTCCAAGAACTTCTGTTGTCGGTTGGTGTGAGTTCTGATCAAGTCAATGTGAATGAAACCTGGGTAAGAGACGTAATTGCGAAAGTTAAGCTGAGCTGTTGAAAGATAGTATGGTGTAGGCGTAATGCAATTTTTTTTTGAGAGTGATACAGAGATAAGGCTATCAGGAAGGAAGAAGGTAAGAATAATCAAGAGGAAGACAGTCTTAAGATTGGGCAAAGAAAAGGGAGGAAGTTGAGGTGTTGTATGAAAGAAGTTGGAAAGAGGAAGGCAGAGGGCAGGACAAAATTGAAGTACTGAGTGAAGGACTAGCGTCCCTTTCTAGCCTCAAACCACCAAGTGAAAAGTCACTGAAGGTAGCGGAACCTGCACAGGTGAGTAGAAAGAAAGACAGCTTTAGGGAGCTCAGTTGAGGTGAGCAATTATGAGGGACTATATTTATGCTTGACCACAAAGATAAAGTGCAAGAGTGAAAAACAGAACAGGTGAAAGAACGCCATGGAGACTGCAGTGGAAACACGTAATCTGTCTTGGGTATTCTGGAGGGACAAGGAAGTGCAAGGTACTAAGCAATGTCTTGACTTCCTACACGAAAAGCCCTCCTGTCCAGGGACTTGATTATCAAGTGACAACGAACCATGAGAAGCAATACTAGAATCTAGGGTGAACCAACTAGAGCCAAAACAAATGCCCAAATAATAAGTTGTAGAGTCGTTTTCTTCTAGAGGGTTGGAAATTTAGGCAGTCTCTTTGCAAAGACTAAAGTGTGACCGATAGATTGAAAGCCCCAGAATCATAATTTATACATGTCAAGGCGGCGAAGAGCAAGTGGAGAGATTGGTTTCTGAACCGGGTTCACAATGAGACTGAAGGGATCTGCTTTGTTGTTGAGAAGTGTAGGGTTCAAGAATTGTAGTGTGGATAAGTCAAATCGAGAGTGTGTAGTCTTGTGGGACGTCGACCCATGAGATATCAAGTGCAATGAGGCTACCCAATCCAAATTATCTCTGAAGATTTGCTCTTGTAGAAGTCAACTGACAAGGCTAACAAACAAGATGCACTGTTGCTGTTGACCCAAAAGAACTATGTACGCCTGTGAGTTCTTGGAGCAAGCTATCGCATGAGGTATGTGAAGAACTTTGGCAAGCACAGAAAAGAAGAACAGGCAATACTGGACTTCAAGGAAGAAGAGTAGACGTGCCATGGTGAGAAGTGAGGGCGGAGGAGCTGCAGTTGATTAGGCGAAGAAGAGGTGTGACCAGAGTGGAAGAGTCTTCGACACTCAGACTTGGGTACAGGAATTTTCAAGAAGATCAAGGTTCAAAGATCAAAGGTGAGAAACCCAGCAAAAATTTCAAGAACTCTCAAGTATGTGACTTTCAAGTTTTCATGTGAATATCTGGCATGGAATCGCTATCGTTCCAATCCAAAAGCGGGGAGGCAACTTCAGCCACTAAGCAATAACCAATGTCCCAAGGCCACATTGAATTATGATATTGACACCCGCAGCCTCACGCTCAAAGAAATCTTCAAACGACCTAAGCATGTCAAGGAAGCCATAGCCGATTACCCGGCTCGCAGTTATCAAATACCAAATCCAGTAGAGATGGGGGTGCCTACCAATCGATCGAGATCTCAACATTTAATGTCAATCACATGGGACGTATCTTCAGCCACGCGAACGATTCATGGCCAAGTATTTTCCAAGTGTTTCCAAGCCTTTCCGGATACCCACCGTAAAACTTGGGTTGGACGTCGAGATCGAGATGTGAAGGTCCCCTCTCTCGACGGGAAGGCTTGAAATAAGCTGAAGACCGCGCCAAAAATGGGCCCAGATTCCGGAATGAATTGACACGATCTACGTGCTATGAGAGAGAAAATATATATATGCGGGGAGAGAGAGATTTTGAGTTCAAAATGTTGACCATCGATTGCGCCTCAGGGAAAGTGTTGGTCTGCCGGTGCGAATAATTCAGTTCATAACTGAATCAAGGTGATATGGATTACCTGCTTTAACATAAAATTCTCCATACTAAAGGGTTGCCATACAGTCGTAAAGGTGAGATGAAGCTGTGTTCCTTTTTACTGAAGTCGTACGAAGTAGCTGTGTGAAATCGAGAGCCCTAAGGCCTGAGAGTTCTTCTCCTGATTGGGAATAGCTCTATCCCGTGACTAAACCGTGACCAGACTGGTCCAGTACTGATAGGTATGGCTGTCCCTACAGAAAGGGTAGTGAAAGGCAAAAGGCACAATATGCCTATAAGAATGACTGGGGTATCCTGTTTTGACTCGTGGCTAGAAGCGAAGCTTGTCTGCTTACTCCTATTACAGTAGCACTAATGAGAGCTTTAATAAATATATATATATATATATATATTTGATGTTGCCGTGTAATCTCTCGAGGCTGTGCTCGACCGAGTTACCGGCAAACCGAACCGTGACGTAATATTTGATATGAATTTTCAAGTCATCGGATCATCTCTCGTGCCGTGTCAAGACCAGACGCATTCAAGGAAAGGCTAATGTGATGTAGTAGCCAGCTGACCTGCAGTCAATCTTCGGAAAACCTCATCGCAGGCCAAGCATATTTCGTATAGAAGTCGGCTTGATCTTGCAAACGCACCTATAAACCACCGGGAACATCGATTCGTGTAGACGTTGGTTTGGCTTGCGACGAGGTACCGTACTCCGTATGATCGCCAGACAAGCGTCCCATTAATGAAAGCCATGCCAGAGAAAACTTCTTCACATGGAGACTTCAGAAGTGCCTGACGAAGTAAACATGAAACTCAACCCGAGCTCAGAAAGAAGCGAATACGCGCAGGGAAAAAATCCATGTGGTTGCATGTGCCTGCCTATGAGAAAGCTTCATGTAAGATACTTCAGTCTGCATCGTGACTGCAATCCATGAAATGGCTTGCGGTAAAAGATGGTTAGTCTTTCACCTCAAAAACAGATGACCAGCTTGTATGCAGGCAATAGTACTTTTGCAGATAGAGGATGGGCGTCGTCATTCTGCATATTAACCTCAAGGCCGAGAAGGCTATCCGCACCAGCCGAAACCAAAGAGCGTCCAGACCGAGTCATGCTTTCCCTCACCTTCATGAATCTGGGGAGAATCTGACGTCTGGGCGTGCAAATGATAGGTAGAAGCCTTAACTTGTATAGCTGGACGATCATTTGGGCCGAACGTTCGAAGTATACGATTTCGCAAGTCGATAGGGTAGTACATCGGCGACGATTTGCCTAGTATTGTAGTTTTAATCTGAGAGTTGGAGCCTATATGTTTGTACCTCAAGCAAGCGACTCGGCGTCGCCTGGTGGAAGGACTCGTCCTGCCTGCGAGAAAAGGAAAGAAAAAGTTATTGGATCTCATCCGTCGTAAATAAGACTCGTTTGATTCCTTTTCATCCTTCACACTTGCAGGCGGCGGATCCAAAAAGAAAAAAAAAAACATCGGAAAGCACCTTTGAAACATGGGATTCCCATTCATCTCGCGAAGCGAATGAGATCATTGAACTTGATGAACAATCATTAAGTGCCGTTCCATTTTTTCTACATTTGCGGACACTCAATTTTGCCATACAAATCTTCGCATCTATCTGTACCTTAAATTGCTGTGGGGTATGGGTGGTGGGTATTTCGCTTCACCGTCGGCGGAATAAAAGAAAAGGGATCACAGTCTAGTAATGGTAATTAATTTACAATAGGATCAGGGTGGAGCTTTTGCGAGAAGTATATAGCGAAGCTTTGGCTCAAGGATTCGTACAAGGCAGAATGAGTGGATAAATGATGTTGAGTCTGGATAGGTGCCCATTTTCTCAGTGGGTCGTTGGCGTACACTATTCTGTACGCCTCTGCTGCTGCTGGGGCTCACTACAGGGATTGCGGGCAGATAGTGCTGCAGGGAAATTGTGGTCTGAACAAACGGGCGCCAGTGTCGGACGAACGATGTGACAAAGAGATCAATTGGTTTAGAGATGGAGTAGAGACAAACTCACAGAGACAAACCCGCAGAGACAGTCCGGAGAGATATTTGAGACAATGTCTGATCGCCAGAAGGTATAAGCACATGCTGATGTATGAGCATTCTGACACGACGGCGGGTTTCACACAACAGCAGGCTCTGACTGTAATAAGTAGTGTCAGTGTGTCGAGAGAGTATGTGGTAGCCATGTCACATAACATCTGAAGGGATGCTGGAGGACCCTTTGTACAGGTACTCGTACCACTTTGGCAGCGTAATCTATCGACTACAGAAGTAAAATTAAATCCCTCGCAACTGCTGCCATTGTTGACGAAACCCTATTTTGTTGTACACATATGGACTGGTACCACGAGTAGTACGTATAGAGTAAATATTAGAGTTTCAGCAAGCGAGTCTTGTGCTGTAATCTGCGCACGCTCGTACCCACAGACTGCCTAAATCCTTTTTTAGAAATACTGTAGCTGAGGCCAAAGCTCCGGACGAGATCTGGGGCGTCTGCGACTCTGCGTCCAATCTCGCAGCACTTGCGTCTGGGATCGGGCGAGTCGGCGGAGAGCGCTAATCCGACGGCGAAGAAATCTTGTTGACTCAGCAAGATTGATGGATTCGCTCCCGCTGTCAGAAGACGACTGAGTGACGGTTTGACAGGCTGTCGGACCTGTCGGACCTGTCGCCACGATGAGAAGTGGGACAAGACTTGTGATAGATGATGGCATACTCTCGAGTGCAGTAGCAGGCGATTGGCATTGCGAGGATAGGTGAGGGCGTAAGGGTGCTGCAAGTGCTTGCGCTATACTCTATTGTGTGCTGCTCCTAATGAGCCATGTGAACAACTGCCAGTTGTTTTATGCAGCCGGTAGAATGAATGAATGGTAGATGTTGGCCGAGGGTTGCATCCTCGAAGTCGAGCTGGCCAATCAAAAGCGGCCGGGTCTGCCTCCCACCTTAGGCACTCTGCAGTATTTTTATACAAGGTGCTCGCATGATTAGGATGACGATCTTGCACTTCAGATGGAGAGTGTAGACTTCGGATGCTGCTCGGGGACGGGCTGCCTGGTCTTGGTCTGATCTTAGTTTGGTCTGGTCTGGTCCTGGGATCCAGGCTGGGATCTAGGAAGCTGCATTTTGCTGAGACTTGGGGCGGCAACGACTGATTGAGGGTGAGGGTGAGGGTGCGGTCATATACATGAGGTACTTCGTATGTTATGCAACCGCGAGGCTATTGAATCCTCCTGACTCTGCTCCTCTCCCGTTCCCGTCTCCTGAACTGAGGCCGAGAATCTTCGGCATTGATAGAATATCTGGGTGCGAGCATTTGCCCAGCGCACGACCAAAGTTGGCATGTGATTGGGGTCGAGAGCTGGGAGCGCTGGTACTGATTGTAATTGTTGATCCGGTAATCATTGTTTTGTGTACTTAGTTGTGAAGTATGAGAACAAGAGGGGGGTTGGTGAGCTTTGCCCGAGCGCTGATCGTGGTCCCTGATCCTGGTCCTGATGCTTGCTACTAATTTCATTAGTCTATCGCTAGTCAGCCACTAGTTTAGCGTTTGGCTAACCCCTGGCTCCCTAGCCCCTGGCTCCTCCTCAAATATAAATCTCGTGTTCCTTTTCTTTCTGTCTACCGCACACATTTTCCATCTACGCTTTCTTCCCAAGATCAACTTTAAAGCCATTTTCCTCGCCGTCGATCTTGACTGTGTTCGTCACCTTCATCTCAGTACTCGTTTGTAATAGATAACCAACCCATTTTCTCTCGCCGACCCAACCAAGATGTCTACCGAACAAACCAAGATCGACGAGGTCCCAAGTGTGCCGACAGAGGCCCCAAAGGCTGCGGAGGAGAGCCCGGTCATCCCAGCGGACGCATCTGCCGAGACTCCTGTTGCAACGGAGCCTACAACTGCCGCTGAAGAGACGCCACAGGAGGAGGTTACTGAGGCTGCACCTGTTGTCGAGGAAGTCAAGACCATTGAGGAGGGAGTTCTTGGGTATAAGGGCCCTGGCCTACTGAAGTACGTGACAACCCCGCTGCACATGTCTACAACATTATCCTTGTTTCCACATGCCATCTCGGAATTCCTTCATCATCTTTACTTTTGATTCGACTGCACGAGGCTACCCTAAACACTGTGTGAGCTGTGTCTTGATCTCAGTCCTGGATGTACAACTGTATCCTCAAGTTCAATACGACTGACTTTCACTGACCAGGAGTTTTATCTTCCAAAAAAAATTCTTCTTTTTCGGAAGCGACCCAGTCGAACCCAAGACTCTCTCAAGCTACCTTCGTGGCGAGAAGTCCCAAGAAACAGCAAACAAGAATGTCGCATGGGCTTCCCACACTGGTAAGGGTCTGTTGTTCTTTACGAAGAAGGCTAGCGAGAAGGGATCACCTGATGGAATCATCAATCTGGTAAGAAGTTCGAAATACCTTACCCGGATGCCAACTAACTTCCAAATCTTAGTCCGGTATTTCAGACCTAGCTGAAGAAGGCTCCAATGACTTTGTGTTTTCTCTTGGCGGATCTAAGCACATCTTCAAGGCAGCCTCTCTCACTGAGCGTGACGCCTGGGTTTCTATGTTGAAGGCAAAGGCCGCTGAAGCCTCCGAAATTGCACCTTCTGTGGTTGAGAGTGCGGGATACAAGAAGGCGTACACCGACTTGACAAAGCCTGCGTCTGTTCCAGCCTCGCTTCCCAAGAAGTCTGTTGACAAGACCGAGGCCGTTAAGGAGGACAAGAAGGAAGAAAAGTCCGAAGAGAAGGCTGAGAAGAAGGATCGCAAGAGCCGATCTGCATCCCGGAAGCGCAACTCCCTATTCGGTGGTTTCGGCATAGGAAAAAAGGAAGAGAAGGTGGAGGCTCCTGCTGCACCTGAAGACACTCCAGCACCTGTTGCAGATGCCGAGCAGCTTCTAGCCGCCGCAGATGTCACAGCATCAGAGCCTGTCGCGGCACCAGAGACATCTGAATCAACTCAGGCCGTTGAAGAGTCCCCTGCCACTGCTGAGAAGCCAGCCACATCTAAGCGTAATAGCATTTTCGGTACCTTGAAGTCTCAGTTCTCCCAGACCAAGGAGAAGAAGACAGAGTCCGAAACAGCCCCGCCTGTTCCCGCGAAGGAGGCTGAGCCAGTTTCGGAGAGTGCCCCTGTCATTCCAGCTGTTCAGGCTAGTGAGCCGCTGGCTACTTCAGTTGCCGCACCATCCACGGTATGTTTTGATGTCGCCTGAAAGTCACAGCGTTATAATAACACAAATATAGGCCCCGAATGAGACTGTGGAAGCCCCTGTCACGAACAGCGAGACCAGGACTGCTGAGACCCCAATCACCAAGGCTGAGAAGCGGAAGAGTTCGCTCCCGTGGCTGAGTAAGAAGGAGAAGGCCACTACTCCTAGTGACGAGGAGACGGAGAAGCCAAAATCCCCATTCGCCAAACTCCGTGCCACTGTCAAGGCCAAATCTTCCTCGAAGTCAGATAAGGCTATTGAGAAGCCCGCTACCGCCGAGGAGACACCCGATGAGATCCAGGCTTCCGCTGTCACTGAGCCTGAGAAGGTTGTTCCTGCTACCAACCCCGCAGTTTCTGCTTCCGCCTGAGTATACAGCTTCATCAACATGGCCCAGGGCTCCGTCATCAATCATTGATGAACAAACTTCTCGTTATCGGCAACGGATTTCCTTGAAATACTTACAAGACTGATTGTTTTCTTGATACCACTCTCATTTTGCATGTTGTTGTCTTATTTGTCATTTGGTCTGCTCGTAGTGTTTCCTGCTGCGTATTGATACCCTCTATACCCAGACTGTCGTCTTTTCGCAACCTGCCACTAGGGCAAAACACCATCGGTAATAATTAATCAAAGCCTCTTCTGTTTTCAATGCATAAAACACGCCACGTACTGAATGTGACTGGACTATCTATGAACACAAGTTTAATGCAAGCTACCCAGTGACCGTAATAAACCTGGAATATTATGCATAGGTAACAACACATCCTCAGGAACTTGTTCAGAGTAGGCCTAGTCATCCAATTAAGCCACTGAGGACTTTGATAGGGAGAGTGCGTTATGTTATTATCACATGACAATGTTAACATGGACAGGACTGCTTAAAGAGTTTGCGAAGCAGTATCATGGATTACCAGTTCCTCCTTTTTCACTGCTGCCATAACCTAAGATCGAACTTCTAACTTGAGGGTCTCAGGGTAGTGATCACATGACCCATCTGCGGGGAAGGATGGATGTGAGAAGAGCAGGCTTGCCTGGTTCCTGGATTGATATTTTTGTTCTTGTTGCACCTACGCAAACACGCACAAACATGCATGAATGAGTTCTTGGGGCTTTTGGGGGCATTGAACCAATCTGTTCTTTTTTGTTTCGAAGATTCGACTGGTTATTTCATATTTAATGTCAGATGGTTAGGGTGGCTGCTTGCTGCTTGCTTTGACAGGAGAAAGGTAAGATATAGATGAACAAATACTGAGCCTATGGCTGCGAGGTTTACTCCGACTACATAATTTGTGTCATGGCTACTTCTTCGGCTGGTGTGCAATGACAGTATAGTTATCAGTGATATTAGCTTGAGCAAGATTAGATGGAGCAATTATCCTGATAATTCCTCCTCGCTGGCAGGGGCGGGTTAGCAGGAATAAGCAGGTATTGCTTGGGTAATGCTAGGGCATCTGTAGCTTGCTATTTCCATCATCAACGGCCATCAAAGTCGTTGGTCTGCCGTTCATCATCTGCTCGAAATAATAACTTACAAGTGTTGCTGGGCTAGAAAATTGAAATCTACGTTATCCACTTTGTACTACAAGCAAGCATCTAGTGCCATCTATAGGTCTGCAAAGCTGATGTGCATAGGTGAGAAAAACAGGAAGTTACTTTGAAACATGACGCTTGGGTTCCAGCCGAGATAGTCGTCAGTTGATGGTGAAAGCTACAAAGAAGACGGCTCGTTGAAGACTGAAGAAATGGTTTGAGAGAGGTTTCTATCATACTTACACTGCAGGACTCCAAGCGCAAAGGAAGCTCCGTTGACAGTACAGAGCAGAGATGTAGCAGGCGGAATATGTTACTGTTGCGAGTCGCAGTTTGGCCTGGAGCCTAAGCCACTGTAGCAAATCCGGGAGGACGATTCACAGCTCATGCGGCCCCCTTTTCTAAGCGAGGGAGTATTGACCTGACAGTTACCTGTTTGGTAGGTAAGTATGACTGCAAACAAAGCTGGAATAAATAGCCGAGGACGTATGGTTGTCCTCTTAATAGCGTTAATTGAATACATGACAGGAACGTAGTTTTTGAAGTATCGTTAAATCCTGCCCGGTTTGATGTGGCCTTTCGAAGTAGCCGCTTGGAATGGACTGCAGAGAGAACCCCTTCTTTTTGGTCAGAAAGTAATACAGGTAATAAAAAATGATCTTCACCAATCATAGGCATCAACAGGCAGGCGAATATGACGAATCTACGTTGAAATACTGAGATTGGTCTACTATGGTGTTATTAGTCTGGGTCAATTGACTACTATATAAGCTCGTCGATGGTGAACAATCAGTATGTAAGACAGGATGCATGCTCTCATATCAATCTTTAAAGGTTCGTAACGATCAATGTCGTCTAAAAGATCCATTTGGAATAACAAATTGATCGTCGGGTAGATGAGATGTACAACGGAGTTGTCAAATATTTGGTGTGCCTCGGCTTCCGTCGGGCTGACAAAGCTTTTAACCGCGACTCCTTTTGCCGGGGCAGATGCCTTCGCATCAGACATCAATAACAGCGCCATACCATCCTTGCACTCCTCAATTTCCTCACAATTCTGAACCTTTACATCTCCTAAAAATATTTAAGCTCTTGCAGAACCCTCCCGATTTATCTGCGCTTTTCGACTCATTGCACCTCCCACGGTATCAAAGACGGTCAAGCTGTTCTCCTCAACCCTTAGACGGACTCTGCGATCAGGCGCGGCAGGATTCTCTGTAGCAGCTACAACGAGCGCACAGCAGAAGCCTCCCGAGCAGAAAGATATCGCAGGTCTTCTCCTCAGGAGCGCCGAGAGAAGGATGCATAGCAAGGTAGTCAGTGAGTCTTCCTCACCAACTTGAATATTCCGCGTTGGATGGGGGTCCCAGGAAAGCAGGGACCTGCTGGAAGAGACACCGGGGCTGATATATGGAATAGTTATTGGCTCTGGCCCAGCAGCGCATACAGCAGCTATCTACCTTGCCAGAGCCGAGCTAAAGCGTGAGTAGCCCCAGCTGGGCAACATGAACTCTACTAAAACCTGGACAGCTGTGCTTTACGAGGGTTTTCTTGCAAACGGAATTGCGGCTGGTGGTCAACTGACAACAACTACGGATGTAGAAAACTACCCTGGCTTCCCTGACGGAATCGGTGGCTCAGAGTTGATGGTTAGTCTCTTTCCTTCTCTTTTGCAATACCCCCACTGACATATCCCGCAGGAAGCTATGCGAAAACAGTCCGAGAAATTTGGTACCCAGATTATAACCGAAACCGTCGCGAAAGTAGACCTCTCAAAACGTCCCTTCAAGTACTGGAACGAGTACGCCGAAGACCAAGAACCCAACACCGCAGACGCGATCATCATCGCTACTGGCGCCTCAGCACGTAGACTGGGCCTACCAGGAGAAGACAAATACTGGCAGAATGGAATATCAGCCTGCGCAGTTTGCGACGGCGCCGTGCCTATCTTCAGAGACAAGCCGTTGGTGGTTATCGGTGGTGGAGACTCCGCGGCTGAGGAGGCTATGTTCTTGACGAAATACGGATCCCACGTTACCGTCTTGGTTAGAAAGGATCACCTGCGAGCTTCGAAGACAATGGCGAACAGGTTATTAGCGAACAAGAAGGTCACTGTAAAGTTCAACAGCGAGGGTGCGGAGGTCAAGGGTGATGATCGGGGATTGATGAGCCACCTGGTGATCAAGGATTCCAAAAGTGGAAACCTAGAGACAATCGAGGCGAATGGTCTATTCTACGCTGTTGGGCATGACCCTGCGACGGCTCTCTTCAAGGGCCAGATCGAGACCGATGAAGAAGGATATGTTATTACGAAGCCCGGAACGAGTTATACCAATATCGAGGGCGTGTTTGCTGCTGGCGATGTTCAGGACAAGAGATACAGACAAGCTATCACTAGTGCTGGTACGTTTCTCTTGCTTTGTTCGCAAGACCACAACTACTGACGAACAACAGGTTCTGGGTGCATAGCAGCACTTGAGGCCGAAAAATTCCTTGCCGAGATGGGAGACATTGAGAATCCTTTAGAGGCAGAGAAGGAAGCAGAAAAGGGCAACAGCGTGGTCGTACCCGAATACAGGTCCAACCCTCTACTATAAATTTTCATGCATCTGCTTGCTGGCGCGTTGTTGCTGAACACTAGAATGCGATGCTTAACTGCCTTTGAGCAGCTTTCTTATTCATAGAGAACAGAAATCAAGATTAATCAGATCATGTGGCATTACAGGCGTTTCCTCTTCGGAGTGTTGGTAGAGCGCTGTATCAGAAGATAGGTAGACAATTGGCTCGCGTAACCAGATCCCGGAATAGTCGAATATTGAATCAGAGGCAGTTTTGAAGTCAGGTATTATGGGACGGTTGAAACCGCGGAGTAAGATGATATTCAGCTTGAATTTCACAGCACAGCCACAGGATACACTCATTGTTACCGGATACTCATTTGCAGCTGGCCCTAGAACACCTGGGAAGGCAATACAAACTTCCTTGCGCGGTGTATGGTTTGCGCGTGAGGCTGCGGGTTCTTTAGATTTTACGCATCAGCACATCACGCCTATCTGCTGATGATAGCCTTTACTAAGCCACCTCAAATATACAGCAGCGGTTATCTTCTGGTTTGCTAGAAACTGCATATCTTTGGTTCTATAATGAAATCTGCCTCCTACCCTCCTGTCTTTAACATCTTCAGCGCGTTTCAAGCACGACAATTGAGTAATGTAAGAGACAGATGATCAGAACCCCATTTCTTGTTCCACCTAGAATGCTGGCGTCGAAAGCTGGTACCTGGTCCACTCAAAGTGCTGCACGGATTTGCTAGGAGCCCAGATAGACTAGACTTCTGTCTGAAAAAAAGTAGGAAAGCACTATTGCATCTTGGACTACCCGTGATCGGATTGATCAGTAGGGTACTACGCAACTCCTTGTTGCCTCTGCAAATTTCCTCATGCGAATTTTTCAAATGGCTTGGGATAAACTCAGACCTGTCGAAACCTACGTCATCTTCTGCCTTATATTCGGAGACTATGTGTACTTTGTACTTCTATATCTGGAGGGCGCCAATAGGCTGATATCTGCAATAAGTCAGAGCAGGTTTCCGCGAGTGCTGGTGGGACGGTTTGAACTGATTTCTTCTAGTGACAGTAGATTTTTCGTCAACTGTCTCGGATCACCTGAGTACATGGTTATCTCTCTTCGCCAGGGCTCATCCCGACACGAGGGAAATCCTGTGGCCCAAACATCATACCGTATCTCTTCCTGCTGCTCTATTCTGTAGGCTCTGTAGCTCTTGGGATGTTCAAGAAGGGACAATCAACTAGACACCAGTCGAAAAAAAAACAGAAGGAGCAAGAGAGGATGGGAAGCAAGATGCCTTGGTAGGTGCCTCTAAATCTGTGCTAATTGTCTAATACGTGTTGGAGGTGGATATCACAATCCAACATAGTAACCTGGAGAACAAATTTATTAGCTCTATACAAACCCAAGACCCTGATCAGTCTGAACCGTCGCATGATCCTTACTCTGGGCTCACCCTGGGCAACACCCCTAGCGACCAGAAGAAAGAAAGCCCTTGGTTTTTACCTCTACACGTGCGCGGATGTTGACTGATCTGCTCTATGAAGCGCTACACAAAATTGAGGATTACTCTTCACACGAAGAGCAAGTAGAAAGCCACGTAAATGCTGGAGATAATGTACACCCCCAGGCATGATCGGGTCTACCTGGGCACGTCCAGAACAAGTGGCGGCCCGGTCTCGCTTACAGCAAGCGAGCCGATGGCAGGTAAACAAAACAAAAGCGGGCCTCCAAGAAGCTGCAAAGAGTAGCCCCGAGCGCGCGGCTCTGGCCGAACAAATACATCATCGCATTTGAAACTACATTCTGCGCTTGCTTGGAACGAGAGAACACAGCAGGGCGAAAGCGGTGTGATACGTTTCCTGGACTACCGGCGCCCGAGATCTGCCCCGCTGCTTCCGTCGGAGGGGGGGGGGGGTCTCGTTCATCAGGTTGAGCTCTCGTATTGTTATCTGAGGAGCCTGCACCGGTAGGTACTGTAGGTGTGCCGGGTTGGCCCTCGCGAGGTGAGTTCTGCGCCTAGCCTCAGAGCGTCGGCAATCGGAGACGTTGATGCGAAGAACGTCCGACAGACTTGCCAGCTCCGGTATCATCTCCCTCTTCTTCTCCTCCGACGCGCCGCTCGCGGGCAAGTCCCCGGCGGTGCATTCCACCAGGCAGATCCTCAAGCTCGCCTTACCTACAGGGTCTTTCCGATCTCCCTGGCAGCCGTGACTCCGACGTCGATTTTTGTGATAGATATGTATACGTACCTCATTCGCCAAGCCTTATACAGCGCTAGCTTTTCCTTCTCGCGAGTGCAGCCCTTCCGCCTCCCAGCTCCCGGGCATTCTTCGACCTTTGCTCACGGGTATGGAAGTCAGCTTGGGAGATGGTGCGGGACGGGGATAGATAAATCTGCGCTCCAGAGTACCTTTTGGGTCGGTCTCACGGTCGAAGAATGCATTATCCGTGCACTCTTTCAAAGCGTCAAGTTTCCAACGTATTTGAAATTAATTGGGCTGGCTATATTCTCGGTTGGAGAGGCTGATGCGACGTTCATGGATGGCATCGAAGGTCGAAAGTGTTTGAATACGAGGTGGTGTTGTTGAGAATGTTGGCGGGAGAAAAGACAGAGAGCGGAGCAGTGGTAAGATAGATATATTCAAAAGGTTCCGCGATCTTGAGCTCGGGAACAGACGGGATTGAATTGCAGATTGTCCAAGGTGAGGCTCTACAGATTCACCTTTCGCACTTATGATGGGCCGCCTGTGCAGATATTCTAGCATTCCTAGATGATCTGCATCTCATTCTGTAGATAATACCTGCCAGCTCATGCAGTAATCATATCGCCTCACCCGTTACTACTGCCACCGAACCTCCCACTGATACTACTGAATCCGCTCATATCTCTCCTGAAGAACTTCCCAATACTCTTCAAGTTACCTTCAACCGTCGCTTTGGCATCCTCACTTGGTGGACCCCCCATCCTGTCACCAGCAGCAGCTCCAGAACTGGGAGTACCCATCCTCTCCACGCCATCTCTAGCAGCACTGAATAGCTTCTCGCCAAAGCCAGCAGGATCAAAACGCGTCTGCGAAGACGTGCCAGAAGCAGCTCCAAGAGCAGATGTTGCGCCGAGTCCCAGACCTCCGCTGCCGATCCCCCCCGTGTTCATGAGCGGCGTCAACAGCGGACTCATGGCGACAAGCTGATCATTGGACTTGCTATCTCTGTGCATACCGAACATCTCGATGAGGGAAGGCTGATCTTGCTTCCTCACACCTTTTAGTTCTAAGATTTTCCGGAAATTGGTGTCGGAGCGGTCGCCAATGTGGATAAGATATGCTTGGACTAGGCCTTCTGGTGGATATGTTCGCACCTGGAGTGTTTTGAGGAGTGGGTCGAGACGGGCCATGATGTGGTTGACTCGTTTCACGAAGCCAGCTTGGGCAGTGGTGGATGATGAAGCGACCGTGGGGGAATGCGAAAGAAGAGTGGTGAGACCCTTGGTGAGGACGTATTTGTCGAGCAACATCTGTACATTGTTAGCAAAACAACACCAATACTGCAGGAGCGCGCTATTCACCTGCTCAGCGCCAACCTCGGAGAGAGGCCGGCATTGCACGATGTTTGCAATATACCTATTTGCCAGATGCTCGACGAGGTTGTCGCAGAACGCCCGGGCATACTGTGCTTTTGCCACTGTCGGCAGAATTTCTTCCCCTTGACTATTGACATGCCTTAATAGTTCGGCAACGAATGAGCTTTGGTCCCCGACACTTTCCATCTTGCTCCAGTTCGTATTCCTCATCTCTCGCCACGACGGCTCACAGCTAATTTCCACTCTGTGTACTAATGCTAGCACCGCAGCACTTGCAACTCCCATGAATGTGTCGCATTGCGAAGATAGGTCGACTCTGGGAGCAAGCTCGCTATCGATCCGTTTCTTGAGGTTGTCTTCGAGTTGCTGGGTATTTGCGTGCCAATAGTCTGCAGTGTTGAGCACTAGGATAGTATTCTCAAGACTCGCACCGCCCGGGGCTTGCAAGAAGTAGAGTAGCACTTGCTGAGCGTACTCATCCAAATATTTTGCGAGGGTTTTGGAGAGGTGCAGTAGCCTCTCGCCAGTAGACAGCTTGGCACATTGAGCCAGGGTTAATTTGTAGAAATGGAAGAGCTCGATCGAGGACGCGATCACAGCTTGAGGCGAAAATTCTTCGTCGTGCGGCAGTAGAGGTTGGCTTCGGTATTTCGGTATCATTGCTGCGAGTTGCTTGTCTTGAGATTCAACCCAGAGGCTAAGATATGGCTCAAAGGCTTCTGAGATCGATCGGTCGAATGTATGCGGCTGCTCTTCCGCCGAACTGAGCGTGTCGATACTTTGTCTGGGCTCACTGGCAAATCTCTTCTCCAGACCTTGCTCAAAGTCCATGGTCTCTTGCAAACAACTCAGCAGCAAGTTGACGTCTATTTTGCCTCCGTCTGGTCGTCGCACACTCCTCTCAAGAATACCCTTAAAATCATCCCTGGTCCCTTCACAGAATGCATTGGCCAGAACTTCGTTGACTCTCCATTGCAGTGGGAAAATCCCAGCGTGCTCATCCTCATATGTTTTCAGCATCCTCTTGAACCAGCTGTATCGTCTCCCAATATTATCCAAACTCCCCGCCTCGTCGTTCCCCCTAAAGACCTGCCGGTATTCTCTCAGATGTGTGTTGATATACCACGTCACCAGCCTCGCTCGAGCATTCTCTCCCAGCGCATCCATCACCAGGCACGCTTCGCTCAGGACACCCTTCTTAGCCGCCACCTCTCCCTTGGCAAACGATATCTCAAAGTCCTCACACACTTGCTCCAGCAGTTCCCTCTGTAGCTCCGCCACATTCCGACTCAATGTGGCGATTTGATCGATGCTCCTGTAGCTGTTGAAATGTCGCATGAGCTGCAAAACTGCCTGCAGCAAGCTCGCACATTCTTTGTATTGCCTCGTTTTCGCCAGCCCTCGTAGTTGCTCATAGGCCGTCGTGAGCATCTGCAGCCGCTTCAGGGCTGTCATGGACAGGGTCAAGTTCCGTTTCGTGCCATCTAATCGTTTGATATCTGCTGTCATGGAGGTGATCGTTTGCTCGGTCGCAATCGCGCGTGTTCGCACAGTTTCAATCTTGCTGAATAGCCGGGCTAACTCTTCCTTCGCAGATTGCATGCGCCGCAGACTCGACTCGTCGCTTTGTGCTTGCGCGGCCTCGAGGGCGGATATGGATGTTGAGAGGTCATCTTGACGTTTCTGGAGAGCTGCTGCTGTGCTGCCAATCGAGGTGAGAGTTGATGGATGAGAGAATATCGTATTCAAGTGTTCAATTGGGTCGTAATCGACTGGCAATAGCAAATCAGTACATGTTCGGGCCCGGAAGAAGACTGGGCGGATCAGATATATTATGCTTACCGGCATCCAAAGAAGATGGCGTTCTTGACGCGCCGTTCATGCTGTTTGCAGGATACTACATGGACCAAAGGTCAATTTTTACCTGATATTCACCATGGGCACGTCAGAGGCGGCAACAGTGAACAGTTGCGGCTGAATTGCAGCATCAACTTTTGGTGCTGCTGTGCTGCGTGTTCATAAGCGCGCATAAATTGCGCATAACTTTATGAGGCTATCGATAAGAACTACCCCTTTCTTTTCTCGCTTGCAAGTCAACAGTCAACACGGCGCTGAAGCATGCCTAGGTAATTTTCAATATCTCACTTCGGCCCAGGGACGTCTAGACAACGGAGTCGCTCTCATCTTACAACAAAACATTCCGAATGACACATACGGGCTCACCTTCTTGCCGAAAGGTTTCCTCCATCCTCGCCAATATTCTTTGTCCAATAGTTGACTTTTCATTTATAACACACACAATACCAGCCTCTCTCGAATGTCATTCGCCATTCTAAATACAACTAATCCATCCGT
Source organism: Diplocarpon rosae (assembly GCA_032760415.1). NCBI lineage: Eukaryota > Fungi > Ascomycota > Leotiomycetes > Helotiales > Drepanopezizaceae > Diplocarpon > Diplocarpon rosae. The sequence goes on along the minus strand of JAUBYV010000007.1, from coordinate 722,585 downwards.
GTTATTGACTGCGTCGGGCATGTGAATATGGAAGCTCTCGTTCGCCGATCGGGTGACTAGGGACAAGCCTCATAAAGCTAGAAGCAATTGTCTTTCTTAAAGAGCTCACTTACACGATAGCTGCAAGTGACATCGGCAAATTCGAAGTTTGAAATACGTAGGGCCATAGGAAGAGTGCAGTAGGCTTCCAGCAGGTTTCTCTTGACTCCTGAGACGGTGAACGCTCCTGTTCGATTTCGATGCATGGCTGCCAGATCGACTGTTTTAGCTGGTGTAAAGTTGCCACTATTGCCCCCCACCGACAGTTCTCAATCCAAGTAAGCGTAGCTCGCACGGTATAACCCGCGGGGCTGCGCAGGCTCGAACGAAAGTAGGCCTACTCATCGTGCCGAATCGAGCACCAAAATTCTTTGCGCTAATACCTTGACGAGGGATTTGACGGACGTTCCTACCGAAAGAATTCTCTCGCTCCGTGTATGATAAATGCCTAAGACAAAGCACCACACAGGTTGAGATCTGAACTTGTTTCACACCTCCGAAGAGCAGTGTTTGCATTGGGCAAAAGGGAGAGAGAGCCCAAGCAACCTGCAACTTGGAGAGGTGGGTGACCCCAAGAGGCACGTGCTATAGCAGAGAGACTCACTGAGCCGTGAAATGAAAACCCCGAGACTCGTAGTCTCTAGCCCAGAAGATTATCGACCCCACGCCGCGGACTCTGGTGGTTTGCCGAACGTCGGAAGAAAGTGATCGGACCCTTGGAAATCATGTGATGAGATCTTGCCAGCTGCAAAAAACATAGGAGAGACTTCCACTAGTGGAAATCAGGGGTAAGATGAGAGTCTACGCAGCTAAACTCTACATAGCTCGAGTCGCCATCATCGCTGTCCGCTGTGATACCATCGCCGCTGTACCCAATGGCCCATGCTGTGGCGATAGATGCATTTTCAAATACCATGCATGAATGGACCAACTTTCGATATAGAAAATTAGTCTTGGCAACATCTCTGGTAGGTCTCAACAAGATCGTCGAAGTGCTTAAATGTAAACACGACAAGTCAATGTCAGAGGATTCCCCACTCAGCGTCACATGGCAAAACCCGAGACCAAAAGCAAAAGGCTCCAAAAAGCGACAGATTTCCTGCTCGTCATCTTATCATTATCGGGAGCATCTGCCTAACCGTCACCGTTGTATCTAGCATTTGAGTAGATACTCGAGAAGTACAGCAACTTCGAATTGTCCCAAGCGTCCACGTTACTATTTTTAACTGCGGAAAGGTGCAAGCATGGGACAATACCGAATAATGCAGTGATTTCAGCATACCACTTATTCAAAAATGGACCAGTTAGCCCTGATCAACTCTTTTTTCTCCAGATTCAGAGTAACCGATATTGGCACCTGAAGTGGCGCGTACAAGTTGCGCGAGATGGCCTGAGAGCCAATAGCTGTTAGGGACTAGAAACGAGAAGTGCTTCTCTAATCAGATCACAAGATTTGCCGTTAACGAGGAAGGTGGTACGGGGTCTTTGGGAGTTTGAGCGGTGTCAAATTGAAGGACTGATAGCTCGAAGTTTCAAAACTTGCTTGGGTCAACAAAGTCCCCCTTTCATTTATCGGATTGCCGCAGCGGAGTACTCTTTCTCCTCACGTTCTCAAGAATTTCACAGCGGCCCTAATGTGCCTGTAACATATTGAGACAGCCTGGAAGCATCAAACCAATGCAAATATCAAAAGTATTCGCGCATTTCTCATATCAGAGGAGAGTCCTCTATCTCAAAACCATCATCTCCTCGTCCAAGCCCTCAAGTCGGGACCCCGGGATAGACCTCCTTCCCCTCCCGAGTATCAGACGAACCCCTGCAGTTACAAACAACAGAAACCGAGTACATTACCCCAGATATTTCTTAGGATGCTCCTCGAACCCAGGAATACTAATGCTGGATGATGTTATACCTGGGAAGTAAGAAAAGAACGCATTCGCCCACTGCCTCCAAAGAGGTGAGCATATCAAAAGAAGGCCGCATAGAGTAACGGAGAAAAGATCTGTAACATATGCATGACGAGCACGCGGAAGTTAAAACAGAACAGTGCAGCGGGGCAAGCTACCGGGCCCGAAATTGTGGGGTGGAAGATTGTTTTTGGTAACTCTCGACCGAGGAAACTCCCTCCAGTCAGATACATAAGAGAATCGGGTGCGTCCACCAGCTCCCGTTGCCTAATGAACGTGTCTTATCGATGTTGTGATAGCATGCCTTCGTATGGAATGCTCAGACCTAAAATCAACTACGTGAGACTCGCCCGTACAGCCGTTCCCTACTAATCGTGCTTGCCGTTCCTTCGTTAGTCATCAATAGTCAGAGCCATGCTCCATTAACCTGGTATGCTGGCGATATGTTCGTCTGAAATTTTCGTTCCCATGCTTCTTTTCCGCTGTTTAAGTGCAGCATCCCTGATTACTTACTTTTGTGTCGTCTTCCTCGGTTCCGCATCATTCCGCACAGTACAAATACAAAAAGCAGTCCGCGGTTAGCCTCCGTGGAGAGCTTTGAATCCCGTTGATATAAGGCTTCGAGGTCCAGGTGGAGCATCTGCGGTCCCCATCCAATAGAACAAACCCTGCAAGTGTTAGTCGCACCAAACAACTGTTCCGCACAGAACCAGCTCACCCCCAGTCGTTTTTCCAAAGCATAATTTCCCTTTGCCCTCACAGTGTCTGGGTTGTCGTAGGAGACGAAGCCACCATCCCCACCTGTGCAGAATGCTGCTACCAGCCGTGTGTTGACGATTTCCTCGGCATTGTTTCTCGGCAGGTCTTTGTATTCAAAGGTGCCTTCGTCGCCCCCACAACCACTGTAAACATTGCCAGGGCTATAGGCTCCAATGAAAGACCTACCATACACTGGAACACCGAGAAGTATCTTGTTCGCGGGAAACCCAGTGGAGATGATGTAGTCTACGGCCGCAGAGCCCGACGGCTCGCCTTCGTTTCCTGGATAAAGTTGTGCGTGGTGTCCAGCTGTGGTTGACCATGAGCCCGCAAAGTCATAAGCCATGAGATTAATGAGATCGAGGTAGTCCTTTGCTCTGTAGAGGTCGATATGCTGCAGCGCCCATTGTCCAGCTGGCAATGCTGCTGTCAGGAGATAGCGACCGTCTGGAAGATGCAGACGAACGGCAGCGAGTAGGGAGAGAAAGTTCGCGCCTTGCTGAGGGTCGGCGGGATGTTCCCAATCAACTTGCAGGAAATTTTAGTCGCGGCTGAAGGAGTGATGGGTAGCGACTCACTGTCAATGCCATCAAACCCGGATGCCTCCACCAACCCTCGGGCAGATCTTCCAAAGTTATCTCTCGTTACTGCGCTACCTGCTACGGTGGCAAAGTTCTGACTTGCAGCTCCACCGCCAATGGAAAGGATCAGCTTCAGGTAGCGATGCTGCTGCTTCAACCTCATAAAGGACCCTAAGCACCCCCTGCTTCCGTCTACGGGCATCTGTGCATCGGCCCATTCGTCACTCAGCTAGACACAAGGTCAGTGTCGAAGCAGATGGTACTTTTGTGTGCATAGGAACCTACAAATACACCGCCGTCGTGGGAGACATGGGCGAAGGCGTAGAAGACATGGCTGATGCAGTTATAGTTCAACGAAGCAGGAGTCTCGCCACGGTAGACCCTGTAGTTCGGGTAGTAAACCGCATTCTTCCGAGTCAAGCTGGCAAGACTTGCATCTAGTGATGGCTGAGACGGCCTTCGAGGTGCATTGATCTGAGGTCTGGGTCCGAAGGGCACTTGTGGTGAGCCGAAACAATCCGCCATGGTGGAGGGTGAGAGGAGGAAGATTCCGTCTAAATTAACGAGAGTATGCTCCTATCTGTTTTGCCGGGCCGGATAAGGAGGGCAGGGTAAGTATTCGCATGATATGATTTTTGAAATTTCCCCGATGAAACGTGCTGGTCGGGTCGGGGCTATTTGCCAGCGCTTGAAAGATAGCGCGACGAGACAGAAGTTCTGCAAAGGCTGACTGCAGGATACCTGATCCGAGAGACGGAGAGAGAGAGAGAGAGAGAGAGAGAGGGAGAGAGAGAGAGAGAGAGAGAGAAGAGAGAGAGAGAAAGAGAGCAAGTTAGTTCGTCATCTTGAGACCAGGATCCGGGAGGGTACAGAACGGAAAAGACCCGAATAGCGGAGAGCTGCCAATATGGTGGCGAAGTTCGAACCGATCAATCAACGCAGCTCCGAGTAACCACCCACCAGGCTGTCGATCCGACTGGGATGCTGAAGGGGGAGGAAGCATTGGCTTATGGGTTGTGGATGTGGAAGTGGAGATGGAAGTGGAGAGGGAAATGGGAGACGAAGAGGAGGATGAAGATGGAGATGGAGCTGAATTGTGGATTGTGGATTGTGGATTGTGGATTGTGGATTGTGGATTGTGGATATGGTGGAGCAGAGCGAGTGTGGGGAGGAGTTGAAATCCCATGCGAAGAATCCGAGAGAGCTAGCGGGGTCGATGGTTGATGGTCGATGCTCAGCGCATACCTGAGGCTGGCCTGTTGTGCCTGAATGAACTAGGAAGGAAGCAGGAGAGGTAAGAGATGTGACAAGGTGAGGGGTGCTCAGCTCAGTATGGACAATACGAGAGTATCTTTGTTAACCTCTTCACTTCTTCAGTGTACTAGACTAGTACTTTAAAGTAGTATTACGGTCATTATAGGGCCACCTTTTCCCCCCCTTGGCGTCATGGCTCTGCCAGCCCCATATAGCCCCAATTTAGCCCCGTATAACTGCTTCGGCTGCTCGCGTGTGTGCAATTATTCAACGATCCTCTAGACACCACCGTCAGATCTTTGATTTGGAATCCCGAACCCTTCTCTCTACAGCTGTACCTGATAACAAATGCTGGAACCCGAACTCAAAAGAACGCCGGCGAAATCCTTGGGGCTCTCTGGCCATTGAAGAAAGCAAGTAAACAAATACAATATACACACGGAGTCAGGTTCCGTACCAAGGGGGAGTCTTTCACACCGCCTACATAGAGCAAGGGGGGTGGCAGAATTGTATTCTGCCGCATTACCCTTGCTCCGCGTAGGTGGCGTGAAAAGAGCTACCCCTGGCTCCTCCCTACGTCATGGGAATATGATACACTTGCAGGCGTGAGGGAGAAAGCCATGGATCCAGGTTTTTGTTCTGGGAGGGGGCCGGCTGATGCACTCGTTTGTGTGTGTTGTGTTGGGAGTCGTGGTGAAATAGGGTGGATAAACTACAGTACTCTGTGCTATGTACATGTGAGTCACCGCCCTCATGAGCAAGGGGAGGTTACCAGGGGGTCACATCACAGCAATCGAGGAATACTGTACCAACGATCAATGTGGGTAAAAAGCGTTGCAGATTGAGGCTTGGGTATAACCCGCGTGGCTCGGGATAGATTTACACAAGTTTACAACTTCCCAAGTACTTAAATAAAGTGATCGACCCTCGAGCAGCTGCACCTAGAATAGTGAGCACTATGATGATATTGGAGTTTTTGGTGGGGTAATCATCATGTAATAAAAGCAAGTGTTATTCGTACCTGGGTCGAGTCGAAAGTACTCTTTAGTTGTGACCAAACAGTAGGTATACAGAGGTAGAAAATGACTTCAAATCCGCTAGATTAGAGCTGCACTCACGCAGTAAGAGTCCAGGAAGACTTGTCCGGCCGGCTCTTGTTCTGGTATTCATATTATCTCTATGAACAGTAAGTAACAAATACAACAACATCTATGTTTTTAGTAGCTCAAACCGTTTTCGAATAGTCCTTTGTTTATTCCCACGATCACGTGCACAGCATCAGCTCTCGGTTGATACTGCTAGACCCATCCCTAATGCTCCCAGGACGTTACTCGACGAACCCAGCTGTGCACGGAAAGTCTAGAGATCCGGGGAGCGAAAGACTAGAGAAGAGCAACAAGAGAAACTGGATACATTATTCCGGGTGGAATTTCGAGCATTCCCATATCTGTTCGCTAGCTCTCTCCAATATCATCGAGTCTTAAGTGTATTTGTAGTTTGTAGTAGTAGTAGTAGTAGTAGTAGTGGTAGTAGTATTCTTTTTACCGCTAATACAAGTGATTACATGATGTTACCTCATATATATACAGGCCTGTATCGGGCTGGCAGAGCCATGACGCCAAGTGAGGTACTTTCTCTATAGTATGTACCTAGCTTAGTTAAGATCTACATCCCATGATTCAGAGCCAAAAAGGTTTTTAATCTCTCCTGTAACTACAGAATCAGCCCTACTCCTAGAATCATGTATAGCCACGAGCACGACTAGTGGCTAGAAATTCGGGACTTTACAACCTACCCTACTGCCTCAATCCAGGCTGAGACGAGTATCCGCGCCTCTCGAAAGCCGCGCAGATAGCTGCGACTGAGCTCAAAGGTTCAAACTATCGGTATAGTAGAAATTGAGCTGCCGTACCCGCCTAATAGCAGGCAGAAAGCTGGGCAAAAAGGTATTGACTCTGTAGTATTTCTGCATTCGCTGTACGTATGAGGGGTTGAAGGCGTTAAGGTGGGTGAGGCTGGTCTCTCGCGCTGTATGCATCTGCGGATACCGATGCCGATGCGGATGCGTAGGCCTCTCCTCTGTCAGGGTGAAGAGGACGGTCGAGTTGACGTGTACACGACGGTACTGGGCCGCTCGCAGATATGAGTTGTCACATTTATCGAGAGAAAGAGGGAACAAACGAGAGTAAGGCGATGGAGAAGTATGAATGGGAGGGCCGCCTCTCTATACCGCAGAAGGGGGTGGGGCGCCAAACTGTCGGTAACACCGCGGTCCTATGACCCGCCTACGCAGATTCTCACCTACGCACGCTTTCAGTGCAGCAACAAGCATCCCGCAGATGCGCTGCAGCACAACACAGGTACTTGTCAATCTAGCGCCGCATCGGAGACCTGTATCACCCGGTAAATCAACGTAAACCTGCCAGCCTGAGCAAGTCCGCGACGCCCATCATATCGACGCGCCGACCGACGATACCAAACTACCAAACTATCGCCATACCGCTTCTACCCAACATGGCAGCCGTGCTCTCTCTCGGCCCTGGGCCAAAAGATCTCGCGCGACAGATTCTAGAGCACCAGGCTCCCCAGTACAAATTCGCCTTCTCGCCCTTTCTGCTTGAGAACTATCGTCATGGCATCACACCGAACCGCCCTATGTGCAAAGCCTACCTGCAAGGCCATTGTCCGCTGGGGCCAAAGTGTCCCGATCGACACGCGTCGGCAAACAGCTCTTCGAACTTCAATAATCTGGTCTGCAAGCATTGGCTGCGAGGTCTGTGTAAGAAAGGCGAGAGCTGCGAGTTCTTGCACGAGTACAATCTGAGGAAAATGCCCGAATGCAATTTCTTTGCCAAGAATGGATATTGCTCAAACGGAGGCATGTCCGCCTCGTCTCCCCACAACGCATATTCCTACTGACTCTAGCGTCATAGACGAATGCCTGTATCTACATCTCGACCCGTCGTCGAAGCTTCCTCCTTGCCCACACTACGAGAAAGGGTTCTGTCCCTTGGGTCCAGTCTGCTCTCAACGTCATGTCCGCAAAAACATATGCGTGTTCTACCTGGCAGGTTTCTGCCCCGATGGCAAGACGTGCAAGAACGCCCATCCACGCTGGCCCACGGACCTCCCCAAGCCTACAGTGAAAGTCGAGAAGGATCCCGAAGAGATAGCCGAGGAACAACGACTTCTTATGGAGCGAGCCGAGAGAGAACAAGCGGCCGAGCGCGAACGGTATGGCGGGGACGAAGGTGGGGGCGGGGGCCGAGGCAGAGGACGATGGCATCACGGTGGTGGAGGGCCCAACTGGGGAGGTGGACGTGGTCGGGGCGGCCATCCGAACCGCAGAGGACGAGGCTACAATGGTTGACCTGCCCTCAAGTCATGGCAACAGCAGGGACCGAGAGACCACGTGTATGGCGTGCGATAAATCCCAGTTCTGGGCATACGTTGGATGACGAAATGTTTTTCCCGAAAGGGAGCTATGCAACACCAGATCATGCAACTTTTCACGCATGGCCCTTCAAATCGGGCGAGTCGAGCTGGAGCTGGGGTTAGAGCTGGAGCACAGGAGGGCGGTATGCAACGCCATGATGCAGGCCACATCACGGCCTGGTCAAACTGGTCAAACTCCACATCCGCGTCTCTCCTTTTATTTTGATTTTTTTAAAAAAAAGGGCTGCAGCCTCTCACATCAGCCCGGAACAGCCTTCCGTGTCGATCGCAGATGATATCGAGGGCGACGCTAGCCCATCTCGATACCACGTGCATAACCAACTCGAACTGCTCGTTTCTCACGACATACTATTCACCGAGTAGATTTAACTTTGGCTCTGGCACCCTGAGTAGCTGTCACTTCTCTGGAAGCCCCTCCTACGACCTACGGAGTTTAGCGCCCTGCGGTTGGACTTCGAAGGTTTGTAACTCAGCACCGGATTGGGACAGCTGCATAGGTGGAGTTATAGAGGCCCTTATGACGCAAAATTGAATTCGGAGCTGCACCCTTTTTTGTTCTTCTCGAAATTTTTTGGGTGCAGGTGTGAAAGAAGTAATGAGCAGAATGGAATCAGGCAGATGGTCGCATGTGAAGATGTAAAGGGAGAATTCACCGCTATCTCAAACCATGCTGTTCTGGTGGCCTGAATACTCAGCCATCTCATTGTCGGATTTCTCCTAACCACTCGAACCTCAGCGTAGATCATACATACAAAACTCGAACTCCCTAAGACCCAGATGGAACGCCCTTGCGATTCCCACGGCCGTAAGCCATTGTGCGAATACTATCGACTCAATTCCTGAACAAATGCCCTCGCGTGTCAATGTCCATCTGCGTCGCCTAGAATCCATGGCCGTCGCCCAAATCCTCCCCCTCCCGCTCTACGTCGTACACAGAGATATATTCATTATCCCCAGACCCATGCGTGGCCCTAGGGGCCTCACCACCCTCAGTGTCCTTGTCACCACCCTCGCTCCCAGCCGTGATCATGCCCCTTCCAAACTCCGACTCGCTATCGCCCTTGCCCACGCCCCTGACGCCCATCATCAACGCCACCAGCCCATTCGGCACCCAGCGCCCGACGAACCCGTACAGCGAGCTGCCTACACCTACTCTGACGACGCCTCCGCGGGGCGAGACCACAGCGTCGAAGACCGCGTTGTTGAGCTCGCGCAGGGAGCTGCCTCGGCCAAGCTTGCTGCTCGACGAGGTCGCGGCGACGAAGTTCCGTGCGTACGATAGGCGCGTGCTGTCCTCCCATCCCAGCGTCTCTGCGCGCTGCGACGACGCCGTGTGCTGCGAGCGGGAGTGAGGCGTGAAGGCGCTGAGGTCGAAGGTGCCGAGCTGGAGGTGTGTTACGGGGATGTGCAGAGGTGCTAGTTCAGCCGAGAGAACTGCGGCGAGGGATGTCAGGGCGGAGTTGACTACGGACTCGGGGGCGTGGAAAGCTGGGCTTAAGGAGGATATTATGGAGGGTGTGAGGAGTAGGACGGAGGGCTTGATCGGTGCTGGTGCTGGGCCTGGGCTGTGGTTTGGGTGTGGCAGGGGGAGGGTTTGAAGAAGGGGGAGGAAAGTTTGGAGAGTGAGGATTGGAGTGAGGAGTCGCGTATTGAGGAGGTCGGAAACGGTTGCTGGGGAGAGGGCGGCAATGGGGGAGGACGGGTAGTTGGTTGAAGGTATTATGAGGAGGGAGCGGAAGATTAGATGGTGTGGTCTCGCTCCGGGGAATGGAGCGTGAGGGCTCTGGAGATGCGCTGCGAAGCGATCAATGGAGGCGCGGGCACTGGCGGGCTGCCATATTTGTTAGCTCAGGGCTTATTTACTTTCCAGGTGTCTAGACCGGGACGAGAAAGGGAGGCAAGTCTTACGTCCACGATATCGCACATCAAGGGCTTTATGTCTGGCCGAGAGAGACTGGTCTGTACTAGCACCTCTTCCTCTATGCTGTTGCAGACGAGATACACAATGAAGCCTCTCCGCTCTAAATCCAAGGCTATAGACCTGATAATGGGTTCAGCAGGTGATCCGGCCAAGACTACAACCTCGAGTCTAGCCCCATTGCCACCGCGCTTCGCCTTTCGCTTCTTGCGGTTCGATTTTCTTCTTATGGTGTGGTATGTTACGCCGCCGAGGGTTATGACAATCACAGTAGTGAGAATCTTATTCTTCAAAACCCAGCCCTGAACTTGGGCGTAGATGGAGGAAGAAGGCGAAGGGGGAAATCTGAAAGTTTGGGCTGGCTGCGGAGGAGGGCGAGGTCGGGCGGATTCGGGAATCCATTGTGATGAGGAAAGAGCTTCGCGGAGGGCGAAGGCTACTTTCTCGAGATGTCGGTCCATATAATCTGCGACATCGTCCGAGCATCTTCTGACCTCGTTGCCGGCTAAGTAGAGCTTATGACCATCGTCAGAAATCACTGCGAAAGACAATGACACAGCAGACTTAGGGAGCTTACGAACTCCAGTAACGATTTATCATCTGCCGGCATACTGGGCGTTCGTTAAAGCGACGAAAAGATGCAGGAATATGGTGATAATATGTTGGAAGATTGAGTTCAATGAGGTCGAAGTGGGGAAGCTTGCCGGACTCGGTACCGTGAATGAACCCCGACCAATCAAGCTGTTCTCTCTCAGTAATTACTCTTGGCATGGAACTTGGTTGATCCAGTTATTCAAATAGTTGGAGTAGATACATTGCATCAGTACACAGCTTCATCATGCCTCTTGGTGAGCCAAAAGCGTCTGTTTCTTTTCCCATACTTGTCTGGGTAAGCTGCGTGTATGCTTATGTTTCCTATATTACCTGTGAAGTATTCCTGTGCCCCCGTTTCACCACTTCGCAGAGCTTTCTCCGCAAGTTTTTCTCTGCTTTTTCTAGTAGCAGTCAAAATGGATGACATACGAGTCGCTCACGGTCACACCCTATTTTGATGAAGACAAAAACGTTTTCTGGACATCAGATCACCCTCACAACAGGTGCATATTAAGTCGAGAGAGAGCCAGCTATCTGTAGAGCTTTCCACCTTGTTTGGAGACCTCCTCATCGACATTGAGCTGATAGCTTTCGGCAAGGAAAGCGTTCTGCCACGACCGAACTGGGACTGGGATGGAATGCGGGATGCAGAAATTAGGTACTCTGAAGATTCATTATTGAATCTCCGCATCGTCAAGTGATGAGTACAAGTCTAGAAGATCAAGCGTTGGGCTTCATTGTGGCCAGGAGGTCTTTACGTTCCCAGCCTTTCTTTCGTGGTGTCTATGATCAATTCTCCTGCAATATTATGGAGCAGCCTCTCAGTCAAGCACCAGCGAGAGCCTGAGTGGTCTGGACCGACAGAAAAGCGCTGCTCACGACGAAAATCCGGCCTGGTGTTCCATTCACAAACGATTGTTTACTCTTTCATGCTGGAAGGGGTTAGCGTTCGCTACAGGCGCCAAACAACCTATAAGGCAAGTTGGCTCAAAACAACACCTCACCCCTACTTGGGCGAGTTTCAATATTGTTACTACAATAAATGTCTAGACGTCGGCACTTCCTCGGCACAGGCGAAGCGCCAGATCCATGTAGGTCTGCAGCCTCGCCTCCATCTACCGAACATATCCGATCGCCCATGATGCGGTGATCCAGAGAGATCATGAACGGTATATTTCGAAACGAGAAATCAATAAAATCTCTCGATCAACTCTTTCGCAGGCGTTAACGTGCTTGAAAGTGCTCGCCCTTCAGCTTCAAACTTCCTTCAGCCTCGTGCCGAGGTAGTTAACATGGCGGAACACGACGCTCTCATTTTGCAGTATTCCCATCTGAACAAATATGACCGCGAGAAAGATGCCCTCTTTGCCCTGAAAAAGATCGCTTCTTTGGTGAAGCCTATCATGCGAGCGCGGGGCTGGAAAGTTGGAACCTTAGCAGAATTCTACCCAGAGCAACAGAATCTCCTAGGTAGAAACTCCATGCCGTAGAGGACTATAGCATTAACTATCTCAGGTATTAATCTAAATCGGGGTCAGAAGATATGTCTCCGTCTGCGGTATCCTGGTGACAAAAATCAGTTCCTGCCGATGGAACAGGTCGTTGATACAATGCTCCACGAGTTATCGCATAATGTCTTCGGACCGCACGATGCTAATTTTCACGCCTTATGGGACCAGCTTCGGAAAGAGTACGAGGGCCTTCTCTCGAAAGGGTATACAGGGGAAGGATTTTTGTCTGAGGGTCACAGACTTGGTGGACGGGGTGTCCCTAGGGACGAGGCCAGGCGGATAGCTCGTGGTGCTGCAGAAAAAAGGCGCACTTTATACTCGGGATCGGGTCGAAAACTCGGCGGTCGATCCGTTCCGGTTGGCACGGATATACGGAGGGTAATAGTAGATGCTGTTGAGAGGCGGAACACGGTGCTGAAGGGATGCGGATCGAGCAATAGGGACGTTCGAGAAATAATTGATCTGTCCGACGAAGCCGCAGAAAACGGACTCAAGACCAAGGCTGAGGAAGACGATGCGAATGACCGAGCTATTGCTCAAGCGCTCTGGGAACTTGTCCAAGAAGACGAGAAGAAGAAATACGGAAGCTCATACATCCCCCCAACAGCCTCTAATCCAACGGGAAATAGTGGTGGCGAGGTTTTTCCTCCGACTGGTATCGGGGAAGAGACCTCTGCACCTCAAAAAAGACTCAAGACGAAAGCTCCCCCAGTCAGACAGCATTCAGACCGGCCTGTTAGTCGACTAGTAGCTGAAGGACCCTCGAAGAAGCTGAACTCAATCCCTCCGAAAAATGGAACAACTCCAGCTTCCCCCAAGCCTCATCCGTCCGCCCCAGTGCATTCTCCTGATCAACTTTTACCAGATCCATTTGCAACTGGATGGACATGCCCCTTTTGCACTCTTCATAATCCTATCAACTTCTTAGCCTGTGACGCATGTACGGCCGAGCGTCCGGAAGAAATCACTGTACAAATAGCCGATGCGGACCGGAGAAGAACAGCGATATCAACGACACAGAAGCTAGAATTTCCGGCGCAGATCTGGACGTGCTCTAAGTGCACGACGGTCATGGAGCAGAAGTGGTGGACCTGTTCAACTTGCGGAAAGATGAAAGATAGTTCTTGAACTAGAACGACTTACGAGTTCGAACATAACGACTCACGACTTGAGGTTGGCATGTGCCTGTAGCATCATATGAATGCATTCTGGGATCACGAAGAATGGGCGTTGTTAATGGCGTCCGTTACTCCACGCCGACGGGTACAGCAGGCTCAATCTAGCTGTGAGAAAGTGAGTTTCTGTGGGTCCGGTCCATCGGTACTCAAGATATCTAGACTCGTGAATTCCCAGTGGCCTGTCGATGAGTTCGCAACGAATCATTTTCTACACACACGTGGTACATAACCGATCACGCGTCTACTTGAAGTCTGGAACCCGCATCAGGAGCACCGCACGTTTCTGTTTATCGCTCTACTGAGTCTTCGAATCTTGATTGTTGTATGTCTCAAAACGGTCACATCGCTTCTTGGTCGCCGCTTCGTCCCTTGACTTCGAGGCTTCCCTGCTGACGAGCTATCACTACCAGGCAAATCCTACAGTCATCTCCAGTGTACATTGCTAGAGTCGTTTGAACACTTTCTTACGTTGAACTTGATCAGAAGCATGCTATTCTTTGAGTCACTACTCTCACGAGTGTTTTATAGGGGTGGAAGGGTGTAGTTGAATGCTTCTCCTACAAGTCCCAAGAGAAAGGCGCTCATGGGACGAAAAAAGGAATGGCAAGCTGCTGATACCCAAATTACAAGCATAAGTATCCATCTTCTTTCTCCGTGTATCATCCTTCTTCAACTGCCTCAGCCGTCCCATGTTCCAAGCTTTCCAGCTCTTGCACGTCTCTCTACCTTATCACCATGACAGACCCTGTACCAACAGCTACAAATACCAGCCTCAACATCTCCCTCGTCAACAACACATCCTCTGCCAATGTCAAGGCCTATGTAACTGGTTTGGCAATTGATAAGGGCAATAGCTTCGTCCTAATCCAAGCCGATGGACACAGTCCCTATTATCCAGAATCCCCTTCCCAGGCGGGCTCTCCCTTAGCCGTCAACTGTGCTATCCCCCTCGGTCCGCCAGGATCTAGTACCGGCATCGTTGTCCCACGGATTGCAGGCGGCAGAATCTGGTTCAGCATCGATTCAAGTCTGACCTTCTTGCTCAACCCTGGCCCTGGACTCGTGGAACCGTCTGTCAGCAACCCATCAGACCCGAATTACAGCCTCGACTGGGGATTCTGCGAATTTACATTCAACGACTCCCAGCTCTTTGCCAACATCTCTTATGTAGATTTCGTCTCCATCCCGATCGCTCTGAATCTGACCAACACAACCGGGGGCAAACAAAGCGTCACCGGCATTCCGACAGATGGGCTCCAGCGAGTCGTCCAGGGACTAGTCGATCAGAACACGAAAGACGGCAAAGGCTGGGACAAGCTGGTCGTGCGAGCCCGTGACGGGAGCGTACTGAGAGCGCTGAGCCCGAACACCGGGATCGTGATGGATGCATCCCTCTTCCAAGGCTACTACGATCCGTACGTCAACGCAGTCTGGGACCAATACTCCCGGCAGCCCTTGACAGTAGACACCCAGGCACAATGGGGCGTCATCTCTGCGCAAGTCTCCAATAACCTCCTCACATTCCCCAACATCGGTAGCTTCGCCAAACCGTCAGCGAAAGATATCTTCAGCTGCTCGACCGGCCCGTTTGCCGGGTACCCCACGAACACGGACGCCATGGGGAATCTTACGGCGAGGCTCGCGGCTGCTTTGAACCGGAGCACGCTACTGGAAGTGAGTTCGCAGCCGGCCAGCGATCTCGGGCTTTACTATCAGGGCGGAGGGGGTCTTACGAATCACTACTCGCGGGTGGTGCATTCGGTGAATGGAGATGGCAGAGGCTATGCCTTTCCCTATGATGATGTGGGAGCATCTGGGACCAGCGATTTGGCCGGGGCAGTTTCAGACGGGAGTCCACAGGTGTTGCAGGTTGTTGTGGGCGGTTATTAGAGGTGGTTTGGATAGATTAGCATGTCGGTCGATATCCTGAGGTCTTGGTCAGAACGTAGGTGTATCCTTGGAGCCAATATGTATTTATGATACATCTCTCTCTCTTCCTTGATGATCAGAGTTACTGTACCTTATATCCTTTATATTGTTTACATGCACAAAAAGGCCAATCTCGGGCTCATTCCATTTGGGTTTCCCGATTCATGAATTGTTCTTCCAAATGCACTTTTTCCCCATGGCAAATCCCCTTTCCACTAAAAACCCAACAGAGCCTTGCTCGTCTGACCCTTGACCCTTTCATTCATCCCATCCCTCCTCACCATCTGATGCGTGCATCTGACCCCGCACGCACCTCTCCCCCCCCTTTTTTTTTCGCTTGAGAAGTTGTCATCCGACGGGACTTTGAGACATCCGGCAGATCCCTTACCACCTACCTACCCAACAAGCCGAAAATCCCACGAGCTGATCAAAATCTTCCGGGGGAGACAAATACAAAGATTCTCTGGAGTAGCAAGTCGATCGTTCTCCATAGCAAATCGCCACGACGCAGGGCTGGGATCGAAAGCAATCCCGGATTCGCTCTTTCAGACGTGAGGTATGCGACACACGAGTGATCAATACAAACGTGCTGGTCGCGTTCAGATCCGCTCGACAGGTACGCGCCAGCCTTTTCATTTTGGGGTCGAGAAACGGGCGGCGGCCCTGTGGTCACGTGGAGGTGCACATGCATCTACGACAAAGAATCCCATGGCTTCGGGCGTACGTTTGGCAACTCGTCTTTTTTCATTGGATCTTCAAATAAAGAATTCCAACTAGTTACTAAACGCCAAGAGTTGGGAGCTAATCTTTAAAGCGCCCCTAGAACTACCTGTCAAGACAACATCACCTCATCAACAAATTCTATACTCTCCCTCTTTTCCGACTCCCGTCTCCTCCTCCCTGACATGATGTCCTTCCACGATAGCCTGGCACGAGGAACTCCAAGCTCCCGTCTCAAGTCGATCTCTCCTCTAAACGCTTCGTTCGAGAAGCACGCCTTGCTTCTTCAGGCTGCGGATTCGCCTCGGTTTGAGGGTCAGGCTGAGGGCTGCAGCATTGGTTTCGAGCCGTTCATGATGCTTGACATAAGTCCAGTATGTTCTATATACGGGGATGAAGACGATCATTGCCTCGGCCGTTGATGTCATGCGCAGGCTCCGATCACTTGGGGGGTTTCCTGCACGTGGTTTTCTCTACTCAGGTTTCCATTCCTGTTTGTGTGTAGCCGTTCACTTTGGGGTACGATTTCTGACCCCTGCATGTGACATTCACACCGCCTCTATTGGATACATTTTCCTATCCTTCGACTGCTCCCTCTGGCTCAGACTTTGCAAGTTGAGAAGAGTTTCTGGGCGCCTGACAATTTTATGTAGCGGCCAACTGTATGACTGCTATACAGTACCGGGGCGATGAAATCTTAGAGCATAGTACTTGCGCTCGGTACGGGGGTATTGGATTTGAAAATAGCAACGGGTTCCATAGCAGCAGGGGGGGGGGCAAGATCATCTCACAGAACATGGAATCTGGACGGTATCCGAACACGTACTCGATGCATGACCTGGGCTCACACTGTCCCATCGGTACTGGACATCCAGATGGGAAAGACGAGCAGCAGCCCCTCGAAGAATGTGGAAACATGCTGATCGTGACACCTTCCTACGCACAGCGAAACAGCGGCATCGCATATCTCCAGCAGCACTACGAAATATTGAAACAAGTGGAATAACTACCTTGTCGAGAATTCGTTGACCCCCAGTGACCAAATTTCCACCAATGACTTTGCAGGTAGCTTGGTCAACCAGACTAACTTGGCTCTCAAGGGGATGGTTGGAATCCAAGCTATGGTAGTCAGTCATCGCGAATCTGACCGGGGATGTAAGCAGATGGCGCAAACTTCACCAACATGGCATATGATTACATCACAAAAATGGCAACCTCTTAGCGTAGCCCCAGATGCTACCCTTCTACATACAACTCTCTCTCGTACGGAACGAACGACACTCATGGTCTGCTGTACAACCTGTACGGCGACAGGCTTCTCGGGCTCAACTTCGTCCCGCAAAACGTGTATAACATGCCGCGGCTGCGTTTTACCTTCTCATCCAGATTCAAGTCGTGTGGAACCCACGCGGGAAA
Organism: Diplocarpon rosae; assembly: GCA_032760415.1. Taxonomy (NCBI): domain Eukaryota; kingdom Fungi; phylum Ascomycota; class Leotiomycetes; order Helotiales; family Drepanopezizaceae; genus Diplocarpon; species Diplocarpon rosae. Next base: position 705,323 of record JAUBYV010000007.1, on the reverse strand, counting down.
AGCGGGTCTAGCAAGAAGCACACATATGTTTAGTAGCGTATCGCTTCGGGTACGGATATATTTTCCATGACAGCTAACCCCCAAGCGGCTGATCTTCAGCCCTCGCCGCGCGAGATAGTAACTCTCTACTAACTCAGTCAGTCCTATGCATAATAATCATATTCCGGCGACCACTCTATGGAAATAGCTCATGGAAATGGTTGTGTCGGAAACGAAGTATACGTCCCTCCTATCCAGGCTGCAGGAAGTAGTGTTTTCTTTTTTTCGAAAACTGGTACCACCGATCGTGACTAATCCTTGTTTTGTTGTTGTTGCTGTTACACTAAGCGAGATCCCACTCTTATGGCTATGGCGGGATGCTCCCACAAGATGCACCTAACTTTCAAGTTATTACAAAATACGCAAGTGCTTTTTGGGAGTGCACCGGTCAGCTTTTACGTACATGCGTATTTGATAATCGCGAATTGCGCTAGTAAGTCCTATTTGTAGGGGGACAGCTCAAGTTCTACATTACTATTAAAATTCTCAGCTTTTGAAAATAAGTAAGAAGTAAATCTGGCCCCATGATTGGTCGATCTTGCTATAGACAAAGTACTACGTCCTATCGCCCCTCACTAGTTACACGGCTAAGCGCACACTGCCCGTCCAAAACATCAAAAGACATATGACAGCAGGTATTCGCTGGTGGTCACCCACCCAACTACTAATTTGCCGATCTGAGGCTTGTGTATGGCAGAGCGGACGGGATGCCCAATTCTCCTCAGTCTATGGTCGTATGTGACAAATTTGAAGTATCTCTAAACTATACCGCTTTTATGATTTGGGTTGGAACTCCTCAACTGTCTTCAGCCCGTAAGTGGAGAGTCGCGGTGTGAATTCTGAGAGCGTCACTACCAAAGCCGTTACTTACGGCAACGGCTGGCACGCCTTCACTGCTTAACCTGGGCTTCAGGCAAAGAGCATGATTACGGTAAACATGGCTGGTTTTGTTGGGACGGTCTGATGGCCCGTGTCCAGCATGATTACTATATGTCACAGGAAGAAAAGACGATAGATACCAAGTGGCGCGGGAGTAAAGTGTTGATGATGGTGGTGGCTACGCGAGAGGATCAGCGGAGGAGATGGCCGTGATCCTTATCTACTCAACCGTATTAGATTGATGCTGGCTTCAGCTATTCCAGATATTCGTAGCCCTCGGCCATAATAGGCTGCCCATAAAAATTTCGAGAGCTGACAAGGGAACCTTTTCTCTTCTCAAGTAAAAGATCGATGAACTCAAACTGTATAACCTCCTTGTGTGAGACCACTCTGCTTTGCATCGGCATGATCTCTCACAGTAGAGGCATCCACATCGGACAAAATAAGGCTGTATCTCTTTAGATATGAAAGGAAATCATAGTCATCGTAACTACTCCCCAATACAATGCCTCGATCAAAGATGACTGGGCGGCCCCATGTAGAGTCCTGTCGACTTCATATCACTTGGTTTGGGGACAGAAATTGGTTGTCCAAACCTCCACAACACCTGTACTGAATTAGGATGATGGCGTGGGGGACATTCGGACGACTTCCATCATCTTGGTAAGAGCGAAGAAATCCCAGCGCCACAGTGAAATAACAAGAGATTGCTGTACAGGTGCGTCGATAACCACTCTTCTCCACACTGAACGCAGAGATAACTGCGTAGGAGCTAGCAGGCCACAGGACAGCGGCAACCGTAGACCTATCTGTTGATGAGGTTGGCATCACTCCAGAAACTTTTTCGGATATATCGTTTCAAATGAGTCAATGTTCTCTTCTGAATTTGACAGCGCTTTGCGAGATTTTTGGTTGTAGGTCGCTCCGATGCCCTCAACAGCAGTGGCATCCTGCCAGACCTGGGCACTTGATCCTTGCCACACCAAAATAGCAGTGCTTAAAATCGTAGTCGAATTCGTGCGTTTGCCGTTTGCCTTGCTAGTGCAAATTTTGTTTCTTTACTTCAGCAGTCGAGGCAAGCTTCCCGCTCTCGACCAGGACCAATTTCGAGAGAGTCTCGTTCACAGACACATGGGACACACACCCCATTCTCAGCCCCCTTCCATCTTTTAGCGCCGTTTCGATTTTTGATATCGCAAGAATAGGGCTCCCGACTTTGCTGCTCTGGCGAGCAAACTGGTGACTGGAAGCTTGGTCCACAAACTTCAGATCCAGCGCGTGCTCAAGCTGGATCAGACGGAGTTATACTACGCGCAATATATCTGACAGAGTGTCCCTGTCCCTGGCGGCTGTCGAAGTTAGCAGATCCCCAAATTTCGAGTTTTAGGGCAAGAACAGGACGCGAGATTGTCGGACGGCGGGTTGGATAGACGTTAGAAATGGGCACAATTTGTAGAGACCGATGATGCATCTGCCTTCAGCTCGATGGGTTCGGTTTGAGGTTTCGATTCTGAAAATTCGTAATAACATGCCAGAGGAATTAGAAACACTTCTATAGGGTTAAAATTCTAGGGGAGTTATCTCTGGGAGATAGCCTTTTTCACCAATATCTGCCAAGACACATCTCGTTTCATACAGTACTAGAAGAATCCTCTAGCTCTTTCAAAAATATGTCTGCTGGTTAAGCTGATAAAGGCAGAAAATCATCTAGAATCATATTCAAGCAGATGTCAACGACAGCTGGGCACACAGCCGCCAGAAGGTTGACTGGTTAGTGATCGAGATCACAAACGGAACATGCTTCTGATAACATGAAAAGGCACTCACTCAAACCAGCAAGCAGCACGAAAAACCTCAGTACAGAAACGCCTCTTGTAAAAGTTAAATCTATTATCAGCATACAACGACTGAGCAGGGTATCAGAAACGTCTTGCAAAACTCCGCGCTTACAAATGCTAAGAAAACAAATCCAACCAATTACAAATCTAGCAGGCTATGACAAGGCAAAAAAATGCTCAATAGAACTTCAAACGCACAATGGAAAACAACATATTCTGGAGCACATGCACCATCACAACTACGCCCGTAGGGAGCAGTTCGGGCCACATCTCCAAATCTTGCTTTGCTTCGCCAGTCACGTCCACCCTCCATCCATACCAAAAGATTCGGCGCACGATCCATGCAGCCACTATCTCGCAGGCCCAAGTGACGATGGAGGCGTAGAAAGTTAAGCCAAAGTCATAGGCCTCTCCGCCACCAATGGGGGCGTCTCCGATGTCTCCGGACGGTGTCTGGTCGAATGTGAAATACGGATATACGTCTTTGTTGCTCCCGTAGTGTAATACGAGGATGGATCCAAGAAAGGCGAGCATGGAAATGTTTTCGGCAGCTGAGCGGAGGAAAGTGTTGCGTGCGCAGAACTTTTGGTAGGCGTCAAGTGATTGCCCGTTCACTGAGAGGACGGTGAGGATATAGTGAAAAGGCTTGGAGATGGTGAGGGGTGCGAGGATGATGAGGAGACTTGATGAGATTACTTGCAGCAGAATAAACTGCTGAGGGGAGCGCAGGCGGGCATACAATGCACGAACGTAGGTCTGGTATGTTAGCAGGAAGTAGCTTTAGGCCTGTTAGCTCAGTGCATCAAACTTGGGGAGGTAACTTACAGTTTAAAGATCCAGCCCAAGGGGTAGCTTCCCACCCTCTCGCCTTCCCCCCCTCCTAATATCCAGCCTGTCAAAGCATCGAGTATGTGGACAGTCACTACCCATGTGTAAACATAAAAAATGGTCTGAAAGGTGTTATGCGGGAGCGTTCTCAAATATATCTCTGCATAAGCCTCTCCAAGAACATAAGCCATCATGGCAATATAAAGCGCCGCACAAAACCATATAAACCTCTTGAAACTAGCGGGTAGCCATTGTTTTCGCAGAGCAAGATTTCTATCCTGTTGACGATTACTATCTGAAGCTAAAGCAGCCTCAAGAGGCGTGTTTGGATCAAATATGGATTGCTGAGCTTTTGGCCTTCTGGAGCGCTCCCTTCCAGAAAAGGTATCCGTATCGCCAGCCCACCAGGAGGAGGTAAAGATCCGCTGAGTATCTGACAGCGAGTTCCGAAGTCCCAGATGCCGCTCGTGGGTCAACAGAATACCGCACGCTAGTATCAGCGGCATCGCCATCGTGAAGAACGTCCAGCATATCCATGCCGTATTGTGTACTGTGAACTGGCGGAGATGAGGGAAGTAGTATATTGGTATGGGGGTAGCTATCGAAATCGCTGCAATGACGGATACTGTGAACGGAAACCCTAGGCTTTCCGGCCACCTGCATGGGTCAGAACTTATCCACACATGTGGCATTGGCGCATGTTACTTACCAGTTGAGACTGTAGATATTGAAGACTTTCGTAATCCATATCAAAGCCGTTACATTGTAGAATCCATAGTAAACAAACAGGAAAAACCAGAAGTTGATCTCAACCCGAGCCTCTCCATGACCTGGTGTCTTGTTTACCAGGGATCTGAAGATATCTGCGTCGTCGTCGTCGTCGTTGGGTAACGTGTAAGTTGGAAATGGTAACGCACACCATGCGACAGCCTGCAAAGTGTTAGCAATATGCTCCCTCTCTCCTGTCTAACCTGCAGCCCAGGTCCATGCAAGACTCGCCAGAAAAGCCGGTAACACAACAAGCACCGCCCATCGAGTCCACCACTTATCCACCACCTTCGCTACGACGGCATGCTTGGGTTCCAGCCACAGATCCCTCTGCAGCCTGCCCCATCTCCTCAAAACTCCCATCTGCTCTCCATCCACAAGATCCCCCTCATCGTTGTCATTGTCACCGGCATTCCCGAAAACTAAGTTATTGTACCGAGCCCCAAAGCCCCTACCGGCAAAGCTCCCTAGCAGGCTATTACTGAGGCTTCTTCTTGGTTGTCGCTGTGCATCGGGGACCGCCCGGAATCGTCCGAGTAATGGGGAGCTTTCGGACGTGGGAGCGCGGGATTCGGTGCCCTGTTGGAAAGCAAAGAAGGACGGCATCCCACCCCCTTAACCTGCGAGCCCTCAATAGATGTGTATATGGGGCTTGAGCATTGCTGCTATCGAATCCGAGAACATTCTGAACCTCGCTACTCCGAGGTCAATGTTGATTGATATCGGGATAAATCCGGCAACCTTATTTTCCGCACGTGGAAATTGGCGAGCAAGCTCCCATCTTCTGTTGGTCTTCTCCTGGGCCTGCACAAGGCTTTTCTGGAACTGCATCCTATAATGATATGGGCGTATCCTATCGTCCGGGCTGAGAACCGCATACCAAGAGTAGCGATTTCTACTTTGCTCTTCTGTCATCTATAGATCACGATTGTTCAAGCTTGCTCGAAGTACTAGCACGTGTCGCATGGGAAACAAGCAGGCCACAGGGTCGCGGGCTGCCGCTCGTGATGCCCAGTGCCTGTCAAAGCTATACTTCCTGGTAACATAGTAATTTCAGCTGTCATCTGCAGCATTTGACCCAAGGCCTCGTCTAGACCCCCGAAGTTTAGTGCTCGGGGTTTTTCTTCTTCTGGTATTCTGTTTTCTTTTTTGCGCTACCAGCTATGCGGCCTCCTCTCGAAGTGGTCTTCATCCGTCTGACCACAGCGCAATTCTGCTACCCCATAGAAATTTTCAAGTGAGACTCTTCCAATTGGTTTTTTTGTCAGACGGTATGCCAAACATGCGTTCTGTATCTGTTGTTCTCGATCAAAATTTGAGAGGCTGTTCGAGGTGTTCGATACCTACCAGCCTGGCTTGGGTTTCTTGAACTTTTTTAAACAATCACGTTGTGGTCCGTAACGCCGTACTGGCCCACTACAGGACTGTTCCAATCATTGATGCTGTTGGATATGGCAAGATATACTTCTCGTCTGGGTCTCATAGCCACCATACATCTTACATCTCAGAATTGCCCAGGCCATAATGGGATGAGTCTTGTGCTGCCTCTACTCAGCGAGGCCTTCGTCGCCACTCCACTACAAATACCAGAGCACCGGGCCTCACAACTTATGCACTCGGCCCAAGGTAATCATAGACCAATCTAGCCATCTCAGTCTTCCCGTCCTTCCTCACCAAAATACGTCTCGTGTACCTCCTCGCCTCCTTTTCCTTACCCTCCCCGATTCCCGTCTCGAAGCCCCACGAATGATCCGCTTGGGCCCCCGACTTCTTCGCATGGACCTGAAGCCTGATAACTTCATCACCGGCGCCAGCACCCGTATCTGTTCCCTTTGACCGGAACATCGACTCCGTTGGCTCCTTCGGCTCCGCATCTTTGCCACCCATGCCCTTCAAGAAATTCAACTCAGCCGTCGCCGCCCCCTTAGAAGCAGCATCGAATTCGAGGGACAGATCACCCAACAAAGACCACCAGAAACGTCCGGTGATGGGCCCTAGAGGTCCCTCGCTGTCTTCGAACGAGGAGCCATCGATAGAACGCTCCTCTGTCCTCTCTTTGCCCAGCGACAACCCGGCCGCCGAGATGAGTGTAGCGATCTTGATCTTTGATGGGCCGCCGGTAGAATCGCCAGGAAGGGAGGTAAATGTGAGGTTGACATTGGATTTTGCCGCTGCCATGCGGATGAGATACGGGAAGCCTTGCTGCGGTGTTAGGTGAGCTATCTGCCGGCCAAAAAGATCAAGCCGAGGGACGAACCAAGGACATCACTTTGTCTGCGGGGTCAGATAACGACTTATTCTGTATCAGGGTCAGCATCGGTACTCGAGCTCAGCACCTTGGTACGAGTGGTAAAGACGATAACGATGGAATTCGCGAGTGAACCTACGAGAGCGAACTTGCCGTTCAAAGTACGGAGCGTCATATCTGTTGGAACCGCCATGCTGAGTAGAGTATGATAGGATCTGGAATTTTATATCTCAAGGTGCACAGCAGATTACGGGATCAATGAGGTGCGGAGTTATAGAGATATATACGACAGTAGGTTGGTGGAGAGCGCTAAGCACATAGCTCAGCCACCACCACCTTCTCTGAGACTGTGGAATGTCCCGCTTTGATTTCTTTTGGTCAAATGTTGGCATGTTTTAAACCTGCAATTCAGAAAGCTGAAAGTTTGACAAAGCTGTGTACAAATTATGCGGCAGTACCTGTGCTTGATTACTCAAATTAGCTCTATAAAATATCAGCTTATCTCAAGGCTATCAAGCTATCGTCCTTGCTCACTGAGATCATCATGTAAAGCAAATTACCCCCAGCCTTCTTCCTGACTAGGCCTGGTAAGATTATATAGATGTTTTACATGTTGTCTTGCACAAACCTCTATTCAATAGCTAAACTGCTATGCTTTACAGTCTTCTTCTGAATCTCTATACCACAGCCCGAGGATCGGTAGTTTGGGATTCTGGAGTACAGATCGATGAAATCAATCGAGAGGTGAGCCCCCAAACTGATCCCCGACCATCTAGGTCTGAGACAGCCCCACCCACATCTCTTCATGGCTTCGGCGACCCACAAGTCGAGCCAATGTCTATACAGTAGAGCTCGGGATGCAGTATTTGGCAGTCGATAAGAGGCCTCTGTACTCTTTCTCTTACGACACTGTATTGTGTGGAGGGAGGGAGATATATACTTCGTCGCGGGCCGCACCAGCACCCCCAGAAGCTCATCCAACTCTGCAAACGCACCTGGGTTCAACCCCCTCTGACCATAGCGCCGGCGTGGTGTTCCTGTAACCGGCGACGAAGGGAGTACTTGACGTCATGTTGCGAGAGCTCGGCTCCCGAGCGGAGCAACGAAGTCCTTCCCGAATGTAAACAAGCGTTGCCGATGGCGCGCCTCAGGGGCAGGACGGCTCTGCATGACTAAGCGGAAAACTAGAGTTTTCCCATGATCTCGCGCTCATCGACAGTAGGTACTCATCCTGTGCACTACAACATAAGAAGAACGGGCTGTCTGGCCCGGGCTGCGACCAGGCACCGGATCTCGACACTTTGCCCATGGCAAAGTTGGCCGACAGTCGTGGGCGGGAGTTTATGTTTTGGCGACACCCTCCGACGTTTTGTCGTCGGCGTCCGGTGTATCCCATATTTTATTTATTTTTTTCCTTTTGACACGAGCCTCGGCACACTTTCCTCGCCCATCACCGTTGCGCGACAGGGTCAAACAACCACGGAATCGATGAACATGGCATGGAGGCTCGAGGCGCACCGTATTCCGCTCCGCATGCCGATCAGAGATACCCGTGCCCCGGTTTGGCGGCGTCTGGCAACCTGCCTGGGGGATATCGAGGGTTATGTAAAAGATATTACCTCCTGTACCTACCGATGGGGATATTTAAAGAACGAACACCCCAGGAGCCGGAGAGAGAAGTTGGAAAAAGAAGCGGCCACACATCCTTTCGCGTACGTAACGTATATCGGTTTACGGAGCATTGACCGGTCCAATATTCAAGCCCTGGAGTTGTAAATCGTTGGTGGACAGGTCAGTCCGAAAGGTAGACTCGCTTATTCAAGTCGCAGATGCGCCTGAAGATAGGGGGAGAAGTTGGGCACAGCTTCGCGTCGGCCGCGATCGTATATTTCAGTGTAGATCAGTTCTGCGCCGCATGAACCCTTTTTTTGTATTTTATTTATCTTATTTATTTATTTTTGAGTGGTAGATTCCCACGCTCTGGCCCTGCACGGCGTGACTCAGCTGCAGCAGCCGATCGGAGAATCACCGTCGAAGCTTTCTGCTCTGACGGTCCCGCCTCCCAATGGAGGCGTTGTTGGCTTCGGGGGTAGGCTATAAGGTGATCGGCATTGGGAAAACAGCGCGACTCTTTTGATTGTGGCAAAGAGTAGCGAACATTTAGCATTCGAGACCAGTTCCGTCAGTGTTGAAGGCAGCGTACAGGAGCGAAATGAGAAAGAGAAAGAAAAACTCCGGCATAACATGGCTAGCTGGGTGGAGAGGTTCAGAGGGTACCGTAGGATGAGCAGTTTAAGGTTAGAGTGTCACAATCAGGGTTATTCCGGAGGGGAGACCCGGAGGATCGAGGAACAGGAGAAGTCTCTTCTTTTAGAGATATGGTTTTGTTCAGGCCTGATGCAAATAGGTCGAGGATGCTTCACAGTTGAGTGGGAAGAAATGCGTCGCTGGTTTCCGGCCTTTTCTTTGCCTTCCTGCTACTTACTATAAGAGCTCCAGTGGGTACTCCCGCATCCCACCTTTCAGACATCTTGATACACATGGGTTCGGAAGATCCAGAACTTGGCCGGCAGTGCAATATATACAAGGATAGCCAGAGGCTGGGTACCTCGCGGAGTCTCGACTCGTGAATATCCGTGCTGTAGTCATTGCCGGTCCACCTCTTCCACCTCTTTTGGGGGGGAGAGGAGGGTGATAGGAGGCGAAAGCGGCAAAGGAGAATAGGCTCGATCTGAGAAGCCAGCACAGGCATGGATCCAAGATAGCCAGAAGTGCAAAATCTGTACATCATCTCTGCAGCCCCATCCCGGCCCTTGATGACGGGTGTACGGCTGTTTTCTTTTGCCCCTTGATTTTCAATACTCAACCTACCTCTTTTCCCCCTTGTAAGTCGACTATGCCATCAGAAGAACTTTGAGAGATCAGAGCGCCCTGCTGGGTTAAGGTATCTTGAAGAAGTCTTATTGTGCTATTCTTGATTTAGTTAGTATTCAAAGTTGCCAGAAACACAAGGTGTTGAGAATCGAACTGCCCGGCCCCCTCCCCCCCCTCCCCCCCCCCCTTTATTGGAACGGTCTCGACCCGACGGATACGACCCCTCCTTGCTTATCGATAACAGCGTTCGTTCATAGTGGGGTGAAGCTCATGCAGCGATGTCGTGCCTTCGGGTACAGCGAGGAGGAGCTCTTGCTTGAAGACACTGCTGGGATGCCAGGAAGGACGTTTCGCGGAATGGTTGACGACTACACTGAGCATCCTGCGGCTGTTCCAGACCTTCTCGAGTTGACCACACATAGGTTGGTTTCTCTCGGTTCAGTCCACGGCCTGGGACGAACGGACAGGTGCTTGATATCAAACATGCGGTGAGCTAGTTCCCCCTCCCCCCCACCCCCAGCTTTTCGCGCGGCAAGCCAAACCTTCCACCACATGAGACTGTCAAAAGCAAAAGTAAGAAGTAAGGAGGCGTGATTGGAAAGGTAATGCTACCAAGTAGATTGTGCTATCTGCCCCGTCAGGTAGGCTGGGTTGTTGTTTGGACAGAATGGAGAGGGAGAGCTATGGGAAGGGCCATGGGAAGGGGCTATGGCTGCCAGGTCCGGAGTCCGAGGGAGTCGTGTGGGCTTTCGGTATGATAGGTATAGGACAAGGTGATTGTCATCTTGGTGGCTTGGATTATGATGCTGTACAGTAAGTACTATGGAAAGAAAGACGTGTCTGGGCTTGGTAAAGGGGGGGGGGAGGGGGGGTGACGAGGTTTGAATGGGAGGGATGAGTCACGAAGTGGGATGAGATGAGTTCAAGCTGGAGAATGAATAAGTCGTACACATGTTGCAAGCCAGGATGTTGCTGATGGATAAAGTAAGTTTGAGGGACAGAGTAATGTGGCCAGGCTTGTTCATTGTTATTGACTTGACGTGGTGGCTAGGAAGCAGCACATGGAAGTCGGAATCGGGAGTCAACAGACATCTGTTGTTGAGGTCAGGAAAAGACAAGGGATCTATCTTTCTCGTCTCCGAAACAGGTTCCTTAGTCAGAATGAGACCGACTCTGCAGGAATGAATCTATTCCGAACCTCCCAAGCAGCCTTGTACATGTGCTGAACAGAGCAAAAAGACCATGCCAGCTATGGCGATGGGGATGAAATCAAACTGATACCGCTGCTGCCTTTGCACCTCTTCGGCTCTCAGCTTGTCCTCTTGTGGTATCTGCATCCGTCTCTCCTAGAGAAGAGAGCCTGATGCCTGGTGCCTGATGCCGGATGCCTGATGCCTGATTTGCTCGTACGGATCTTCTTCCCTGTTCATCCACATCGCAAATGTCAAGCCAATGGCGAGCCCCTTATCAGGCCCCTCCTCGCTAATCCAGCCCGGAAGCAACCCCACCAAGCCGTCGCCGTCGCCGCGTTCCCCGTCCTAGGAAATATCGGATTACCTACTTACTTCACCTCACTTCACCTCGCGCCCTCTTCCTCTCTTCTCCTTCTTCTTCTTCTCCTTCTCTCTTCACTATGACCGCGCAACAACCATCTGTTGCTCCCCAAAGCACCGCTGTCACTGCGAACAATGCCCAGAGACTTGAGTCCCAGCCCTCCTCCGCTACCTCCAGTGCCTCCGAACGTAAGCAGCGTGGAAGAAATTTTCTTTTTCTTTGAAAAAAAAAAAAAAAAAAAAAAACAAACAATTGGACATTCTCCCACGAGGACGTTTCATAAAATCTGTCCCCGTCCGGAATTCGCGGAGAACAACAATCAGTTGAAAATTCCTCCTGTTTATTCTTGAATCGATCGGCTTGGAGTAGGAGTGCTAACGCTGTATTGATCCAGTCGCCCGCACGAAGAAAGAACTGCACGCCGCTCTGCGACACTTCCCTGACTTTCCTCAGAAGGGCATAGATTTCGTCGACATCCTTCCTCTCTTTGCCAACCACACAAGCCATACCTCTCTGATCCGTGCTCTCGAGCTTCAAGTCCTGCAGTCAAATAATGGAGTGAAGCCTGATGTTGTCGTAGGGCTTGACGCAAGAGGCTTCCTTTTCGGCCCGAGTTTGGCATTGCGGCTAGGCGCAGGCTTTGCGCCGGTGCGCAAGGCGGGAAAGCTTCCTGGCCCATGCGAGAAGGTGGCGTTCGAGAAGGAGTACGGTCAAGATTTCTTTGAGATCCAGAAGGATGCAGTAAAGAAGGGGCAGAGCGTGTTGGTGGTCGACGATATTATCGCAACGGGTAAGCTCACAGCACACAAGATAGCGACGGGGACCTGGCTAATGTTGGATGGTAGGAGGCTCCGCAGGAGCGGCCGGCAAGCTTGTTCAACAACTTGGCGGCATTTTGGTTGGATTTCTCTTCATTCTCGAACTCGACTTCTTAAAGGGCCGTGACAGGCTGACGGCCCCGGTCACGACCCTCCTCTCGGACGATACAAAATGATTCTCTCTCCGGGGTAATTCTTTGCAGATGGTCCTATGGGCGTTTGGATGTGGCGGGTATTTGACATAGACAGCATTCCTTTGGATCATAGAGCGCTTAACATTATCGAACAAGCTATATTTCTAATCATTTAGGGTAGGGGCAGGTTACAAGTTGCAGTTATTGAGTAACTAGGATAGGCACCAGAAAAGTTTTTGTATCTAATTAATTTTACCCTTGTATTGGATAAGATCCGGCGGTGCTATTCATCAGACAAGACACCTCAAAACTATAGCTTTGACACTTGACTAACATTGCCTAATCGTAAGCTGCACAAGATAACGCCAGAGACGAATTTCCTCCCCAATGTCACGAAAAGGGGTTTAATTCAGGAGGAATTTTACTGTGAGGGGCTAACATGCGAGAAAATCAACGTGATATAAAGCTCCTCCTCAAAGACAGAGAAAACAGCGCAACTGAGATGCAAAGTCAACACTCATTACAGCACGCTAGCTATTCCTACGTACCATCCAAGATGTCCCAAAGCATGACATTTTCGCGCCGGACACCCTCGCTCCCCTCGAGACTGGAGACTCGATCAAAGATGTGCACGTATATACATAATATCTCCGAGAAACGCCCTAACTGAGCTTTTCTCCCTCGCCTGATGCCAACCACCTTGCTGTTGTCGCAGGCGATCATACCCGTGCGAAGAGACGATCTGACGGCGAGCTCAGCAGGCCCTGGGGGCGCGAGTATCGACATGGGAGGACTCGGAGAACTCGTTGGGCCACGTGACTGGTCAAGGTATGTACTTGCCTGGTTGCCAGTGTGCAAGAGGCTAAGATGCTCAATAGGTGTTTGTTAGGATGGTCCGAAGGTCCTTGGCGCTGGTGCAGACAATCCAGCTCGACTCCTCGATCTAGCGAGCGGCCTCCCTGCGTGCCAAAACACGGCCCCTACGACGCACCTATCTGCGGCGGAAAGGTCTTTCGCAGAGCCGGTCACGCAGAAACTCCGAGCTGGCTGTGACCGGCTCGTAGGACCGAAACAACTAAGGACTAGGGCCCCAGAACACCTTTTCCAGTCGGGAAGATCAGATCATCTCTCCCGAGTGGGACTACGCGATGCACGTCAACGAGGATCTTACGGCCGTTGGCACTATGGATGGGAGCTTGGATCTCGTCGTCTTGGATGACAAGGATAGGACCTGGCAAATGAGGACTGCACCGGTGAAGCATCAGACCATGGCTGTGAGCTGTTTTGCGGGTGGTGGTGCGTTTGCGCTGGGGATGATTGGGGACAATTGGGGACAAAGTCTAGTTCAAGTGAATTTGCAGACGAAAGGTCAGTTATGCTCCTTAATCTCCGTCGAGTCTTTACGTGCACAACTGTAAGGTGCTCGATCGGCGTTCAGGGACTCAGGAAAACCTACGGCTTTATATATCACCACGATCCCGCGCCTAACAACAGCACAACAACAACTAACGTCGAGACCGTTATTGCGCTCTCCTCGCACCCCAAAATGCATCGCCGTCGTTGTGGGCTGGCGCCGGTGATAGTTTCCAGTTTGGGGAGACGAAGCCCTAGCCTAGGCTCAAGTAGTACTCGACGGCCAGAGCTCCGATAACGACATGCAGGTTGAACGACAATGGGACCTTGTTTGCCTATGCGACGGGTTGTAACCGGACCATGTGACATACGGTCTATAGCTCGGAAATGGAGAATGAGGTTGTGGTGCATCGGATGGTAGAAGCCGAGGTTACGACGTCGGTTCGACGGACCTCCTGGGATGCTAATGTTGTTCTGATGCTGTTACACTTGTGTCCAGCAGTAAACCTTGACCCAGAGATATGTGTACTCTGTGATTGCTCCTTGCTCGCCCTCTGCAGATATCTCGCCCATACCCTCAGCACCCTCAACAAGGTATAGTCTTGAATTCAACAAATGTAAAATGCCTTTCAAAATTCCAGTGATTCGCGTAGCAATACATACGTAAAAATCCTTAGTCGCCTTCTAGCCAGTCACTTTACTGCGATTGATAACTGTCATGAACCCCTCCCCAAAATTCCGAAGGGACATGTGTAAGGCCTAGGCGAGATGCAGGGCAGGGCAGCGCAGTCAACCAACACTGAACTCATCAATCAGGTGATGGCTCCAGGTCTTTCAAGATGGAGCCGAGGAGGAAAGAAGCCTGTAGCTCTGGCCTCTCCCGAGGGATACGATTAAGGGTGCGTGGCAAGCTTAGCAATGAAAGATGTTCTTGTTTTACAGTTTTGAGGTTCTTTGGATTGAAAAAAGGGCGAGACTAGGGCGTGCTTACATTGTAAATTGATCGACGGGCACAAGGAGGAAGTAGCATCAGAAAAGGCTTCGATTTAGCGTCAGCAGAGAATCAATAACTGCTTGAATAGTTGGGACTCAACACCAAACCCCGAACTCTAAATTGAACCTGTATGAGAATCTGCTGATCTGCGTGAGGGATGAGAATTCTGTGCGTACGTTTTGTTTACTATTGGTCTTCTTAAGCGAGAAGCCTTCAGCAGCCGGCTGCAGAGTGGCTATCTTGCAGCTGTCTCGGCAGGTCTGTAGCGCCTGTAGCCACAGTTCTCTTCATGTTTGTGATAAAACATGAAAAAAAACTGGGTGAGCCAGTAGTTAGTGGCCCACTATATATCTCGAGGCCATTTGCAGGGACGAAAGAGCCATCCAACAGCCCTAATTCCTTGAAGTTCCGCGAAAAGAGTCCATGTCCCGCCGCAGCCTTGTCGGCGAGGCTGGACCGACCGGCTGGTGGCTGTAGCTCTCCGCAAGCCAACCGTCTCCGGAAGCAGAGAGGACCAGCACCATGCCATCCAGACACCCGCAACATGGCCTCCGAATCATCGAGACCTTTGCTTCTACCTCAAAACCGAAAACTACGCCACCTCCAAGGTATCTACGTCCGGAATCTGACGCTCTCGAGGCCGCGCGGGCAGACAATTGACGATGCGACGCTCAACAAATCTCCGCAGAAGCTCGAGGCTTTGCGCGAGCCGCAAGTACACCATGCGCGCTCGTCAGGAGCCTTGCGACCTGCGCAGACCCGAAGTAGGAGCTCGAACTGGGCTGGTGCCTCGCCCACCTTGCGGCAGAAAAAGCTGGAGGATGTGATGGATAGTCGGATGGCCGACACCTTCTTCACGTTACACTGCAAAGGACAAGAGGATCCGATTTACATCAGCGAGGTGGTGGAGAAGGCTATGAACCCTACCTTTAGATTCTTTGATCTGTCGTGCTTTGGGCCGGCCACGACGAGACTGGATACCGTCACGGTGAAAGTCTGGGTGAAGAGGAAGGATTTCAAGCCGCTGATTGAGGAGGAGATCAACCTGCAGTCGCTGCAGTTCGTGGGCACGTTGAAGAATCACTCCTTCCCACCCAATTGCATCCTGTTTCACCTGGTCGACGGGATCTACACAGTCGACCTCGCGTCGAAGCCTCCGAGACCAAAGCACGCCCCGTCCCTCCCTACCTCCTCCTACAATGCGCTCATGCGCCTGTCCAACCTCGACGATACGATACAAGACGCGCTTGCGACTCGGGAGGAACTGGCATCTCAGATCAACGCAATCTTACGATCAGAACCCAAGGACGAGGCTCCGCAAGCGCAGGAGGAGCTGGCTCTGGCGACCCGTTACGTCGCAGCCGAGAAGAAGCTGCTCAAGAGCTCCGTACGGCGGAGAGCGGACCTCCAGGCTTCGATATCTGCGCGTAGCAATGCTATCAAGGTCGGGAAGGAGAGACAGGCTGAAGTCCTCGAGGATATCAACCATGCCCAGGACACGCTGTCGAAGTGCCGAGCTCTCCTCTCCACGGCCACGGTTGATATCACCGGCCAGAGGAGGCGGATCTGTGAGGAACTCATGGACATTTTCCCTATAGAACCGACGACACACCCGCTCCTGTTCACCATCTGCGGGCTGCCGCTCCCCAACTCGTCGTTCGAAGACGCCGACGAGGATATCGTCTCGGCAGCTCTGGGGTACGTCGCACGTCTAGTCGACATGCTCCAATACTACCTCTCGATCCCACTTCCCTACCCCATCTCTGCCTATGGCTCCCGCTCCATCATCCACGACTTCATATCCATCCTCTCCGACAATCAGCGCACCTTCCCCCTCTACCCCAGAGGCACCGTGCGTTTCCGTTTCGACTACGGTGTTTTCCTCCTCAACAAGAACATCGAAGCCCTCGCGGAGAGCCACGGACTCAAAGTCATGGATATCCGACAAACCCTGCCGAACCTGAAATACCTCCTCTGCGTGTGTAGCGCCGGCAGCAGCGACCTGCCGGCCCGGAAAGCAGGTGGCGTCAGAGGCTTGTTGACGGCCCGGGGAACGGACATGTTCAGTCGCAAGGGCAGTGCGGATAGTGGCCGGGGAGGAGGACAGGGAGAGCCCATCCGAGGGGCGCTGGAGAATAGGGCTACAGACGCCAAGGGACCGCCCTCGATGATGGCCGGGAACGAAGCGGCGCTCCCGCTCGTGGGAGATCAGGTCCAGGGTCTGCGGGCGCGTGGCTAGTCGAAGGTCAGGAGACGATGTGTACATAGTGTCAATACCGCAGAGGATATTATGCTGTCTGGTCCGAGCGATGGGCATCGACGTCTGTCTAGGTTGTTCGCTACCGCGCATCCCGATCCGCAGTCCTGTCCAAGCAAGCAAGCAAGCAAGTATCCTCTCCTGCGGACACTGCCCGTATCATTCCTGCGACCAGACAAAGGATCCCGTCCGTTCCATTCCCGTCCTATCCCTGTCCCATGGTTCCCTTGCGAGGTCATGTGTATGTGCGTATGGATAGATGTGTGCATGCCTACATCCCTACATCCCTACATATACATGTTAACATATGCATGTATACATATATATATATATATATATTTAGATAGATAGATACATACATACATACCCCAGCACACATCGCTTTCAGGCATGATCAATCACCTCCACAGCACCTGGGCAGTTGCTTTGCAGGTGGGATCTCGGGTACCTCCCTTCTAGTAAACAAGCAACACTCGCCCGCCTCAGACAGCCTCTCCCTATACCACGTGTCGTCCGCGCCGAGGGGATTTGGGGGTCATTCGGCTCCAAACCGAAGAGACTCCGAAGATACCTCACCAGAGACACCTTCGGCAGTCCTACCTAGCCGGCCACCTCGAGCGAAAACCCTCCATCAGACCGGGGAGCCAGCACGTGCAGACCGCTCTGAGACTGGCCCGACGCACGAGCGAGTGTGTGGAGAGATAGATCTTTTTTCTGTTGCACATCGTCAGAGTGACACAAGCTTCATCCACGAAGCTGGGGGGGGGGGGGGAGCGGTCAAGGAGGAGGAGGAGGAGGAGGAGGAGGGGGAGAGGTTAGCCGGTGCAGATTTCCGAGTGATGGCACTTGAGCTGCGTACTGATGATCTTTTTCTGCATCATGGAGATATACCCAAATATACACACAGTCACACACACATTACTTATATGTACATCTATCGATCCACAAAGACACAAACACATCTTCGGACAGCCTGCCCCAGTTCGCTGCTCTCGAAGCCTCAACTGAAGCGAAAGACACGACACCGTCGCATCTCCTCACCGCTCACCAGGAAACGGTCAGAGCGCCTGCAGCGACACGCCACATAGATCCGTGTGATCGATCTCCTCACACTCTCACACACCCGCCTCCTTTCCCTGCGCGGTATTATAGTCTCTACCTCAGGAAAAAGGAGAGGAAGACAAAAAAAAGAAAAAAAGAAAAAGAAAAACAAAAAGAAACCAATCAGTCCCGCGCCCAGACTGCCCCGGGCCGAGCGGAGGCTTCGTCATGGAAGTCGGGTCTGGGGGGAAAGAGGATGGATGGATGGATGGATGGCACTGCTCACGGCAGGCTGGTCGGATGGGTGGGAATCGTGGGACGGGGGTCTGTCTGCACGCGAGGGGCCCCTGGGGTAGATATGTACTCTGCAGACACCGGGTGGGGAGGGAGTAACAAACACGCTGGGGTTGCGTGGCGCGCACGCCGCTCACTCGGACTTGGGAGACTGGAGGGTGGTGCTGCGGGGTGATTTGCGAGGGAGTACGCCATGGGGAGAAGAGTAGTAGATGGATCTCGAAAAAGGGGCTTCCTCGCTTCACAGCTGAGCGGGGACCGAGCGTCGTGTGTTGTTTTTGGTTTCGTGCACGACACTACCACAGCTAAGAGGCCTTTCCCGACGGTGGGTGAGAGAGAGAGAGAGAGAGAGAGAGAGAGAGAGGAAAGCCAGAGACGGTTGGGGAGGGTTACAAAGACAAAAAAATGCGTCTTGCATCCGGCCAAGTCGAGGCGGGCGACCTTGGAACAAGGCGTTTGTCTCGCAGGCTACCGACTCGCCTTGAGCCAGTGGTGTGAGTTTGGCAGGATATCCGGGGTGAGGATCGATTTCAGGGCTGAACTTCTTCTCTTTCTTGCGAGAGAAGATTGGAAACTGCAGACTGCAGACTGGGGCGAGGACGAGGACGAGGACGAGGATGAGGGCGAGGAGATATTGCGCTACTCTCCAGCATCGGAGAGATTTTTCACAAGGACGCCGGGGAAAGTATTCATCAGGTGCGGGTGTCCGGGATCGAGATACAAACTGGAGAGGGACGAGCAAAGTAGTAGTCAGGGTCAATAATTTCGAGCAGTAAAAGAATGATGAGTCCGGCAGGACGAATGGTCTAGAATCAAGCACACTACGGAATGCCAAGAGACGCCAACCACCAGCAGATCCATCGTGAATGCAACCTGGAAAATACCTCCGACAACCATACCCTCGTCAGAACGAAAACCCGTACTGTTTGACCACCCCCGTCATCCCAGTAAAATACCCTCTAAGCTCTGGGGTATGGCCATCTCCACCCAGTGACGTAAGCCGGGTCGATTCCATTCTCGTACGCCGTCGTCTTGGCCGCAATCTGGAGGTTCATCAGCTTCTCGCGAACGGCCGCGCCCTTGTTGTGCAGACTCGGGATCCGGTCGATGGCGTCCATGGCGAGGCTGTACCGATCAGTCTGGTTTCGGATGGCCAGCTCGAGCGGCGTGTCGATGTTACCCTTCTCCTTGTAGCCGCGAACGTGGATGTTGAGCTGGCCGGGACGCTTGTAGGTCAGTCGGTGGATGAGCCATGGGTAGGAGTGGAAGTTGAAGATGATCGGTCGGTCGTCCGTGAAGATGGCCTTCCACTCCGCGTCGGAGAGGCCGTGCGAGTGGTCGACTTCCGAGATGAGCTTGAACAGGTCGACGACGTTGACGAAGCGGATCTTGAGCGTGGGCAGGAATTCTCGGAGCAGGGCGGTGGCGGCCAAGGCTTCGAGCGTGGGCACGTCTCCGCAGGATGCCATGACGACGTCGGGATCTTCGCCTTGGTCGTTGGATGCCCAGTCCCAGATTCCAAGGCCCTTGGTACAATGCTCGACGGCCTCGTCCATGTTGAGGAACTGGAGGTGGTCTTGCTTGTCGGCAACGATGACATTGACGTAGTTGGTGCTGCGCAGACAATGGTCGGTGACGGACAGGAGCGTGTTGCCATCGGGAGGAAGGTAGATACGCACGACTTCGGGGCTCTTGTTGGCAACGACATCGAGGAAGCCGGGGTCTTGATGGGTGAAGCCGTTGTGGTCCTGTCTCCATACGGTGGCGGTGAGGAGGATGTTGAGAGAAGCCACCTTGACCCGCCACTCGACTTCGATACACTTCTCGATCCACTTGCAGTGCTGGTTGACCATAGAGTCGATGATGTGGATAAAGGGCTCGTAGCTGTTGAGGAGACCGTGGCGGCCAGAGAGGATGTAGCCTTCCAGCCAGCCTTCGACGGTGTGCTCGCTGAGCATCTCCATAACGCGGCCTTCCATGGCCAAATTCCCCCCATCCAGGTCTTCCTCAAAGTACTCTCCCATCCAGACCTTCTTGCCCGCCTTGTAGATCTCACCAAGCTTGTTGGACTCTGTCTCATCGGGCCCGAAGACGCGGAAATTAGTCATGTTCTGGGCCACCACGTCGCGGAGGAAATTGGACATGTTGGACATGCTGGGGAGCTTTGAAATGCCGGGATTGATGTTCTCAAGGGCGTACTTCTTGAAGTTGGGCATGTCGAGAGGCTTTCGGAGCAGGCCACCATTACCAACCGGGTTGGCACTCATGCGAGCATTTCCAAGTGGTGTCAGCTCTCTCAACTCGCGAATGAGCTTGCCAGAGCCGTCAAATATCTCCTCGGGATGATAGGACTTCATCCAAGTCTCCAGAACCTTCAGGTGAGCGGGGTTGGAGGCGACATCAGGGATTGGGATTTGATGCGAACGCCAGAAGCCTTCGAGCAGCTTGCCGTCGATCTTTCTTGGCGCACTCCAGCCCTTGGGACTGCGGAGGACGACCAGGGGCCAGCGTGGTCGGAATGCCTTTCCAGAGTCGCGAGCTTGCTTCTGATATCCACGGATCTCCAAAACAGCCTTCTCCAGGGTGGCGGCCATTGCCTGATGCATGCTCTCCATATCGCTGCCCTCGACAAAGTATGGAGTCCACCCGTACCCCACGAACAGAGCGGTCAGCTCCTCGTGGCTGATTCGCGCCAAGAGGGTTGGGTTGTTGATCTTGTAGCCATTGAGATGTAGGACTGGGAGGACTGCGCCATCGGTGATCGGGTTGAGAAATTTGGTGCTGTGCCAGCTGGTAGCCAGAGGGCCAGTCTCAGCTTCTCCATCTCCCACCATGGTGACAGTGATGAGATTGGGATTGTCGAAGACTGTGCCGAAGGCGTGGGAAATTGAGTAGCCCAGCTCGCCACCTTCGTGGATACTACCTGGTGTCTCTGGGGTAGCATGCGAGCCAATTCCACCTGGGAAGGAGAACTGCTTGAAGAACTTCCGCATACCCTCTTCGTTCTCCGCCTTGTCGGGGTAGACCTCCGAGTAGACACCCTCCAAGTAGGACTGCGAGATGATACCAGGAGCGCCATGGCCCGGGCCAGAGACAAACAGGCAGTCTAGTTCGTACTTCTTAATCAGGCGGTTCATGTGCATCCAGGTAAAGGATTGACCCGCATCCGAACCCCAATGGCCGAGGAGTCGAGCCTTGAGATGTTTGACATGGAGAGGCTCCTTGAGCAGAGCGTTTTCGCGAAGGTAGAGCATGCCTAAGCACAGGTACATACTGGCACGGAAGTAGGCGTCATACTTGCGGATCTCCTCAGCGGAGAGGGGCTTGCCTGCGACCGTCGAACGAGCAACTCCATATGGAGAGATGCTCTCGATCGTGACATCTCCTGCTGCCGATGCCATGTTGCGGTTATGAGGATTGCGTCTTCCTGTGTTGACGAGGCTGGGAGGGAGAAGGTGATCGATGATAGCCTTTGGGAGTGAGGTAGTTGGAAGAGTTGAACCAATGGGATAACGATCGGTCGATGTATCAAAATGAACTGCTGATGAGTTGGAAGAGGAGGAGAAGGGGAGAGAGGCAGAAGGTGAGAAGAGCTGGGAAGAGGTGAATATAAAGGTAGCGCGTAGAACTTCTTCATCGCTTATGGTAGAGAGCTACGGCAGCACGGTAAGCTGCATGGGGACATGATAGGCCAGTTGAAAGGTGGTCTGATGGCATGCTTTTGCCTTCCTTTGCGTGCCTCTCAAGTAGCATTGCAGTCACTTTTCTGCTCAATGTTTGGGAAAAGAATATGAGCCATGCTCTGTGGGATGATTTATGCTTTACAGCATCTCGCCAACCAGCTTGGAGCTTCGCACTTTGAGTCTATGGTAACGCTGCTGGCAGGTCTTGGAGGAAACGGAGAACCATGCAGAGAGGCTGATTGTTGCTATCAAAATACAGACCAGGATTCATATGCTTGCTGCTTACCGAACTCAAGACCTGGCACAACGGTGGCCATAGGAAGCAGGACCAGGACGGCACAACTCAACCACCAGCGGCAGAGCTGCTACAATGTAAACACAGGCGTTACTGCTGGGATGTATCTGCCATTACTCGGCGCAGAGTCGTATGCGGGCACGCAGAACCGCAACCCAGATGCCACAAGGAGTGCATGGGCTGTTGATAGCGCATCAAAACATCATATGAGATGATACGGACGACGACGAACCAAAAGCCAGGACTAGTCCCAGCCCATGCGCCGTACAAACACCAGGGCCGCAGATCTGGCAGTACAATCGCATCTCACCCAGTATCGTACTGATAATATGAAGAAAGAAAGTCTGGAAGTGTGGTGTTGTTTGGAGGGAGGGTGAGAATCTTGGCGGCTGGAAGTCTCCAACGCTCAGGCTAAATCACGTGGATTACCCCCCTTGCAAAAGCCCATTGTTTTGTTAGGCCCAGCAAAATGGGTCTTGGATCATTCGACTCGGTCAATGAATTGGTAAATGAATTGGTTAGCTGCATGGATCAGAAGGTTTGGTGGTGCAATGTGGTGACAGAGCAGTCTTGGGAAAGATTCCAAGACACCTTGCGATGTGTGTCTGCTGGATCTTGTCACTGGGGAGTAACGGATTCTTGCTCCTTTTTGCTAACGATGCTGTGGATGAAAGACCCTTTTTCTCCTGCTTGTTGCATCTCCTGCAAGCCTCCAGCTCTTGTTAATGTCAATAGGCCAACTACACTTTGGACACAATACATAACCCGACTTACGATACTCCAATATATTCATAAAAATCTCTCACTTCCTTGCTTGTATGCTGTTAAGTCATCTAGTAAACTATAGAACATCCGCCACCCTGTGACCAGATTCATCCCCAAGCCCCAGCGTCTTTGTTGACTTGTTGCACATTTTGATCTCCGAAGTATGGGTATTAATTGGTAGGCCATGCTGGCCTCAGGAAAAACTTTTGCCTAATAACAGGCATAAAATAGAGCTTGAAAAAGCATTGGTTGAATTATGGCAAGTTACTAGTATATTGTAATGCACCCAACAGAGCTCAGCTGTGAGTATCTGGTAGGAAGAAAGAACGCAAGCTTAAAAGAATAATATTCTAACGACCTGAGTCTCCCTGGAGCCAGATAGGGAAAACTCGGTTTATCGCGCAACCCCACCCCATACATTGTCGAGGACTCATGATAGCAGGAGGCTACTGTTAGTCCCTGGACCAAATGCAATTATTTGATTCTCTAGGTAGACAGGGAGATGAACAGAGAGAACAGTGTAAAAGCCGACTTGAGAATCAAAGCCGCAAAAGTGACATCAACAAAACTCAGACCCGACGACTGCAGCACGTGAACCTACGTTCCCGAAGGAAGTAGATTTCTAATCTTCCGCGTTAACCACTCCGCCAAATTTCCTTACAAGCCAGCATCGTAACAAATATCTTTCATAATACTGGTAATACCTTGTGCTACAATGAGGCCTCTCAGCAAAAAGGCTGTCACCTAGCGAGCTCCCAGTGCAAACCCCCTTTTCCATCCTTCGCTTAACCGGGCCCTGACAACAGCAATCCCTCGACGATGCGAAACAACAAGCTCATAAACATCCTCCTATCTCTCTCTATCAGCCTCCAAACCTTCCCACAAAACCCTCCTCCCCGCGAGCTCACGTCGATATCGAGCTCTCTAACACATACACGACTCTTCCATCCCGCTCTCTTCACCAAAATCAAACATCACCTCTCTTCCTCACCTCGCCGCTTCCGCTCCAAACTCACACCAGACCCCGCCACTCCTAACAAAGCTTCCTGATTTCGTCGTGACCACCATCCTCCCCCTCAGCGCTCTGGGAAATAATCGCCGACGCCACAACGCCGAGGGAACTGCCGCTTTCGCCGGGCGCGCCACAACCCTCTTGTTCGAGGCTCGGCTCGGGCTTGCTGGTGGAGGGCTCGAGATAGGATTACATACAGGGGAGAGTTTCGTTTCGCGACTGCGGATCTTCCGTCGTGCGTACTTGGGTCTAGGAGCTACCCAGTCATCGAAAGTGCACGGCCTAATTCACTTCTTTCCCATTCCTCCTCGACGCCTCCACCACTCTGCACTCTCCATCGCTTCCTGACCTTCCCCATGTTATCCTCATCCGCCTTCTTCCTCGACTTTGTAGGGATTCCTCAATATCGCATCCGCTCGCTCATGTAGGATCTTGTCCGCCTTCGTCACATCCTTAGCAACCTTCCACCAGCTCTGCTCCCCATCTCTTCCCTTCCGCACGATCTCCCTCACAGCCGACCCCCACTCCTGCACATCGTCGTACATCCTGAAGACTCCATCCTCTCTTACCCATACCCCGGTCCTGGCCGTTTGTTCAACCATGGATTTCGATTCTCCCTCTTTCATATGTGGCTTCGACAGCTTGCCCCAGAGGCAGAAGAGATCGATAGACCTTTGCCAGCAGGGATCGTTGGCTTTAATCTATTGTCCTTCGTTGACTGCGAGATGAGCATCGAGGGTGTCGTAAGCATGCAGTAGCGAGCATCTCGAGCTGGGTATATGGGCTGTCAAAGCCCCGAGCTCGTCGAGGTAGGTCTTCGTCTTGGACGTGATAGCATCTTGAGGTACTTCATGGGGGTTACCATTGAAGAAGCGGTGGAGCGAAGCCAGCACGCTACTGGAAAGGACAGACGACAAGGCGAGGCGTGTCATTTCCGATGTGTAGTTTCTAGTGAGACCTGACAAGCTGGTGATGGTCGCCAGTTTGCCCCACCACCTCCAGACCTCGAGCCACAGATCTGAGATAGCTCGACGTGTCGTCGTATCCTGGGCTGCCAGTCTGTAGTCGATGAACTGCTGGCACTGGAGGAACAAGTCCCCAAACTCGGCATTGAGGCCATTGGGAGCCTCTAGCCGGTCAGGCTGGTCGTCGTCGAGGGGGGATGTAGGAGGATCGGTGGTCTTGGGCCTAGCTCGGTACTGCGCTTCTTCCAGATACGCCGTCACACGATCGAAGCGATCGCGCGAGGCATCGGGCCCACTGACCAGGGTTGCGGACTCTTTGGTATTGCGATCCTTCCAGTCAAGATACGAATCGACTGCTGCGAGCAGCTGTCTGATTGGATTGCGATCGGGCATCCGTCCTGTGCAGTGGTTACTTACTGTCTCTCTCTCTCTCTCTCTCTCTCTCTCCATCTGACCTTTTGACATTCTACCTGAAGATCGAAGAATGGAACAAAAACGATGGAGTATCACCTCCTGGAGGAAGATATTCTGCCGCCTTGATCTTCTCATCATGCTGCAAAACAAGTCCAGGCGGCTTGCGTTCCGACTTGATCCCCTTCACAGTCCTCTTCTTTGCATCTCCCTCCGCCCTGGGCGCTCTGTAGAGACTATCCGTGCAACTGCCACTTGAACCGCCACTCTTGAAACCCGACACCGCAGTAGCAGCAGCATCTTTTCTCGTCTCCAAAGCCAACGACCTCATCTCGGCCGAGTTCTCCCTCTCGCCGCCTCCCTCACCCCCATCCGCCACGGGCTTCGTATCCTGAATCACCGTCACCCACTCCGGCTCCTGAGCCAGCTGCCTTGCAGCACTCTCATCTCAGGTTCCTCCTGACTGTCTCCGCTCGCCAACCGCAGCTGCCTCTTCGTCTTTCTGCCAGCTCGCCAAGTCGATCATTACCTTCTGCTCTTCCCCCTCACTCTTCCAGCCCCCGTACCTTTTCGAGACTTTATCCTTTCTTGCCATTTTATCTTATTGATTCCCCTGCTTTGTACTTTGTAGGGAGATTTAACCTTCGTTAGCACAAGCAACCACGAAGTTTTAGATGGGAGATCAGAGCACGCAGGACACAAGATCAGCCAGCAAACCCAAACGTTGCTCATCGCAAAATCAATAATCAAAAGGGCCCGGAATGTACGCTCGCAAGTCCCCCCTTCGAGGAAATATGTGCCAGTCACGCGATCTCGCACCCGGCCTCTTCTCCCTCCCTTTCGTAACGAAGGGAGAAACTGACTCAAGGAAAGTTATGCTCGACCAAGCCCATATCGCCGTCGAGCATTTCCGGCTTGCGGCTATTGACTCGAATACAACGGGTCCATTCCGAGTATGCTTTTTTTACCCTCAATCCGATATAAACATGACTCGACTGAAAAATCAGCAAGAGAGAGCAAAATCACAACAAGCGAGTGCACATCACCAAACGGAGATCTGCTGCAGGAGTCGCACTGCGGTCACTCCCAACACTTACCCACTGGCACCGAGCATCAGTTGACAAGAAATTATGGAGAGAGCTGAGAGAATCGATGCGTGACCCACCTCTCCGCAGCCGGTTCTCAAATAAGTATCAAATGGTCAACACCAATGGAAGCTGCAACGGAAGATGAGCAAGATACTGAGCCAACAAATGTGGAAAGAAGAAGAAAGACGGTCAATGCAAAAGGGTATACCTGAACCATCTATGCATGCCTGCTTTTCGCTACCCGGTACGAGATGTCATCTCAGCCCAGCTGTCGCTCATCAACGTTCCTAAATGGCACACTCCCTTCTTTTTCTCCCGTCCCAAGACGCAGGCCAGGCCGGACAAACACGGGAGACCTTCTACCCCCCGATCTTCTTCCTCCCCACATCTCTCCCCCATCTTACCTTCGGCTCTCCTCGCTTCTCCTGCTGCACTGCGCTTGTCTCACTTCCCCTGCTACTCCTACTACTCCCACTACTCCCACTTTCCCTCCCCAGCACCGGCTCCTCGTGCCAGAGCGCTGGTACAAGCAATCGGTACGGACTCGTGATCCCCGCCGGATCCTTAGGATTGACTTCCATATTGAGGCAGATATCCAGGCCACCCTCTAGATTCACAGCCTGATGAGGCTCTTTCCGAAGTTGCTTCGCCGACAGGCCCGTAGGTGTGCGGTGAAATTTCGGGCGCTGGAGAGGAGCTCCGTACTGGGGCTGTACGCCGGCGACGGACGTAGGCGCCTGTGCTGTGGAGCTCGTGGTCCCTTGTCCCGCAGCGGGGGCAATGGAGGGGAAGTAGCCGTCGTCTGAGTCGTAGCCACCGCTGCCGCCACGGAGGCCGGAGCGGGGCTGTTGCGGCGGTAGATGTCCGTGGTAGGAGGCATCGTCATCGCTGTCTGCACCATAGCCATTTATGCCACCGTCGTCCGGCCGGCTCTTGCTAGGTCGACGAAAGATGGACCCCGGCGCAAAGTCTTTGCGAGACAGTGAGAGGGTCCTGGTGAGAACGCCTGGGCGCTCAGAGATTGAATTACGTCGGCCAAAGAAGCCTGATCTTGACGGCGGCGGGCCGACGGTCTCGCGTCTACTGAGAAAGCCAACTTTTGATACTGGCGCTGCTGCCCGAGGACGGTAACCTGAGCCACGTGCAGAGCTCGACAGTCTACGAAGGAGGCCGCCTCTAGGAGTTGGCGAGGGTGGACCATCTGATTGGGGCGTAGGGGGAGGGGTGAGCTCCGGATCGTATAGACGGATTGAGCACCAATTCCGTCGGTTGAGCAAACGCTTGTTGTTCCGCGGTTTGCCATTAACGTCGTGCGTAAAAATTGGTATCATGTCTTCATCAGTTTCCGCATCGAGATGATGCACTTTGTTCCGCTTGTTCAGAATATCGGCGAGGGTATCCGGAGGCGGAGAATTGACAATCGCTGATGATATAATATTGGGCATGTAGCGGAAGTCGTGGTCTTTCGGAATCCCAAGCTTGGGATTGGAATAGAACTGTCCGATAGCACCAAGGTGAACATCACCCCTTCAAAGTCAGCACGATCAAGTGTCTTGGGGAAAACATGACATACCCGAGCAGAGTGACACGGACAGACTTCATAGCCGCCAAGTCTTGAAGCTCTTGAATGAACCAGTTTCGTTCCTCCTTGTGGTGCTTTGCAGTCCAATGGTCGTCCAAGTCATCTAGAATCTCGACTCCCCCATCCATGTGATTGACCAGCTTTTTGCCCAGAACGCCAGCTCTACTCAAAGCTTTGATCGGTTCCATGACTCTGGAAGTGAGACTCAAAAATAGTCAGCGAGCAGCGGCTTCAAAATCGTCCCTGGACACTTACATGTTTTCGAGCCAGACCAGCCTAGGATACGCAACTGGTACACCAACCAATACAATCAGATGTTTCGTCTGCCCTTTGATGATCTCCTTTTCAAGTCGATCAAAGACCTTGTGGTAGGTTTCTGCACTAACAATCTCATCGAACATTCTTTCAGTCCGACAATCAAGACCCAGAAACGCTATCTCTCGGCCAAGAGTCGTGAAAACGCTCCGACTAAGCTCTTTTATATACGGCCCAGGCTGGGTGCCCAGTATCCAGCTAGGCTCAGTCTCCTCACCTTCTTCGATGCTGCTCTGATGCTGGAACAACATATAGTACTTGAAAGCCACAGAGCCTAGTCCAGAGAATATCGGCGAGCGCATATAGGAATCTGGATAGGAACCAAAGCCATCGATAATGTCGTGATCGTCGAAGATGTTGATCATGGGTATCTGAGAAACAGCCACGCTAAACAGTCCCTGTGAGAACCACATGCTGTAGCGGTTGAGATAGAAAGTCTCTAGCTCGTGTTGGAGCTCTGGTGTGAACGGAAGTCTTTCCTTGTGGTGCGGATCCTTGAGATCCAGCCACTGCTTGAAGAGGACTGTATCCTCCATGACACGATCGTTATATATTTGGTCCCCACCACCGAGCATGACGTGGAACGGCTGAGTCTGATGCGTGTTGAGCACATCTCTCCACATCGGATCTGGACCGCAAAATGGGTTGGGATCTGTATCGAGACTGAAACCATTGCAGCTAGAAAACATGATGTTCATGCCTTGCCCGCGAGCAGGAACCCAGAATCCCGTTGCCGGTCCGCGATTGATACGATACGCGATACGTTGCTGCTTCTCTCGGAGCTCGATTTCGATGTTGAACCTCCAGAACGTCACGCCTTGCTCGGCATGCAGTCGGAAACCCCTGACTTCCGTGTATTTTCCGGCTTTCTCGCCATCGTAGTGCGACTTTTTGCATGCTGGGTATCTGTCTGTAGTCCCATCCAATGGGCTTCTGTGCATCTCAAAGAGCCCATCATCCGATTCTTCCCGAGACAGATCCTTGACCTCTTCGAGATGATCGATCGGACGAATGTAGAGTGTCCTGCCATCTCTGCCAAGTTTGGGAAGACCTGCCAGTGGATCCACGTATTCGGCAGCAAGATCATCCATCCCGCCATCAACTTGTGAAGGGGGCGGAGGCAGCAGATCCACTGGCTGCAGAAACAACCGGAGCGTTGGTGCGAGTTCGTATGAGGAATGTGCGTCTTGGGTGACGATCATGATACTACCTCTCCAGATCTCACGATCCGGGAGCACTTTGTTTCGATTTGAGCGACTTTGAACCTTTTCGTTACGCATGCCGCAGTAACGCAGCATGGGGCCGCTCTTGAGGAACAACGGTGGTTTGAATCTTGTTGGAGCTAGAACAGGGCGGACGCGGATAGACCGCACCTCACACGTCAGCAAATGTGGTTTAAGCAAAGGAAATTTGACATATTTCAAGAATGAAATTCTGCTCCGGTGTCGCAGAGTTTGGAGGCCTTGGTATAGGCAATTCTCCGTTCGGAGGCTGTTCACTGACACTGAATTCCGCGAGCACTTTATTCCCTGTCTTCTGATTGTAGCCAGCGGATTGGTGTGTACGGAGGCTGACTGCATGCTTTCGAGCTGCACGCTCGGAAGTACAGGCCTCGCACTCTCCAGGGAAGGAAGATTGAAAATGAAGCTGCATACCGTCACTATCGTACTCTCCATCATATGCTTCGGCCTTTCGCTGTTTGGTACTACTTCGTCTTCGAGTGCCAGTGTTTCCAGCCTCCCACCAAGCCCTATCCTTTGCGTCCTCAATCTGATCATTTACATCGAGCTCGAGCAATGCTCCAGATAGAAGCGCAACACCACCCCTTTTCCAATCGTCGAGACGACGAGACGGCGCGTAGACTCCTTGCCCCGAGGTATTGTCGTGCTTAGGGTGGAGAATGCTGGAAAGGCGGTGGTGGTGTTCTGGCTCTTGGCTCGGCTTGCCCCTGGTCGTCGGTGGAACATCGTACTGGACACCATTAGCCTAGGATTTCTCAGCATTCAGCATTCAGCGTCTGGCGAGGCGAGAACCCAGATCAAAGGTGGGTGTAGCCCCCAACGTATAATCGAAGCTTTACATGTGTGGTGTACTTGGGACTGAAGCATGACATGGTAGAGCATCGACACCAACGTCTCGAAGCGAATTGCTGTAAACGCTCTAAATAAACCGGGATAGAATAGAGAACTCTTACCATCACGCGCTCGGCACGGATATCGCTCCCGGCCTGCCCCCATTTTACGGGAGGATTAGAAGACCCTGTCAGTCTTTCGATCTTGGTTGATTTTTCCCGCCGCAGAGGCTTCTCAATGGTCTTCATGGATGCGAGATCAAGCTGACCCATCTCGCGATCCTGCACTGGATATCGTGTAGCATCTCGGGGTAGCACGGGAAGCTCTTTTTCCCAAGCACTTTCAGATTTACTTCGAAACGCGGCGTCTCTGGAAGGGTCTTCCGCTGTGGCTTGCTGGCGGCCACCCATGGGCTGGTTTCGAGGCGCGACGACCTCGTGATATTGATGCTCAGCTTCTCGTATTTTCTTGAACCAAGTGTCGCCAGGGGGCTCTTTTCGGAGGTTTTTGCTCCCACTCTGACTGACACCACCCACGCCAGCAGCCGCGGCGGTTGCTGTTACTGGTATATAGGATCGATCAAGAGTAGATGTCTTGCGCTGTGGAGCTGATGTTCGATCGACTCTTGTTGGAACAGTGATTGTGTCCTGATTTGTGTGAGGTTGGTAGTCAGATCCTCCTGTAGCGAGTAAGCGCGCTATTTCAGATTGTTGCCAAACTCTTCCGACAGGGCTTACCAGTAATTGCTCCTTGAACGAAACCGCCATCTGCAGGCCGATGTTTCTCAACAACACCACCACTTCTTTGAAGCCGGTCTTTTCGCTTGGTGCTTAAACTTCGCACCAGTCCGGCCCCGGGCAGGCTTTGCGGCTGGGACTGAGATGTCGCATCGGAAGCTTTTGCAGATCGGTTCCTAAAGCGAACGGAATTTTGCGATGCTCTTTCGCCACCGGGACCGGTCCTTGACTCTCTGGCATCTATTTCTGCTTCCTGAGCTCGAGCTCGCTTCTCCCCTTTAGTGATGCTGTCAAGCGTTACTTCTAACTTCTGCAGAGGAGAGCGGCCCGGTGCCCACTCTCGGCGCTTTTGCTCTTCAGATTCCGAAAGCGATCCGTTTCGTGCCTGCGATGTAGAGTCTTGTCTTTGACTTGAAGCGTACCTCCCGGACGTTTTGCTATTGTTTGATACCCTTCGAACCTGGGTTTGATCCTGGTCTACGTAGCCTTCGTTTGCGTGCGCCCAGTAAGATTCCTCAGGGCGAGTCCTGACTAGCCCCTCCGACTTCCTGGTTGATCTCGAGCGAACTGGGGGTTGAGAGCTGGACAGTCCGACGCTACTGTATGGCTGCCTGTAGCTGACCGGAGGGGCTCTGGGTACATCTGGGGCCGCAGGTGGAGGGGCTCCTTCGAACTGATCTCGACTCTGCCGCCGCCTTCTCTTTTCTAGATAGTCCCTATTGTATGCCGCATACGATGTGTCGGGCTGGAAAGAAGCAGGGCGAGGAGTCAATCCGTCTGCATGAAACTCGGACGCTATGGGGGAGGCGAAGGGACTCAAGGTGGAGATCGTCGGCGCATCTGTTTGGATGGAAAATCGGTTTGCGCGTGAGTTCGACTGTGATGGATAATCACCCGAGCATCGGTCGTCCGCCGCGTTGGTGTCGATCGGCAGACTATTGCTTCCTCTTGGAGCATGTTCTTCCTCGCGTCGGGTCGAGCCTCGAGTGACTTTGGGGGGAGGAAGCTGTCCCCAATAGGGCGCTGACATATTTTGTGTGAGTTGATGGAAGATCAGACTTTCGCCGTATTGATCGAAGTTGGAGCTATTCTGAGCGAATTGTTAAATGCTACTTATCCATGGATGCTGGTGGTGGTGTCCGATAGCTTCATCTGCAGTTTTTTTTTTTTTTCGTCAGCGGTCAGCGGTCAGAGACCGCGTATGCGCCGGGAAGGACGGCGAGTTTGAAAGAATTCAGAAGGGAACACGATCGAGTGGTATCAAACTCGTAGATGCATGGTTAGCTGAGAACTGGCACGGGTAGCAAAACATCGGAGGAGTTATGAGGTTGGAAGAGAGGGAAGGGAAAGGAAATAGAGAGAGAGAGAGAGAGAGAGAGAGGCAGGCAGAGAGACAGAGAAGTGGGGTATGGGTGCCAACACCAGGGACCTGATCCTTGTAGCTGTGACGGGATATCATGTAGAGAGTAAACGTCGCGTAGAAAGTTTAATTGAATTTTGAACTTGGACCAGATCACAGTAAGAGTTGAGCAGCCATAGCCGTGTCGATATGTGAAGGACAACGCCCAGAGCATATCTAGTCAGTCATTTCGAAAGGAGAGGGGATATCTTTGTGTACAAGTAGGGTCGGGAACCTCAAACGGAGGGGAGAATGAGAGCGGTGTGTTGTTGTCCAGCCCAGTCATAGCTCGAGCCATAGCGCAAGATACCATAGCTCAATCCACCAGCCACAGATTAAAGCCACAGTCTCAATCAAGCCACTTCAGGATTCGGGGGGGATGGGGGGCTGGGGGGCTGGGGGTGGATCACATACGGGGGTGGGGGGAGGGGGGGGTAGAGGTCATGGCAGATGGGAACTACGCAACTGCTGACGACAAAGTACCGAGTACTTCTACTGTATTTCGTACTACCGCGAAATTACAAACTTCGTGCAAAGTATATACTTGGAAGTATTTTAACCCTGCGAACGCAAACGCAGTTTAGACTGACTACCCTTGACCGTACCCTGATTGGGGTGTTTGGTGGGGCCTGCGACCCAAAAGTGATTTCGAATACATCTTCAACGCTGTGGTGCAACTGATGAGATATATCATCGGATACTCAGAGACTCTCGGATGATGAGTTATCTACTGTTACTGTATTATACATCTTCATGTACATGCTACTACTATTATTAGGATTCAAGGATCAGAAAGAAATCCCCCCCCCCCATGATTTGTTCCGGCCTGAGGCAGCAAACGTCCGGGACTTACAGTACAACCTGGAACGGCCAGGGCAGGCAAGCTTATGTGGCCTTCAGGGTTCGATACCGAGCGATTGATGATCGTCTTTCCGAAAAACCCCATCCATCTACAACTCCACCTTCCACCGAGAAACGTTGTCGACACCTCCCACGACCTCATTTTCTTCAGATCAACTACCCACCCCGCGGCGCTGGTAAAACCCATGCTTTACCCCCGACATTAGGCTTTGTTCGGTCAGCCTCATCCATTGTTTTCTCTTTCCCACCGAGCTAGTCATTGTGGACACGACGTTGAAACATCAGATTATCCATGCGCAAATTCACAAAACCCTCGATTTTCGAATAGCGAATGCCTCCCAACAGCTTTCCCTTTCCCAACCATCGACACACTTCACCATAGCTATTCAAGATGAGACTATCCTCGTCTCTGCTGGGCCTCCTCAGCTTCGGCTGC
Source organism: Diplocarpon rosae (assembly GCA_032760415.1). Classification (NCBI taxonomy): domain Eukaryota; kingdom Fungi; phylum Ascomycota; class Leotiomycetes; order Helotiales; family Drepanopezizaceae; genus Diplocarpon; species Diplocarpon rosae. The sequence goes on along the minus strand of JAUBYV010000007.1, from coordinate 671,783 downwards.
CTCGCATCCGCCTCGCATCCGCGGACTCGGGACTATGACGGGCATGACTATTACGTCCTCCATCTCGATCCCACGACCGTTCCGTCGCAAGTCGCCCTCAAATTGGGCATGACGCATGAAGGACAGCTGGGAGAACTGGAGGACCATCACATCTTCTCAAGCCACAAGCAGGACGAGGATGTATTACGTACAGCGCTCACCAAGTTCAAACGGCGGAAGCGGTTGACGGGCCAGCTCGATATCCTCGATGGGGTGAGGCTGGCACAGAAGCAGAAGTTGAAGCCCAGGATGGAGAAACGAGGGATAATACCCCCTCGGCCGGCTGGATACGCAGCCCCGGAAGAAGAGCGACAAGAGGCGTCGGTGGACTCGGCAGTGGTGAAGCAGCAAGAGGTCATGAAAGCCTTGGATATCCAGGATCCCATTTTTCATGAGCAGTGGCATCTCTTCAACCCGGTACAAGTCGGTCATGATGTCAATGTGACGGACGTGTGGTTGCAGGGCATCACCGGCCACAATGCGACCGTGGCGATAGTGGACGACGGCCTGGACATGTACAGCGATGACTTGAAGGAAAATTACTTCGCGGAAGGGTCGTACGATTTCAATGACAAGAACGTGGAGCCGAAGCCGCGATTGTCCGACGACAGACACGGAACACGCTGTGCGGGGGAGGTTTCTGCCGTCAAGAACAACGTCTGTGGGGTGGGAGTTGCATGGGACTCGAAGATTGCAGGAATTCGGATCCTCTCAAAGCTGATTACTGATGCTGATGAGGCCATCGCGATGAACTACGCATATCAGAAGAATCAAATCTACTCTTGTTCGTGGGGACCTCCAGACGATGGGAAATCCATGGATGCGCCTGGAATCCTCATCAAGAGAGCAATGCTCAATGCTGTGCAGAAGGGCCGAGGGGGGCTTGGGTCCATCTACGTCTTCGCATCTGGAAACGGGGCCGCGAATCAGGATAACTGCAATTTCGACGGGTACACCAACAGCATCTACAGTATCTCTGTGGGGGCGATTGACCGTAAAGGCCTCCATCCCTACTATTCCGAGAAGTGCTCAGCGCAATTGGTCGTCACGTACAGCAGTGGCAGCGGAGATGCCATCGTAAGTTGAACACCCACCATCCTTACTTTGGGAACTATTCGGCTAACCATATCCAAGCACACGACGGACGTTGGTACGAACCAATGTTACAATGGGCATGGCGGTACGTCAGCTGCCGCACCCCTTGCAGCCGGGATCTTTGCTCTAGTATTACAGGTTCGTCCTGATCTGACATGGAGGGATATGCAATGGCTAGTCATGATGACTGCTCTGCCCTTTGATCTCGAGACGGGAGAATGGCAAACCACCACTATCGGCAAAAAGTTCAGTCATACCTTCGGATACGGAAAGATTGACACTTGGGCCACAGTTGAAGCTGCCAAGACATTCAAGAACGTCAAGCCGCAAGCTTGGTTCTACTCGCCCTGGATCCATGTCAATCAAGCCATTCCACAAGGAGACAAGGGCTTGGCAGTATCTTTCGAAATCACCTCTCAAATGCTCAAAGATGCCAACCTTGAACGTCTGGAGCATGTCACGGTTACTATGAATGTTGACCACACTAGGAGGGGCGATCTGAGTGTGGATCTGATCAGTCCTGATCAGATCACGAGTCACCTCTCCGTAACACGCAACCTGGACACCGCGGCCGAGGGTTATGTTGATTGGACTTTTATGTCCGTGGTCCACTGGTAACCGACCGCCTCTCTGTACACTTGACTTTTTCTTCTTCTAATACTCTGTAGGGGCGAATCTGGTGTGGGAACGTGGACCGTCCTTCTCAAGGATACCGTGGTAAACGAACACAACGGAACTTTTGTCGACTGGCACCTGAAGCTTTGGGGCGAGTCCATCGATGCCTCAAAAGCCGTGCTACTGCCAATGCCAACCGAACACGACGACGACAACCACACCGAGATAATCGCAACCACCACCATCGCCGGCACCACAGCCGCTATCACGCCACTCCCAACCTCCACCGACCCTCTCCTCGTCATTCCTACCGACCACCCCGACCGCCCCACAAAACCAAAACCCACGACCAGCGGATCCCTCACCTCCCCTACCACATCACCCACTCCATCCGCAACGGACAGCGCCTCCTCCGGCTGGCTCCCATCTTTCTTCCCTACGTTCGGGGTCTCCTCCAAGACCCAAATCTGGATATACGGCGCTGCAGCCCTAATCCTCATCTTCTGCTCCGGCCTTGGTGTCTACCTGTACCTCGCCCGACGCAAGCGTCTCCGCAACAATCCCCGCGACGAGTGGGAATTCGATCTCCTCGAAGAAGACGAAGTCGAGGGCCTCGCGGGCGCCGGCACGAAGGGCGGGAAGAAGCGCCGCGCGGGCGAACTGTACGATGCGTTCGCAGCCGGCAGTGAGGATGAGAGCGAGGACGATTACATAGATGGTGTCGAGGGCGGGGATGAGCGCGAGAAGAAGCTGTACGAGAGTGACGAGGAAGAGAGACATGTCATCGGCGATGATGAAGATGAGAACGAGGATGAGGCGCTCGAAGGGGGTAATGAGAAGGGAGGTCCCGGACAGAGGTTGCTGCATGAGTAGAGCAATTATGGTTTGGGCAAGCAGTCGGTACATTTTATGCCGGTGTTTGATACGCGAATGCATGTTAATGTTTTTTTTTTACCACTGCTCGTATCCTCTTGGCCGTGACTTGACAAATTTTATAATATCGCGCGCGTTGATCTGAAGCCTTGGAGCAAGATTATCCACACCAGTTTAGGGTGTGGATCAGCGCGAACGAGATCTTCGACAGCGGTGCGATATCTCGCGTGTTGGTCCTGCACTCGACCGACCATGAGGCCAGCTGTGTAGAGTATAGACCAGATGCCCCCCCCTCCCCCCTCCCACCCCCCCCTTCCGCACCACAGTACACAGCCAACAGCTCGCCTCGCCCCCTCAACACCCCCCTCACCCATCTCACCAGAGCCCACGAAGCGACGGGGGAGCCGACAACCAGATCCAGCGAGCCCGCCCCCCCCATGTTTCCAAGCGCAAACATGTGGTCTAGTCGCCCCGGCGAACCGAAACACCCGATACACCAATGCCACCGGTCATCATGATCAGCTTGATACATTCGACAGGGCCTTGGCTGGAAATTGTCCGAGAGGAGAGAGGCTGTGTAACGAACGAAGCCTGGATAGGAGAAGAGAGGAGGGGAGAGAAGTCATAGAAACGACGACACCTCCCGCCTTTTACCCCGACCAGAGTTTGCCCGCCGCCTCTCCCCCTCCTGTCCCTTCTCATCCGCGGCTCCGACCCGCCGGAGAGTCTCCCCTACGACTGGTCTGCGATCTCGGTGCGTACTTTGTTTCTGTGTGTGGTTGGCGGGTTGCAGCGCCGGGAAGCCCCTGTTTGCCATTCGTGAGGGCTGGGTTTTGGGATGGATTGCTCGTTCGGGATCTCGGGCGCGGGAGCGGGGGCGGGATTTGCGGCGGACTGGCGGGTGGATCGATGCGGCTCGGGACGGCGGGATGGTGGGGTGGCGAGATGGCGAGATGGTGTTGTTGTTGTTGTTGTTGTTGTTGTTGGGTGGTTAGTCAGGGTCAGGGGAAACGAGGTGCTGGTGTCCCGGAGGGTGTTTTTGATTCGAGGAGTTGTTGGAATTCGCTCCACTATCGTTGCGTTTTTGATCTGGTCTGGAGGAAGGGAGTGACCGCGACCTGCCTACTCGTATTGTCTAGGAGTACTTCACGGTACTCTAGTGTAGCAAGGTAGAAACAGTTTCACATCGCAAGGTTGAAGGATGACCAGAGATAGGGGTATTAAAATAGATTTCAATTGCATCAGGCATGAGTCCATCTCACCCCAGAAACGCCGTCAGCCACGTAGACAGCCCGCAAGACTCTTCACAGAGCAGCAGCGCTTCCTACTTCTCAACATCATAAACAGCATAGGTATTATTATTGCGCCCCCTCCCCCCTCTCCCACAGCTCGCTCAAGCAATAGGCGCCCCTAAAGCATCCATCTCGCGAACGTAACGTTCCCAGGTTTCGATGGCGTCGCCGTAGAACTCGACATGCGCATCTGCTAACGCGCCAAGCTGCATCTTGAACTCGATGCGCTTGATCCGCTCAAAGTCCTGCACCTCACGCACAACCTCCTCGTCAAAGGCCTCAGTCAACTTCTTCGCGACCTCAACCTCGCTCGTGAGATCCTCAATGCGGAGCTCCACCCGACGGAGCCGTTCGCGCTTAGCATGGATCGGGTCGACGCCTCGCACGTCCTCGATCTTGCGCTGGATGAAGCTGCCCGCGCCGCTGCTGCCGCTCAGCCCGTTAGCCATCATCAGATCCCTCTCGGTGGTGTTCTTGGTGAGGTATTCAGTCAGCTGCTCGAAATCGAGTTGTTTCTGCTCGCGGGCTTTCAGCAGATTCTTAACCGCCAGGCTGTAGGCTTGCATGTCGCGGAGGCTGCCCAGGTAGTCCTGGTCCGTGTGCTCCTTCAGCCGGCGCATGCCCGCCGAAGTGTCCTCCACACTGTGCGCGAAGTGGTTGACTGCTTCCTCGACGCCGGGCTCCAGGAGTACGAGCTTTTGAAACTGCTCGGCGAGGTCTTTGAAATCTGTCTCGAGATCGTTTTCGCGGCGAGCAACTCGTGCTACGATCTTCTCCACGTGCCCAAGATCCTCATCCAATTTGTCGGACTTCTCGCGGACTTCAATGAAGCGCCTGTCAGGCTTGTGGACCTTGGTAAAGGCGTTGATGAACGTGTCTGTGAAGTTGTCAAAGACGCCTGAACCTCCTTGCTCCGATGCTGATCCCCCTCTGTGTGGCCTGCTCCTCATGGTGGCATTCCAATCTGTACTCTCCAGGAAGATGATGAGAAGGGCGCTTCTACGGAGGATAGGGTGGAGGGCTAGCCGGGTAAGGAAGCGATGGAGGGAGTTGGCTCGGCGTTGTGTGAAGTCAGGACCAAACCTGTCACCCCGGACATACTCCATCTTATGCTTATCCGGCAAAGGAGGAACGGCGCATGCCGGATATTCTCTGCTCAGAGTCTTGTACAGGAACACGAAGTCTGTAAATCGTCTACGAACAGTAGTGGTTGGCTTCTGGAAGGAAGGGAAAGTAGTCTATCTAAGTTAGCGGAAGTGAGACGCCCAGCAGAGTATTACTAGCATTTGTGGTAACCAGATACGACACATAAGCATCTTTTGAACCATCATTCGCCTTGATGGGCTGTGTCACAGTACACTCCAATACTCCTTCTCCGACCCCAGCCAGATCCAGCGCATCCGCATGTCGACCAAGCGGACCAACACTGCTGGGTCTCCTCGCAACCGCAGTTCCTGAGCTCTGATGCTCAAACTCCTCATCAGGACTGTTAACTAGCCCTTCTTCCTCATAGTCTGTTTTGTTGTGCCATGGTATATCAGAGTACTCGTCGTGGTCCATTTCGGCGAAAGTTTGCGCGGGGCAGTTGGAGCTTGGGTGCAGCTGTGATTTTGATCTTGAGGTTAGGGAAGCAGGATCAAAACATAAAGCTACCAGTTATGAGTTTTTTCTATGAGTCGCTGTATATCATATTCTGCAAGATGCTGAGGCAATCGACAAGATGAGGGTGATGTTGAGTAAAGAGCTCGGGAGCTTGCGCCAACTAGCCAAGCAGCGTCATTGAGGCTATCACAGTACGGGAGCCTTTTTCTTGGCACTGCGTATCAACACTGAATACACTGTGACTGATTTAGCTTTCACTGTTGTGAAAAACAAAGCTTACGGCACTCTGTGGGTACAGTATGATATGTTTCGACTGGAGTCAAGTCTTTGCTGAATTTTATGATGCTGATAAAGTAGAATTTCAGCAATTCTAGCGGGGTTTCTATAATCTTGCCCCTGTCCTTGTATCCATGCATTAACCCCGTCCCAGGATGATTGTACAATGCTGCAACAAAAGAAACATACGAGAATCCGCCTAGGTCCTAGACCAGTCTAAGGGGACTTCTTTTCAGCACCTGCTTCCATGCTCTTCACCTCCACACTTGCCTTCTCAGCCTCAATAGCCTCGCTAACCGAGTTCTTTTCCGCTTCGGTGGATGCAGCTTGCAGCCTTCGCTCCTCTTTCTCGTCGATATCTTCGTCGTCACGAGGCGTGGCTCGGCCGGATGTCTTATTCTCATTGTCCTGCTCATTCTCTTCCTCAATAAGCTCTTGTTGCTCCTTGAGGACTTCAAGACGTTGCTTATTGGTGGCTGCTCCTTCGGCATTGTGAACCTCAAGTTCAATCTCGTGGAACAGCTCTTCGGGGATGGATGATAAGACACCAGTCAGAGCATCTATCTGAGTATTGAACTCAGAATCACTCTTGCCTTGAGCATACATGAATGCATTACTCAAGACCAAGAGCGTGGACGGAACACCATGCTTGAGCCTGAGGTCCAACCAAGCTTGCAAATCATCCCGTAGACGGCCTGGAGAGACTCCGTGGGTGCGAAGGCCGCGGCTCAAACAGGCAATCTGCAGCTCTGGGACTGACAAGCTGTCGACACCCTCGTAACTAATCGCTCTGTCATCTCTCTTGATCTGTCTCATGCGATGACGTATCTGGTATCGGAGCATCATGTCGGTTCCGAAGGTATTGAGATTCATGTATCTGCACATACCCACAAGTTGTGGTCTAGACAAGTTGTCCAGAGTCAAATCATCCTTGAAGATCTTGCAAACGTTGATAACCTCGGTTGGAGACGGAGTTTCTCCCGTGGCTCGGACTTTGCGAAAAAACTGGGCGAACTCTTCTCTCTGCGCGTTTGCAGGGCTTAGGGGCAAACCAGTCTCTTTCAAGGTGTTCCTAAGGAAACTGCTAACTTCTTTCCGTGTTGTTCGAAGTGTCGTGATCTTCTTGTCCTTGGACGACTGCCCTTCGTATGTGCTAGGCAGCAGGTTGGGAAACAGCTTCAACGCAACTGGAAGCAAAAGTTCGGCAAATGGAACCAAGACAAAGACGGAGAACGGAACTAGTCGAGCAATATCCTGCACTGTTCTCTGCAATTGACGATGTTCTCTTCGACTAAGTTCGTATCCAGCTGCCATCTTCAGCGCCAAACGGGAGCTGATCTTGACCTCCGTTGCCAGCAGTTTCGTTCCATCCCAATAATGCTGAGCCTCCTTCTTAATCTTCTGCCCCAGTGTTAACTTCTTTTCATCCTTCTTCGTATCTTTCTTGTCCACTGATTTGTCCTTTACGCCCGCCAACTCAGAGAGGGTCGAAGCCTCTGTAGCATCGGTCTTGGAGACAGCAGTTGCTTCATCTGCCGGAACTGGGGAGATCTCGTGCTTTTGTGCTTGTTCCGCGGCCTCCTTAGTTTGGCCCTTGGTCGAGACATCGTTCTCCTTCAGCGGCTTCTTAGCCTGCCGAGCATTGAATCCAGGTGGTGGAGCTCCTGAACCGGCTACATGCGTGTGTGTATCGGTTGAGACGGATCTAGCAAGAGGGATAAGAATTGCCAATGCCGGCATCATTGCTGGCATATTTCGGGCATTGCGACGAAGGTAAGCTGTGTAGGCAGAAGAGGGACCGGCTCGAGGTAAAGCACGGGCTGTCATGGTTAAATCAGCACAATTCAACCATCCTATTTGTAAGAGAAAAATTCTCCGAGCAAGGAATTATTTACCCCCACCCATAAGTGAAGATTGCGCCGCACTGCGGACAAGTCTTGAAGAGGCGCTCATCGTCAACACCGGAGTGATAAGTTGCTGAATAAACGATCAGAGGCGCAATAATAGCTTTGTTGGTTGAATCGTTGGTGATGGGCGGATCAGGTGGTTGTCATTTTCAGGTTGGTAGGAATTCTGTGAATGAATGCCATATGATGACATGTGTTGTATCCCGGCAACAGAGCGAGCATTTTCTGGAATATTTGCAGCGCTGGGATCCACGTGATAAAGCATTCGCCACAGGTATACACTGCTATCCCTTATCCCCCTTTCTGCAGTGTATCAGAGGCAAACGATTACCATATAGCCCACGGAATCATTAATCATGATTTTAGTAATTTCCACATATCCGATGTGAACATAATTTCTTCTCCATGGCGGTTGATTCCCCGGACCCTTAGTCGACTCTTCAGACGCTGCCAATCCTCGTAAATCAGCGAGTAATATACCTCTTGTCGGCCATACCGTTATGGCTACATCGCAAGGGCTTATAGGCTGTGTGTTCTATGCCATTTTTTGGGGCTCGGCCAGTATATCAATGCGATCCCAGGGTTTTGTCCTCACAGCCTTGTTGGCTGATTTACCTGGCATCGTTGAGAAACGGGTTTGAGGCACTACTCTCCGTCTCCTTGGTTCTTGAAAATAGGTATTGATCTCGTCGGTAAGTCTTTGTGATTGAGGCTCTCTGGTCGAGTTTCGAGGCTGGTAGAAGTCGCGGCGTTGCTATTGCAAGCTTGTGAGTGTGGTGAGATGCCGTTTCTGTAGGGCTAGCGATGTCGAGCGAGAGCGGGCACTTGCAACGACGCGCACTTATTACAAGAAATCATACAAGGAACCATGCGGAGGTTTGAGGTTTAAGGAGTCGGTGGGATTCTCGACAGAATAACATCGGCATTTCGAGCATCTTCGCTTGTTAAGTCAACAATTGGCTGTGCAATATATGTCAAGACCTTGACTACAGCTCGTTCAGATGCAACTTCATGTGTACATTTCAATCAATATTTATCCAGAAGACGGCTGGATGAACATCCACAACTTTTTCAACCACTGTCGAGTCTTTTTGCAGAGGTGTCCTCGGCCTCACTATGTAAAGTCTCAGTGTTCATTAACAACGGCAAGGTGATCTGAGATGTCACTCAGTGACCTGAATTTCGGCAACGAAAACGCGACTTCGCTAAACCAGCCCATTTTTGATACTCAAAGCCCTTCAGAAACTCTGCTCTTGCAACTCCTGGGGACTTGCTTGATGGCAGGCGAGTACTGTACAATTCTTCCAGCGCCATTCCAAGGAAGCGAAGATCTTGGTTTCTTTCGTCCTTATTCCAATCATCTTGTTCTTTATCTCATCTAAGTATATACCATAAGCTATTGTCTTTCTCTACTGCAAGTAATTACATCTATTTCAATCAAATCAAACGTTCATTTTTCTTAATCAAACAAGATATCGCCGAGATGCGATTCTCCGCAGCTCTTGTCGCTCTTTCACCCTAGTGTATACTTATTCTTTGATGCTATGATTGACTTCTTGAGATATTATCTCTTGAGACTCTTGTCCTTGGCCAAAATTGCAACACAATCCCAGACTTTTCAGCGTGTTGGTAGAAACACGGCTCCTTTGGCTGCAGGCTGCGGTTGAATCAGGCAATCTATTGATGGTGATGCAGTATAGGGGCATACTGTTCGGAAGCTGCCACACTAGCGATTTGATGACAAGTAAAATGCAGTAATCTATATCTGAATATTGCGCAGCCAAAATGAGTGACTAACAAAGAAAAGCTAAAATTTCGGACACCTAAAGGCCATAAATTCATAGCACCATCGGCTCTATCCAGGTTTCCAATGGAACTGTGCGGAATTTACAACTTACAAGTAAGTATTTACTAGAACAATATAGAGCTGAGACTAGGTGACATCTTCAAGAGACATCATTATATCACACAAATTACTCTAGCGATACTGCAAACTCTCTACATGGAGATTATGCTCAACAGATTATTTTCAGGAGCAGGATTTCTCTCTACGGTGTCTATAGAGGGAATTCCGACACCAACCAACAAGGCTTTAGAACCAATATAGTAGGAAACAGGAAATATTGGCCTCATCAAAAATTGAATTGTGGGATAAAGCTGATCGGAAGGACTACAGAGCCTATCCACACATATTCTTGTCGCTTCTTCAAATATTTAGCCAGTAGAGTTGGTTGGCTGGCTTGATATTCTCATCAAACTGCCCCTATCATCCACACACTCGCTTACAATACCTTACACAAGGGTCAATGTGACTTTACAGTTATCATTACTCGCCACTTTACAAGTCTTTGGCGAGTTAAATTTTCGCAGGTCAGCAACATGAGTAAATCCTTAGATGCCAGCCGCGAGGATTGTGTACATAGATGTATGGCCCTCCAGTCACTTGCAATGTCGCGCACCCAGCCGAAAACCACCGAAGTTCCAGTACTGCTCGCGATGAGTAAATCTAGCCACCGCATCCATCCAAGTTGAAGGGGGTTATCAACACTTTTGGGTACTGATCAAGAGGCAGGGAATATCAAGTGCTCTCAGAGTGATGGTTTGGTGAAATCCGATATCCCCAGGCAGATGTTTTTACTGTAATCGTGAAGTCTGATTAACAGTGGCTGACTAACAGTGAAAGACGCAAGGCAGAAAGGTTATCGAAGTTTGCGGGGTAAGTTGATCGGTGGGTGCATCCTTTGTTGGGGTCAACCGTTGCATCGGACTCGGCCTCGAACAGCCGATACCACAACCCCCCCCCCCACACCTCTCCGACCCTCCTGCTCTTGCTCAACCTAGGGGATCCAGACTCTCGTTCGGACCAGTCAGTAAATCAATACAAATAAACATATTATGAGGCTTAAGAAAGCAGCGCGCATCATTCTGGTCGGCGCACCAGGCGTTGGGAAAGGGACTCAAGCCGAGCGAATGCTACAGAGATTCCCCCAACTCTCCGCCATCAGCTCAGGAAATCTGCTCCGCGACAATGTCAAGAACCAGACCCCGCTCGGTGCATGCAGTATTTCCTCCGTATCAATATAATGCTGATATATTTTTCAGGCATCAAAGCCGCAAGTACAATGCGATCGGGTGCTTTGGTCCCCGATGCCATGATCCTCCGTCTCATCCTCTACGAACTCAAGACCCGAGGCTGGCTCTTCCCAGCCAGCAGCCAGATACCTTTGACGCTTAACTCTCTCTCCGCAACTGCGGCCGAGCAAGACTTCGACACAGACCTCTACGTCGAGCAGCCCTCCCTCGTATCCTTCTCTTCCCCGCCGCAAACCTCCGACGATCCCTCGGCGTCCTTCATACTTGACGGTTTCCCCCGCACAGCAGGTCAGGCTTCGCAGCTTGATGCAATGATACCCATCAACCTAGTCGTTTCGCTGAAGACGCCGTTCGAGGTCATACTAGAGCGGATCGCGGGGAGGTGGATACACGCTCCGTCAGGCCGAGTCTACAACACGACTTTCAATGCGCCGAAAGTTCCTGGTAGAGACGATATCACTGGGGAGCCATTGACGAAGCGGGAAGATGACGACGAGAATACATGGAAAGCCAGGTTAAAAAAGTTCGAGGAAACCTCCGAGCCACTGCTCGATCACTATGCGCAGAAGGGTGTGCTGTGGGAGGTGGAGGGCAATAGCAGCGACGAGATAACTCCAAAGCTATACAGGGAGTTTGAAAGGCGGTTTGCGTTCACTTCTTGATTGGAATATCGTTACACGAGTATAGGGTCTGGGGTTTTTGCGCTGGCGTTTATTCTTGGGATGGGAGGGATGACTGCATGACACTTGTTCTGCAAGTAGGCTTGGATCCGGAGCTCTTTTAGGTTTGAGCGCGACTCAACATGATACTGCACTTTCATTCCCAATACTCTTGTAATGGTATTCCGAAGTGAAAGTGCTTGTCTTTCCCAATCATTTTTGACAGAGAGAAGTTTATTTTAGAGATCGGCTGGAAGGACAGACAACTTACGGACTTTACGCTGACTTGAATTATACGACTCGATTTGTGGTTGAGAAGCACTACCATGTTCAAGCTTGACATCCGGATCAGCTGTATTTATAAGTGCTTCTGGATATATCTACACGGCTCGAGCCTGGCACGCACCCAGCGACAATTCAATCAGCCCTAAACTCCGTACGCCCTAGTCACGAATCAACCAAATTTCAACAAAGTTTCACTTATCTTGAAGCAATAAAGTGTATACAAGAATCACGTCTTAGAAACGTTTTCAAAACCGTTTATATCTTCTTCACCGCACAATTACGAAATTTGATATGAAGAAACACCACCAGCCCACTTCAGCTACAGCGTTTCTCGATCGTGCTATATATTGCATGAATAATATAGCGGGGAGTCGCAAAAGAAGCTGTATTACCTGCCGTGGAGCATTTCACGAACGTGGAATTCACATGACAGTACAGTATCGGTACCAAGAGATAAGTCTCGATAACGCTGCTGATCATCGCTTGGCCGCAGTCTCAAGCACGGGCCCTCTCTCGCGGGTAGCGATATCAGAATGGTAGTCATCTCTCCCCTCGGTGTCTCACGGAATTTGTTCATGGTCCGGACCACGCATCTTGAGGAATACGGCTAGATTTTTTCACTCAAATGGGTTCAATGGTTACTGGCAGGGAACAAATAATATCAAAAAGTAGCGAATCTACAGGGGTGGTATCTTTTCTTTTGAGCCTTGCTAATGTCAAAAATGAGAAGTTGAAATGTGAAGCAAGCTGGCAGATCATCACTTCAATTGGCCTTTCGAGCCGGGGAGTACCGTTAGCCTCGTCAGTCAAATCTGTAGCTGCCTTCATTATCAGTCATCCTTCGCAAGTCTAGATACAACGGGGTCATGATGAACCGATCCTGATCTTGTACACGTCGAGTCTTGTCTCAGATCTTGTCTACAATGTTTCTAATTCTTTCATGTAGAAATTCCTCCGATTGAGGAATGTGATACACATCGACTTGCAAAAACACCGAGGAGGTATAATTCGAACATGTTCTCGCCTGAAAACACCGAGGCTGCTGCGCCGCCATCCACGTCTACTTCAACCATAGAGGCCTCAGCAGCAGAAGCCGCAACCGCATCGAATCTACAGCTTTCAGAGCAAATTCCGCGAGAGAGGAGGTCACAGGAGATCCCCCATGGTCTAAACGCGCGGTCCTGTGTGACGTGCAGACGGCGCAAGGTCAAGGTAGGTGACGGGAGAACTCTCGACTTTCTACCGCTGAACGCCTTCTTTAATTCTTCAATTTTCTCTCGATACTCATTTTTGATGGAAACCCACTGATACGCTGATACCGATAGTGCAATAAGAACTTCCCATGCTCGAACTGTACCAGGGCAGGTAGCACTTGTGTCTTCCCCGCGCCCGGACGTGCCCCCCGCAGACCTAGACAAGGCGGAACGGTTGTCAGCGAACGAGAGGCCGAACTCCTGAAGAGACTGAGAAGGCTGGAGGGAGTGGTGGAAGAGCTGAGCGGCCAGGTGGAAACGGATGCTGTCAAACACTTCCCTCAAAGCGAGCCCTCCTTACCGCCCAAAGACGACGACTCCGGCGACCCACGGAATGGTAAATCAAATGTTGTTAGGGTGGTGGGAATGGACGAGGGTGCAGGGAATAGGAAGACCTGGCTTCATCGCATGTTCAGAATTGGCAACGGGCCGTACAAGACAGCATTCGGACTTGAAGGGTTACAATCCGGTTCTGGACGCCTAGTTGTGGAAGAAGGAAAGAGCCATTACGTTGCGTCGCCATTCTGGGCACACGTTACGGACGAACTTGACGAGATCCGCGACTTGCTCCAACAGCAAGGATTTGATTCGGATTCAGACACCCCGATCGCACCTTCAGATGCTGTCACCGAGCCAAACCGCCAGAGCTTCGTTTTGGGATATGTTAGCAGCGATGTCAGTCTCAAAGGATTGCATCCACTACCTTCTCAGATTCCGTTCTACTGGCAGACATATCTCGAAAACGTCAATCCCTTGGTCAGGATCTTGCACACGCCGACCATGAATAAGGTGATGAAGCAAGTCCAAAACAACTTGGATAGCTTGAAAGCGAGTACAGAAGCTCTGGTGTTCTCCATATATTTTGCGACCATCACATCCATGACTGGAGAAGAGGTAAGATTTTCTGAGCGTCTTCTGCATGATTGGTTAGCTAAGAGGCGTAGGTACGAAAGAACTTAGGCCTTGGCAAGGATGTTTTGCTCAAACAATACCGATTCGGAGTAGAGCAAGCGCTTGCGAAAGCCGGATTCCTTAATACACAAGAAATAGTCACAGTACAAGCTCTCGTTCTGTTCTTAATTTGTGTCCGCAGGCACGACGATACTCGTTTTGTATGGTCCATGACTGGCTTGACGCTCAGAATTGCTCAATCTCTTGGCCTCCACCGTGATGGGTCAAGATTTGGTTTGACCCCTTTTGACACCGAGATGAGACGTAGATTATGGTGGCAATTGTTTATCCTGGACGTGAGAGCGGCTGAAGACCATGGTTCAGACCCATCGATTCTGGACAATCGATGCGATACGAATTACCCTCTATCGATCAATGACGAAGATCTCGACCCTGAAGCAACCGAAGAGCCCGCAGAGAGATCAGGGGTTTCCGACATGACTTTCTGTCTGATTCGGTTCGAGGTCTGTACCCTAACCCAGAAGTTGACATACATCCCTCAGGGTCCAGTTCCTTCTGAAACTTCCATGGGGGAGATGTTGTCGCTTGAAGAGAAAGAACAGATGATCAGAGAATGCGCAGCCAATCTAGAACAAAAATATCTCCAGTACTGTGACGACGCTGGCCCGCTTTACTGGGTCACAGCGAAGATTGCCCGGCTCATTATCGCTAATATGTTTCTTGTCATTTACTACCCTCTGACATTGCCGGGCAAGCCTAGCACCCTTTCCCAAGATATCAGGGACAGACTGTTCATGTCTTCCATTGAGATCATCGAGTACTCGCGCATTCTCGAATCGGAAGCGTCGATCAAGAAATGGGGCTGGCTGTTCCAGACTTATATCCAGTGGCATGCTATTGCTTTCATCCTAGGGGAACTATGCGTTCGGCCCAACTCTAGTATGGTCGATCGTGCCTGGAGAGCAATCAGCATAATATTTACAGATTGGCCAGCTACAGAGCCCCATGGAAAGACCGGCATGCTTTGGAAACCGATGCGAAAGCTCATGGCTAAAGCCGCGCGAAAGCGTCAGGAGAACTTAAATAACGCAAATGTTGATCAAGACAACTGCTTAGGGATGCCCAGGGAGTACACAGATGCACATCCACCGCAACGACCCGATGTATCAACCTCTCGTTATTCTGGACAGATTGGAAATAACCGTCAGCTTGCTGAAGTTGAACCAAAGAACAACGATCCTTCGAACACCATGGTGCCAGCAAATACACCTGCGCTGTATAGCAACGACGTGTCGATGTTGCCGCCACAGGTAGTTGGTATGGGCGGATTTGCACCTGATCAGATACAATTGCAGATACAGATGCAGCAAAACAATCAGTCGGCGCGACCCCAGACTTCTAGGCTAGGGGACAATAATGCGTTATTGGATCTGGATATGAGTGCGGTAGAAGGAGATATTAACTGGGAAGGATGGGATGACCTGGTCCGGGACTTCCAAATCGACACAGATAATAGCCAGCCACCAGATATAACCAGAGGCCAGACTCTGGGAGGAATGGGGCTATGGTGGTAATAATAGTATAACAGCAGAAGGTGCCGGTAACGTTAAGTGACGACAACAGTAAATGTACATGGAGATGACTGATGATTAGACGGAATCGGTGTTACTTTATCTGGGCTTTGCCAGACTCTGCAGTCCTAGGCATAGTACCTGATAAATTTTTATTATTTTTATTATTTTAATTATTTTAATTATTTTAATTATTTACTACTTTTGAGAGCTAATAGCCAGTCTCGAGCTATAGATGGGGCGGACCGGCTTTTTGAACTTTCTGGGTATGTGCCGATTGATCCAATCGTAAGTAATCTGTATTCTGAAGCATACCTAAACACTACTACTCTCCTACGAGTTACCATAAAGTACGTGGGAGCGACGGTAACCGTGGTTTCTCCTAGCAAATAAAAATTTCAATACATCACGAAATATTTTCGAGGTACCTCACCTTGTGAAGCCTCGAAGTTGGAGTGTGTGGGGAAACCACGTGCTCGTACCCATGATGGCATTGTGGCTTTGCCCGGCTTCCTGTGGCCAGCTTTCAGAACTGTCAACTCCCACATTCCACAATCAGGACCCATCTTCCACACTTGTCAGACTTGGGTATCTGTGCATATCCAGCACGGCATTGCGATCTTGCACAGGCCAAGCTCACATGCCTTCCGACGAAAACAATCGGTGATGCCATTGCGATGGCGAGATTTACTGGACGTGTCCTGGAGCTCTCACTCCACGGGTGGTCCACAGTCCAGATGGATTTGCTTGAGTTTCTTTACACTATGGCTGACTCTTGCAAGCGCCATGGCGCCGGCGAAAGTTGCGGAGTTGAGACAGGAGACGGTTAAGATGTTCTACCATGGGTTCGATAACTACATGAATGTCGCATTCCCAGAAGACGAAGTCATAAACCCCATCTTACTTAGTGGAGATTATACTGACTGCTTTGAAGTTGCGACCAGTGTCATGCGTACCATTGACCCGAGACTCCCAAAACCCACGCAATGTCGAATTGAACGATGTCCTAGGAAACTATTCTCTCACTCTGATCGACAGCCTTTCAACCCTCGCAATATTAGCTTCTGCCCCTGCGGATGAAGCGGGAACTGGGGCAAAGGCCCTGCGAGACTTCCAGAATGGGGTCGCTTCGTTGGTACTGGAATATGGGGATGGCAGAAGCGGCGCTTCCGGTCAAGGGCTGCGAGCGCGCGGTTTTGATGTTGACAGCAAGGTCCAAGTGTTCGAGACAGTCATCAGAGGGGTTGGTGGATTGCTGAGCGCACATCTGTTTGCTGCTGGGGAACTACCTATACGTGGGTACAATCCTCGAACAACAGCAGGGTCGAATGGCAAGTTGGAGAAGGGCGAGATACCACCAATCGCGTGGCCGAATGGGCTCATATACGACGGACAACTGCTGCGACTAGCGCTGGATCTTGCTGAGCGCTTGCTACCTGCCTTCTATACCGCAACTGGCATGCCATACCCAAGGGTCAATTTGCGACACGGGATTCCTTTCTATCTTAACTCGCCCTTGCATCAGGACTCCGACCCGGCCGACTATACTCACGAAGGCAACCCAGAGATTACAGAAACTTGTAGTGCCGGGGCTGGTAGCTTGGTACTGGAGTTTACCGTCCTGAGCCGCCTGACTGGAGATCCGAGATTCGAACAACTCGGTAAGCGAGCATTTTGGGCTGTATGGGCAAGGAGAAGCAATATTGGACTTATCGGGGCTGGAGTTGATGCTGAGAATGGCCATTGGATAGGGCCATACGCAGGTATTGGAGCTGGCACTGATAGCTTTTTCGAGTACGCCTTAAAGACCCATATACTGCTTTCTGGACACGAGCAACCGAATTTGACGGCCCCCCTTGAGGAGCCACACCGGCCATGGCTCGATCCGAATTCCATTTACAATCCGCTAACTTCTGAAGAAAATTCCCCCGAAGCATTTCTGGAAGCATGGCACGAGGCACACGCTGCAATCAAGCGACACTTGTACAGTGCGACCCACCATCCTCATTACGTCAATGTTCACTTGACTACGGGGTCGCCACAAGCCTATTGGATCGATAGCTTAGGCGCTTACTATCCTGGATTGTTGGCACTGGCCGGAGAGGTTGAAGAGGCCGTTGCGACAAACCTGCTCTACACTGCTCTATGGACTCGATACGCCGCCTTGCCAGAAAGATGGTCTGTCAGAGACGGTCAAGTCGAGGGTGGACTGGGTTGGTGGCCGGGACGACCAGAATTCATTGAGTCAAATTATCATTTATTCAGAGCTACGCAAGATCCTTGGTATCTTCATGTTGGCGAAATGGTCCTTGCAGATATCAAGCGACGGTGCTGGACAAAATGCGGCTGGTCTGGGCTTCAGGATGTACGGACGGGAGAGAAAAGTGATCGCATGGAAAGCTTCTTTCTCGGAGAGACTACGAAATACCTCTATCTACTCTTTGACACCGATCACCCTCTGAACTCGCTCGACGCAGCTTTTGTCTTCACTACTGAAGGGCATCCTCTAATCATTCCGAAAGCAAAGCGTCCGCCTGTCATCAAGAGAAAAGCCCCTGCAACTAAAGCTGTACAGCCCCATGATAGTTTCGATCTGAAAAATACGTGTCCAGTCTCTCCAGCGATGCTTCCTTTCACAATCTCGGCCACAGCAGCACGGCCTGATATATTTCACGCCGCAAGTCTCATCGGGTTACATACGATACCAAATATACGCGCCGTAGATGAATTCGCTGATGTACAAGATACTGCCACACGTCCTGTGAACCACACCTATTATCCTTGGACACTTCCGGAAACACTCATGCCTGTCAAAGGCTCATGCTCAAGGCTACCAATGAAGGAAACTTTTACTATTGAGTTTCCCATCAATACACCATCATCCACAGCGGCAGGGGACTCGAACTTTTTTGTTCTAGCTGCTCATGGGTTAGTACGCCTGAGCGAGGGGATTCTTGTCAAGAGTCTATCCGGTATAAAGCTTGGCATGATCTATGAATCGCCGTCTCCTTTCAGTGCTCTCGATGGACCGCTCGTAGAATCTTGGCGTGTTTGGAACATTGCCAACATGCCACTTGGTCGCGATGAACAGGTATTCATCCCACGAGATATAGTTGGTGAGATGACAGATCCATCATTCACACGTATTCGAGACCCCGTCATGGCCGACATAGTTTTGCAGCTGGAAAACCCGGTCTCAGCCAACGCTACAGCTACTAGCAGTATTGAAGAATATTACGATCGCGACTCGGACCAGGACGTGTGCAAAGAGGGCCCTGACGTTTCGTTCCAGGACTATAGTTCGGCCGGTATTGCTGCCGAATATAAAACTATGATCTCTTCACTGCTCCGCCAAGTAACCTCCGCTCTGCGAGACCCAGCCGCAACTATCCTCCCTGAACCCGAGATTCCACAAACATATCAACTCGTATCCATAGCGGCCATTGCTCCCACAGGCTTGGGCGCGGCGCCAGTAGTCGATGTAGCGGACGCTCCTGACCCGAACCAGGGGCCTCAATCCAAGCCTCTCAGCTGGACACGGTTCTACTTTGCGGGTCAAGCTTGTGTCGGCAAACTTCCGGATGATGCGGCCAAAAAATACGAAATCATAGTGATGCGTCGTGGTGGGTGCACATTTTCCCAGAAGCTCGCCAATATCCCGAGTTTCGTACCTTCGAAAAAGAGCTTAAAGCTTGTCATTATCATTTCAAGCTCAGAAGACGAAGAACAAGACTTCGGTGGCTTGCCAAAGGGCAGTGGCTACAATCTGATCCGGCCGCTGTTGGATAAGGTGCAAGTTACCCCGAGTGGTTTAGTGAGACATCATCAGATATCAATGCTCATGGTAGGCGGTGGGGACGCAACGGAGAAGATGCTGCGCCAGAGTAGGAGTATAGGGTTGAGGAGGAGATACCACGTGGAGAGCCAGGGATTAGTTGTAGGGAACATCGTGATCGTGTGAGCTTGGTATATATAGACTTGGAAATAGATTTTGGTAGCATCAAGGCGTTTGGGGGATTGCATTCTCGCAAGCAGATACCATATGATATATCTCTTGTTCTCCAGATCTGTCTGTACGTTTCCTCGCCATGTCTGCTAACCCTTCAAACGGCCAATTCCTGCCTAACTAACTGAGGATATCCCAGCTGAAAAGATAGGGCATGGAGAATGACTTGATGCGTTTTTCTAACTTCATCTGTCCAGCTGCCGCAACAACTCCAAGTTTCACGCCTCGGCATGATTCCAACCGATCAAACCTCAAGACAGCCCAAAAAGTACAGCCCTCCGGCCACTATCTTGATCCTCGTACCTTCATCTCAAGATCAGCCTCGTACCCAGGCACACGTCCATGACAGGTTCTACTTACAACTCTTTCCTGCCCTTATCCTCCTTCGCATGGAGCAGCTCATACTTCGGGCAGTCCCGCACGGTGGTCGCGCTGCTGTACATGGCCTGCTTATGTGGCTTGCAGAGGACGATCGCAGTGCTCATAACCACCGAGCTACGCTCCTTGCCGGTGACATCTTGCTCGATGCACATTCTGCTCGAGTGGTGTCTAACTGCTTTGGTGTTTGCGTTGGGGTCGTCGTGTGGACGATGGCCGTTTGCTGCGCGATGTGAGGGTTTCCGGCAGATGGGTCTTTGCATACCATGGAGAGGGTTGGGGAATCTGGAGTCTGGAGTCTGGGGGGGTATTCAAGACTTTTATCGAGATGTCAGATCGATGCCTGGGTCTTACGGGAAGGAGAGAGCTTTTGAAATTCTTTGTCTCTGCAGAGGCAGATGGTGCTTCGAAGGCTATCCACCTGGCTTCCCCTTTCATACCCAGATATTGGATTGGATTTACACTCTGTATTCTGGTTCCTGAAGATTCTAAGTGTGAGTGTTTGTGTGGCTCATCTCATTGTTCAAGGCCCCTTCGATCTCGTGGCCTACCTATCGATGTGGATATCTCAGCTTTATTACTCTTCACCATCTACAAGAATCATTTGCGGGGGCGAAAATCAGACAATGGTCTCAGAGTATCCCAGTTCTTGCATCCTTGGCTAAATTGCCCTGCAGGATGCGTGTGATCCCAATCTGATTAATCAACGGTCTTCTTTGATCTAGAGACCCGCAGTCTTTACGATCGTAAGTCTCACACAGCGCCCTTGTCCCTTTTTATATGCCATACATAAGTTTGCTCCTTTGTTTTGGTTTCTCTTAGATTCCTGTTCGTACTGGCACTATATGCAAACGATCCCCACAAATATTTTATCGACGTTTATGTAGAGGAGCGCGGCGGCACGATTGCAAGATTGCCCAAAGCGTGGTTTCTAAAATGATATCTCCTCTTGTTTTGCTTCGGAGTTGGAGAAGAAGAGATCGCAAGTGGTGTCTGGGAAGCCACAAAATACCGAGACGGAAACTTCGAATATGCTGCTGGAGAATGAATAGGCTGTATTTCAGAGACAATTGGATACTGATCCTGCAAGGTATATTTGTTGTATCTGTACGCTATTGTTTCGACCGCAAAAATTGTTTCATCCTGTGGCCAACAAAGAGAAGTTAGACAGGCGATAAGTTCAAAAGCAAGATTGCCTACAGTTGTAAAAGACTGTAACTATATTTTCTTTCCAAGTGTCCGCTTAAGCTCCAGCATTCCAGGCATGAAAAACGTACCGGCTGCAAAGCATCGCGCCGAGCCTGCGGCGGATACACAAAGACTCGAAAGAGATGTCCCAGCTCCTCACCGGCATCGTGCCAATATCGCTCCGCCCCAAGATCCGCCCCATCCCGGTACCAAGCAAAGTCTTATCGCTATAACTGTCGTCAAGGGCTCGTCCACCAAGAGTTTCGTTCTTCATCGAAACCTGATGTGCACTCTCTCTCCGTATTTCGCCGAGATATTCAACGCCTCTGTCAAGAACTGCCCCCAGCAACTGTTTCTGCAAGACACCTGCCGCGTTGCGTTTGGCATATTCGTTCGCTGGGCCTACTCAAAGAAGAAAAGACTGCCGAGTAGCAGAAAGAGTCACATCTCTCCGTCAACCTGGATCGAGGTTTGCCTCTTGGCCGAGAAGACTCGCATCTTCGGACTGCAGGACGAGGTTATCCGAGTCTTGAAGCGGTCCCCCGGAAATCCGGACCTGTCGAAGCAGGAGCTCGAGAGGATCTGCTCGAGGACTGGAGATGACAGCCCCTTCAGGAAGTTCTTGTTGGAGTCTTTGGCGGGCGAGAAGCTGGGAATGATCGGGTTGAAGAGAATCACGACGGAGTCTGGCGAGGCAAAGATTGTTTCTGCGCATCCGCAGAAGATCAAAAAGGTGCATCCGTTCCCCTCGAGGATAGTGCGGACGTACAGGCCAAGACCATGGCAATTATTCACTCTAGATATGAGACAGCCCCGAAGATAAGGCTCTGGTGAATTCGTTTTCAAATTCAGTTCAAAAGTATCAGGAGTGTCTAATCCATGCCATCGTGACTGTAAGTTTCATCGCTAAGCCCTTATCTCGCTTACCAATGGAGGGGGGAGTAAACACCAAAGACTGCTCTAACCGAGAACTACTTGTTTAGGTGTAACCCCACCTACTGTGAGGATAATAGGCGTGCTTTCGGGCATTAAAAAGTATTGGTCGCGTGGAAGGTAGAGGGATATGAATGGCGCTGAAACGCTGAATCATGAGTAAAAATATCTGGTCTTAGCACGAGGCTCTAAATCTCCGTATCCTCGGGAATATCATCCGTCGTGCCCACGTCTCGAGGCCTCACTCCGTAATGGCTTGTGGAGCGCGTCGTTTCAGTCGTGGTTCGTCTCAAAGGGAGCCTTTGCGATACTTAACTCTTCGCCATTAATGAGAAGAGACTCAGAGGAATGATAGTCGCTCGTTGATCCGAAAACCCTGAATCGAAAAATCACAGGGTGTACCGCTCTATCACGCCGTAAAGGCATGAGCCAACCTGTCAACCTCTCGGTGAGAAGCAATGAGGACATTCGCATGTTCCACGATGGAAAGGACATGGAATAAATCAAAGACTTACACACATACGTATGCGCATACATATACATTCCATAGTCCTCCTGTGAAAACTCGCAAAAAGGTAAATCGCGGCCTCGCCTCGGGGCAGGGCGAAGCGAGTCAAAGGGGGGATCACGTGCCTAAATAGTAAATCTTGTGCTTGCAAGCTCAACGAAGGAAAAAGCTGGTACTGTGGGACGGTACGTTCAAGCTCTTTCCCTTGAGAATAGGTGTGAGAAGTCGCATAAAGGGCTGTATGACATTGCTAGCTCCGCGAATTTCTCCAGGAAAATACTGCACTTGATCAAGTATGATCGTGGGAAGCTGAGTGCCCCCGAGAATAGGGCCGCAGCACAAACGCATGAAAAACCAGGAAAGCATATCTGGAAGAGACGTAACAATTGTAACGCAAATCTACGATACTTGACATTCATAGCCAAAAACTGTTCCGCCCTTGGATCTATCGATTCTGCCAAAATGGCTGGCTGGTATCCGTCGTCCCCAGACCCTGGTATCCCGACAGTACATCCTTATCAACATTGACAACCCAGTCCCGCTGAAATACCTCTTCACCGCCACACACAGCAACAACACTTGCCAACCGCTCTTTAACAAATGCGAAGGTGTTGATAGTGTGGACCGGGTCATCGGCGCTATGAAGCCGTCTCCGCATATCCTCTGGCCCTTCATACTCACTGGCTTCGGAGGTGAGCCATATCAAGTTGTCTCCCCCATCATCGCGGCCTCCAATCATCTCGGTGATAACTGATGTCCACATAGCGAAGTAGTCTTGCAGGCGCGCTAGGATGACTGGCGTCATGGGAGGTGGGAGTTCGAGAAGGCGGGTAAGAGCCAGGCAGGATAGCTTTTGGCGGTCGATGTTGGCCATGCTATCGAAATGGCGGAACCACTCTGCGCTGAGCCATTGCCATACCTCGTTTGCATCGCCTACCGAACTCATGACTGTCACGAATATAGACGGATCAGCCAGAGTAAGACGAGCTAGGATGGTGAAGTAGTCCGTCTCGACAACATCGTCCAGCTTCGGATATTTTCGACCAGGGCCCGTGGTTTCATGTGCTTCCCAGGCGTCGCGAAGACCAGCGAAGATTTGCTCGGTGTAGCCACACTGGTGAAGATCTTTCGCGATTTGGATCACACCGTTAGAGCCGCCAAGCTTCTCAGCAGCTCGAATCATGTTCTCAACAATAGTTGTAACTAGCCCAGCCAGCTCTCGTTTCGTGACGCCCAGTAGATTTGTCATGTGAGATAGGATTTGTAGTCTAGCTTGGTCTCCCAACATTGCCTCAGGAGCAAGGATAATATACGCATCGATTATGTTAAGAATGCTGCGTAGATTTTCCGACCCAATCTCGAGTAATGGAAAGGCCGAATCAGCTAGTGCTAGCACCTCTGGAGACGCAGGAGACGGAGTTTGGGCCAGGATGACGACCCACAAGTCCAGAGCTTCCTCCATCAGATATATCTGCATTTCAGATCCGGGCTCAACCGCTCGCTGTATCAAAGGCAGGATCATTGCGTGGTATCTTTGGGCTTCTTCCTTCATAGCGGTTACAAGGGTCGACAAAAGTGTAAGGATGGCCTGTTTCATCAAGTGCTCTTCGCCTGAAGCCTCCCAAAGACCTGGAAGTATGGAAACGATCTGGTCCGCAAAGGGAGTTATGTGGTTTTCTAGTCGCACTGAGATCATCCGGATGGTGTCAAGGATGGCCATTTTAGTTTCAGTATTCTCGACCTCTTGTATCAATGTCATTATTCTGCCTAAGAGATCTGGAGCATATGGTAGGAACTTCTTGGCATCAAAGCTAAAGTCATCGACGATAGACTTGAATTGCCTGGCAGCTGTGATTCGGACAACGTGGTCATTCGTCTCATCTTCCGCCTTCAGGAGATGCTGGAATATTTGATAAACGAGGGGCCTGTTCGCCTCCGAGACCTTAATCGTAATCCATTGCCCCAACAAGATGGCAATCCTTCGACGCAGTACCTTGTATCCAGGCCCGTTTTGCTGCACGTCATTGACCAAGGTCGATGTCAAGAATGTATCAAAATCGAAGCTTGGATAAACGACAGATGCAGAAAGACCCATTGCTGTATAAACGGCATCTTTAGTGACCACGGAGCTTTCCCCTGTACCTGCAACAGACTGGAAGAATGCGAGCAGAGGTTCAACCAAAAGTTGCTTGTAATTGATGACGAGATCCATAAATAGTTTTTCTGAGCATGGCCGAACCTCGAACTCCCATGTGTCACCACCGCCCTCTTCTCTAATCTCCCACTCATCCTCGTCGGCCTCCCAGGACTCAAGATCGACTTGACGGAATACAAAGAACTTCGTGACGATCACGCTCGCCATCTGTCCAACCAGTTCATCGGTCAATAGTTGGGTTTTGATCAGAGAAACCCCCTTTTGCTGCTCTTGTTTAACTTCCGGCGTTCTGTATTTGAATGACTGTATAGGACTGAAGACCATTTTGCAGCAAGCCCGCAGGATATTGAGGCCTTTCAGACAAAGTTTTTCCATTACAGGCCTTTGATCCTTCCTTTGCTCCTCTAGTCTCAGGGCTTTGGCACTGAAATCCTGTGTTTCCGACCCATACGATTCTCCGTATTTAGTGACTAGACCCCAATATGCTCGAACTAGCTCTATAGTACTCGGTAAAAGGGCGAATGCTGCTGGGTGTTGTGTGGACATCTGAGTGTGCAGCTTCGAGAACTGCACCAGATGCCTCTCTACCAAGTCTTTTGCAGGTGTCACAAGCAGTGGCGGCTCACGAGATACCATGTCGAGAAATTGTCCAAACTGCATCTGGGAGTGCTCCCACAGTTGCTGAACCTCCGTCATGTGATTGGGATATTCATAGCCGGAAATCAGCAGTCGGCGCAGGATCTTGATCGCGTATAAGCTGTTTTCCATAGCATCCATTGCTCCACCTTCATCCTCACCGTTTCCATCCAAAAAAGCTACCCATATTGCAACCTTCTCTTTGTAGATCTCGCTCAGCAGAAACACAATCTCTGGCGTTACTGATTGCAGTCGCGTCTGCGCACTCCGCATCCGTGCTGTGGATAGTTCCTTGATCACCTGGAGCAACATCAACAGCCCTCTTCGCAGACGTAATGGGTTCGATTGACTGGCTGCTCGTAATGTGCCGACCAGGGTGGTGAGAACTTCGGGCCAGTCCGCGGGGTAGTCTATTCGGACAACCTTAGCAACGACCAATGCATTCTGCAAAGCCAGGCTATTTTCTGCCTCTCCAATACCCCCCTCAAGTAGATTCAAACGTATCTGGGACTTCTCCTCCGCAGATATCGCGTTCGTTGAGGTCTTCCGCCAGTACTTGTCGATGCCATTCTTCAATTGAATGATTGCAAGATATCGAATTTCGGAGGGTAGCGATTTGTCGAGGTACACTGCCTAATATTTCACGTTAGCTGGCACGCAAATATCTTACTGAACAGCAAATGCTACCTGCAATAGAGAGTAGTAGCCCTGCTGTGTCTCCCAGGTTTGGAGTTGCTGTGTGCCTGTTTGAATGTTCGACTGTTGCGAAGAACCTGCAGATTGTAAAGCCAGGAAAACCTGCTGCGGCGAAAGAGGTGCCGCCTCCCCTGGAACCTCGATGAGAAATGACATAGCTGAAGCTATTCCCAAAGGGCTAAAGGCTGGTGATCGTCTAGCCTTCGTGCGGTGTGCAAAGATGCGAGGCTATGGCTGTCCCACACTTCGCTTGCATGCTTGATGAGGGGCTTTGGACAGGGGTAAAAGCGATTGCACCTCCCGATCAAAACAACACTTCATCAACAGCACAACTTTTCGGAGGGAAGCAGGTCACCATTGAATTCACAAGACCTTCAACGCAACGAAATCTCCATCCATCGTCAAAGTGCTTCGACTTGAAGATCTTTCCGGCTTGGATCTGAATATCGGAGAGAAAGAATGATCCACCTCAATCTAGGAATGAGATCTTAGTCAAAGTAAATGCAGCATCAATTAATCCTTGCGATATATAGTTACAGAGGTCAAGCCTGGTTTATCTTGTCGCCGACGATAAGGTTATGGGTAAGGACTTGTCTGGAACAGAGGTCGTTATTGGAGATGGTGTTCGAGGATGGGCGGAAGAGGACAATATATTCAGCTTTGCTATTTCACATTGTGAGTCTTTACGTGATATTCTATACTAGAGGCTCATAGTCAAATTTCATTTTGGTCAAGGCGATTTCAGTGAATACAGTAGTGTCGACTCAAACTTAAACTCAGATCCAGTGGCAAGGAAGCCGACTGGCCTGACCCACGAGCAAGCTGCCTCTATTCCTCTTGTTGCACTGACTGCATTTAGCTGTTTAGAATAGCTTTCTCCGCAATCTGATCCTCAGAGAGAACTAATTGTTCAGGGAGCCTTTGGAGGGACAGGTTCTTTGCTTATTCAACTTATATGTAATGTTCAATTGGACGAATCTGTTATGTCGCGATTGGTATTGTGTTCTCAGAGTCACTATGTCATGCTAGCAATTTCTTGTGGAGAAAAAAAAATCAAGCTTCCATGCTTTCATAAGGTCCGTTAGGGATATCAAGTTCAGCAATATCCCGTTTGGTTTGAGCAGCTGTCTTTGCTGAGTGAGTTGACCTGGACTGTTGATTATGGATTATTTGCTGCATGTCTATTCGAACGAGGATCACGCGACTAAGCAGACGGGTTTTAT
Source organism: Diplocarpon rosae (assembly GCA_032760415.1). Lineage (NCBI taxonomy): Eukaryota > Fungi > Ascomycota > Leotiomycetes > Helotiales > Drepanopezizaceae > Diplocarpon > Diplocarpon rosae. The sequence continues at coordinate 644,588 of JAUBYV010000007.1, read as the reverse complement.
TCTTTATTTATGTGCAGTCAAAAGTGTTTAACGTCATTAATACTCAAATCCCCAAGAGTAGAATTCCCGGTCATAGGCTGATGCAGGTAGCCGTGGCCTATGTGAGGTGAGATAGCCCATCGTAAGGATAGCACTGACTAGTGAAGTAAACTTAGAGGAGCCTTGACAACAAGAATATTTATGATTTGCACAACAACTAATTTACTGCGCGAACGACCCTCAACCCCGCAGCGGGCCTGCATGATTTACGTCCATGATAGGCATCAAGTCCGACGCGTGTATCTGGGTCAAATAGGTGGGTGTCTTTAACTCAATGCGGTAAATTTGCATATTTGCTCTTAATCAGAGTGAAGATGTAGTTACTTCAACAATTCATGGCTGAAAGCAGGCTGACGTAGAGCCAATCACGCTTACTTTCATGTTTGTACGACTCAGGTCGACCGGATCAAAGACGCTTCATCTAAATATACTGGTTCTTATATGTATGAAAATATACTAGCTCAGCCCTACGTCTGGCCTGAGTTCCTGATAGCAAAACGGAGTTTTCAGCTTCTTCTAGCCGTCTGTACACAGCATGATAGACCATTGGATTGAGCCGAGCGAGTCAGGTGTGTCGAATATAGCTATGAGAAGCTCTCTGCAGTACTTGAAATTATGCTAGTGCTGTATAAATGCGGTAAAAATTGTAGTCTGGCTCTCATATGACGGAATAAGCGAGACGGAGAAATATCGAGGCCTTTGGTAAAGAGCGAATGTTGCGAACGAAAAAAGAAAGCTCATATAAGCGACAGGAAATCGACCAACAACATCAATCCTGAGACGATAGCTCAATTGATAAAGAATGTGCAAGAAGATTTTAGTAGAATATCTGACTTGCTTAGCAGTGGTCCCGATAGTTCCATATCAAAATAGAATTTCGCCACTCGAGACAGCTATGGTCATGAAAGTAGAAAGATTTAAGAAGCGTTCAGATTACTCTCGAAAGCCATAGAAAATGGTAAGAAACATTGGCAAAATGCTAAGCAACGCCAATGACCGATTACATTTGGGGAGAAGCCACACCGCAGGAGCAGAACGACGCATGGCCAGATATCGACCTCATAACCTCTTAATATTACTGAGACCTTCTGAATCAAAACACGCTCAAACACCAAGCTCGATTAGACACGAATGCTGCAGAGCCACTCATATTCTCGTGCCGTTTCTGGAACAACTGATATTGCAATCCTCATGATAGAAGGAGAAATTTCGGTAAACTGACAAAAAATGTACGCCGATGTCTACAATTGGCTGAGCATGCTGGCGGAGGTATCCATGCAAGATGAATCAATGCCATCGTGTGAGCTAGCCAAGCCCATATAGATATGGAAGATGTCCTTCCGTTGTACAGAAAGCTAAGCAAAAGTGAATCCACTCTGGCTTCCTAGCTATTATCGCTTACATCCCTAAAGCCTTGAATACCGGCTTATTTCAGCACGACACCTTCTTAACCGCATACTAGCAGCGAAGAGACGGAAGCTCATGACAAGAAGCATAAATATGAAAACGTTGGGGTCATGAAACGAGATGTTGTCCTGGACTTGAGCTGATAATAGGGTTTGTGATTACTGCGAGCTACTGCAATTCAGTCGAAGGGGGAAAAACAGAATAACAGGGCAAATGAAGAAATGCGTAGGCCGTGTGTTTGATGCGACATTACAGCCATTAGTTTCCGTCGAGTGAAAGATAATTTCGAGCCAGATCTACTGTTGCTGCAGCAGAGCAGAGATGTTGGTCTCAGACAGTGTTCAGACTAGCGTAAAAATCAATCGGCTAACCATATGAGTTTGACCTCGGCTTGGAGCTCGGCAGCCAGTTGCTGAGCCTCATGCCACGAACATGTGAGGTCACAGATGGTCGACTGCAGTTATACGCTCGACGACGACGACCATATTCAATGCGCCACCAATGGAACCCAACGGCTATGCACTTGCTCAGCAGCGCCTCGCAGCCCGGAGACAAGCACGAGAGGTGGAATCTCAGGCTCGAATAGTGGCGCAACAGCAAGCCTCGCAGTTTTCAGAACACCTGAATCGACTTCCATATCCTCTCAGCCGGCTTGGGCACGCAGGAATATCAGTATGGGATAGCATAAAAGGGCGAGAAGGCACCAGACCAGCGTTCCGAGTTGGACAGGTAGATGCGGAGCTACTGGACGAGGAACTGCTAGAGCTGTTGAAGAGACAAGTCGGGGATGCTCTGAAGTATTTTGGTTCGCATATACAGGATGATTGGTCTGCCGAAATCTTGCTCGCACTGCGGGCTATCCTGTTCAAGGTCACAGTTTGGGATCACGATGCAACATACGGCGCCGCGCTTCAGAACCTAAAGTTCACAGACGCAAGGCAAAATGGGGCCGTCTTGGTTTCGCCCTCCAAGTGGCAGAAGTCCTTCTATGGGATTCTTACGGTTGGAGGGAAATATGCCTGGACAAGGTGGGAAAACTGGCTGGCTGATAACGACAATGGCTATGATCAGCCAAGTCGGACATTGCGGAAATTGTCACGACTATCGGATTCATTAACGACGGTACACTCCACAGCAGCCTTTGCCTCTTTCCTGATATTTCTCGTGAATGGGCGGTATCGCACTTTGCTCGACAGGGTACTGAAGCTCCGTTTGGCTCCACCAACTAGCCAGGTTAGTCGTGAAGTGTCATTCGAGTACTTGAACCGGCAGCTCGTTTGGCACGCATTTACAGAGTTTTTACTTTTCGTCTTGCCTCTGGTAGGAATCAGTAGATGGAGAAGATGGCTTGCACGAGTTTGGCGGAAAACGAAGTCAATTCTTCGCAGCGATGGTGACGATGATATAGTGATCAAGAGTGGAGAATTCGCTTTTCTGCCAGAAAGAACATGTGCAATTTGTTACCAGGATCAAAATTCAACCTCGAAATCCGAGGCCGAAGTGATCGCTATCTCTGGGGCATCAGGCGTTATGGGATCAGCGCAGACTGATATCACGAATCCCTATGAGACAATCTCATGTGGATGCATATACTGCTTTGTTTGTTTGGCTGGTCGACTTGAGGCAGAGGACGGAGAAGGATGGATATGCCTGCGATGTGGCGAAGACGTCAAAGAGTGCAAGCCATGGAGTGGAGATGTTATTGAGGAAGCCAGCAAAATTGTCAGCTCTTCAAAAACAGTGGGATTCACAGACCCAAGTGAGATGGCCAATATTGAGCCAAGTTCAGAAAACAACAGCAGTGTAACGAGCGGCCAAGAAGACTTGAAAGAAAGAGACTACTCCTCCGACGTAGCCTCGGGACTGGGCGACTCTGAGGCTTTTGATGAAGAAGAAGATGGCGTTATTGACGATGAGGAATGAAGAAATCCCAGGATGCGGCGTAGGACTTTCTTCATTTACGAAATCTGGAGCTTATTAGAAGCATGGCTAGGCGTTTGGGCTTCGGATAGATACCAACTTTCAAGCAATTGCGCGGATGAACTAGGCGAACGAATATTCTGCGCCACACTGGCCCGACTTAATCGCTATCTTTCATTGCCGACTCTTATATTAACCGATCTCATCGTAGGGTATTTTGCTGTTGCGAAGCCGTAGCTCGATCAAGCCCATAGTCATGTGACCATGGAGCTAACCTACAACTCGTGACATCATTCTCTCGAAGCTGGTGTCTGGGTACATTGACATGATCTTTGTTCTCGTTCGGCCTCACCCTAAAGCTCAGAGATACCAGAGGCTGTGTTGAACAGAGGATTGTACAACCATCTACAAGTATCAATACATATTGGCAGCTCACCTCGACGCCTTGGAGCAATAATGTGGGATCAGTTCGAGCCAACAGCTCCCCATGTTTCCTACTTAACCTTGTCGGTTTTTCTGATAATTTATGCGCTATTCTCTCTGTTCATCAGGAACACACTTCATTTATCAGGTGATATATCACATAAAGGCAGGTCAAATTCGAAGTTGAAAGCTGACACAATTGCAGAACCTCCTCTAGCAGTCCTTTACGGCATAATACTCGGTCCACATGTCTTGAAAATCATTGCTCCTCGTCACTGGGGTATGAACGACGAGATCCTGCAGGAGATCACGCGCGTAATTGTCGGTATCCAATGTTTCGCCGTTGGCATCGAGCTTCCTAAGCTCTACTTTAACAGGCACTGGAAGTCCGTCCTCTACTTCCTTGGTCCAGTCATGGCTTTTTCATGGGCGATCACAGCACTTTTCGCCTATGTGCTCTTCCAGTGTTCGCTTCCTACGGCCATGATAATCGGGGCCTGTCTCTCTCCCACAGATCCCGTTTTGGCAGCAAGTGTCCTTTCCAAGTCCCACTTCAGCGAGAGAGTGCCCAGACGGCTCAAAAATCTCCTCTCGGCAGAATCGGCATGTAATGATGGAATATCCTTCCCGTTTCTATACATTGGATTGGTAGCACTCAACTACCCTCACGATGCAGGGGAAGCCGTGAAAGAATGGTTTCTCATCACCATCCTCGTATGTATAGCTCCTTACCAGTCATCTTCAGTGTTTTCGGATCTGGCATCGTGAGACATTTGTCGAAGGTTATGCTTCAGGACCCGGGATTTCACTGAAGGAAAGCAGGGCTAACTAAGTTGAAGTGGCAATGTCTGTTCGGCCTTGTATCGGGCATAATAATCGGACGGATTGCCAATAGACTCCTTCGGTTCTCAGACACCAGACACTATATATCACAGCCATCTTTCGTGGTTTTCTATCTCCTCCTAGCCTTACTCAGCATAGGTGTGGGCTCGACTCTTGGTAGTGATGACTTTCTGGTCGCTTTCGGTGCAGGGGTTGGCTTCGCGCACGACGGCTGGTTCGCCAAAAAAACACGCGAACTGCCTTTTCCGACGATCATCGACTTAATGCTCAACAGCAGCATGTTTGTCTTCTTCGGATCAATCATACCATGGGGAATGTTCGTACCAAGAGAAGTCACACCAAACTGCGGTATCTGGCAACTAATTCTCTTCTTGATTCTCGTTATACTATTTCGACGTATCCCCATTGTATTGGCAATGAAAAGTGTCATCCCTGATATCAGAACATATCGTGAAGCATTGTTCTGTGGACATTTTGGGCCTATGGGGGTCGGTGCTCTATTCCTCGCCATGGAAGCTCGTGGCGAGCTCGAGAATGGAACGTCCGTTCCGTGGGACAAGCCGAGGAAATTAATTCCACCATATAGCGACAAAGATAAGGCCATCGAGCTGCTCTGGCCAGTCATCTGCTTCATTGTACTGGGGAGCACATTCGTGCATGGGTTGAGCACCGTAGGGATTAGCGTGGCTGGGCATTTTAGTCGAAGGAAAGGCGAAAGGGCGCCACTCCTAGGACAGGAGACTGATGGTCTTGAGGCGATGGATCATGAAGAAGGCAATGGCGAGAGCGAGCCCGAGGTCAGCGGCAGTGAAATTGAGTAAGGTGTGCGATATTGGCTTGTGTCGAGAGAGAAAAGGGCATTGAAGGCTTTCGAAGTATGACATTGTAAGCCTTGCTTGTTTTTTAGCGAGAAGGAGCGTAAAAGGTATTTTATTAATCCTCGAGGAATTCTTTAGGATGATCCACTGTGTAGAATGTAGCAATATTTTCTATCGCGTGTAATACAATGAGAATAAATTTCATTAATACCCCACCTCCTCCCGACGGCTTCATCATATGTATTGAAGCTAACGGCTTCTAACCTTAAATATACCTGGGCGTAACCTAGTGAGTGCATGTGTCAAACACGCGTAATCGCTAATGACCCGTCCCGTGATACCCCAAATATATACCCCTCGTGTTTAATCTCTCTAAGTAATCACACTTAATGATAGACTTCAATTTTCTGAACCTACACAACAGTGTCTTAGTGAATAACGTTTTCAACAAATTTTATTGCCATACCTTTTTCGATCCAGTCACAGCCAAATACAGCTAGTCCTCGCGATCCGAAATTCCCGGAACATGGCGTCCGCCAACTACGCACCTCAGATCAACTCAAACAAGTCCCTTCAGGACTACTACACGTCTCTAGAGTCAAGGGTCGGTTATTCACTAGTTCTTGGGGGAACTCGGCACTTTGGACTTTACGAGAAAGGCAAAATATGGCCGTTCCCAATCGGCTCCGCACTCCGTGCCATGGAAGATCACTTATTTGACACCTTGAGTCTAGACAAGGAGTCTCTAGTTCTGGATGCTGGCTGTGGAGTTGGCCATGTTGCTATTCACATGGCTGCTAGGGGCTTGCGAGTTCATTGCGTTGACGTTGTTGATCATCACATCGAAAAGGCGAAGCGAAATATCAAATCGCGGGGATTTGATGAAAGGATTACCATCCGCAAGATGGATTACCACCATCTGGGTGGATTCGCCGATGAGACATTCGATGGAGCCTACACGATGGAAACATTCGTTCATGCTACCGACCCCGAGCAGGCGCTCGGCGAGTTTTTCCGAGTTCTGAAACCCGGAGGCCGCCTTGCACTTTACGAATATGACCACGAGAGTCCTGAGAAGTCCCCCAAGATGCTTGCCGCCCATCTGAGCGAGATCAACAAGTATGCTGCTATGCCTTCGAATGCTCTGTTTGAGAAGGGAGTCCTGCAGAAGATGCTAGGAGATGCTGGCTTCGAAAACGTGATGGTGGAGGACTTGAGTGCTAATATCACTCCCATGATGCGACTTTTCTTCGTCATCGGGGTGGTTCCCTACTTGCTAATACGGCTGTTTGGACTTCAGGCCTATTTTGTCAACACTGTTGCTGGGGTGGAGGGCTATCTGGGACAAAAGTATTGGCGGTACATTGCCGTCTCCGCGAGAAAACCATTGGAGGCAGGGGATACTAGCAGTATCCGAGAACGAAAGTCATGATAATATGGAATCATTGACTGTAGCATTATTATTGGCTAAGATCTCATCATGTGGAGGAAGACAAGGGCATAGGTATTATATTTTTTGTAGAGAGTTTGAATTATGTATCTCCGTTCCCTTATCACCCTCTGAGATTCCCCAAGACAAGGAGATCCAGGGTCCATTAAACATGAATATTGTTGTATTTAGGAACAAGAGAGCGGACTCCGATATCTCATCCACAAAGGATAGGCCTAGCAAAGAATGATCTCCCTGGCTTTGTCGCAGAAGTCAATTGCTATTGAAACTCACATGCATACAACTGTATGAGTACATTACGCAGAATTTCTCCTATGCATTGGTTCAACATAGGATGTACATTATCTTTCTAGTACTATGGTCTTTTTTGGAAAGTTTTGATTCCCCTACGCCACGAAAAGTAGACATTCGACACCTAGCTATATCGACATGCTAGATTTAAGCATACAACCTGGAGCCATGTTGGTTAATTTTCTTTCAAACTCAGCATCGCCAAAGTAGTAATAGCCAAGTCAGTCTATGCACAGAGCTGGGCTGGGAGTGTGTCTAGCCTGCACTAGATTAGCGCTGGCAATGCGCTTGTGCGCATATATGTCAACGATGGCGTAGTACAAAGCTCCAGTCCTTCTCTTTTACGATGACTTCGAACTATGCAGAATCCAGGGTGGGTCATTTGGCATTCTCTGTGAGAGACTCGTTGAAATTTCAGATTGAGACGATAAATTTTTGGGACGCTGGCTTGGAGTTAAGAGAGGTTGGCGTTTTCAGGTTAGCTGGGAGGGAGGTCATCGGCGGCTGGCTGTGCGTCCAATAGATTAATTAGGGTTGGATGTGCTATTTGAGTGCTTTGGTTGTAAGTTGTGAGATTATGATTGCTGATGAAGTGCTAGGGAAGACACTGCGAACTCTACGCCTGCGAGTGTACTCGAACGCTCAAAGAGCTGAGTGTTTCTTGTTTCCGACGGTGTAGCTCTCTTGACTTTTCGAGCTCTACTACCTCCTAGGGTTCTTTCAAGGCAGATTGTAATTGGCTTCTTCATGGGAATGTCTGCTCTCATTTCAGAATGGTCGACTGGTCATCATGATCAACCCTCATGTGGCAGATCTGTTGCGTGAAATAGTTTTCCTTTTCTGGGACGAGTCTGCTCCAGCTGAGAAACCCCCTGCCTTCCAAATATTCGGTGCAGTAACTCATCATTGGACAGAAACCTGCTGTCCCAACAAAGCTTGTTGTTTGTGCATCAAAATGTGACATTCAAATTTCCTCATAGTAGCTTTGAGCCAGTTCTGCATTCCAAGGTAACCTTCAAAGACTAAGGCAAGCCCTGGTTTGCGTCCATATTCTGAAGAGAATAGATACAAAGTGGTATAATTTCTTTGTCTAACATGCTTGCCAAGTGGCTGCGAAGTGAAAATGGCTCTTCCCAGACTGATCTGTAGCTTCATTTGTGTGGTTATCAATACTTTCAGCATTATCTCCTGCTGATTCTTACTAGTCTAGTAGACGAGAAAGCAGATAGAAGGATGACGGAACAAGAGGACGAAGGGGCAAGAGAACATAGTACTCTCCTGCTGCTGTGATCCCGAAGAAAAAATGTTGGCGATTTTGCAATAGGGGCTTTGCTGTAACAGCTCTCTTTCTGCAGCGAAGATAGGCTTTTTTGTTTCTGTTGCGTCAAAAGTGAAGTATCAAACCTATAGTGCTGCATTAACCTCTTAGTCGGAGCGTTGGCTTCCAACAGTAGCCTGTGTGAGGCAGCCAGTGGCTGTAAAAATTGCCAGCGGAGAGGCAGTGATACCAATTGTTGCATGGTAGGTATGTGTGAGTTGAATCTTTAGCTCTCAGGCGTAAAATTGTTGGGCTAGTCTATCAAGCTCGGGAGATACGGGGATCAAGCTGTACGAGACTTGCTATTCGATACTGCGGTGCTGCCTCCTCAGACGATTCCGGAGAGGCACTTCACCAATCCGATATGGGAGATCCCGAAAGCCAGTTTTCTGTTTTCTGCTCATGGGAATGAATTGATTGCCAACACGTTACTTGACGGTCTCCTCTAGAGTGCGTCTCCTGTCGCCTTCCGAGCTCCTCCCTAACGTTGAAATTTGGTACACGTGCGAGATGTCCCACACATTTAAAAGTGCTACACCACGCTACGCCACGGCGACTGCTACATGAATCTGTCATGCCCATATACTAACGATGCGGCTTTCGATCTAGGTCTCCTTAAAGGCCTACTTATCGGTGATGCGAACTCTCTCCTGCTTTTGCTAGGCGCCCAAGCCCTCCACCATGCCCCACAACTGCTACGAATCAGTCTGGCCATGTCGGCCTACTCCTGGTCTCGAAACTCACCATCGCGTCAAATGTCACCCTCGAATGCAGCAAGATATGGATCCGGAAAGGCTCGAGCTTTGAGGGGTATGTATCCCTTGACACCACGCGCCCTCGATACCAGCTCACAATTTTTTAAGGTTCCGGGTAATACTTACGTTGCTAGAATACATGGTCCAGACTGAGACATGGTTACGGTCTGGATTGATGTGCAACTTGCCAGTACGAAAGCTGGACGATCATTATCGACCAGCCGCCCTGGAAAGGTAGTGAGCACCGGGGCAGATGTCGATTTCCAAAGCGTGCTTACATCTTCCTCGCTCAGCAGAAGTGGGTCTGCAAGTCGAAAGAGCAAAATCAGCCCGTAGAGCAAGATTCCGGCCTGAACAGAGGCCATCGCTGGCCGGATGTTGCAACCGACGGCTGCTGCGAGCAGGGACCGCGACGGGGCTGACAGAAAAGTGAATGACTGTAAAGCTTCACAGTGTCTGTCTCTTGCGCCTTTTCCGAAGTCTGCAGAAAAAAAGCATCATTCAGATGGTAGTCTCCATCTTTGAGAGGGGCTAACATCGCAACTCGAGTATCTTCAGCGTCTGAAACCGAAAAGATCGCCGCCTTTTCAATTCCGAGTCGACTCCTCCGAATTCCCCTCCTCAGACGGATTCGAATTAGTTGTGTCACTATCACATCGGCCGAACTGTGCGTATACGCTCTACGTGATGGAAGCCGCCGCGCTGCATGCAGGATCGGCGTCGAAGAGCGCTTATTCAATGTGGTACCCCCCCATAGTGGCGCAAGCACGGTTCAGCATGCGTTCAATCAATCGATCAGATTGACAGCTCGGGATCGGGATACTCTACTTGCACTGCATCCCGGGATTGTCCCCCCTCCCCGTCCTCCCTTGAAAATTCCACCTTTTTGACGCCCGAAGTTTTTCCCCAGATCGAGGCGTACAGGTGCCACTGGAAAGAAGCGCTGTGCATGCAACGATTGGCGAGATTTCAAGGGTTATCAGCGAAAAATAAAGGGGGGGGGAGGGGGGAGACCTGCTACCCGGTCTCGTCGCCAACACTCTCTTTACTCCGCAATGCAACCTCATAAACGACTCGCGAGTCATAGGCGACTTGCAGACGTTCTGCTGGCGCTTAAAATCCTTATCTACGCTGCGCCAGTCCCCCGATGCAGCTAGCGCGATCTGAGGCTATGCCCGCACTTTTCTTTCTTCTGTTAGTGCTCCGACATTCAATTCCTGTTGGTCATGTTATATTGCATGTCATTATGGTCTACCTTGAATGTTTTGCGGACGCGCAGAAAGGCACATTTTATTTTTCTCGCTTAGCTTCGCTTGAGTTGCCCTCGGTCCAGAGGAGAGCCCCTGCCCCCATTCGGACGGCAGGTTACTAAGTATTAAGTTGATTATTGATTTGGCAGAGGCAGAGCCACGATGAATCCAAACTCCCTGCTAGACCGTCCCGACAGCTTGGTAATGCATCCGATCCTGCATTGGCTTGAGCATGGGCTAACCAGATCATCGGGTCCTTCGCGTGTTGTCAACACTCCCCCCTCTGCTTTTCCCTTCACCTCTCTGTGTATGGCCGCAACGCTGGTCTAGCTCCTAGCATACGCAGGAGGATCACAGTATTACAGTGCACGCAACTTCGATGCACTGAAAGAGACTAACAAACGAGTCTGAGTCTGTTTCTCTCCCTTGGATAGACTTTCTTGCCATGCAATCCTGTTGGTGACGAGCGAGGCAGTGTGCACGAGACTCCACACCTGTCTTGTCTCCGCCTTTTCATATGAGTTCCGGGTCCAGGCATCTTGCTCAGATTTTCTACCGAATTGGCGATAGTACTGATCAGGGGCAGCGGGCCGGTCCGGCTCGAACCCTGCGCCTCGTTGCCTTTGTCTTTCCCCAAAACTCAGAATGTCGGACAGTAGCTGGAGTCTGATTAAGTCATCCGCTCTTCGCTATCAGCAAGCACCTGAATCCAACAAACAGCCGCTGGCTTCCCCGTTATTTCACGCAAAGTATCCTGCACCGCCGAATCTGCTGTCAAGTTACTGTCTCTGCCCGCCGGCTCGAACCCCATGTACCGTGCTTATACACGCTTCTCTTAGCCCCAATGGCGGCTAAGTTGCGTCTCCTCGATTGGCCGCTTGCAGTGATCATGGCTCATGCCGCACCTTGCCGCCTTCGACCGGGTAGATATGTAGGTCTCTGCTGGACAAACTGCAGCTCGAATGACCTTCTCCCTGGCAGTAAGGCTCCCTCACGATAGATAATGGGGCCCCACGGTGAGGCAGACTTCCACTTGACCGCGTCGATGATTTTATGAACGTATCGAGGTAGCTTGCTTTTCGATTTAAGTAACATCCTCGCGCTCAAACTGGTGCTCGAAGTTTGTACCTTCCTCGATCTTCAACAACATCACCACCTCGAACAGCATTGCTATTCTAAAATAAGAAGATTATGACATTGGCTTATAAGCTCGCAATGACAAGAACCAATCAGGTATCCGGTCCAGAGGATAGTTTCTATCTGGTTAATTCGAGACAAAAAGAAGTGCCGGCATTCGCTCCATACAGTACTGTGAATTCCCAGAGTACTGTACGGCCACCGCCGACATCCTTATAACGTCGAAATTTATCTGATCTCCCTGCTTAGGTCTCCTCGTTCAATCTTTCCATCCAATACGATAGCTCTTCGTTAACTCCTACGTCGATGGATGATACATCGTTGGCGGCAAAACCTGTCCCCTCGGGGAAGCGAGAACCGGAAACCAAATTGTCGCCCGCCCCGTTTTTTCCCACAAATCCCATGTATTACCCCGAAGACGACTACGGCATAAGTTTCAACACTACAATGAAATGCAAAGACTACTCGAGACCTCTTCCCATCTCGACAGCGGACAGCTTCTTTCCTCATGAATCTCCTCTCGTATGCCCATCGCCTTATTATGGACACTACAGAGCGTCAGCACCCCCGCAGTCGACAATAACCTCACTCTCATCGCCCAATTTTACGATGTCTCCAATAATGCTTTCTTCTGGAAGCTGTAGCGTTGGTAGCTACTCTGGAAGCCAGACTCCCGTTCTCAGTCACCATTCTTCCAGCTACAGAGGCAGCCAAGGGCACACCTCCATCGCCCCCAATCCGTCTAGCCCCCCTATATTGATTGCACCTAGCCCAGGGCTTTTCAGATCTGTGCCGAAGCTCGAGGGTGCCCAGCGGGTCCGGGGTTCTTTCCAGGGCAATAAGTCAACCTACCCATCTGATGAAACCCCTCGAAATAATTACTGCCGTGAAGTATCGTCAGCTTCTTCGTCGAAGGGTACGAAAAGAAAGGCGTCGCCGCTTGACTACGAGAAGCTTATGGCTTGCCCTGGGCTTAATGAACAAGACCGTTACCTCCTTCAGCTTTCGATAGGTGATCGCATTCCTTGGAAGGAGATTGCGATCAAATACAATGAAGCCTTCCCGCTGAAGACTGTGCAAGTTCCAGCTTTGCAGATGCGGAAGAAGAGGATCGTAGAACGTTTCCGCGAATGGTCAAAATTGGAGGTATGAAAGGTGGCCACTACTGCTCTTTCAAAGATTGCCTGATGAGAGTGCTGACGTGGACCCAGGAGAGGGCCCTTGCACTAAGCTACCATGAGCATGACTCAAACAAGTGGCACAAGATAGCCAAAGGCATGCATAAGCACGGCTGCGATTACAATTGGTCAGTTGAGGCCGTAGAGAGGAAGTGGAACGAGATGCAAAGCACGAAACGCACCTCATAGTATCAGGAAGGACAGCATGAGTTTCATCGAACAGCGTCCTCGGATTCTGGCCACACTACTTACGACCAGCAATCTTGGTCTGATGAGGAGAGTTGAAGAGAACATTGGCCGCGATATTAGAGATGAGTACTCCGGTATACTGGATTACGCTATGTTACTGGCAACGATAGTCGATATGCGAAGCCGATCTGCCAGCAATGTCAGCGTCCAGATGCAAATCGATCAACAGCACCACAAGCCAGCTAGTTGACACCCATTGGCGAGTAAGAGCAATAATGAGCAGCGAATTTGAAAACCTGACAGAATTTCCAGCAGCATCAAAGTGATCGAAAACGACGTAAAGGGCTAAATACCTAAAATGTTTGCTAATAGACAGCGTTTTTTTCAAGCAGCGCATCTAAATTTCTCTAGATAAAACATTTCAAGAATAGCTAGATGGGAATAGTATGAGTGTGGACAGGGCAAGAGCTGAAATTTCTTTGACCAACATAAGGGACGTTTCGAACTTGCACAATTATCTGTATGATTTTTCATCTTCCGGTTGCAGAACACAAGGAGCCACCCGCTAATAGCGGTATACCCTAATACAAAAAAAAATTAATAATAGAGATCCCCCTCCATCTTCTTTATCTAAACTGTTGAATGCACTATGATTGGGCAAGTGATAAACACATCTCTGATCCGTAAACCCCCATCCGGGCCATATTTTATCAAGCCTGAAGTCGGGGGTTCTATCCTCTCCCCACGGAATCCACAGACTTTCCATATGTAGAGTCATCATGTTTTTTTCGACTTTTGAAAGAGGGTTCTGTCCTTCTTATTATTATAACATATCTGGACGCGCAGTATGGCACATACCCAGGGAGCTCATCAGTCCCAAATATCAACAGCAACATACCCATCTCCTGGCTTTTAATCAAGAAGCGTCAGGCTGCAAATATCCACTGCTCATCTGCTCAGCGACCATCTCGCCACTTAGCTTCCAGCTGGATGTCGCAGGGTGAAAAACTAGTGAGGAGTAGTTGCTAAAACATCACAGAGCCAGCGTGTTGCACTTAAGGAATGCTAGGAACTGGAATTTCTTTCTTGTTGGAGGATAAGAGGAGATGGGGTTGTTGAGTTTGTACAGCGTGTAGGGATGGGAGCAGATCTGGGGGTTGGAGGAGGGAGGGGCCAAATTTGTAGAGAGGGGATATGCACTCCTGCATGTGAGGTTGTTCTTACTAAGATGTGTTATGTGTAAGAAGGGGCTTGAGGTGGGAGAGATGTGGATACAGCTTTGGTTCGATAGAGAGATCTTGGTTTGAGGGTTGTGAGTATAGGAGTATTGAGGAATGAATGTGCTGCTGTGTTTGCGGTAGGTGTAGGGAGGGGTGTGCTTGTACACTTGGAAAGAAAGAGGGAAGGGACTTGCTATATTGGAAGATGAGCCATAGAGAGGTCTTGGAAATCGTTTATATGCTGGTGTTACGAAAGGATAGGGCTGATATGCTGCTTAGTGTGGTAGAGTGATAAAAGTCGCAACTGAATAGTGGTGGGAATATCTAATACTAATGGTGATAGATATATATAGGGAATCTTAGTTAAGGGAATCTATTATTATAATGTTATAATTGAATCTAAGAGCTAGGTGGGAAAGCTTTGGTAGATAAGTATAAGTATCTTTACTAAAGATAGAAGCATAATAGTAAACTATCATTAATCTAAATTCTTTAAAGTACTATTCGCTTTACTAAATAGCATAGATTATCTCTATACTTAAGGATATCTATTATTATTTAGTCTTAGTATGCTAGTGCTGAAAGCTGATTTATCTTATGTTTTAGTTGGTTATATTATTTAGGACATCTGGTTGTGCGATAAGGGTCGGTAAAGAAATATACCTAGAATTGTCGCTTGTCCTTAGCCAATGAAAAATGATCTATTATGAAGTTCTTAAAGGGTTCTAAATTATTAAAGGAGATTGATTTTCTATATTACTAATACTCAGACTGATTAAGAATACTATCTTGATTGAAAAAGGTTCAGCAGCAGCATACGCTTACACAGACGTTCTAGCTAGTATAATCTGGTCTAAAGTATTATAAAATATCCTTAAAGAGGAATATATATATATAATTTTAAATTTCCAAGTTATTATAATTTTTTTTTTGAAGAAGTGGCCGTTTAGAGAGCAAGAATCCTAGTCAAGGTTGGTGTCATATGCACCATTCAACAGGTGCACTAGACGATGATGGGCACCTTCTGCAGGCACAACCAGAGCATCATTAGATGGAGGGAACCACCTTCCAATGATGCTACTAAGTAGCCAGCACAACCTTCACCTAGAATTCATCCTTCTTCACACTACCATCACTGGCGTAATGCTTCCTGTGACAGTTGGGCTACTATGACGATCTTACTACTACTATCTTAGAGATTAATATACTCAGCTTTGCAATATTTCCATATGAATATACATAAGATAAAAGGCAGATAAGTCATATATCTCAACTTAATATTCTATTAAATTGCTTAGAGGAGCTTCTAGGCTGTGGAGACAAGTAGAATTTAGTACTAGAAGCGGAGGGTGTTGATAGTATATTAGAGCTATAGCTTATATGCTGCTCTAGAAGTTTGTTTTTTGGAAGAGAATATAAGTCATTAGACTAAAAGCAATCAACAAAAGATAGTTTCTCTTTCACAATTAACCTTATAATTCTTCCCATCAGCTGCCTACCTACATTTATGTGGGTAGGGTAAACAAATGGAGGATGTGAAAAATTTGTAAGCTAGTTAGTCATATGCAAACAAACTAGCTAGCTAGCTAGCTCTTGAGTTTGTCCAAGCTTCAGAAATCAGAAAACAACCTATGAAAACTGTCACTAAGTTTTCTTGCACTGGAAACTTGAGATCACAGGAGCAACAGAGGCTGCACTGCTTTGTTTTCTTACCATCAGCTGCCCAGACCGGCCATTGGCTCTGCATCCGAAGCGCTAATCTCACCGCCATGAGCGCCATGGATGGTGAAGGTCCAAGCGCTACGGCAGAACAGCCAGAGCTTCAGCCTGTTGATACCTCGGAGCAACAAGAAGAATACGTCTCGAACGATGAGAACTCAGACTCCAGGATGAGCTCGAAGACGAATATCGTCAGAAGATTGCTTCGGCAACCCACCGCGGCGCCCAATCCCGAGAACCTCGAAACGAACGCAATCGAGTCGCAGCTTCGACCGAGCGCGTCGCAACACACGGTTTTCTCCGCGGGCTCACCTATTGCCTGTCTCGCCAGATCTCCAGACGGATCGAGAGTTGTAATTGCAGGTGCCAAGATCTTCAAATTGCTGAAGATAGAGGGATCCACAATCACCGAGGAAGTCGACCTCCGCGCGGTCATCATCTCCTATGCGGCGAGCCACGATCCGTCTGCTGCGACGCCAGAACAGCTCAACATCAGAGACGTCACATGGTCGTATGGCGATCTGGATTCATACATAATCACGGCGTGTGGTAATGGGAGAATTACAGTATATGATCTGAAGCGGCTCAATGAAGGTCTGGAGATTGGGCGCATACAAGACCATGCTCGGCAGGTCCATAGACTGAAAATCAGCCCGTTCAGGAACAATTGGGTTCTATCTGCCAGCCAAGATGGGACTGTCCGAATCTTCGACCTGAAGCTACCGTACAAGGGTCGCAGCGGCATCATGTTCAAGCAGTGGAAGCTTTTCAAGTGCAATGCAGATGCAGTGCGAGATATCAAGTGGTCGCCGACAGATGGAATGGAGTTTGCATGCTGCACAGATGCTGGTGTTGTCCAGAAATGGGATATCAAAAACCCCACGGCACCGGTATTGAAATTGACAGCTCACACCAGCGCTTGTTTCTCAATCTCATGGCATCCGGATGGGCAACACTTGGTCAGCGGTGGTATTGACCAGCACTGTCACGTATGGGACTTGTCCAGAGGAGACCGCAATCAGAAGCCCCAGTACACGTTCGCCACACCTGCGCCAATTTCGAGAGTTGCGTGGCGTCCAGCATGTTGGTCTGCTACTGCTCAAGGCAAGAGAGCAGCGCAAGTCACGGTTGCGTACGATGACTCAAATGCTGGCCGCTTTCAGACGGCGAATGTACACATTTGGGACCTTGCAAGGATTTCGATGCCATTCAAGGAGATCGAAAATTGGGATAGCGCTCCAACGGGACTCGTCTGGAATACTCGTGATTTGCTTTGGAGTGTCGATAGAGAAGGTCGTTTTATACAGACCGATGTTGCTTTTGTGCCGCAACTCATCGAGCGACGGAGTCTTTCGGCCCTGGCATTCTCGCCAACGGGGGATTTGCTCGGGTTTCTTGAGAAAAGACCTTCTCCCCGACGATCTCGCTCTCCTATCGCATTGCCAGGCTCAGGCCCTAGTGTTCAGCACGGCGGTGGAACTAGTTTGAGCGTCAGTCGCAGCGACTCCGAGGAAGATGTTGTGGGCAGCTTCTTGGGTCCTAGAATGAAGAAAGGCCTTAGGAGAAGAAGTAGCGGAAGAGGCCAGTCGCTGAGCACAACTCCGCCGAGCAGTATTGGCCTAGCGGATAGCAAAGTTATGTCTTTGGAACATGCTGTGGAGGTGACCGGGGTCTACAGATTGCAGCAAGTCATGATGATGGGCCATGCCCCCACGGCAACCACTGTCGAGATGTTTGAGTACTTCACCAATCGCTATCTGCTTCGACTGAACAAATCGTCATTCCCTGAGTTACATGCTGAGCCAATGGATGTCCGCATCGACACGATCCTGCAATCATTCTCTCGGACTGCAGAAAACGTTGGGTTTTTTCGTTTGGCTCAGACTTGGAAGATACTCGCCTTCTCCATGAATGCCGTTCTCACCAGACGGGCAGAATATCATCGTCAATCGAGGCTCACGGCAAAAGTCCCACCGGCTCAGGACGAGCAAGTCAAGCAAACAGTAATCGTTGCGAGAGCTCAGACGGATCAGGGAGATGATACGCCTCGAGGATTTGGTCGACCTCAAGCTGCTCATGACAGTCCGCTGCATCGGCATGGGGTCTCCATGATAAATGAAGACCTGGAAAGTACTTCTAATGTTGCTACTCCTCTGGCCCGTCCCGTCCGTGATCAATTGATCAACGAGACTCGAGCGGCCATGCAAACTCCAATGGCTCTCGAAGAGGACGAGTTGCAGCTGCCTGGCGCTACTCAGCCAGGAACACCAAGTCCGATTGCTGTGCCTGGCGTTAGACGGTCGCCCGATCATGCGTCGTCTAGCGTCGAAGGCTACGACTTCTACGGGGTGGAGCCGTTTTCTCCGGCAACTGACTATGTTGCTCCAGCCAGAAAGGTTCCTCTTCGTTTGGACTACCCGGAGCAATCACAGAATCCTCCCAGAGTCCAATCGCAGCGTCATGATTCGGCAGAAAGCTTCCAAATGTTCTCTAGCTCTGGTGAATCCCGCGGTAGCAGATTCATGGGCTCGTCGGGTAGCGATCATAGCCCGAAACAAGAAGACGGCCGGGAATTGCGAGACCGAGTATCAAGCTGGGAGAGTGATCCTCGTCGCGATCATCGAAGATATCGTCCAGAAATCGAAGCTCCAACAGGCGCGAGCTCTTCTGATCACCTAAATTTCGAGTTGCAGAACGTTGTCCGAGAGACTAGAAATAGACCACTGCACAATCCAGCCGAGCCACCTGTCTTCAGACTCCAAGAAGCTTCTGCACCAAGAGTTCTTGACACCACGCCCGTCAAACACCGTATTCGTGCTGAAGAGGAACCAATCAGTCCCACCACACCCGAGCCAGCCGCCTCTGAGCGAAAATCCGAAGATCCCAACATCATCGAAAGTGATTTCTTGCCATGGCCTCAAGATCCGGAGTTCATCATACCGCCTCTAGATCCCAGCATCATAATCCCACAACAGATTGCCTACCAATGCCTTGGAGGTTGCTTGACCGCAGCTATCATGGTCCTCGTCTTCCGTCCTCTACTTCCTGCTGAAGCCATAGACAGCTTTCAAGCCGAGGCGATCATGCGCCAATACCACCACCGTCTTATGAGCATGAAACTCTTCGCTGAAGCCGCTCTCCTGCGCAACCTCTGCGTCCCTCTCTACCCCTCCGTCTTCGCGCCCGCGCAAGAAAATGTCACGATCGGCTTCTTCTGCACAGACTGTAATAAGCCACTCGAGAACGACCCTCTGATCCCCGGCTCGGTGTGGCGCTGTCCTCGCTGTATGAAACACATGGACCCGTGCCCCATCTGCCTGTCGCGCGAGATCCCAGATGACATCGAGTACAGAGAAGGTAAATTGATAGAGGATGTTAGCACATGGTGGTACTGTCCTGGCTGTGGTCACGGTGGACACTCTATTTGCATGCAAGCTTGGCACGCGGACGAGGGGACGATCAATTCGGGTGGATGCTGTCCGCTTGAAGGGTGTCTGCATCCTTGTCTTCCTGGTAAATGGCGAGAGGAGTGGGCTGAGCAGAAGCAGGCTGCGAAGGCTAGAGAGTTGGACTTGGCTGTCAAGGAGAACACGAGGTCGGGCAGTAGAGGTCCGGGCACAGTGACGCCGATCAGGAGAGATGCGAGAGAGGTTGTGCAGTCACAGGCCGTTGAAGGCGTTAGGGTTGCCCTGGGAGTCAATGGGCTGGAGAGGAAGAAAAGTGTCAAGTTGGTCGCCCCTGGTGAGGAGGGTATTGGATGGGATAGATAAGGTGATTTGGTTGAGATTGGAGGAGTTCAGGTGGGTGCTGAGATGATGATTTACTTGCTTTGCTTTGATTTGGCGTTTAGGAGACGATGATACCCAAGGTAGATACTGATGCATAGCAATGGCGTTGTGGCTGTGATCTCACTTGGGTGAGAGTATTGTAATAACTTGTCACAATTACGTTGAAGCCAATGCGCTGGCCAGTCATCGAAACAAGTCGTGATTTCTGCTCATATGACTTTGAAATCGGGTATACACTAAAACCACGACACCAAAATCAAACTGATGTGTAGAAAACACATTCCTCAAAACTTCCTCTTTTTCTTGACCGGCGCCCGGGCCTTCACCTCCAGTTCCCTTTTGAGCGCCTCTCTCTTCCGATCTGCCCTCTCAAGACTGGTCTCTCGCAACTCGGGTGTCTTGGTTCTCTCCCTCTCCGCGAACTGCTCACCCGCCCTACCTCTCTCTCCTTCTCGGCTCTCTCCCTCTTTCGAGGACCCGCCGACGACGCCTAGCCTACGCCTGGGAGCTGCGATGCTGGGTCCTGGTTCAGGCGCAGACGGGGATGGCTCTGCGGCTGGAGATGCGGCTTCGGCTTTCTTCTTATCGCCTATGGTGCCGAGTTTCCTCTTCTGGGGTATGGGCTCTGGGGCAGGACTTGGCTGGGCGGTAGACAGAGGGGCAGAGGGAGCGCCTGGGGAGGCGGTGTCGGAATCCGTGGCAGATGGCTCGGCCTCTGGTTCGGTTTCTGGAGGGGGAGGGAGAGGGAGAGGGGCGACTTTTTTGCCTCCGATTCTGCCGAGGGGGCGCTTTGGGGGCCGGTGCGGGATTGTTGAAGGGGGGGGAGAGGGGGAGGCGATAGCGGTCTTGGGTTTCTTGCTTGGAGGGGTGGGGGTACGAGATTCGTCGGCGGTACTCTCGGCGTCGTTGTTCGCCGGGGAGGGAGCAAGCACTCGAGTTTTGTTGCCGATGGCACCAAGTTTTCTTTTGGGCTTCGTGGATTTAGGAGAGTGAGGTGGTGGCGATCTGGGGAAAGATTCGGGGATTTTGGCCGGGGAGGGGGCGTTGGAGTCCAACTCGGTGTCGGAGTCTGTAGGATTGTTGTCTATGTTGACTGAAGCGGAGGAGCTAGGTTCTGGTGGTGTTAATTTGGATCTGGATGACGGTAATGTGCAAGGTGTGGACTGGACTTGGAATGCATCATCTTCGTCGTCTTGGGTTTCAGTTATGTTAAGAGATGATTTTGATTGGGAGTTGAACTTCTTGGTTATGTCCTTAGAATCGTTGGTTGATATCTTGCCTGAGCTTAGGTCAACTGTGATTCCTTTGATACTTTGCCACCAATTTTTCTTTTCCTCTTCTTCAAAGGCATTCCTAACGGTGATAACATCCATTTTTTCCGAAAATAACTTGTCTATCAATTGCCTCAGATCCTGAATGGGCTCGCGACAGAGCTCCTTCCGCCATGATTCCAAATCAAACGTGGCCATGCCCTTCACTTTCTCCTCTGCCTTCTTTCGGTCGACCTTTCGTCCTACTTTTCCCGCAGCCTGCGGCCAGATCTGTCCCAAGTCGGTACCCTGTTCTTCACACTTGTCCAATAATTTCAAGATTACATGGTCTTTGTCTTTGAGCTCCTGTGTCAAGGCGGCTGTCTCCTGCATGCATGCGAGGTGCGTTTGTAACAGCGGCATTGTGAACCGCCCGGTCATGTCCACCTGCTGTGCTGCTGCAAGTCGTACGGGCCACTCTAACGGCGCAAGGCCACCTGGGAGCTCAACTGAGACATTGAGGACAAGGGAGGGTCGGTCCGGGGCTACGTTTATGGTCAAGGCTACTGTTGTGCCCTTCCCTCCCGCCAAACCCAACTTTATTTTCTCCAAGAATATCTTTAGCTGGTCGCCGTCGCTCGGATCAATACTGGTGCCGATCGCTCTACTGCGTGCCACAATCGCAGACCGGTCGAGCTTTTCGCTCCATAAGTACGTGAGATCTGTTAGGTGGACGGTAAACGAGGTCGGCGTGAAGGATGTTGAGATGAGCAGGACCGGCAAATGCAAGCCGGCAGATTTCGAAATGTGAAGTGGCTTCCAAGCCATGCTGCCGGCCGCTGTATAGGATCGACGGAGGGGGAGAGGGGGCCTTGTGCTTGTGGTGCCCGAGGCGGAGCGAGCGCAAGGCTGTGGGGAACAAAGCACTGAATGAAATATGTGAGCTAAAGATCAGGTTGTTGCGGTTATGACGAATCAATAGGGGTGGATGACTGCATGGCGATGTCGTGGCCGATACTGTAGTTATGCGTTGGTGTTGTAGAGTGGTCGTGGCATGAAGATGTTGTGGTTGATCATGTACGTAGCCGCGATATACAGCCTTGTGGCGCGAAGAAGTGTAACGCAGTCACGTGGTGTTTCATCGTGGTTGTGCGATTTGCAATCGCAGGGTATCGGAACTCGGATTAGGATTGAAAACGAGTATTTTGCGAACTGAGACCAAAGCTCAAATGTTACTGGTTTCTTCGAGGTATTAAGTAATCAATGAACTCGAACTCAAATGAAAAATTCGAACACTAATCCAGATGTCGGTTCAAACCCCGGCACCCTGTCAAAACGGTTCAGCTTATTGTACATAGGTG
The DNA here is from genome assembly GCA_032760415.1 of Diplocarpon rosae. Classification (NCBI taxonomy): domain Eukaryota; kingdom Fungi; phylum Ascomycota; class Leotiomycetes; order Helotiales; family Drepanopezizaceae; genus Diplocarpon; species Diplocarpon rosae. Next base: position 622,232 of record JAUBYV010000007.1, on the reverse strand, counting down.
TGCGGCTCCATCGGCTCAAGTAAACTAACTAACTGTAGGCGTTTGACAGTTTCTTCAGGAATTGGTGAACAGGGTAAATTTGAAGTCAAGCTGGATATTCGGCTTATTCAGGGGGTCATCAAGTACCACCACATTGTACCGATGAGCTGGTACGGCGATGCAGTCCGAAAAGAATAGTATGAGAAGTGGTAAAATGTATAGTGTATGAAGATCTCAGCTATTACGTGTATACATTGGTTGTAGACAAAGTTCTTACCTTTTCAATGAACTCAACCTCTGCTTTAAATTGCTACTTGCTGGCTGTTGATCGACCCTTTAAAGCTGTGGATGTGTTTTGGCTGGGCCAGGGCTCGGCTCGCTTCCCCACATGTACCAGCACGTAAGAGCAAGGATTGGAAAGCCTCGGGGTCGATATTTTGCCCTGTCCTGTCGCGGCTTCGACATTCTTTGTAGCAGGCATTCTATGGATTCTCTTGGCAGCCAGCCACCACCACAACTATTTCGAATCTCAATAATCCATTCTGCCTTACCATGATGCTGTGCACCAGATACGGCACCATCTAGAATTCCTGATTCGTAAATCTTGACGGTGTAGGGTTTGAGAAATTATACTTTATCTATGGCTCTCGCATCGCCCGCTACCTTGGCTGGAAAGTAAACACCGTAGGCGAGACTTCGGGTCTGGAAATTTGTAAATGGGGGTGGGCTGGGGAACAAAGGGTCAAAATGTTGGCCGCACTCTTAAATTGAAGACGGTGGCTTTTGCAAGGATTTTATGCGGTAGGGGATGTGTTTCAAAATCACTTCTAATCACCTATTGAACTTTAAATAGTGCCATGTGAGGCTCAGCATTTAACCACATTGGGCATGAGTAAGTGATAGATAGGTAGTCAGCTACCTATGATTCCGACATCTGGCTAAGATCACAGGGGTAATAGAATCTATGGTATGAAGATAATTCACAGTTCTCTTGAAAATCTCCAAAGAGGTAAGTAACTACTTGCCAAAGAATTGGGGAATACTATCCAAAAACCGAAGACAAAGCATGATCTGTACCTGAATATCACTACGACATCTGTCACTAGCAGACTGGATAGAAAAGCGATTTGAAAACCAAGCCAAAAAAAAATGCCAATTATTGCGCCAATCTAAAAGTGTATTCGCTCAATCTGGAAAAGTTCTGGGTATCATATAAGGAGAGATAGCCATGCCACCATGGGTAATTGAGTACCAAGTGCCGTGCAGCAACGCCCCTAATTCTTGTAAAGCCACGCTAAAGAGAGAGATAATAAGAGAAATGTTTGCGCAAATTTTCAGATCCAACTCCGAATATTCCTCATGCTAATTCATCAACAGAAGGTAAATCAATCATCAGTGAGGTCGATGAAAACGCTACCACTAGCGCCTCTGGAAGATTTAAAAGGGCGCCCACTGCTACCAGCTCCTGAGGAGGGGCGCTTGCGGTTTGGTTTAACATCCTGTCCTTCGTCTTTGATTAGCGCGGTACCCTCCAGTTCCGCCAGTTCTCTCTGGGAGCTATCATTAGCTTGAAAACGATATAGGCCTAAACAAAAGCTTACCTTGAGTACTGCCATCCTCTCCAGCCTTCTTTTTTCAGCGCTGTCACCAGTGCTAGTACGCGCCCTGAGCGCAGGCGCGGGTGCGGTTTCAGGGGATAGAGATCGTGGAATGATAAGCTCAGATTGGAGATCCTCTGTGCACCGTCAGTCGGGTATATGATTCGCTGGAACGGCACAAAAACCTCGAGAACGGTACTTGAATACAAATACGCCGATGGGGTTGTTTGGTCCATCGAGATCGTACGTCTCTTTGCTCGCGCGAGTGACGATCTGCTGCTCTCCGTAAGCAACACCATGCGATATAGCCTGTCCCTTCAAAGCCTTCTCTGCCACTTCGGCTGGTGGTCTATGGTGCGCGGAACTATAATTGACTAGTGGCGGCAGGTACACGTCTCTATGTTCAGCGCGGAAGACGGACACGACAATCTGGCCGATTTCTGCCAATGCTTTTACATCTCTCTTGACTCTTGTAGAATCAGGATCGTCAACTAACGCCAGTGAGCCGGTTGTCATGAGCATGTTCAGGTTCCACTTACCCTTCTTGATACTGCTAAACTTCAGCGCTCTGCTAGACAATTGCGTCGGACTGATGCGATCCAGCTTTGCCGTAATCAACTCCATGTAGTATCCAGAAGAGCGCGTGAACCATGAGTCGGTACAGGTAGCCTGGGCGATCCCATGGCCATCGACGCTTACTTTGAAGGCAAGGCTCTGGCTATCCATCTTGAATGGATGCTTAAGGGTGAGTCTGATACGAAACTCGGCATCTGCTTTGCTCTCCACGAACTTTTGTGATCGCCTCCCTTCGGAAATATGGGCGAATCTGCGTTGCGACCATTCTCCATCATCTTCGTACTCTTGAAGGTCCTCGTTGGATGATTGTATGGTGACTTGCAATCCCGGAACTGCGTTGAGGATAGCCATCTCGCGGGCTTGCAGCTATCTTTACGCACGCTTTGAGAGGCCTCCTACCTTAGATGACTACAAGGATTTGGGAATAAGAGATGGAAATGGGGGAGAGAATCTGAAGTTGCCGAGCAAACTAATTCCGAGGCTGTCAGCCTTGCACGCTAGGCTAGCTTAAGAATGCCTCAGGCTACACTGATTCAACACCGAACAGATCCAGCGTGTGCGCGTTCGATTCAACACGCTTGAGGCAGTACAGTCGCAAACCATCATGGATCCTGGCAGGAGAGCGATGATTAATGGCCGAGATTCGCCAGCAAGAGACCTCACAGCGCCACGCCGGGATCAAAGTTCTCGTATATCAAAACCGCCGCGACCACCAGGCATGGCCAACCGACCAGATAACCGCCCCCGCAACAATCAGAGCTCTCTCGAAGACGAGCAGACACGGAAATGGGTTTCAGAGGAGGACAACTTTGTGCTGAAGCAGGCCAAGAAGAAAGCTGACATTCGAGTGCGCGAGGGACGAGCGAAGCCCATCGACTGGCTGGCGGTTATTTTACGAATCATAGACCCAGATCGCGACCTTCTGGATGAAGATGAGGAAGAGGTTGAGCATGATGTGGTCGATCCGGAGGGCGTGTTTGAGGGCCTCAACGATGCGCAGCTGGGAGAATTGGACAAGGACATCGCGTCCTATCTGGCTTTGGAGACCAACAAGAAGAACTTAGATTACTGGAAGACTATGCAAATCATCGGGAATGATCGCCGTCAAAAGCTGAAACCACTTGGTCCCGAAGAACGTGCTGTCGGCTCTGTCGCATCTGATGTCGACAAGTTATTAGGTCCCAAGTCGTACGAACAGTTAGAGGCATTGGAGACACAGATCAGAGCAAAGTTGCGGTCAAACGAACCTATCGATGTGGACTACTGGGAACAGCTGCTACGTAGCCTTCTGATCTGGAAAGCAAAAGCAAAATTAAAGAAGGTCTATCAATCAGTCCTCGACAGCCACCTCGAGAAACTGCGCAAGGAACAACTGGAGGACGCAGAAGGCGTGCGTTCCAAGATGCAAGAGCTCCTGAGTGGACCTAGTACTGTTATCGAAGGAACCGAGACGTCGGTACCAGGCGCGGATGTCTCACATTTTGACCGACGACAACCTCATTTTCCATTTTCCCCAAAGTATGATCCTGAGCCTCTACTGAAATTGCACTCCGAAGACAAATCGAGCGAGGTTGTGGACGAGTCGATTTTCTTGCAAAAGATCGTCGCAGAACGTCGCAGAGTGTTGAAGCTTGGCTACGTTCCATTGCGGCAAGCGAATAATGAAAAGAGTGTAAGCTCCAGCAGCAAAGTATCCGCTACTTCCACTGTTGGGGTCCACCCACCAGGAACTCAGCGCTTCTCGACTGCTGTTAATGAGGACTTCTCTCAGGCTACCAAAGCTCTGTATGAGAGAGAGGTTGCCCGGGGTGTCGACGAGGACGAAGAGATATTCACAGGAGAAGAGACCGTTGCAAAAATATCGGAGCCACAGTGGGCCGACAAATATAGACCGAGAAAACCCCGCTACTTCAATCGTGTGCAGATGGGGTACGAGTGGAACAAATACAATCAAACTCACTACGACCATGACAACCCGCCACCCAAAGTTGTTCAGGGATACAAGTTCAATATCTTCTATCCGGATCTCATCGACAAGGCTAAAGCCCCAACGTACAAGATCTTCCGTGAGCATGGCCGCAAGCGAGGAGAATCTTTTGCTCCGGCTGGAGAAGAAGATACCTGCCTCATCCGCTTTATTGCCGGGCCACCGTATGAAGACATCGCATTTCGTATCGTGGATCGCGAGTGGGACTTTAGTGCGAAGAGGGATCGCGGCTTTCGGAGTAGTTTTGACAAGGTATGTTTATAGCTCTGCAAACAACCTTCAAGCGCGCGTCACATTTTCCCTGGCCCCTCCCCCCCTGCTCCTACCCTTGAGCATTGAAAGCTGATCTCCCGCATACAGGGCATACTCCAGCTCCATTTCCAATACAAAAAGGCAGGCATCGATCATGTGGCTCGTGATTCTTCTCCGTTTGCTAACCTGTCATGCAGATCTACTACAGGAAATGATTGCGGCTTGTGGAGCTTGCGAAGGAAAATGCAAATAGCGACACGGGGAAGTAGAAGCCTATCGGGGTCACAGTTACAGCCTCTCACTGAACTCTTTTTTTTTCAGATGAAGCGCACGTGCCATGTTGCACGAGTTCCTTACTGTCACTACCGTTAACTGTGGCGCCGCTCTTGTGCGCGCAGCATGGCAGCAGAGCGCCGCAAGGTGATACCCAATCATGTCCGCCATTGCCAAGATCCTTCAACAGCCTCAACCGGTCAGGCTCCCTATCCAGTCGGCGGGCAGGAAGACGCGGTGATGCGAGTTTCCCTGCGGATAAGGGAGGGCAACACTCACTTCTCCCGCTGTTCTAGAAGCAACGCGCAACTGCTTCCCCAACTGGACATTGGCGGTAGTATCATGATGAGAGCATACGATTTGAGCCTGTCCGAGGCGCACGGAGCAGTGTTGACTTTCTCAGCCTACCCTCTGGTCGACCTTATCCCTTTTCTCTTCCCCTTTCCCCTTGTCCTCCCTCCTGCTCCTCCTCCTCCTCCTCCTCCTCCTCCTCCTCCTCCTCCTCCTCCTCCTCCCTTCACCTTCTGCCTTCCCCATCGCCTTCCCCCATCCCTCCCACTGCATTTGCATTTCGTTTAGCGGCTTTTACCTGTAGGTTGCCGCTACTGTACAACAGCTTGCACCCCACGGACCACCCCCAGCAGCAAGTGTCTTTGCCTTGGCATCTTTGAAGCCTTCTAGTGCGCGGGCCAGGAGAAAAGCAAGCGATTGCTTCTAGAGCCCGAGATTTCAACCCTACACAACCCACGGTAGACTCATATTCCACTCTCGGCCATGTGTCATGTTACCTTCCGGTGCAAACGGGGCTTGCATTCTACAGCTTGTACCCATGCGTTGTCAGCGCGATCCTGCATGCCCATTTCTATGGCCTTGTCCTGCCAGGAGCCGGGGTCTCCAGAGCGTAGACAGCAACCAGCGCCCGTGTCTTTCCAATATCTATATCGGATATTCCTTTGCTATTCCCCATTCTTCGAATATCTCCGACTCGGATTCATGTCCTGTTACACTTGTACAATAACAGCAGCAGCAATCCAGCTTTCAAAGAACACCACCTCATCCCTTCCTTGCGTCACATCACAAGGCCGCTCCGGGAGCAGTCTCCTTTCGCTGCCCTGCCTGCGGTGTTCACCATGAATCTGGGGCAATATCAGTGTCACCCTCCGGTGCCCGGCTTACTTCCCGATGACTTCCAGTATGACCGTGACCTTGATCAAGACCCAGAACTCTCGGGAGAAGCGACTCTCCCAATTTTTTCCTGCGACGGTCTTCCTCAGAATTCATCGCAACACCTGATGAACTCGGCATCTGCCTCTGACGATCTATCCACAGAATACAACCTCTTCCAACATATCCCCATGTCTCACACCTCAATATCTTGGACGGATCCAAGTCAGAGCTCAAGAGCATTCGAGCATCCAACCAACAGTTACTATGGATACGAATCAACAAACATCTCCGGAAATAGGCACAATGACAGCTTCCTCCGAGGCTCAGGATTCCAACAAGTCCCAAGGTTCGTGCCAAACATGTTCAGCTTGAACGATAATAACACGCCTTTCGACGAGAATTTTGCGCCCGCCTCTTACCTTCTCGACTCCAACCGAAATGGCCTTCAAAACTCTCCCGTCATGCACTCCCCTTTTGAAAACCAATACATGATGAATGCTGGAGACCTGCAACGCATGAGTATTTCGCAGAGCCCCATCCTAAAGAAGGAGCCAGAGGACCCCAAAGTGGACTTCTTGGCCTATGAGAGGCCACCTCCGTTCTGCCTGCCCTCCAGCGAGACCCCAGAGGAAGGAAAAATTTCGCGTGAGATGACCGCTACAGAGGGAGACGAGCATAGTTCTGAGGAACCCTACGCAAAGCTGATCTACCGCGCTCTGATGAGCCGCCCGGACCACTCTATGGTCTTGCAGGAGATATACCAGTGGTTCAGAGACAATACGCATAAGGGCGGTACAGATAGCAAGGGCTGGATGAACAGCATCCGCCACAACCTGTCCATGAATGCTGTGAGTCTGCTCCATATCGATCCATCTCATCGATTCCACGCACACACGCTAACATTTCCTCTTCTCAGGCGTTCAAGAAAACCGAGCGCAAGACCCCAGATACCGACGCTAAAAAGTCCACGGAATGGGTCCTGGAAGATTTTGCCATCAAAGATGGCGTGCAGTCCACAACCCGATACCGCAAAGGTACCGGCGCCAAGAAGTTCATCCGCAGCGACACCCCGTCCCACTCACGTGTCGCCTCCGGCCGCCGAGGCGGGTTCTCTACAAAGGCCGCCAAGCTGCAGCGACAAAGAGAGCGCCAGCAGCGTGCCAAAGGTGACGAACGAGATCTTGCGCGCGTGGACAGCTTCTACCGAAGTCAGAATCTCCAGCAACAGCAGGCTCAGTCCCAAACTCATATGCCCCAATCCAACGTGTCGCAGCGCCAGCGCTCGCCCCTGACGCCGACCAGTGCGGTCGGTCCCTCGCCCTATTTTTTCGGCAAGCAAGAGGAGCCGGACTCGCCCTTTGACATGTACCGGCTGGACGAAATCCACGGGGTCTGTGTCGATGACAGCCCTGTCTTTAGCAATGGTGGTGCCGACGCCCATTTGCCCGGTAGCCGGCCCATGTCCAATCACCATTACTGAGCAGAGCAGCTGGCTTCCCGGCAAAGGGCCGGGTCGGCGTGGGGACTGTGTAGCATGGATAGGAGCTTTTCTTATTGTCATGACTCGTCATCACTGTACATGCGGAGGATGTCTGCGTTCAGGATAGACTGCTTTTCTCGTCCGAGCGGCGATTTTCGATGCATATGCGGGCACGGGGATCGCGGGCCCCGCTTTCGATTCAGGGTACTGCATGTATTTGTTAGACCGGCTGGAAAGTCTTGTCTCTGTCTCAATCACAGTGTGTGATCTGTAAGGGGGGGTGGCGCGGGTGTGTGTGGATAGTCCTACGCGGTCCGAGGGCTCTGAAGATGCAGGATCTGACATGGTGAATGGGCCTGTCCTGTACCGGTAGTTTGATGTGGGGGAGAGAGTAGTCTGGCCGCGCAATACTGACAGTCGTAATGACCTATCGTTTTTTCCAACTTGAAGTGGGCATGCACGTTAGCTTTATAGGAAAAGGGGGAGAGAGGGCGGAGGGAAAAGAGGGTCGGCGGAGCACACCAGCGTAGCTTGCTCAGTACTCGCCAGATCATGCCAGTGATGCGTACACATGCAGCTGCAGTATCCCGCGTGCTTGACTCGAGACGTGGTCTCGAGATCTCCGAGAAACTCGAGCCGGGAGATGCTTTCCTCCCGCCAGATTTCTGAGCGACGCAGACTCTCCGGGCAAAAGGGGAGAAGCGGAGGTCCTACTTCTTCTCTCCTGCGAACCCATCCCTACCTGCAGTACCATTCTGGACCGTGGTGGATCTGCTGCAAGTGCGCGAGCGAGAGCGAGAACTCGATAGTGGACTGGCGCTCGGACGGGCCGACTGAGGCGGGCTGCAGGGTCCAGTGGGGAGGGTCGAAGAGAGGGATGGATAAGAGGGATGGGATGGGATGGATATTCAGGCCAAGAGAAAAAGAAAACAAGAGCGTGGGGTGGAGTAGTGAGGCAGGGAAAGGAGCCGCGTCTACAGGCGAGACCCCGGCTCACCTGACCTGACCTTTTGTGTTTCAACCTTCTTACAACGTCAAGTCCGTGTTCCTGTCACCCTTCGGTACCGGACCAGTGCGACGAGGCTCCCAAACACTCTGTCTTCCTCTCATCTCTTTGTGAGTATCTTTCGTGAAGCCCCTGCGCGACCCAAGAAATCGCGTCAGGAGCAGCGCGTCCTCTCTCTCTACACCGAACATTTTGAATAAGTCATCTCCAGATGTACGTGCTTCTGCTCCTTCTCTGGAAGAATCTCTGCGAATGCCCTCTCCCGCAGCACAGCGGGTACCGTGAGTATTGTGGCCGCTCACGGTTGCGAGGGTCCGATGCCGAGTCCAAGAGGTAGGGATGGTTTCCGCACTGCTCTTGAATAACATATCGGAATGTTTAACTAGTTAGTCTCTAGTCAAGCATCCCTCGGCGCCAGTCCCGGCTCCCCTACACCAACCACGCTCGGGCGTGCTCTTCTGAACTCTTTCGTGACGAGTGGTCGGATCTGTAGAGCGGTGGGATGCGCTACTGCTGCGCAGAATGTCCAGTTGTATTGCGGATGTGATCTGAGAGAGTAACACGTCAAGAGCATTTCGGAGATACGTAATGCTCCATCAGGCTAAAGCTCACCACCTCTTCTCCCCCCTGTCGACCAGGATAACATTTGTCCGCTGCATCACAGTAGGTATCTTAGTCGAGGCCGTTGTCGCAGGACCAACAAACACCACCCGAGTCGATTTCAAGGGCGGGTTGGAGTGCCGGTGCAGGGTTCAATATGCTCTCATATGGTGTTCGTTTGGCCGACGACGAGGGACACTGGCAGCGAGATCGGGGCATTAGCTCTCGCGTGAGCTCACTGTGGGTCGTAGGGTCCAGCGGGAGGAGAAGAGGGAGCAAGGAGCCGAGGCCAAGTCTCATGCAGCAGAACGAGGCGGGGGAGATAGATACAGGGGCACTGCCGGAGGTGGGCACTTGAGTAAGGTGAGTAGGGACCTGGGTCGTTACGTAGCCGGCCCTAAACAAAGGCCGCGATTCTTGCGAGCTGGGGAGGAGTGTGGATTCGGCGTCTGGTGCAGTTTGGATTTCGATTTGAATTCCAACCTGTGCTCGGCCAATTGCAATCTTTAGAGCGTACCCGCGGTCAAGAAGGAAGGGGGGAGAGACAGAAGAGAAGCAAGATTCAACATCGGTTAGAAAGCGCAGGTTGTGGTTGAGGTAAGGTGAGGTCAACAGTAGAAGGTAAACAAAGGGTTCGAGTTGGGGCTCCTTTGCACGAGAAAAGGTTCAAAGCCGGTACAGTAAACAGTCCCGCGTAGATAAAAACATGCTTTCTGCAGCCCTCTGCTCATGCCGAAAGTTAAGTAGAGTTGGCGAAACCCTAAATATCCAATGCGAGGAATACGTCGCTGTTTATTTATATTCCGCCTCCCCACCCCCGGCTATTGTCATGTACGTACGAGAGTACCGAGGCAAGTCAGCCCTTAGCTCTAAATCCCATCGGTCCACGGGGCTAGCATGCATGCGACTCGATCGTGCAGCACGGCCAGAGGTCCCCAGGCACGGGACGGGACGGGACAAACAGGACAGGACATCGAGATCGCAGCTGAGGCCTCGCTATCTGGCATGCGTTACGCGTTGCGTCCGTGGCAAGGCACTATCGTAACGTGCCCACGAGTTCGAGCTCGAGACCGAAGGACGCTGGCTCCGATGGTATGCATATAGACTGAGTCTACGATCCGGGGTTGTAGCGGGGGAACCGGGGAACCGACTCAGGTGACGTCTGGGTTCCCAATCCGACCTGTCCTGTTACGTAAGTAAGCGATCGATCGGTCAAGAAGCAGAGTAGGTCAAGGGGATTGTATTGAGGTCAAGGGGGGTTGGTTGTGTTGTCTTGTTTCTACGGAGCAGATTCTGCTGAAGTTAGCTTGAGGCTAGCTTAGAGGCTAGCACGGGGCCCATAACTGCCTGAGTCATCAAGTCGCTCGACAACCTACGACGTACCACATAAATGTAAGCAAAAGGTGCGCTCTCGATGCCAAGATCCCGTGATCTATCAATGGCCGGATACGGTAATGGTCAAGGGGAACGTAGGGGCGTCGAGGTACCGCATGCGGCAGGTGGGGGGGAAGGGACGCGAACGCTGGGATCCGATCCGGACGTCACTGCCGGATGAGATTCGCCCTGCATGGGACGGCCCGCTCCTCGTGGTGGTCATGACGGGTAAGTTCGGACAGGGGCGGGCCCGCACGACCACTGCACGCGCCGTCATTGGCAATTGGAAGAACGGGCGCCTCCTATGAATGCGATGGCTGGTCGGCCGACCGTCCCAATGCGTACTAGGTGTCCCGAAGTCCGTGGTCTCATCCCCTTTTTCTTGTCCAGGAGAATGCCGTCGCGCAAATTGGACGATTCGGGGGTGAATTCGAGGAGGATCCCAGCCTGGCGTCTGACATGAGCTGGATCTCAAATTGCCGAGACTGTTTGTGTGTATGTGTACAGGTATGTACTTGTGTATCTATGTAGAAATGTGAGTGTATAAGTATATGTTTGTATTTGTACGCATGTGTATATGTATCTCTGTATCAATGTGTCTACGCATCTATGTATCTATGCATAGATTCCCATGTACATAGATTTATCTACAACTCTTCAGTGGACGTCTGCAGGAATAAGTACCACAAGCATCTGATTTGTCCCTCTACCCATCTATCCATCTATCCATCTATCCATCTATCCATCTATCCATCTATCCATCTATCCATCTATCCATCTATCCATCTATCCATCTATCCCTCTTTTCATCTAATCACACCCCAGACGCCCGAAACCCCACACCTCAGCAGAAGAGAAAAAGAACCCTCCAAAGAAAAGAAAGAATCCCCACTCTCCTCCCCCCAGAAAAATTCCCAAAAACAAAGAAACAAAGAGCAACAATCAAGACGCAGAAGAAAACAAGCACCAAATCAAAACACATGCACCCCATACCCTACCGACTCGGGAAGAGCTCTTCGCGAGCGAGCGGGACCGTAATATCTTGCCTCTTTCCTTTCCACCTTTCTACGTTGCCTTATTCCATTCCATATTCCATCATGTATCGTGCGGAGCTGGGCACATCGCAGACGCGGGACAGTATAGTCGATAGACCTAGAATGGGCGGTGAGACGACAAGGCTTGGCTGAAAATCATAGTATAGATATATGCATATATATGCGTGTGTGGAAATAAAGAGAAAGATTCGATGCCGGCGAAGATTGCATGAGAGAGCCAAAACATCTGGAAGTCTCTCGTGGCTCAAGACTCCCTACACCCTACCACCTACCCCATACCGAGAGAGCAGACACTTAAGCAGCTAGCGAAACGGGAAAAGCAGCAAATTGGTATATATCTTCAAGCTCCGTCCTTGTTACACCCCTCTGTCAGCCCGTCCCTCTGTCTTGATTCGAGCAAAGCGCAAATGCAACCAAGTCGGTAACTGAGCCGCACCAAGCAGGCAGCGTCCCGTGCCCCTCTCATCTCCACTCAACAGCCATCTACTCTCACTCCAAAATCGCTTTCTCAAGGCTCTTATTCCGTCGAGCGTCATCCAATCATCCCATTTGTCGAGGCTCTGAACCCGAGAGTGAGGAAGCGTGTAGCATCCAATAGAGATTAACAGAGAGAGAGAGGCCGTATCGACATCATTACGCCATAACTCCGACGCCAACACCGGCTCAGGCTCCGATGATGAATAAAAAGAAGCCAGGAAATGCAATGCGTGTATGTACTTTTTGCTCCTCAGCGAGGATTCGAAAGGTGGGACAAATCCAACAAAATCATACACACCTCAGTGCCAGAGACAAAGGTACTCAACCCATCACATTCTGCTCCAGGCCTTGGACGGCCGGGTAGGAATACGGGAAGTCAACCAGGCCATCCAGCATCCAGTTCAGCGGGTCAAAAACCTCGTAATTACTCTGGCTGTAGCCGACACCCATCATACCGGACGGCAAGCTGTGGCTGCTAGGCGTTATGGAGCCGGCGGCGAGGCTGCCGAGCTGATTGTGTAGTTGGTGGGAGGAAGGCACGAGGGTGGCGTCCATGTGGGTGGAAGAGGCGGAGGACTCGGCTGCGCTGTCGGGGTTGGTGGGGTTTTCCACGGCTGCTATGAGAGGGTCGTCAGTGCTCGGTTCTCAACTTCGCGGAGCCTGGGCTGTGAGTGGAAGATCTGGGAATAGCTGACCTTCAAGACTGCCACGGCCCTGAGCCTGAAATTCTTCGCGCCAGCGCCAGATGGAGTCGAACACGAGACTCATGCTCATCCTGCAGCGGACCTTCAGCTGGAGGCTATCGTCGATCGCGGCGCGGGGTTCGTGGGTGCCGCTGCCTGTGTTGGATATCTGCTGTTGTTGGCTGCGCTGCTCGACGCGTGCGCCGTTCCACATCTGCACCATCAGTTCGGCGAGGCGCCAAGGGAGGTCGTTGTTGATGATACTCATGCTGCGAATAACTTGGATGGTGCGGTGGAAGAGGAGACGGCCGCGCTCAAACTCGATGGAGCTGGAGAAGAAGGAGCTGAGAAGTTTGAGGAGGGTGAAGCAGGCTGCGTCGATCATCTGCAGGATGTAGTTGGTGGCGTAGCGAAGGATGCTCCCCGTGACCAGGTCAGGGTTGTCGTCGAGCTCGAGCACGTAGTCCAGGAAATCGACGCATGCGAGCCAGAGACCCATCAGGTCGTTCAGGTACCCGGGAGTTGAGCTCGAGTCAAAGAAGGCAGATAATCGCAAATGAAGCCCAGCAGCTCGGAGATGAAGTTGGACCACCGGCGAGATGTCTCGGCGCGAGAGAACCGAGACTCGGAGCTCGCTGAACTCCCGCTTGTAGACTCTCGTCAACATCGCTCTCAGCTCGTCGCCTGCAACACCTCTTGGGTCGCTTGCATTACTGTACATTTCCTTGGACACCTTGTCGCAGAACCGCTCGACCTGCAGTCGCGCTTCGAGTTCTGGAGACAGGGTGAATGGCCCGTTCTCGCCCGGTCTGATAGCCAGTGTCCAGTCGTACAGGGTGGAAGCTGGTTGACCGTAGCCGGTCCCAACGCTTTGCGCCACAATGTTACAGACTGCCCAGGTGGTGACGCGGTCGTGTAATTGCTCTCTGTTCAAATCGACCGAGACTCGGGAAAAGTCCTGGGTGTTGTTGGGCCGGTGCAGACCAATGCCAGTAGCAGCCTTCATCATGACACCGCAGAGAATATGCGTCGGATCAGTGGAAGTAGTGCTGGTAGGTAGAGGCCAGGTACAAGCCAAGCACAGCGCCTTGACCACAAAATGGTTGTTTGGCACCTCTCCGACGGTCTGCCACAAAAGTCTCGTGAAGGGTCCCGACACAGCAGTCAACAAGCCAGGATCAGCGGTATACCGACGCGCCGCCACGGCCACGATAGCCCAGAAGAGAAGTGGGTGTTGCGCATAGTACTGGTCGGGAGCTTGTAGCGGGTTCAAGAACGGGAGGTAGGGGTGGTAGCACAGCCAGAACTGACTGAACAGATCATTCATCGTCGCTTCGGTCAATCCGACGTTCTCGATTTCATGGACGTAGCGAGGGATTTGAAATGCGCCGCCCTGCTTCAAGTGTAGCAGCGACGAGACCGCTTCTTCGGAGCCGAGGAACTGGCTGCGTGCATAGGAGCCATTCGCCAGTGGCGACTCGATATCCTCGAGCTCCTCATGGATGAATCCTTGTGCCTGGGCTCGCTGCAGACTGCGGCGCAGATGCTCAATTTCCTTCTCCATCTCGGCGTGCTTGCTTCGCTTGCCCACGCGCTTGAAATTCGACTCGATCTTGCACTCGAGCTTCAAGCGATTGCAGCGCGTGCAGGTGGCGAACGGGTCCTGGACGACATCGCAGCGCAACTACAGAGACCAGGAGTTAGCCTGACCTTCTGGAACCGAGTCCCGACACCTCGTTCTCGAGGCGCATACATGTGTGGGTGCCCTCTCTACCGTCGCAACTCACTTTCTGCTGGCGGCACTCGTTGCAGGCCCTCTTCACCCCCGGCTGCCGCCGTCTCTCGGTGTCCTCATCATTATCATCATTTTGACTGCCGGGACTGCTATCAATGTCCACGCCGCCCCTCTTCCTCTTATAGCTGCCACCCGTCCCAGGTCTGTGGCTCGTAGTCGGACTTGACGCCCCGCCACTCGCCGCTCCTTGACCGTCCATGCAGACCTGGAATCGGCGAGTTTTTTCTTTTTTTTTTCTTTTTTCTGTTCCCGTTTTTGGGGGCCTCCGCCGCCCGCGACTACTACCCGTCTCCAAGTGTCGGGCAAGCTCAGCGATTTGAAGTTGGCCGGTTTCGCAGTCGTGAATGTCAAGAGCGGGGTCGAGTTGGGTCGAGAAAACTCAACGGCTCGTTTAGAGTTGACGTGGCTTGGCTCGGGAGGCGAGTCGAGTAGCGATGGGTGTGGGGTTATCCAAAGGGGACAAACAAACAATAGTATAAAGGGGGCGGCCTAACCCGAGAGTTAAAATATATATATATATATGTATGTATATATATATGCACACTTCGAGGTCTTCAACTTCAGAGAAAGAATTTTCAAGTAGTCGACAATCCTCCTCGAGACCACCAGGTAGCCGTTGATTCCCCATCTTAAGTTGCACCTGTGCAGTCGAGAGGCTCCTCATTCCATTAATTCGTCATCCAGAGTCGGAGCAGAAGAAGGCATGGCTTCCGAATCGAAGCGACCACTCTTCAAAGGTCCACTTCTCCCTCCGAAACGAGCAGCGTTGAGTGATTCCTACACCCAGAGTCCCGTCTCGAATGGGCCGATGGCAGCGAAGAGGGGAGGCAGCAAGAATACTGGTGAGTGGAGTCGATCCGGATCCACTGGAAGGGGCATCTCTATTCACACATCCGGCCTCCCAGTGGTAGAATTCTCGTCCTGCGACGTGCCGCAGCCATTTCTGGACCCTCTGATTCTTCCACAGCGCATACGGGCGGAGAAGGAGTTGAGGGAGAAGCTGGAGAGGGAGGGGCAGGAGATGGAGAACCAAGCAGGTGCTTCGTAGGGGCTTTGAACATGGAACATATATTCAGTGTATAGAAGCCCGGGTGACCAGGAACAGGAACTTCTGACAAAGCTGGCTGAACGAGGATCTTTGCCTTCAGAGGAAAAGCAGACATAACTCACAGTTGATGATCTCGTGCAGCACTCATTGTCGAGATCTGAGGATCACATGAGCTGGGATACCTGTCGATCAGTGAGATCAGCACCGCGTAGCATCAGAAATAATCACCCGACGATATTTTTGCATTTCTTCGTGGCAGCGGCGTGGCTTGCAACTAAGGTTCTCTTCTGCCGGTAGATGGAAAACCCTACAAACCTTACGGTGTGGTGTGGGTATGTTCTTCTGCCTGTGGCGACGGGGTCTGGAGGCGAGAGAATGTGATTGATTATAGGAGAATATCATATTCGATTGCTTTCGAAGGCTCAATCAACAATCACCATTGATACATGGCATGAGTCGGCGTAGGTGTGTCCGCCGGTCAAATCTCGGCCGGAGATGATTGTCGCTAGCCAAACTCGGCTGCAGACCCGAGGAGAGATTCGAGAACAATCAACAACCTCAACCTCCGCATCAGCATCATTGATGCAGAGAACGTAGTCAGACCTGAGCGCGAAAGACGCCATATTGAGGGTTGCCCTGGAGATGGGTGTCAGCAGAATCGTCTCCGGATGGTCTCATGTGCGGGGCATCTCTCTCACCACGCCAATAGGGCGAGACGAGACACATCAACTCGCAGCAGCAGCAAAAGGGCCGAGGCAGGATGGCCACTTGATGGTTTTTGGCCAGGAGGTGGGTCATGTATGAGAGGGGGGTTGGGGCTTCGGGGATCCACGATTACTGAGCTTGGGATAGGAATGATAATCTCTAGAGTCATTACAGTGGCGGTCAAGGTTCCCCATGGGGAGCTCAAAGTCTATGCTGAAGCGAGATGGTTGTTAGGCCGCTTGCATAGAGAGCACGTCGATCAGGATCAGCACAGACACGCCCAGGGGTCCATCGTGACAAAACAACAACACTACATCGTCTGGCCCGACTGGCCGAACCACCCGGAAAACACACCCCTTTTTCACCAGTCTCACGTACGGTGGGAGCGGGAGTGGAAGTGGGAGGGGGAGGGGGAGAAGCCAAAACAGAGAGGAAAGGAATAGCACAGGCAGAACAAAAGCAAAAGCATCGGGGAGCTGCAGGGTTCGAGAGCTGCAGCACGGTCATCAGATCCAGCGAGCCACAGGCTAAAGGCGGGGAAAAGTATATCTTGCCGCTAAGATCAAGTACTGAAGTTCTCAGGTAGTTGATGAATAGCTGAAGAGAACTCGTCGGCCGATGGTCACTAGGTACGCATGATGTACTAGCTTCGTGCCAGCCATGAGATTCGCCCGGGGGGTGGACACTTCCAGACCAGCTCCCGAGGGTAGATCTGATCAGCACGTAACTTGCACGGTGGGGAATTGATATCTGGAAGTGAGCTTCCGATGGTTTGTTTCGTGGAGGAGTAGGGACCTAAAGCGGGTAAGAGAAGCTAGCTAATGCATCGCCATGCCATACCATCCGAACGCAAGATATTCCACGAAGTCGGTCATGCCAGCTGAGAAAGAAAGACTATCATACCCTGGGACAGGCTGTTTCTTTTCAGTCCTGGCACTTCCTGTCCTATATACATAAACAGCTCGTTTCCCTTCCACCGTTCCAGCTATGCCGTCCATCATCCCCCCTCCCACCCCTTCCTCCATGCCATTCTCCCCCAAATTTTTCTCGCTCTCGTAATACTTCACCATGGGATTCCTCCACGTCTATACGCTCGTAGCAGCGATTGTTTCGCTGTCGGCGTCGAAACCCTTGTACGTACCTCTCGCAAGATCCTTGTGTACACAACGTCCCTTCCTCCCCCAGGGCCCGAAGGAACGATTGTATACCCACCAGACGGAATTATGTAGCCCCCGGACGAACACACCGCTCCTCTTACTGACGCCCCCACAGAGGCTCTCGCGCTCTCGCCTTTGACTACGACTCCCAGAAAGTCCGTGGCGTCAACCTCGGCGGCTGGTTCGTGCTCGAGCCCTGGATCACTCCGTCCATCTTCTCCGACTGGGCCAACGGGGGCGGCGTCGTCGACGAGTACACCTACACGGCCACCCTCGGTAAATCCGAAGCCTCACGGCGTCTGGAGGCCCACTGGTCGAGCTGGATCACCGAGGCCGACTTCTCGGAGATGGCCAGCTTCGGCCTGAACCACGTACGCATTCCCATCGGATATTGGGCCCTGGCGCCCCTCGCGGGAGATCCGTACGTGCAGGGCCAGCTGCCGTATCTGGATCAGGCGATGGGATGGGCGAGGAAGCATGGGTTGAAGGTGATGCTTGATCTGCACGGGGGTACGTCGTTCCCGTCTGGTGCGGAGGAGGAGGGAGGGAGAGAGGGAGAGAAGTGAAATGAAACAGCTAACGGGGAGAGGGGGAATGTAGCGCCGGGCTCGCAGAATGGGTTCGACAACAGTGGCAAGGCGGGCAGCATCAACTGGCAGTCGGGGGATAATGTCAAGAACACCTTGACGGCCATCCGCCAACTCGCGGAGCGCTACGCAAGCCAGACGGACGTCGTGACCGCCATCCAACTCTTAAACGAGGTCCGTCCCCACTCCCTCGCTTCCTCCCCCTCGATCAAAACAAAGCAGACCGAGCACGCAAGCTAACTACTCCATCCCAGCCCGCCAACTGGGGCAACGACATGTCCCAGGTCAAGCAGTTCTACTACGACGGCTGGGGTACGATCCGCGACTCCAACCCCGACACGGCGGTCGTGATCCACGACGCCTTCCTGGACCCGTCGTCCTACTGGAACGGCTTCATGAACCAGGCCAGCGGCGTCAACCACATCATCCTCGACACGCACATCTACCAGATCTTCTCCCCGGGCGAGGTGGCCCGCAAGCCCTGCGAGCACGTGCAGGTCGCCTGCGCCGCGGCACCGCGCATCAAGGACACGGACAAATGGACCATCGTCGGCGAGTGGACGGGTGCGCAGACCGACTGTGCCAAGTGGCTCAACGGCCTAGGGAAGGGCGCGCGCTACGACGGCTCATTTGGCGGCGCCACGGGCTCCTCCGGCAGCTGCCAGACCAAGTCCGAGGGCACCGTCGCCGGCCTGCTGGACGTCGACAAGGTCAACATGGAGTACTACATCGAGGCCCAGCTGGATGCCTACGAGCAGCACTCGGGCTGGATCTTCTGGGCCTGGAAGACGGAGAGCGCGCCCGAGTGGCACTTTCGGGATCTGACGCGCGCGGGCATCATCCCCCAGCCCTTGACGAGTCGTAAGCATCCGGCGCAGTGTGGGACCGCGCAGTGTCTGATTCCTGGGAATTGAGCCGAGGGGAGGCTCGGGGAGTCGAGGATGGAGGTTTGAGGAGTGAATTGTCGATATACATGTATACATATACATATATATATATGTTTATGTACTCGCGAGGAGCCAACCACAAAGGAGACGAAAAAGGAGAGGGGGAGAAGCGATGGATTCATCACGACGCTACGACTACGATACCCACCACTCGCTAGGGCGTTGGTCTGATTTTTCTCTGCTCTGCTATAATTCAAGCCTTGCCTCGTTGGAAATACTGCGCGCGCACTCGTGCACTATAGTCCGGTACATGAAATACAAACAAAAGTAAGGACAAGAACATAACAAACATGCATCCGTGGTTGCTCTCTCCTCCTCTTCTTTCCCTCTGCCTCTCTAGCTCTCTCACCAAAGAAAACTAGAGTATCGATCCAGCTCCCGCGAGTCCGAGTCTCGTAAGCGGATGAGAATGAAAATATAGATCAAGATTAAAATAAAGATGAAGATGGAAATGTAGAGCTTTGGCTAGACGCACATCTCTCTCTCTCTCTCTCTCTCTCTCTCCCTCTACCCCACTCTCTCAGCTGTGAGGGCGAGCATTTCGCAATATCTCTGTTATGACTAATACATCACAAATCTACATCCTACCCCTGGATCTTTCAGATAACATAATGTACGTGGAATAAAATAGATAAAATAGATAAAGTAGATAAATCGAAGCGCCACGCATGGATGAGATCTTATACCCTGCGCGATGGAGAGATCAGGGTTGGGAGATGTGTATCTGTGTTTTTGGAAGTTGGGAATTCCCAGGTGTGAGGATGAGGATGAGGATGAGGATGAGATGAGATGTATCGTGAGGTGGTTGTCCTTCTCAATCCACCACCTCCCTCTCCACGCTCTAGCTTACTAGCCGATATCTGACAGGCTCCGATATCCTATGTCCCGATTTTCACTGCAAGTTCTCCACTTTCCCGTTCCCTATCCTCCCCTATCCTCCCCTAACCTCCCCTAACCTCCCCTTCCGTAAAAAAAAAAAAAAAAAGGTATTTCGTAATGCAACAACAAGAAAAAAAGAAAGGATTGTTGGTCTTGTCTATGCAGTATCCAGCAGCCGCGAGGCCTGGAGCAAAACCGTTTCTCATTTCTAAACCTACGTGCTGCCCCAATACGCCCCCCTCTCCCCGTCCCCAAACAAAGATGATGCAGTGCAAATCCAGATAGCCCCAAGATCGTCAGTTTCATACAAATAAGCTGGCCGATTAATGATCGCGCATGCTCCGCCCGCAGCATCCGCCCAAATCCGCTCAGGTGCTTTCCCATATCCACATCTTCTGACTCCGGCTCGTGCACACGCATTATCAGCTATTGCTCGACAGCCGAGAAACTCGTCACGTCACCGCAACGAGCCACTCTCTTTCTTCGTCTCGAATTTCAACCCCTTCCGTCCGTACATCCGCCGGCTTCTTTCCTCGCCTCCAGCATTCAGCCACTTCTGCAGATTCTTGCACTGGCTCACATCGAACGTCGCTAGCACCGTGCAGCCCTCTACTACCGCCTCGACACCCACGCCCGTAACCCTCACACAGCCTCGCACCGAGAGCTCCTTCAGCTCCAGTAAATGTAGCCCGATGGAGCGCAGCGAGGAATCGGAGACCGCGGACCCGCAGAAAGCTAGCTTCAGAGAGCGGAGTTGTGGGCAGCCGAGGGAGAGGACCTCAGTCGCGGTGTCAGAGAGCGCGCAGCAGAATGACTAGGGAACAATCAGCAGCTTCCGATAAGAAAGGTACGGTGGGCACCTACCAGGTCCAACTCCTTCAGCCCCTTGGCAGCGTTGGCTAGATACACGATAGCATTGTCGGTCAGGTACGTGCAGTCGGCTAGGATGAGCCTCTCCAGCTTGGCAAACTTGTAGATACTCCAGTGCTGGAAGCCGCCGTCGGTGATGGTCGTGCAGCGGGTGAGATCCATGCTTTCCAGACGCTGGTGCGCGTGCACAGCCAAGTGTGCCATCGACCGGTCGGTTACATGTTTGCAGTAGCTGAGAGTCAGGCGCTTGAGTTTTGGGCAGCCGACTACCGTGCCGACGGGAGGGATGAGCACGTGATGCTGCTTGTACCGCGCTGCGTTTTGTTGCTGGGCTAGAGTCGGCTCTGTGACAACCCAACCGACGATACGTGCGAGTAGGTTGTCGCTTACCTTCCGACAATTGGACAGGTCGATCTCTTCGAGTTCTTTGGCGTTGTTGGCCATTTCCAGAACAGCGTTAGCAGTGATATCCCAGACGCTTTTCATCTTCCAAGCATGCGTGCCCCTACCACAGTGAGTAGATAGTGCCGAGAATCCCTCGTCTGTGATGTGAAAACAATTGCTGATGTCGATATTCAATGCCCGTTTCCCAACGAATGGAATGATCACCTTGATCAGGGCCCTGTTGGTAACCTTCCGATTATAGAGAGAAAGATCCAGATTTTGGCAAACTCTTGGCGACGTGGTGAGCAGTTTCAACCAGTGGAGTGATACGGTCCGTAACCGCATGAGCTGGTAGATATCCAGATATGAGAATATGAGTATCAAAATTCCATCAGGAAGTACGCCTCTGTTGTACTGACTTGGCCGCCTCAGGACAGTCCTCGGTCGCTTCGGACGGGTATTTGAGCTGGGGGGAGTGATAGTGTGGCTCAGTTTCGACGGGGTTACCGCCTGCGTTTTAGATCTTGTTTTGGGCCCTGTTGAGGTGCTGCGCTCGTCAGGAGGCGGCGTCTCTGGGACGGGTGGAGTATAGGAACTCCTTCTCGCTCTCATATTATCCATATCAACGCTGAGAAAGGGATCCGGATCTAGCGGCTCCATCAAGTCTTTGTCCTCAGCCCGACTTGGCCGGTATGGGGTTGCTGGCTTGGAGGGGGTAAACGTGACCTGCGGCAGGGAGTTCCGAGCAGGAGTCGAGGGCCGAACTTCAATTTCCAGATTGTTAGTTAGAAGAGCGTCTGCGTCGATCATGGTGACATCCTCGTCCTCCGACTTGCCAATTCTGTGTTTGGCTGTCGCCTCGACCTGCCTGCGTATGTCAGGCGAGCATCGTCTCCACAGCTCTTCTAGAACATCGCCGCTGATCATTAAACATTCGACTGTCGTGATAGATCTAACCGTGGCAGTCCTCCTTGGAGCCAATGCAAGGCTAGCGACTTCGCCAAAGTACTGGCCCTGCTTCAGTCTTGGCCGTAGGTAGGACCCTTTGGGTGCTTGAGCGATCATCTGGCCGTCCGTAGTCTCGTGAATGACTTCCGCTTCGCCTCTCACTATGAAATAGATCTCGTTGCCAGGAGATCCTTGCACAATAATATCTGTAAATGGCGGATATGTTTTCGGCTGAGCGCTCAAGCCAAGGAAATGGAGGATCTCCGGGGGCAGAGTTGAGAAAAGTGGCAAGTCCTTCAGAGTCTGCCGGACGTTGACAAAGCCACTCCCCAGCGCACTGCCCACCGCGGGAAACTCATTCCCCTGGGGACTGGGCGATTTCCGCTTCTTGGAGTTTCTCACGACGCCATTCTCGAATACCCCGACATCTCCTGTTGAAACCTGCCCAGGCGTAGCTTCACGAGCCAGGAGCTTCCCGCTTCGTGATGGGAGGGTGGTGACTAGCTTCGGGCCCCGGCCGGTCTCTTTCCTCTTCTTGTTCAAGATCGTAAGTCGTTCTTGGGCTTCATCCATGATAGCCTTCTCCATTTCTGGATAGTTTGGGAGTTCCGACCTCAGATCCTCTTTCGTCAGCACCACCAACAGGCATTTAGTCCGGGCAATGATAGTAGCTGTTCGAGGCATATCCATCAGAATCCCAATTTCTCCAAAGAAAGCTCCGGGCCTCAACTCTGCATATGTAGCCTCCCCATCGCGAGATGTGACCACCACGGCTCCCCTCACCAGCCAGTACATTGCTTTCGCCTCGTCTCCCTCGGTCAAGATGATGTCGTGGGGGGCATGAACCTGCGGTCGTAGGTACTTTCCAATGGCAGCCAAGAAGGAATCGGGGGCAGAGAGGAAGAGGGGAAACGATCGTATCCGGTCCAGCAGATCAAGTGGCATATCTGGGATTGTGGACGCTGTGAGAGGAGAGGGCCGTACCGGACGAGTTGGATTCGTATCGATATTGAAGGACCTGATCAAGGACAGTGAGTCTGGGATCGGCGCGCCATTCGTCCTGAACTGAGAGCCGGGCCCTCCTCGATTCCGCCGCATGTTGGCCGGATTTGTTTACCACCAGTGCCTCTGCGCCGGCAAGCCTCGTATGTATTCACACGGCCTGCGGCCGTCGTGCCGGCTGGGCCTGTCAGATGAGAAAACCAGGCCTGAAGACAGCCGTCTGGAAATATTGTGTATATTGACTCTTGGTGTTCTTATTCGCACAATGTACAATGTACAATGTCAAGTGATCTCCGGTTGAGGCTCCAGTGGAGAAGATGATCGCCCGTTGCTTCGCACAATATATACCGATGAAGGTACTTGGAAGGATTGGTGGCTTTGCTCTTTGTTAAGCTTGTTTCTCACCCGTACAGGGTCGTGCGCCGTGCCTGGGAGTCTGTTAGCTGCTGGACTGTAATGTAGGTACATCTATCTGGGTGGTTCCTACAATGCGATGCTGCTAGCAGCTCGAGGTGGAGAAGAGGTTGCGCAGATCGGTCATTCAAGTCTCACGTCCGCATGACGGGGCTGGGGGGCAATTCTGGTATGGCTGGTGTGACTGTCGACCTGTCGGCGGAGACCGAACACACATGTACGGACGCTGCCTGGCGCAAGAGGGTTCTGCGAAGTGGGAATAAGTGCACGGAGCGCGATTCGGTAGAGGAGTTGACGGCATTCAAGCACACACGAGACGGAGACGGAGACGGACCGTTGTAGTTTGCTGTCCAATTGAGCCTGGAGGATTGTCCTGCCGAGTGGACTGGGTAGCGCTGCACTGACTACGGGGCAGCACGACGAAGAAAAATCCCTAGCGTTGGTAATGTGAGGATATACATGTCGGAGTATATGTTAACGTGCGTGAAGTGTGCAAAGTGCTCGGCTTGCAGTCATCAGTAACCTCCCTCGGCTCTGCCCTGCACATGTTCTTCGGTTTTCGTCAAAGACAAGACAAGACAAATCTGCCAGGCGTGCGGGCACGGACTTGGGCTCGGGCTACAAGATAGGCTTCTTCTCCCAACCTTCCAGAAGAGACACCTGTTCTCAGCCTCCAATTCTCTTACAACCATGGAGCTCCGAGCTTCAATCTCCAAGCTCCATCCCTCAACCTTGAAGCCAGGAAGCTCTTCGCGCCGCCCTTACACAGACCACACAAACAGATCAATGAGCTTTGAGAGGTTTGCAGTGTTGGTCGCACTGACCAAGGGCAGAACGAACTCTGCCTAGCCCTCTCCGTTGGCTACGGGGAAAGCCACGACTCAAGTAAAAACCCAAGATACACTAAGACCACCCACGCTCACCCGGTTCACTATACTCGGTACTGTGAGAAGTGCCACTGCAGCTGAGCCAAAGAGCTGGCTGAAGTGGACACGATTCCGGAGAGTGCGGACTATGCTGACTGCAGCCACGATGGAAGCAGGCATATACATGTAACTGACCAACGAGCCTTGAACTGTCATCATCATCATGAGGGTGAGATGGCTCCGTGCAAGCCAGCTCTCTGCCCACAAATCTTAATGACAGGACATAGGGTGAGCTCCTCGATGATTGTTTGCCTGCTTGTTGCAGACCTCTTATCTTGAGAAGCATGGGCGGTGGGTACACATTCGGATCTTTGGATGCTTGATCGCCTATCTCTATATTATTGTCTTTCGGTACTGTGTAAAGTCTCTAGCTTTGCAGCACTGGCCGAATGCTTAACCTTTATAGTTCAGGACATGACTTTGGAGCGAACTTTCTCGATTTCACATCTTACAGACCGGCTCATCTCTCCAGCAAGACTTGTTGAGGAGCTCAAATTTTCTATCCTTCATTTGGCGCAAGTTCCCTATCCTTAGACCTGCTTCAATGGCGTTCACGGGTCGAGCCGTTGTAGAACCTGATCGAGCTCCTTTATTGTACTCAAGCACCATACAAGAGCTCAGATACGTCGCCCTTGACTAGAAGAATGTCAAGATGTTGCAGCTTGTTTTCTCTTTTTTTAAAAAAAAATTCTAGACCTTACTGAGAGTCTACCTTACTGAGAGTCTAAGTATAATTGTGACTAGGATAAGAAAATGCAGGAGAGAAAAACTCTGGGCTCGCTCAACTCCGAAGATAATCTACATAAGACATCAGCTCAATCAAAACAAGAAAAGATGAACACTTTCTCACGAAACTGTCCCACGAACCCACAAATAAAATCGTGCGGAACAGGTTCGTGGCAGCCAGCAATCGAAGATATCGACGACGGTGAGACGAAACGGAAACTTGGCATCGAACTCGGCAGGTAGCCGAAAGAGAGTGTTGCAGTATACTTTGGCTGGGGATTCAAGATTGAGGAACCGCCATTGCCGATTTCGAATCCCATCCCGAAGGAAGAAGACGGGTAAGAGAAATGGCACGCGACGTGACTTGGAGAGAAAAGTAGGAAACTGATGATTGAGTGTATAATCAAGTGATAAAAGAGTAGGTTGCCAACTTTCTGATTTCCCTCTGGAGTCACTGCGCTGTGGTCTATCAAGGAGCAAATGGCTTGTATCGCTTACGCCGCTATACGCTACTTCGACGTAAAGACGTCTACCCACACACAACAAAGATCTGGGCACAGTGCCGACTCTCACGGCTGAGGTTTCGGGGCTGAAAATAACGGCGCAAACAGGAGGACGGCTGAACCAAAGCTAAGAGATTACTACAACTACCATTTTGCGTTCTTGCGTCGTTCGGGCCTGAGATCAAATTCGTTGTCGTCGCAGTCCAGGAGCGCCATATCTCTGCTAAGCTTCTGCCCTAGGTGTTGACCCCCACCGAAGCGCTGGTGCCCGATCCCACTCGTCGCGGAAGAAAGAGATCTGCGAGAGAAACACTGTTGCGAACTAGACTGCTGCAGAGTTACTTTGCAGATGATCTCAAAATACCTAATTAATTTTCACTTCATCCCAGGCGATGGTCAACAACCTCCGGCTAAGCGAGCCCTTAACCCCCTCACGACATCCCCAAGAAACCCTCTCCGGACGTCGCAGCAATGACCTTTGCTGCAGACTCGCGCGCCACTTTCACCGGGATTTCGGAGTGTATGCGGTGAGTCCGTTCCAATGTGGTTGTATTGATTCGTCTGGTGAAGCCATCGCGTGGGACGAGGAACTATCTACTTGCATACGCCAAGCTCATATGCCTCCTCATCGACCTCTTACAGATGGGCATGCGAGTGGCTCTCCAAAATGCTCTCCTCATCTAACGTAGTCTTGTCCCGGATCCTGGCAGCCCGGCCTTTTCGAAATCTACTCATTCCGACTCCATCGTTACATCGCCGTCCACCAAGAGGGCATACAGGTTCCCAGCCGTGCTTGCGAACTTGGACTTTGGACGTGCATTGGATACTCCAGGCTCGCAGGGTTGTTTATGCGTCGCGGAACGTGAAAACTGTGAGTCGTTTGCTATTCAAGCGATCAATTGAAGATCTCTGTCTATAGAAACTTCACTATATTAAATAGCTGAATCTCTTTAGTTATTCGGCTCGCTTAAAGTCCCGACATCACTTCGATGACATGTGTTCATCCTTGAGCACAGCCTCTGGCCAAAAACACAAAAGCTAACTTGAGGCTTTGGATTATGTCATCAAAAGTAGTAGCGCAGTAATAGATGACACTCTCCATGTTAAACAGTAAAACCAGACAGCCATCTGTCCTAGCAGTTATAGCCTGAATACGAATATACAGTAGACAAGCGAATTCAGCTCCCTAATATCTGAAACACATCAGCTCCACTTCGATCAATAAGCATTACTGAGATGAGCAATATGGAGTGAATCTGTTCCATCAATCCTAACCGCTTCTTTCTCTGCATCAAAGTGAATCAGAAAAAAAAAACCAAAATCTTCCACGCCGCTCTGCATATTCAGACTCGGAATGTGAAGCAGCAAGCCTTTTGTGGGGAACGAAAAAGAATTTGAATGTTTCTATCAAGGTACCGGACACCTACCCACTGATGCTTACGGGATGAACAGCAAAAGATCCCCGGACCGAGCGGTGAGGGCATGATGTCGCTCTCAGGATTACAATACAGAGCTAGCATTGATATTGGACAGTTAACGGACTAGGAGGTATATAATTTCAATGTGGAGGATCCATTCTGTATTGTTATTGAGTAGCTCTCCTGAGATATGCGCTTCTGATATACTCCGTATCTTCAACCTCGTCCGCCGCTGCTACTTCCCGGTGTCACAGGAGGCGAAGACGTGGCTGAACCTCTACGAAATACGGGCAGGGGAAAGCGATAATTTGATTATGGGTTTCATGAGTGGTCGTATCTTATCAAGAAGAAACGTGAGGTGGTAGGGGACGTTTCTCTTGGGAAAGAGAAGTTACGAGAGATGGCTTCATGATAAACACCAAGCTGTCGAGGTGACACAAGGGTGGTACTTTGTGGGAACATAAACAGTATGTGGAAGAAGGGGGCTTACGAATCTTAAATCAACTTCAAGATCAGAAGAAATACGGTAAGCTTTATGAGCGCAGCCCTCTCAGCATTTGGTAAGTCTATGATTATAGGTCGCGTGATATAACAGATGTTTGGCATCCGACCAGGGAGGAACTTGATGGCGCTGCGGGTGAACAACTCTTTACCTGATCGACATCGAAAATATATCTGATGCTAACGTCGGCCAGAGACTGTAAGAAGAGAATTGGATTTGCGATGTGGCTCGGCCCTCCAAGCTCATTTGTCAGCGAAGCTCACTCCTCGATGACGTCTTGACACGGCAAAAATCCGAGCGGCAGAGATGCCAATATCTTTCCCAAACACCACATACTTCTTAAACTGCGCACGGCGACTCTTTCCCCTGCGTACCGAAAACAATTCTCACATACCAGCTCTCCGCAAGAACCCAGGATTAAGCCTCCAATCTGCCGTTCCTAACACCCCGCACCCTCCTGCTCAGCACCCTTGCCACATTCCTCATGGCTTTCACAATGCCCGCCTTCATGAACCGGCTCATGCGCCCCTTCACCACATCAACGCGCCTGGGCCTCGGTGGCGGCGACGCAGCGCCCATCAGCTCTCCCGACGGAGCGCACAAGGCTACCATCGCAGCAGGCTGTTTCTGGGGGGTCGAACACATGTATCGGAAGGAGTTCACGGGGAAAGGCTTGTACGATGCGCGGGTGGGGTACATTGGCGGAGACGCCGCGAATCCGAGCTATAGGGCTGTGTGCTCGGGCAGGACTGGACGTAAGCGCTCGTTTCTTTTCTTTTCTACCACTCGAAATCTTTGGGTCGTGGCTGTGAGAATGGTGCTGAAGAGTAACAACAGATGCCGAAGCCCTGCAAGTAACTTACGACCCTGCGAAAGTCACATACCGACAACTCCTCGAGTTCTTCTACAAGATGCACGACCCGACGACGTCGAACCGCCAGGGTCCGGATACGGGGAGCCAGTACCGGAGTGGTATCTTCTACCATAATGCTGAGCAAGAGAGTGTGGCGAGGGAGGTGACGAAGTTAGTGAACGAAAAGTGGTGGAAGGGGAAGGTTGTAACGGAAATTCTGTCAGCGGGCGAGTGGTGGGATGCTGAGGCTTACCACCAGAAATATCTCGACAACAACCCGGGCGGATATGAGTGCCCTAGTCACTTTCTGAGGAGCTTCCCGCCACTGGATTAAAGCTTAGGAGAAGCATATGCGTATTTATACGGAGTTGCATGGTGTTCATTAATGGTCCAAATTTACGATGAGGATTGTGGCAGCGATGCCGCCTAGCAATGGTTCCAGACCCATGTGCAATACAAGACTAGCTTTTTACGCTTGCTTTAGTCAAAAGTGTGGTATGATCCGCTAATACAGACAAAAGAGAGGGGACTTTCCGTCTTTGAGAAATACATCTCGCAAGTTTGTGATCCACGTTCCACCTGAGCTGCGTAATCCCTCCCAGGATTCTCTGGCCTTCAATTGAATCATCCTCTACTTCTTTCGGCCTTGCTGCAACATCAGTATTTGGACCATCCGGATGAAGATATTCAAGAAGTCCAATTCCAAACTGATGCTCTCGTTAACCGGATCCTTTGCCATGAGGCCACGCTCAGCCATCCGAGCGTGCATCAAAACTTTTTGCACGTCGTAGAGCGTGAAGCCTCCGAATACGGCCAGCCCTCCATAAAGCCAAATATTCTCAGTAAATGCCAATGTTCGGACGGCGGTGGCGGGTAGAACAAGCGGAGCAAATCCGGAAACAGCAACTAGGGCAACACCAGCCAAGAGAGGTCCTCCCAGGTAGAGGTACTTCTCCTGTTTAGCAGTAGCTCCGACGAAGGAAATGGATCCCATCATGGCCATTGTGTAAAGGCCGGCGCGGGCGATGAGTGCTGGCGGCGCCATAAAGAGGAGGGGTGCGAGGAGAGCGCCTTGGGTGACGTTGAATGCAGACCAGAGACCGTACTTCTGAATGTAGCTGTCGAATAGTCAGCAAGCTGGTGAATCTGGAGACACGGATCAACTTACTTCTCAGGGCTTGTAGCTCTCGTTCCCATCATGGTCCCAATACTGATAGCAAGTCCGCCGATCATGACAACCCAAGGATTCGTAGCCATCAGCCGGTATGTAAAGCCACTCTGGAACATAGCTCTCGCAGACAATCCGATGATACCAATCCCCAAACCGGTGTGCATGAAAGTATCATTAAGATACGCTCTCTCGTATGGTGGCATGCCTCCATCTTCTCTTGTCTCCCGGTTAAAGACCATGTTGATCGCAATCACTTCAGCAGTGTCAGAAACGCTTTGAAATTTTTATTTAGGTTTCCACGTACAAGTTCCTCCAAACATCGCCCCTCCAACAACCAGCTTCTGCATCAGGTTCCCACCACCTGGGGCCTGAGTTGTTACCTCCTGCATGTACGTCCGCGATTGTCTGAACGCATTTCTTGCTTTCGAGAGGGTTGTGATTGGTGTCGTCGACCGCGCAGTAAAGAACTGGTTTGCGGGTCTGTTGCTGTGGAATGACCGGGCGGGCACGGTTGATCGTAAAAAGGTTTTCGAGGTTCCTGCCAGAGCGGAGGGAAGCCTGAACGGCTGGCGCATTGAGAATGCCATAATTATGGTATTTGTTGTGAGGTTGAACTTAGATATTTGAGATGCAAGTGGCGGCGGTAGTGGCAAACCGTTGCGGCTGAAGTAGCTGCAATATATATAATACGGGATTAGTCAGCAAGTACGTCACGTCAATGTTGACCTTCAACTGGATCATTATTCCAGCACATTCCGAATACATTCGCAGTCAGTCGATGATTGCATTTTACCCTCAGAATCAGCTGCAAGTGCGCTTCTTCACACTCGATAGCTGCTCCTATTTTTCTCAAAAGCAGGGCAAAGGCTATTTTCTCTGTGATGATACCGTTGTGCAGTTGACATCTTAATGTTATTGGTTTTATACTACGTCAAGTGCGGCTGTCCAGTCTCATCCGAGTTAAGAAGCACCGTCTCGTGCTTTTATCGCTTCAACGTAATGTTACCGCGTTTATCATGATGTTCATGCTTGTCAAGATGTCTAAGGCCATCTATCAAAACAGGCGGGTCTGCTGTTAGTTCCGCACTGCCGTCCATGATATGTGAAGCTATCGATGGAGAGACTACTCCTGGCTGTGATCGAAACGAGTATAATCCTAACATCCGGGCCAGGTGCTCCACAAGAGTTATCAGACAATCACGAAACTGGGATGAGGGTGCGGCTCTACTGTCTGATTAGCAGAAGATCTGCGCGGTATGATCTGGAAATCCTCCTGACCCTATTCCGCCTTTATAAACATCAACAGAAACAAGGAGCTACATCAGCCTCTTCCCTACGCTGCCGTCAAGACCGTAACCGGAAGATAAAGTAGCATAGCTACTACTGAGCTTGAGTTGAGGCTTTCCAGCGCATTGCCGCAGTCAATCCATCGCATCCTGGCGCCAGACCCAATTCTGTGCGAGGATTCACGATAACCTCAAGGTGCCGGTTACTTGCCGCCGCACCACTACATTTGGAGCCACGGTGTACACGTCTTGATTATTGTAAAGCTTATCCATTGGTTCAATACTAATGGAGACAATAAGACACAGAGAAGAAAAGTCCAGCGCCGATTATAGTACCGTTCCAAGCCACAGATAGCGCCAGCCGCAAGATGCTATGTAGCCTCAGCCTCCAGAAAAAGTTTACAAGAGGAAGTCATTATCGTTATGCCTGCAGGCGCTATGCGATGATAGAAACAAAAACACAAACCCCCACGCCGGTAAAAATATATACACTGAGGCAGACGGTTGAGTTATCTCCATCCACTCTTGCCAGCACCAGCAATGCTCTCTCTGGGCCTCGGCACACTCCCGATAGTGCTGGTGAGTCTAACAGCTCCGCTTGACATGGTGCCGCTGACTTGTCTTGCATCCCCAATAGTTGTTCGTCGCACGTGACTTTTCATGACGGGCGCCGTGCGGGGACTGAGGACGCTTGCAGAAAATGATGATTCCTTTTGGCTACTGACCATCCGCCGGGCATGACTGGCTGTGAAGAGGTTATTTTCATTGGGAGGGGACCCCGACATGTTGGCTGCAGTAGGACTTCTGGCACGTCGGTGGGTTCTGATGGCAGGGTCGTGGGTATTGGAGGCTCTGGTTATAGAGCCCGAGCGCTTCAATGCCTTGCTAATCTTCACTACTTCAGCCCGATCAACGAGAATGCCACTGTCACCTTCCGAAGCCGAGTTGTTACCGCCATCTGTAGGGTTCATGTCTGCTGAGGCTTGCATCAGATGAAGCGCAGAGCGGTTCGCGGCATTAGACGCGTCGAGATCGCGCAAGGGCGACGTCTCATTGTCTGAGGATTCGAGACTTGTCACCTTGGGAAGTGGAGGTGGTGGCGAGCCGTCTGGCTTTTTTGAGAGAAATCCAGCTTGGAATCGGTTGACTTTGGGCTTGATCTCAAACGA
Organism: Diplocarpon rosae; assembly: GCA_032760415.1. Lineage (NCBI taxonomy): Eukaryota > Fungi > Ascomycota > Leotiomycetes > Helotiales > Drepanopezizaceae > Diplocarpon > Diplocarpon rosae. Next base: position 590,435 of record JAUBYV010000007.1, on the reverse strand, counting down.
TGACTCCGGCACCGCCGGAATGGGAGACGAATCAGGTGAGACGTTCGAGACATGGTCGGATGGGAATGAAGGTAGGACAGGAGGCAGAAGGCTCTGTTCTGTGGACAAGACTTCTGGGGAAGGGGCTTGTCTTTGAGGCGTCTTCTCGAAATCGGCGAGAGCTCCCGAATCAGTGTCATCTCGCCAGCGAACGCTACGTTTCTTGGGTGTGAAAGAGATACCCTTCTTTCCGACAACAGCTTTTCTGCGTCGAGGGGACGACTTCATCGGGGATGATAACACCTGTGGTGCGAGAGAAGGCATAGAGATTGATGGTTGGGGGAAGGTGGAAGAGCCTGCTGGCTTCTTTCTCTTGGGAGTTCCGCGCTTGGTGGGAGGGAATGCTTCGACAATCTTAAGCGAGCCGTCGGGCTTGATGACATACGAAGCGGCGGTAGAACTGGATTGAAGGAGACGTCTGAGAACTGTCTTTGCATGCTGGATGGCGTCCTGTTCGTTCATGCTGAGAATCTCGTTCAAGGAAGATATGATGTCGAACTGGGCCGAGAGCAGCACTTGCATAACTTCCGCATCGCCACCTTTGTCTTGCTCCAAAACTTCTCGGAAAGCATCTCTAGCTGCATTGGCCTTCAAAAGCTCAGTTTCGCGCGCCAGGCTATCGGCCTCAACTCCATCTATTCCATCGGCTTCGGTGAGGGATCGGACTGCGTTCTGGAGTGCCGAATCAATGGCACGTTCCCAGTTGATCTTTACCAGGCGCTGGTGATAATGCTGGCGACTGTTCTCTAACTCGACCAGAATTCCATTCGCTGTCTTCCGCATCGCTACGAGACTTGGTGGCATCTCGTCGTCCTCGCGAGATTCGCAAATGTTATCAAAGGCACCGATCCATGCGGATAGCAGGCTGATCCGGCGCTCGATTTGTCGGAGTTTCTTCATATTACTGACCTTTTCTTGGCGTTCGGGGGCGGAATTATCGAATGCTGCTCGAATTCTTGTGATGCCGTCTCTCGCTATACCATCCCGCTTCTCGCTCTGCTTCTTGAATTTCGCGAAAGCCGCCCCCTCAGAATCCTTTTGCTGTGCTCTCAACTCGTTGATCAAGGCCATCTGTTCGTCAATCTTGACCAGGAAGTCCTTAACATGCCTATTGACGTTGTAAACATTTCGTGTGACCTTGGTCTGGATGTTCTTTGCTCTGTTTGCGTATCGCAGCGTGTTCTGGGTTTCGTCGAAATGAGCGCTCGAGGGGCTGACGCAGACAATCATAACAGTCTTGCAGTTTCCACCGAGCGAGAATTTGAGGAGTCGAGTGAGCTTCGAGTTTCGGTATGGAACGTGGTTCTTCTTTCGAGGGTCGCAGAGAGCATTGATACAACCACCGAGTGCCAAAAGGGACTTGTTGATGTTAGCTCCTTCCAGTAAGCGCTCGCCCCTGTTCTTCGTAGCACTCGCACGTTCACTGCCTGCCAGATCGATAATGCTGAGCGTAGCCATGGTATGAGGTTCGTTGACATCTGCATTTCGATCCTTCTGGGCGAGGTTTATTTGCAGGACCGCATGAGATCGTGAAGAAGTCGCATTTGCGGCTGTGGGCGAGACTGTCCGATACTCGTTACCTTTGACAATCATATCCATCACTTCTTGAACATCTTTCGGGTGGTGGCTGGAGAGACCTGCTACCGAGACTGCTTGATTGGCATCTTCTCGCAACATTAGCCCTTGTTTGCTTCCACCTGGAACGAGCAGATCTCGAATCGTCTCATTGTAGATTTCCAGGTAGGATAGAGAGACTTCGGTATGCTTCTCGTCGCTCCGATCTGCTATTTTCTCGAACAACTCTTGCATCGTCAGAAAGATAATCCCGGGCTGCTGAGCCGTTCCTGTGATTGTATGGGTCTTTCCGCAACCGGTTGCACCATATGCGAAGACTGTAGCATTGTATCCTTCCATGACGCTGTCCAGCAGGCCTCTTGTTGTTGATTCGTAGACCTCGCCTTGTGTTGTGTTATCATCGAAGACTCGATCAAACCCAAAGGTCTGATCCTTTGATCGCTTTCCCATATTGGAAACGGCCGCTCGCCCGTACTTGTGAACTGGAGTGTCTTCTGGAGGGTCAAAAATTCTGTCCCCGTCAGCTTGTGCATCTGAATAAAACTAATCGAACCATACAAGCATTTGTCGTCCACCACTTTGATCACGGGCCGGATACCCTTGCCTCCCAACCTAGCTACAGGAGCTCCAGCAAGAGACCCTTCTCCCAGAAAAAGGTTTGCATCGTCGCATTTGGTCCTGTTGACTGTCAATACGCGTGGGAGAGGTGGCTTATTTCGTGACCTACACTTGTGCCGCTTCTTGGATCGTGAACGGCCGGACGCGGACTACAGCAGTCAGAATAAAGTCTTCTGTACACGGAGATCATGGATTTTATACCTGCGACCGAGATAGAAGACGCCCCTGGGTCGGAGGCGGCCATTGTCAGATTTCAATGTCCTTCCAGTCCCATCTACAAACGTAAACGAGTCGCGCGAGCCCGTGGCTGAATGGGGAAGTAGACTGATGGTGAGAAAATGATGTCAATTTTAAAAGCAAGTAATAGCGCGTAAAGTCTTTGATTTTGCCGCCTTGCTGTTGTTATCATACTACGAGGCGACGAGGCTCAGGTTTTGACATCTGGATGTTTTCTTTAGGTCCATTGCTGCAGCAACCGCGGGCGGAAGCTAGCGGACATCGGGGAAAGGGCAATAGTGGGGCCGATCCGACTCTGGAGTCTTGGGGGATCCACCAGGTTATAACAACTTCTTTAATTCCCGACAACAGTATCGCAGGCTCAGTCGCCTTTGATCAGCACGGTTTAATTCTCTGCGCTCCTGTAGCCAGCATTATCTCGTCGACAGAAATTGCCTTGAGAGCATGATTTGGGATTGAGATAATCACATCACATATCTTTACATTGGCTTCCGCTCTCGTTGAAGGATGCATATTATATTCATCGCGTTTTACCTGCCCTTCAGTGTGATATGGCAGCTGCGTCATTACGAGTTCGACTCCTTGATACTTTCACGTTGCTATCAGACTTGGTGAGGGACTATGCTGTTTCAGAGCCTCCGCTACTCCTTAATCCTCATACTGCACAACACACCCTGTGTGTCTCTCAAGCCTAAAAACCTTAGTGACTTCAGTGCTTCATCCCATAGCTTTTTCCTACTCCAGAAGCCGATGCCTGCTGCTCTGTCGTGATGCCTTTTCCAAAAAAAAATCGCTATTTGATCTATCTGAACATATTTCTAGGATTCGGACACAGCATGACCCTCTCCGAATCTTCAATATGGAAAAGTCCGTGCTACAGCGCAAGCGATGCTGGACAAGTCAGCAACATTTCGCAAGCTTAATGCAACCGACAAGTCTACAGGCTCTCCAAAGACTCATGGCAACTAAGCTGATTTGCATACTATCATTCTGCGTTGTGGTTATATACGCAAGTACATACCTGCTCAGTTCTCTAGAACTGCAGTAGAATATTTCCCAGACGGGAGCCCAAGAAGGCCCACGGACTGCCATTCAGATACACAGAGTTTTTATCAACTCAGTTGAACCTCACGCCTCTGAGGCGTTCTGTGTCCGGCATCTGGGATGTTGAGATTCTGTTTTGAACGCATCACGGGGCAGGAGGAGTGACTCTTTGATGACAGTAACTTTAGCGACAAGATGAAAAGAACATAAAAGGGAGGAGCTTACGAGAGGAACAGCGACTGGTGAGAATGGCAAGTGGTGTGAGGATAGTACATGCCATGCCATATTAAGATGAAAAACAGTCCTGTAGATTCTCTCCGAGAAGGACCTGAGATGTCCGCATCTGTCGACTTGCGGATAGTAGTATGCATCTCCCTACATCTCCTCCAGACACATGGCATTTTCCTATTCACAATAAAACAACTCTTCCTAACCGATTGCCCTTTTTCTACCAACACGTAGCCTTTTGTACTTTCTCCAGGGAGCAGACTGCTCTATGAAATTATGTTATGTGCAGAGCTGGGATCATTATATACAGAAGTATTCACATAGCATAAACATTTAATAGATAGGTATACAAGTTCATGTCACCTACTATGCTTTCAGACCATGTGTGATTCGATCTCGCTTATATCAGCAATAGTAACCATACCTTATCCCCTAGGCTCACTACACTACTTTACTTCCTTAGACGTTTTGTCATTTGGCATCGAAACCAATCCCAGAATACACCTTGTCACGATCTTGCTATGGTGAAGATAATTGTGACTTCCCGTATTGTAATTCTCTGACAGATGTAACGTAACGCACAGGTGGAAAGACTATGTTTTGATCTTAAGTAGCTGTGTGATTTGTATCGGTTGTGTCCACAACAGAACGCACCACATAAGCACAGATCAAGATGACCTTAGTATGTGATGCGCGATCTTCTCCGCCAAAGCATCTACACCCAGTCAGCATGTCCACCTACCGTCCTTCGTTGCAAGGAGAGAGGGATATGAAAAAAAAAAAAAAAAACTCACAAACAGTACTTTGCGGATGCCCCGGCGGCAACAGCGGAAACGTACTCGCATCCACCACCCGCAACCCCCTCACCCCCATAACCCTCGCTCTGTGATCTGTGACGGCCATCGGATCCTCTACACGGCCCATCTTGCACGTACAGCTCGCGTGATACACCGTCTGCACATGTCCCCGCGCCCACGCTGCAATCTGCGCATCTGTCTGCACGTCCTGGCCCGGCAGCACCTCCGCCCCCACGCGCACGCCCGCGAGCGCGCTCGTGGCCCAGAACTCGCGCGCGCGCTTGATGCCCACGACAGCCGTCTCGAGGTCCGTCGGGGAGGTGAGCCAGCCGACGTTGATCAGCGGCGCGTCCTCCATGCGCGCCGAGGCGAGCGAGATACTACCGCGGGATAGAGGTGTGATGAGGGCGGAACAAAGCGTGCCGTAGCTAACGTCGACGGGGACGAGAGCATTCGGATTGAAGCCCAGGACGACATGCTCGAGATCCGGCCAGTCGGCAGCGAAGGTCGCAAGGTCGGCTTGGGCTGCCGCGGTGAGGTTGTCGCGGTATCGCGCGGGAATCTTCTCCCAGCCGAGATAGTCCGCGTTGTTGCTGGTCAGCATGCCGGTTCTGTTGACATTGTACTGCCGCGAAGCGAGGGCGGCTTGGAAGGGGTCCGTGAGCACGGACGTCGTAGCGATGTTGATCTCGTACGTAACCGGGAAGAGCACGTGATCCCACATGTTCTGCCCGACGCCTGGACGATCAGCGACACAGCTGATGTTGTGCTTCTCCAACTCCTCTCGAGGACCAACGCCGCTGACCATGAGCAGCTGAGGTGACTGGAAGGCTCCGGCCGCGACGATGACTTCCCTGCTGGCGCTGAGCAGGAACGAGAGCCCGTTGCTCGTGACCTGGACTCCCGTCGCCGTCTTGTCGCCGTCGAAGATGATCTTCTCGCCCAGGCTGTGGATATACACTGCCAGATTTGGATACGTCGCCTGCCGCTCAAAAGCAGCCTGCAGGAAACTCGACTCGCTCGAAGAGCGCGTCTGGTCGTCGGGACGTACAGTCAAGGGGCAGTACTGGCTGCCGAGCAAGCTCCCACTCGAGAAGTCCGCAATGTCCGGGATCCCAATCTCTTGCAGCCCTTGCTGTCCCCACGATGAGAAGGGCGTCGCGGTGTTGGGGAACGAGACCTGGAGAGGTCCACCGCTGGTAAACGTCCCGTTTACAGGGAGAGGCACCGAGGCATTCGCTACCCTCGTGCTCGTGTTGGGCGCCGTGTAGTTGACGCTCCTCTGGAAGAATGGCAAGAAGTTCTGAAAAGTGTAGCTGTCGTCCCCAACAGCATCTGCCCAGGCTTGGTACGAGCCCTGCGTTCCGCGCTGGTAGAGCATCGCATTCAGCGCCGAGCTGCCGCCCAGCGTCTTCCCACGAGCATATGTGACGCTGTCGTTGTTCAGCTGGGGCTGCGGCTGGGTGGAGAAGTTCCAATTCGTGAGCGGGCCTGCGATATTGGGGGTGTAGTATCCCGGGACCAGTGTCTGGTTTCCATTCTCCTGCTCGTAGAAGCCGCCTGCTTCGATCACGGCGATGGCGAGACTCTGGTTCTCGGCCAGGCGGGAGGCGAGCGTCAGACCAGCTGTGCCTCCCCCAACGATGACATCTAGTTCATTCATTCAGTGGTCGGCTCATGATCAGAGACAGGGAGAGCTGCGTCTCGTCTCATATACTCACAGTCGTAGCTGGCGTTGATACCTGGAACCCCGAAATGATTCGAATACCCAGTCCTAAAACCCGACACCGGGCTTTCTGCCAAAAGTAAAAGCACCGCACCAGCGAGAGACAAGAGAAGCATGCCTTGGAGTCTATCTGCAGCGCAATTGAGTGCTTTACAGAAGGAGTCGCATCACCTTTTAAACAGCAGATCCGCAGATCGCCGCTTTCGTCGTCCGGAGCCATCGGGATTGCGTTCCCCGAGATGATCAGGCTTCTGGTCTAACACTTGAGGCCTAGAGTGTCTCGGTCGAGATGATCGACAGGATCGGCCCGAAGTTGGATCTCCATCTATCCCCCGCCTGCAGATCTGCACTACCCGCCATCCAATTTCTAAAAGCCCATGGCTTCATAACAGCTTTCTGATCACCGAGTCATTCACCACCATCACTGTCGCAGCTTTCGACTCCTGATTTCCGTGACGAATTGTGAGTGTGAGAACTGTATGTTGAAGAAACTAAGAGAGACCGTATTTGGGGACTCCTTCCAATCAGACGTTTCACAGCAGCTGCCCTGGAGAAGATGGCGATAACACGTCCCGTTCCACTCAGTATGGTAGAGTTCCGATGAAGGATCACCCACATCAAGCCGGGCCTCTCAGGCATTTGTCTCAGCAATCTATTCAGTTTCAGGTTCCAAAGAATTGCCGAGATCACAGAGACCGACCACCGAAACCAGAAATCAAAAAGCTGAAAATCCAACTCCCAAGAGTAGAATGATTCAATTCCTAGCTCATTCTTGATCCGCTAGCGAGAAGCCTTCCTGCCAGCTTACCTCTGCCAGCTTACCTCTTCCAAGGGGCCATGTCTCTCGACAAGCTCACCCCAGGACTCGCACCCGAAGAGTTACACGGCGAGCAAACAATTTTTTGTCGATACTTATTGCTCGACCCTCGCCTGTTCCTGCTCTAGTGGATGGAATCTTGGCCCTAATATGATATAAATTTTACACGCCCTACTGCGGCCCTACTCCTTGCCATGTCCAAATGCCGCCTCGTCCATAAATCAGATTGAATTGCTTGGCACAGATTGTAAATTCCATCCATAAAATAAAGGCAGATACAGTAATAAATAGATCAGAAAGACACAAAAACAAGCCAAACTGTGCCTCGCTCAAAGGGTGTCTGTCGATAAGCCCTGGTTCACTCTACCTATTTTCAGACGCCAAGCTCCATGTTTTTGCGCCCGCGAACTCAGAACCCGGTGAAAATCCTAATGTCTCGTATCGTAGCGTAGCATCTGGTTGCTATGTGTGTGTGTGTGTATATCCTCTGCGCTCAAATGATGAGAGGATGTAGTAAGATGGGAGGAGTATGATGTCCTATTCTATGGATTATGGAAAGTAATTTTCAGGCCAGGAGGCTGCAGGTGGTTGCCCAGAGCCCATGGGCCCGGCATGCGTCTGCATATGGTTGCCTATATTATTAGGATCGCAATCGGCGAGGTGTAACACGGCGTTGGTTCCGTCGAGGCCCGTCTCAGTGCTGACATTCTGGACCCCGGTCATGACCCAGGCGGCCCACTCGGCCTGCCCCGCGCTGAAGGAGGGGGCTTGCATGCTCCCATCCGTATGAGATTGAGATGCCTGGGCCTGAAGAGACATCCCTGTGAGCAAAGTTGCGTCGTCGGTAGTGGCCGGATAGTTCGTGTAGGTATGTGGGTGAGCATTGAAGGTAAGGGTGGAAGATGGTTCCGACTCTGAGTATGTTTCGTACGGCTCTGAAGCCGAATAACGAGGTTGCTGATGGCTCTTCTGCTGTTCGCCTGCTAGGTAGGAGGTCGTTGAGACAGAGTCCTTGTCGTAGTAATTTGCGATGTTGTTGATATGGGTGGGCAATGAACTGCTCCGTGGGAGAGGCGGTTTCGGTTCCCGCGGGGGATTTCCGTTAACAGGCTTGGCAAGCTGATTTGCCTGTGGCAGATTTCGCATTATTGCCAAAATGACATGCGATACCCGATTTTTGAGAAGGTCACCTGAGCCTGCAAACGTTAGAATTATCGTAGACTAATCCCAGATAGGCTTACCCAATAAACGACCCTGTTGTTTCAAGATCATGATCCAATGCGCCATATCATGTTTCAATTCCTTATACTCGAATTCCGTAAGACTCGACTTCTTACAAGTGGCAAAGAGGGTAGTCGCAATGGCTAGCACGTAAACTGTGACAGTGTACCACGTGGTATCGAGGCTTTGTAGGTCCCGAAGTTGTTTGACAAGGCTCAGCATCCTTTTAGAGCACTCAAGACAGATTCGCAAACTCTCGGCCTTGAAAGCTTCATCGTCTGTCATCTCAACAGATGGATGTCGGAGAAGAAGACGAAACTCTAGCATCCACATCTCGGGCATGATTGCGAATACTCGGTCTTGATTGGTCTGATTGGGTTGCGCCTGCGTGAGACTCAGTGGAAGATTGTTGTGCCAGGCCAGAACCCTAGCTTCTAACGATGTTACGGTCGAGACGTAGGTTGCGGCATTGCGGCGAACAGCGTGGATACTACTGTACAGCTCAATAAAGAGGACGACGAGACGCATAGCTTGGCATCCGATCTCATGATTGCATTTGGCTGTTCTGGATGTGTCAATGCCCTCCTCCGAGAGCAGTTCATCGGCGATTGGTTCCGGGATCTCGATATCGAAATCTTCTATTTTAAAGGTCATAGGATAGCCCATCTTGCCGCTGATGGTGACTTCGATCGTGAGGAGAGACCAGAAGATGCGCTTCCGCATCTCAACGTCCAGAGGACTTACCTCTGAATCACCCCGGAGGTTGGTAACTGATCGATGCAGATCAATTTCGATGGCGGCCGACATAGCTGATCGAGCGACCATCCAACTAGCACCCGGCTTTGGAAAGCTGCGGAGGTGCGAGCAAATCAACGTCAGAGCCTGGACGGCCTGGAGGGTTTTGCTAGCGACCAAATGGTAGAACATGCTGAGCGAAAAGTGGTAGTAGTCGTTCGACCGTACATTATATCGTTCCTTGTCCTCATCGCTCAGTTCCATCTTCCGCAGGGAATAGTGGAAGCACATGATAGCGAAGACGATATAGACCATGGCGGTCTCTGCTGGGGTTGGGTGAAATGAAGAGCTATCGTACATGCGAGTTGCCTTCCAGCATTAGCCGGAGTCTTGCAACGAGGATTTGCGACATACCAGGGCCATAAAGGTAGGCTTGTGCAGAATGGGCATGTATGGGTTGAATATCTGGAAGTAATGCTCAATCATGCGGAAGCCATCATCTCTCTCAGGCAAGCAGACGTTGGTATTACGATGGTTTACGTTGAATACCGTTTGGAGCAAGGACTGGGAGGACTTGTTGAGCAGTTGCGAGTAGATATCGCCCTTTGGTCCATCCATATCCGGAGAAACGAAATCCTCGATATCGATCGTCAGATGAAAGATCTTCAAGGAGGTTCCTTTGATGGAGCTGAAACTTGATTCGCCCGAAGTCACTCCCAGGAAGCTAGGAGCATTCGGCTCGGCTCGAACAACTGGCCCCGCCCTGAATGCACTTGATTCCTGCGGTGTAGCGCCATCGGTACCTTGAGGTGTATATGGATTCGCAGCGGTCCAGGCTTGGGGATGCGCTTCAGGCTGCTGGTATCCATACCTATGATTGAAAGCGCCTTCAGGGTATCCCTCCGTATTATTATCATCCGCCCCGGCGTTTAATGCTTGTCCTTGGCCTAATTGTGCTTCGAGTTGGCGAACGCGATCTTCCAACTGTTTGTTGGTTTGCTCCAGGTGGTTCAGATATCCTCTTGGTGCTGTCCGTCGATTATTCCTATCCGTGGTTTGACAGTGTACCCCGAGAATTCGACAAGGTCTACAGCCTCCTGGATTGTTATCGCATTTGATCTTTCGTTTCTGTGGACCGAATTAGCTTAAGAAACATTTGGCATCTGCGGTTAACAGCCATGTCCTGCGGGAAATGTTTACCTTGCATCTGTCGCACGCCTGTCCCGTTCTGCTTGATTTTGACAACTTCTCTCTCACTGCTCTCGAGTACTTTTCAGGGTCCTCAGTCTTGAGATGCTTTGCGGAAGGACTGCTGCCCCCCTCCAGAGGATCTCTCTCGGACATCGCTGCAGCTGCATGAGTTGCGGAAGAAGCCGAAGCCGTGGGTGTAGGGAGGAAGCTGTCAGCTCCGTAGATCCAACGACAATCCTATGGGCTGTAAACGACGTTGTGACGGAGCTGGTAGTGAAAGCCGAAAATTTAAATGCGAGTGAAATTGCACATGTTAGTGGACAAGAGCCTCATTCTTGGAATTAAAGCCTCGAAGGGGCTGATGGAGAGGCTTGAAGCTGCGCCCGTCAAAATTAATCCGAGCTTGATTACAGACAACGCTAAGCTGTTTTGGATTAGTCGCAAAAGAATGACGAAAGGGAATATGATAGTGCATTTCATGAATCTGATGCTAACGATATCGAAAAAGAAATTCAGTCAAATCAGAATCGGTACTTACAGCAGTGTCTTTTTTTTTTGGTAGGAAGGTCAAAGCTATCGAGCAGAGGTAGAAGTGTAAAATGCCAGTGCAATTTACATGCTGACGGCTATGGGTGCCTCTTCGGGTTTCACCACAGAAGGATACTCGCTTTTTATTGCATCGCAGATAGTCTGACCAAAAAAGATCTCGATCTCAAAAGTGTCGATACTGACTATTTAGTCTAGCAACCAAGCACTCCAGCCTTTAGAGATAAGCCATGTTCAGTTGTTATCATTTCTGTTCTAATTTGGCAGACGGTGAATTGCGCACCGGAGAGTTTTCTAGCTACTTGCTTTTAGCGTTTGACCTTTTAAATTGCTGTATTAGAGTATTTCTAGTAGTCGACGATGATGGATTGGTTATTTGGTCTTCTAGCGTCAGCGAAAAAAAAAGGGGGAGGGGGGCCGGGGGCCGGCAAGGTGAGTGAGTAGTGGTTAGCTACCAATGGCTAAGTCGTTGACGAGAGCTACTTACTCAAGGTGATGGCTGTCTAGACCGGTTTTACAGCTATTGGATTCGGGGGTTACAACTTGCTGTAGCGGAAGAAACATATCTCACAACGCAGCTGTTTGTACTTAGATTTGAAACTTTTTAGAGTTTGTTTTGGCTTGGTCTTGGCTTGGCTTGGGCTTGGGCTACAAGATAAAAAGTCTCTACTTCACGGTAGTAAGACTGAAGATTCTTACATGGTACTCTCGTTTCAACTTGTAAAGTAATCTTACTTGGAATTTCTAAGCTTAAATGATACATCTGACTTCTTAATTTACATCTCAATCACTCTTCATGCTACACTGCGTCGAACACAAATTCAACATCTAGATCGGGAGCCAGATAATCTTCAAGTTATTACTGCTGACTGGATCTGTCCCGCGAGGCTCATGAGTTGTGCCCAGGCCCAGCGCTGCGGCCACGCTAGACCAACGACCGCTCTGCTCTTGACTCGGCTCTTGGAACTATCCATCTCCCTTCCCACCCAGCAAGAAATGCACTCTCGCCTGATGCATAACTCCACACGTATAACCTCACAAGATTGACGATCACGAGAGCAGACGTTCTCTTGCAAGCTGAAAAAGCCGTCACCGCTGCTCATCTGCATCAGCCACTATCCAGCGTGGTGATAGCTCCATCTACACAAGCAAACCCCGCCTCAACCCGCGTCGGCTCTCAACCCTGCGCATCAAATTGCAAGGCTGAAGCTCGTTCCCTCACTCCATAAGCAAAGGCTACAGACTGCTACCCGCCCTCCGCACCCAATTCGAACCCCGTCAAATCCAAGAAAGAGCATCTGTCCCCAAAGAGCTACCATCTACGGGATCAATTCATCCTCATTTAAACCAGTCCCTTGAAATGGCTCTCCTCCAAACAATCCACCTCGAGCACCTGCCCACATCCTACGAGCTCCACATTGCGCTCTACCACAATGTCACAAACGCCGCCTTTCTGCACCAGCAGCTTTTGACCAGCAATACTGAATTTGAGTACACCTTCCTAGACGCTAGCGTGGTGAGTCTTTCCCCTCTTCCCACGCCACCGAGACCCGCCCCCGATTCAATTTTAATCACGTGATTTAAACCACAACACCAAAAATTCTCCACCATTGACGAACGAACAGATCTTATCCCGGGTACACATTCTAGCGGCAGCTTACCGCGCCATCAATGACATGCAAGAAAACCGCCTCAGGACGCGGAATGTCCACTCTGAGATTGTGTTCTCGCTCTCGCCGAATAACAACGTGAGGCCCCTCGCTTCTCCCTCCACTTCTCGCTTCCTACTGCCACGCCGGCCCACTATAGCCACACCCCAGCTCTGGGCTCAGGCCCCCCTTTCCTCATCAGCGGCTTTCCTCATTCACTACACTTCGTCACGACTCGCTAGTCTCGCTAGTTGACTTCACAACTTTGCTATCATCTCGTCATCTACCCCAACCCATACTAATGCTCACCTCGTAGATCTCAGAATCCTTCCGTCGGTTTGGCATAACACCCGCTACAGCCTCGCTCCTCGTTCTCAAACTCTCCACGCCGACTTCCCCGTTCCCCGCCGCAGACGTACAAGTCCACCTAGCTTCCGCGGTTTCCGGGGATCAGGTCGCGTTCACGGATCAGGTTTTGGAGAAGATGACGGATTTAGCGAGGGTGAGGAAGATTTACAAGGCGAATGGTGGAGCGGGGGGAAAGGGGAGAGAGAGAGGACATGTGGGTGGGAATGGGGCGAAGGTGAGTGTTAAGACCGAGGTTGGTAAAGAGGAGAGGGAGAGGAGGGAGTTAGAGGTGCTGGTATTGGGCGCGATGGCGTTGAGGAGTTTGACGAATTGAACAGACTGGTTGCCAGCAGAAACGGATCTGTTGGGGTAGGCGATAATTTAGTGGTTCTAACGTCGCGTACCAGAGGGAGAATCTGCTGCTCCCTTTCCCATCCTCTAATTGAGCGCAGACTCCGCCTCGGGCACGCTTCGATGCCTCCCTCCGCAGAGCAACGTATCTGTGTCGGGGATGCCTAGGGTCGGTGGGCGATGTCGAGGAGTGAAAGGGCTGCAGCGACGCTTCGACGACGAGTCCGGGGCTAGCGAGGATGGTACTGCTGCGCGGCCGGGATAATGAGAAAGCCCTGTGTACATGTGCCAAATCTGTCGAGAACTTCTGTTCATGATGCTGAACAAAGTTGGTTCATAAATTCCGCTAATATAGCGTTGGTCTCAACTAGCATTGTTATCACAATAGCGGAGCAACATCTTACCCACCACTGTACGAGTTATATTCTGGAAGAAAGTGATGTGAAATCTAGAAAAGCATTCAACATTAAAATCAAAAAAAAAAATTTTGTTGCCTGTTTATTACCAGTAAATATTCAAGATCATTATTGTTATTGGTTTTAGTCCTGGAGTCAATCTTTAGTAGTTTATGGTCAAAGGCATAGGCATTGCCATAGAGTGCCTAGTGTTTGAGCAAAGGTAACTTGAATTGCCGTCTCTCTTTAAAAGGGAAAGATGCCAGAGGCGGAAAGGCTTCATCTGAGAGAGACTTTTGCTTTTCGTCTGCTGGACTCAACAACAAAGAGCTCCCAGTACCTCAGACCCTTCATAGTCTGATGAACACTCAAATGACAGTTGCCAACACAACACGTCTCTTGATTATACTTCCTTAATTTCTGCTAGGGAAAACTTATGTGTCGTAAATTCTGTTGATGTTAACAAAAATTTTGTTGCTCTGGTGTGTTGTAAATACTAAATTAAGATTATGATATAGTCCGAACAATAAAGAAATTTCTTGAGTAAGCGAATCAAGAGGCTTTAAAAAGCAGTACATCAATACTTCAGGTTTTGTACAAATTTTCATAGTAGAATATGAAAGTGTAAATTCGAGGTAGTAGCTTCGAGCTAAAGAGGAGGCGGACCAGCTCTTGTAGGATAGGGAGAAAAGTACCAGAATACAGGTACCTGACATATTCTGATACGTCAGCGCCCTGGAAATTCTATTTCTCTGACGTTTATAGGCTCTTAATCTTGCAGGATACTTTAATAAAGCAAGTAATTATAATCTTTTGCCACAACAATAGTGTGCAGCGTTAGTTGTGATACACCAAGAGTTTCCTCATTCAATGGGCCTTTGTGTAGTAAATCATTGGTGAAAGCAGTACACAGAAAGGATCCTTTCCAATATCCAGGTAATAGTATGGCGCCTGTGTTGAGAAGTGACAAGCGAGAAAGTAAGAATCTATTGTGTCCCCTTGACCTTATGGCTGACCAGTGCTTTGTGTTAGGATGTCATAATAACTCGCTAGTGATCTTCACCACAATATGTACAACAACGTCTTTATAGTGCTAAAATGGTCCTGATTTTGAGTGTATAATTCAATAGCTGATCTGTCTCCTCTTTAGATCAAGGCTTAGTCGTTAATCGTTACTATAGTGACAATCACAACTAAACTAAACTATGGACAATGTCTAGCCTGCCTAGCTCCATGATAGGAGCTGTTCTTGCCGACCTCCTCCAAATATATGTAAATGCATATCCAGCCTCAATCTCGACACCTGCATCAACATCAGCCTAAAATTAATACCTCTTTGCATATCACTATGGACGAACCAGTAGCAAAGAAGCGAAAGGTCGACGGTGTCGACAAGGACAACTCACCGATCATCTTCTCTACTCCTGGTCTCAAGCCTGACACTCTCTTGGTCGTCCTCGGTCAAGAATTCCATGTCCATTCGCTCTTACTCAAGCTCCATTCCGCCTTCTTCCGCAAGTTCCTCGATTCTCCCGACAAGACGATTTGCAGCGCGAGTACAGGCAGCGTTGAAAATGCGGCGCCTAGGGCTCCATCATCTTTTACCTTTAGCGGTCTCCCTGGGGGCAGCCCCATCTATGAATGGGTTACCAAGATCGACGAAGATGGAACTTGGCAATTGGTATCGAAGAGCCCAAACGTAAGTTGTGATTTCAGGCACAGTACCCAGAGGAAACAACGATCATGGACTGATTGGCTGGGCAGAACGAGCCCTACGACCAGTATCCCCACACGGGCGTCCCTGAAGTGGAGATCTCTGCTTTCCACAACCTCCTCTGCGCCATCTATACTCGACCATACATTATCGCGGGTGCTGCCGAGCTACTGAAGATGGTCGAGTTGGCAGATTACTACTGCGTGCTTCCCATCTTGTCCCGTACTCTCGACGGAGTGATGATGAACAGCCCCGACTTTGTCGCGGAAATTCCCGACGATCCCAACGGTCTGTTTATCGCGGCTGCGAAGCTACGCAACTTGTCGTTATTCAGAGAGTCTCTGGTCTGGGTGGTTGGTCATTACGAAAACCCAGCCTTCTACGATCTCCCCGAGGGGCAACTCAAGCTGATAGCTGGCTTCGTCTACGGCCGCATCTCAACCCAAGCTACGATAGTCTCCCAGCATATCTTGAGCGATTTTTCTCGGCGATATGAGGAAGACTGGAACAGCAACTTGGATTACACATATATAAGCCCAATTGGCTCCTACGTCAGTGGCATGAGCGTCAACCTTCCGGGTTATTTTAAAAAGCTTCACGAGGCGAATCCAGAACTCTCTGAGAACTGTACGGAGATAGGATTATTGTTCGAGAACCGCCTTAAGCTAGGTAAGGGTGACGGGTGGAATGACACTTCTTCGCAATACAGTGTGCTTCTTCGGGGCATCTACTCAGTGCACGATCGCCATTCTACGTCTTCGTCAATGACCTCGCTGACATCTTCTTGAATAGATACTTTCAACGGAAAGCATCGGCAATGCGGAAGGGATGGAGCGGAAGAACACTTCTTGTGCGCATATATCGAGGATGAGTATATTCCCTGGAACATGGACGACAGCGATTGGTAGTTGGGCGTCCTGGGTAAAATCTGGGATACACTTAACAGGAAGAGCTCTCAAGTGGCTTAAGAGTCCAGACTTTGCCTGTACAGGTCCCCAGCCAATTCTGCTTGATAGTCGGAGCTCCTAGGTAAGATCTGAGGTATGCTTAACCGACAAGGTTCTCAACTGACTTGGGATCCCAGACGTTGCCGGTACAGTTCCCTGGTCAGTAGATGACTTTCCGACTTGCCCTCCCGCTCTGGATGGTGGAGGAGCCTCTCGGATGGTGGAGGAGCCTCACAGGCTAGCAGCACTGTCCACTGCCTTTATCTGCCGAGTGCCTTTATCTCATAGCATCTTACAGTCCGGAGAAGAAACTTGTGCTTGAGATAGGCGACACGAGAGGCATACGAAAATGATTTCACTGCGACCATCTCTTACTTGGATAGCAAATGTCTGCAGGTTATAATAACAATTTAATCCCATCAAATGACCTGTTTCCACCGGACAGAGACTGTTGGTGCTTGGGTGAAAACACTGGGATGAAGCATATCCCATCAAATTCACAACACCCACGAGCAGATTCCCTATTCTTTGGGTCATATCTCAAGTTGTCTTGCTTCGGGTGAAAAGGCCTTGACTCAAGATGGTTGGCTGAACTCAAAGTTCAAGCTCGAAAGATGCTCGTCGTAGAAGTATTGTAACTGCCCAGACTTCTGTTCATGAGATCTACGTTTGGAAGACGAGGCGAAGCGGCCAACAAACGGTTCAGCACAGCTTGAAGCATTTCGTATGTTTACTCTATGTTTGGGCCAGATCTGTCTTGCTAATCATCAATCCGCAGGTATGTTGCGCAACGGTCAGATGGTCTTACGTCATCGCACATCATCCATCTCTCGTCGTGATTGCCTCGCTTCAGGCTTGTTTACAGCTCGCCAATCTCCAAGCGTCTCTCTCATTGGTTGCTGAGTAAACAAACCATGAGTTGGAATTACTAGTATCAAGCGAAGAATTCCTGTCGTCATCGACTTCTTCCATATCTACCATCTCTGAGCCCTTTCCACATCGCAAAGCTACCCATCACCAACAACACATCAGACCAAATCCAAGTCATCATGTCGACTCAGGAGCAGAAACCAGGTACTCACACCAACAACACCAGCAGTCAGAGTGGAAGCGCTGCGGTCCAAAGAGGAGGCGCAGGCACAGAGAAAACACCAGCGGACTCCGACGCACCTCAAGATCCGTCCAAGATGACCGTACGTGTAAATCCACCATGTCTATCCAATCTGCTCGTTGATCGGATACCACTGGTTCGCGAGGGACATTGTTGATTTTCTCATCTAGAACACCACATCTGTCTCCGACAATGTTCCAGACTTCGCCACCAAGAAACCTGGAGGCAACCCTGGAGTGTTAGAAGGCATCCGGAATGAGTAGGTTACATTGCTGAAATCGTGAGACGTATCCTGACAAGTCCTAGAGTGACATCCGGGCTTGGATTGAAATGAGTGTTTGGGTCGGTAGACGGATGCGCTGAGTGTGGTGCGGAAGTGATGTGAATGTATCGAGCTTTGCTCTCAGTAATACAAGAGCCACTCATCATAGAGCCAATGCAAGAACTATTCATCTCAATCCAAATACTTTCCGGTTACGCCAGGCGCCATCGTAAAATTGTTTGCATAGCGGATTATCAGACTTGAGGCGCTGCGTGATTCCAAAAATGGAGTTGAGAACGTGGCGGAGTATGAGAAGCACTATTGGAGCATATGACCCAATTGCAGTGGGATATTTCGAGACTCAAGTCTGTTCCCTCGAGGATTGTGCCATTCGCACCTGAATAAATCTGGACACTTATCGGAGGCCTTGATATTCTTCAACTCAATACTGCCAACAAGCATCAGCTTACTTTTCACTCGTGTTACTCCTGTGACTTCTATCCGATTACGTTTGCAACACTAAGATCACAAGGCAACTCGACATTTCAAGTATTGATACAGAAAAAATGCTCTACATACTTCCCCAACACTAGCTGTAGCAGATTCATGTCCCATGTCCGGGACCAAACAATACCTGGAGCTGCTGAGGGGTTTCGGAACAAGACTGTATATGTATTTACCGACCGCACAGCAGCCTTCTACCTGAACAATTCAGAAACTATGCGAAGAATCAGGAGCGTCACTCCAGTACGGGAGGATGGCCGTGATATTTTCTCTCAAACTTCGGCCAAGGCAAAGATCAGACACCAATCTTCTGAAGACAATAAGACCAGGTAGCTTGATCGTCGTTTGAACGTGCTGACATCTCAAGAGGCATTGAGCTCCGCTGATATCATGCTTGAGATTTTGCATCTTTGCGCTGCTTGAAAGATGCGTATTACTTCTTGCGCATTCTATGCAAATCATACACAAAGTATCCTCACAGATTCATATTGAGAGATAGAGCTGCTGGCTTTGTTTTGTTTGGGTGATGGCAGGACTCATCATTTTCGCTTAGCGGATCACTCCTCTCTGTTCCTTCCTATTTCCACTCTGTCTTTCGCGCCTCAATCTTCGACAAACTGAGGCCGCTTGAGGCTCTCAACGTTTCCCAGCTGTCACGATACGGCACGGTGATTTCCAGAGCCAACAACAACAACAACAACAACAACTACTACTACTACTACTACTACTACCTGCGATGGCTCCTCCGGCGAAGAAACAGAAGACTATCGATGGCGCACCCCAGGCCCCAATTATCATTCGTACGACGGGCGGCTTGGAGCAAGACGTTCGTCTCAACGTCTTTGGGCAGGAATTCCACGTCCACTCGTGTCTGTTGAAGGCACACTCTGCGTTCTTTTCCAAGTTCCTTGATTCCCCAGAGAAAGCCTCTGCGGCAGAGAGAGCGATAGCGGACGGGAGATATCGATATGAGTGGGTTACAGAGGTGGATGAGAATGGAGACAGCTGGTACTTGACTGCAGACTCAGCGGCAGGGCACAAGGTACCGCATTGGCACAAATGGACTCCTAGCCAGACTGAGCTGAACATCCGAAACTGCAGGTCGACTTCTCCGGATACAAGACAAGCCTGGCGTTCGAACAGAACTGCTTTCACAAGCTGCTCTGTGCAGTGTACGGCCATACCTACGAGCTAACAGGACTCAAGGAACTCAAAACGATGGTGTCTCTTGCGGACTACTATTGCATGCTTCCGACCTTTTCCCGCAGCCTGGACGTCATCCTTCTTCGGAACGCCAAACATGGCATAAATATCAAACATCAATGCCGGGAGGTCTTTCCGCTGGCCGCCAAACTGAGGAATAGACTACTGTTCACCGAGAGTCTCGTCTGGCTGACGGTCCCTTTTTCCAACCCATCTTACAAGGCTCTGAAAGATTCGAAACTGAAGAAGATAGCCCACTACGCTTACCTTGAAGTATCGGCCAAGGTCACTGCAGTCCACCGGGAGTCTGTGTCAAGCGGTCGGAAGAACCTCCTTGCGACCGGCTTTTCCATGTATCTACCCGAATACTACCGAATGTTGAAGGATGATATGGCAGGAATGTGAGTTTCTATTCCGTAGATCATGTCAGCTCGTTACATTCCTGTACTTGTAAATCACTTGACTTCTCCCATTCCTCCGGCAATCCGTGAATTTCGAAGCATGATACTCACTCGGCTGTATCTTCAGAGGCCTCGCTAACATCTCTAACGGCAGGGGGAGTCTGAAAGCTTTGATGCAGAACAACCTTCGGTTGTCTTCCAACGAGAAGGCTGGCGGAGACATGTTTCTATGTGCCGGGATTGACGATGAAGATCTGCCAGTAAGCTCTCCGGGCTCTATCGCTGTGCGTCCATTCTTCGTGCTAACCTTTCCCTCCTAGTGGGATGTGAACGAGGTCGATTGGTAAATCCTCTGCGAATCTAGGAAACTCATACTTCACTACAATATCACTTGACCGACATTTGCGAGACCATGCTATTCGGCGGCCGGGAGAGATATATTCCTTACTTTGCGTTTACCCGAGACATAGTGTTCAAGCTATGCACTTCATAGATCATTGTTGACAGTATCAAAGATTCCCTAAACTTTGACGTCTCAGGTGTATGTGCGTGTGACTTTTACGGCTTGAGATAGCATGATGCGATGACTAAAAAATCTGCATCAGAGGCTTGAGTGCTCGAAGTATAGCGGGAAATTTGCAACATCGGCTTCGCGTTTCCATGAGAAGGAACACACTTCTTCGTAATTGAAAAGCTGAATATCTTCTTTTCTCATAGTGTCTAGGCACCAATTCCGATCAGGCCAAGGTCAAAAGTAGATACATACAGCTCATCGCCTACAGCTAGGCAAGAGGAAGTCCTCCTATCCCCAGGTGTAACGCTCTAGACTGCTCTTCCTCGCGTATTGAGGGATTCTCAGTCAAGTGTAGCCCATCCCCTCACCATTTCCCCTATTCTTCTCAGAAAGCTACGCCGCCACAACTCTTTACAGCCATGTTTCACCAGCCGAGGGGATCTCTGCATGAGCTCTGCATCTCCGGAACGATCAGGAACAGCCATCTTGTCGAGAGTCGAATCTAAATGGAAGGAAGAATGGGGGTGGCTCTTCGATTTCTCCCATTCCCTCTCCTTGGGGTCCCACTAGATCATCATCAGCAAACCCAGTCTCTTCTGCAGCACAGTGTACATGGTCCGAGAATAACCAGTGGAGCTGAGAGCTCCCACACTCTCGTTCTAAACCTTACAGAGCGACAGGAGACCATCACTGCGAGCCAAAATTGAAGGTACAACTACAGAAGGGGAACCGAACCTGGAGAATAGGGTGCTAACCGGAGAAGATAGGTGGCATCAGCTGCGCGAGCTCAAGTTGAGAGTCGCGAGTTGGCGGGGGTCTGCACATGCCGAGGAGTGGGCTGCAGGAAGGGCCACGAGTACCTCGAATTGCAGCAGGATGTACGGCTCCGCTACCAATCGATGTGCGACGTATCCCAAGGAAAGTCTGCATCTGAAATTTCCGTACAGCAGGAAGTAGTCTTCGAAGTCTCGCTCGCCAGCTTTGGAGATCTTGTCAGGCACCAGGTTACTACGGAGCAAATGGCCCGTCGTTTTGTGCAATGCATCGGAATAGTCCTCATCTAAAGATTTTTTTAGTAGTACTTTGGCATCAAAAGGATGTGACGCTCTCCGAGGCAAGATGAAGGTAGGGAGTTTATTGATTCTTCAGGGGTCCTATTACCACAAGAGTAAGTTTGGCTCCTACCTCCAACAGTGCGCTTATCCTTGATATTAGCGAAGAACCTGTATATGTCTGACTGGGAGTGCAATATAACGCTATCCATCTTAGCATACGCAGTCTCTGCAAGAGAGAGCAGGACCTGATCGGTCAGTTTCTTGTATTGTGGGCCGGACCAAGGACCAAGAGTGCATATGAAGGCCTGCTGGAATAGAGTCTTGTGCCTGAGCTTGTAGGCAGAGGGAAGAATGGAGCAGGGATCTCGAGGAATAGAAGAAACCAATCTAGGGCTGCTGAAGAGCGATCCGGAGATTGAGTAGGACAAAATGGGTCGGGCGCCATAGTAGTCTCCTTGACGGACCATGGCAGCAAGCTCTGTATCATCTGTGATTCTGTAATTTCTGGCAAAGATGGCAGACATCAGGTTTGGAAAAGCCTTCTCCTCCGTGAGCTTCACGCCCTTGAATCCAGTCAGATCTTGATTTGCCATCGTGCGATCCGAGGTAAGGACCCAGCCCAGATCTTCATCAAGAGTAGTGAACCAATCGCTCCTGTAATTTGACGAGCTCGAGATCGGTTGGACGCCTCCGGATGGTTCGAGCATAGTGTCAAAGAACGCCGGATTCATTTCCAAAGCCTAGGGGACTTTGGTTTTTGTATGTCTCATGATCAGTCTGAAGTTAAGAGATAGGACCGCGCTGTTGGTGCCAGCGTTTGATTACTCAGAGTATTAGGATCGCTGATGAACACGAACTATTTCTTCGCAGAAAGAAAGGTATCAAGGCAGACGTTGTCATGATAACCAACCTCGAAGCTAAGATCGAGAGAGATTCTGTTTGAGGAATTAGAGAGGTGAATGGAAATGGCAGGAGACTGAGAGCTTGAGGCTACTCGGCAGAACTAGCTCATTCGCTAGAAGCGGGTAAGAAGTAAACAGTCTTGGCAAAACAAAGCCTTTGCTTTTCACTTACCATAGAAGAGTATCAACACCAGCCTCTCGATTTGCTACTGGTCTTGTGCTCCAAAAATTTTGACAAAGCAAGCAAAAGAGAGGGGAAGGCCATTCGGTTCTTTGGCCGTCTATTGTCATCAACCTGACCTCATACCACCCGGGAAAAAGCTTGAGCAAAGACATGTCTGAACTTAGCTACAGACCACAGAACTTAATTGCCCTCTCAAAATACTATCGCAGTAATATTCCCATAAATATAAAGGAGTCCGGGAAATAATGAGGTGCTTCCATACCCTAGCAAACCCAAGAAAACGCCATAATAGTACAAAGTATTTCCCTTTTCCGGATCCGTTCAACATATACAGTACCGTCTAGGCCATTCCAATCAAAATATAGCAATAATTCAACCATCTACTCATCTGCTATCTACAAGCTCCCAGAGGGCCCTGAGGACCATGATGCCTCCGCCCTGTGTCTCGACCGTCCTACCTCGGCCTCTATCATTCAAGTCCGTGGTTCTGATCTTCCTGTTACGAGTCTCGACATGTCTGTTTCGTTTCGGTACCTCTGAATTCTGCCTTCCCTTATCTTTCCACTTTTCTGGAACGCCTTGGTTTCGGTAATCGACAGCGTCGCTCGGAAGTTGAACTTCAGAATCTGGGTCAGACTGGGAGTCTAGGGGCGCACCCCACCACATTCCAAATTTACCCTCCGAGTTAAGACTCGTGAGTGCTGCTTTGGCGTTGTGCTTGATCCAGCTACCGTACCGGCCGCAAGTTTTGTTATGCCAGCTCCTGACCTCGTGA
This sequence comes from Diplocarpon rosae, assembly GCA_032760415.1. Classification (NCBI taxonomy): domain Eukaryota; kingdom Fungi; phylum Ascomycota; class Leotiomycetes; order Helotiales; family Drepanopezizaceae; genus Diplocarpon; species Diplocarpon rosae. The sequence continues at coordinate 567,346 of JAUBYV010000007.1, read as the reverse complement.
GGATTCGCTGGTAGCTCTCTCCCAGCGTCCTTACTAAGGAACAAGTCACCAGGGAGGACGAGACGCTCTGGCAGCGGAGCGCAAAAAAGCGTTAGGTGGTGGAAGAAGATTCCCTTGAATGTTTGGCCATTCTGGGAGCAGTATGCTTGGGCGTCGCAAGCTTCCTCCAATATTCCAGAGCGGCCTAGGCCACGCCATTTTCCCAGATTGTGCCCATTCGTTTCATCGCCAGCAATGACGCCATTATGCTTCAAACTCCATCCCGTAGCAGCTATGACATCTTCAATGAGTTTGTGACCTTCCTCTAGATAAGATCTAGCACCAGTTGCTTCGTATAGACCACGCTGACCGGACAGCAAGACTCCTTGATTATAAGTGTAAACCATCTCATTACGAGAATCGCATTTTGTATTGGCCTTCGAGTCGTTCTGTGGTCTCCTCTCTGACCATCCAGAGATATGATACCCATCTACATATAACCCTCGGTCGTCTGTCATGTTGCTATCGCTCAGCCACTTATATGCTTCAATTGCCGCGACCAGGTATTTCGGGTCGTGTACAATAGCTGGCGAATCCATGGCTGGCGAAGTGAAGCCAAATGGAGAGGTGTTCTCATCACCTGGAAAATACAGATACATCGATATCGATGCAGCAATCCAGAGTTCATTCGTAATAGCGTTTTTGTACGGAACCAGGTAAGGCGACCAGATCATACCACCGTTGCAGAGCGAGGTATCCCAGCCCGGCGAAGCCATCTCCCAAAATAGCCGCGCCCGGTGTGCGAAAGCTGGCGTCCATTGCTCTCCGTGCCAGACCTCTTCGTTCCCCCTATAATGTGTCGCAGAATGGCTCTTGATGAACTTTATGCTCTCCAACCAGCCCAGGACCACCCACAGCATATCATCATACGCTTCTTGACGTATAGAAAAGGCATCCTGCCCAAAATACGAGGCAGAGAGCTGGGAGAAGTAACTGTTGAGCAAGTTGTCGGCGCTTTTCGTCGATGGCAGAGAGGAGAAGGATGTCGAGATTGTGGTAAGCGACGCTGAAAGATAGGTGCCTATGACCGCAGATGTCCAATCGATCGAGGTTGGCCAGATCCCTTGCCAGAGCGCAAAGTATTCATCCTGCAACACGTCCAGCGCAGCGAGTAGCGCGGGGAGGGTCTGTTGGTCCTTGACTTGGTCAGGAATAGGTTCTACATGCTGAAGAGACTGTTGAGCCTCAGAGTAACCCAGCGCTGTTCCTGGGACCAAGGTGGCTCCACATAATATCCATGCGAGTATCGACGAAGTCTTTAGTCGTCGAATCGTAATAAACATAGTGGAAATTCGAGGAGCCGAGGTCCAGGGGAGAATACACAAAGCCAGCTGCGCAATGGTGAAGGGGGGCAAAGCAGAGACATCTATATTCACATCAGTCAACCAATGCCTAAATATAGATGGACCACGAGATCATAGCAGTGGACGGCGAGTGAATGTGTGTAGAGCACACAATAGTTCTCATGGTTGCTTGAGGTTGGAGACGATAGCTTGACGTTAGTGGCTTGGGCGCGGGGTCCGACCCTATGGCCCTGACAAGGCTTGCTCCAACTCGCTACTCAGTCAGAAAGGGATGCGTTAACCCAGGCTTTCCGAGTTTGGATAAACCTGAGTAATTCATAAGTTGTTCAAGTATTCAATGTGGCTGATTTTCAAGTAAATACACTAAACAATTTGCTCTATACTGCTCAAAGGCCAGCCTTGGATAGAGTAGACGCCTTGTCTCTTTCTATGACCCGAAGAAAAAAGAAAAGCAATCCATTTCTTGATTTAAAGGCTATTCTCGTAAAGAATTGATCTAGGAAAACATCAGCAGATGCAGATTGCCCCTGTTTATACGCAATACAATCAACCCTCTTCCATTCCCTACCCTGCTCTGCTCTACCCTGCGCTGAGTCTGAACATAACAATTTAAGCTTATTGCTGACAACAGCTTCGCATTTTAACTAATGAATACAAGATTCCTCTATTTATGTCTCAGTTTCCATACTACGTCATACAGTGCTGTAGAATTTACACAGTCGATATAGCTGCATGCCTGTTAAAATGCTGCAATTATGACCTTCTATTAGGTATTCGCTAATAAATAGGCGAAAGAGACTTTGGCGCTATTATATTCGGTGATCAATACAAATACCATATGGCAATCTGATCAGTGGTAATGGGTATTGATAGAAATGCGTATTAACATGACTTTGTCTGAAAATTCCTTAGTATGCACAGTATGTGGAGGTATGCGCACATACACACCAATCCAGTGATAAACAGCTGTAGCTAAGGAGTTTATTGTCAAAAATAAAAGAGTTAGATGAGAATACTAAAGTTTCCAAAAGGTTATTGACAACTGTGGGACTCGAACCCACGCTCTTTCGAACCAGCATGGACATCATATCCTGAAGCTGGCGCCATAACCACTCGGCCAAGTTGCCTCTGCAGTTCAATTGTCTGATTGGGGCTTGGGCGGGCTATGTTGATAACTATACTGATACTTTTTTTTTCATAATACTCTGTGGGATTTTTACAGGCTTAGTGCTGATCCGACCCCAATTTCGTGCTAGCGATGCAGCTCCCTCTCCGCAATAACTCTACCGCAGGCCAAACAAAACACCACATTAGCGTATGCTCAAGGGTAGTTTAGAGTTTTTGTAGTTTTGGTTTGGCCTACAACCCTGAATTGCTATGATCCTTGCTTCCTTTTACTTGCTGCACAGTGTACACAGCACAGAGAACCGAAAAGTCAATTCAGGTCTAACTGCTAGAATATTGAGTCTGTGTCATCGTGTCTGACTAGCCTGTTAGTCCGCACTTCTCTACACACTTCACGAAACCTGAAGTCAGTGTATCTGCAGATCATGATCAGATATTCTGTTACATCTGTAAGGCATAACCATGAGCAAGTCAACCTGTGGTCAAGTTGGCAGTGATCCAGCACGTGTCATACCAACGCTTGTGGGCTCTCTCGAAACCTCTCGCGAGTGACGCGATTTCTCAAATTTCCAAAGACAGGTTCTGGAATCTGGTGCGGTAGCACACGCTAGAATGTATCCGAAAAGCTTTCGCCTTTTGCTGAGTTTGATCGTCCTGGGTCCCGAGTTGGATTGATGAGGATAGCAGCTATGCGTCAACGTGGTGGAATGCCCTTCGTCGGTCCCCCAGTTTATGCCAGCTCCGTATTACACCAGAAAGGCAGTGGCTAAAGATTCTCTTGGCTACGCGCAACTATCTGGAGCTTTCAAGTTGAAATCCCATCCACCGTCCCTCCGCACACGGGTCGGTTTGTATGATAACGGCCAACAACGATAAAGCTGTCCGAAACTATCTGTATCGAAAAACGTCACATTTGCAAGTAACCCCGCGATCTGCTTCCCAATTAACGAGCGAGGTTGAAAAACAAACATTTCAAAACGCTTTGATGTTCTTGTGTAAGAATTGCTCACTCCGAGAGGATTCTGAGATGGAACCTCAAGCTATGAACGAGATCATTCCTTGGATGCGATGGGTTGGCAGAGATGTCGCCTGTTAGATTCGAGAGCAATATATCAATTCTGATCCCGAAGAAAAAATATTTGGGGGTTTTGCTTAAAGACTAATGATTTTTCTCGAGAACAAAATGAGAAGCATCGGTTGTAAGGAGCCGCCCGTAAATTATGAGCTGGTTTTCCAGGTGAAAAAATAACTGAGATGAAGGGGGCTATGCAGTCTGGGAAAGCTGTTTCAGGCATTTGTATGCCTCGACTTTGCGTTTGAGATTGGGCTTTGGGTAATTGGACAGTGAAACATGAATGCAGGGAAAGTGGAGTGGGGTCATATGGAGGTTGACCTAAGGAGACAGACAGTGATAGCTGAATGTACTTCAATAGGCTTCGACAGAAGGTCGTGTCCACTGAGACCTTACACCTCGAGCTCGTAAAATTGGGGTTTCGGATCCGATGAAACTTGCCCGGCTCCTTGGACAGTACATATTATATATATATAATGTGTACTCGCCGGAATCTGACCGCAAAGATGGAATGGCTTTCCATAAAATTCTGGGTAACTATCATGCAGTGGCTGACATTCTGCATTTTGGAGGATCATGAACCTTCCAGCATAAGACGTGTCGATCAGGTGAGCTCTTAGATAGCTTTGCTTAGTTTCCAAATTCTGGTCGTATGGCGCCATTTCCTATACAGCTCTTGTACCTCATGGTTAGCTGATCCTCTCAAGCATATATCGAATCCCGATAAAAAGCAGATAATGGGACACGATCATGAAATGCGCTTCGCAGATGCTATCAGGGTAATCGTAGCCGTGACAATTATTGATTGACGAAAGTCTTCCGCAGAAAGTCGCAATCTCATTTTATTGAGGCTCTGCAGTTCATTAGCAAAATCATACAGCCAACGCTCTGTAGGTACAAACCGTAAAGGCCATTCAACACACGCCGACATGCCTCCCAGTTGGGCACATCGGCCAAGCGCTGTAACTTCTTCGCACGCGTTAATATTCGCCCTCCACCCTTTCACTCGATCATATCCTCTCTTGTGTCAGGGCTGCGACTGCGGCTCCTGGCTCTTCCCTTTGCAGATGCTCGTCCTCCCTTGCCCTTTCCTGGTGGTGGTCGTACAAATGCAAAATCAACCTCAATAGTCTGATCCAGCAACTTTGTATTATGCGCACCATCAATCGCCTTACGCGCCTCATCCAATGTTGGGTACTCGATCAATGCATAGCCCTGAGTCGCAACATTAGCTAGCTCCTCGCAAAGCCCAGCCGTGCGCGGCTTCTAACCTTTACGTAACCGGTTCTGCGATCCAAGTTCAGGTGCAGATTCTTGATTTCTCCGAATTCTGCAAAGAGGTCGTTGATGTCTTCCTCACTGGCCTCTTCGTGCACGTTGGTGACGAGGATGATCCAGCCTTCAATGGAGCGGACGGCGGTAGCGTTCGAGTGGGTGGTCATAGAGGAGTTCTGGGGCTCTTGTTTTTGGCTAGGAGAGAGGGGCGCATCGACATCCATCTCATTGTCTGCCATTGTTGCTGTTCTTGATAGAAAGAAGAGTTATCAGGACCGTCTGAATATGTTTAGAGTCTCGCGGCGAATGTCAATTCCTTGAGGTTTGCGATTTGGGAATACCAGCCCAGCCGAGCTTTCCCCGACCTAGCTCATGTGTCAAACCGACAAGCTCACCTGCAGCAACGTTGAAAGATGCACCGAATTGCCTTGAACAAAAAAATACGCAAGAACGAAAATCTAACTTTGAGGGGTCCAATCTACATACAATCTACAAGAAGAAGGATCACATCACAAAGTTGAGAATTGCTATCCCCTAACAGTAGAAATTCTCTTTAACCAAAACTTGTATTTCAGCACATTGTGCATCAGAGTCAAAAGTGCCACCCAAAGCGCATGCCTAACACTGAAGAAGTAGATCAGCTCCAGCCTGGGAAGTGCTCGATTGTCTGCTACCCTCGTGATCTAAATAAGACAGTCGATTGAGTGTCGTTCATAAAGTCTAGTACTTCTTCCGACGTGGGTGTCCGGCCCGTATCTGTGCTCCGACGAGATGCTCTAACGTCACAACTCTTCAGAAGGCCACTTTTAATTGATCTGCGGCTCGATACTATCGAAATAGAAATCTGGCTCCTCGAACAAGTTAATCACCATGGGGTGGGTACGAGGAGTTTCGAAGAGCCATCTGGAGTCTTGTATCCATACAATGTCACTAACAGAAACTGGCGATTTCGAGGAATGACTGTCGATTGTAGTTATGCTCGAAGGGCTACTATCTTCTCGAAAATTTCATGATGGTCATTCCTCACACCCCAGTGTAATCCTTCCCGATACCAGCCCAGCCCATTCCGAAATCGCGAGTTCTGCAAGCCATTAGCACCCCAAACACCCTCCTATGAATCTGATCGTATCGTACCACAAAGCCTCAGTGGCAATTTTAACGTTGCAGGCTACCAGACCAGACATTCTTCAAGAGACCATCACGTTGTGCCAATCGGTTCAGGGAGTCGTCACTCTCACCCATTGCTCTTACGAATCCGCAGAGAGCGTAGACTTGGTTTTCTCCAGTGTATCGACCGTTCTCATCAACCTTTCCGACGGAAATTTGAACAGATGCGTGGTCTTTGGCCTTGATGATTCTGTTAGTTGCGCTGCACTTGCGTGGAACGTAACTGCGGTCTACCATCAGTATTTTGGTACCAGGGCAGCGAGTCAAGCATTGCAGATAAGAGACTCACAGGTCAACGAGTTCTCCCTTGTCGTTCTCCATATTGACGGTAGTTGTACAGTGAGATTTCGAATTAAGGTGCTGATAATAATCGCAGGCTGTGGTGGGCGTGGCCGACAGACTCAAAATGAATTGTGGGAATTTACACGCCGATAACGTTAACCGACCATGTGATGTGGTGTTCTAGCGCTAGTTGAGATAAGGTGTGGCAAGCGCGACCGCGGATGCATCAATGTTGTCGTGCCTTCCACCGCTTAGAAATTGTGCCCGGCGCGGCATTCTCGTCAGAATGGCTGACGCTTACATGATCTCGTCCTCCCCTCCGCCTCGAGAACTGGAAACATTCGAAATGCCTTCGTCGTCGCCACTCCCAACCTTGAACGAGATCATGAAGAAAGTTCCAGAATTACGGACCGGAACTCGAGCCGCCACATTTCCACAAGATGCATCAGCTAGATTTAATAGCGCATCGGCCTCATTGCAAAATGCCTCATCGAAGGATCTGAACGACGATCGAGCTTATGTGCGAGACTTCGATATTTACGACGTGCCAGAAGACCCGTCTCCAAAGAAAGCGGAAGCTAAGCCGCGCAAAGTCACAGCGAAGAAGGGAGACAATGGGAAAAAGAAGGTGGCGAAACCACGAAAGGCTATCATAAAGCAAGCAACTACCCTTGAAGGCGAAGAGGGAAAAGTGAAGCAACCCCGAAAGTCAAGAGCAAAGATTGCGGCTGCAATCAACATCGAGGGATCTCCCACTGAGGATCCTGTGCCTGTGCTTCGTAAGGCGCGACTTAGAAAGGCCGCCAGGGAGACATTGGGACACGATACGCCGAAAGAGAAGCCCGCCCGGAAATCTAGAGCCAAGAAGTCTGGAGCAGAATCTCACCCCAAGCTCCCCAGAGCAAAGGTTACGAAGGTAGCCAGCCATGCAGAGCCTGCTTCGAAAGCCTTCGTATGCCCATCCCTTGGTGCATTCGCAGACTCTTTGGATTATGGATTGGTGGAAGCTGTGAAAAGAAGGGTTGCTTGGACGCCTCCTCCGCCAAATGTCAATGCTCAAGCTATGACGCCGGCGGGTGTTAGCCCCTTCGAAGTTGATTCCGCGTCAGCTGGCTCGGGTGTGTCAGCGGACCGGGGCCAAAAGTTTACGGATTTGCTTGGAAGCTATGGATTCACGAAAGCTGAAAGTAGCATCACCACTGTCAACAGCATCGCGGCCGACGAGGCGCCACGAAAGCGAAAACTAATCGAGCTTGTCAAAACGAGCGTAGCTACTGCCGCGGCAGCTCCTCCGAAAGAGAAAGCGCCCAAGAAGAAACCCAGGACCCTCACAGACTTGGCAACATCCGCTTACGCTGACGATGAAAAAGAGCTACCTGCTAAACCCGCCCCACTACTGCAATACTTCTCCCTGCAGAGTACTGAACAGGCCACCTCGGATGGTTTCAAAATTCCATCGAAGCCACGATCTAAAAGTCCCGTCAAATTTGGAACTAAAGGCAAGAAGGGCTCTGCTAACATTCCAATCCTCCTCTCGCCCGAGTCGGCGTTGAAGCAAGTTGGAAGCCAGGATTTCGTTTTTGGGACCTCTAGTCAGCTTGCCCGAGAGGACTCGCCAACCCTCCTTCGCGATTTGCATGAGGCAATGCAAGCTTCAAACGAGGTCGAGCATGAGGATTCTTTTGCAGATTGTTCTCCCGAGCAGCTTTTGCATGCAGTCGAAGATCGGGGGGTAGAGTCGTTATCAACCAGTCGCAACCTCTGGTCCGCTGCGTCCCGTGATATCGGTGGTAAGCTGGAAAATATAGAAATAGTTGACTTGGCAACCACGTCTCCCACGCTATTGAAGTCCGCATCAGGCCCACCTGCTCCGAATATACCTATGTCAATACAGGATGAAGATGACGAAGGGTTTTGGCACGACGTTGAAGAGTTTAGCCAATCACTATCCCAGAAAGCGCAGCCTATAGAAATGCAAGCAAACGATTCACACATCGATAAGAATAAAGATTACAGTATCTCGCCCATGCCTCCGACAAATAGTGTCTCAGAACCGCGAACGCCGCAGATAGGAAAACTCTCGACGGCAACAGAAGTCCCGGAAGCAAGCCAGCCTTCAGCAAAAACTTCCAAGGCCGTGGCCATGCCTCAAGATCTTAGGAGGCCAAACTTTGAAGCGTATACGAATATGCAGCTTGCAAAGCAGGTTGCATCCTACCGTTTTAAGCCTATTAAAAGTCGGACTTCAATGATTTCTCTGTTAGAAAAGTGTTGGGAGGGCAAAAATAGGACTGCCTTGGCTAGCTTGGGTACAAATAGAAATCCTGTAGTAACGGACAACACGTCAAGAGCTGCCGACCAAGCAGCAAGTCAAAGGGATGTGTCTCCCAAACGACCCCGTGGGAGACCTAAGAAGAACAGTAAATCCGCGTCACCTTCGAAAACCAAAGTAAGGTCGCCACGAAAGAAATCAGATAGTATAGAGCATCTAAAGGTGGATAGCGCCACACCTTTGCCAGAGATCCGGACGCCGAAAAAGTCCCTTGGGAAGTCGAAGAAAATCGAAAAAGATTTCGTTTCAAACACGGCTACCACGCCGTCACCTCCTCGCCGTTCAGTATCCCGGGAAAAGAATAAGCCAATCGCCCCCACAACACCATCGTCTACCAGCGTTGCCAGTGATGATCTGTCTCCGATATTATCTGAGAATCTCCTGTTCAAGCACATCAACTCGGCAATCATCAACGCTCCACGGTCACAGGATTCGCTGAATCCTAGTTGGCACGAGAAAATTTTATTGTACGACCCGATTATACTCGAAGACTTGGCAATTTGGCTGAACACCGGGGCTTTGGAAAAGGCGGGCTGGGACGGGGAGGTAGATCCGAAAGAGGTGAAGAATTGGTGTGAGAGCAAGAGTGTTTGCTGTCTGTGGAGGGAGAACTTGAGGGGCGGATCAAGGAGTCGTTACTGACGCATTGACGCCAGTGCGTCCTGCCGGTTTTGTTAGCCACGGATGACGGAGGTCTGTCACCAGAGAAAATTGAAAAGCCGCGATGGCGAAAAATCGCAGACAACGATCGACATGCATGCAGAACATGGAGCAGGTCTGCGCGGTGGTCTTCCCACCCTTCAATAATGACGAGAGCCCGACCCAAACACAAGTCATAAATACTCAAGCCGCCGCCCAGAATCTCAGCGATACGGCTTTCTTCTTGCAAGCACGTTATTCCTCGGCGATAGAAAAGATGTCTTCACTGGAGGTCACGGGCAAGGCTGAAGGGATCGCAGCAGTAGAGAAGAGGACATCAAAAAGGATTTCTGCCCAGAACTTTACTGTTGAGACGGCACATAACCTACATTTTGTTCCCCGGCATGGGACGGTTCCCGAGCACGGCGGTATCAAAAGGGGGTATTACTAGCCATGATGACGAGCTCATGCGTGCAAGGGCTACATTGACGGCCGAAGAGGAGAAAAAGTTTTTGAGGAAACTGGATTGGTATTTGCTCCCACTATTATCAATCATGTACGCTGTGAAGACCATCGATGCGGCAAATGTGCGTTGTCCCTCTATTGGCTTTGGAGGGTTCGCTAACAAAGACAGGTAGCAAATGCCCGAATCATGGACCAAGGGACTACAAGGCATATTATGACGGAGCTGCATATGAACTCGGATTAGTATAACCTGGTCACGACGATGTACTATGTGAGAAACTGGAGGAATTTTGTAGGGTAGCGGGATCTAACCCCGTGCAGATTCCCTACATCCTTTTTGAAGTGCCCTCGAATCTTTTGCTAAAAAAAGTGCGACCTTCAGTTTGGCAAGCTCGCACCATGGTACTTCCTCGTTTCCCTTCAGATGACGGTGTGTAGCTAAAGATCAGAAGATATCCTGGGGAACTGTTCTCTGCTGTCACGCTGCCCTCGCAAGCAAGGAGGGCATCTATACAGTTCGCTTCTTCCTCGGCTTGTTAGAGGCTGGCTTATGGCCAGGTATCACGCTGCACCTATGTTACGTATGTTCCAATCCTCAAGTGTTGTTATCCGCTATTCGAGGTCTCGAGAGCATAGCAATCTGAGTCAAGAGCATGTTCTCCAAATAGTAGTGCTAACTATCGTGAAGTGGTATCGTCCAGATGAGATCGCCCAGCGTGTCGTTGATGTCACGCTGTTGGGTGTATTTAGCGGCGTGATCAGTGGTGTGTTGGCGTACGGATTTGATGGCGTTACTGCTGGTGGACTATCAGGCTGGAAATGGCAGGTCTATCTCCGCCAAATGCATATGCGCCCATCTACGGACCACGAGCAGCTAACGTCTGTCTGAAGGCTCCTTCTCGCTGAGGGCATTTTTACCATCGTCCTCGGCATCGCAGTTCTGTTCTTTCTCCCCGACTGTGAGTCGCTATGCCCCCCCTAGACCCGCCTGTGAAATCTCACGATTCCCCAGTTCCGGCAACCTCACGCTGGCTTTCAGACAAGGAAAAGGCTTTTGTACAAGCCCGTCTCCCCAAGAATTCGCCTCGAGCTGGGGAATCGCATTTCAGGTTCAGCGAGATCATCCGTGCTTTCAAGGACACAGAAGTTTGGCTGTTTCTCTGCCTGTGGGCGTTCCATACGATTGGGACCACGGGGTTGAGTTTCTATCAGCCGACCGTTATTGCGAACTTAGGGTTCAGGTGCTTGCTCCTTTCGTATCCTACATACGCGCGTGTCTTTGCCCGAAGATTTTGAACAGCCTCGCTAATAGTAAATGCCTGATAGTTCCATCTCAATGTCTCAGCTCCTCAATATCCCAACTGCAGTTCTTGCATCATTGGTTATCATCCTCTTCGGGCTGGTCTCAAACACAGCTTGTATTCCACAACCACTTATCCCACTCTTGTTTCTGGTGGTCATCGAGGCTTGCTACGCGGTCCTATACACATTCCCCAACACCGGTGGTGTGGACGCTGCAACCATGATAGCTGGAGGGATGTCTCAGGCGTGGTATACAATGATGTTGCCGGTACGGAAAAATTTCCATCTAAGTATATCTAATATCAGGGGAGTGATCTCCCAGAGATTGAGATATCGAGGAATCAAGCCCTTCAACAAGGAAGAAACAAAGCTAATTGAATTGAAGTGGCGCGTCCAAACTACCGAAGGTGCCACGGGTTCTGCATTCGCAATTGCTTTTGCAAATTCATACGGCCAGATTGGTGGTGCAGTGGGCTCGCAGCTCTTCAGTTCCCGCTATGCGCCTTAATACACGACTAGTTTTGCTATTGCGATGGGCTTCATCGGCGCGGCCATTATGATGAACTTTATAACCTGGGGCGTCACCTATAGGGTTGACGTGGAAACGAGAAGGCTGAAGAGGGAGAGGATACAAGCTGGCCAGCGTGGAGAGGCGGTGCTTGATGACGTTGATATTCATCAGGGTGAGAGGGTGAAAGGAAGCATGATTGTTTGAGAACGTGGAGCTTCCAGGGCTTTTCAATCGACCATAGGCTCTATCGCTCACTTCTTTCCTTCTTTTTCATCTCGCTTCTTGTCCCAGAATTCACGGAGACTGAATTATATTACACATACACTCTTGCCACACATGCCCTCTTCAAACCTTTCGAGCAGTACTTGAGCTCAGTTCATCCCTACCCATTCTTCTTCTTCTCCAGACACCGCCCCACACAGCCAAAATCTCCAGCCCTCGGATCTTGGACAAATGGGAGAAAGCCGTCACAGCTGTCACAGCCTCAACACTCTCAGCACTCTCACATGCATGCAAAGAATACTTTTTGCAGTTCATCGCTGTACAGAATAGCTTGACGAGAAAATCACAACGCAAGAGAAGAAAACTTCTTCACAAGGTCATATCCAACCGCCTCAACGCGTGCCCGCTTTAACGCAAGCATGCGTGGAATGTTGCTGCCACCATTATTGGAAGTGGGTAGGTACCTGGGCAGGGCTGCGTGCCCGAAAATCCGAGCTACAGACTTGCGCCTCTGTCTTCTTCTCATCCGGAGGTAGCTGGGGCTAGCGATAACGAGATCCAAAATAGCCTCTCTGGAGCGATCCGCGTGCTGACAGAAATATCCCGATGCAGGAGCTACGAGGGACAGAGGCTCCAGTTAGTCATTTTTGGAGAGAAGAGTTCTAGGGAGTTGAGTTTTGTGTTTGTGTCTCTCCCGAATCCCGTTGAAGGCTTGAAGTACCAGTTGCCACCCTCAGCTGAGGCGATAACAACCCCCCCCCCCCTCGCGGCCTCTGGATGCAGATCGCCTGAGAGGACTCGGTGGGCTCCTGGCGGGTAGTCGGCTCGAGACCCGGGATTCTCACTGTGGGATCAATAGACTGGATCAGTGCAGGCGCATGACTAGCTGTCCGTCTTCCCCGACCGAGTGTTTTCTCAGTCGATAGGCCTCGTATGGCGCAACGAATGGCCAGACACCCTCGTAGTGTACGGTCAGCGGCTTCCCAGCAACGACCGCGACGTCTACGAAAGGCTTCAGTACAGGCCATTGGCTTCCGATCCACTCAGGCGAGCCTGAAAAGGACCAATGGTCTGTTTTGGCGACCCGAAACGCTGGTCTGTGAGATAGATGCCTTGCGAGGGGACTCGAAGCCAAGAATCGGCCGAGCGGCTACTCGTCTACTCTACCCATCTTGAAGCCCGTCCCTGGTTTTGGAGGGGGAGAATTCGGTGGCTCCGGCTTGGCCGCGGCATGGGGCGAAAGCTTATTTAAGATAGTCTCTGAACTAAATCCAGCGTTATACCATATCTCTGTCCTGACACACTTCCGTTCGTGCGTTCGTTGGTGTGCGGGGGCCTTTTTTTCGTGACTAATTGTTTTGATGGCTCGGAACGGAATGCTAGTTCGTCGAAGGCTTAAAGCCTTGCAGAACGATGCCGTTGCCAGCGGACGTGAACTACCGACTCCATGTGGTCGGTCTCTCGAGAGAATGTTTTTTTGGGAGAAGGTGAAAGAACAAAGAAAGGTTTTTGTCACTACTTGGGAAAACCGCGGTGGATATTTGACGGAATAGCGCAGCGAGATCCAGGAGTGCACGTCGTGCGTGAGGATAGGGACGAGAGCCATTGCGCGCGCATGTGCCTAGGGGCACAGAGCTCCCTACATCTGGCATCACGGCGACGCAGAATAGGATTCGTTTTTCTTCTCCCGGACTTTTTTTTCCGTGGCCCATACATGTCCGACCAGCCAGAACCGTAGCTCCCTCTCCCCCGCTCCCCAAGTAAAGATCTGCTGTGAGGTGGCAGGGCCTGTGTGCCATCTGCGCCGCTTGATCTCTGATGATGAGAACGTTGTGTATACTACTATTCCCACCCGAGCTTTTTTTCCAATTGCAAAACGCCACCCTATCGTATCGTCTGTACAGGAGAACTGACCGCGCGTCGACAAAACAAAACAAAACAAAAACAAAACAAAAAAAAAAAAAAAAAAAAGGGTTCGCATCGACCTATCCGCCAAAGTATTCCATGCTCCAGAAATCACTCACCAGGGTCGGGATCTCCGGGAGGGGCAGCTCGTAGAGCTTCGTCGAGAACAAGCCCGCGACGTGGGCGGTCACGTGGAAGACGAAGCTGCTCGCATACCACGAGCTGGTGTCGTGGGGGTGGGTGGTGTTCGTCCTCGTGCTGCGGTTCGCCGGGGCATCGATGTCGATCAGGTTCTCGGGCTTCGCAGTGATGCTCGCTTCGAGGGAGGTATACGCGCCCAGGAGTTCTGCCCGGATCAGGGCTTTGAGGCTGACGTACGGGTCCACCTGGAGCTGGGTCGCCGTGGTGGTGTTGACCTGGTGGCTGAACTCGAGACTCCATCCCGAGGTGTAGGTGCTCGTGTTGTGGAGCAGGTCCAGGTGGGCAAAGCCGTTGCGGAGCGTGGCCGCCAGGTCCGTGGTCAGGCCGACGTCCCCCTCGGCGATCACCTCCACGCCCAGCTCAAACGCCAGCCCGGGCCCGATGCTGAAGATGCCCGCGATCTCGAAGGCCGTGATGGAGAGCTCGAGCGGGGCGTACGACAAGACGGGGGCGTCGTAGGTCACGCTGAGGTTCAGATCGAGGCTCGTCGCCGCCGCGGCACTGACGTCGAGCTCGAAGTAGAAGGTCGTGAACTTGACCTTCCAGAAGCTGTACGAGACGCGCCCGCGGATGCTGAAGGAGCCCGAGGCCGTGGTATCCGAGGCCGTGACGGCGAGCTTGTCTCTCGTATCGCCCAGCAAGATCGTGCCGTTGGCCAGCCTGGCTCGGCCGGGGAACTCGGCGCTGAAAGATCTCGAGAGGTCGCGCTTGGAGACGGCCCGGGGCGGCGTCACGAAGGCGATGTCCAGGTCCGCCGTGGCCTCCCTCAGCGACGTCGAGTTCGTCGTGGCGGTGATCAGGAGGCGCGCGTGGTCGAATGTGATGCCCTGCACGAGGTAGAGGCCGCGCTCGTGCGGCCCATCACAGGCCCCCCGGTGGTTGGTGAACAGCAGGAAGGAGGACGACGGCCAGCGGGCCCGGCTCTCGTGGTACGGGCCCGGGCTGCTGAACCGGACGGAGACGGACGAGACGGTGCAGGTGACACTGCTGACAGAGGAGATCTCTTCCAGGAGAACAGATGGGAACTGCATCCGCACCTTGACCTCTGCTCCCAGAGAAGTCCCGCTCGATTGGTAGTAGAGCACGATGTCGGTCTGGGGAGTGAGCGAGGACATCTCCTCCGCGTCTCGCTTGGGGAGCCGTTCGAGCGCTGCGAGGGCCGAGACGGCGAAGTCTGACCGTGATACCGGAGCCAAGACGACGGCGTTGGAGAGCGTCGTGGTATTCGGACCTCTCTTGCCCATCGATGCAAGGGCGCCATACGTCTCTATCGGCGTACTCGAGCTCAGGTGGATGAGTCCCGCAATCAGGACCGCCGCGGTTCTGATGAGAGGCATCGCGGTACACAATCCAGGGAGAGACGAGAGAGTGGCAGGAGGACCAAGGCAAGAGAAGGGACGGGGAGAGAAGGCATGCGGACGAAGGTCAACATCCAGAGCTTGGGTGGAGTTGGAGAAGCTGAGGAAATTTGTGGTTCTATCTTTAAACATGAGTAGATGATAACATGGACCACCTCTGGGCCGACCCCTTCCCCCCCCCCCCCCCCTCCCATATTCACATGCTCAGAGTCCTGCCATTCATTAAGGCTCTTCCCGCCGACGGCTGTCATGTCAACACATGCCTGTGCCAAGTTTGGTTTACGTGATTAGTGAAATTCGCCTCATCGGAGGCTCTGGGATGTTGAGGGTGATGGGTGGTCCGGGCAGTTGAGGTAAATAGCAGACTGCATCTCCCACCTTCCCACCATCACTTGGAGAAACTTGTCGCTTCAGTGCAGTCACAATTTCAAACAGGTCCAGCCGCGCCGAAGCTGAATCGGAGGCTCTCAGAACCCTCTCGCGTCGTGGGCAGTCTTTGCTAGCACGAGGAACATTCATCAGGAAGACGGGGGGGGGGATGGTAGGTAGACGGCACACCCACTTGGTGCAGTCTCTGCCCCACGGAGGACGACAACCAAGCAAAATGAAAATGATCCTCAGGTCCCCGTTTTTTCTATTTACATGGGCGGGAAACGGGGGTGTTCTTATAGAATTCATATGTCTGTGCTCGCACATGTGTAATAGCCGGCTGGCCGACTGTTGAGCTGCTGGTACGTGCCTCGATTTCAGTGGACCTGTATCTGGCATGACTCGACCCCCCTCCCCCAAAGTACCCTGCTGCTTTATATTGTTTTCTTTTCTCGACACTGATAGCTTGATTGTGGAGTTGTTCCTATCGACGTCTGGAACGCTACAGATCGAGCTGTTCAAAACTACGTGGGTTGGATGCGAACATAGTAAGGATAACATGACAAGCTGAGCGGTGATGCCATTGGGATCGTAGAGTGCGGCAACAACACACATCAGCATCTCATATAAAGTTTAGAGGGTGTGAGCTAACATTCTAATTTTTGCTTGATTTGGTCGAGCCGCAATAACTCGCTACAGATATTACGATAAGTCAATCCAACGATTGTCTTTCCATGGTCTGAAGGTGCTGCGTAAAGCGGATAGGGGGTTGAGCCGTGTCACATGGCTCGTCTTGATACTTGCTATTGACTTTCACAACCTTGGAGGCCCTCACCTACAGTCGGTGAGAGCGATGTGTCCGCGATCTGGATATTTCGCGTGATAAAATCTATGGATAGTATCCTCAAGACCAATAGAGGTGCCATGTGCGTTTCAATTGAGAATTGAGTGTGGATGCGCAACTATCCCCTTCCAACCAGACGTTCCGAGGTGCTTGGAGTCGCACGTTTTCTAATCATTACTATCATGCCATCATGTATCAAAGAACCAGAGCTTGAATTTCCCACACAACTAGACGGGGTGGAAGAAGCAGCTCTAACCCTACCAAAACGAAAAGATTTCATTCTCCCAGATTTACGTTGATATCGATAATCAGGAGCTACGATACCGTCATAAGCCACCCTGATTTCGATCGATTTTTAATACAATCAAATTAGACTGCGGCTAAGCATACTCGGCCCTAGAGCCCGGAAACCGAAAGGCAATTGTGATTACACCGGGGCAGGAGAGAGGACGTACCGCTGACCTCTGACCAAAATATACTCAATGGTGGTCGAGTGGATTCCAATCCCGCCGAAGATTCCCCCCAACATTCGGGGGCCCATTCATTCCTTTGCGGCGGGTCAGCGGGCTCCCCGACCCGGTTGCGGTTCCGGATGTCGGGCGCAAGCCGAATCACCTGCGACGAGCAGACTGCCTGGGCGCCAGGACGTGACAGCCTTTCCAAATCCTCAGCTGCGGGACAACAAGACAGCCCTCACAAGCCGTTCGACGCTGGCGAACGTATATATATATATATATTCTTGCCAAGAATAATCGAAGCCTTAAGCGAGCTGTTATTGACATCCGCAAAGGGGGCGAGCTCGGATTGCTGTGGCGATTGGCCAGCCAGCAGACTTATGCCCAGACGCACGACGATTGAGCCAACGGTAGCTCTAGCAAAGCTCGAACGGATCCGCCGCCGAAGCTGGTGTTCCCGCGGCCAACTGGGACGGAAGTAGTCGGCACTTTCTGGCCCACTGGTGCCGCGCTCCGAGTTTGTCTGGGAGACGCTTGGAATACACGTGAGAGAGTCGGATAGAAATCATCCAGATTGATGCGCTTTACTTTGGGAGAACAGAGGTATATATACAGAGCTCGCAGGGTCCCTTCCAAATATGCCTTCTCTGGATCAGGGCGTAGTAGCGCCACGGAGTTCGGAGTGCGACCACTCTTTCCGTGCCCCCTATCCCTCCCCTTCCCAGCAGAGATCTCAGCGACTCCTCAAGCCAGCCATTTCCAACCGACAAAGTATCGCGACGGTCAGAGCATACGGACGTGTCAAGTAGCACCCGACGTTCCAACCACATGGGAAGCGCCGAAGGTGAAAGCGTGCAGCTCAACCTCGAGGGATATGCCCCGAGGATAGATTATGCGTACAGCCCTGGAGAAGAAGGAGACCTGGCGCAGTTGAGAAGCGCACTGTGGTCCCGGAGAGTAGAGAGGTCAGCGGTTGTGAAGCTCTAGAGGAAGAAAACTCGAAAGAGTCCTGAGGGGGTGGTGGGACTTTTGTGCTCGCGGCAGACAGGAGAATTCTGCAATCATACGGTAAGATTTGTGTTTTGTTTGGCATGTTTGCTCCGCCTGGTCGGGTTGTTTGTTGACGCGTGCGAAGCACGCCGAGGTCAGCAAAGTACACATGACCGGATCCCGGCCTCTCAGTGCGGCAACAAGAAGAGGGGATGTGCCACGGTTATACTTCCACTCTCTACGGGCTGATAGAACCCATCTCGGACATCAAAAGAGAGCTTTCTTGGGGAGAAGTGTTTGCCTGGATATTCACATGCCAAGAGTCAACATTGGCTCCCTAGCAACGCCTCTGCAGCCGCGCCAAAATGCTTCCCAGACCACTCTACATAGCTTAGAATGTAGCTCTAACCTTAGCTTCAAGCCGATGCGCTTCTGCCCTTTGGACTACATTGGAGGATGCCCATTGTTCCCTGATCAGGGTTGGATCCCTATCAGCATTTGAGGTGCCGCGGTTACCCTGTAGCTGGGGCGCAGTCTTAAGAGCGTGTTCAGATTTGGACTTGTAATCGACTCAGTGAGTACTCGGCAACATCAGCTGGCACGCCCAGTCTGTCTCAAGGACGTGCCTTGGACTCTCCAGGTGAGCCAGTTCGTCGGAACAAGGCGTGCACGACCGGAAGAGAAAATATGCTCTACACACAGTCGCGTCTTTCTGGCTGGATGTTGAAATCGTAGACCGGGCTCGACGTCGAGCCATCCACCATCAGTCTCGGAAACTACGGCAAATAATATCGAGCTCTTGCACTCAAGGCGAAAGGAAATGCAAGAATTAGCAGAAAGCCGGTGAGCTTTTGTCTGCTCCGAAGCTTAGGCTTACATAGTATTCATGAGTGGGGGGGAGGGTTCACTGCAGCTTCAGTCGGTATCTGTTGCAAAAGTACCAAATTGACATTGATAAGTTTTCGGGCGAATAATGACCCAAGTTTTTAATTAGAACAGGCGTGAAGCGGCACAGATTTATACTGGGTTGCAGATGAAAAACACTTCGTCTCAAGCGGGACATCACATCGCTGTACATCTTGCCGCAGACTGACCAAACTATGAAGCCAACAACTTTGTTGCAAGTCGCGCCTTGAAGTCAATTCTGCCTGCGGGCGAGACAGGATCATGACTCGATCGAAGGGCTCGTCGTTACGTGTCTAGTGGAGCGAGCCCGGGCAAACGCGAATGATTCGGCTCGGCTTGGCTATGGGCAAACATCGGTCTGGAGGGACGCGCCGCGCGGACCTCCACTCGACTTTCATGCCATCAATCCTTTCGGATTTCAGGAGCCGGATTTCTTCGTCGGCATGGCACGGAGATCCCTCTCGACCGGGTCCATGGCGAGACGCACGCAGCCAGCTCTTGTGCACGGCAATTCCTCTTCTCAGCAGTTACAGCTTCTTCCCCCTTGGCCTTTGGGCCCCTTGGGCGAGAGAGAGTCGAGAGCCGGAGAAATGTCCCTGTCCGTCGTTGAGCTCGAAGCGAAGATGTTTGCTGCCAGCGGGGAATGCGATCTCAGCGATGTCACTGGGGTTTCGAAAGATGCGGCCATGTCACGGATCTGCTCGGGCCAGGAGAAGACTTTGTCATCGGATTCGGCCCTCGAGACATGCTTATGTTGTTTGTGACCACGATTTTTGCATGCTCCTTGCCTGGCCCGGCAGAGCAGCGATCTGGCTGTTCCTACATTTCGCTTTTTGAAATGCTCATTAGCGCCGTGCCTGGGTGAGTCCTCTCGGTGGATTTCAAACGCAAAGAGGTGGAGTGCTGAGCGATGATATCTGGCCTGATGAACTCAAGATCCACGAGCAAGAAGTACGTAAGCCGTCGCAGGCGTGTGAAACACCACACTAGCCTCAATACCAGAGCGGAGGAGATTCCCAGGGGGACTGCAAGGTTTAAATGTACTTTCAAGTCGTGTTGTTTACAACATTTACGCCCGCGACGATGCTTTTCTCAAAGTACCTAGGCGGCACGAGCGTTTCATGTTAATGCCCCAGACTTTGCCGAGGGTGGATTCGAAATTGTGTAGAAATCCACACTGCAATATCTGCAAGGTACGAAAGTAGAACCAAGTTCACAGTTGAGGGGTTGACAGATCTTTTCGTCTGGCCGAAAGTTGTGCCGTCGCAGTCGTGGCCTTTGCAGTCTTTTCAGCTGTTCGCATGAGTCGCCTTTCCAACGACTGTAGCTCCACCGGAAGGAGAGATAGTTTTACTTGGACCGGAGATGCACAGATATCCCAAGGAATACTTGGAGCAGTAAGCTGGCGATTACGCAATTCCAGATCAGACGGCCCAGGAGGGGTTGAGGATAAGCGACGCCGTCAAAGGAGAGCAGAAGCTGGATGCCGTTTGCTCGATACATGAGGAAAAGTTCTCTGACAATCTTATTCGGGGCTCAATCACACCGTCGTATCCTTCATACCTACTATTCGTACGTCCTAGCTCACAGCCAAACTATGTGTAGCCAGACAACTCCAAGCAGGTACTGCCGAGATTGAAGTAAACAATGGAATCTTAGAGTATAGGAAGTACCAAGTACGGTGTTCCGAGCCCCTGACCTAAAGAGCCCCACTCGGTAAGTTCGGGGGGTCCACGCGACAAAGGTCCAAACGTCAATCCCCGGCGACCACCCCCCCCCCCCTTTCCCATCCGCAGACTTCCTCTCAGATTCACAATGAGCCATGCCAATCTTCCACGAGGACGGCGGCAACGCCATGCCTCGACTGCCATTCCATCACCGTCGCCTTCTACGTCTGCTCTGCTACGTCTTCGTCTCGCTCATCCTACTCTACATCCTCGTGACATACGAGCCCGTCTCTCTTCTGCAATTTCCACACTCCCAGCAGAAAATTGATTACGACGCCCACCCGACGTACGAATACACCTCGCTGTACAGGCAGAAAGCCGATCTGGCGTTCGAGCAGGCTCTTGAGGAGAAGCTGCTCGACCTCGAGCGGGACACGATCTTCCGACTTGACGGAAACCATGATCTAGATGCACACCTGGCGATATGGCAGCTCACCACACCAGAGGTGGCCGGCGCGGTGCGTACGTGGACTCAGCAGTGGAGGGATAACAACGAGGGCTGGATCTACAACCTGCTCACGGCTCCTCCGACGGAGCTGTACGACATCTTCGAAGACATCCCCGAGATAGGCGCCATGAACGCCACCGCGCAGGACGTCCAGGATGACCTGACGCGGTACATGCTGTTGTGGTACAACGGCGGCTTCTACACGGATGTCGAGACGTGGGATCGAGTCCCGCTGCGGAACTGCCAACCTATGGCGCAACTGGCGCAGAGAAAGCAGGATCAAGAGATCAGCTTGATGATTGGCGTCGAGACCGACGAGCCGTATCTCAGTCCCACGCAGTTGCGCAAGTGGCGCTGGGAGCGAGGGTTCGCGTTTGGGCAGTCTTCCCTCTGGGCTATGATGCGTTTCGATCCGATCTTGAGGAAAGCTATCGTGCGAACTATTAGCCACTCGAGGACGCAGAGGATGTCTGCCAAGGAGGGCTGGATACAGTCGGCCAAGAACCACCTGTTGGGTGGCAACTCGGAGGAGGTCAGCGGGAGAGGGATGTTCACTGATCTCGTCTTGGAAGTGCTGAGCGAGAGCCTAAGGGAAGACCATGACATGAGGGACCGAGATGCTGGGCTTGAGCGGAGAGTCACCTGGAAGAAGTTCCGTGCTCTGAAAGAGACGGTCTGGATGGATGTGAAGCAGGTCAAGGAGGGTTCGGAGGAGAATATGCGGGGCCTGGCCGTGTTGCCCATCAATGTCTGGTATAACGGCCAAACACACTCCAGATCTGGATCCTTTGAGCATCCCGATGCGTGCGTTAACCACATTCCTAAGATCAGGACGAATAGTTAATCTGAGAGAGGTTTTTTTTTTTTTTTTTTTTTTTTTTTTTTTTGTCCTGGCTTAGTTTCTACCCTGATACCCACGCTCTAGCGATGTCCAAGGGAGTCCGAAATCAATTCCGCTCTTCCTATGGATCTGAGGCTACCAGACATAGGAACGTGCCATTACTTATTAGAGAGATACAGACAGCAGGAGCTGTAGTCTATGCCACACCAGATTGATCCTCATTCTGCGCCCTTCGTAGATGGAGAAGCGTAGCCCAATCGCTATTCAACGCACATCAGTCTCATCTGTCCCCCAATGCGTTCAATGTGATCCAGTGTCGCAGAGACGCGTCACCCCGCGATCGAGACCACAAGAAGACATGGAAAGGCCGGACGGTCCGGTGTCGATCAATCATGCAGGGCCGTCTTCAGCTCCAGCGCATGAATGCACGGGTCCTTGGAGAAGGTAGTCTGCAAGCCCGTCCAAATCGACGACGGATGCGACTCGTCGCCATTCCGCGGTCCCGACGCAGCTGCCCTCCTATCCAAGACTTGTTTGACTTTGATCGCTGACGCTACGTCAGCGAAGACCACCGTCGCGTTCCCACCATTGTACAGCCATACCAGCTGGACGTTCTCCTCTCCTGCGACCCGGGTGCAGAGGTCCTTCAGCTGGCGCTCGCCGAACACGAAGAAGAACTTGCCCTTGACGATGGTGAGGCGTCGGGTCGCGTAGGGATGAACGGACATGGCTCTGACCGTCTCGTCGGCCGGCATGGGGTCCCCGCGCACCACGTCGACGAGGACGCGGAAGCGGTCCGGCCGGCTGTCCGTCCGTTCTTGCTGGAGCACGCGGAAGAAGGAATCGGCGTCGGCGGCGTGCTGGAAGATGATTCCGACGAAGCGGGCGTTGCTGTCGTGGTCGTAGCCGAACTGGATACGGACCAGGGGACCTTCCTGCACGGCGTTGGAGACATCCATCAAGGTCATGGTCGGGGGGAGGTTGAGGAGGAAAACCAAGCGCATCTGCTCGCTCAGGGGCTCCTCGCGGCTGTGGACGACCGGAGGGATGCGGCCCACCGGATGGAGGCGGGGACCGGCGTGCGAGCTCTTGTGTTGGGGACGCAGCTCTATGATGGTGGTCTGTGGATCCGAGGCACTGGCTATGTTGGCCCACGAGGACGGCTTCGCGGCTTCGCATGGCTCCAGGATTGCCGGGGCCACAGGCACGGCGGGTGACTCCTCAGACGAGCTCGAGCTCGAGCGTGGATGCTGGTGCCTCTCCGCCGCCGGCGACCCTCGCGGCTGAGGTCTGGGTACGACGACTCTCGGAATGGGCGGCAGCAGGGGCTTGACCGAAGCCGATGCAGGTGGCGAGGGGTGTCCGTGGATCGTCGCGTCGTCCGCTACCCGTCGGCCCTGCCTCATCTCTACGCCCGGGGCCTGCTGTCCTGCTAACCACACCGTCTGCCCCGACTTCCAAGCCTTGGTGATCAACAGCTGCGAGCCGCTCTCGTGAACACTCCCATGCAGCGCATTCAGCGCGTCCTCGGCATCATCCGCGTGTTTCATGATGAGCCATCGAAAAGTCTGGCGCGTCGTCCACGAGATGACCGTCGGTGACTTGGTCACCTTTCCAAACGGCATGAACAGATCTCGGAACACGCTCGACGTGACCCCAAAGGGGACACCGCTGACATACAACGCCAGGCCGGCGCGCTCCTCGGCCGCGTACTCGAGTGGAATGCCGGGGACGTGGTAGCGGACGTTGAGAGGCGCGTCCGTGAGCCAGGTGTCCTCTCCCTCCTCGTCGCCGGTCTGGGTCAGGTCGTTCCAGCGCATCAGGATTGGCGCGCCCACGAACTCGACTCTCCAAGTGTGCGACATGCTCAGGGGCTCCGGAGATGCGACGAGCGGACTGCCGTCGTTGTCGCCCCGTTTGCGAGCGGCTGCGAGCTGACCGCGGAGTCTTTGCATGGTGCAGCTGCTGGGTGATCAGTGGGGAGGTGCGGGTGCGGTGTGAGTGAGGCGGTTCGTTGGTGCGCACGATGCGATTGTTTACTTCTTCGTTCTGTTGACGCGCTGGCTTAGAGTGTTGGCTGTTGCACCAAGGTAATCACGTTGCCCAGTAAGCGAGGATTGTTTTTTCTTCACCACGCGCTAGCCTCGAGAGAACATCGGGCAGATTCAGGAACTTGGCTCGTCGCCTCTTGATCTACAACTTGAGAACAGCTCATTGGTATGTTGGGCAGTTATTTCACTCGTGACTTGAGCTTGACAAAACCAACAGCCCGCGGGAGAACTGTCCGAGGAAAGTGAAGCAAGCGCCCACCATGCTCGGATCTGGGAAGTTTCATTACCTGAGTCCCACTTCATACACCTTCTCTGATGACATTCTTCGATAGATCTCACAGAACTCACTCCGCCCAGAGTCATGCTTCTGTCATGGACTTGGTTCATTTCTCGTCACGATCATATCCGAAGAGCTGGTCTTGTGCTCGTCACTCACTCAGCCCCTGAACCAAAGGTTGCCGCGGTACTTCAGATCTCCAGCCAAAATGAGCGTCCAGATGACCCCGACTCAGCAGGCCGTCGTGGTTCAAGTTCTCGTTGAACAGTTCCCCGGGCCGCGCATCCACCTGATCACGTACCTCTCATCCGATCTCGACCCGCTCTCGAAGAACATCAGTATATGCAGTGCGAGCGGCCAGGGCGGCATTTCAAGAGCCCACGAGTTCGCTACACGACCAGCGCGCCGCTGCGAAACTCTCCCCCACACCCATTGAAACGTTATTGAGCCCCTCAATACACGAACGTACTCGGGGGTTGGGAAACGATACAAGCCCTTTTCTGAAAGCGACACAGTATCCCAACAGCTCCTGCTCATCTCCCGTTCGCTTCTCGTCTCGTCGCACCGCAGCAACAGGCCGCGAAAGGGCTGCCCATATCCTCGAAAACTCCTCGCGGGCCACAAAGAAACCCACCGTGCAAGAACCCGCCCGCACCATGACCTGCTCCGCCTCTCATCCAACCCACGACAGCCTTTCCGCTCCCCATCCCGCACGTCAGTTCCCCCCCCCGGTTGCTGGTTTGAACGGCAGGCAAGCCCACCTCCGGACGCGTCCCGCGACCTTCCTAAACCCTTTTCCGCAGGCTTGTCCGCAGGATTTCGACAATCGCAGTATCACTAGAACCAGCACGCAGCTCCTAACTCGCTTCATTCCCTTCCCAACCGAGATCTATTCAGGCGCGGTAGCTAACCAGATCCTGATTCGGAAGCCGGGGGGGGGGGGGGGGGGGGTGGAACCCTCGCAACGGGGGCCCGCTCGGGTACGCGTGGTTCAGGTTCGGTTATCTCCAGAGGCAAAATGACCCCCCCGCAACTTCCACGTCTTAGAGAACCGCGAAGAAAGTATCATTTCCCGTGGGAGGTTCGGCTGGGTGTCCGCGGAGGTGTGCCAGAGGACCCGTGGAGAAAGGTATCCACAAGGGACGTTGATGGATACAGGTATGCTTGCTAGAGAGCAGAGGAGGAGGAAAGGAGCAGGGGAAGACTAACCTCTCTGCCCGGCTCCCTGTTCTTGCTCTTGAAAAGGGGAGAGAGAGAGAGAGAGAGAGAGAGATCTATACACATGAAAGAAAGAATTAGCGAGATCGGAAGAGGTCTCGAGGGGAAGACTGTGGGGCTGTGTCGATTACTAAACAGTCAAGGATAAAGAAAGAGAGATGAGAGAGGATGAGAAATACATATTATTGCTGATCAGCTGATGCTGCTCGTGCTGGGGGGTGGAGATAAAAGGCGTTGAAATTGAGCTGCTGCGTGAGGAAAGATAGCAGGAGAGGAAGACGGGAGCGGACTTCAAATGAAAATACGCATGGGACCATAGTTTCAAGAGCAAGTTGGAGCTAGCTTTACGCAGAACTCAACCTATACGTATGGAACAGAATTGTTTTGAGAGAAAGGATTGCTGACATGACATACATGCAGTCAAGAAGTACCATACAAACAGCACTTGAATCCACCTAGCGCCGCGGCTGGACTCAAGTGTAAATTCTTTGCATTTTCTAGGCTCGTCGACGTTGATAGTACGGCTGCGTAAGTTTTTATCCTCCACGTTCCTATGCTTATGCCGCCGAAACTCCGGAGCCGTAAACGCTTGAGCCAGCCTCCCAAAACAAACCAACCAAATCGCCCCAGCAACAAAGACCAACTCCCATGCCCCCCAAATTCAAGCACCGCCCCAGATCCTCCTCCACAGCTCCCGGGCCATAGCATCCCTCCCCTCCCTCGTGCGCTCCACCGCATCCTTATTCTCCTGTGCCCGCCTGTACAGGTACTTCATGCACTCGCCTGTCGTACCCCAGACAAGATATTTGTATGCCTTGGGGACATCTTGCGTCGCTGGTTTTACGTCTCCAGTGCCGGCTCCGGGTTCGGATTCAGGTCCAGATACAGATCCCGCACGCGCATCTCTGCCCGCAAGCACCAGCTCACAACTGACCTCATCCGCCATGCCCTGTAGCTGCGCATACACAACCTCGATGCCCTTTTCGCCTCGCTGCTTCTGCTGCGAGCACAGAAGCTGTACTTTCCGGACGGAGGTGGTGTTGTGTCCGGCCAGGACCAGCGCTACATCTGGGAATGCCTCCTGTTCGCCCTCGGCAGGTTGCAGGATCTGGTTATAAGACCTCCGAACCAGCGCCTCTGCAATCCCATCATAAGCCGCGTCTGTGTCGGCTTTGGTGTCACAAATCAAGTGTCTCGGGTCCGAGCCCAGATACGCGCCTCGCACGAGCTTGACGCCTAACGTGAATCCCTCTCTCCGTGCTGCGGCTAGGTGGGCAGATACCACCGCTGGGGCAGATTTCAAGTAGGCTTGGTAGGTGCCATATATAACCGCCTGCCCCTCCCCATTAACCTGTTTGTTGTATTTGCGCATATAGCCCAGCGTCCAGGCATCAATCCCCGGCTGTAGAGCTGCCTGTTCGGCGTCAAACAGCAATTTGACGCCTCTTGCCGCCGCCAAGTCGCACACGGAATCAATGGCTTTCTTTAGTGCTGGCGAGGGGGAAGCTTGTTGCGATAAGTCGTATAGTGCTTGCGATCCCGCGCCAGTGAACTTGAGCGCTACGAAATCGCCTGGGCGAGTCATGCGCACGGTTTCGAGGGTGCCGTTGGCCCAGGGTATGATTTCGTTCTTGATACGTGCCTCTGATTCTGATTCTGTATCTTTGTTTTGGATGGGGGCTGAGGCCTGCGTCTTGTCAAGCACCACCTCCTTTGCGTAGGCAAGGATCACACCGCTGAACCCGAGGGAGCGGAGACGAGATACGGTGGCTTGGACTTCCGAGGAGGTCTCGCCGGCGCAGAATTGTGCGTAGAAGGTTCGCTTGAGGAGGATGCTGAGGAGGGGGTTGCTGTCGGGGGAGAGGATGGGGGAGGTGGAATGTGCGAGTTTGTGCATTATGTGGAGGCAGGGCCGGAGTAGGAGCTTGGAAGTCAGACTTTGTTCAATAGAGACCGGGCATGGGATAGACTTACTGGAGAGGATGATATGGACATTGTGGCTAGGGATCTGAGGATGGAGCTCAGAGGGAGGATGGACAAGGGAGTTGCCTTGGAAATCTTGGGCGACTTCGAGCTTGGGTCGATTGGTTCTGATATGGCAGATCTGGCTGCAGAAGGATGTTGTGAAGCTATAGAAGATTGGCGGGAGAGTGTTCTAGAAGAAAAATATCTGGCTGAGAGCCGCAAGGCGTTGCTACTGAGCTTTAGAGCCATAACGAGGCAAGATAGTGGGAGTGATATGAGATGAGAGGGAGAAGAGGAGAAGACAACGTCGAAGCCGGGCAATGGTAGAAGTAGGTGGGAGTAGGAAGTGAAGGAATGGGTTTCGGAGTGACAATCGCTTGTATCTTTACCACTGGAGCAGCGAAGGAGGCAACTCTCCGCCTCGATAAGAAGCTTATCGTCTCTAAGCCGACGCAAAGCGGCCTTGGCAATGCGCTCTCAGAACAGCGCTATCAATTGGCGAGTGTGATTGGATCCAAGGGATGTGCACATCAACAACAATAATAAGCCTGTACCCAAGTCTGTACCCAGGGATCTAGGATGCGGCTGAACAAAATATAGAGAATGCAGTCTTGTGCCTTGACTAAAGCTTTGATTCTGTGCTGCGCAACAGAGAAGCATGTTATACTTGGTCCTCTGGGAAAGTAATCTACATTTCTAGTCTGTGCACAATTCTACATGTTTCTGCGACAAGGGGGTTCTCACAAGGGTATTACGCTATGATTAGTATACTGATTGTTTGCAGCTATTTCAAAAGATACAAGGTTTGCAATATAGAATTCTCGATCTGTATGCTGAAAACCCTCTTATGGCAAACTCTTGCAATAACTGAGGATGCTAAGAAACTCTTTATTTTCAGGCTACATATATTCAAAAAACAAATTACTACTGCACTGACAATTAAATTAGCTATTACCTTGATTTCTCCAGAGAAACTTGAAAAATGCAAAGCAGTAAAATAAATATAGGAAATATAAGGAAAATCGGTACGGCTATAAGCAGCATCGCCAAGTATCTAGTATGCACAGACTAGAAAAGTCTATTAATTTACCCTACAGTAGATATGAGCTGCTTTCTTACTAAGGGCTATAGCTACAAGGTTTGATTTTGATTATAAAGATGCGTCAAGTATAAGTTACAAAAGTATACATAGCATCTTATACATAAGTTATGTGCTGCCTCTTTCCTAAGAACCAGCAACGCCGACGGGAGGGACATAGCACCTTCTAGCAGCGTGCCATAACAAGTAGTCATTAGAAGCTTAGACAATGGATATCCTTCTTCTACATTCTGACTGTGCCTTGTGTGTTACATACTTCTGTAGATACTTATATGCCTATTTCTGATTCTGGCTTGAACATTAACTTCAGCGTTTGGAAAAACTTTTTGATCTGGAGAAAGGATAAGAGAACCTGGATCTTACGACTACAAGGCTAAACAAGTGTCGTACGGATTTAAGGTTTTGGTCAAGTCACATTTTAGTCACCTGACAACTTACATGTGATGAACTTTGAGCTACGATGGGAGAACCACATATAGAGGCTCCCCCCGAAGCTCCCTAAAATCAACACGCTTCTATCACCACACGAGGGTATCTTGGATTTATTCTGTTCTACAAGAAGAAAGTGTTGGTATACAGAATTCATCTCAAGTCACATTTGGAAGCATCCTAGCTGAGAATTTTTTTGCATACTTAAGAGGTTTATACACATATCAGACCAAGGTCTAGATCATATTGCTAGGAAAGAGGGTTAATGCTGTCGAGAAATCTGTTGTATATAGCTACCAACTTGGCCTGTAACCACAGGGGGCAGACTTTACGAATACTTTACTTTGACTCTCTCAACTTACGATTATTCACTTGATATCAATTGTGACCTCTGTTACCAGTACTGTACAAAGATACTAGAAAGCTTGGAGATTACAGATAATACATAAATTGCGTTTGCCTTTATGAATAGGAAAGCACCAAAAGAGGGGTAATTTAAGGCAATGGTTAGTATTGTGATAAAGCTGAATCCAGACAAGAAGTAATGAGGTAATATTAGGAACTATCAGCTGATAAAAGAAAAGCTTTGGACAGTTTCTAGGTTAGCATCTAGAATGGGTCTTGCGATAGTTTGCACTTTCAAGTTCGAATGTTACAAATACTAAGACTTTTTTGCAAAAGAACACTGGAAATAATATGTACTTGTATCTGAATCTTAGTACTTCTCTACTCTGAGACTTCTTGTTACCTTATGTTTACTTTATTTTCTTTTTCTTTTTTTCAAAACGTGTAAAGCAAACAGATGCATCGCACTGCATAACATGGATGAGTTATGTGTAACACTAATGCGTTGCTTCTTTTACTATTTGCATACTCCAAAATTTTTATCTTCTGATTGTCCTACATTATTGCTAGTCAGTATAGAAGTATAGGCATAAAGCACTAGATAATGTCAATTTTCTGGAAACTATAATCAACTAGGCTTCTTGTATTTCTTTCTACGCCTGAATTGGACCGAAGGAATTTTGGTACATGTGACAGCACTCCATTAAAAAAAATATATGTATAAAATATAAAATAGCTGGCTACCACTGAACGTTATAATAAACCTCATAGACAATAGTACCTGAGTAGTTTCGGAGTTTCTCTGTAAGATACACGCCTATGCCGTCTCGCTTGGTCCGGGAGGTGGAGTCAACCTCGGCTGTACCCCAGATTCTTGGCAGTCCATCTTTACGTAGCTCCAGCTCTAGGAACGACGAGCCCACGACCAAGTCATCATCAAAATGACCCTTTGGCGCCCCAAACCCAGATTTCAATGCATCTTTCTCTTCCTCATTTACGACCTGGTGTTATACGACACCTCCGCATCTATCTCATCCGCTTTCACCTATTCCAAAACCCTAGACATCTGCACACAAACCTAGCATCAGCAACACAGCTCCATACCCGACCCCGCTCTGGAACAAGAACAAGCAGGTTAACAAGCATACCAGAACCAGCGACCATGCCTCCGCGTCCAGAACTCGAAAAGCAATACATGTCTTCGACCACCAGCATCTCCAAAAAGATCGCAGAACCCAGACCCAGCGCCAGGTGTCTCTTCCCTTCCTTCATCCCTCCCTCCATCTTCCCTCCAGATACCTATTATGGATCTAATACTGACCCTCCCCTCCTAGCATTCTCCTCATATCCCCTCAGAATCAAATTCTCTTGCTCCACCGCGTCCGTACCTCCTCCTCCTTTCCCTCTGCACACGTCTTCCCCGGCGGCAACCTCTCCCCCTCGGACGGGCTGATCCCCGCCCCGGGAGCCCCAGATCGCCATGAAGACGGGCGCGCCTACAGAATCGGTGCAATACGGGAGTGTTTTGAGGAAAGCGGGATTCTGCTTGCGAGGACGAGGGACGGGGGCGGATTGTTAGAGATTGGGGAAAGGGAGAGGGACTGGGGACGGAAGGCGGTGCATGAGAAGCGGGTAGGGTTTGAAGATTGGGTGAAGGGGCTCGGTGGGGTTGTTGATATTGGTATGTTTGTTGTTGACTTTCGCTAGCGGGTGGACCGGGCTCATTTCTCTGGAGTGGTGTCTCCTCTGGTACTAGACCGCAATGCGTATACGATAAGTTTCACAACCAATCCAAGCTAACACGTTATACCCTGGCAGAAAACCTCTACCCCTTTACTCGCTGGATCACGCCCACTAATCTCCCCAAGAGATTTACGACGCAGATGTACATCTACTTCCTGCCACTCTCGCACCCGTCTCTTCCATCTTCCGTCGCAATCCCTCCCCCAACTTCAGACGGCGGCCTCGAACACACCGCCACACTCTTTGCTCCCTGCTCTGCCTGGCTTGCTCAGGCCCGAGCAAACAGCATCATCTTGTTCCCGCCGCAGTACTACCTCATGCATCTCCTCTCTCCCTTCCTCTCCCCACTCATTTCCTCTTCCACCTCGTTCTCTCTTACACATACACATACGCACTCAGAATTACAGTCGCAGAGGGATGCTGTGCTACAGTTTTTGCAGGGCGATGGAGGGGATGGGAAGGGGATTGTCTGGGGGAATAAGGTGATGAGTCCTCTGGGCCTGCTGATGCGGAAGAGCGACGGGAGGAATGTGTTGGCGCTGGACAAGCCGGGCCCAGAGTTGAAGGGGAGTGGAAGGGGAGGCGATTGGGAGAGGGTTGTGCTTGTGAGGTTTGGGAAGGAGGGACCAAGGGATGTAGAGATCAGACGGAGGGCGGAGGTTTTGGAAGAGGAGAACAGAAGGCTGAAGCTGTAGGTGTGGGAATTGGTAATACTTTTGGGATTTGTGTGGTGCATTTTGGGATTTGGTATGTTTTTTTATCTGCGGAAACGATAGACTGTCACTACTTTCATTGCCAGAGGTTTGCTAATTATTAATAGGCTCACACGCTGCAATGGGTACCCAGGCTTGCACTATGTGATTATCTACTCAAATTTTTTTCGGAAAAGATAGGCATCCCGTAAAGACTCAGACCTCACCCAAAGCAAAGCATCAATATAGCTCAATTCAACACGGCCCTAATAATCTCAGGCACAGTCACCAAAATATACAGTACTAGATTCTAGTGATAATTGTGCGGAAATTCCACTATGGTTGAACCTCAAAACTACATCCCAGGCCTCAGTCCTACAAGCAGTGCAATACAGTACCGCAAGATTTTTTTCCAGAAGCCTTGTTAGTGAATAGTTCAAGCAAGTAAACATGCATGCAAACTGATACTAACCTAATACCTTTGCTGCAGTACTCGCTAGATCCGAAAACCAAAAGGCATATCTGTATGGTTATTTTTTAGGCCCTTGGATGTTGGGAGTTGTTCTGACCTGGTCTAAGCCTTGGATGTTGGGGCAGCAGGTTGAAGCGGATGAAAGTTTGGCTTGGGAGGCTTATGCTTGTAGTTTTTTTTATCGTATTTTTGTTCCATCAGAAGGGGACTGATATGTTGATATTCATCTTTGAAGTCCTTGCTTGCTAACTCTTTCAACTAAGGGCATACTTATCCTAAGCAGTGATAGATCTCTGTTATTCACCAGTACTTTCCAAAAAAAAATTCTGGATTAACTACTGAATTTTGGGTACTTGGTAATTATGACCTTCTATCAATAGTTTTGTGACTTATTTACGAGCTATCCTAAGCTAATTGCTATCGACAGGCTCATGCTTAAGTTGGATGATGGATAGTTGCAATAACGCAGAGGAAAATGGAAGAATCATTTTACTTGCATTTCTGCTTTGTAGAAACCTCATAGCTTTCCTGGTTTAACCTTCTCTACTCCACGAGATCCTATAGAGTACAGGCTATCTCTTTCGTGTTGCCTCATACTATCTTCTCTTGAGTACTTCCAAGCTCAAGCAGCTGCTTAAATAAACTCGACCTCGCTTAGCCTGGTATCAAACACATCACAACCTACACCTTTGAGGTCCTGCACTTTGATGTGTCCGAAGACTCCAGTTATCAAGAGATTCTCGAAGCTGCAGATCAGAGAAACAGTCGATTTGTCTTCCGATAGAGAATACTACGAGGACGTCGACCAGTTCGAAGCCGAGCCAGCCCGAGATATTCAGCCAACTGGGCTTCACGAAATTCCATTCCAGAACATCAACGAGCTCTAAGAACAATATCAGGACCTAACCACTACTATGGAGCTAAAGAAATTCTCCATCAACGCGGTCGTCGAGGTCTACGAGACTGAGTCCAAGGCCTGTAAAAAAATATTCAATGGCAAGTCGGTTTGTGCTTAATGTGGTCATGGAGTGCTGGTCTCTGGTCTTTCATCAGTTTGTTTCAGACGAACTTGCCGGAGAATCCTGAGCTAGTACTATGGCAACTACTAACAGTAAGTTCTTTTTATCTTTATTTTTCCTCTTGATTTTCGTCCAATTTGGAGGGATTCCAGGCCGAGAATCTCTCTTCTGTACTAGGCCTGTAGCTAGAGAGAGTGAGCAACATAGCGGAGCTTTATTGAATCTATATTCCCAGAGACTTCTCTCTGCTATGTAGGATCTATTGAAGCGATTAAATCGATCATCGAGCAATGCTGCTAGACACCGTGGTGGCTTAGATTGAGGCTGAGCCTGCAGGTCTAATGGGTGTCGCACAAAACAATAACCTCCATCAGCTCTCTCACCCCCAATATCGATACTCCCAAAAAATTAGAATATTGCAAATGTGTCAGAGATGCTTCGATTTTGAACATCTCGTATAGCTATGGATCCGTTTTCAATCACAGTCGGTGCAGTAGCGCTCACGGAAACCGCGAACAAGCTCGCTGGAGCACTTACGGATCGTTACAAAGCTTTCAGCTCTGCACCCCAACAGATGATCGAGATAGCTGGTCAAGTAACACTTGTTGCAGGCCTTGTGGATGTGTTTGCGAAGAGTGTGGATGGAACGGGTCAGCCTTTTCCGAGGAAGTTTGAATCAGATGCTGCGTCTCTCGTCCGACAGGTGAGCTGACTTGGAATTTGATTAATTGCAATAAATCTAACCTAGCGTCTGAAGTGCAGGGCTATCCTCAAGGATATAGATGCAATGATTCCTCATGGTTCTTCGAAGCCAGACTACCAACAACGCCTCAGATATGCCTTCCGCGATGAGAAAAGGATTGTCAGACACCAAGATCGACTCAAGGAAGTTCAGCATATGTTTATGTTCATGACTACCTGTTGGATGTATCAGCTTGCACCGCTACAAAGTGCAAAGCAGCCGGCCTCTTTAGTGACCACAGAAACTCCAAGCGCGGGCTATCAAGATCCACAGAATTTTCCAATGCAGCTTAGCTTAAAAGGGTTTGGAGAAAGCCCGAAAGGAATCAGCTATGAGGCAATTCTTACTCTGAGGCCATCAGCGCAGTCCCAGCAGGAAGGTAGAGTTGCTTCGGAGAAAGAGAAGTTAGAAAAAAAGAAACTTCAGAGAGAAGCACTTCATCGGTTGAGCACGGTCAAATTGTCCGAGGCACAAGAAGAGAATTTGGAAAACATGAGAAGGAGTCCTTATTTCTCGTTGAAGCTATTAAAATCACCGGTTGAAGAGCCAGCAAGGTTTAGTCGTACTGCACCTGGATACCAGAAGAGAATGATGGAATTGGAAATTGAAGCAAAGAAGCTAGAAGATGCGAAAGCTAAGGAGAGGCGTATAACAAAAGGAGTGGAGCGCAGAGATTTTGAGCCACCATCGAGGGAGGAAGCGAAGAAAAATGTTAGAGGTATCTTGTCGCAAGTGAGTAGCCTGGTAAAATGGTCCGAAAATGTATCTCATCAAAGCTATAGTGGTTCTCTGACGAAGTCAAACCTCCGGATACCGAGCTGTATCTAGGATACTCTGAGACAGAGGGAGGATTAAGGTATTGCTATCCCGCACCATCAGCTCAACCACATTCTGAGGCATGCTCACTCACCGAAAGTAGGCCTAAGAATGCTTTTGTACCCGCTGATGCGGTGTCTATCCATAAAGTCCTGTCGGACTCAACAAGATCATTTCCCCCTCAGGCCTCATCACCGCAACCGTTTCGCCGGGCTGGCGATTTCTGGGACTGGTGCTGCGATGGATGCAATGGCAAGGTGTGTATAAACTAATTTTCTATTACTCTAGCATGTACTGACCACTAAAAAGTTCTTTTGTCATGAGTTTCATTATACATGCCAGCAATGCGAGGATTTTGACTTCTGTCCAAGCTGCTACGAGACGGTCTCGCATCGGCACCCCAAATCGAGCTTTGCAAGACGTTCTACTTGAGGTCTTACCGCTACTGGTGTTTTGTGACTATGTTTTAGTACATCTCGTTGGTTTCAGTTATTTTAGTATATTCAGAGCAATCCGAAAGCTGTATTTTCTACTTGTACAGGATGATTCTCCCGGCCTATAAAGCGGTACAGTATAAGCTACAAACGCTTAATGCATCCAAGATAGCTCAAGGGACACACACAAGAGATCTTTTACTCGTATAAAAATTTCTTCTATCAACTATAGCTTCCGAATTTCATCTTTTCCTCTTCTCGAAACTGATAACCACTCGCTTACAAAGTCTGTTTCCGAACGTTTGCTCGCCTTAACATACTGTAACGACCTAACTACCAGAGATGCCTTGTTCAATTTAGAATTTAGAGAGGTATTAATATGGTTAGAATATATTGACAAGGAGGGAAAGAAAGAGGGTAAATATCTAAAAGGCGGGATAACCAGCTCCAAGCCAAGAGCGGTAACTCTCTATCTCTCCTCGCAGCTCTACGAATGGTTTCACGCTGGAACAGGGAGTCGGATCGGAGAGAGTTCGCAAGAGAATATTTTAGGAACTGGAGGATTGATACATACGCGCTACGAGTCTGAGCTATCATACGCATGGTTAAGACTTCGATTATCTGGATAGTAATGTTTTCAATGGCCATCGAGATAGCCGGACAGCAATACAAGCAGGCAAGAACTGTGTTCTGGTTAGGTCTTATCACC
Source organism: Diplocarpon rosae (assembly GCA_032760415.1). Taxonomy (NCBI): domain Eukaryota; kingdom Fungi; phylum Ascomycota; class Leotiomycetes; order Helotiales; family Drepanopezizaceae; genus Diplocarpon; species Diplocarpon rosae. The sequence continues at coordinate 531,556 of JAUBYV010000007.1, read as the reverse complement.
GTATGTAAATCCGTAGCTTCACATGTATGTCTGCGTACTTTTAAGGAGGTCCCTTGATTACAGTAAGAGAGCGTGGGAAAGAGATAAGTGGCTTTAGTATAGTATACGTTGTTTAGAATCATAAATTATAATGTAATCAGGATAATTCGTTCGTGAAAATCTCGCCCGGCTCGCTTGCATTTGAAAGTCCTACCTACCTATACGACTGTATTATAAATACCCACTTTCAAGTCTTTGAAAAAGAATTTATATTATATATTCGTAAATTTTCATGGCAAATTCTATGCCATTTTACTATTTTATGGACTATGCAAATAAGAACAAGACTGTTTCTAAGATTGATGAGATATCCGAAGATCCTGCTATACAGACTGAAAGCTGGAAATCAGCTAGCGCTTCAGGAAAGCTTAGTCTTGAATATACGCTTGATCTTGGTATTACATAACACTTTAAGAAACAAACCGGAGTGTGTGTAGCAACCCCCTTTGAATAATCTATTATTGACCTTACTGGATTAATATGATCGTTGGGTTGCAAACCATTGATTATCTCAACGACCACTACTATGCACTGTCTGTTGTCTCCAACCCTGTTTCTGCTGCTTTAAAGAAGAGCGCTCTGCTAATTCGCAATCCCTGGCTCCACGCCGCCTTGGTCTTTGGCATCGCTACACAGCGTCAAAAATAAATCCTCTAAAAGGAGCGTCTTTTCTATCTTGTGAATTCACTGACCCTGTTACGTTACCGTTAAATGAAAAGGAGTCGCGAAGCTGGTATACTATGAACACTGTGCTAGAATCGCTAAAATTTACGAAGGACTCTTGGCCGCCCAGATCAGAGCACAACGAAAAAGTCAGAGATTTTATTTTGCAGCAAAAATAGCCGAATAATGACTTGATGGGAGTACTAGCTGTCAGCGGACAGGCTCACTTGATGATTCTTTCAACTACAAGAAGAGATCAAGCAAGGTAAGAGCCAGCGATTCTTGTGCGCTCGCTGGTACAAGTATTTGGTTCCACGATTGGAAAAAACCAGTTCCTTGTCGACTCATTTGCTGGAGCGGGGAAGGGGTATTACAAGAATCCCTTCTTGTGCATTGACATCAGCGTCGAAAAGAAATTCGCACTATCGCTAAGCAGCGCCACATATTCAGGACAGAAGCTGATTCAGAATAAAACTTTACATTCCGCAAAGATGCGAATAATGTTCAATTGCAAGATACTAGAGTTGCTCAGACCTGACCGCTCACTGCTTCGCGTGACGCAGATTTGGAATGATGGGGCGCAAATGGGCTCTCTCTGCTCTCATATAGGGCGGTCTATTGATGTGGAAAGTAGCCTTGGAGCTTCTCAGTCGCAAATTTCAGGTCTGATACCCAAGCAGTGAAGTCAACAAGTCGAACATCTGGAAAAAAGGAAAAGAAACCCTCCTTGCGCTCTTAATTATCGATTGTATCCGCAAAAATATCCTACCATTGACAAGTGCTGTATTTATTACACCGCTTGCAATGAGGTTGATAGCATCAGAACAATCTTGGTGCCCTGGCTTTGTTTTGTCTGTAGCAATTAAGCGACGATCACGTGGGGAAGAAAGGGGGCTTTAATATATGGATTCTCACCCTGGCTTCTAGGATACTTGATAACCCTCTAAGCTGAGACCTGGATTGAGAATTGCCTTGCTGGAGAGAGAGATACTAGCGAGCCTCGCCTTGATCAACCTCGGATAGCTTGACACCTCTTAGACTCATAGTATGATCAACCCCCCGGAACAACCAGGTCTTCACACATGGGGCTCTCGACTTATATGTAGCATTGGGCCTAGATTAGATGGGTCTGGGTATACCTGAGAGAAAATCCTCTAAATATCGCCCCCTCCCCTCCCCTGCCCGTTCCCCTATCCACCGTACAAAGCTTGGGAACCAAGTAATGAATAAGCTGGGTTTGCTGGGTATATCCGGAACTATCAAGAAGAAAAGGTGGAATCCGAATTTCTAACTCCAAGGGAAGCGAGAGTGGATTTAGATCTGAAACAAAACAAAGCAGGTAGGTACTGCTGACTACATCGCGGCTTCTTCCTACATCATCTCAGATCGCACGAAAATGAAATCAACCCCGTCCTCCTTCACCTCAGCAATTCGCTGCCATGAATTCTCCTGTTGTCTTCCATGCTCGAGGTGCGGTCCCCGACACTCGCCTGCGTGTGTTCGACGTCGAATTCCACGTCCACTCCGCGATTCTCAGGATGCACTCGGCGCTCTTCTTCAAGTTCCTCGACGCACCCGACAAGCAGAAGAGCAAGCAGACCGGACCTTTTAAGTACGATTTGGCTACGAGGGTTGGATCCGATGGCAACTGGGCGTTGGAAGCAGCTAGCATCATCGAGGTTTGTCTTCATTAACCGAGAGGGGAGTACTGAGGAGTGAAAAACCCCCAACTTAACTTTAGTATAGGCTGGAGAAAAGCACTCATGGCCATTGGAGAGCCCCAAGGTGGATCAGATCCACGCCTTTGGCCAGATCTTGCACGCCTTCTACGGAATGCCCTACGAGCTGAAGGGTATTGGAAACCTAGATATGATCACCCAGCTGGCCGATTACTACTGTGCATTACCCAAGGTCTCACACTCCATCCTACAACCACTCCTGACAAACCGCGTCAACGTCAAGGACAACGCCGCACGGCTTATCGAGATAGCCGTCAAGCTTCGCCACGTGATCTTATTCCGGGAGTGTGTCGTTTTTCTGGCTGGATGCTGGGACGACGGCGACGGCTTTCTAGAGGACAGGATCGCCACGCTGCCCCCGCGACTCAGGAAGATCATCACGGCGGCGAGAGACAGAATCGGGTTCAAGCTCGCCAAAACGCTGGAGTTCCTCCTCTACATCAAGAACGCGTACTTTTTTCGGGAGGATAACCTCTACCAATTCGTGATTCGGATTCTTGCCGAGGTTGGCGGACCATTTCGTCCTCCGGCCTCCCTGGTAATCAGTAAAATCTATCGCAGCTGCAACGAACAGTTGGAAGAGCATCTCGAGATCAGGAGGAGGATAGGCGGTCTGATGGCGAACAATCTGGTTCTGCACGAGAACATCGGCTATCCTGGGGAGGGCGACCACGAACCCTACTTCCTGTGCGGGACAGTCGATGATGAGGACTTACCATGGGATCTCTCTCAGATGGACTGGTAGAGCAGGTGTGGCTTGGTTTTGGTGGGTAACCTCATCTGTTGACGTGGTATCAGTAGGTGGAGACGGTCGGGGCCTGTCTCTAGATATTCAGAAGGCCGAAAACCATGTATCAGACACAACAATCAGACCCAACGTGAGCTTTTGGTGCTTAACCCGTGGCGGCTTATCCGCTCAAAATTCCTATTATCAATATCACAGATCGCCAATAAATTCTACTAGTCCCATCATGTCCTGAATGCTTAGAGAGCAGTCATGGCAGGTAGCAGGCGATGTCTTTCTGGTATCAGCACTTCGACGGCCTACTACTTTCCCATGTAAGAAACCGTTGCAAACCCATCCCAATTCTTCGGCTCATAGCTGTCCATATACCGACCTGATTATCCAGATTGAAAACTCAGCGCTCCATCGATATCCGTTCCCGACAGTTTGAAGAAAGTTCCCCCACAACCCCATATCTGCTCTCCTTTTGTTTTGTTTCCCACTTCCTCTAGCTCCCTCTCCCCAGCTCTGATTCAAGACTGGTGTTTTGGCCCAGGTAGGTTCATTAGAATCGAACGCGCCTGGCGCCACGCATGGCGCAAAAGATTGCTTAAAATGACACTCACAGAGAAAATTACTCTTTGCGTGTTACGCTCGCCCAAGCCCAGGCGGTACGTCTCAGATCACGCTGCACTCCCTTACACTTACACTCATCATAGAAACCTACTGCGATTTCCCTGTAGCAGTAATAAGGAGCCTTTTGTTCCCTTGCAAAAGACACGGTAGATCAAGACATAGGGACAGTGGATGACTAGTAGATAGATACACATATCCATCCTCCTTAGAGCCGGGACATGACCCCATCATCGAGATCTTCATGCCTAACCATGCGAAGTGCTAACTTATGAATGGCACACAAACTGTCCTGGACTAAAGAAAGTACACTACGGCAATTTTGAGCATGTTTCTCTCAACATCCGTTCCAACCAAAGCAGGAAAATTAGAAATGGGGCATAATGCTAAGCACGCGTGAGTAGAAAGCCGGCGAAAGCAAAAAGTGATTATCATTTCTGGACTTCTGTTCTAACGATAGTGAGAAAGTCTAATCAAGTTGCAGCAGCCAGCGCGTTCGAGCAGGGATTCGGCTCCAGCAACAATGATTATCACCACTGCACATCAATTCCAGTAAAATCGAGAGGAACCGAAGAGAAATGTGGTGCCGAGCGCGCTTGCGCAGATCTGAGTTTTTGCTCTCTGTAGTTGATGAATCGAAGTGACGACCTGAGATACGATAGAACATATTCAGGCGTTTGAAGCACTGGCAGAAAAGATACATTTCTTAGGGACCAGGGGCATGTCGGAATTGAGTGCACTCCATGTTGATAGTATTCGAAAGTGGCACTCGCCAAGAAAATAATGGTGCCCATGATAAAAGTCCTTCAAACTGTGCATTTCGGGTATTTAAGGAAAAGAAAAGCTCCACATCCAAATACTGACCCTACCATTTCTGCTTAATGGCTAGCCCCATCCCTCCATTCCGACCCATTTCCCACAGCAGATCCACCAACTCCAGGCAGAACGCTCTCGTCGTCATCAAGATCATCGTCGTCAAGTATCTTAGCAAGCTCATCCGGATCCCTCATTTTGGCATCGGGATCTGTCTCCTCGCCTGTCGCACCGTTGATGATGCCCGTCTCCTGTCCCGAGAAAGACCCTTGTCCTTCTATTTCCCCATCTAGCACTCCATCGTCCGCGGATACGCTGATACCTCGTGCGCCCCACTTCGAGCCGGTTCTGCCGGGGGCAGCGGGTTGATCGCCGACCAGCGCAGGAACGCTCTCCTCGTCGTCTACATTTCCCACGAGGGGCTTGTGACCAAATATTGTTCGTAGCAACCATCCACTCCGCAGGTCATCTGCATCTACAAGTCCTCCTTGTCGGAGCTTGACTCTCTGTCTGCTGTAGTACACCCATGCGAAATCGACGTAGAAAGCAGTTTGCAGAACTCCAAATATGATGGATACGGGATCTGGTTTACGATCTGATATATCAAGCTCCCGCCATATCCAATTTAAAAGGTAGAACGCCCGGTACGATCCAAGTGTGAGGAGATAGTAGGAATCTATGACAGTCGGAACGGTAGTCTGTCGCAACAGTAATAACTGAGGGAGAATGCACGTGGATTCGAGTATAATGGAGAAGGTCCAGAAGAACTGCCAAAGCAAAGTGTCAGCAGAAATCCCATGTTGAAGACGACAGGCAGAACAAACCTCCATCCAACCCCAGTACTGGTGCTTCTTGAAAATCATCATCATCAGTGGAGCTCCGATAACGCTGGCTCCCAAGCAGAATGCGCCCAGCTTCCACGCCGTCTCACGCTCCCTAGTCCTTGCATACACCCGCAGCATCAAGAACAGTATGTAGAGCGAGCTCAGGATGTAGAAGATCTTCAGGATCGTGTTCCATGCCGTGTTGAGTTGGAATACATCGAGGTACCGCGTCACGAAGACCATGCAGTACAGCGCTTGGGTGATCAGGGACACGCCTTCGGTGCTCTGGTTTCGATGGATGGCAAAGATGAGGATGCATTTCGAGAGGGTGTGCGAGACATCGCCCAAGATGCGGAACATCTGATGTGCTGGTGAGCTAGCTATCCTTGTCCCAGCTTCAAGCTCACTGCCCTGGATCTGCTAATCTACGGAGGGGACTTACATTCATGCCCACCATGATTACGGATTTGATACGGTGCTGTATGGCTCGGCAGAAGGCTTGCAGTTTGAGGAGAGGTTGGGGAGCTGTTTCAATCGGTCGCGTCGGATTCGTTAACAGCTACAGCGCGCGCCCATGGCAGATTGCTGAAGCCTGTGTGTAGCGGCGAATAGTATCTGGAAGCAGAATCCAATGCCTCAAAAGATCGGTTGAAGGTTGATAAAGTCGGGTGCTTGTAGTTATATTGTTAGATGCAAGGGTCTCTCTGGACAAGCTGGCCGCAGACGATAATGCTTCATCCCCCTGCTCAGCTCGCTTATCAGACGGCCCCTAAAGTAGCGCCGGAGATCCTCTCACTGCTCCCCCCTTTTGTGCTCGCGTATTACAGGGGCATTATTTACAATTACCCCAGAATGATTCTCCTGTGGCAATCGGTAAGATTCGAATGTTCTGCATTTTTCGAAGGCTCGCCAGCACGTAAGTGTCCAAAGCGGCAGTATTAGCAGTCTGAATACCTGGGGGTGTCTTGTGATGTAACCGTATAGAGGCTAAGATACCTGCGTCGTAAGGAAGGCTGGATTCGGTGTTTCGGCCAATATCTTCTTACGCCATATTACATGGTGCGTTAGTGGACGGCCTCATTGTCGAGGCGGTTCTCCTCGCTACATATTCAAGTCTTTCAATTTCGTTCGCAAGAATAGAATAATGTTCCTTTGTTGGTAACCTGTGATAATCTCCGATGTTTTCCCTTCTTATGTTTCAGGGAGGAATGCTTGTGATTGAATTCTCGGTGACGAAGGTGCTTCATCGCAAATCTATTTTTCACCTTGATAGCAGAAGAAGTCGACCTACACCTGCCACTCTCCTCCTCCTTACTTTGCAGCTGCCCACTTCATCACATGTTAATTTCTTTGTCACAAGCAAAAGACCCATATTTAAATCACAGCTGTCGGTTTGTATAAGCTCCTGATATGCCCACCCTCCAACTCCGCTCAGATGCAAATGATGGGTGATGATCTGCACATCTGCTTTATCCCAGGTTACTCCAACATATCTGCGTTTTTGTACAGTATTGAGGCTTTATTTTTGACTCTTTCCTCATGCGGCAGATAGAAGTAATCAGGGTCAGAGATCATGGGATACCATCTTCCTAGGATGATCAAACAACTCAGAGGGTCTTATTCCAAGCAATGTGTCAGCCATGTTATTGTTTGTTCGCGAGATATTCGGACCCGAGTTTCAGAACTTTTAGATGTCGCAGCATCACAATACACATCTTCTCCATAATTACTTCTTGAAAACGCGTAAATTACCTACAATAAAGCCCCTAGAGAGCTTCCTATATACTCGAAGATGGGAGCTGTTATTGAATGGCACTGCCTACCCAAGGCATGGCAACCCTTTCCTTCATACACAATCCTTCCATCCTCAACCACTTAAATTCGGCTGAACAGAAAAACTCCTAATTAAGCGATTTGAAATTTCCATAAAATGGTATACCATAGTGTCTCTTCTGGCCCTGCAAACTTGAGCGAGTTAATCGTGTGATACCATGCCCCTTAGCACTGGCAGCATCATCCGCAAAGTTCAGTAGAGAAAGAACTTGGAAAGAATTCTCCCCTATTACCCTTGAATCATCAATTTTCCTACCCACCGATTTCCCAGAGGCCTTGTCCAATTAACGCCACAATCTCTACAATATCTTTCTCCTATGTCCTTGCGCCCATTTTTTTTGTCTGCTGCATCTTCACCGAAATAACCGACTTCATTGCTATATAAGAGATGTCTGAAACTGCGACTTCCATTGCAACTTCCCTGCAGGATACCCTCGTCCAGCGGGAGCATAAAGGGCTTGACGACTAGCATAGGAATATATACAGGAACATATACACAGAGACTATTAGTCCAATAACAGGGAGGCTGGGTTAGAATAGTAACGAAAGATGTGCGGCAAGTTGTGCTTATAGTGTTGGGAATGGTGATTAGACTCTTATTTAAGATAGGTATCTCTGTGCATTGAACGAAAAAGTCATGAAGTTGATGGGTTGCACATTAGGATGAGCTGGAAATTAGGCTGTGAAAGTGCATCCTTTCGGATATCATAGCTTAGAGTCAGTTTGTTATCAAGAGCAAGAGTTATCATGCACTCAAAAGATGTGAAGAAGATAGAGCATATTACCCTGATATTACTCTGTTCACTATTAACCAGACATGGTATCAGGTGGCAGTTGACCTTTAACAGATCACAAAGGAGTCTTTTGATCACTTTAAAGTTGGATAGCTTGCCAAAAAACTAAAAGGGTTAGCAAAGAGCTATAAGAAGATAAAGATTTAATTTTGATAAAAGAAATATAAGACAAGACTTTGATTTAATTTATTATTATTGAACGTCTAAGAGCTATCAGCAAAGCTCTTCCAGCAAGACCTCCTGAATAGTGTAAAACATATGCTAAGCAAAGGGGGAAAATTGTTCTAGTAGAGACAATTTGGGTGAAAATAATGCTTGAAATACCAAGCTGGTAATTTTATTTAAGTGGCTGGGCTAATTACTTTTGTAATATCGAAAGAAAGAACTTAACAGCAGAGAGTCTCAACAGGAGCCTTGTTGCAATTATGATAAAGAAATCTGCGGTACGCATTGATTTTGAAAAATTGTATTTGTTAGTGCAAGAGAAATAGGAAGAGGCGTAGTCCGTAAGTTGCAGGCGTTTCATATATAGAAGAGAATTGGCATGCGTCTCTCGTTAGCTATTTTAGCAAGCGAATTACTAAAAGTTTATACCTCGCACATTGGCAAGGTAAAGTACTACTTTGCAGGCTATAAGACAAAATACAATAAGAGGGCTTTTGAAAAGCAAAAGTGCAAGTGTAGGGTTATGCATTGGACATGGTTTGTAGCAAGGGATCAGCTGTTACTCGTTTTTCGTTATCGCAATGCACTATAGGGAGAGGACAAGAGGGATTTTAAAAGAAAAGAGCTAGCGAAAACTCAAGAGAAATAGTGAAAAGATTGATGTACTTTTGTTCGATAGAGTCGAGATCATCAACTCATTACGCCTGACGCCAGGTTCCTGAAGTCTCTAGAGAAGAGAGCCTTTATTGTCCCTTGGATATAACCTGTGGTATTCACAAGTATTTATCCTAGAATCCTGTAGTATAACTATTTATAGCTATAGAGTAATCGCTATTTTACAGTTCTGGGTTTCTTCTTGTTTTTTTCTCACATCTACTTGAAAAGTACACATAATTTTGGCATAATACAGTAGAGCTGCTTGTCAGAGGCTGAGCTGCGCTGGATAAATTCTAAGGCGGCGGTGGAAAGTGATTGAGGCATCAAGCTTCTGCCACAATCGTTTGATATCAAACTTAAGCACTGCTCCAATAGTTTTGGAATTTGTTTTTCTGTTTTCGTCAGACTTCCATGAGAAAGCCTATCTTGATCAACTGTAGAAGTTTCGGCCATTGAATTGATATCGCTGGAAGTTGTTCGTTTTCTAGGGGAGGGGGTAGGGGGGTCTTCAGGATCAAAGTCGAGAGAGCTGGAGCCTGCATAGTCATGCGTGTTCAATTCGTTCCCAGGAGCCTTCACGACCTAGAATTGCGTTTCTTCTTGTATAGTATATCTACTAAAATTTGCCCAAACGAAAGCTGCGGCTGGCTTTCGCTTCGCATGAGAATTGAAGGATATGCTGGCTATTGTTTGAACCGCTGAATGGCGGTCTTCTGCTTTCTCCTTACTTAAAAAGTCGCTCCCAAGAGGCCCTTTAGAGCTCAGGGCTGATTGTCCAACCATTTCGTAGATTGGCCAGGTACACAAGAGGTGCCCTATTGACTACCATGAGAGAGCATTTCCTTTCTCTCACAAGCGCAGAATCGGCATTCTGCTCATGGCCAATTTCCAGTCCAGGAATCAGTGCCGTCTTGTCAACAGTAGCTGTAAGGCACAAACGTGTTCCTGCTTGGTTTAGATGTTCAGTGCCACTTGGCACAGCAAAGATTCATCTCACCAGTTTTGAATCTTTCAGGCTTCGACGCAGGCATAGCAGAGAAAAGCGTCTTTAGAAGATGCTTCCCAATACTGAATCCAGTGACAACTAGTCGCTTTTAGGGCCATCTGGTGTCGAAATTTAAGAAGCAGTTAGCCGAAACATGATGGCAAGCACCAAAAGAAGCTTCACCGCTCAGAGCACTCCATTTACAGTAAATAATATTGTAAGAAACGAAGAAAGTGTGCTACTAGCAACCGCAATACTCACCCATCAAAAGAAACTGGCTGTGGCGCAAGTCATGATACCCATATAGGCAAAGAACCTGATTTGGGGCACAGAGAAGTGGTTTGGTTAATTTGCTGAGCAATAAATGGTATCTGTGGCTGGGCGGCGTTACACTGAGAACGGAGGCCTTACGGCCATTCTGGTCATCAGTTGCATTTATATCAGGGCTAAATTCGACAAGTGAGAGCCAACAGACACAGGACAACAGGCAAATTTTCGGGCAAAATAACTCAAAATTGAGACGTAGACGTACATAGAAATTGATGCACGAATTTGACTTGCTGTAGGCTAAAATGTGCAGTAGATAAGATAGCTATACCAACGCGTTGGGGATGTAATATGGCACGTACTCGACCTCGTTCCAACAGCGGCAAAGCCTATATTTTGGCCGAGACTTATCCACGCCGAAGTGCCGTAGAAGATCCAAACAGGGCGATCGAATGTTTGGGGCTGTTCGAGGTCAAGGACTCGAAGTAGGAGAGTTATCGACTGAGTCGTCTGATGCAGGACAGCAATGACTCAACCCTGTTACCGTAGGTTCATTTTTCATTCGGGTATCGCTGCTGACGGTAGTACAGAGACGTTGTGACCGCAACTTGCAGGATGGCTGTCGTACTGTTGTATCTGAGAGACATGGTACGCGGAGTGATCGTGGAAGCTTGGTACGCTTGACACGCAAGCAGATACAAGAGATTGATTTCCATGCAGATGTAACTTGGGGGCAAACCTGTAAATCACTTCATATATACGTACTGATGTAGCTGTCGCTGTCGCAACGAATCACGTTCCATAGGAATAGATTTTCAGGAGTGTATAACAATCAAAGCAACATACGATGTCTCGGGGCTTGTTATGATAGACTACTCCTAGCCTGATCAAGCATTTCTGCCGACCTTTACCGCCCTGTCGTACATCTAACACTCCAACTTCTTCCCAATGGCCTCCCCCTCAACCCATGACGTGAGCACGGAGTCGAACATGCTCTCGGAGGTAAATCCATACCCAGCAGACAAGCCGAGCCGTCTTCCCTTGCATGATTGACATTTTCTGATTTCGAAGCCTCTGTGCTATTCATGTTCTGTCAAGAATGCTCATCATTATTCATTACGCCGACTCCAGGTCAAGCTCTCGTTCGAAAGACAATTGCAGCTCCAGAACGGCAGAGCCAGTACAGCAAAATGGCGCGCGATGTTAACATGTGGAAGTGATGATGGAGATGGACACGGGACGGCCAGCCTCTGAGAGCTCCCTGCGCAAGCCCCGCGCTCTTTTCCCCTATCGTTCTTGCTAGCCACCACCAATGCGATGTTGTATTTCAATCAAAGAAATTCCAGCCGGCAGGCACGCTACTGGTCCAAGGCCCGAGGCTCGCTTCTATGTGCTGACGTGGTGACGTCGAAGCAAGATATATAAAGGTAGGTTCGAATAGTTAAGAGATCATCTGCTATGAACCACCACGTTTGTCTTCTTGAACAACCCAATCGAAATAAATGAGCACTATCTCCAATATACCCACCTTCCTCAAAGAAACTGCCCAAGTGGCCATCGCCAACATGACTTCCCTTCCAAAGACCTACCAAGCTGCTGTCTTCGAGAAAGCCAAAAGCTCCCTCACGATCAAAGACCTTCCTCTCGAAGCTCCGACTGCCGGCCAAGTCCTAGTCAAAGTCCTCGCCTGCGGCGTCTGTGGGTCTGATGCTGGTGTGCAAGCTGGCGAGTTTGGAAATTCGTTCCCCATTGTCCCCGGCCACGAAGTCATCGGCAACGTCGTAGCCGTTGGCGACGGCGAGAAGCGGTGGAAGGTCGGCGATAGAGTTGGAGGCCCGTGGCACGGCGGCCATGATGGGATATGCAAGCAATGCAATCGAGGGCAGTTCCAAATGTGCCAGAATGCCGCTGTAAACGGCGTTACCAAGGATGGAGGATTTGCCGAATATGTGTTGTTGAGGGCAGAGGCTGTGGTCAATGTCCCCAAGGATGTCGATCCTGCTGAATACGCTCCTATCCTGTGCGCTGGGATCACCGTCTTCAACTCGATCCGAAAGTTGCAGATCACGCCCGGAGATATCGTTGCTGTGCAAGGACTGGGTGGACTTGGTCACCTCGCAGTTCAGTATGCGAATAAGATGGGATACAAAGTCGTCGCCCTCTCGTCTGGAGACAGCAAGCGGGACTTCGCGAAGAAGCTCGGCGCCCACGAGTACATCAACACCTCCAAGGACGACCCTGCCAAGAAACTGATGGCGCTAGGCGGAGCAAGCTTAATCGTCTGCACGGCACCGAATCCCAAAGCTATCAGCCCCCTCACCGGTGGTCTCGAGCCAGGCGGCAAAGTTCTCATTCTCTCGCCTTGCGGCAGCGTCGAGATCAACTCGGTGGACTTGATCATGAAGGCTGCGTCCGTTTGTGGATTCCCGTCTGGCCACGCGCTGGATTCCGAGGAGGCGATTGCTTTCACGCAGCTCCATGGCATCAAATGCATGATTGAGAAGTTCCCGCTGAGGGATGCGCAGAAGGCATTCGAGCACATGAGTTCTGGGAATGTTCGCTTCAGAGCTGTTTTGGTGACTGAGTAAGCGCCTTTGACGGTTGCTGGAACGTGCACTGGCTTTAGCGAATAAACAAATATTGCAGCAACGTATTTTCATCTTGAAACTATTTTTTTGAAGTTGAAGTTGAAGTTTAAGTTGAAATGTAAGTCGCTATTTTCAAGGCCCCTCTGTTAATATTATCTAAGATTTATCTAAAGAAAGAGCGACGGAAACATATCGGCGGGCCGCGGCCAACTCTCAAATCCTCTATACTAACACAGTTCTAAGATGTCCGTGCAACTAACGGTAGTGCCCGAATTGTCAATTAACAAACATATCCAATGATGGGTATAAGTGATCCTTGTCAAAAGCAACGGTTCGAACAGGATTGGTCCCCATTAGCAAAGGTCTTATTCACCCAAGACCGACGACCCAAAATGCCTCTTCTTTTCTACTCTGGCAGTAAGTGATAAGGTAGAGTGTGTCGCGATGATGGATGTTCCACTGACCGTACCAAAAACAAGGGATATGTCGTACACAGCTCATCCTCTGTATCCAGTAAAGCCCAGCACGGGGGATATTCATCCATCGCCAACGGCCAAAACTTCGGAGCTGGGATCACGGCAACCAGATCACAGGTGTCACCTACTCCACGCTTCCCATCCTGTCCCAATCTTCATACCCACGACCCGGAATTTCTCCCCTGAGACCGGCCCCGGTACCCATAGCGACCCTCGCCCCGCCGCTTCCGCCACTGATCCCTCCCTCCTGCCGTTCCCCCACGCCCATTCGATGTTATGGGAGCCGGGTACGGCGTCCTCCTACTCGAGCCGGACCCTGTTCGCGGGTATCGGGAGTGCGCGTAGCTGCGCCGTGTGTCGGTTGGTGATTGTCTGGCTCGTTCTCTGGACGACTGCGGATAGGGGGAGGGGCGAGGATCGGACCAGCGAGTGGGGGAGCCGGAGACGGGCAGGGGCGTTGTGGGGGTGTGGTATCGTGGCTCCGGGACAAGAGATGCTGGGTGTATCCTGTGTTCAAAGTTGTGGGCCTGGTTTTGGTTCTGGATTATGGGAGGTTCTCGATATATCTCGTATTCCGGTCTCACGTCACGATACGGTGCGGCTGGTGGGCTGCGTGGGACGTAGAAGGGGGCCTGGCTTTGGTTCTGCGAAGGGACTAGGGAGATCCTGTCGTTGTTTGCGAATGAAGATGATGGTGATGATGCAAGTCGGTAATGTGAGTAATGGTCTCCGAGAGGCCAGTGTTGAGTCGGCGGGTAGTGCTCGTCGAGACGCGTGGGTTGGATGGAGGGGCCGGGATAACGGGGACGAGCAGAAGGGGGGACACAGATAGGTCGTTCCGCGAGGAGATATCTCTCTGGCAACGCCATGTTTGCCGGACTCGCTTGACGAGAAGCGACTGGGCCAGGCTCTGGCGAGGGAGTTTGCCACCCTGACAGCTTGCGGCTGAGATAGATTACAAAAGTAGATAGAATCGATTCAGCACCACGGCAGACCCAGCAGGAAAAAGAAGAACGAGAATCGAAAAGAGGGCAAGACGAAGTGAAGTCAAGCAAGATATACCACACCCAGTGCCCGAGCAGCGAGCCCGTCTGTTTCATACCGAAGCGACGCTCCCCCCTCCCTCCCACGTATTGACTTGACTTGCCCGGGAAGCGCCCGTTCATGCCCAACTGGACTTCCGTCTCCAGCGCCGAGGCGAGCCGAACAAATCGGGTGCTGGGTGGTGAACTCACGGGGGAAGAACTGCGGCCCAACTGCCGTGGGGCTGCTGGTGCTGGGGGAGCCGTGCGATTCGCTCGCTTAGGTGGGTCCCCCGTCGCAGGAGAGTTTGGGGGGAGGTAGTCCCCCTGGGGTCGGCAAGGAGTTTTATGTTGTGTCATGCGTTGGTGAGTGATTCTTTTTATTCCATACTTCTTTTACGTTGGGTATTGCAGGGTGTTGGTTGATCACGCCGAAGTAACCGTGAGAGAGGGAGAGGGAGAGGGAGAGGTCGGAAGATGGGGGGGAAGGAATTAGGGGGGGGGAGAGGTGCTGGGAGTGGAGGATTCGTCAGTGGTTGAGGGATGGGGAGAGAAGAGAGTTGAGAGGATGAGAGGGAGAGGGAGGGAGAGGGAGGGATGGGGAGAACGAGAGAGAGAGAGAGAGACGAAGAGTTAAAAAAGAGAGAGAGAGGGAGAGAGTGAATTCAAGAATCTATCCCTTATACAACACAGTTCTAGCAGCCTGAGCCAAGCGAGTTACAGCCTGAGGCATATATGATTGAACAGCTGTTGTTTATCTAATGGTAGGTTGCATAACACTATTTCGAGAGATGGGTTCCTGGATCTTGTTCCGTAGAGTAGGGTACGGTATCCGAAGGAAAGCGGACGGACTCTTTTGGTGCAAGTAGGTCCTGTGGTACGCATTGCGAGACAAAGAGGTCGAGCATGCTTTGAGCAGGGCGATTGGGAGAGTGCGTGATCACGTGTGGGCGGGGAGAAGTCTCACGCTCCATAGCTGGCCATGGAAGAGGTTGCAAAAGGGAGACATGATAGCCTCCACCGGATTACCCACGTCGCTCTTGATGGAGGATGAAATTGGTCAACGGACCAGGAACTGGCTTTTCGAGGAAAGTGGATATAGATATCAGATTCGGCTGCGGCCCAGAACGGGAGCAGCCCAAGGGCATGGGAGAACGGGGAAAATCCGCCGTGGAATGCTCTCCTGGACATCGTTTCGCTGGCACCGGCTCTGGCACCGAGAAGTGTCATTACTAGCAGTCAGGATTTGAGCGTGTTGGACGCTTTTGGCGGCAGTCGATGTCAAAAATCGGATTGCTGTCAGAATGGGACGTAAGATGCTGAATACCAGCCATTATCAAGAGATATATATGAATGTCACGATATATCCTCTGGGTGAGCTCTTTAGACTCGACAAGCATCACGTGCAACTATGATCAGGTGAATCCCCATCTACGGAATACCTACCGTAGAGGTATCGAGCCGAAGATGACCCGGGTGTGCATGGGGATCGGAGAAGACTTGAAGGCGAATTCCCGAATAATTCCTGATCTTGATTTGTCTAATTTTGAGTATGGTCAGTTAAGGATAAAATAAATAAACAAATCGCCCCCAGTCAGCTTTAATCTATCGCCCAGATTTACTTTCAGACAGAGAATTGTCCGGTGCATGATCCGCGAGTGCATCAGCCAGAAACCAAAAATAGGTAGTGATTCGGTCTATGAGGAAGTAGAGCCATGGCGCCAAGATTCCCTTGACAGAGAGTACTGCACACACAGACCAGAGGAGGCCTGTTCACTCATCATCTCGACCATGATATGGTTCCGTTCAAATTCCTAGCTCGTACTGGCACTGCAACATGATACGGCGACTCAACCTCCATCTATAAACCGACAGAAATATGGGCAATGCGGAGCTGTCCAGCGCAGGTAAGATGTATCCCTTTATCCTCCCTACATTCCATGCGGATCGTCACTGAACGGGCCGCAGCTCCCTCGTGGTCCAGCATATCAACAGAATTTCTGCGAGCTGAATTAGCCAGACGGGATGAGGCGCCTGTACAGCCAGTCTGCGGATCGGCGAAGAGAGGGAGCTACGATACTGCAATTCACGTCTTTGCGCTGTTCTTGATACTGGCCCTCAGCACAATAGGTCGGTCTTTTCCCTCCTCCGCGATCACGACTGACCAAGGACAGCTTGCGGAATCCCGTTAGTATCACGCAAATCTTCCAAGGGGAATACAGGGCCGAATCGCTTCGTTTTCATCTCACAGCATTTCGGAACCGGGGTCCTCATCGCGACGGCATTCGTGCATCTCCTGCCCACCGCATTCAGCTCACTCACGGACCCATGTCTGCCCTTCTTCTTCAGTCGGGGATACCGTCCCCTAGCAGGACTGGTGGCTATGTTCTCTGCCTTGGTGGTGGCGGGACTGGAGATGTTCTTGACGACGAGAGGGGCTGGGCATTCACATTCGCATGGAGGATCGTGGGATGCGGTGCCGGATAGAGAGGGGAGGCATAATCACACCAACGGGTCGGCAAAGCCGTCGAAGAAACCGCTGGGCAGGCTGGGAAAGCTGGGCCTGAATCGGAGGCCGAGGGATCTTGCTCTGGAGGACATGGGTGCATCAGAAGGGCTGGTAGAGGGTGCCTCACCCCTTCCGGTCTCGACGCCAACACCGACCAGCCAGCCCCAAAACAGAGACGACAACCAGATAGATGATGATGACGACTCGGATCTTGACCTGAATGAACTGGATCCTACGGCCCCCCCTTTCACCCACTCTCACACAGATGTGGAAATCGCACCACAGAGAACCGAATCTGGCCCCTCGCGAGCAGAGCAGCAGAAACGGCAGATGCTCCAGTGCATCCTCCTGGAAGCCGGAATTCTATTCCACAGCGTGTTTATCGGCATGGCCGTCTCAGTAGCCACGGGCACGCCATTCGTTGTGTTTCTAGTCGCCATTTCGTTCCATCAGTCTTTCGAGGGCTTGGCGCTAGGTTCACGGATCGCGGCGATCGACTTTCCCAAACACTCGCCGAAACCCTGGCTCATGGTTCTGGCATACGGAGCTACCACGCCCATAGGACAAGCCATCGGGCTCTTCTTACACAAGCTTTACGACCCGCAAAGTGCCGCGGGCCTCTTGATGGTGGGCTTCATGAATGCGATATCTAGTGGGTTGTTGCTATTTTCGGGGCTGGTGCAGCTGTTGGCGGAAGACTTCCTAAGCGAGAAGAGTTATGGGATACTACGGGGCAGGCGAAGAGTACAGGCTTTCAGTGCGGTGCTGGCAGGGGCATCTCTGATGGCCTTTGTGGGGGTGTGGGCGTAGATCAGATCAGCAGTGTACGATTGTGAGGATTTGGACCAGGTCCGAGGATGTGCATGCATTGGAGGGGGCGTTCAGGTCGTGGGGATAGAGCAAGCATAGAGTTGGCGCTTCCTTCGCCGTTGGAGTTTTGACCGTAAACTTAGCCTCTGCATGTAAATTACGTGCTCGCAACAAGCTTCCACGATAGATAGAGGAAGTTCGGAATACATCTCGCCTCGCCTCGCCAAGCCACAAAACCTCACCCCTTACCTCCACATCAACAAGCTCATTCGCCGTTGATCAGGGGATTTGGTGCTTGCCCTCATCCAGTGTTCTAACAACACCCTTGCGGCCATCAGCTTAAGTCGCCATGAGTCCACAACTTCTCTCCCAGCTTCACCATCCCCAGCATCCTCCCTCCTCCGCCCAAGAATGGAGCTCCCAGTCGGCGTCAACCGCCGCTACGCCTCCTACGCCATCTGCATCCTCACCACCCTCTGGATATGGGTCGCTCTCGACCGGCCGTACAGCTTCTACTACACCGCATGGAGCATCTACGCGAACGCGCCGCAGTCACCTTCACGCGACCTCTTCGATTACCCCCCGCTGTTCTCGCCCGCCATGCGAAAGCTATGCGGGGGCACGCCATGGGACGAGAGCGTAGTCTTCATGTGCTCAGCGCCGGCCGGCAATGTCGCGGAGGTGCGGAACGAGATCCTCAGTTGCGTGCGGTATGCGATGGCCGCGGGCGGGAGCTTGGTCATACCCCGGATCGCGGCCAGGGCGCTGCCTCGAGGGGTGGGTGCGGGCAATTCCACGGACTTGAAGCATTTCTTCGACACGGATCATTTCGTCGATTCCTTGCGGCTGTCGTGTCCGCAGATGCGGCTCTACAAGACGGCCTTCAGCGTGCAGGATGGGGAGCGGGCTCGGGGACCTTTTACCCTCCAGCCCGAGACGCTCCTGAAGCCGATTTCCGGAGCCGGGAGTCAGATTCCAGGGCAGTGGAAGGCCTTGTTCGACCAGTGGCTCGCGGAGTCTCTGGAATCGGACGCGGGGGGGCCGGTCATCATCCAGCTGGGCCATTCTCCCTTGACCTACCCGATCGCAAGCGACGGCGCCGCGTTGGAGCATTTCGGAAAGATCCTGAAGATACGAGCGGATATCCGAGACCTGGCTACATCGGCCATTTTGAAGTTCGCAGAGACCCACGCCATCTCCTGCAAAGTCAAGGATCTGATGCGCAAGAACGTCCTGCTCGGCGCCTACCTCAGCACCGCGACGGACCTCGACGCCCTCCCTGCATCAGACCGTCTGAACGCCCGCTACGACACCCAATCCAGGCTCTACCTGGATCACGCCATACGCGCCAACCTCTCTGTCATCTACGCCGCCTCCGAGCACCGCGCCGACATCCCGCGGCTCTTCAAAGACGCGGCAGCCCTGGGCATCAAAGTCACGAGCAAACTGGACTTGCTCAGAGGCCGTGACCGCCAGTCTCTGCTCGCCCTGACGCCAGATCAGCAGAGCCTCGTTGACCTCCTCGTGCTGGGCCTCGTGTCGAAGTTCGTGGGGGTCGGGCACTCGAGTTTTGCGTGGAGCGTTGCGCTGCGGCGACAGCAGTTCCTGGAGAAGGATGCCAGGTGGAGGGAGGGCCCGGAGCTGCTGGGTGACCCGTTCAGTCAGATCTTCGGGACGCCGGGAAGCCATCCTGAGTTTGCGGCTTCCATGTGGCCCTGAGCGGCCACCCACCGCGGCTTTTCCGCGAGGAGCGAGGGGATTCCTC
The DNA here is from genome assembly GCA_032760415.1 of Diplocarpon rosae. Taxonomy (NCBI): domain Eukaryota; kingdom Fungi; phylum Ascomycota; class Leotiomycetes; order Helotiales; family Drepanopezizaceae; genus Diplocarpon; species Diplocarpon rosae. The sequence continues at coordinate 512,250 of JAUBYV010000007.1, read as the reverse complement.
AGCTGGTAATGACTTCTGGGCTCGTAGTCTTCACGCGAGGGACCGGTGCAATTCATGATATCTTCTCGGACTGCCGGTCCAGACCTGTTTGACGAAGGGCTGAGGATCCTACGGTCTGCTCTCCCCTGGGTTGGCAGAACAACATGCACACCTTGATACCGACTCCTAGCCAATCCTGATACCGGTCCTGATGGGACGTATCTCATCCTGGCTACGATTGAAATCGGTAACTGCAACGCACAAGATTATGGCCATATATGTACGTACGTCTTGGTACAGCGAGCGAGACATATTTATATTGCGAATGGATTTCACCGAACCTCGCACCCAAAGCCCCGGGCCCCGGGCGCTTCACTTCGTGCGGCGGCGCGCCAGGCTAGTCAAGAGCTATTACAATTTTCTTTCTCAATATATAAATGTATATATATATATATATAGCCATGTCGTAACGCAGGGTTTGGATCGTCGTTCCCGTCCTCACTTCCGGGCCACTCGGCGATTTCGTGTTTTTGTTGGAAAGCGCGTAGAGCTTAGAGCTAGCTATTAAATATCAAACAGATTTGCGCTGTCGTCCAACTTCGTCTGCACACAATCTCTAGCTCGTCCTGCATCGGGATTCCCATTCTCGGTGCACATGGAGCAATCGACACACGAAACCCCGGATTCGGGTGCCGTGCTCCAGTCGTAGATTCGACAAACACGAGCAAGATGGACCCGCGTCACGCGGCATGAAGACAAACAACACGGCATCCTGTTCTCCAAAATCTGCACTGCACGAAATTCACTTCAGAATGTGGTTATTCAGTTCAGAATGAGCAATTAGGGTTGATGCGCGTTACCTTGGGATCAGCACGCGACGTTCAGTTTCCTCTTCGAGGATCCCTATTGTGGTGGGCATTCGTATCGTGGGCGGGTGCTGCAGATGATGCTCTCTCTCTGCGCGAGACTGAAACCTGTCTCGTTACCAGGACGACCAGCGCTTGCTGGTCAACAAACCCCGCCGAAGATCGCAGCGCAGGTGATATCTGTCGCCGCTTGTGATTCCAGGTCCGACGATGACACCAGGACCAAATTCACAACGATTAGCAGCCGCTCTCGAGTGCGAAGCTCTCTCTACAGATTGATGGGACTCTTGAGTAGACGCCGGGGTTGCGGATGTCGACGCCGGATAAGTGGTTACGACGGACGGGGTCCATGTGCATGGGCATCAGCGTCGTTGAGGTTCTTAACGAGGGGCTTCTTCTGCGGACTGTGGGGAGCAGATATTCGGTTGTTAATGGGCAGGCTCCTCTTCGTATGGCTTGTGACGTGACGTGAGGTGGGCGCTGGCGGGAGGGATGTACTTTGTATTCATTGCGCTGAGGGTAGTGCGGCACACTTCCGAGGAGGGAGGAAACGTGACACCGAGTTACAAGGAGTTGCGGACGTGGGCAGGTTTAGGGATCGTGAGTTTTCTCTTCGAGCCGGTATGGGGAAACGCTATTTGTATCTGTGGTTGATCTATGGTCTCGTCGACGTGGGAAGCGGTTACGCTACTGTCTTGAGGGGGGCTCAACACCATTCGTCAAGGCATTATCACAGCACCGGCTCCCACTCTCGAGGCATCGACGTTTGAATTTCGCGGGTCATGCTGAGGGGCAAGTCAGGAGAAGAGGAAGAGGTTGGCTCTTTGGTGAAAAGACCGAAAGCGGTGCGGAGAGACGTACCTGGTCAGCGATGCGCTCTGCAATCTGGATCTTTTCTGCGGACATACATATCCGCTATCACCCACCCCGCCTGCATTTTTCGCGTTGTCGCTCGCGTCATCCAAGGGCCACTGTGCGTCTTCTTGTCGATACGGGGGTATCGACGATTTCGCATCCTACGACTCGAACTCGGAAGGTGTAGGTGGCTAAGATCATGCTTGGACCGGTCGGCTGGAGGATCGTCTTTGCAGCGATCGAGGGACTTGGAGCTTCGGAGATCTTCTGCACGGAATGTGCGCGGAGGAGTGCAGAGATAGGCTTGGGGGCAGGGGCGGGTGCGGGTGCATCCGATGCCTCTGGCGAACCGCACGGCGGATTCCGCACGCACCGGGTTGTGGATGGGTGAGGGTGCTTGCAGGCCAGAATTGATTGATTGATTGATTGATTTATCTATTTATCTATTTATTTATTAGTGGAACCGGGGAAGTGTCCGTATTCCTTGTGTTCCCAGCGGGTCGAGCGGCGGAGATGGAGAGCAGGGCCCAGACCCACGCGATGCTGGTTGTAGAAGAAGATTGTGGCTTGATGATGGGACCTGGAAGACAGGTTGTTCTAATGACTCGGGATGGTTTCTGCAGGACATATCGGAATTATGGAGTTTGATGAGGCGCCGCTGACTCGGATGGTGTCTGTAGGGCATATTGACATGGATCATATGTGTGTTTACTTACCTACCCTACGAGACATCACGCTCACCTTTCAGAATATAGGATCAACAACGCGCAACGACCAGGATAAGCGAGTCGAGATTGTTCGTGATCTTCTTGCACCTACCTAGTTATGGTACTGTAAAGGATCGCGCACTCGCCCGGGTCCCCATGGGGGTCCCGGCGACCGGTAAGCTTTCAGGGGGGTGTTAGCGCCAGTTGTCCCGGTACGGTAAGCGAGAAGCGTCGACTGTGCGTGCAGAACGATTCTCCAGCAAAATCAACAACACTCGCGACGATTGACCAGCGGCATACGAGCCATAGCGTACAGCTGAAAGCCTCAGCGTGACTACAAACTTGTTTCTCTGATGTCTTGGTTCGTTCGGCACTGAGTCTCTGGCGCTCGTCTCTTGAAGTCGGCCTACCTGTGCTGCTCAGCTACTTGGGAGCTAGCACGACCGCTTGAGCTACATACACCGTATACACCACCCATTGCATTCAGCATACAGCCCCAACCCCTGGCTATCCGACGGGCCAAGAAAGTGACCAAAGTGTCCTCGACTAAAAGCGTCTGTGGATTCCTAGAGCTTCCCTTTCAACCATGGCTTTGCCTCCAGATATTTACAGAAGACCACGATTCAAGAAGGTTCCCAGTATCTTTGGGAAGTTGAGTACTCAGACGGGCAGGTAGCATAGACTATAGGGCCCTTGGCGAGAGATAGGCTCATACCAGAGTGAGTCTTGAGTCTCGCGATGCTCAGTTCACACATCCAACCTGCGAACATCGTCGCAGCCCAGGAGGTATAAGTACAAGATGGATTTCTGAGGAAATTCAGCTCTTCATCCCTCAGCTCAATCTCTCCAGCTTCATTCCATCGGACTCTTCCTGCCTCTCTCTCCCTGTCTCTCAACGGTATATCTTTAGCCAACCATGGTTTCCTACCTCGCTCGCCTCGCAGCATTGGCTGCGGCCATCGGCCCAGCAGTCCTTGCTGCCCCTACGGGCAACAACCTCAAGATCAGCAATATGGATGCCATCAACGTTGTCCCAGACAGTTACATCATCGTCTACCACGAGGAAGTGCCCATGGAGACCTTCCACACCAGCATGAATCAGGTCAAGGACATGTTTTCCCAGCGTGATACTACTACTGTGGGAGGCTCGTTTGCCATCGGCAACCTCAAGGGGTACCACGTCATTGCCCAAGAGGCCGATCTCGCGGAGATCGTAGCCTCTCCACACGTGAGAACTCATCGAGTAGGGCAAGAGGCCTTGTCTGATATGTGTTTCTAGGTTTCCTACGTCGAGAAAAACACCAAGGTCTACGCATCAACTCTCACCACCCAAAGCGACGCCACGTGGGGTCTCGGGGCCATCTCCCACAAGGCTCAAGACTCTACGTCGTACATCTACGACAGCACCGCCGGCTCTGGGGTCACCGTCTACGTTGTTGATACCGGTATCTACATCGACCACTCGGAATTTGGCTCCCGCGCGACCTGGGGCGCCAACTTTGTTGACAGCGACGTGAGTCCACTACCCGTGCTCGGCCGACCAAGCCCCACTAACATCTCCTAGGACACCGATGGCAACGGCCACGGCACCCACTGCGCCGGCACCATTGCTGGCTCTACCTACGGGGTGGCGAAGCTGGCTAACTTGGTCGCAGTCAAGGTCTTGGATGCTAACGGCGAGGGTAGCACGGCCGGAGTCATCCAGGGCATCTCGTACGTCGCCGAGAACGCTGAGGCGAACTCCGTCCTCAGCATGTCTCTCGGCGGAGGCGTTTCGACGACCCTCAACACGGCGGTCCGCAACGCCATCGACAACGGGGTTACGGTCGTCGCCGCCGCCGGCAACGACGGCGAGAGCGCGGCCGAGCACTCGCCGGCCTCCGAGCCGCTCGCCATCACGGTCGGGGCCATCGACATCAACAACGCCAAGGCCTCCTGGTCCAACTTCGGCAACCTGGTCGACGTCTTCGCCCCCGGGGTCGACATCCTGTCCGCCTGGATCGGCAACCCCACGGCCACCAACACCATCAGCGGCACCTCCATGGCATGCCCCCACATCGCGGGTCTGGCGGCCTACCTCATCGGCCTGGAGGATCTCTCGACCCCCGCTGCGGTCCAGACCCGCATCAAGGCTCTGGGCGTCCCCGGCGTCACCAGCGCGGGCTCTGGCTCTCCCGATCTGATCGCCTACAACGGCAACGGTGCGTAGATGCACCACGCCTGGCGACGAGAAGTCCATGGCGGAACGTGCGGAGGCAGGGGAGGAGAAGGAGAGTCCTGGGCGGAGTATGGGCGATATAGAGGGAGCTATGTGAGCTACTCAGCGACGAGGGGCTATTTCCTTCTCTAGAGAGATTCGTGTCCTAGACGGGCTGTCTCGTAGACTGAATCAATGTCACATCTCCAACACGCTTCACATCTTATCCTCTCACCCCCTCTTGCTGCGTGAGCCGATAAATGGCGAACATGGGTCCCACGATTTCGTAGAGACCGCCCTTCTCGGCAGAGTTCTTTCCTCTCTGTCCTCTGGATATCTAGCTAATCGTGCTCGCTCGTCACCAAAACGACACGTCTGGATCCTCGTCAGAGCTCAAACTTTCTCCTAAACGCTGCGATGTCGTTGACAAGAGAGGCTTCAGCGTCTAGTTCGAACATTGCTCGGTAAAGGATCCTCCCGTGGATCCGGCTGGATGAAATGAGCAGCCATATCAGCCGGTAAGATCGTGCGGAGAATATGGGGGGAGGATCTTCGGTTGAGGTTTGGTAGTCGCTGGGCAGTGTATCTGTTAGTTTGAAAAGCAGAAGAAAAGATAATTATTAGGAATGGGGTAGTAGCCGCCATAGACTGGTGGTCTGAGATGCTATGATTTTGATCTTTGTGTGACAAGTCGACATCTGAATCTCTTATGCGACGAAAGAATCCTCTTGCAAGCTCCTGATTCGAATGAGGACGAATCCCTCTCTTTTTTTTTTCTTTTTCTTTGCGCACCCTGTTTCTTTGTTATGGTTCTCGCTAAGAGTGTGGCGAATTACAACACTCCGAGGGGGGACAAGGTGGGGCCGGATGTACCGTGGCTATGAGAACCTCATCTTGGATGTTGGCCGGAGAAAATCTAGAGGAGCTTTTTTTTTAGCTATCTTGTAGACTTCCGCTTTAAGTACAGCTTTGATATATCCCAAAGCTCTAGTATCAGAGTAACTCATTTTTTATGAAGACGTGTGCAAAGCTTTTCTACATCCATATCTTCTGATGGGCGCAGATGAGGTAATCTTCAGGGTCAATCCGATACCTCTTCTGCGCAGCACAGTGGGTCGAATATGAGCTTTGAAATATTGTCGTGGTAGTACTCGATATCGACTCAGTGCACTTGAGTGGGGGGAGAAGAATGTGGATACTTGGCCTCGTAAGCAAGGATCCCATACCGTGTTGGTATACTGCGACTGATATTTCCACGCGATTCTGGTATTCAAGAGTCAGGATTAGTCGGTAGTTTTGTCCCATACCACTGACTTCTTTGTTCCACCCCTGCCATGCTCTAGCTACCGTATCGTGTAATGGCAGAGAAAACTTAGGGACGAGTCTTTGTTCATATCATCGCAGCGGCAAAGACTAGACCTCAATTCGGATTCTAGAAGTGAGGCTCTGAAACAAGTGCCTGGAAGACTCCTTCATCCTATCAAAAGCATAGAGAAGAAGCGATTCGAAGGATCACGTGATAGTAAACAAAACGATAAGTGACCTCAAAAAGGAGTAGATTATGCGCCGCAGGATCAAGTTATTGTACCCACAGGCGCAACAGCTTATCCCCTTCTTTAATCTCGGTACTAAGCCAAAATGTAACATTCTCCATATCTAATTCCTCCAAGACGAATGTGCAGAGCGCGAAAGGTGAGTTGTTTTTTCCACAAGCTGTCCATTCACCCAGCCTTGTTTCAGAATAGATTTTCCTCCTATATATTTACTCTCAGAACTATCGACCAAGCATGAGCATTAGACTGCCATACACAACATCATGGAACAACCACAGCGCACAATGCTGTCTGCTGGGAAAGCAAGCACTACGCATGCGTCGGCTCCTGCGAGAAAGTACGAGCCGCGCGCCATGAACATGCTCCATTCGATACTCCTCAAGATCGCTTCGCCAGAGGAGAGAGACGAGTTCGACTGCAACTTCCGACTTTGGCTTGGTATTATGATCGACATCATGCGCGAACCCGGAGCATTCTTCGCTGATTTCACAGGGGAGCAGAAGATTTGGTACATTGACTCTGTCATGTTCGAAAAGTGCTGTATGTGTCCAGCTTCCTTTTCTTCTTCTTCTTCATAACGCTCTGCTAATATGCTCCGCAGACCCGGGGGTCAAGTATCCGGAGCCTTGCCCGCCGACACGAGATGAGGTCCGCAGAGCACAAACCCCGGAGCCGCAGACCGCACCTGAAGCAGAGGGATCACCTATGCCACATCAAGTTCCTGAGATTCTCGAGATGGCCCGGAGAGCTATGCCACTGAAGCCAGTCGCAGCTCCATGGAACCTCGCCGCCACGCAGCCAAACTTGTGGGCTACCATGCTTTCGGGAGCGGGCGGCGATGGAGGAGATCCTTTGGCACCGAAAGAGGACTTCACAAGCAACGAGGATATAGAATGGAATGATGTCCAGTTCCACCACCGATATCCGCTCCCTATCTCTGCCCCACGTCATGCTCTGCGAACTCTATACGAGCAGCGCCAGATCCCCAGCGACGCCACGAATACCACATACGCAAGATTAAGCATCCCCGCTGGACCTCAGCAGACGTACAATGGAGACGGCTTGCACGACTCTGAATATCCCTCGTCTAGCTACCTGGGTGATTACCAGCCAACATCGCGAGGTGCCGCTGAATACGCAGGAGAGGGTATCGAAGCAATCCAAGCTGGTTTCTCTCGGCGCGGGCGATCTCAGCTCCAGTACGCGTGCAATCAGCCGCCAGCTCCTCCGGTTCAGCTGTATTTACCAGATCAGATTCATCGCCTCCGGCAGCGTGACCCGCTGAACAATAAAACCTGGCTCGCTCCTACGTCCCAACCGCAGCAGCGACGAAATGGATCTTTTCCCAATTACCAAGAGCCCAGCGGCTGTTGAGGCTCTGTGCTCCGTGGAGACGAGAGTGGGCGAGAAATTAGAGGTTGCTGAGACGCGTCACAGTCGAGAGAAGTTTGTTCTTCCAGCCATCGTTCGTGGCGATTGCTGCAGTCTTTGTGGCCGGGCCTGGCAGCTTGCGGAATTAGAATTGCTTGCTTGGTCGGCTCGATCTTGTGAAGATCGAAATCCTAGCAAAAATCCAGAGATACACAGCTCAGAAGAGAGCGTCACCGCACCCCGTGCTGAAAAGATCTCGAATTCGTCTTTGGAAATCATGCCGATTTCCATCAGAGTCTTTTCGAGACTTCTATGGGCCTGAACCTGACTCATCCTGTTGGGTCTTGGCATGCTCAACAGGCTACCTACTTCACAGCGTTTGTTTATAGAGCAATTTTACAATATTTCTGCGAATAAAATTTCCAAATAGGAGTGAGTCAATCTCTCGATTTCCCAAGACATAATTGCACATAAAGATCAGTGCACAACCAGTTTGTTGAGAAGTGCTAGAGAAAGCGTAGAGCAGAAACGTACCCATGTACATGAGTTGAACGATCTACCACTTCAACAGCAGAAAATTTCTTCAGAAAACTCGATTATTTATGGCTGTAGAGATAAACGCTTGCGCTACTAGTAGGTGCCGGAGAATAAGACAAGTTACGGTGAGGGGCAAGGCGGGTTATGGTAGAGATAAGGGGGACGGTATACCAAGGATACGACGCACAAAGAGGACGAAAAAGAGCATCATTTCGCGAATCCATACAAGAAGAGATAATCAGATTAGAGGGCTACCTATGTCAAGCATGACGCCCAAGAATTCAACAAAGATGGTCGCGATCGCGAGGGAGGAGCTATCCTGAGGGGGTGGGGGGGGGGGAGGGGGGAAGAACCTGAGGTGACTCTTCGGCGCCTTTCTCTTTCTAGGCACTTCCTTCGGACGTACATGCTATACACACCCGAAGAAATCCATGGCTACTGAGGTGTGGGAAAAGGACTCTTATGTAGGGAATCGACGGGCGTTTGGGACAAGGAACTGAAGAACAGAGCCACGAGAAGTTTTCTCTGCTAGTTTTTTCCGTGTAGCTAGCTCGAGCACAGATTTTCTCGCTCATGCTACGAAGTTTCTAGATGAGAAAGGGTGGCAACAGGGAGGAAAGTGGGAAACGGGCGGGCGGAGGGGGGAAAGAGGGGGGGAGAGAGGGAGGGGTGGAGAGAAAGAAAAACAGGGGCTGTAGATGCTCTCAACGCCATTCTCGTTTAGTGCAGTCGAGATTCGTTTGCTTGCCCCAGAGATAGGCTACTGCCTTGTACCATTCGGCGCTCCGGCTCTATTTCACTTTTGCTCTGCTACATTTTCTCTCGCTCTGTACTCACTTGAGCGGGGCGGAAGACGGGGGTATCGTATGGTGGCGTGTACATTTGTAAGAAGTCCAGATCTCATGTCATGGTAGAAAGTCACGGATTTTCATGATGAGTAGGTAGCCCCCGCCTCTTCACATGATATCTTCCTCTCTCGAAAACGCTACTATCTCAGCAGCCATTGATCGAGGGCTTAGCGATTTACGGCAAGTGGGTAAAGCCTCCCCTAACCAGAGTTACTCGACTCCACGCAGAGGTGAAAATCATGGCGGGAAGGCCGGACGGGTTCGGGGGAGGTCGGGATGAGAGTAGAATAATCAAGGTGCACGAGACGGGCTTTCTCTACATCGCCAGAATTGAGGGTTGGACGCAGAATGGCGATACTGTACTCGAGGAACACTATGAGACATCGATTAGTATTCTACTCCTACTATGAAGGGCGAACTGCACGTTGTGAGTAGTACTGTGTTGAGCGGTGGAAGCGGCGGTTGCACTTAAAGGATAGGTACAGCTCTTGCTTATCCTAACAGGCATCACTGCTCTGGACACTTGATTTCAAAAATCCCGTCATAACCTCAATGGTAGGTTCGACGTGACTAGATTAGCAGGTACTATAGCTGATGAGAACTGGTCGTTTTCACGACGCGGTGTCGTTACTCGGGATTTTCGCGATACCGCGTCTACGCGTCAAGCCGTGTCAATACCGCGTCGGCGCGCTTAGAAGCGAACTAAACAGTAGCCTTCAGCTAGTGGCCGAGCGGCGTGAAAAAGGGGAAGCATTTCGGACACACCCGTAACGTTCGTTTTATGGGTCCCATTCTGGAATTGATACAGTAGAGAGGAGGGGTGGAGAAAGTTGAGAGCCCCGCGGGCTATCGGGGAAGTGATTCTGGTGGCTTCATTATGCTTTGGATCTGTCGTATGTTGCATGTGCTCTCATGCGAGACTTGAGTAGAATATGCAGGCTCTAAGAGTGAGAAGAAACATTCAGGACTAAGGTTATGCGCTATAATCCGACCTAAGGTAGTAGGTTGTAGTTTCTTCCATTTTCAAAAATGACCCCTGAGATTCCAGGGTCCTGGGGTAGGGGTCCTGGATAGAGTGGGCCCACTAAGCGAGCGCCATTGTTGACTTAGCCTCGCTCCGGTGGTAGCTTTTTGTCTCATCATTTTCGAGGCCATTCTGTACCTATGAAAGCAGTTGATCGTATCCTTTTGATGTATTCCAAGTCTACGATTGCTGTCATAAGGTATCATTTGCCCGGTCACTATGGTACAGACTGAAACATTGCAGCTTGTACCAGTAGTACCTCGCTTGTCGCTCTGTGTAGACATTCTGATTTAGCAAGCTTGAATTACCACGGTAGCAATGGGGCTATCAGAATGGTCCATGATGATACTTGCAGTATCTGGGCTGACCTAAGCATCGAAAATGGGGGAGGGAGAGGGTCAGGGTAGTACCTTCCAGAGTGCTGTTGACTTATGTCTGCATTGGCTAGTACGAAAACACGGAGACCTCTCTCTACCTCAGAGATAAAAGCAGCAATAACCTGTGCGCTTTCAAGTAAAAGTCACGCATAGCCTCTCAGCTACGCTCCTTGCTGTTCACTTCCTGCAATCGGGACTGTGCGGGCGACAAGATGGCCCTCAAGCCCAGATAAAGGCCGGTTCACTTATAGAATTCGTCCGGATACTATAGCGCCTTTTGGATCTAGTGATAGGGCAGAAGACTATGCTTTACCCGCTAGAGATCTGACGTTGATGGCGAATTGTTAGTCGTTAAATTCTAGGCCCGACTAGCAAAGTGGCTCGCCGTTGATTCCGTGCTCCTCTCCGCTCCTTCCCCCCATTCCCCACCATATTTAATCTCACCGTTCGGAAGTTTTCCTTTCATCCTTCATCAACAGTTCTATCACTACTCTACGATACAATAGAACTTATCCACAGTATCAATACTCATTATTCAACGTCTTATCAACTATATTATTCTTCACGAGGCAGCCCCTGGTGCCAACATGTCTAGCGACGCCGGGGAAATTCCGCCCTCTGTCGAAGACTTTGAAGCAATCTTGAATTCAGATTCTGATGTAGGAGATTTTGATTACTACATGCAAACTCACTGGGCTTTACAGGATATGGAAGCAGATACCGCCGGGGAAATGAGTTTATCGACCGACAACGTGGTAGACATCCAAGACGCCGGCACTCAATTGCAGAATGCAGAAAATCTCAACAACCACACAGTCTTTCAAGAGCAGAAGACCGAAACTCACCACTTTGAGAATCCAATGATGGAAGTCGAGATGCAGGAGGGTATCCGAGGTATGTATACCTCCGCCTCACCACACATCTTTGTCACCGCTGGAAAATGGATGAATTCAAGTGCTAATAATCTATGTAGTCGATATCCATCCAGTCCTCCAGTCTTCGACGTCTACAATGTTGCTCGACCAGGTCAAGCAAAGAGCAAGATACGAAGAATTGTCCGAAGAGCAGATTCAAGCTGCTATGAAATTATCTTCTGCAAAATCCAAGGCGATCTTGGCCTACAAAAATGGCAATCACACCGAGCTAGAAGGAGACTTCTCCCACGCGTTGTTGTTCGAGTACTTGCTGTGTAGGTTCTCTACTTGAAAGATGCGATGTTTTTTACTTACCATCATGACCTAGTCTATCCCCAGCCTTCACGATTTTTTTGGCCAATGTCCCCAGAGAAGACCGACTGGAAGCTATTCAACGACCTCAAGTACGCCGGCTTCATCGATCCTCGTGTTACCAAGCCTACTTGCCTGCCAAACGGCAAGGACGCTATATGTCCCATCCAATCACCGTTCCCTCATCAGGCTCCTTTGGTAGTCCACCAGTCGTATGTATACCATAATTGCCAATTCCATGGCAGCGTCCAGAGCAATGCCGGAGGACACAACGGCATGCAGAACAACATGGCCCATCCCGTTCCAGCTGGCCTTAATGCGAACTTGCCTGTTTTCAGTGCCCCCGTGCAGCCAGTGCAACCTGGCCTTCATAACTCGAATCTCAACCAGCAGACGCGTAACATGCCGCCACCTCCCGCTCAGTCTTTCCAGCAGCCGAATATCAACCAGCAGATGCATAACATGCCGCCACCTCCCACTCAGTCTTTCCAGCAGCCAAATCTCAACTACCGGGCCAACACTGTGCCAACACCTCCCTTTGAGTCGTTCCAGCAGCCAGACCCCAACTATCCGGCAAATTTCATACCAGGACTTCCCGCTCAGTCTTCTCAGCCGCCGAATCTCAACTACCGGGCCAACGCTATGCCAACACCTCCCGCTCAGTCTTTCCAGCAGCCGAATCTCAACTACCGGGCCAACACTATGCCAACACCTCCCTTTGAGTCGTTCCAGCAGCCAGACCCCAACTATCCGGCAAATTTCATACCAGGACTTCCCGCTCAGTCTTCTCAGCAGCCAAACCCCAACTATCGGGAGAATATCATGCCAACACTTCGCGCTCAGCCGTTGCAGCAGCTAGATCACAACTACCAGGCACATATCGTCCATTTACCTGAGGCACTGCCCCTCCAGCAGCTACCGGTAATGCCGTACAACACATTGCAGTTTGAACCGGCTGGGCTGCCGATTTCTGGACTGACGGACGTAACTTTGAGTAGAATGAGGATCGAAGCGAACAGCATTTTCACCAAGAAGAGAAACTACGAAAGTAAGAAGGAATTGACAGACGGTATGCCCAATGGAGCTGGCAAGAAGAAGCAACGTAAGATGTTGGAGGAAATGGCGGACAAGATCAACGAACTCGAGCAATGTTTTATCTCCAAGTACGGTCATCCTTCACACCTTGTTACCAACGAGAACGGGGCTCAGCATATGGCGGGTGGTTTTCATTGATGCTTGGTGTAAAACACCTTGATGTCGGGGATAGTTTTTTTCTTGTTGGCAGGAGGATTGTTTTGGTTGCATATCCTCAGAAGATAAGAAAATTTGGCAATAGGGAGGGAGGATGGAACGGGCGGGCGAGGGGGAGATGAGGGGGTGTGGGTATGAGTGTTGGAATACTGGAGCTTCTTGTATTCTATACTCGTCAACTTACCAGTCTTATCAGAGCCAAGTATGAGAATTTGTTTTATCAAAAATTGCTCCTTTAGTCTTTTGGAGAAAATATCTGGTGTATCGCGATATATGTATCGTTTTGCGGGTAGGTCTTCTCAGAATTGAGGTCATGGTATGCTTTGTTGGCACCCAGTATAACTAGATTTGGGTGTTTTGATATTTGGAGTATATTTACTTGTTTTTAAGCTCATCAAGTTACCAGGCTTTTCTTGAAGGTAAGGTATCTGGCTGTATCGCGGAGTGTGTATGTATGTCATTGAAAGTAAGTCTTTTGGCTGTCAACTCAGTTGATTCATGATTCAATGTGAGCTTATCTGTCTTTCTTTTCACTCACCGCAAATAATCATCACGACTATTTCGATCTTAAAAATTTCAATTAAAAGTTTTGTAAGTGTGGGATTTGTTAATTCACTCCAAGTCACGAAGCAAGTTTCCTCTTCAAAACAGTCAATGACCTCGCCTTGTCCACTTTCATAACATCATCGCAACTTCTTCTCGAAATCTTTCCAACACATCCAGAAACTTCAACACTGCTAAGCTATGATGGTTTCTTCTACCTAAGACAAGATTGTCCCAGAGCTTCCACTCTACGCCTCCAGCATCATTAACATGAAGCACGAGGCGCGCACCTGTAACATCGCCAGCGCGAAATTCGAATTCTATTACACTAAGATCAATATTAAAGTACGGGCTCACGCAGATTATGGCGCATATAACGAGATGGAGAAGATGTGGCACGTCGAGTTCTACGTTTGGAGCCACTACTGTAGGTTTACACCTCCTCGCAGCGGGATCTCAAACGCGCGCACTCCTGAGACGATGAAAGAGGTCAGGATTCGAATGCAAAGCTGAAATTCTCCAGTTCTCATCGAGTCCTTCCCGTTCCCTTTCCCATCCGCTGCTCTCCCTCTCCTCATCTCCGACGACAACCCAGCTCCTGAGCCAAACGGTCCCCGATCTGTCAACAGCATTCCTGTCGCCAATCCACTCTCACGCATCTACACACCCGATTCGCGTACTCAGAGCAGCTCAGATAAGCTGCTCACGCGAGCCTCTCTGCGGAGGCCCATCATGCTCGTCATCATATCCATGTCCAGAGTAACGCCAACAGCTTCACCATTAGAATCCGGCAGATAAACATTGGGAGCAGGAGGATTCTCTTCGTTGCGGTGCTTATTATATCTTGCGATACACAATTGATGTTTCGAAAAATTGGGTCGATCGAAGCTCAACGGGCCAGGAGATGTCAGATTGCACGATTCCGCGTTTCCAGTAATCTTAACGACACACGAACCCCCCTTTTTATTTCTGCGTGCAAGGGCGTCCGAGTGACGTTTTGGAGTTCGCTCGCGACATCGTTAGATTGATAAAGATACATTTGAGGCACGATGGATAATACTTCGAGAATATCTCAGCGCACCAATCTGGCCGCAGAATCTTTTTTTCGGGAGTGAGTATACATAGTATATTCGTCATTATAGGAGATCTGATATTCTGCTTAATTTCTGCGAAGAATCTTCAACCAGACGCCCATACAGTTTTATACCTTGTGAGAACGACTTTTACCACTACTGAAGATATCAGACCGGTGCGGATAATACCGGATAAGCAGCTGCATGCTCACTCGGTCTCTTCGACAGAGATACAAGAACAGCGATCTCGAGTGTCGAGAGTCGAGCCGGTTGCGAGGGATTGTTAAGTGAAGTACGGACGAAACCTTGAAGCTTTATCGTTAGAGGTGCTCACAAAAGATATTCTTGGACTGTCTTGAATGAGCGGATTAAAAAGAGTTTGATTGGATGTTTGGATTGGCTGGAGGGAGGTTCTGCCGAGTCCTCCCGTCAGGGGTTTCTATGAGTTTGTGCTTGATATTGATATTTGTAGGAGATTTGAAGCGATTTTCGTGTCTTGAAGGTGAGGGTGTAGGTGGAGGGGTGTTGACGTGATAGGTCCTGAGAGGTGAGGAAAGAGGAACGAGGAAAGTGCCGGGTGGTGAATGGTGAGATTGAGACGACGGAATGTAGACCATGAAGAGATGGCACAGGCGGAGCTTTATAAATGAATCTCTTGAGATTTCGGGCTTCTCGAGAGGGACTGCAAGGTTTACGAATGGTTTAGGAACGGAGTGAATTAGCAAAGGGCCCTTCGTTGTGGATGAGATCACACGCGAGCAAATTCGTGTAATAGAGATATCGAGCATTGTTATATGTAAAATATCCTGAATTTGATCTATAGTACTTGTTTATTACAGCTCTAATAAAGCTATACCTTGCCCCTCCTTACCTGTGTTTTCTTTATTGACAGCGAGTCTCGCTTAAAAAACGGAGCGGAGCTGGACGCTCTTTTAGCACTTAGTGATGTGGAAAGGAGAGTGGAATGTATCACGGAACATGTACAGTCTCATTCAAACATATTCTTTTCGTGTCAGGAGGCTTGAGGAGTTGGAATAAATCGTGTCAATATGAACTAGCAGCTCAGCTGTCTGTAATTTCTCTGAGCTATGCTGGCTTTTCCGTTAGAGCTTCTGACAGTACCAGCCAACTAACGCCAAATAATAATGCACTTTGCTCTATAAGAAAAAATTATATGATTTATTCAGTGCAAACACTGTGCTATAAAAGTTTTTCATCTTAGGGCTCAAGATAGGTCTATCTATAGGTGCGTAATATCAAGATTTTCAAGTACAATAAATATACTTACACATATTGATAAACTACTTTCGAGACCACGATGAAGTTTTTTTACCCGAATCTTTGATTCAGGCGGTCAACACCCTAATCCTCTTTATACTATCAATCTATCTGTTTTTACTTCAGCGATCCAACATTTTAGATTAATCCGAAACTACGCCCATTTGAGGATCTTGACTTTATGAGAACGGTTTGTTAGTCTTCTTACAGTATGAGAATCTCATATAAGTATTATACGAGACGCTCAATGAAGGAGGTTGCCTGTTGGTGCGAGATGGCCATTTTGTTGATATCGGTTGCCGCTGACTGTAGCTCAGGCGTGGAGGGGGTGTGGTAGATTTGTACGTCTTGTGGTAAACATTCCATCTCCTCGCATAATACTAGGTGACAGTTTGGAGAAAATTATCCGTCTGGTATGTGAGGCTCGTATGATAGCGCGCGGATGTCTCTAATGGATATTTCGCTGCTCGCTTGAGTGGCAGTAGTAGTAGTATTGATGTTCGTCCGGGAGAGCAGAGCATAGGTTGAAATTACTCCTGACCTCCCATGAGATACTAAGAACGGGCGTAGCTTAGGGACTGAATATATATCTCGCAAGTACTTGAAACCAGGACTTTGTAAGAAGAAGTAATTTGATGTTTAGACTCTAGGTCCCTGATCCCGCAATATTGCAGTTCTTTCATATAGCTTTACTGTTAGCAGATTATGCGGAACTCTATGATTCTTGAAAGTCTTCCAAGCCGTTGAGGTCGAATACTTTAAATGCGACAAGTATTGTACGAAGAATTAGAGCTGTTAAATGTAAAATATAGTAACCAATTGTCGACTAAAGTTACTAATACTGAGGCTTATTACTAGTTCTCTATACTATAAAGCTGTATATACAAGTCAATTATGATAGTTAAGAGTAGATTAGGTGACATAGGAGTATTTAACATATCTTCAGGAGGTTAGGGCAATTAAAACCCTAGCGCTATGCTCGACAGCCGAAAAAGTCTTGACATGAATACATAAATCCTGAAATTCCTTATGCATCTTTTGACATTCTCTTTCCGATCTGCTTTATTTTTCAAACGATTGACCGTTCTGTAGAGCTTCCAAGGAGATAGAGAACTACTGCCTAACTATTAACTTTCTATCCCAATCTTTGAATATATACCTTCTACCTTTCCTTCCCTTATTTTGAAATGATCTGAATCGTAGAAATGTATATCTTTTGATTCTAAAATCAATAAAACAGCTCTTTGAGTTTTAGTCATTGAAGTCTAAGAATTTGACCTAATATTCACATACAGACTTTATAAAAGAGTAGTCATTAACCTCAAGAAAAAGGAAAAACAGGCCTAGTTCATAATCTAAAAGAAATTAAAGATATATGTTTACGATTAACGGATATTTCGTATGTCTTTTTTTGCCAGCCTGAACTATAAACAATCAATCATTTATCATTTGGGCTGCGAATTTGGAGAGCATACAGTTGGAGACCGCTGCTCCTTTGAGTAAACGGAGAAAAGTTGAATTACATTACTTGGGCGGAGCTTCTTCCTGGGTACTATCCGTGGCCTCCTGCACCGTCGGCTATTGTATCAATCGCGAATGATTATTTCCTATTTATCTGAGTCAAAAAGTTTAAGTCATATATCTTTTGGAATTCGTCAGTATACCTGAGACGTAAGGAAAATCTGCCATTCACATTCTGCTACTGTAGATACGCAACAATCATTCAACAATAGCCGCAATCCAGCACCAAATATACCGCCGTTAAAGTTTTGCGGCAGTCAAGATGATCTTAGTATTTTGAAGTCTCAGAAGGATTGATGTCGGTGTCAGATACTAATAAAAGATTGTAACAGTCGGTCCGCCTCTTCTTCCTTTTGCCCGGTTTTCATATGAGCCAGGAAAACTGGGTGCCAAACTTGTATTTAAACAATCATACAGGTTTATGGAAACTAAAAATCGGCGAATATGTAATTTATCAACATAATATAGCAAAACTCTGGCGAATGGAAGGGCTAGACTTCTGGCTCTAGTATTTACTATAACATCAAGTTTCTAGAAAGGCGTCTTTCATGATGATTTTACATCCTGGTATACTTTTCAATAGAACCTTGATTTTTAGCAGAAATTAATAAAAATTCCACGATGAATCTTTTACACGAAAATGACTACATCAAATAAGGACAGGCGACGACTCAAAACCTCTATGCGGTGTCCCTAACAAGCCCTCAGCTGCCTCTCAAAAAGTCTAGAAAGCTAATATCGAATGAATTCTATGAGAATACTCTTGCTTTCACTGTATCAATTCTGTTACTCATAGGGGTTATCTTTTTAGAAGTACGAAAGTAAATCTATCTTTCTTATGATTTAATCTCTCTTTTCGTTTCCGGGACTAAGTAGACATGTAACTATCACCTAAGGAAGATCTTAAACAAGAATAACAAAAAGAATGAAGTGAAACTTACAGGTGAGAAAACTCTACAAGAGATATGTTTCTACATGTAATGATGGGAGGAGATTTAAAAAGCTGCCTAGAACTAATATATCGCCCGAGAATATGAAATAAGAAGCCACCATGAAAAAATAGAATTACCTTAGAACAAGAGACTCCAAGCAGGTCTTTCTGTCAAAGCAATCTCTTAGGATGTACTTGATGCTAAAGGCATAAAGAGATTCTTTGTTTTTGAGGTCTAAAGATAAGGCTTCTGTCAAAGAAATGATAAGACTTTACACGTAGAAACCAAATAAACGAGCTATAAGGATTTACTATTAGTTTTATTGGCACATGTTATTCAGTATAGCATCTTTAATCTGGATGATGTAGCATCTAATCAAGAAAATACATTGAAAAGGAAAATATAAAAATATGAAAAATAAAATCACAAGATTTTCAACTCGATTCCATGTTAATAAGTCTTGTAGTTCTGCGCCCTAAGAGGAAAATAATAGATATCAATTGTTTCTCTCACATATTAACCTATGCTTTACTTAGTAATCACTTTCCCCAGCTGGTAGCGAGGCCCGAGAAAATAGAGGCTCACCAGCTAATAGTATTATACCTTAAATGCAGGGAGCAAAAGACAATTTTTGGAGAACACCTAGTGAATAGAATCAGAGATACTTGAGTCTCTCCCAGCAGATCTTTCAGGTCCGTTTGGAGAAAGTCAAAGGTGCGCAATCACATCCACATCTTGCACAAGCGCTCTCAATCTCTTGGTACAAAAAAGCATATATTCTTATACAGATGATATTATATACTCAGAAATAATTCTGAGATTTCTGCACATAGGCGCAGGGTCTTGATTTCTTTTTGATGCCTTTCCATGCTTCTATGTTTGAAACCTTATACCCCTCTTTCTATTGTTTACTTTAGCCTCGCTTATAAAGTGGGACTGGGACGACCTCTGGGGGCTCTTGACCTCCCTGTCCTTACTGGCTGAATGATCTTTATAATGAGAAAACAATATGATTATTATGCAAAATTTGTACTGGCTCAATTCTCAGAGGATTCTCTGTGCAGTGTACTATCAGATTGTTGAAATGATAAAGATGGTTTGTCATAAAATACCTAGAAGGACTTAGGAATTTCATAGATAGAAAAATGTAATGCTTAAAGCTTAAGTTTCACATTTCTGAAAAGTTTTCAACTTGTTGTATACTGACTGAAATAATTCAAAAACCACCAAGGCAACAAATGATCATAGAATTCACTGTATCATGTTGAACTTTTTCCAATTCCAGCATATAAGAAAAGAGTATCCAGACTGCTAATTTGGATCAAATCCCTTCAAGACTACCTTTCTCATATGAGAGACTTTCAAACACCTGTTGTTCTCCTTTTTACTAAAGATATCTTCTATATTGCTTTCAATCTCCCATCCCCTTGCTATTGTCATCTCCTACGCCAGTACCAAACTCTTCCCCGTACCGATGCACCTTTGCCACGCATATCTCAAAAGCCAGTCATATTAGCATCTTATTGCAGTTGAAACCCCAAGATATCCACAACCACTCCTGGCTCAACTCTTGAATCTAACACAAATTAAATGACAAATTAAGACCTCCAAAAGGTTCACATCATACTCTCACATCTGAAATCTGAAGATAAACCAGAAAAAATGTTTCTTCGAATCCCTACCCACCAACTTTCAATTATCATTTCGCTGCCCAGTCTCACAAATCCACCCATCCCTCTCCTCCCTCTCTTCCCTCTCCACTCTTCATTCTTCGAAAGCTCATATTCAATTACAATTCTATCCCAATTCCTACTACTATATACGTAAACATATGCGCCGAGTCATTCCAAGAACGCATGCAACACATATAACTATGGATACATACATTATAAATATATAAATATTCTCTCAACCCTTACCCTAACCCTAACCCTAACCCAAGCCTCAAAAACCCCAACCCCCAAAACCATCTCTACACACCACTCCCTTCCTCCCCACTACTCACATCCAAATTCCAAACTTCCAAAACTTCCAAATATCCAACCATCTAAACGTCCCACTACCACTCAACGATTTACACCCCCCCTTCCCCCCCTTTCCCCCTCCCCTTTCCCCCTCCTCCCCTCCCCTCCAAAACGCAATCCAGAATCCACATCTCCCATTTCCCACTTCCCTCTTCTCACTTCCTACTTCCAACCCAAACACCAACTCCCAACATCCCAATCGTATTTCCAAACCCCAGATCCAGCCAGCATCGAATCACCACTCAACCAAGGAAAAACAAGGCGCAGACGCGAGTAACACGCACCGACCTCACTCTGCGACGAGAAAAAAAAAAAAAAAAAAAAAAAAACCCATTCTCCAACATCTCAACCTGTCTTGGTCATGTTCAATTCGTGCGACTTGCGTACATCTATTGAATCTGTCGGCTGTGCTGGGAAAACATCGGGTTACGTCCTAAATTGCGAGATGTAAATCTTAATCAGTTTTTTTTTTAGAAAAAAAAAAACTTATTCGGATGATTGAAACTTTGATAGGATGAGATATATATGTATATTCACAACTTCGCATCTGCACAAGAAGAAGATAGCTTTTTTGCATGTCACAGCTGGCAGCACACAATTCACTCATCAACGTATTTGCCTACGTCAGACTAAATAAAAGCGTCAAGCGAGCAGAGAAACATCTATTCCAATCTCCTTCTAAACTTACCCACCTACCTGTCTCTGCTCACACCCTAGCCATACGCGCCAAACCCAACTACAGTATGCATACAAGATACCTGCCCCGCTGCCCCCAAAGTCTAAAAAAACAATATCTTCTACTTTCTCGTAAGAATCTGTCTAATCGCCCCAGCAAGCAGGGCACCCATCATAAAAAAACAAGCAGCATTGCAATCGCCATACTGATCAGTACCACCGTGCCTCCTGTCACCTCGCCCCTATTCCTCACTGCCCCATCGCCTGTCTTGGTCGCTCCAGCGGGGTTGACCATGATGGTGAGGCTTGTTGTTGTCGTTGTCGAGGTATGTGTGCTGCTTGTACTAGACATACTTGTGCCAGCGCTACTTGAGATGCTCATGGCCGAGCTGCTAGACCCGGACCCGATATCGAGGGTGAAAATTGGAGATCCTCCATTTCCATTTCCGTTCCCATTTCCGCTTCCGCTCGTGGCACCTACCCCACTATTGCTATTGCCCTCAGATTTGCCACTGACATCGGAGACAGTAACAGAGACAGAGCCAGATGCAGAGCCAGAACCAGAGCCAGATACAGAGCCAGCACTGCCCAGGCCACCAACGTACAAAGGCATAGAAGTGACCGCACTAGGCATCACATAATTTGACACTGATACTGATATTGACACTGAGGCTGTTGCTGCCCTTGTCCCTGCTCTTGAACTCCCAGTAGAAATCGACGTCGTGCTCGCGAGCGCTAGGGCCGGCGTATCCCTCCCACTCCCACTCCCGACATCGCCGACGCTCTCGCAGAAGCCCTCGAGGTTCATCAGCGGGCCGAAGGCGCCCGGTGCCGCCGTGCTCGCAAAGTCGGCGCACGTCTTCACGGCGTCGTCGAGCACTTTCGGCGCCCAGGATGTGCTGGAGTAGCAGAGGCAGCGCGCTTGTGCGGAGGGGAGCAGGATGACGAAGCCGGGGGTGAGGGCGGCGCAGATGGAAATCGCCCGCGAGAGGAGCGCGCACGACGGGTCCGGCGATAGTTTTTGGGCGGGGGCCGGGGTGGGCTCCGGGAAGGTTGTGTCGGGACTGGGATCGGGATGGGGGTTGCGGATGGATACTGGAGGCGTTGGCACCGGTAGGGTGTGTGGCGTGGTGAAAGGGATGCTGAGGAGGATGCTGAGGAGGAGGTGCCGCATTGTTGCTGCAGTGAGGGATCCGAATCGGTTATGCTTGTTTATTGTCGTTAGAGGGCGTTGATTGTGATTTATTGGTCGTGATGCTGAATGAATCGGGATGCTGGAAATGTGATGTGATCTGAATGCAGTGATGAATCTGAGGATGTCCGAGAAATTATGAACAGTCCTGCTTTTCTTTTGGATTTGGAGAAACCTGCCATCGAGGAAGGTGGCCGCGACCAGAGGCTCTTTCTTTGTTGACTTTACCCGTCACGGCGGCAAGTACCTCGCTTGAGGAGCTGAACTCGAACTGGATGCTCAGATGTGCCGAGAAGGGGACATTCAGATCCGGTACGATGGTGCTGAAACTCGGCTGCATTCCAGTCCTAGGTAGAGCAAGTCCGACTAATTGGAGCCTGAGTCTGGATATTTGGCACCCAATCGCCCCTGAGGGCATATCCTGAATGCGAAACTTGCCAGCGACAACTTAAGTCACGCTGTCAACAGACTCTTGATAGCACGGAAACAAACACCCACCTGCACCGTTCCCCCATCCGAAGCGAGTGGGTAGTAGTGAGAGCGTCTCGATTCGTCATCACATACATCTCTAGTAATATCTGCTCCGCCACAGCCCAAGGGCTCTCCCATCCAGAACGAAAGCGTATATACACTCAACCCCGGGTTTCCCAATGACACGCATCCCGTCTCGCGCTGCAATCCGTGCGTGAAGCGACGCCATAGCCCATAATCATGCCATACATAATGCGGAAAGCTAAAAAAAGACAGGCCCAACAAACAGGCCACCTACCAGATGTCCCTCTCACCCGTCCGTCCGGTAGAACTTTTTGTACAGCAGGTGCAAGAACAGATTGACATTAAGTCGCATACACCCCTCGAACAGATCCATAAATTGGTGATTTGCAAACTGCGCGGCGAGGAGAGAGTCCATCGGTACTTGGGCGCTGGCACCGGGGATCTGGATGCTCCCTTTGCTGCCTTCGATGAAGAAGACACCAACCTCGTCGCAGGATATCGTAAGGTTGATCTTGTCCCATTCGCGCGGATCGTATCCTTTCCATGAGACGAGCACGCCTTTGTCGCTGAGGGTTCGGGCCGAGTACTTGAACGAGCCGAATTTTGGCTTGCGGCCGGAGCGCTCCAGCTCGCGTTCGTGGTTGTATTGCTTGGAGAAGGGCATGAGAAACCTCTTCTTGCTAGGTGCGTGTTAGCCACGGGCAAAACTTCGGGACACATTAACATACCCCTTCTTTTGTAATGTCATCATCGCCTGTTCAATGTAATCGTCGTAACTCTTCCGCTGGGATTCGAGCCATTCAGCCTTCTCGTTCAAATTTGCCAGAGTGAGCTTGACGCCCTCGAGCTCGCGCTGCCGTTGCACCCGCCTTCTACTCTTGGTTCGTATATCCAAAGCAATCGCATTCAAGATGTCTTGATAGTAGTTCTGGCGAGAGATCCGTCCGCATTGTTCCAGGCGCATGATGTTCTCCAAGGCCGTTCGCTTCAGCTCCTTATACGACATAGCCTTGACATCTACGAGCATGTTCGCATCGGAATACGCCCCTCTCGTCTTGCTACCGTTGGCAAACTCTTCTCGGAGCAGCGAGTGCCACTTCATGTCATCTTCCCAGCTGATCGGACGAACGAGAATTTCCATGAGGTTTGGACCTGACTGCACCCGGATGATGTACAGCACGCATCGCTTGGTCTCCATGAACAGAGCCTTGACTTCCGCCTCGGGATCCTCGATGTCGTGCAGCTTGGGGGTGAGGTTCATCTGTATTTCGGTGGAGGTCACGCCCAGCATCTCGGTCTCGTTGTTCTGTGCGCTTCCAAGTTCCTGGATGATTTCTCGAAGCATATCGTCGCGATTGGGACAGATGTGGGGAAGGTCGGCAGCAATGAGGTGATGTATTGAGAAGATGTCGGCCATCTTGATGTAAAGAGTCGGCTTTGTTCGAGCGTACAGGTCATTAAACTCGTCAATGTCAAACGTATTCTCGGCGTCCGGAACAGAGATGATGTTCGAGTAGATCAACGTAATTCGCTCGATCGCATCTCCCACGTACGCATTCAGCGGTTGTAAGTAGATATTCTCCCCACCAAAAAGTCTCCCCGACGCGATTTGACCGAGAACTTTGGCAACCTCTCCAAGATTTCGTTTCTGTAGTGGCGTCAATTGCTTCTCTACAACGCCCATAGACTCTGGCGCGGTGAGCGCTGGTTGGAGGTAGAATCTCCACAACCAATGGCCAACGATTTGCAAGAGACGCTTCTGAGGCTCTCGAGGGAAGCGCTCACACAGTGCTTCTAATGTTTGGAGGCAGATAAACCGGACCCCGTACGGCATGCGGTGGAGCAGGGCTTCGAGGGCGAGGAGAAATTGGTCGGAGATCTCTCTTAGGTCACGCAGGTGGTCAATGAACATGTCGCGGGTCTCAGGATCCTTGATGGCAATCTCTCGAGGGATGTCAAGCGGACGCTGACTGGGACGTCCTGTCCGAAGCTCCTCGTTGTTGATCGCAGAGCGGTAGATCTGCATCGGGTCACTTTCGAGGTCGAGGGCCGGATCCTCAACGATGTTGGCGTGGATGAGAGGACCCAGAAGCTCTCGAAGATACTTCCTATCTCTCGGCGAGCGGGTGTAATTGGCAAGAAGCTTTGACCAAAAGAAATTTCCTCTCAGATACTCCTGTATTGTATGAACGCCATCGACTTCTTCCTTGACAGATCGGGCCATTAGTTTGAGTAGATAGTATTCCTCTCTACGCTTCTGGGCATATCCAAACAAGCCCATCATCAAAGTCTCAATCCGCTTGGCATCTCGCTCTGCGGTCCCTTGTTCCCGAATCCGCTTAAACAGTCGTGCGAGGTATTGGGGCTGGGTCTGGAGAGTGAAGAATAATTGCTGGTAAGATTCAAGCTTCTTCCTCGAGTTCTTGTTCAGAGCTTTGAGGTCAGATTGGTTTCCCGAGACCATGCTTGTATTGACAAGCAGATTGCCTGAATGACCACCAAAGTTCTTCTGATGCTTGACAACCTCATCCAACGTAATCTTGTTCTTGACTAGAAGCGCAATCTTGATGTCCAACTGGTCGATATACTGCTCTGCCATTTCGTTTTGGCGCACTTGCTGAACAACCGTCTTTCGCATGCGTTCAAACTCAATCTCCTCGTTGAAATCGAAATCGCTGTCATTGAGAAGGTGGACGAAATTCTTGACGGTGTTGACCGGTGGGTTCTTGCCAGTGGTTAAGCTCTTGTAAGCTTCTCCCTGAAGACGACCTCGGACGAAACTCTGAATTTTCACGACCTTCTCCATGTTCTCCTTGAAGAAACGCTGCTTCTCCTTGAACTTGGCGCGGACGATAGAAGCTTTTGCGGCGGCCTGGAAGCCCACGATGGACTCCTCTTCAGCGTCAAGTTCTGCAAGCACCATTCCAACGTCATTTCGAAGAAGTACGGCTCGAGACAGAGCCTGGAGCTCTACGATTTCAGCAGTGTAAGATTGAAGGCTGTCTAACAGTGCACCTATCTCTTGTCTCTGCATGCATCCTCGAGCTAGAGCCTGGAGCTGGGTAATATTTCGCGCCTGGGCGAAGAGAATCTCATGGTCAGCAGCCACCTGTCGTCGAAGCATCATTCCACGAATGAGGGCCTGAAACTCAAGAATAGACGGCTCTTCCTCTCTCAGATCTAGTAGATTAGCCTCTACCTCGCGCCGGGCGGCCGCTGCACGCGCGAGAGTCTGGATGCTAGTGATCTGAGGAGTGTAGGTCTCTAGTTCCTGTCTCGTCAAGGCGATTTGGCCACGAAGCAACTGCCCGCGTACACATGCTTGAAGAGCTGTCCAGATCGGGGTTGATGCCTCCAATGCCTCTCGCTGGCGAGCTACCTGGTTTCTTGTCAGCATGGCTCTGGAGAAAGCCTGTATGGCACTGATCGAGCTT
This sequence comes from Diplocarpon rosae, assembly GCA_032760415.1. Classification (NCBI taxonomy): domain Eukaryota; kingdom Fungi; phylum Ascomycota; class Leotiomycetes; order Helotiales; family Drepanopezizaceae; genus Diplocarpon; species Diplocarpon rosae. The sequence continues at coordinate 486,292 of JAUBYV010000007.1, read as the reverse complement.
TCTTCGCGCCAAAGAGACTCATGGTCATCGACAACATTGTTTCTCAGCAACATGCCCCTAATTGCAGCCTGCAAATCCTTGACCGGCCCGGCCAGGCTCCTTGTCTCCTGCTCTTGCGCCGCCACTGATCTTCGAACAATGAAACCCCGGATCGCGGCCTGCAAGTCCTTGACCGGTCCAGCTAAGCATTTCGTCTCCTGCTCTTGCGCTGCTATTGATCGTCGAACAAGGAAGCCTCGAATACCGGCTTGTAATTCCCCAACTACAGCACTCTGCTGTCGTAACTCAAACTTCATCGTGCGTACCTCATCTCGAGCCCTTTTGGCTCTAATCAAGTTCTGCATTTTCAGCACATCCGATTCTCGACTCTTCCAGAAAGATGCTTGACTCGATTGGCGTCGTCGGATCATGAAACCACGAGCGTGGCTCTGGAGATCGATTGCGAACTTGCGCATGCCCAGCCGATATTCTGCTATTTGACGTGCAAAGTCGCCGCGTATCCTGGACTGTAACTCGACGATCATCTCTTCCGCGTCCCAGAGTTGTTGCATCGTGTCTCCTAGGCGCATCCGAACAGCTGCTCCGCGCATCTGGGCTTGTAGGTCAAGGATCGTGATCTCATTTTCTCCTAATTCTCGATCAATCCTGTCCTCCTCGCTCTCGACTGGCTCGGGTTCTGGCTCTGGCTCCGGGGCCATTTCTACTCCAAAATCTGCCCCCATGTTTCCAAAACTGGGCATGCTGACACCGGCCTTATCCAGACCCTTCTGCATTTCCTCCAACTCATGGTGCTCGAACTCGAGTTGTCCAACGAGATTTCCAATTTGAAAGTCTACAACCCCTTTTCGGAACAGGAGCCAACTTAGAGCGTGTATGCAGTATATGACCTTGGGGATATTCTTCTTCTCGTACAGGTCAATCAGCTCGAAGCGGAACAGGTCAGGCAGCTCGACCTCTGCAAGAAAGCGAAAAAAGGTGGCGATGTTGTCTGAATGTCGAAACTGGAGTTTCGGATGCCGAAAAATACGTATCCGTCGGTTGGGATATAACGCTTCCACGATCTCGGCCAGTGTTACTCCGTCCCTTAGAGCTTCCTCGAGCTGAACGATAGGTGGTATAGGGCGCTGCAGAATATCCTCAATCCATTCCTTGGCTTCTCCAATATGGCACAGGTACTCGTAGGCCTGCAAGAATTGTCTCTGCTTGTCCATCCAGTTTCGGCCCTCCCAACCGTACTGATTCCCCCTACTCAACGCAAAATTTCTCGTACCCTGGGCTGCATCCTGCCGCTGCAGCCTCCTACGCCCATGTAGACCTACCACTTCCTGCGCAGGACTCTTGATCGTAAACTCGTCTGGATTCGCATCCTCCGCAAACTTCGACAGTGCTCGTAATTGACTGGTGGAAGACCGCTGCAGCTGCTGTAGGTCGGGAGCAGACAGAGGACTATGTGTATGTTGGATGGTATTAGTGCGAAGAGAACTGGAACCGCGACTGACCGAGTCGGCACGACTAAGGATCATGGAGTTGGGGCGTATCGAGTTGGAACGTGCAACTGGACTTGCTGTCGATTCCCCAAAAGAACTTTTTAACACGTCCACACTCTGGCCCCGCGCATGCAGCCCGACTCGTTCATGGCTTGGAGGGATTGGTGATGGCGGCTTGGAAAGGGAAAGGGGTCGAAGAGACTGCCGTACACTCTTGTACGCGCTATCCGGGCTCGAATCGAGATTCAAATTGGAAACGCTCGTCCCAATGGCAGAAGGTGACATGCCTGTTGCCTCGCTGACTCCCCGTTTGTGACTTGTGTATCCGCTCGACGCTGCCGAAGACCGCGTACTCGTCCGACTGAGCTCATAGGCTCCGGACGAGTTCGAATACGCTGTAGAGACTGTGGAGGCGTTCGAAGGCTGACGCTTGGTGGAAGTATAGTAGTCGGCGGTCTGTGTTTGTCGGAGAGGGTGACGGAACGACATGGCGCCTGCGCGAGGTTCTTCAGGATGTATCGTCACCAAGTGTCAGGTCAAGACAGCGACTATGTCGTCCATACGTTTTCAGGGCCACCTGCAGGCCGTGGATAATGTGATTGGGCTTGGAGAAAACTCGATGCGCGCCAAATGACGCGGTTAATTCGGGCGGATCCTCGATAGCGATATCAGGGTCGAACGAAAATAATGCGCAGCCACAGCACGCAAGAGCCACACCGACCGCGGTTGGAGAGGATCGATCCTGAGACTTGGTGACGATTGACAGTGAGGGAGGAATGCTTGAAATCTTGTTGAGCCGCAGGTATTACTGTGACTAGAGGTTGCGCGGCGAGGATCGCGAGTGGTGGTCGGACAAGGTGGGAGGGGTTTTGGGCTTTGTTGATGTTTCCCGAAAGTCAACAAACTGGCGTTGCTGGGCGCTTGGACGGTAGGAACATCCAAGCGGCTGAGAGCATCGTGACAGCACAACCACACAACGCACGAAAACTCTAATAGATTTGATATTAATGGCTAACGCTACTGTATGAGGGCAGTATTTGGACTATGTCGAGGCTTCTTGTAGAGTTGCAGAGGCACGTATGCCAGAGGGGGGTGTTTTTTTTCTTTTTCTTTTTTCTTTCTGCTTAATACAATGTTCTTCTCCTTGTCCCAGCGCTGGCATTCACCCGACTTTATGCGCTCCTCACAAGCTTTATTGTTACCTACCTATGCACGAAGGATAGACGAGAACCTTATTGGCGAATCCACTTTACAAGGCCGAAGAGGAAGATCTGAAGATATCCGAATTTATCACAGATTGGAATAGCTCAGTACCCAGTTATATAACAGTCAGATAATCTTCATTCTAATGATAAGTCAGGCCTGAGGCCCATAGAATGATTTCAACCTGGGGTCATTGTGAAGCCAGTACTTGATTTGAGTGAAGCGTAACGGTTTAAATTCATCATCGCGAGCAACTGGCATCCACTTCCACGTTCCAATATTATCTGCAGAGCGAGATTTCTATATGAAATACCATACGTTACCTATATATACATTTTCACGGCCTCAAGAGCCATTCACGAGGCCATCATTCTCTGTCGCTCATCCAGCTCGACCTTGGACTTACGGCTCACGGCTCACCTCGGCTCGGATAAACATTTTTCCTACGGTCATGTACTAGCGCCCCCTCCACTCCACCCCGAAAAAAAAATCATTCTACAGAGCCCTTCTCCTCCCTCTCTAGGGAGGAGGTTTCTTCAACTCGTCGACTGTACCATCTCCTCCACATACAATTCACGTCGTCTATCTTCTCTTCACGTCTCGCGCTCAGTTCTGCCCGATACTTCCTTTTGTCAAGATGCCTCACACAAACGGCGCTGCGAAGTCTCACTTCAGCCCCTCCACTAACCTCAAGCACTACTCTGAGGCCTTCAAGGTTCTCAGCGAGGAGTACGAGGAGCGTGATGGTCTAGACATTCGGTCGCTCTTGGATTCCAAGAAACACGGCGGTTTAACCTACAATGATTTTCTCGTCCTGCCAGGTTACATTGGCTTTGCTGCCTCAGAGGTTGTCCTCGACTCCCCCGTTACAAAGCGTATTTCCCTCAAAACGCCCTTTGTCTCCTCACCCATGGACACCGTCACTGAGCACGAGATGGCTATACACATGGCTCTGCAAGGAGGCCTGGGAGTAATTCACCACAATTGCTCTGCTGAAGCGCAGGCCGAGATGGTGCAGAAGGTCAAAAGGTTCGAGAACGGCTTTATCCTCGACCCCGTCGTTCTCAGCCCTAGCACCAGTGTCGGAGAGGTGAAGGCGTTGAAGGAGAAGTGGGGCTTCGGCGGCTTCCCAGTCACTGGTAAGCACTCCCATCTCTAGTAAAGTTCGTTCCGCGCTTCTATGATTATCACCAATAAACATAACTTTCGTTCATCCGTATCGACCGTGAGGTCGTGGGGACAAACTATGCTCTTTATGAAAAAGTGCAGTTTAATCTGAACTTGTGCCGTATGTCACTGAGAATACATTCGCTGACTGCAAGCAGAGAAAGGCAGCCTCAAATCCAAGCTCGTGGGAATCGTCACCAACCGAGATATCCAATTCGAGGATGATGATAGTTTACCTGTTTCTTCAGTTATGGTCACCAATCTGATTACCGCCAAGTTTGGGACCACTCTTCTTGAAGCCAACAAGATCCTGTCCAAGTCAAAGAAGGGCAAGCTTCCCATCGTTGATGAGCAAGGTAACCTTGTGTCTATGATCTCTCGGTCTGACCTAACGAAGAACCTCCACTTCCCCCTGGCCTCCAAGCTCCCTGACTCCAAACAACTCATCTGCGCTGCTGCAATCGGCACCAGAGAGGAGGACAAGGACCGTCTTGCAAAGTTGGTTGCCGCTGGACTGGACATTGTTATCTTGGATAGCAGTCAAGGCAACAGTATGTACCAGGTCCAGATGGTCGAGTTCATCAAGGAGAAATACCCTGGCCTCGATGTTATCGGCGGCAACGTTGTCACCCGCGAGCAAGCGGCGACTCTGATCGCAGCCGGTGTTGACGGTCTCCGCATCGGGATGGGCAGCGGCAGCGCTTGCATTACGCAAGAAGTCATGGCTGTCGGTCGACCCCAGGCCGCTGCTGTGTACAACGTCAGCTCCTTTGCAGCCAAGTTTGGCGTGCCCTGTATGGCCGACGGCGGAATCCAAAATGTAGGTCATATCGTGAAGGGCTTGGCTCTGGGTGCTACAACCATCATGATGGGTGGTCTCCTCGCCGGCACAACTGAGTCTCCAGGTACCTCTTTCGTCAGCCGCGAAGGTAAGCTCGTCAAGGCCTACCGTGGTATGGGGAGTATCGACGCCATGCAGGACAAGAAGGCCGGTTCGGGCACGAAGGATAGTCAGAAGAGTAACGCTGGAACCGCTCGCTACTTCTCCGAAGGCGACAGCGTCCTTGTTGCACAAGGTGTTTCTGGCGCAGTAGCTCACCGCGGCTCCGTCACCAAGTTCGTTCCCTACCTCGCCGCTGGACTCAAGCACTCGCTCCAAGACACCGGATGCAGAAGCTTGGCCAACCTGCACGAGAGCGTTGCCAAGGGCGAGACTAGATTCGAGCTGCGCACTGCCAGTGCTCAGCTGGAAGGTGGCGTTAATATGGAGAGCTATGAGAAGAAGCTCTATGCTTAGCAGGGTTTCGCGAGCTGTTGAGTCGAGGGTGAAAAAATATGCGGCAGGTAAAATTGGGGTTTAGGTGTAATCGGCGGCATGGAGTTGGCGCTGCCTGGTCTCAATTTTATATATATGGAAGATATAAACATTCATGTTCCACGCTGGCTACAATGTAAATTCTTGGTTCCTCATCCTACAAGTCTCAATACATGAAATAGCCCCCCGAAGGCAGTTTTCACAACGTTTGGAAGAATCCGCTAGTCGAAAATGGGTAACAATGCTACGTCGCGCCTTACTCTGTTCCCTTCCTTTCCTTAACACCTACTTTCTCTGCCCCTGCCACCGAGTACAATCAATATCTTCTCCCTTCTCCCAAACCGCGCTACGAATTCTCATCTACAGCAATCGCTCTCCCTATTTCGCAATCAACTAGATAACCAGTAATGGCAATCAGCATCCAATTTCATAGCAGCCACCTAGCATGAGCGAAAAAGCGCTATACCCAAAGTAGATATATCCAGAAAACTAGCACCGAAAGCTACCCGAGTCGTAGATTGGTTATCCCGTTCTCATTCACCAAAACGCCTTTTGAACCATGCGAAAACAGCTTTTCCTTAACAACAAGTCTTTGCAGGTCTTTCAATTTCAAGGACTTCCAAAGGGAATGCCTAGATATAAGAGGGATCGAAATGCTCTAGGTGCTCTGTCTGGGATAACGCCTCTCTTTCAATAGCAGCTATTCGTTTTGTGTTCTCAGGCATTATGCTAGGGTTCGATGGTTTTTTTCACATGCATAGATACATCTTTGTTAGCTTATTAATGCGTGGGTTTTGAGAGGGATCTTTTATTGTCTGTGCTTCTTATTTTGGTATTTTATAAGTCGCATTGTTCTTCTCTGCAGCCTTTGTTAGGCTCTTTTTGTGGTAGTAGGTTTGCATCTGAGTCATTTTGGGTAATTGAGTAGAAGTCGAAAGTCGAAAGTACATAATGGAAATGGTAAACAAAATATTGATCCAAAGAGTTCACTCTTAGAAGTATCAGTATTGTTTAGGTGCCCGCAGGAAAAATCGTTGTTGCATGGACTTGATCTTACCTTTTTAGATTCTCTTAGAGGGAGCTAAGAATTTGGATAGGATACCAACTAAATCATTATCTCCTAATGGTACTCTTCAATAATGTTGCCTGAATGTTTTCTTGCTAGCGCTTCTCCTCTGCGCCAGGGCTGATATGCTGTCTGTGATTAACAGATACTGAGTATAAGTAAACAAGGAGCATAAAATATCCAAATATACCCCTTTGCAGATACTCTATATCTATGCCCAGAGAGCTGGCTTACTAGCTTGTGAGGTGTCTTACTGTATTCAAAAGGTAAAACTTGGCCATGTTACTAATATTAGACCACAATTTTATGTATATCACTGTAGCAGCTGAGCCGTGTGGTGAGAGGCTGCACTTGGTATATTAGGGATTTGTAATAGTAGCTGATGAATATTATTTCCCAAGATCATCCTGGACAGCAAAATAGAGGCCTGAGAATAAAGAAATCCTAGGTTTCCATATGAGGTTTTCTATGTTTCAACAAGCTTCGATGTGGATACACAAGACGTTATGGGACCTCGGCGAGTTTCGCGAAATCGGTAGCTGAGGGGAGCATTAGTCGCGCCAATTTAATCTTGCGATGCATTTCCTTGCAATATTGATACTCATGAAAGGCATAGAAACATCAATATACTCAGATTATGGAAGGCTGCTATCGCAGCCCATTATAGGTTTCTGCGATTCTGCGCAAATCATTTTATTTTGCGTCTCTTATTTTCAACCACTATGTATTTGCTTTGATGACACATTTATGCTGTAATATCTTTAAGCTCAAAGAAATTTGGATCTTCCTTTCATAGGTACTGTTTTATAGGTATTAGAACTGTTTGTATATCATAGCATTCTAGTCTTTCTATAGCTGCCTTGTTCACCTGGTTTGAATCTAACTAAGCTTATATACAGCATCTGAAGAATATTCTTCATTAAGTATATCTTGAGTTTAACAAGCTACAAAATAGTGAAGAGGTAAGAAATAATTTGAGAATAGCCTAGATAAACCTTAGATTTTAATCGATGGGCCTATAAATGAGTCACATTGGCTCGTGCCAGCCTGAATGTGTATAATTTTCTACAGGACGGGAACCAGGTAAGTTGGGTAATATCGCCGGGACGATGGTAATTTCAGGACAGGGTATGAGCACATTCTTTCGATCTATCCCAAGGTGACTGCCCTCTACTGCAGATTCAGATAATGCTACCATCCATTAGGAACATAACCTCTTGCCGATTGAACTTGCTACGAAATTCCTCTCTTCGTCTCAATAACCATCAGGTCCACGTATACCCCAATGAAAGGCCGAGTCTCCCCGCCTGACTCGCAAACTGCGATGGGATAATTTTACAGCTATATTGACTAAAGCTCACAAAGCTCTCTTAGCTCTCGAATTCAAGTTCGCTACTTTCGAGCGGTTCTCTACATACATAGAGGGAGATCTGCAGATTCCAGAATCGCTGATGGTGTTGCATTAGTATGCGGTAATCACTGGTTGAGTTGAGAATGCGAATGAATTTGTGACACTATATTAGGAGGGTCCCTGATGGTATTTTGCTTGTCCTCAGCTATAATTTCATGGCATTGAATCATTAGCAGAGTCTCCACATGTTTGCCTCTCATGACAGAGAGTTTCAGATCTCCAGAAAAATCAATCACCCCCCAGCCCAGCAATGACTAAGTGGGGAAGCTCACTTTCCTGAGGCTAGGATTGTGGAGCAGCGTTTGCGAAATCATTGTATCATCGAACAAGAATTTATGAGGAATCCAAATTAAAGAAGTTTGTAGCTCCTTACCAAGGGCATTGAGCGCGCTGGTGAAGGCGTTTAGACTGTCACTCTGATGTTTCAAATGGCATGTGTAATATCCTGTCCCAAGATCGGAATATTTCCTAGTCCCAGTAAAGGTGCAACCTCTTAAGGAGGTTCCCTGAGGAGCAGGACTCATGGTACCTGTACCCAGTCGTATCAAGAAGTAAGGGTATGGGTTTCCAGACAGCATCTTCACACCAAGCTACGAAGGTGCAGTGGATGAAAATCTGGAACTCTGTGTAGATAATATGACGTTTCGGGAGCACCTTCTCTTGCATATTGAAACCTTGAGTCCTTGCTGTTCTGGACTGTTAGCTTATGATCATCCAGAGAGATGTACATAAGAAAGGCCCTTTCCAGCTGAGTTCAACAATATGAAACAATTTTGATGAGTAGTGCTCTTGTCTAAACCATCTCTAATTGTAATCAGTATCAAAACGAACCCTCATCCTAGGCTCGAAGGAACCACAAGATCCAGTAAGATATACAGACAGACGCATTGACAGCACTAACAAAGATCGGAAGCGCTGTAAAAAGTTTGATGCCCTAGATCTCCTCATCTATGATCAAGGACTTCCTTGAATCTGACTTCAGCCCTGGAAAGCCTGCATCAGATTTCAATACTGTCTCTGCAGCAATATTCTGTGAATTACAGCCATACACATCATTCACGTGCTGGATCTGCGCAGTCAGGTCCAGGGGGTTGTCTTGGAAAATGCAGAGCGCATCAACCCAGAGGTACCTTTCTCTAAATCTTCCCACTAGCTACATGGAATCTGAGATTGTCTTTAGGATGTGTTCTATATGCGATTTCAGATCGAAGGGTTTTGTGAATGCCTCCATATTTGCTTGCAGCAAACGCAGTTGCTTGCTTGCCCCCCATACACAGCTTAGAATGACATATTCTGCATTCCTTGGAAGTTCCCTAATTCACATCTTTACTATATCAATCAACCTCAGAGTTACTCCAACATATTCATTGCTCATTTCCCCAGGATTGCAGATTGCTTCGTACCCGCCCTTGCATATCCAAGTCCATCTTTGCAGCAAGTTCAAGTTCAGCTCTGGCTGCAGAATCCTACCTCTCAGTACCCCTTCTCTCCCCTCAGAGCTATCTTCAACCTTGATCTGAAGCCTACCCGGAAGCATAGAGGTATACTCCCATCCTGAACATTTACATTGATGTGTATAGCCTTGGTACGGACTTTGTGACTCTATCCACCCACTATCCGCCATGCGCAAGATCAACTGCTGACCTATCTTTACGTGAATTTATAGCTCCGCAGCCAAGGAGATAGATTCCGCAGATGAGAGACAAGGGATCTGCATGCTGGAGGAGGAAGATCTGGAAGTCGACAAGCGAGAGGAAGAGCATGCATAGACCACATAACTTTGGTGGTCCATGAAGGGACAATAAAGAGAGAGTGTTGATGGGGGAGAAACTGGAGATTTGACGCTTTTGGAACATTTTGGGGAGATTGAGCTTCTCATAGAGGGTACATAGGGGCATTGTTGGCATGGGAAGGCGGCAGGGATGCAGTCCCAGGCCAAAAGAGGGCCCCAAGACATTGCTTAAGGAAACATGCGGCTTTTCTTTAAATATACCCTTATTACACTCAGAAAATACCTCTGTTAGTTTCGCGATCATTCGAGCCCTGTAGAATGGACTACGATTAGAGTCTCGAGTTCATAATCAGCATTATGCTTCTCAGTTAACATCACATGCTACGTATTCTTAACCTTAGCACCTCCGCTCTTGACTATTGCTTAACATGATGGAGAATTTAGGCTTTAAAGCGATAGCATGATCTTGGAGTTCACCAGTCGAAGTGGTTGGGCCGCACATTCACTGATTGTGCTTTTACATTTCTAGCCTAACAACTCTTGATAGGTACCCTATACTACTTCAATCCGATTCGTATTCTGAGCTAGATTCCGGGCTGAAATCCTCCCCAGATCCAAGGATGGAGTCATAATCCTTTTCTTCAATGACAGGCTCAATTTCCTTCAGCGTCGTATAGTCAAAGTTGTCTTGACCCCTGCGTACTGGCCCATACTCAGTATCATGAACAAGTATACCTTGGTCATCATCATCCTCCGCGGCCTCCTTCACGATTCGAGACATAGGAATGGATGCTTGCTGTTCTTCGGTAACCTTGCGCTGGACAAAGAATTGGTGGGTCGGGGAAAGTTGTCTACCCTGACAAATATAACCCCTAGCTGAGTTAGCAGCAATTTCACAAAAGAAAATAGGATATTCCAAACTCGACAAAATAAAGGGGCCGCAAAACTCACATTGGTGTCTCGGAGAAATCTTGACCCTTTCGACGGACCGCGAGCCACTCTTGCATGAATGAGAGTGGCTTTCGAGCGAAACCACGAGTAGCACTGTTGTTTGTCGCACTCCTTTTAACATTCGCTTTTTTGCCTTCATCAAGATCGTTAGTATCGACTTCCTCGATTCTACCATTGCTCTCATGGATCCCAAGGAATTCGAGAATCAGATTATAATCCGCATAATCAAAGTACAAGCGGCCAGAGTAAACGCCAATCTCAGTTCGGAGCCAGTCTGGCGCTTTCCATCCAGAGGGAAGTTCAGGTATAGAAAAGTACTTTAAGTTATCAAAGTGCAACATCTTGCGCGTCAGCGGAGCAGCATATGCGATGATGTAAGATATAGGGCTCTGAACGATTGGAAGCAACAACTCCAGTTCCTCAGGAATAACGATAATCGCGACTTGAGAAATTGGACTCCACAGAATCCACTGAACTGGTCGTTGAAAGTTATCGTAAGGTGCACCACCGACCGGGATCTCTATGGTTTTAATAAACTCGGAGGAAACATAAAGTCGACCCGAGGTTCCACGGCTGCTGACGTCGTATTTTCTGCCAACGGCCAGTTTCTCTATGGCTGTGAAAGCTGGTCCATATGCCGGAGATAAATTTCTTGCCATATGGCCGGTCTGAGCAAATACTTTCAGGTGATCATGCAAGCCCGGAAATGCCAAGGGCGTATACTGGGCAGGGACTTGCAACTCCCGGACAGCCTCAATTTCGTAGGCAGTCTCTCGTTCTTGCTCAACTTCTTGAAGAGCGGAGCCATGTACTGCGGTACCAGTATCCTGGTAGGATTGACGTAGGGATTCCAGCTTCGCCATGAATTTGCCCAGTTCGGGACAGAATTTTTCTTTCACCGTCATGAGCTTTGGCTTTCCTGTATCTCCATAAAATTGCTCCAGTGTTTGCTGCTCCTTTTGTAGCAAGCATCTGACATATCGTTCCCGTTGTGGTGCTTTCGTCAAGTAGTCCGGATCATTCAGCGCAGCTTGGTTTCTTCGGCAAAAGTCTATCCCTTGGGAGAAGTAGAGTGGTAGTAGCTGGTCCATCCCCCGACATGTCTGCTCCAGCAACCAGCGAACGACGTCCGAAGAATCGATTTCGTTAACGGATTGCTTGCCTCCAGGCAAATCACGGCGCATCTCGAGGATACTTTGGCTGACTTCAGAGGGGGCAAAAAATACGAGGGACTGTGTGGTACCCAGTTGACGTAATCTCATGGCAGCTGGGGTAAATTAGCTTTTGATTGCGAGAGGTTATTTCTGGTAAGGTCAATATCCCCGGCTGTGTATTTTTTCCCACTCACCTTGAACTGTATGGTCCTTCGTTTGCCCAAGCCCGAGTGTCAAGGCCCCACGAGCATTTATTGGCAGTTTCAAGTCGGTTCCTCGAGTGTGTGCCTCGTCCAAATATACCCTATATTACAGGTGATTAGCGGCCGTTGCGATGGATTCACTTTACTTTTCATGAAACCACGAGAACTAATGTAGATAACAGAGCGTGGGTGATAGTGGGTACTCACAAGCAATCACTCATGTTTTCGGCAAATGGTGTCTCAACTAGGGAGACTGGACGTCGGGTACTGTAGCGATAAATCACCATTGGCTTGCTGCTTTCGTCGAAGAACACGGCAGCGGCCGCCGCAAGATCAATACTCAGCCAGTATCTCACCAGGCTAAGGTTATCCAATTCCAAAATCTGAGCACTATGAATGGTTAGCTTCGATAATCTGGGTAGCCTGGGTCAAGTTGTAATATGTCCCTGGCCTTCAGAGTTTGTACGCACCCGGCATCGATCAGAATTCTGATTCGCTCTTTATGAATCTTTTGAAGTAGTTCAAATTCAGGGATACTTTTTGAGCAGTGACTTTCCGTATGTATGTATCGCCGATTTCGTGGTTCAAGTAGGTAAGTCATAACAAGTGCGTTGGTGTGGGATAAGCCTTCAAGATCGTGTTGTTGGACTGTGAGCGGAAGCATCCGCTTTCCATCGTTCGTGCCACTGAAGCCAGTGGTTAATTGAGCATTGCTCTCTTGTAATTTACTTGATGGATCCTCATGTGGGCTTCGAATTTTTGCAACAAATGAGGGCAAGTCCCAGCCAGACGCCTGGAGTTTCTACGTGATGTGATCGTTAGTGATTGAATGAAGCAGTTTTGGGAAGGATTGTGATTCATCTCAAGTTATGTATCAAGACTGCCGAGTAAGGAAAGTTATTTGGTCGCCCAGTGACTTACAACTTCGAACTGTTTAGCATGCAGAGGAAATACAAAATTATTCAAAAAGTAATCTATCACGGTGACATTGTAGCGAACATGAGCCCAGATCTCATGCAGCTGTGTCTCGTCGTCAACATTGATGGCACTCCAGGTTCTGAGAGAATCTGGAAGGCTTGTAGTCTGGCAGAACTTGTCGTAGACTTGAGTCGGGTCATCGGAATCTAGTACGTGCTCAATGGCTTGGCGAAGGCGAGCAGGAGAAAGCCCACTGTAATAGAAAGCCAAACAAGTAAACAGTATTGCAACGTCAGGGTGTCCCCATTCCGCTTGATCGCTCGGTGTTCCCTTTGCGTGGTAAGGAACTGCTATAGGATCTCGATCTGGATGTAGTCCATACTGCACATTCCAGCGTCTCTTCAAGGTCATAAGAAGAATTCTATGAACTAACAATCCTCTTAGCAGGTAAATGGCCTGTCGTAAAGCCGGCTTTTCCTTGAAGATGTTATTGATGTGTGTAGTAACACGCTGTTTGGGTCTCTCCTTCGAAATGAAGTTCCCGATCATCTCGCGATCGATTCTTGAGCAATCCGCAGGAAAGATGGATGTTTGACCACTACATATATCACTCACAAGTCTCTTCATCAGTTCGTTCTCGACGTCTGGACGTAAAAAGAAGACGGCTGGAAATCCAAATTTTCCCTTTCGGAATTCGATACTTTGAGGAAATTTCAGTTGCAGATTGTGGAGATGACCGTTGACACGACCGAGGAGAGCCTCGGCTATTTCCCACCTAACAGGATGCCCATCGACAGCCTTTTGTGCTCCAGATGGGTATATAAGCTGAGTTCGTAACGCCAGAATGCTGTCACACTCATCTATAATATCACGAGCTCTGTGAGAAAGCCATTGCTCTGTATCAATCATATCGACTGCTTCTTTGTTGCGTCCTTCCGAAAGCCGTTGCAGCCCCGACAATTTGAACGAAAGCAGATTCTCAGGAAGAGCAATCACAATGCCAGATGATCGCTGCACATCCTCGTGTATCTTCCGGAATGCCTTGACAGTGGCAGCATTTGTCGGGGTCTGGCGAGAGAATGGAATATGCCTCAGTTCTCTGCCAATAAGTCCGCCGAGTCTCGCATGAAGTAGCTGAGCAGTTTGTACTAGCAAAGGTTTTGGAACAATGACTCTTAGAAGACTCTTTCCATCGGCCAGAACTGCGGCCGCCATAGGTATGATACATGATGTCTTGCCTATATTCACGTCAGTATAATTATTATTTCCAGTGACCCACTGTCTTCAAGAAATACCTTGGCCCATGTTCATTTGTAGAACGGAATTGGAACCGGATTCAGGTGCAATTGTTGCTAGCGCGACATTGACCTGATCAGGGCGAATGAGGAGATTGGCATCGATTTCTAGCAGGAGCCAATCGGGATACTTCTTCGGATCCCAATTTGAATGTCCCTCATTCTCTTGCTCTTCTGCGAGTCTTTGTTTATTGTTCTTCTGCAACGCATCATCAAGACGACAGACTCTTTGATAAGCCGTGATGGATAATGCGTAGTCGAGGACAACGCCGCGGACCATGTCGTCAAATTCGTTCTTAGAAACAAAACGTAGGGTCTCAAGGATTGACATGGGTTTGGTGGAAGGCCAGAGCCCACCCTGTTTCAGCCAGTCAACCTGCCCCAGATATTCGCTCTCTAATAAGGTCTCTACGCGGCGAAGCTCGTAGTTGGATCTTAGGCTTGCCTGTTGTATTGCTATACGAAGCCATTTGGAGTCGATTGGAGCGTGTTTCGCTTTTTGGCCAGCTCCCATATGTTGATGAAGTGCTTTCACACTCAAAGCTAGATCCTCCGCGTAACGACACCTCATTGCAGATGATGAACTACCGATATCTGAAATGATTCTCGTGAGTTCCTGGATCTCAGGCAAAGGGTCTGAAAGCTCTAGGTTGTGCAATAAGAAATTCGGACGTGGGTTCTCCACAATGGCGGGCATTGAAAGCTGATCGAACGTTGCGGTAGGCAGTAGAACATGCGAGCTTGGCTTGATGCGACGCAAAATCCGTGAGACTGAAATCACCTCAGCGCCACGACTTCGTACTGGATAAGACTCCACAATTTCGGTCTTCGGAATAGCAAGTTTTGTTGATTTAGATCTTTCTCTATTTCCGCACACAATCAGTGTCAGTAGAAGCTCATACAGAACATGGCAACGGCACTCTTTGCTTACCTGTGGAGGTCTAGAACTTGTTGCACTTGAGCGAGATAGGCCGAAAGCTCGTGGTTTTGATATGCGTGCAGCCATTTAGGGCGAATGAGCTCAATTGCTTCTTTGATATCGACTAGAACTTCGGTAAGCAGGCCTCCCTCCTTTGGCTCTGAGCACGGCCACTGATCTAGAAAAAAGTCGGCGAGAGTACTGGCATCCTTCGGCTGTTGCATTTCGTGCGCATTCTTTAGGTCCCAAACAACTTTTCTCAGCCGGGAGCTTTTCACAAGATCTTCTGCTGGAAATATTTCGGCATCAAACTCAATGAAGCATCCTCCAATCAAGTTCAGAATTTCCTCCCGTCGAGGAGCACATTGGCCCGCGAATTCCGTATACATCGGCCATGAGGGCACAACGATCGTCTTAAGATCGTCCAGAGTCGAGTATGCGATTAATGTCCTGAGTTTTTCCATATCTCTAGGATCAAGTCCAAAGGCGATAGTTCCGAGCAAGAAACTGAGGGGATAAAAATCGGCTGAGCTTGACTCTCTACAGTGATTGACCAACAATCCCCAATTCTTGTCCCATTGGATATCAAGAAGCTCAGAAATCAGAACGTCCTCATATTTTCCGCAGAAACCGCGAAATTCTGGCCATTCTTGTAAGATCATAGCTAGATTTGGAGTCGTTTGAAGAGAAGATGGCCAGGACCGAAGGAGTCTCGTACAATCGACAACATTGGTCTGGCGCTGGTTCATCGGTACCTGATCTCTACTGACATATGATTCTGCTTGGGTTATCTTGATATCATCCTCGTCAAGTGGTCTCTGATACGCTCGCCGTCTCGCATGTCCGCGACCGATCAAGTGAACTGATCCTAATGGAGCCGTCCATTCCACCTCATTTTTAGTCGCGTTGAACGCTGATAACTCGCGAGATTTTAGCAATATGGCATCAATTATCTCTCTGTAGCCATCTGATTGAATATGACTAGTCAATTTTTTGTTCCAGGTGGTCTGCTGCATGGTGCGAGACTTTGGAGGGTAGTAATCTCTTTGGGGAGTCAACCTTAGCATCAATCCGAGACCTCTGTACGCAGAGAGCGTGATTGGACACCACGGTTGGCAGCGACCAGACTTCAAGCATTGGACTGCCTCCTCTGTGCCTATATATTGATATCAGTAAACTGAAGCTGATGAATCCAAGATTACGGATAATTTTGATTCAAACTAACCTGTGCGACCTGTGAGAGGATCTGGAACAACAAAAGAGGTGAGTGCATGATATGCAGCTTTGAGGTACAGTAAACGAGGTTCAGCAGCACAATCTAAACGCCCCAGAACATCATTTATTGGGAATCGATCATACGAACCTTTATTTTGCACGATAACGGTGACGTGCGGGCCGTAGGCTTCAAAGCTAATATCTCCAGTGGGTACCAAGACGCTTCTCACGGTCAAAGGAGACGAGAAGTAATATTGCTCCTCAGGATTCCACTTTTTGACGATTTCTCTTACAACCAACTTGGATTGCAATCCATACCAAGTACCGCAGTCCTGGTCCGTGTCGATCTCCGCGCTGAGCTGAGAGCATTGAAGTCGATTTCTGTCATTTACAAAAAAGAGCAATTGTAATCGTGGAAGTGAAACGAAGAGCCTATCTGAGACCCAATCCATGCCATGCGGTCTTAGCCTCAGTGTCTTCAGTTGATATACTGTCAAATGTCGTCGACTTTCGAAATGTTCAAACGGCTTCACGATGTGGTCAAATATGGTGCTATGTGGATCAACGATATAAGACTGTTGTGTGTCATTCGTAGACCTGGCTTGACTAAGACGAGTGTTGAGGAAGACGTTAGTGGCTCTATGCGTCCACCTACTGGGTCCCGACCGAATCTCCAGCATTCCGGAAGCGATATCGATCCAGTGGTAACGTTCATCGATCATTTCTCCTGGCAAATCAGAGGAATTGCCTGTACCAAACACCTTTGGCGGAACATATTCGAGAGTTGAGTTCCCGGCTCGAGCATGAACAATAATCTGACTGTCTCGAGACCCAAGGTGAACTTCGTACTCATTCATTCTGCCCGCTAGCATATACGTCATTCCAGGAAGAGACGATTGGTAAGTGAAGAGGTTTTGATTCCCGAAGACACGTTGAACAACCTGGATGATTCCAAAGTTAGTATCATGAGGAGAATAGTGAAACAGAAGCAGCCACTGATACTGACATGACATAAGAGAACACGTACCTCGGAATCTCTCCACTCGGTCGACATTCTACCCACAGGCTTACTGTTAACCAATAAATGGCCTTCCAAAAGACTGACGAGAATGAACTGTTTATCTGGTGTTCCGCCAGAACGAATTTGGATCCATATCTCCCAATCTCGTGAACTGGGCAAGAAGTCGACACTAGAATGGTTCTCGATCAAATCGGATTGAGAGACAGGTAATATGTGCGAGAGGGCACACCTAAGACCTTCCTGATCAGCCAGGAGAAATGATTTCAAGACACGTCGCATCTGAAATGTTATCTTTAGGTCGCGAACCAAAGCATTTTTGATGGTCTGGCTCAATGATAGTAGGTCGTTAGACATATTATTCTGAAGAGCGACCGAGCTCTCTACGAAGTAGCGAATGGCAACGCTGTCCAGGGTACATTTTCCGTGCAAGTAGATAACGAATGTTCGTCGGCAAAGCAGAGCAGCAGAGAATGCAAACTGAGAGCATCTCCTAGCTGTGGTCGCGTCGAGGGTTCTTAAGATTGCCGCTTGCAAAGAAGATATCCAGTTGCCAGCGATCGTGCGTGCCCTTGTAATGAATTTAATCGTTGGCTCGGCGACTCCAGACCCAAAGTCCATCAGTCGAAGTCCAATTGTAAGGAGTGACTCCATGCAATTTACATCGCGCCAGTTGGATGCGATGGCGTCCAGACGTTGATTCAGCATATCCAGGAGCTTGTGGCAGAAGACCGGATCCGTGAATATACTGTGAATCACACCCAAGTATCCGCTCTCATTGTCGGCTCCCACTTGTAATGTCAAGAACTTTATCAGGGCTACGGATGCCTCTGTGCTGAAATTAATGTTGGACGAGCCCAGCTCTACGAGTAATTGGGGCCAACGGCGGGCTTTTCCAGCCATGAGAGCTTGAAATGACATGAACTCATGTAGGTTCACGCCGTTAGGGCAATGGCTTTGGCTTGCAACGACCTCGTACGAGGAAGGCCCATTGGAGTCTGCGTTGAAAGAAGCAAAATTATTGAACATAGAAAACGGCGAGGGTAGCATCATTCGACACTGGTGAGCGAAGCTGGGCCGTGTAGATATTTCGCCTGGTGAGAATTTCAGACGATTATCAAAGTACTTGAGTCGTGAACCCATGCCATTCGGGAAGCAAACACCCGACAGCGCCACAGGAAACCGCACATTCCGATAGTGTGATGTAAGTCGAGGCTTTTTGGTTCCCGCGAGACAGAACTGAGAGGGACATGAGTTGCTGGAGACAGATTAAAATTCATCTACGTAGGGTGGAGATCTGCTAGCTTACATTAGGTCCGAGTACGACTCCAAGCCTAAATAGCTCTTGACGAATACGTGAGGTTTCGTCTCCCGTCTTGGTTGTGGTAATCTAAATTCAATTTTGTTAACGGGTGAATGGTTGAGTAATACCAACATATAGTTACAGATAGGACTTACTTACGCTAATGTGCTCAATATTCGCCAAGTTGAGTCACGATATGCTCGTAGAGCTACAGGACAAGCTAGCTCAAAGACTACTGACTTGGCCTGTACAAAATCAGTTGGCAGTGGATGCTCGTGAATTTTTATTCGAGAACGATTGATCTCTTCCCCAAGGCGACATTTCCGGCAATCCTCATCATGCGACGCGATTCGAGTCAACTTCTCGACTTCAAAGTCGCACTGAAAATACATTTATTCATCAGCAGGTTGGAGAGAGGGGGATATGAATGCAGGGTAGAGTCGGAAGCTGAGAAAACGTACAGATGCTTCACTGTGATCTTTGACCATGGTCTCGAATAAATCCCTTTTCACACTCCATTCCAGTTCTTTTTTTTCGCGCGAACTCTCTGCTGCAACATTGATTTTCTGATGTAGCTTCTGCAGAGCAAGACTCTCTTTCGATTCATTATAATATCTTTCTGCAAAACATCCTTTCACAGGATCGTCAAAAATAGTGTTGGTAGTATAACTACAAGATGATTGCCGGAGTTTGAGATATGTTCTGATTTTCTGAAGCCGTAGCATGTCTTTGGCGCTCGCAATTTGCAAAACATCTAGGATATCGGTAGGAAAGCTTGAGTTGAAGTTTTCCAAAAGTCCGCACATCGTGACAGCAGCCTTGTCCATTTGCATCCACATTTCCATTACGTTGAGAAGCATTAGACTCTTCTGCTCGGGGTCATGATCATAGAACATGGAAACTTTCTCCAAGTATGATTCGATTTTCCGAGAGAGATCCAAGCATTGAGTCTCTACATCCTTGCCAGAAGAATGTGTGAAGTTAAGCTCAGTCTCAATTTTCTCCTCGAATTTGGATAACTCGAAGACAGCGGCGGCAAACTTGACACTTGGCTTCGCAGCAGGCGAAGTACAACTATGGCTTTCGGGTATGCCAGGGCGGGGAGTAGAGGGAGTCCCTCGCATCCATGAGTTGGCATTGCTGTAAAGCACTGCTCTCAAATAGTGCCGACTATGACGCAGCGAGAGATAATGGCTTACAGCACGCATTGGCATCTCTAAGATTTTGCGTTCGGATGACTTTTTGAATAGATCCCAAGAATTTTCGATATGATCCGTGGCGGAACTAATAGACTTTCTGAGAAATGAGCGGCAGGCAACAACAAGGTCCTGGTACTTGAGCATAGTTTGAGGAGATGCTCTACTCTTGTCATTCTCAAGCTTGACCATACGACGACAAAGTTTGACTTTCAGGTGTTGCAAAGACTCCAGCGGTATTTTTAGTATGCAGTCATCGAGGAGCTGTGAAACTACCATGCATATCAAGAACTTGTACTGGATATGTCCCTCCTCCGCTCCAGAAGTGATGATAAAATGTCGCTGGGCGGCAACACGAAGAGCCAGCCAGAATGGAGCGCGACGCCAAGGCTTTTCTCCACCGTTATTCCAACTGACTTCGTCTCTAACGTGTTTGCGTAGCAGCTTAGGGTAGATTCTCCGGCCGCCGATGCCAACCAGAATTGACATCAAAATTTGAGCAACCAAGGCGGGATCGACAGTATCACGACTTTCGTACTCGCACGAGCCATCTTTGAAGACAGCGGCAGCGAAACATCTGGCAATCACTAGTCAGTAGTTTTTCATGAAGCTCCAAGCTGTGTAGGTGCGGGACGTTGCACAAAGTCAGATTCACTTACTTGACAGACTCTGAGCTCGCTCGCTCAAGCAATGTGGCTAGTTGGTTTTGAAATTTTGAATCGTCAAAGGTGGCCATGGGGATCGCTACAGAGTTCCCAGGAAAGTCCCACTGCAAAGGACCTTTTGCGGCAAGGACAGGTTCTGAAAGCGGGGAGCCCTCGAAGACCTCGAAGACGACTTCCTCGCCGTGTGTACTATCCTTTCGACCTCGAATCAGAAGGACCGCGTTCTGCTCAGCAACGTGGATGAGGATGAAGTCCGTGGTATTTATCTGCTGAAATTCGTCCAAGAGTGAAGACTTCATCAATCTCCCGCCCAGGTTGATGCGTCTAGCAACTTTGAGGGATCGTTGCAGAGACTCTCCAAATGTCGGGTCAAGAAGACTGTCAGATAGTCTGGAAAGCGATGCTGACATTCGCTCAACTAAGGCATCTTCTATCTTGTCGAGGTTTCCGTCTTGCCTACCGGGGAGCTTCGTGGGCAGCGCGACATGGTTGAACACGTCCTCCAGCAAGGATGATTCTGGAGGGCGTGTTGCAGCCATGACGAGAATCAGGTGCTGGTTGTGGAAGGATATTGCTGAACAGCTAAAGTTGCAGGTGACATTGTTGTTGTGAGGAAGTGTTTTTGTTCTTGAGGTCATGGAATTTTGAAGTTATGAAGTGGAAAAGTCGACAGTGGCCACGCTAGCGTAAAAAAGTCAGACTCACCTTTTAACACGGAGCATGCCCGCTGCTGTCATCTGCGATGTGTACAGAAATCTACTAAATCATATAAGACACATCGGTAATGATCGAGATGGTGCAAACAAAAAAGACCCGACGAATTCATTCAGTCCTGCAGGTGCCCGGCTTCAGCGTCACGGCATCGTCACGTGATTTTATATCTCGCCGTGTACCTTGCCAGCTGGAGGCTGGAGTCCTTCTGTACCCGAGAGGCGTGTTGATAGTCACGACAGGGAGCGGAATGGGTGATAAGAGATTCGAAATGCACAGCAGTACGATCAGACGCCAGCTCCTTATTTCCAGGACTGCTTTGCTCCACCTCTCATAACGCATTGCCATCTCACAATGCATGGCTTGGAAACAAAAAAGAATTGATCAAAAAATCTCAAAAAAAAGAAGCTCAGCAACTGACGCTTGACAGTGAGTGGATGTACGATCGCTGATCTAGTTTGCTGATATAAAAGTGTAGTTGTCGTCAGGGCAAATTTGCTCAGTTTCGGGGACCGGATGATCCATTGACGCGGCCCCTGAAGACTATTGGCTTTCTCGGCTGCAGCCCCTATTGTTTTGTAAACACGCCAAGCATTCCAGTCGAGCAGCTAAGGATATACTCCGTGCTTTACCATCATACCCTCAGTAATACTAGGGTACAAATTCGAATATGAGATGTATGGCCTGTAAGCATGTTTGAAATAAATGTTCAAGTCGAAGGCGGATGGATGCACCATAATTTAGTATGCTTCTCAATGTCTATGTCAGACTCGTTCCTTCCATCCTTTTTGATCACCATCATTCATCTGCATGTTAATTTTTCGATTTTCATCTTTACCTAGCAGGATTTCTCAAGTTACCTTGCATAAGATCTAGAATTTGAAAACCTCAACTTGCCAAATTCAAGGTGGCTTGTGACCCTGCGACAAACTTCATGTCACAGGACTCTTCACTTCTCATTACAAGTCAGATAGCTGAATCTGTACCAAAGTCATACTCGACAGTAGAAAGCAAGTTGCACCACGTCGAACAGATTAGATCCAGCTAAGATCCTGTCCAGATAACATCTTAGAATCAATCTCTCTATTTTCGATCATATTCCAACCTAAGGAACCGCTCAAAGTAGCCCGAGACAGATCTGACGAGCTTCAAGGATTTCTCGACTTGCCCCAAGAAACTCGAGACAAAATCTATAAACAACACTTCTATGACCAATAAACTTCCATCTACTATGTTTCTAAATACTGCTGTTTAGATTTTGATTGTCGCATCGCCTCCGCCGAAGCAGCGTTTATGCGCTCACATTTTTCATTCCCTTTCATGCGAACGAACCAGCAGATACTGCGAGAATTTCAGGACCTGCTCATCACTGAGATAAGCACCCCTTGCTTAATCATTACCCAGGGAGCAATGTGGAACTTTCTAATTAAATTATTTCTTGGGTTTCTAATTTTTCAAGTTGCACAAATCCGTGTACTGACACCATGGATAGGGCTGGTTTCCCCAGTTTGACTGCCTCAGACAAATGAACTACTTTTTTCGCTTCGGTAGTAAGAACTCAGCATACTTGAAGAATAATATTGCAGCCATAAAATTAAATTTGTATGTATGCATCCACCCATTGTGCCTCGGACTTTAGATCTTCACAGGTCTAGGTGCCAGTCCTCGCCTGTTATCTATCGCAACTTCACAGCCCAAGCTCCCAAGACATTCCCAGTTCTAGATGATTCTAGATGATTCTAGAACGATGAGATGAGATCGTTGAAGTCCAGAGGAGGCGGCGAATGGAACCATACTGCGGGAAACGCAATTATCCGTCTCCAGACTCTTCCCAGCTTGAGAAGTCTCTCAATCGACATCACCTCTGCGCCACCAGTGCGAGCCCGTCAGCGTTATCTGGAGAATCTTCTTAAGCATGAAGCCACCCGGGAAACCGCGTTCAGAGTGACAGATGTGATTGGGTTCGACGAATTGCTCAGTATCCGACGCTTGGTTGGCCACGTGAAGGCTCGTCTGCATGGGAACTGGTCCCCGTCTCCAGGCTTCCTAAGACGAGTACTTGTATCGACAAGAAGCTCTACGTGACAGCTCAGAGTATGATGCTTGGCCGACTCTTGACTACGCATTTGAATAGGAAGAAGCCTCTTATGAATCCATCTTAACCATTACCATGTGCCCCTGGTGTCTGATAAAACCACATACTGGTCACAGGTTAGAAAAGCTTACTAAAAGATATTAATTATGGATCACAGGACTATGCCGCGGGCCTCTAATTGCGAACCCCATAGTATGCCGTAGAAAGTGAGACAAATAAGTCTATTATGTCTCTCCGATGATTTCGCCATGCTGCTGCTTAACATACTGAATACTGACTGTGCGATTCACAGTATATTGCTGAAGAAACTTGTGAGAAAGGATGGGATCGGACTGTCACTGTACGTAAATCCTTTTGAATCCCCTCTGATATCTTCGATTCGTGGTTCTTCAGAGGTACTGTAAGATTATGTCTTGGAAATCAAACTCAGAAACCCTGCGGCTACTGTTGAAACAGGGCTAGCTTCTCTTGAAGTGGATAGGCTGTGATAAAAGTAACAAGAAACATAGATTGGAGAATGAAAAGTTAATCGGTTGGTAGTGGCGTCAGACTTGGTGGAATTGACCGCAAGAATACTTAAATCCGGTATTACAGGACTATTATATTTGGTAAACATTTCAAAGAATCGTTCCTCATCTTCATGTGCCAACGAAATGGAACATAATCTCTCATTACAGTGATTGATGGCTATTCCAGTGGCATTTAATGGCGCGGTACGCTACGATTTCGACCATCCAGCATCTATGACAGTCCATCAGAGACACTGTGTTATTCCGACGATATATACTCGACTTCGCTTGCTGCTAGCAGAAATGCTTCTGCGAGGAGTCACCAACTCCAATCTGGATACAAAAAGGGATGTGGAATCGCAATTTTGAAGCTCAACACCGTGAGCTAAAGAGTATGTTCGGTGATATTTTCCAAGCGCGAATAGCTATGATGGCATTCCTATTCCTCGATTGCCACCCCATCTACTTTCTCCACTGATGCTCCATTCGCTCGGTCAGGTACATTCTCATGTGCCTCCATCATCTCAACCTCTCTATTTTCTGCCCAAAGTCCGGGATCAACACAGACAGTGCTGGAACTCACGCCTCTCGTACCATCCTCAAGCATCGGACGAAGTGTCCCCAAAACTTTATCGCACACCGGCTGAATGCTGATACCGAACCCCTCGCAAGTTCCGCTGTAGGGCAAGGAAGAGTCAGCACTGAAATACTTTACGTGATCCCAGGGTAAAGTTGAGGCAAGTTCAAGGAGTCGGGGACAAATAAGAAAAATGAAATGAGAGTAACACACTGCCCCCCCATTTGCTTACCATTCGCCCTGTTGATGACAATCCCGGCAGATCTTCAAGTACGTCTGCGCCACTTCCAAATTCGCAATCTGCCAAAAGCGCAGCGGCAAGACGTTCTTTGCGTACCAGATTGTCTTCAGCTCCCAGTGCGTGACCGGCTGCTCGACTTGTCGAACAAAAAGACCCTCGTAGCCGTCGAATACGAAGATCCGGATCTCCAGATCCAAGGGGGTTGTCAGTCGGGTCGATAGGACGGAATCGGGGTGAGGGGGTGAAGGCGAGGAAGTGATTGGCCACTTTGAGGTAGGGATTGACTCGAGACGTGTCTACGGTATCGTCAGTCATCGATATGGGGTTGATTTGGAGACACGGAAGAGATAGCCATTCTCTGGTTTAGGAATATTCGAGGGGAGCATGTATCATATCGCGTGAACACCCGGAGATATTCTCCATATTCTCAAGAGAGAATCAAGGGCTGGTCTGCTACGTATGTTCGGTACAGTTCGCTCTCAGTTATTCCTCCTGCAGCATCTTGGTCTGCATCTCCTTTTGCTTCTATTTAGGTGTCATGATAGCTACCGATACCAGTCTGGGAACAATCCTGGTCTTAACTATTCGCGTCTCTCTCTGTTCGACGCCGCCTCCAGGTTATAATTGCGACTACCAGCGCCTTTCCATGACGGTAGCTGTCTCACTTTCCGCCCTGTTTCTTGCCAGAACGTGAAGTCGCGGTGTTTCGCTTTGTCGTGTGGTCCAGCTCTCAGCGACATCTCCCGCTTGATCCGGGACCATCTCATCGGTGTGATGTGACCGGGCTCACCGAAAGGACTGACTAGCGACGGCGCACCGAAGACCCATCCGCGGCTGCTACTCAATAAAGAAGAGCCTCAGGTACTGAGGCCTTGGCGCCACAAAGGGAGAGGTTTGTGGCGACTGCGTGGATGGGTTGAACGTTGCTGTTCGAGGCGTCGCGGTTGCTGCGTGGTCGGGGTCGCTTTGTTGACTTGCGTCGGAGTCGCATGCGCTCTCGCTGCTATCTGCCCCGAGGGTCTGTGGGTTTATCTGAAGCGCTTCTACGCCAGCACCATTTTCGTCCATAATCGTAAAAGTTTCGGTATCTATCTCGTGATCTGCTGTTGTGCACACGTTGTGTTGGTGAGATAATGTTATCCGTACAAAATAAAAACCGCGACGGAAGCGGATAGAGTGCCGATTTGAGGATGCCTCTACACCTGGGTCGAAGGTTCAAAAACTTTCATAGATTGTGCTATTCATTTTCATACTTCTCTGCTTCGTAATTGGCATTCTTTAGATGAAATTCTGGAAGCCTGATGCACGGTCGCCGCCTAGACTTGAGTACGCACACTCCCCGCCGAGATATCTATCCAGCAAATTTTTGACTGATGCAAGAATAAATGCATTCTCTTTACCTTGATGAACGAAAGCCCAAATCCTGAAGGTCTATCTGAATAAGGTATTGAGAGCCTAGAATCTACCTGTATGCCGCCAAAAGCACCGAACATCGCTTATGCAGATCCCACGCACATATATGATGAGCATAGAATCATCTACACTTCCTACACGAAGCTCGTCCCCCCTGTCCCAACCCCGACGTTACTGGCCGCCAATCCATTGCTTAGCTTCCTACCGCCACCGGGCCCAACACTGCCTCCGCGGACACCGATCGGACTACTCAGCCTCCGCTCCCCCCTCTCCTTCCTCGGAACTCCTAAAATTCTCTCCCCACTCGATCTCCGTCTCTCCCCGGCCGTGCCGCTCAGGCTCGGTCCAGTGATCGTATCCAGATGATCGTCCTCCTCGAAGACGATCTCGTCGCTAGCCATGATCTCGCCCGCGGCCTCTTCATCCACCGTCGGCAGCAGATCCCCCTCGCTGTCGTCGTTCTCGTTCTCGCTCTCGGAATCGGCTTTGCTGAAGCCTGGCATCTCGACGAGGTACCAGACGGGTATGGCACCGATGATGGATATAAGCGCGAGGAGGAAGTACGGGGTGACGACGTAACCCCTCTCCAAGCCCCAGGTAAAGGCCGCTCCGCCTAGCGCGGGGCCAATTGCACGCCCGACGGCGCTAATCGATACTGCGAAGCCGTTGAGCGTGCCCAGGATTCGGAGCGAGACAGCCGAGTTGGTGAGGAGGATGATGGAGCAGGGGAATGCGAAGATGACGGCGAAAGATTTGATGATCATGATAGCGAAGATGGCGGCTTGCTGCAAGGAGCTGTCTTGGATGAGCGCTGTGTACGGCGTGGCGATACAGACAAGAGGGAAGGTAATGGCGCAGCATTTGAAGCAGTTCAGGACCCCGAATTTGCGGGCCGTGGGTGGGAAGACGAGAAATTGGATAAAGCATCCGACGAAGCCGTACATGGTGAACAGCATCCCGATCTTACTGCTGCCGAGGCCGAAGCCTCCGGAGAATTTGAAGGGTAGAGAGGTATTGGTGCTAGTGGGGACTTGCCGCGGGTTGTGGAGAAACACGGGGAGCAGCTGGTCATAGGCGACGGCGTGGAGAGCAAGGAAGGTGTAGGCAGTGAGGTTAATGACTGATTGCCGCGTGAAGACCTCGGTAAGGGTTGGACGGGGGAGAGCTACTTTAGAGGTGGTTTTTGAGCTGAAGGATCCGTACTTGGAAGAATCCGAGCCCGCGGAGGAACTGGGCCGCAGTAGGGGGGCAGCGGATTCGGAGTAACCTGTCGAGGAGCGGCGGTAGGGTTTCGGTATGCGGAAGTAGCCTATAGATCTGATGGCAGTGGTGAGTTTCGTGCCTAGGACGCGGCCGTAGTCTTTGGAGTGGCGCTTGGTTTCTAGTGTTTCCTGCCGAGCTTAGCGAGCAGTTCGATGGGACACAGGGGGGGGTGTTTACCTTGAGGAACAAAAAGCCGGTTGTGATCCCCAGGAGGAAGAGGACACTAGCTACGAGATTCGGGAGAGCGAATGGAAATTTAATCAGGAACTTGCTGTGTCCAAATAGGCCCGGGAAGTTCTCGGCAGGCTTAGCGAAGAAGCCTCCAAACGACGGGCCAAATATGGATCCCAGAGTCCAGACAAGGGGCATTATCGAAAATGCTCTTGGCTGTAGTTCTTTCTGTGGCACCATTTCAGCCACCATCGTACGGATAATGCCCACTAGTACAAATCAGCAACGTCTAGTCGAGCGTTAGGAGAAGAAGTACCGTTCCCATTACATCCACCAGCAAAAGACCTGACAATAATAGCCATAGGTAAGCTGGTAGACACTCCCCATAGTACGCAAGAAATAAGAGTCAACGTTAGTCCAGCGAGGATTGTCGGTTTGCGACCATATTTATCGGACGCTCGTCCCCATAGGACAGCAGTCACGCATTGCGAAAGGGAGAACGCGGCAGATGTCATTCCTGCCCACCATGCTACGTGCTCTTTATGTACACCAAAGCTTTCTATCATTTCAGGCTGTGGCAATGTGAGCTGATAATTGAGAATTGTATGGTGGAAAATGTAAGCACTTACCAGATAGGGAAAGACTGATGTTAAAGCCACTGGTTCTGCGAATCTGCATACCGCTGAAAATCTCTTAGTAGTGATTCGAATTCAAAAGAAGCCCCCCCTCTCCTCCTCTGAAATGAAGATAGCAGTAGGGCAAATCTTTACTTCATCTCTTGAAACCACAAATCAATGGATGACACCTGACCAGGCTGTGACTTGTACGACTGCCACATGCAAACTCAAATCCTGCTTGATTGAATTGGTGATATGTGACAAGACTCCTGGACATGACATATCAAAAGAATGACCGGGTGATGCGCCGCCGCTGAAGAAATTGACAGCAGATTCTTCCAAGATGAGACCGGGAAAAGGATAAGTTGAAGGCAACGAACACATGCAAAAACTCACCGAGAATTGCCAGCTGCTTCGTAGGGAGCTTCGGAGCTCCATGTGCCTTTCTTCTCACCATTGTGTCGGCGGTAAGAAAAACCTTGCTAGACCCAGCACTGGGTCGTATATTTCGCGAAACTGTAGCACGAGCTTAGAACAAATTCAAGGATCCTATATACTAGAAAGAGTTGATCTTAAGCAAGACTGGAGTATAGGTAAAAAGAAAGATTGAAGAGTGGGGATGGAGATGGTCTTGGAAAAGGAGACGAAGATGGAGAGAAAAGGTCAGATCGAGTCAGTCAGAAAGACGGGGAGCTAGGCACTTCGTGGGTAGGTATCTTGGGACCCATGCCTTTCCGCTTGTTGCATGGCTGAGGGGACTTTCTGATTCGACAGCTGAAGATGCCAGAAAATGCATGATCACAGGGATCACACCGGGGGCTCGCTTATGTAAGGGCATTATCGATCTGAGAGCACCTGACATATCACGAGATGAAGCTTCGATCGGCAGTACTTCGGTGATACTTGAACACGTGATCTGTCGATACAGCATAGCTTCCAGCTCCCACTTCCCCCACTTAATTGCGTCAGCTCTAGCTTTCACTCTACAGGAAGCTGATTGGAGCCTCATCGAAAACCTGATTGCATGGAGGTAAATATATAAAGCAAAGCATTCCAGCCGAATGCTGGCTCATTGGTTCCTGTGCTACAACCAACCTCTGTTCTAATCTATGTTGCAGTTACAACTGCCTGCAAGTGGCTCGTTGAATCCAGTACTGGTTGAATCCAAGCCAGGACCTGGATAGCTTTATTCAATTAGACCACCAGAGCCTCCAGGTGGCAGAGCACATATCGGCACTACTATCCTTCTCCAGTCATGGGCACACGCAGCATTGACGACAAGATGGACGAGAGATCGCCCCTTATTTCAACAGTCCGCATTGCCCCTCCTCGACAACGATATACCCACAGCGTCGTCCGCAGATTCTGTACAGTGGCCCTGGGATCCTCACTCATCGCCCTCGTCGTCGTTTTTCTCCTCCCTGTCGCGTTTCTCTCGCGCCGGCCTCATCGACACCACCACCACCACCCACTGCCCCACACGAGCGCTGTAACGTACAAAGAGCTGCAGCAGATCTTGCTGGAAACGCCCAAGGAGGAGAAGGCTCAGGAATGGAGCAAGTACTACACAGCTGGGCCTCATTTGGCGGGGAAGAATTTCAGCCAGGCTGTCTGGACGCAGGAAATGTGGGAAAAGTTTGGTGTCAAGTCAGATATCATTGCATACGATGTGTATATCAATTATCCTCTGGGACACCGTCTTACGTTATATGAAAGAAAGAAGACGAAGGACCTGATCGGCGGGGAGGCCTGGAAGGTCAAATTCGAGGCTAGCTTGGAAGAGGATGTGCTCGAAGAAGACCCGACGTCTGGTCTCGAGAATCGAATCCCTACATTCCATGGATACTCTGCTAGTGGGAATGTCACTGCGCAATATGGTAGTTACACCCCAGCTTTTACTTCCTCCTCACAGGCTGTCTTGTGAGGTTCAAACATGATTTGTTCCTCCAACCCACCTTCCACCCCTAGTCATCCCTAGTGGACCGAAACATTCCTCGATAAAGAAATACTGACTCGAACTCTTTCTCTAGTCTATGTCAACTACGGGACGTACCAGGATTTTGAGGATTTGTTGAAGGCTAATATCACTTTGACGGGTAAGATAGCGTTGGCGAGGTATGGAGGAATATTTCGTGGACTCAAGGTGAAGCGTGCGCAAGATCTTGGAATGGTGAGTTGGACTATTTTTCAAAAATTCTAGGGCCGGATACCGGGACGTAAAGGCAATCGGGGATCTCTCTCTCGTCCTTGTAGCCCCGGAACAGGACAAATTGTTAACGCAAATAGGTTGGAACTGTCATTTTTACAGATCCCGGAGATGATGGAGACCCAACTGATGAGAATGGAGTCGCTCTATACCCGAACGGTCCAGGAAGAAACCCTAGCAGTGTACAGAGAGGAAGTACGCAGTTTCTGAGTGTTGCTCCTGGAGACCCGTAAGTCACACAAATCACTTGTTGTGATAATCCTAACTCCGTCTAGAACAACTCCCGGATACCCATCGAAGGTACTTGATCCAGTGCTCTGTGTATTGCTTGCGCCCTGGTGACATCATCCAAATTCAAATACAACTGCGCATCATTGATGATCCAAAACGATGCTGACGTGCATTTAGCCTGGAGCTCCCCGTAAGCCGGTTGATACCGCCATTCCCTCGATCCCATCAATACCAATCTCTTACGTTGATGCAATACCCATCCTCAAAGCGTTGAACGGTCATGGGCCATCAGCACAAGATTTCAACAAATGGTGGACGAAGAATACCGGCCTCGGCTACAAAGGTGTAAAGTATAATATCGGCCCTTCGCCAGATAGCCTAGTCCTCAACCTGGTAAATGAACAAGAATATGTTACTAATCCCTTGTGGAATGTTATTGGCGTCATCAATGGCACTCTTCCTGACGAAGTTATTGTTATTGGCAACCATCGTGATGCGTGGATTGCAGGTGGTGCGGCCGACCCAAACTCTGGCTCCGCTGCTCTTAACGAAGTATTTCTTTCCAACTTTCCTTCTCCGTGCTTCATCTCTCTTTGGATATTGAAAATGGTATCTGACCTGGACGTTCCTCAATCTAGGTCATCAGATCATTCGGTGTAGCACTGGCTAAAGGTTGGAAGCCACTACGTACAATTGTCTTCGCATCATGGGACGGCGAGGAATACGGCCTGATCGGCAGCACAGAATGGGTAGAAGAGTACCTACCCTGGCTCTCGCACGCAAACGTCGCATATGTTAATGTCGACGTTGCAACTTCTGGTCCCTATTTTGGCTCTTCCGCTTCGCCACTTTTGAATAAAGTCCTGTATGAAGTGACATCTCTTGTGCAATCGCCGAACCAGACAGTGCCAGGTCAAACTGTTGCAGATGTCTGGAATGGTCATATTTCAACAATGGGAAGCGGCTCCGATTTCACAGCATTTCAGGACTTTGGAGGCATTCCCTCGATCGACTTTGGGTTTTCTCAGGACTTCAAGAACAAGACCCACCCCGTATATCAGTACCATTCTAATTACGACTCTTACTACTGGATGAACACTTATGGAGATCCGGGATTTCATTATCACATTGCGGTTGTTAAGCTATGGAGTCTGTTAACTGCTAGGCTTGGTAAGGTCATTCTATTCTATTACTGCATTTTAGAGCTCTCGCACAAACAACTGAGAAGTGAGCGAGTATAAATGCTGACTTCAGAGCAGCTGAGTCACCTCTTATTCCGTTCAACGCCACTGATTACGCCGTCGCCCTTGACGGTTACATTTCCAAAGTTGAATCCACAGTCGACGCTGCCATCATCGGCATTCAATCCTCAGAAGACGAAGTCTCGGCACGCTTCCGCCCCACGCCCCCGGCCCCGAAAGGCTCTCTCTCTACCTTAAAACTCTGCTTCGCGAGACTCCACGACGCCGCAGCTCAACTCGCAGAAGCAGCACAAGCTCACGACGCGTGGGCACTGATACTTGCCGAGGAGGCTGGCGAAGATATTCCGTGGTGGAAATGGTACAGCAGGCTCAAGCTCTACTATGAAATACGT
This sequence comes from Diplocarpon rosae, assembly GCA_032760415.1. Taxonomy (NCBI): domain Eukaryota; kingdom Fungi; phylum Ascomycota; class Leotiomycetes; order Helotiales; family Drepanopezizaceae; genus Diplocarpon; species Diplocarpon rosae. Next base: position 454,446 of record JAUBYV010000007.1, on the reverse strand, counting down.
CGCGCCAATGATAAGTACAAGTACATCGAGAGACAGTTCTTGTATAGCGAGGGTTTGGATGGCAGGCCGTGGTTTAAGCACGTTGTCTACGCGCCGGGCTTATGGACGGGCTATAGCGGGGCGGTGTTCCCTGGGCTGGTCGAGGCGATTGAGGCCAGGGACTATGAAAATGCGGAGAGATGGGTAGGCATCATCGAGAGCAGGCTCGAGAGCGCTTACAAGAGCTTGAAGTGAGGCACCGGAGCGGTTTTCATGCATTCGCATTTGCATTTGTACAGGCGCTCGTCACAAATCGCGGCTTGATAGAGCATCATTACCTAGGTATCATGAGAATCGCGAGGTCCTTGAGTCTTACCCTAGATACATGGCCTTACAAGTGAGAAGACTAGCATGCAGTCGTTGGAAGAAAAGAATTCGACATAGGTAACTTATCGCAATGCAAGCTACTAAGGCCCCGGCAAGGCTGTACCGTAGAGCAGGAGCGGGAGCGGGCCGCAATATTTAATTTCATGGGCTCCGCAGTTTTAAGTAACGGTTTGACTGACTAGTCGGGCTTGACTTTGCTACAGGCGGAGGCGCTCTTGGAGCTAGCTGGGTTCTGAGGTAGACCTGGAGAGTAAATGGGAGCAGGAGCCTGTTCTCGGGGCAAACGCGTGTTGTCGCAGAACGGATTTTTCTATATATTAATATCACTGCTGTTTCGCTCGCGTCAAGATTCGCTCTAACAATTCTCAACAACTTTGCAAGACGTGGGAGCAAGCTACCAATCTTTCGTTCATTTCTATATTGACATAGACGAACTCTTCGTGAAATGGCCCTGATACTATCTTCTGCGTACATTCATATGATTGTCCCAAAGCCAGCAAATGAGGTTGCGAAGGGTTGCAAGAGCTAAGTATCCTATGAGTCAGGATGCAGGTGGCGTCGTTGAAGTGGATTTCGCAGTATAAAGGCAATTATTTGCAACGAGCTGAACTTCTCCAAATTAGCTTGCAGTGAGAACATAAAAGTTGAGTAATACCCACTCCACGTTGAATCATCTATACGACTCATATTTTTAGAAGATACTTTATGAGGTCCAATCGATTTTTTTGATGATCACAACTGGCTTTTGTCTCTAATAGTGGAAATCAGTGCAAGAAAATATCATTACTGTAAGAGACAAGAGCCCCAAAATCTCTGTCATCTTTCTCGCCTAGCTCTTGACGCGGTCAGTCAACTTCGCGAGCGAGCTCACCGAGCTTTCATAAGGTCATTATTCACTATCTATAATCTTTCTAAAAGATTTGCAATTATTAATATCACTATTCGATTAGTGCCGTCACAAAGCCAAGGATAACGAATTCGATACCCTTCACGCTCCCGCAAAAGCCCGATACCACGATCTAGTCGATTGTCATTTCTTCGGGGACATGATTCGGTCCAAGAATCTCAAAACACTATGATGGATGCTCCTCTATCTCTCTGCATCGTAGCCATGTTTTACGGCCTGGATCTTGTCGGATTATCGACCTTGGATCTGACCCATATCTTCAACAAAGCGACCGAGAGATCCATGTTAGGAAATTCGTACCCCATATCTTCCTTACAAGCGTTGACATGGCGAATTTCTTGGAGAAGAGTCAGGATTCAGCTGACGTCCAGACTCCCGGCTTGGACTCTTCGAGGGCTCCGTGGCAGAAAATGTACCTACGGCTCTCAAGCGCAGATTGGCGGATCATACGCTTCGGAGACCGTGGGAGCGACTTGCGGGACTCTAATATGAGCTCTATGACGATAAGAAGGCTTATGCAAACAGTCATTACTGTAAGATCAGGATCTAAAACGCGATTTTGAGCACTGTCATCGCCGTTTATAGGCCTGGTTTCTGCGAAAAGACGCTCGCAAACCTGTTCTGAATTGGCAAACACTTACTTCTGCTTCTACTCAGATACAAATCTCAAATGAGACACCACCTTCCTGTACTTAAGACTTGGGGACTACTATCCTTTTAAAGATCGAGGTTTCCAGAATCGACAGCCGAAAGTAAACAAAGCAACGGCACGTTCAAGCCTCGCCATACGCAACATACCATAATCAAAGACTCACATGGTCTCTACGAAACTATTACCGCGCGTCTCTGACTCGAATATGTCAATCTTCTCTAATGATCTAACACTGGAATATTACTAAGCGTGGTATTCTTGACATCTTAAAATATTGCAGTGAAAAAGGGGTAGGTATACATTTACCGAGCACGGGGCACTTTAAGCGAGACCACGTCTCCAATTAAACCCAACCCCTTCACTTGGGTATGAACAAAGCACAGCATACATGTAAGAAACCTACACATTATATAAATCAAATGCGTATCTGTGCACAACTTGTAAGCTAATTGTCTGGAAACTGTGAAAGATGTCAAATTCTCCAACGAATGGATTTCATATATTATTACCAGGAATTACGTCTAATATTTTGTAGGAAAATAACTCTCTTCTGTCTTATACACTGGGAGTCCAAATATTTCAAGGGTCAGAAAAAATCGTAGCTTTGATTCATATCTCAAATGAGTAGCCCCTGCAATAGATATATATAGATGTTAGTCAAAGTAGGCAATTGTAACGAGATGCTAATTTCTTATACCCCGCCTCTCGTAGATAGTTCCATCTTCTATTTTTATTTTCCTGGAGTATGGTGAAGCTGAAAGAATTCCGGGAATCCCAACGAGCTCGAAGCCCGGGTTCAGGGGAGCAGTGCACAAGCGCCGGGTAGGGGGGTGATAGGCGCAGAGAGACGGAGAGATTTCATGTTTCCCCTAATGTTCCAAGTTCAATTTTTTAGGGGAATATGTGGTTCATGTATTTTTGCGCAGCGGAAAAAAACCGCCGAGATCTGGACGAGCAACCCGAGGAAAGATAAGGCCGGGTGTGATCGAGGGTAAAGCTTGCTTGCATCTCCTACAGTCATGTGATATAAAAGAGCAAGGGATGAGAGCGAATCCGAGTTGATGATGAGCAGATGACGCCGATCTTGGGCGCTGGGTTCTGATGATTTCTATACGCTAGTAAGCGTAGGGGGAGAAGTAGAAGCATAATGCGGACAGTAGAAGCCGTAAGAGCTTGAAGAATAGGGTAATGCCGCTCTGAAGAGCTGGTTTCTCAATTATGTGCTTTCTCCTTCTGGGCAACGGAAAAGAGCTTAGAAAATCGCAGTGAATATTAGCTTCTTTGAGGACTGTGGCTCTTTTCCGTATTAATCATATCTGTACACCATAGGCACAATATATCCAAATGATACTCACCTAACATGTTCAAATCCCCGTTTGAACAGGCTTGATCTCCAAGTCCCAGTTGATCTCCCCGTCCTCACCATACCGTCCCACCAACCACTCATTCGTCTTCTTAAAGTGGTGCCCCTCAAAGAAGCCCCTGCTCGCACTCAACGGACTCGGGTGCACGCTCATAAGCACCAAATGCCTCTCCCGATTGACCTTACTTACTCTCTTGCCTGCCGGGGTTCCCCACGCCAGGAATACGACACCTTTGGTGCGTCTCGTGGCTACGATGTCGATCACTTTCTGTGTAAATTTCTCCCAGCCGCGGTTGCTATGCGAATTGGCCTCGTGGGCCCGCACAGTGAGGCAGGTATTGAGCAGGAGGACGCCACGGTCGGCCCATGGTGTCAAAAGGCCCCCATCTTTTGGCGGTGGCGTAAAAGTTGGGTAGTCGATCTTCAAGGCTTTGTATATATTTTTTAGGGATGGGGGAGCCGGAGTTGGGGCGCGAACAGAAAAGGCGAGGCCGTGGGCTTGGTTAATGTTGTGGTAGGGATCCTGGCCAAGGATTACAGCTTTGACAGTGTTGAGAGGTGTGTGTCTTGACCTGCGCTCCGAGTTAGTCTATATTTCGATATCAAAATAGAGAATACTGGAGTGAATGCAAGGTAAAACGAACCAAGAATAAATATCCTCCTCCGGCGGAAAGATCTTCTTCCCCCCCTCCCTCTCTTTCCTCAAAAATCTTTTTAATTCCAAGAATCCCACACTCGTTACCTCATCCTTCAATTCTTTCAACCAGCTCTCATGCAAGGTCTCGATCTCCAGCTGCAGCAACTCCTTCTGCTCGTCGCTCAACGTTTTGACCCATTCCTCTTTATTAAACTTCGCAGTCGCGACGGGAGATGTGATACCAACGGGCAAATTGGTTGTACCCTCAACGTTTGTGGTAGCTGACACGGTCTTGGGCGGTCCGAAGAATGAGGTTAGTGTGCCTTGAGCTTTGGGTTTCTTTGCATCGGAAGTGGGCACGTCACTGGCTTTGCGTTTGAGGGACATTCTGAGGGTTTGGAAATGTAGGAGATAAGGAACTCGACGAAAACAACGAAATGCGATAGAGAGAGGCAGATTTGCTGCGATGAGTGGGGAGATTTTTTTAACTAATATAGCGAGGCGGAAGTTAGTGTCAGGGAACAATCCGAGCGCGCTGAGACGCGAGGCTCTCGTGTTAAGTGGCTCGATGTTTACAGGGGTACGCGTAGTCAGAGGTCCGGCACGCTTTGACCTTTTGCATCTTGGTACAAAGAATTACATTGCAGAACTTGGTTATTACTGTTTGATTGCGTTTATCTTTAATGTACAAGACAGCTACCAACCATCGAACGCCCAACTCGCTATGCAGCATTTTCAAACTACCCCTTTTCTTACGCCATGTTCGCCCGCACAGGAGTCTGGTATCATACAGCCGCCGCTTTCTTTTCTGCTCTCTCGTTCACGCTTCTGAATGCTCTCTTTCCAACCTCGTAGCAACTGATCATAATCGCGCAGGAGGGTGCAATTTTCAACGTACGAGGTATCCATCCTCGCCATAGTCCTGCCAGTCCTTCCGTTCGGAATATATGCCACAGGAATTTGGGCATGGGCTGTTGTTCCGGTGCTAGACGACTGCCGTGCCCTACCGTCTTTTCTGGATCGACAAAAATCTGCCTTCGCGTCTTGCCGACATCGAATGGCATGGTGAGAATCGCGGCGACTGCCCCAGATGATGCTCCTGCGACGAAACTGTCGAGGAAAGTGTTGTAGTGGTTCTCTCGACTTTGAGACCTGTTCCTCGCCCGAGTTCTGGATACTTCTGTCGAAAGGGTACGACCCCGCCTCCTCTCTCTTGCTTCCGTCAGCTGTCCCCGAATAGTTTCGTACCCGAGCCAGTAAATCCCCGAGAAGGGAACGTCTCGCCACATAGTTAAAGTAAGACCCCTCCACAACGATGAGTAACCGTGGGTCGCAACCATCTGCCCTATCCCTTGCATAGTCTCCTTGAAGTGTGCACCACCGGGTGACCGGCTGGCCTGCATTCTGGTCCTGAACATTTCGACAGGCCCTACCGCCGCGGCAGCCACCATGCGTGCTGTAGCTCCTGCGACAAGTGGTGAGTAGTTGTCCGAGAAGTATCGATTGAAGGGACTCGCATTGTTGAACCGTAGCCAGTCGTATCCAGTAAAATATATGATATTTGCCGGTACAGTCATTACTAACGTTGGCGATAATCCTCGCCATAGAGTGGTAATGCCCTCATTTCGCGCGATCTTCCGTAGCCCATCCAATGTTGAGGTGTATGAACGCTTGTGTGTTTCTTCGATCGCGCATTCTGCACCAACGTTCCGCAATCGTGGCGCCGCCATACAGTATTCCGCGTTGTTTGTTGCAAAAAATACCTCCCTGCAGCATGCTGTTACCCCTAAATTTGGAGGAAGTGTATGGAATGACTGCGGAGAGGATGACGCGAGCTTCGAAATAGTGATGAGAGGTGACTGAGTAGCAGGCTGGGATTGTAATCGAACTCGGACGACATCTAGAGGTGTGACTGCAGATGGTGTTAGTCCGGTCTCAAATTGTATATATTCCCATAAGACTTAAGAACTTACCTAGCAATGAAGTCAACAGACTTCCATACATGGCCGATATCATTTTCTGCCCTGCCGTGATACCGATATCGAGCTCTTCATTGTCAACAGACATGGCTATTGTTGAGGAGGCTCCTGGAACAGGATTATCTCCGTGTATTCTATCATGACCTTGACGCGCAAAGCCCTCCTGGTGATAAAGAGTAGTAATCTCGTCCGAGTGAGCTGCGTTGTTCCAATGGGCAGACATGGGCCTTGAAACCTGGTTCGATAGCTAAATCACCGACTCTGACGTGGAAAAGTGGTAGCACTCTGACGATCGTCGTTGCTGTCGTCGGCTACAGTTGATGAATTTGTAAGGGCTAAGTGATGACGGCAGTACTCAGATTTGATCCGAGCTCTGGCAGAAAAATCTCAAAGGAGTTTAGACAAAAAGATCTGGGTGTGGGTTTAGTATGACTCGGGCCTTGGCAGCGGCGGTGACGGCCTTCGAGGATTTAAGCTTTACAATGGAATCCGAGTTCATCAATTATGCAACGACAATGCCACAACTAATTCTATAATATACTACTTGTCAGACTGTACATGACTGCGAACATGGAAGAAACGAATACAGAATTAGAGCAGTTCCGCCAACAATGGCGTGCTGAAGTGTCCGCAAGGTCACAGGCCGATGGCGATAGAGAGTCGAAGTCAACAAAGCTACCCTGCAGGCCCCCACGTACTTCTGGCAAAGGGTCGACCAGAGCCTCGAAGCCTCTGCCGAAGCTTCTGAATGACGAAGAGGAAGCCGTGCAATCTCGTGGTTCCAGTACACGAACTTGGGAAGAGCGGAGGCATGAGGAGAGCTCCAAGGCATTGGCAAAAGAGCCGCAGTCTGCTTTGGAGCACTATGAGAAAGCGGTAGAGAGAGAAGCAGCAGGCAATCTTGGAGACAGCGTGACCCTCTACCGAAAAGCGTTCCGTGTAAGCTACAGTACCTCATCTAATCCATCAATTCTGATGTTATTAGATGGATGATCGAGTGGATCAAAAATACAAGAATAAGCACTTTCCACCCTCCTACTTTGCCTCGAAACCTTCGAATTCAAACTCGTTGAATCCTCCGGCTGTTGCATCTTCTACCACCTATCACTCCCGAGACGGGCCTCAAAAAAGTACAAAAGAACTTCTCGCTGGATTTTCCGGCCTCAAAATCAGTCCCGTCCCACCAGCCATCGAAGGCACTCCAGCACCTCCTTGCCCAATTGCAGACCTGCCAGAAGAGATACTCATCCAAGTATTCCGAGAACTTTCTATAACAGACATTGCATCATTTGCCAAGCTTGCGCAGGTCTGCAAGAGAATGGCATACTTGGTAGCTACCGAAGAACAAATATGGAAAAGGTTGTGCCTTGGCTCAGAGATTGGCTTCGGTGCTATGCATTACCGATGGCAACGAGAAGTTCTCGGGGGTCCATTGAGGGAAGAAGACCGCGATTTCGAGGGATCCGACGGAAATGAGGCTGCAGCCTCACCTCTGGAACAAAAGGAGATCACAGAAAGGTTGTACAGCAGTCTCTATGCATCTTCATGGCAGCGAATGCTCCGCATGCGGCCCCGTATACGTTTCAATGGCTGTTACATCAGCACGGTTAATTATCAGAGAGCCGGTCAAGCTTCTCAGTCTCAAGTTACCTGGCATTCTCCAGTCCATATAGTGACCTACTACCGGTACTTGCGCTTCTTTCGGGACGGAACAGTCATCAGTCTGCTTACAACTCACGAACCTGCCGAAGTTGTTCACCACATCACCAAAGAGCTTCAAGAAACTCACCGAGGCGGCGCTGCAGCATATCTTCCTTCGTTCTTTATGCAGCACGCTTTGCGAGGCAGATGGCGACTTTCATCCGTTGCCGATAACCCTGAGGTAGATTTTAATGAAGCCGAAGGCGATCTCTTCGTTGAAACCGAAGGCGTCAGCGCCAAGTACGTGTACAGGATGAAGCTCTCTTTACGATCCGCCGGAAAGGGTGCTCGAAACAACAAACTTGTATGGCAAGGCTTTTGGAACTACAACCTTCTGACCGACGATTTTGGAGAATTTACCCTGAGAAACGATAAAGCATTCTTCTTCAGCCGCGTGAAAAGCTATGGCAACGGAGCGTAAGGCAAATATGCCGATCCATGTCAACGATATAACTACTCCCCACCGAGAATGGTAAGTTGCGAATGAACCAACTTTCAGGTGATCCCTTGATACAAGACTGAGTGGAAAGAGAAAGCTTGGTAAAAGAACTGTCTAGTTTGCGATTTGCTGCCCAGCCTTGCGCCTTCCTGGCTCGAGCTGCCTTGGAACCTTTGGAGACTTCGATCTGAGTCATGTAGATTCGTTGACTTCGCATCTTTCTTCCATCTGACGTTCACGGCAGGAAAATGCCTTTTTGACCGAAGTTCCTAGAGAATTTCGTTCCCAGATGATAGGCTTGACAAAGTTACATCGTGTCATTTGGCGACATCAGTCGCAACTCGAGTCAAAGTTGACTTTTCCGTTAAGAAGTATGTCAGCGAAAATGTCAAATTTGCGGGTTCTTGACCTTAGAAGACTGAGTTAGGTCCAGACGAAACTCGCTAAAGTTGGCCAAAAGTCTTCCCCATTGAACGCTCCGACAGAGAGTTTGTTCGGCTATGCGAAAATGCTTAGTATTTCTGTAATTGTTCCGACGTTTTACAAGGGTGACGCTGGTGCTGGTATTTACTCTCGAGAATGAGGTCAGAGTATTTTTCAATGCTTGTGCAGGTTGGAGAGCTTCGCCAAATTTGAAACAAGCATCAAGCGCATGCTTGCGCGCGTATTTTGCTCGAATGAGTTCTATCGATGTTCATCATCGTTGGAGATATTTTTGTCCAGATTTTTACGAATTTCGAGCAGTTGAACGCCCACCTTAGTCTTGTACAGAGCCCAAGTCTCCAACTACGACGCTCTGCATCAGCGAAACTTTCGCCGGTGTAAGAAGATGAAACATCAATCAAACCCTGCCAATCACCACGTATCGTTTGACTGTCCAACAGCCAGTCGCTCTCACAATCTGATGAGTGTTCGGTGTAGTCTTATAGGGCCGTTCATATTCGAGTCCAAGTCGAACAAATCGTTTCATTGACGCCTCACTTCGCGACGCCTCACGGCCCTTCTGAAAACAATATAAGACCTATGGCCCGCCTCAAATAGAAAGCTGGCCTCCCAGTCATCTTTGACCTCACATCTGTCGAGGGGTTTCTTTTTTGGCAACGCCCTGCGCAGTCGCCGATTACCTTCTTGTCATACACATATACGTCCCCCCAACATTCATTCTCGAAGTCGGAACAGCAGTCGAGGACTAGACATCAATCGAGTCAGTACTTCGTTTCAACTTCACACACGAGTCAAGCCATTTTTATACTCTGCTCCTTGGGGACCATCCTGCTAGGAGCTCAGCATCGTGTCTTCGGCAGCACATTCTCTATTCTCACTTGCAACAAATATATCGGGTGTCTCTATTTCGCCAGGAAGACAACGCGGACCCCACCATGGCTAGAGCGTCTAGTTCCAGCTTTATAATGGGGGCAAAGATTCTCGCAATCCTCACTGGCTGCTTGGTCACCTCCACGGCCGAAGGAGCTCCTACCTGCTCGTCACCAAACATCACACTCAAAGTCGCTGGTAACACATTTCAAGTACCACTCTTTAAGGATTGTAACTATGGAGATCCAGCTTCTGTCACGCCGTCTCGTATGCCCCCTATCCTGCTGTTGACCATCTCCTCTCAATACAATGCTCGAGCTAACGGCCCTACTAGAATCTTCTGCCCCAGCAAAAGCCGTCTCCGCCAGCGCCAACTACTCCCAATACGTTGACTCGAAAGGCGCACCTCTCAGCCCCGACAGCACGAAGAAACTACTCGCTTTCTTTGGAAAATCGGTGCCGTTAGACGTGTTGCTGGAGCAGACCATTTGTACAGTCACGGACACACAGTCTAGCCCGAGAATTTTCAAAATTCAGAAAGGGGAGCAGGAGCTAGACGGGGGGAAGGAGGTTGCGGTGGGCAGTTATAGATGTGTGATTGACTTATAAAACGGGGATGGGGTCGAACTCCATGATATCAATCAACTAGCCAATGAGCCCTCGTCTGACTGGAGCGGGGGGGACGAGAGTGCCGGGGCCCTTGAAGGAATGGTACGAGAGGACTCTTAATACCCCATCGGAGGAGGAAGTCGATGGAATCCCAAGATTTGGGATTTTTTTGCTCTTCAGGTTGAACGCACGATGGATCACAGCACATCTGCGGCCCTCAAGAGCGCTCGCTGGGGCTTGCATAGAGCTTTCGTATACCTGAAACGCTCCACTGAATATGTAATCATTTACCAGTCATTCCGTTGTGCTCGTCTCTGGGTTAGAGATTGCCACTTCTCTCCCCACCTACTCATCTACGGTACAAAAAAAGTGCTAGTTTATGGTTGCTGTGACGGCGAGAGCAAGGCATGTGTTGATATAGTCGATGAGATTAATGCGCTATAATCTTATAAAATTCTAAAGTAAAGAGAGGATAGGTATAAGGTAGGACGACTTATTTATTAAAGGCGTCGCCTAGTCCTTTATTAGCGTATGATAACCCTTTGTTATATGTTGAAGCAAAAAAAAATAGTATATTATCCTAAATTATTATACTAAGATAATAGGTTATCCTAATACTTTATTCCACCTTATGCTTTTTTGTCATATTATGATATTACCTCCTTTTTTAGATAGTTTAAGATAATCTTATCTTTGATATATTAGTCTATAAAGTCATATATTATTTTATTCTCCGCCTTATTAAGAAATAATTTCATTTTTACTAAGTCTATACTACTATTAGTATATATAGTAGTAATTCTAAGTTCAACTAACTTATCTAAACTATTAAATATACTAATAAGTTTTCTATCTTTTGGATTTTTTAATATATATTAGTCCTTTGTTTTTTTACTAATTTGCTTAGGCTATTTTAATGACTTAAGTTGCTTTATATTATCTGATTATAAGGCTATAGTAGATTTGCATTTGCTTAGGGTAGTAGTAGTAGCTAAAGGCATACTAGTAGAAGGGTTAGGTTAGTTAGAGGTAGCTTATATATTATTAATCTATTAAGCTTAAGTATTAACTTCCTTAGTTAATTTGTTGTTTTCTTTCTTTAGAGTAATTAGGTCTTTATAAAGTTTATTGAATTCAACTGCTTTAAATAATATAATGAAAATCATATATTTAGGTTATAATAAGTTGCTATCTTTTGCTTTGATTTTTATAATAGTTTAGTTGATATTTGCTAATAGTTGGTTGTTGTTAGAAGTAGTATTAATAATAGTTTTCTAGATTTATTATTTAGATACTTTAAATTATAATAGCTTTAGCATTATTTATAGCAGGTTGAATTAGCTAATTGCTTATTATAGCTATTCTTATAACTAATTTTATAATAGATAAAGTGCACTAAGTTAGGATTTCTTAATTAGTATACTATTCTTTTATAGCATTTAGTTGCTATTCTTCTTTATTTTGCTAAGCATCTTATCTCTATTATTATTATTTTCTAACTTATCTTTAAGTTAATTAGATAGTTTTCTAACTATTATCTTATATATAATAGCTTTGCCCTTTTTTGCTAAGATAGGCATAGACTTATTAGCCTATTCTACCTTATTAACTTCTTCTTATTATTGCTATAATGCTTATTCCAACTTTTTGCTTATAGTGGTTTTTATACTCTTAAATTGCTAATTATCTTTATTATCTTTATTATTATTATTATTATCTTTATTAGATATTGTTAATTTATTAAGCTAAGCAACTAGTAGTTGTAGTAGGTTAGAGGTAGTAGAGAGCTCTAAGGAGTAGGGGTTATTATTATTAATAGGGTTCTAGGCAGAGGTTATAGCAGCTAAGGCAGCTTTAGTAATAGAGGTTCTTAGTCTATTTGATTTATGCTTATTATAAGCTTTTAGGATAGGGTTATTATTATAAAGTATTTCTTAAGTATCTTTAATTATTCAATTAAATATGCTAATATCTGCTATTATCAACCTATTAAGTATATCTGCTAATACTATAATTTCTTTAAAACTTTAGTCTATTATTATTGCATTAGGCAGGAGGTTAGTAGTAGGTTCTAATATAGGGTTTATAGCTAAAGCTAAGGCTATAGTATTATCATTTTGATTATATAGGTTGCTAGTAGTAATTATAAAGGATAGTATACTTATAGTGATAGTTGCTAGGGTAGTTTTTTTCTATAGGGGTGGTGTTATAATAGTAGATTTAGGGGAATTGTTTAAGGTTATAAGGGAAGGTGGTGAATAATTATTCTTAAGAGGGGACCTTTGAGCTTAAATAAAAGAATTAAATAAAGAAGGGCGCTAGGCAGCCTTGCTACTAATAAGGCATTAGGCAAGAAACAAAGAAAAAAAAGCAAAGGTGAGATTCTTTAAGTAAACAAAAAAAGTAATTTGAGCCTTATATAGCATATGCATATATTAGGTTAAAGGAAGACTAAGGAAGCTTAGTTTTTTCTTTATCTTTGCTAATAAACACTAACCTTTATTAGTTGGTTGTTAAAAGGGTAGTTAAGATTAGTATTATTATTCTAAGCAGCTTATAACTAGTTATCTAATTAGACTAATAGTCTAAGTATATTAAGGTAAATATTATAATATCTTTTGATTAGAGAAGTAGAATTCTTGAAATTAGCCATAGGATACTATTAGTCATTTGGGTCCTACTCTACTTAGCTAACTTTATAGTATAGCTATTTATTCTATATGTTAAATAATAAGATATAGTCGACTTCTTACTCTATATGTCCATCTACTTTAATAGGTGGTTATAAAAGGTTGATCTATCCTAAAAGAGGATTAGTAGCAGCCTTATAAAGTCTATTAGCATAGAATATATTATAAATTCAAAAGGACTTTAGCAATTTTATTTTATGTAAATAGTAGATTATCTTTTTGATTCTAAATAGTCTTATGATAAGGAAATTAAGTTTATTAGAGGGTTAGTTAATTCTTTAGGATTTCTTAGTAATATAAATAAAGTCTTTTAGTCTAAAGTTGGAAGTATATTACTTCTTATTTGCTTAGAATAATTATCTCTCTTAAGCTTTAGCTATTAATTCTTAAGTAAAGTGTATTACTTTATTAATTTTCTTAGCTTAGGCTTAGGCTTTCTATTAATTTAGCTTTTCCCTAATAGTATCAAATTTTCAAATAGCTAGTATTTAGTTAAAATCTAACCTTAGTTTATACCTATAGTCGACTATAGAGGGTAATAGGCTAATAGACTTATAAAGGCAAATAGCCTTAGTAGCATTTAATATAAGAAGTAAATTAGCCTAATTATTTTAGAAGTAGTTAATAAAAGGATAAAGTTATATATTAATTATCTAATTGATAATCTTTATCTATCTATTTGTTTAAATATATTTAGTTATTAAAAGCTAGAGTTTAGTTCTTAATAAAATAGATAATTTATTCATAAAGTCTAAGATAAACTATAGTCCTTTATTATTAGTAATAGTCAAAAGACTATTATGAAATCTCTATATATAATAGTAGTATAAAGAGGCAGCTATTTTAGCTATAGCTTTTTTCAATATTAGTAGACTAATATATTATTTAAATAAATAGTCAATAATAATGAAAATAGTATTATAGCTATTGCTAATAAAACTAAGGGTATAAAAATCTATTAACAAATTATCCTATATCCGTAATAGGATAGAAAGGAGTCTAAGTAGCCTTAGGGCTTTATTATAAAGCTTATAGGCTTATTGATAATTATAGCAATTAGCCATATAGCATTTTATATCTTATTAGTATATAGGCTACTAATAGTATTATTATACTAATTTAATTGTCTTTATCCTACTAAGATAAGCTATTATAATACTACTATAAATATACTAAAGAAGTTAAATGCATAAGTTGTTAGGTTCTTTAGGGACAATTAGCCTATTATCATATAATAGTAACTTATTAGGGAGTATTAACTATAGCTTCTTATTCTTTACTACTTTTTCTTAATTATCTTTTAGTAGGAGTTCTAAGCGATTTGCTTATAAGACCTATTTAGTTATTCAGATAAAGTTAATGCTTAAGGTAGATTCTCTAAGGAATTCAATAGGTGCTATAATGCTATTAGAGTTAAGGAGTTGATAAGTTTGCTCTACTTCTTTAGCTGCCTTTTGGGTTAATATTAATTTGTCTTTTCGAAAGAGTATATTAGCAATAATATTTTCTTTGCTTAGTTAGTAGATAATCTTATAGTTATACTTAGATAATATATCTATTTATTAGATTTATCTCTTATTAAGAAGCTTCTTTAACCTAAAATACTTTAGTGCTTTATAATCTATCAAAATTAGAAACTTTAATATACTATATAGTTTTATATCTTATTCTTATAAGGCTAAGATTATAGCAAATATCTTTTTATTATATATCTTATAGTAAGTCTTAGCATTATATAAGCTTTTAGAGAAGAAGGCAATAGGATGCTATTAGTTGTCTTTCTTACTCTTTTAAGTAAATACTCTTATAGTAGCTAAGTTAAAATAGTTAGTCTCTACTTAAGTAGGTTAATGATTTTGGAAATATAAGAGTATAAGTATAGTTAGAAGTCTTTTCTTTAGCTATTAGAAGGAATCTTATTGCTCTTTATCTAATGCAAAAGTAGATAGTATATCTTTAGTTGTAAGGTGATTTAATAGTTAGGTGATTTATCTATAGGCTTTAATAAATCTTTAGTAGAAGTTATAAAAACCTAAGAACAACTAAACTTATTATTTAGTTATTAGTAGTTTCTAATCTTATACTACTAATACTTTTATAGAATTAACTTTTATGCTATAATTAGTAATAATAAAGCCTAAGAACTTAGTCTTAGTTACCTTAAACTTATATTTATTAATATCAACTTATAAGCCTATATTATAAAGCTATTCTAAGACTAACTATATATAATATTAATATTCCTAGTGATTCTTTAAGAAGATTAAGATATTATTAATATAAGTAGAATAGAAATTATTTAAATACTCTATTAAGATAGTATTAATATATTACTAAAAGGTGGTAGGTCTATTGCATAACCTAAATAGTAGCACTATTAGTTCAAAAGAGCTATATTATATCCTAAAGGCAATGTGACAGCAAGAGTAAGGCATATATTGATATAGTCGATAAGATCAATATGCTATAATCTTATAGAATTCTAAAGTAAAGAGAGAATAGATATAAGGTAGAATAACCTATTTATTAAAGGTGTCGCCTAGTCCTCTATTAGCATATGACTACTTCTTATTATATGTTAGAGTAAAGAAAACAATATATTGCCTAAAATCATTATACTAAGACAATAAGTCACCTTAGTGCTTTATTCCTTTTTATGCTATTATCCTATCTTTATATTATATTATAATATTACTCCCTCCTTTAGAGAGTTTAAGATAGCCTTATCTTCAACCTATTAGTTTATAAAGTTATATATTATTTTATTTTCCACTTTGCTTAGAAACAACTTTATCTTTACTAAATTTATACTATTATTAGTGCATATAGTAGTAATTCTAAGCTTAACTAATTTATCTAAACTATTAAAGGCATTAATTAACTTTTTATCTTTTAGATTTTTTAATATGCATTAGTCCTTTGTTTCTTCACTAATCTACTTAGGCTATTTCGATGATTTTAGTTGCTTTATATGATCTAGTTGTAGAGCTATAATAGCTTTTCACTTATTTAGCATAATAGTAGCAGTAGAAGGTGTAATAAAAGGGGAGTTGAGTTAGTTAGAGGCAGTTTGCATATTATTAAGCTATTTGGCCTAAGCATCAACTTGCTTTATTAGTTTATTATTCTCCTTCTTCAAAGCAGTAAAGTCTTTATAAAGCTTAGTAAACTTAACTGCTTTAAATAATATAATAAAAATCATATATTTAAGTTATAGTAAGTTATTATCCTTTGCTTTGATTTTCGCAATGATTTAATTAATATTTGCAGGCAGTTGGTTATTATTAAAGGCAGTATTAATAATAGTTTTCTAGATTTATTATTTAGATACTCTAAATTATAATAGCTTTAGCACTATCTATAGTAGGTTAAATTAGCTAATTGCTTATTATAGTTATTCTTATAACTAGTTTTATAATAGATAAAGTATATTAAGTTAGGATTTCTTAATAAGCATATTATTCTTTTATAGCATTTAGTTGCTATTCTTCTTTATTTTGCTAAGCATCTTATCTCTATTATTATTATTTTCTAACTTATTTTTAAGCTAATTAGATAGCTTTCTAATTATTATCTTATGTATAATAGCTTTGCTCTTTCTTATAAAGATAGGTGCTAACCTATTAGCCTACTCTGCCTTATCTACTTCTCCTTATTATTACTATAATGCTTATTCTAAACCTTTGCTTATAATAGTCTTAGCACTCTCAAATTGCTAATTATCTTTATTATTATTATTATTATTATTATTATTATTATTATTATTATTATTATTATTATTATTATTATTATTATTATTATTATTATTATTATTATTATTATTATTATTATTATTATTATTATTATTATTATTATTATTATTATTATTATTATTATTATTATTATTATTATTATTATTATTATTATTATTATTATTATTATCTTCATTAGATGTTGTTGGTTCATTAGGTTAGGCGATTAGTAGTTGAGGTAGGTTAAGGGTAGTAGGGAATTCTAAAGAGTAGGAGTTATTATTATTAATAGGGTTCTAAGCTAGGGTTATAATAGCTAAGGCAGCTTTAGCAATAGGGGTTTTTAGTCTATCTGATTTATATTTATTGCAAGCATCTAAGATAGGGTTATTATCTTAGAGTATTTCTTAAGCATTTTTGATTATTTGATTAAATATACTAGTATCTGCTATTATCAACTTATTAAGTATATCTGCTAATGCTATAATTTCTTTAAAGCTAAAGTCTATTATTATTATATTAGGTAGAAGGTTAATAGCAGATCTTAGTATAGGATTTATAGCTAGAGCTAAGGCTATAGTATTATTATTCTAATTATATAAGTCGCTTATAGTGCTTATAAGGGGTAGTATACTTATTATAATAGTTGCTAAGGCAGATTTTTTATAAGGTTAGTATTATAATAGTGAATTCAGGAGGACTATTTGAGGTTATAGGGGAAGGTGGTAAATAGTTATTTTCGAAGGGATACCTTTGAGTTTAAATAAAAGAATCAAATAAAGAAGGGCGCTAAGCAGCCTTGTTACTAATAAGGCGCTAAGCAAAAAACAAAGAAAAAAGAGCAAAAGTAAGATTCTTTAAGTAAATAAAAGAAGCAATTTGAGCCTTATATAGCATATGTGTATATTAGGTCGAAGGAAGACTAAGGAAGCCTAATTCTTTCTTTGTCTTTGCTGATAAATACTAATCTTTATTAGTTAATTATCAAAAGGATAGTTAAGATTAGTATTATTATTCTAAGCAGCTTATAATTAGTTATCTAATTGGACTAATAGTCTAAGTGTATTAAGATAAGTATTATAATATCTCTTAATTAGAGAAGTAGAATTCTTAAAATTAGCAGTAGGATATTATTAGTTGTCTAAGTCCTATCTTACTTAGCTAACTTTATAGTATAGCTATTTATTCTATATGTTAGATAATAAGATCTAGTCGACTTTCTACTTTATATAGCTATCCACTTTGATAGATAATTATAAGAGGTTGATTTGTCTTAGAAGAGGGTTAATAGTAGCCTTATAAAGTCTATTAGCATAGAATATATTATAAATTTAGAAGGATTCTAGCAACTCTACTTTATATAAATAGTAGATTATCTTTTTGATTTAGAATAGTCTTATAATAAGGAAATTAAGTTTATTAGAGGATTAGTTAGTTCTTTAGGATTTCTTAGTAATATAAATAAGGTCTTTTAGTCTAAAATTAGGAGTATATTGCTTTTTGTTTGCTTAGAATAATTATTTCTCCTAAGCTTTAGCTATTGATTCTTAGGCGAATTATACTACTTTATTAATTCTCTTAGCTTAGGCTTAAGCTTCCTATTGATTTAGCTTTTCTTAAATAGTATTAAATTTTCAGATAGCTAATATTTAGTCAAAATTTAACATTAGTTTATACCTATAGTTAACTATAAAGAAGGATAAGCTAGTAGACTTATAAGAGCAAATAGCCTTAGTAGCATTTAATATAAGAAGTAAGTTAGCTTAATTATCTTAGAAGTAGTTAATAAAAGGATAAAGTTATATATTAATTATTTAATTAATAATCTTAGTTTATTTATCTATCTAAGTATACTTAGCTATTAAGAGCTAAAGTTTAGTCTTTAATAGAATAGATAATTTATTTATAAAGTCTAAAATAAACTATAATCCTTTATTGCTAATAATAGTTAAAAGACTATTATGAAATCTTTATATATAGTAATAGTATAAGGAGATAGCTATTTTAGCTATAGCTTTTTTTAATATTAATAGACTAATATATTACTTAGATAAATGGTTAATAATAATAAAAATAGTATTATAGCTATTGCTAATAGAACTAAGAGTATAAAAATCTATTAACAAATTATCCTATATCCTTAGTAGGATAGGTAAAAGTCTAAGCAGCCTTAGAGTCTTATCATAAGGCTTATATGCTTATCAATAGTTGTAGCAATTAGCTATATAGCATTTTATATCTTATTAGTATATAGGCTATTAGTAGTACTATTATACTAATTCAATTGTCTTTATTCTACTAGGATAGGCTATTATAGTATTATAGTAAATATGCTAAAGGAGTTGAATATATAAGTAGTTGGGTTCTTTAGGGACAATTAGCTTATCATTATATAATAGTAACTTATTAGGGAGTATTAACTATAGCTTCTTATTATTTACTGCTTTTTTTTAATTATCTTTCAGTAGGGGTTCTAAGTGATTTGCTTATAAGACCTGCTTAGTTATTTGGATTAGGTTAATGCTTAGGGTAGGTTCTCTAAGGAATTCGACAAGTGCTATAATGCTATTAAGGTTAAGGAGTTGATAAGTTTACTCTGCTTCTCTAGCTGCCTTTTAGGTTAGTATTAATTTGTCTTTTTAAGAGTATATTAGTAATAGTATTTTCTTTGCCTAATTGATAAGTAATCTTATAATTATACCTATATAATATATCTATCTATTGGATTTATCTCTTATTAAGAAGCTTCTTTAACCTAAAATACTCTAATGCTTTATGATCTATTAAGATTAGGAACTTTAATATACTATATAATTCTATATCTTATTCTTATAGAGCTAAGATTATAGTAAGCATCTCTTTATTATATATCTTATAGTAAGTCTTAGCATTATATAGGCTTTTAGAGAATAAGATGATAAGGTGCTATTAATTATCTTCTTTACTTTTCTAAGTTAATACTCTTATAATAGCTAAGTTAAAATAGTTAGTCTCTACTTAAGTAGATTAATAGTTCTAAAAATATAAGAGTATAAGTATAGTTAGAAGTCTTTTCTTTAGCTATTAGAAGGAATCTTATTGCTCTTTATCTAATGCAAAAGTAGATAGTATATCTTTAGTTGTAAGGTGATTTAATAGTTAGGCGATTTATCTATAGGCTTTAATAAATCTTTATTAGAAGTTATAAAACCCTAAGAATAACTAAACTTATTGTTTAGTTATTAGTAGTTTCTAATCTTATACTACTAATACTTTTATAGAATTAACTTTTATACTATAGTTAGTAACAATAAAGCTAAAGAACTTAGTTTTAGTTACCTTAAACTTACATTTATTAATATCAACTTATAAGCTTATATTATAAAGCTATTCTAAGACTAACTATATATGGCGTTAATATTCTTAGTGATTCTTTAAGAAGATTAAGATATTATTAATATAAGTAAAGTAGAAATTATCCAAATACTCTATTAGGATAGTATTAATATATTATTAGAAGGTAGCAGATCTATTATATAACCTAAATAATAATACTATTAGTTTAAAAGAATTATATTATATCCTAAAGGCAGCTTAGGTTATAAAGCTAGATTCTATAAAAATATAATAGAATAGGCTAGCTAGTCAAAGGTCTTAGTGATTAAAGGCAAAGGATACTAATCTTTCTTAGTAAGGGAATTCAATTATTAGTAGTTAATATAGAATTAGAGACTATTATTAGGCTTCTTAACAAATAGGATAAGTGATAAGTAGAAGGAGTTGGATGGTTTAATAAATCTTTTCTTTAGATTATCAATTAGGTATTCTCTTATTTTTTCCAACTTTAGTTTATTTATTTTATATAAGTAAGCTATTTTCATTATTAGTTTAAGTCTATTAAACTTAATCTTATGATTAATTAGCCTAAAAGGAGGTAATATATTAGCTGTAGTTTTCAAAAAACATTTAGTTAAGTTATATAAGAAGGTTAGTAGGCGTTTTCATAATTAGGTTGACTTATTAGATTCTATATTAACCTAATTCCTTAATACATTAGGATTATCTTTATTAATAAAGTATATTTCTTCCTTAAGTTATTATTATTTCTTAAGAATATAGTCTAATTCTACTATAATTACTATATTAACTAATAATTTGGTTTATTATATATTAGCCTTAAAGATTAGTATAATAATAATAGCAATTTAACTAGTTAGCTTAATAGTTAGAATAGCATTTAGCTTTAACTCTTATCTATACTTCTAATAAGTAGTTAATCAAATTGCAAAGTCCTAAATTAGCTTAGCTTAGTTGTTTGTTGATATAAGAGGTTAATTGATTAGTAGAAGAAGTACTTTAGTTAAAGTAGAGTCAAAAGCTTAGTCCTATTATATAGCATCCTATTAGTCTAATTAGTGCATCTCTAGCTAGTAAAGTTTCTTTTAATAATAATCAACTATAATATTATTTTCTACTAACAATTTGCGACCTATTATTATATTATACAACTCTAAGTTAGCAGCTAAAAGGTATTAGTCTTTAAAGGTATAATTATTAATAGTAAAGTCGCATTAGATAATATGTTTAATAGCTTTACTAAGTTGTTTATTAAATCCTTATAATAGTATTAGCTATTTAAGATAATAAGTCAAAGGGTATAATAACTTAGCTAAAGAGGTTAGCTTTTTCTAATTAATTATACTTAATGCATTAGCTTTATAGTCAATTAGAGCACTAAGGTCTATATATTTATTCTTATATTACAAATAGCACTTTAATAGGAATTATTCCCTACTAATTAGCTTTCTTAAGTCGACTGCTTCTTAGTATTAGTTATACTTTAGGAGGGACACTTATACTCCTAAAGCAACTTATTTTCTAAGTTAATTATATAATTATCCTTAGTAGAAGGCTAATTATCATTTTCTATAGTCTTATTAGGTCCTTTCTCTTTAATAGGCATAATCTTTTTTTAGTTAAGGCAATTCCTTGCAAAGTGCCCTTTCTTACTGCATTTGTAATATATATTATTAGAGGTAGCCTATCTATTAGTAGAGAGGTTTTATTTAAAGGCTTAAGAGGAGTAAGGTTAAAGGTTTTTTGCTAAGAGATCTTAAGCTTTTATAGTCTAAGGGGATTCCTAGTAGATTAGTACTATCTATTAGGGTAGAGTAGACTAAATAGTTAATCTTAGTTTCTACTTAAGTTCTATATAGTTAATATATTATAAAAATAAATATAATTATCTATTCTCCTTATTTATAAACTAATTAGCTAAGTCCTTAGGATAGTCGAATTTCTTATTTGATAACTATTCCAATAAAGAAACTTATACTTTATCTTATAGTGCCTTATATTGCTTATTAGTTGATTTATTAAGTTTCAACGCTAAGCAATAGAACTCTACCCAAAAGGTAGAAAAGGCAAAACTATCCTAATGCAACTTATTCTATTAGTCTTTAGCATTTTGTCTTTTAGTCTCTTAGCTAACTTTATATGCTTATTATAATATTTAGAAGAGTTATAAAGTAGAGTAGATCTATCTAATAGATCCTTTAGCTAATTAGTCTCAAATAAGGCTATATATATTACTAGTTATTAGACTAGCTATATATGCTAAAGCTATTATATTAGTAAGAAACTTAATATAATTAATATTCATCTTTTACTTTATATTAAAGATCTAATCTTTAACCTTTAGTTCTCCTCTACTAAAGAATATCAGCAAAAACTTTTCCTACTAGAGAATTAAAGTTTGGCCATTAGCGCTAATAGCATACTATAATAGTCATTTGGCAGCCTTAGGCCTACTTCCAATTAGTTATTTGCTATTTGCCCTTAGTTGGTATCTATTGCTTACTATTATTACTATAAGCCTACTATTTATAATAATCAAATACTAATAAAGATATTATATTTATATATTAATATACTAAATAGTTCTAGCACTTAATAATATTAATAGGATAAGTCCAACTTTATTATTTAAATTATATGTCTCTTAGGCTACTAATTAAATAGTCCTTAAGGATACTAAAAAATTCTATAATTATACTAATACTATAATAGTAAGAGTAAAGCATCTATTAATAGAGTTGATAAGATTAATATACTATAATTATATATAATTCTAAAGTAAAGAGAAGATAGATATAAGGTAAGCTGATCTATTTATTAAAGGAGTTATCTAGTTCTTTAATAGCATATAATAACCTCTTATTATTTGTTAAAGCAAAGAAAATAATATATTATCCTAAATCATTATATAAATATAATAGGTTACTTTAATGCTATATTCCACTTTGCCTTTAGTTATATTATAATAACTACTATTAAGCCTTATATAAGGGGTTTCTATTAATAGGAAATTTATAATATAGGAACCTAAGTCTATAAGACTTAAAATAAATAGTATAATATCTAAGGGTAATTCTTTATAGCACTTCCTTTAGTGGCTGATATAAAGTGGTTTATATAATAATATAAGTTAAATAGTTGTTAAAAGCAATTTAAAAAGAGTTATTTAATTAAAGTAGATTAAAAAGGCTAATTTGCATAGAGTAGTTATATAAGGTGGTTTAAGGAGGATAGTTTATATAAGGCGGTTTAAGAAGGGCAGTTTAAGGAGGAGTTTTGAGGAGGGTAGTTTAAGAGGGGTAGTTTAAGGAGGGCGGTTTATATAGGGCGGTTTAAAGAGGGCAGTTTAAGGAGAGCAGTTTAAGGAGGGTGGTTTAAGGAGGGCAGTTTGAGGAGGGTGGTTTAAGGAGGATAGTTTATAAAAGGCAGTTTATATAATAGTTTAAGTAGGGCGGTTTACATAGGGTGGTTTAAGGAGGATAGTTTGCATAAGGTGGTTTAAGGAGGGTGGTTTACATAGAGTAGTTTAAGGAGGATAGTTTAAGAAGAGTAGTTTAAGGAGGGTAGTTTATATAATAGTTTAAGTAGGGTAGTTAAAGAGAGTAGTTTAAGGAGGGCAGTTTAAGGAGGATGGTTTAAGAAGGGCAGCTTGCATAAGGCGGTTTATATAGGATAGTTTAAGGAGGGCGATTTGCATAAGGTGGTTTAAGGAGGAAGGTTTATATAAGGTGGTTTACATAAGATAGTTTACATAAGGTGGTTTATATAATAATTTAAGTAGGATAGTTAAGAAAAGTAGTTTATATAAGGTGGTTTGCTTAGAGCAGTTTAAA
The DNA here is from genome assembly GCA_032760415.1 of Diplocarpon rosae. NCBI lineage: Eukaryota > Fungi > Ascomycota > Leotiomycetes > Helotiales > Drepanopezizaceae > Diplocarpon > Diplocarpon rosae. The sequence continues at coordinate 430,889 of JAUBYV010000007.1, read as the reverse complement.
GAGCATAGTTTATATAATAGTTTAAGTAGAGCTTTTATTATAGGCAGTTTAATAAGGATAATATAATTTAATAAGGATAGTTTATAGATTAGTTTTAAAATCTAATTAGAGAAGTCATATTAAAAAACTATTACTATATATATAAAAAAGCTATTAATCCTTTGCCTTCAAAAGACTATATCTTATATTATTTATATACCTTTATCCTTTATCCTTTTATCCATCTTAATTATATATCTAATATTAATCCTAATCTATATAGTTATTAATATAAAAAATATTTAATCTTTACTTTTTATCTCTTATATAGTTAGAAATAATATAAACACTTTGATAAATATCTACTATCTAAAAGAACCTTCTTCCTTAAAGTTTTATTAGTCTAAGTGCTATTAGTACTTATGCTTTTATTACTTTAATTATACTATATAATTTATCTAGCTATCTTAAGCTAATATGCTACTTCTTTAGGTTCTCTACCTCCCCTTAAAATAAGAAGATATCTGCTAATACTCTATAATAAGTTAATAAGCGCTTAGCTATATCCTTTAGCTTTACCTTTAGATTAAGTATCTTAAGCATAACTTATAGCTAAGCAACTTATATGCTATTCTATAGATTTATTATCTCTTAGTGACTAATACTACTAAGTATACTCTAAGGAAATACCTATAACTAATAAAAATCTTTTTAGACTCTATTACCTCTCTAGTTTTGAGAATATCAAAATATCTCCTTAATTATTACCTTTAAGTTTATTTTATTCTTTTCTAATTGCTTTTAATACTTAATAGCACCTAAAAAGATAATAAGATAATCTACTACCTAAGCTAAGTCTTTTAGGCATAATTATATATAATCAAAGAGTATAAAATACCCTTAATAGCATCTCTACTTCTAATATATAAATAAAGCTAAAGCCTCTAAAAATCTAAGGAGATTTATCCTTTATACTACTTTCTTAATAAAAGTCATATACTTCTTTATGAATTCTAAATAGTATAATATCTGATATTAAAGGGATTAGGCTACTATTAGACTAAAAAAGCTATAATAGTTATACAAAAGTAGTATAGCTATTGCCTTTATTATTTAAACTATAACTTCTATATTTAAAGCTAACCTAATAGTCGAATAATCTAAGATCTAATATGCTATAGCCTTTAGGTTATTTGCCTAAGTATTATAGCTTATGATTTAGTCTAAGTATATATTATTTTTGTTTATTCACTTATAGAACTCCTTTAGCAAAAACTTATATAACACCTTTAAATACTTAATATCAAAGCTATTTAGCACTCTAAATTATCAAATGAAATCTATATAATAGCTAAGCATATGAAATTTAAGCATATTTTAGTTTGCATTATTTTATATATTTAGCCTATATTTGTTAAATGCCTCCTTTAATATATTAATCCTATATAATACTAATCTAAAGTATCTAATTATAGATTTATTATATATTATTAATTATATAATTAATATAAAATCTATAAGTGCTTTTAAGTATACTAATGCTTTTAGTGCCTTCTCTAAGAGTAGTAGAGTTATTATAAGTATTTAGATTTTAATTAAATTATACTTCTCTCCACTTATCTATTATATAACTTAGCTAAACTTATTAAAATGCTTTAAGCCTTAGAACCTTAGGATTCTATTAAATCTAGCATTAAGTTGCATTAGTCTAATAGACTATTATAGCTTATAATTTACTTTAGTAAAAGCCTTTAGACTACTATAATAGTTTTTTGCTAAGTAGAGATTATAGACTAATTATATAGTTATATTAATTAGATTTCGAAATATACTCTTCTATAAGCTATAAAGTATATCTACTATAAGATTTATATATATATTAGAATATAAGTGCTACTAAAAGAAAGATTCTATTAGATATACTTATTATAGATCTTTCTTCTTAAGCTTCTTCCTTTGCTATTCTTAAATATATTTCTATATATTTTACTTAGTTTAAATTAGCTAAGTAGTTATAATATCTTATAAATAGCTATATTCTACCTTATATTATATATATTATCAATTATGCTTAATTCTATATGCTAAGCAAACTTCCTTATAATTAATAGATATAAGTCCTAATACTAGAAAGTAGTATCTAATAAACCTATTAGTATAATTAATAAACCACTTATTAATTGTTAATTATTCTATCTTTAATAAATATTAGTTATTTCTTAACTTAATTATAAAATCCTATATTTACTTCAAAAAATTAGACTTATATAATAATAATATAGCTTAAATTTAATATTAGCTGCTAGCTTATTATCTATAGATTTAGAAATTACTTAGGATATTAGAAGAAGACCTAATAGTATTATTAATAGAGATTACTATTATCTTCTAAGGCGTTAAGTATAATTACTTATTTAGAGATATACTAGCCAAATAACTTAATCGCCCTTTAGCTTTATTATTATTATTTTATCTATTATAATTATAACTAATACTAAGGTATCTTTAGGCAAAAGACTATTTTGCATCTTCTACTATTAGTTACTAATATTCAGCTTATTATAGACTTATTTACTATTAATCCCATATGATTTCTTTACTAGTCCTTAGGCTATATTAAATGCAAAAAAAGTATAGCCTAATAGAAACTCTAAGTAATATTATATAAAATAATACCTTAGTTCTAATATCTTAAGCTTATTATTAATAGCTTAAGGTTATACTTATATTAGGACTTTCTTTTATATATTATTATATAGTATATTATATAGGATATTATATATTGCTTTCATTAGGCTTATATATAACTAAATTAACTACTTATTATCTTAAGTTGCTTTAATACATCTAAATTTAGCAAACTATACTTTAATATTGCTTTTACTAATATTAGCCTAATAAAACTAATTTGCTAAATCCTAATTAACCTTTAACTCAAAAGGCTAATATATATTATCATTAGATATAGATAATATTAAATATAGTTTATCTTTTACTTTTAATTTATTAACCTCTTCTAATGTTAATGCTTTTCCTATCTTTATTTCATTTTCGAAATATTAAAGATATATAACTTCTATTATATTACTAGACTTTAGATCTTTGCTTTAATAGCTATTACTATTCTTTTGATTCTTACTATAAATTTTAGAATTAGCTATAATTAAAGAATTTATTATCTTTATTATATAAGTTAGCCTAATATATAGATAATCCTTAGGTTTATTGATTTCCTTCTCTTTTATATTATTAGCATCTATTTACTATAATTAAGTTAATATAATTCAAATAAAACTAATATATTTATAATACTAATAGTCTTTTACTTATATTATTATCTTATATTTTATTAGTTATAAAAGTAGTTATACTAAAGTCTATATTGATATCTATTATATTAGAGTATATATTAATAAAAGTATCTTTATCTATATCAAATTCCCTTTGAATTTGCTAAGCAGAAGGTAGGATAAAAGTTCTTAATTTTCTCTCTAATAATTTTTAAGTAATATTTGCTATAAGTTTATATTTATATCACCTAAGCCTACTAATACTTTTGACTAGCTTAAAGTATTTCTTATAGCAAATAGTCAATAGCATTATAAAGACATAAAGGTAAAGCTATATAATATAGCTAATTATCTAATAGAGAATATTATTAAAGGTTGAAGAATGCAGTTTAAGGAGGATAGTTTAAGAAGGATAGTTTAAGAAGGATAGTTTAAGGAGGGCAGTTTAAGGAGGGTAGTTTAAGGAGGATACTTTAAAGAGGGCAGTTTAAGAAGGGCAGTTTAAGAAGGGCAGTTTAAGGAGGGCAGTTTAAGGAGGGTGCTTTAAAGAGGGCAGTTTAAGGAGGCAGTTAATATAAGATGCTTAGTATAGCATAATTTAAGAAGAGCAGTTTGAATAAGGTAGTTTAAGGATAATAGTTTAATAAGGATAGTTTAAATAAAATAGTTTAAGTAGAGAAGTTTAATCTAATAAAAGTAGTAAAGAAAGGTCGAAAAATAGTATTAAAGGAGGTTTACATAAGGTGCTTTATATAAGGTGGTTTGCCTAAGGCGGTTTGCCTAAGGCGATTTGCCTAAGGTGATTTGCCTAAGATAGTTTACTTAAGGCGATTTACTTAAGGCGGTTTACTTAAGGTGGTTTATCTAAAGTAGTTTAAGTAGAATAGTTTACTTAAGGTAGTTAGCCTAAGGCAGTTTTCCTAAGGTAGTCTACCTAAGGCGGTTTATCTAAGGCAGTTAGCTTAGAGCAGTTAGCCTAAGGCAGTTAGTCTAAGGCAGTTTACTTAAGATAGTTTATCTAAGGCAGTTTATCTAAGGTAGTTTCACTAAGGCACTTTAAGGAGTATAATCTAATATAGGTAATATAAGTAGAATAGTTTAAGAATATTAAGTAAAAAAGTATAATTTAAGAAAGGTAGTAATAAAGGCATAAAAATAATATTATAAGGCAGTTTAAGAAGAGCAGTTAAATAGAATAGTTAAGTAGGATAATTAAGTAGAATAGTTTGCAATTAGAATATTACTTATATAATATAGTTTCAATAAACTAAATATATAATTAAAATTATCTTATTCTAAAAAGCATTAACTATATACTAAACTCCAAATATTAGTCTATCTTAATAGCCCTTTAGACTCTTATACTCTACTTCTAAGCTTAGACTTATTAAATCTTTGATTATAATATATTAATATTAAAGATCTATTCTTTTATAAGGTTTTTATCATTTTAGATTATTTATAAATATATAATAGCATTCTTATTCTCTTAATAGTAATATTTGCAGAATCTTTGCTTTATTATATAAGCATAATAATCAACTTTAAGGAAACAAATAGAAATTGCTTCTATAAGTGTTAGGCTAATAGCAATTACTAAACTTATTGCTATAAGAAAGCAAATAGAGTGCTAATCTTCAAAGGGTATATTAGATTTAATATTAAGATAAAACTTATTAAATATAATTATTTATTCTATAAGGCTTATTATAGAATATACTAAAAGTATATTATTAGGTATATATCTTTTAATATATAAAAGCTACTTAAAGAATATATTAGCTTTATTTAATACTAAGGTTAGATAAAGTATTCTTATATTATATATTATTTTGAAAATATAAGCAATAATAAAGAAATATATAATTACTATATAGTAAGATAAATACCCTTTTGCATTTAGAAATCTTAGTAGTTGAAATTATGCTAATTTGTTTTTCTAAGTAATTAGCTTTTTAGATAATTTATATATCTCTTTCAAATTATCGAAAAAAGGATCTCTAATAATACTAAGCTTAAATAGTATTAGCTTATTATTATTAAAGGTTATCAACTCTTAGAACTTATTATTAGTAAGTCTAAAAGGAAGATTTATATATAAATTGATTATTATAGCTAAGAATAGAAATATAGCAACTACCTATAAATAATAGTAGAGATTTGCTAGTTTTTGATTAGTCTAATCCTAAGGATAATTTACTTTATTTGCTAAGAATTTTGCCTTAGCCTTAAGATTCTTATTAGTATAAATCTAATAGTTATTTAGCGCAATTTGGCTTACCTTCTTTTGCTATTTGCCTAAGTAAGTTGTAGAGATAAGCTTAAAAATATTCCTTAGGATAATTACAACTAAATAATCTAAGAGGATACTCTTTAATATAAATCAAATAAATAAAGCTTTAACTAATTATAGGAATATATATAAGATTTGCTAAGTAACTTCTTTATCAATTATACCTTTCTTAATATTCTTTGCTTATTAAAGTCTTAGTCTTATAAGTTCCTTATAATACTATTTCTTAAGTTTAGGATCTTAGATCTACTTATTTTAGACTATTAGCTTTACTAAAAGTGCAATATTACTTAGGCTAAAAATAAGTAGTATTCTACTTAGCTAATTTAAGCTAACTTTAATAAATCCTAAGTTGCTATATTAAGTTTTTTCAAATTCTAAATATAAACTATTACTCTTTTATACATATAATATAACTTAAATGCCTTTTATTATTTAAGATATTTAAAGATAAGACTTATTCTTTTATATAGTTTATATAATATACCTTTAAGAAGTAGAAGATATAATATAAGTAAAATTCCTCTTTTTTAAGCCTCTTCTCCTATTATCTTTAGCTTTTGCCTTATTATATTCTTATATATCTTATAAATAAACTTTATAATTTAATTAATATAAGAGAAACTTCAAATCAACTAAGTCTATTATTAAAAGTATAATAACTTAGCTATTCTTTCTTAAAGATAAGAACTAAGATATCTAAGGCACTTTATTAATAATCTCTTTATCTTTAGTAAAAGATAGAATTTCTTCCTTTTCTTATAAAAGATTCTATTAATTTATAATTAGTAAGATGCCTCTATAAGCTTAGGCTAAGCTATAACTAAATCTATTCTAATATGCATTAGAATCTCTTAGATCTAAATAAGCATTAAATTCTTATATCTATATATCTAATAAACTTATTAGAGATAAGACTAAAGTAGCTTTAGTCTTTAGCTTAATAAAATAACTAAAAGAAGAAGATAAGCAAAAGTAGTAGAATTTATATTCTTTAAATACTAATTATACTAAAAGGTATAACCTTATTATATTATCTATATCTTTGCTAATATGCTAATTTGGATTTTAATTAATTTTATCCTATAGAATATTATAAATATTCTAAATATAATAAATAATAAATGCTATAATCATTTTGCTTAGACTTATTGCTAAAGTAAAGAAAGTATATAATATAATATTATGCTAAAACTCTAATGCTATATAAGCACTAAATATCTATATTAATAGTATTTAATATATAAAATATAAGACTTTAATAATATAGCTTAAGTCTTAATATATTATATTATAAGTAAATAAAGAGTAAGCTTTCTACTAAGTTTCTAGTATAAGATATATAGTAATCTTACTATTTATTAAGTTTAATATTCTAAATGAATATTAGTACTTATATATATAAGATAAGAATTTTATATAAACTTTTATAAAGATTTATTTATTTTATATTCTTAATAATCTTTTTATATATCTGCTAGCTTATTTAGATTACCTTTAAAGTCTTTCCTATTTAGCTTAGATAAATCAGAATTAATATTCTCCTCTTTAATTATATTATTAAGATTAATATTATTATCTCTTCCTTTATTATTATTATCTCCTTTATCTAAAGGGTTCTTTTGCTATAAAGGATCAACTTATTAGCCTTAGGAAGGTTTACTAAGTTCTAATAAAAGGGTAGGTTTTAGCAGAAGAGTATATTTTAGTAGAGAAGAAAGTCTTAGCAGACTTAGAGATGCAAATCCTTATAGAGATGCAAGTTTAGGCTAAAGTATTAGTTTAGGCTAAGGAATTAGATTAGGCAGAAGCATTCCTTATAAGCCTTATGCTAGTTTCTTCTTTTAAAAAGCGCCTTTTAGTATTAAGACTTTTAGTAAACCCTTCTATAAATGCAAATAGATAGCTTAGATAAATAGCTAAGTCCTTATATTATTCTATAAGCAACTTATAGCTAATTAAAAAGTTAATTTAGAAGTAATTATATAATATATGCCTTTAGAAGTTTTATCTACTTACTATATTTATCCTAACTTATTTTAGTATATATTAAGATTAGTCTTTTATTTATCCTTTAAGAAATCTTTTAACTTCTTATATAATAAATAATTAGGCTATAAAATGCTATTTAGTATATCTCTAAATATAGCATTTAGTAGAAAGCTAAGTTATATCTCAAATTTAGAAATAGGCTTATTAGCAATATTACTCTTTATATTTATATAAAGATTAATAATAATTATCTAAAACTTAAATACTACTATAATAGATAGACTAATTAATTATAAGTGCAACTATTAAAGTATTAGCTATAATATATTTAGAAAAGTAATATCCAAAGCTGCTAAACCTACTTTACTTAAAGATTATTAGTTAAAAAATAAGTATTAAAAATAAGTAAAGATTTACTTATTCTTATAATATCTAAACTCTAATTAATATCTTAATCTACTTAAGAAGATAATAGTTCTAATAAGGAATCTATTTCTACAAATGCTTTAGCTGCTACTTTAATATTACTATACTTAATAATAAAGTTGAACTTTGCTTACTAATATAGAGAAGTGGAATTAAGATATAGAAAGCGCAAAAGAGCTAAGAGCTAACTTAGTAGCTCTATTAATAGAAGATAAGAGAATTCTTAGAGGAAGAGGAAGAAGTTTTTTAAGTAAAGAAAATAATAATAAAAGAACTTTAAGAATTTAAGTATTTAAAGTAAAGTAGTTAATCTATTATAACTTAGCTTATACTAAGCCTTTATTTAAGTCCACATTTAGTATAAAGTAGAGTTAAGTCCTACTTTTGTCTTAGTATAAGGTTAAGTCATCCTTCTCTTTAAAGATATTCTCTTTAATCTTAATATTTTCTAAGCTATTATTATTCTTTATATATTATAGTTTAAGGAATATAAAGTAATTCTTAGTAAATCTCACTTGAAATTATATATTATAAAAGCAATAGAATTAGCAAATATTATAATTTGAAGAATATATAATAATTTATAGCAAATATCACCTAAATAGTATTTTACAAAAATAGTAAAATCTGCTAATATTATAATTTAAGAAATGCTTACTAATTTGCAGTAAGCATTACCTAAAATAGTATACTTTGAAAATAGCATAATTAGCTAATATTATAATTTAAGGAATATATAGCAGTTTATAGCAAATATCACCTAAAATAGCATATTATAAAAATAATAGAATTAGCTATATATATTCTTATTATTCATAAAGATTAATAAATAGCTATATTTTAGTTTTATATATTTCCTTATATATTTATTTATTATAAGTCTCTAATATTATAAGGTTAAGATATAAGACAAAAGTTCTATTATAATATAATTCTTATTCTTAATAAATTCTCTTTAATCCAACCTTAGCTTTATTATCTTACTATACTTTTTTTACTTCTTCTATTACCTAATATAAGCTATAGCAGCTAAGTAAAAAATTAAAAGATAAAATAGCAGATAGTAAATTAACTACTTTAAATCCTCTTTAAATAAGCTAATTATTTTTAGATAGAAATACTTTTGGATTTACTCTTTAGCTAGCTAACAATAATGCTAAATAAAAAGTATAATTCATAGAAGAGAAGAATTTAGATTAGAAGCTTTAAAGTAATATATAAGTAAAAGATATTAGCGCTTAAGTATTACTAAATGCTATTATTCTCTAAGTCTTAGATATTAAGGCTAAGGATTTTAGAGAATAATAGGACTAAGCCTATAAGAGTCTACTTATAGAGGAGCTACTCTTAATAATAAAATATATCTAGCTAAAGCAAGCTAAATTAGTTGCTATAAAGCTAATAAAATTAATTCAAAGTAGTAATAATAAACTATAGTCTAATAATAAGACTATTTGGATAAAAGGATATTTTCTTATATATAGGCTATATATAGCTAATCTTTAGAAGAAGAATATTAACAAAAATAGGTTTAAGTCTACTAAAGATATACTATCTAAAGATATAAATTCTAATCTATAGCTATTTAGTATATCTACTTTATAATTAAAGCAAAAAGCGCAACCTTAAATACTACTTTTATTTATAAAACTAATAACTATAAAGATACTATTAGCTAGCTTATTAGATACTTCAACTGCTATATTAAATTCTCTAAATAAAAGAATATAAACAAATAAATTAGTAGATTCTATACCTATTAGTAATAGATAAATAATAGAACTTAATAAGATTATAGATATAATATATAAGATAAGACTTATAACCTTTCTAATATAAAGAAATATTATAGTATATCTAATTAGTCTAAAGTTCTTAAAGTTAAAGTCTATTGTTATAAGGATTAATATATTAATAATTAAAGAATATATATTTGCAAAGCTTAAAGATATATATTCTAAGTACTTTAGATAAAGAATATTTTATAAAATCTTATAGGATATAGATTTGAATTATTTTATTTAAAATAAAGGATTATATAATCTAAATAATCCACTAATACTACTAAATCTAATTAATTAGCTAGTCTTAGAATATAAGTCACTAAGCAAAAGAGGTTAGATTAGTATTATTAATGAAAAGATCTAATAATAATAGGCTATTAGTATTTTGGAATTTTATATTAAGGTAGATAAGAGAGATTAAGATATTTATTTTATTATATAAGACTAAATATTTTATATTATTTAAGTTATATAAGGATAAAGTTTCTTAAAATACTATATAATTATACTTTATAAATCTAATATTATATAATTAATTAAATATGCTATTAAACTACTCTTCTTAAACTATTCTCTTCAACTATTCTACTTAAACTACTCCTTAAACCGCCTTATGTAAACCATCCTACTTAAACTACTCCTTAAACTACCCTCCTTAAACTGCCTTATGCAAACCACCCTCCTTAAACTGCCCTCCTCAACCACCCTACTTAAACTACTCCTTAAACTGCCTTATATAAACCACCCTCCTTAAACTATCCTCCTTAAACTGCCTTATGTAAACTGCCCTCCTTAAACTGCCTTATGCAAACTACTCTTCTTAAACCACCCTCCTTAACTATTCTACTTAAACTGCCTTTTTTAACCACCCTACTTAAACTGCTCTTTAAACTACCTTATGTAAACTGCCCTCTTTAAACTACCTTATGTAAACTATCCTTCTTAAACTGCCTTATGTAAACTACTTTATGTAAACCACCTTATGCAAACCGCCTTATGCAAACTGCCTTATATAAACTACTTTATGCAAACTACTCTTCCTAAACCACCTTATGTAAACTACCTTATGTAAACTACCCTCTCTAAACTATCTTATGCAAACTATCCTCCTTAAACTACCCTTCTTAAACTACCTTAGTTTAACTGCCCTTAATACTATTCTACTAAAACTGCTTATATAATTATGCTTATTAAACTACTCTTATTATACTATTTTATTTTTTTTTAGCCTTTTCTTATACTTCTATTAGATTATACTTCTTTACTTAAACTACTCTACTTAAACTGCCCTTATTAAACTACCTTAATTAAACTACTCTTAAAAAACTACTCTTATTAAACTGCCTTATTTAAACTACCTTATTTCTTTTTGGCCTTTATCACTTAGCTATCTTAATCTACTTTATTCAAATTATCCTAAGATACTAACCTATAAAAACAGCTTTTAAAAATACTATTTAGTAATATATTTTGTTTAATTAGTCGCCTTTTGATAGTATACTTAATATATAAGTTAAGATTAATTATAAATAAATAATATTTAGTAATATAATATTAATAAGCAACTAATCTTTATATAGCTAATCTTCTTAACTTATATTAGTAAAGTATTACTTCTTTTTCTTTTTATCTATAAATGCTTTAAGTATTATATTATTTAGTATCTTAACTACTACCTCTAATTTGCTATTAACTATGCTATAAGTATAATCTCAAAGTTCCTAAGTGCTTAATAATCTATAATTAAAATAACTATTTATATTATTGCAAAGTAGAATATTAAGCTTAGTATATTTTATTATAATTTATTACTTATATTATATCTAATATTTATATTAGCTAAGAATAATTCTTTAAGACTTAAGCTAACTAAAATTGTAGAAATACTCTTATATTAGAAATAAATATTATCCTAAATCAAGCCTCTTAGTATAAGCTTACTAATAATAATAATATTATACTAATAATATTAATATATCTAATATAGCTAAGTCTAATAGCTCTACGACTATAATACTATAATAGTCAACTAAATCCTAAGATAGTTATAGTAATATTATCAAATAAGATTTAATAAAATGCAATCACTAAGAGATATCTTTAAGCTGCTTATTAATAGCTATTATATAAATATTAAGGAATTATGAATTAGAAATAATATTTTAGCTAAAAGAAGATAAGCTAAAACTAAGTAAAGTAGTTATAATTTACTAGACTATAGTATAAGATTTAGAGTAAAGTGCTAGCTTTAAAGCCTATATACTAAAACAACTAGTTGCTAAAAAGGTATAAAGAAGCAATAACTATTCGAAATATTATTAATAATAATATAAATATAAGACTATATTAGAGATAGACATTCTAACCTCCTATAGCATATATAAGAGAATATTAGGAATGCTTTTTGCTTATATTCTAATATATTAAATTTGGAAACATAAGAGAGTTTTTGGAAAATAATAGCATAAGATTATATAATTTTATTACTAAATCTAAGAAAAGTATATTTTCTATTTAATAGTAAGTTTAGGTAATTACTAATTAATTTACTAAGCCTAAAGTAAAAAAATAAACTAATAATATCTTAGTTAAGTATCTAATATTACTCTACTAAGTGAAAGGTTATTAGGCTTAATATAGTTATAGTAATATGCTCTCTTAGTTTAATCTATTATCTAAGATAATAATAGTAATTATTATAATAATAATTATACTAGCTTACTATAAATAAGGATAAGAGGCAAAATTAGTTCTAACTAATATCGAAAATAATATATATAAGTTCTATTTATTACTAGTTATTTATACTTAATTTTAATTAATCTTATATTAGCATTATTTAATTTAGTAAAAGATAGCTAGAATAGAATAACTTTTAAGCAATATCAAATAATTCTTATAAGAGTTATAAAGAAAATAGATAAAATATTAATAAAGAGATTAATTGCAATATATAAAAAGTCTATTAAAACTCCTTATAATAGGAACTTAGACAACCTACTAAATAACTTAGACTTTATAGAAGTAAGTTAATTAATAATTTCTAATAAGTATTATTATCTTATATATAGCTGACTATTATAAAGCTTTTAGGTTTAAGCATCTAAGAATTAGCATAGAAAATATATAAGCAAAATATACCTTTATGAAAAGTCTAAGGTTATATAGATTAGGATAATAAGCTTAGCTCTAAAGAGGACTAATTAACTTTCTAAAGTAAATTAGAGTTAAGTATATTATTATATTATTATAACTAGAAATTTACTAATAGTAAATCTTATTAGATTTATTTAATATAAAAGATATAGATTATTTTAATAATAATTTGAATAATAAGATAAAGCTCCTAAAGTTGAAATGATTAGAACTATAGCTAAAGAAGTAAGCTCTAATTTACTAGCAAAAGCAGAAGGTAGCTATTAGACTATAATCTTCTAAAGTATAATACTTCTAATTATCTAATAATTATACTAATTATGTTAAAGATAACTTTAATTTCAAAGAGGCTAATTAGTAAGAAAATAAGTAAATAGGTTTTTTATAATATAATATTAAGAAGAATATCAACTAGCTAATTTTCTCTTAGGAATTAAGGATTAGCATTTAAGTCTTCTATAAAGTATCTTAAATTTTAATAGATATACTTAAAAGAAAGTCTAAAGTTAGCATATATATTTAAGCTTAAAGATATAATATCTTAGCTAAACTTAATAGAAACTATTAGTATAAATATAACTAAAATGATTTTTATAGTAAGCTAAGCAATATAGGATAAATATTAGTATAATAGTAATAGTTTTATATTATACAATAAAGAGGATTTATAGAAGTTATAAGAAAGGTTTAGATCTAATCTAATATAAAAGACTATAATACTTTATAATATAATTAGTTAATAATAGTATAATCTTAGCTAATAAAGTTGGATTTCTTTAGCTAATTAACTTATAAGCATTTTGAAGGTATATTTAATAAGGTGCTTTTGATAAAGTGCTTTTAATAAAGTGCTTTTAATAAAGCGCTTTTAATAAGGCGCTTTTAATAGGGCGCTTTTAATAAGGCGCTTTTAATAAAGTGCTTTTAATAAAGCGCTCTTAATAGGGCGCTTTTAATAAGGCGCTTTTAATAGAGCGCTTTTGATAAGGTGCTTTTAATAGGGCGCTTTTAATAAAGTGCTCTTAATAAGGCGCTTTTAATAAGGCGCTTTCAATAGGGCGCTTTTAATAAGACGCTTTTAATAAGGCACTTTCAATAGGATACTCTTAATAGGGTGCTTTTAATAAGGCGCTTTTAATAAGGCGTTTGCAATAAGGCATTTTCAAATAGGGTGCTTTTAATAGGGCGCTTTTAATAAGGTGCTTTTAATAAAGTATTTATAATAAGGTATTTTCAAATAGGGCGCTTTTAATAGGGCGCTTTCAATAGGGTGCTTCTAAGGAAGTATTAAAGTATATATATATAAACTTAAAAGTAAATTTTATAATAAATTTATTTATATATATAACTAATTATATATCAAATATAATTTACTTAAAATAGCATATATATATATAAGGATATTTTGTTTTTAATAATACTATTTATATTATTAATATTAGAGAGGATTATAATATAATTTAAGCTATAATTATATTTTATATCTTTAGAGCTTTTGCTAATATATATACTATTATAGACAAATGCTAAAGTGGTAAATATATAGCTAATAATATAATTAATGCTAATACTATATTATATAGGTTTAATACTTTAGGCTTTTATTATAAAGATAGCATTAAGGGAAGTCTTAAAGCATTTGAAATTTAAATTACTAAAGGTATAATTAATGCCTAAAAGGAAATTAGCACTCTAAATGCTAGGTATACTAGGGTTGCTAAAGTAAAATTCTATAATTAGCTATTAGTACCAAAAAATTAGATATATGTTTAAGGCGCTATTAGCATATCTAGCGCCTATAGCAGCCTCTAACTACTATTAGCCTTTATATTTTTTTGCAGATAAAGGAACTTAGTATCTTTATCTTAGCTAGATAAGGCTATTAGTAAGAAGTAAGATTATTAGTAGATTATATGCTTTTATTATAAGTGATACTCTTAGCTAAAGAGTCTTAAGGTTAATTGCTATAATAAGAGGTGGATACAAAAGGAGGTTAGTTGACTTTAATTTAATTAATCTATTTCTAAAGAGCATATATTATAAATGTTTATTAGTTGGCATATTAGCAAAAGTACTTTATAAGTTATTCTTCCACCTTAAGTTAATCTTTTAAGTATTAAGAATATTTTCTACTCTAAGTATATAAATTAAAGAGCTTAAAGAGTTTATCCCTTTTGCTCTTTAGGTTAGTCTAAGTGAGAGAGTATATAAAGTTAAGGAAACTCTTAATAGCAGCTTATGCTAAGCTAGCTAACCTTATAGTCATATTATTAGAAAGGAAAGCATAAATACCTAAGAGAATAACTAAAGTAGTTGATTAGTTACTTAGTAGAGGTTAATTAGTAGAAAATGCAAATATTCCTTCTCTAAGTAAAAGTTTACTAAAGTTGATAGTAAAGTCTAATATCTTTATTAACCTAAGTTATATATAAGTTAGAAAGATTATAAAGGTTTATTTCTAGGATAGCATCCTATATAGTACTATTATTAGAATACTCCTTAATAAGTAGTCTTTTAGTTTCTTTTTAAGTTAGCTAAGGAATACTAACTATTAGTAAGTTTTTTAAGCTAAGCCTATTAGCTTTTCTTTCTAGTTTTAATTTAGGAAGGTACTAAATATTAAGCATATCAAATAGTAGCAGTCTATTAAGTCATCAGAAAGCTAATTCATAAAGTATTACTATATGTTAAGATCTTAAGGTAAGAAGGTTAATAGGAGATATCTCTAAAGAGGTATTAGTCTTTTGCTAAGTATATTATATCACCTTATAAGGCCAAAGGGAAATAACTTTAGAATTATATAATAGCAAAAGCAAAGCATATATTAATATAATTAATAAGATTAATATGCTATAATCTTATAAAATTCTAAAGTAAAGAGAGGATAAGTATAAGGTAGGATGACTTATTTATTAAAGGCGTCACTTAGTCCTCTATTAGCATATGACAACCCCTTGTCACATATCAAAGCAAAGAAAAATAGTGCATTATCCCAAATCGTTGTACTAAGACAATGGGTCGTCTTAGTACTCTATTCCACCTTGCGCCTTTTTGTCACGCCATAACAGTTGCATCAGTAGTCATGTGTATATTCTCAGTATAACCTTGACATGTTTCCAATATTTTCTTTCCTTCTGCGTCCACATTTCATTCGATACAAATCCCAACATACATTCGCCGAATGTTGCGAAGTCGAGTTTGACAGTTAATCGTGTTGCCGGTTTGATAGCAGAGACAAGCTGTTGCTTGGAAGTTTTAGCAGAGGGGAGCACTTGACTGCCAAGCTTGCATATCGGCTCTGTGCTGCGCCCAAGGCGTTTCGATACCCCTGAATCATTCGGTTAATAAGGGTGGAGCCGGGTGGTAGACACGTGATATTTAAAATAGGACAGGGCTTTCTGTGAGGGGTCTTGAGCCGACAAGGCGAAATCTCAAAAGAAAGAGAGTCCAGCTTCACACGACACAGTCGACAAGATCAATATGATCAAGCCTGGTGGTCCGTATCTATTATCTGACAATCATTTCTCAATACTGCTGCTCCGTCTTCTCGCGCGGGAGTTTGCGCAAGTTGCCCCGCTGAGGCGTGAAAGCTAAATGTGGCACGACTCAGCCCCGGCTGATAAGAGCTCTCCACACTCATATATCAGATCGGCTCTCGCGCGGAGAAAATAAATATATATAAATATATAAATATATATATATATGTGCACCCAGTGGCTGTCTCGCAGTAATCTCTCATCGTCCTCGTTTCTCCTTCATTTCCTCTACCGCCAGCGGTCCTTCTTTTGAGCCACTACCCCGTCAACCCACAACTTCACTATGCCTCTTCTGGAGCACTTCTCGCTGAAAGGCAGCAGTAAGGTGGGCGCTGATGCTTATGAGCAACCCGATCCGCTGCCCGAGTACACAGGTCTGGTCTCAAATGATCACGGCTCACCACCGCCCTACAGTAACCAACCCGGACCTCCAAGCTCGCCAGCCCACGCGCCAGTCCTCCCCCCAGTAGGTGCCTTCGATACCGAACTTGATGCAGCCTTTAGCTCTCTGAACCTCTCCTCATCCCCTGCTTTCTTCCCCGAAGCAGACCAATGCCTCGCACATCTCAAACTTCTCTCTACCTTCCATACCCTGAAAGAAGACATCGGATACACAGACGGCTTGTTTGGTCTTTGGGATGCTCAGTGCGAGACAGTGAAGAACAGGGATGAAGCTCTTGCCAAAATGCGGGAGAAGAGGTGGACGTTGTACGTCGCAAGGGCTGTAGAGCGGTTCGGACAGTGGTGGGTGAAGGTGCTGTGCAATATGGAGTTGGGCCAGCGACTGGAGGTCAGGGATATGAGCGTGAGGGAGCCCAAGTTCACAGAGTTCACAACCAATGGCAGAGCCAAGCAGTGGACGCTAGCGATGCTTCCTCCTATCGATGTCCTCATGGTATGGCACTCGTTCATGCTGAACCCTCGCTCGTACTTGGAGGATTGTATTCGCTATGGACTGAAAGATCTCTGGGCCGCGGGCATGCCGTGGCCAGCAGTCAACGCTGCCATAGACACTACGTTCAATTATTCGGTCCCCGAGGAAGCAGAGCGGATGTTTGCTAGCGCGACTGGCCACCATTGGGACAACGCTCAGGATTCGCTCAACAAGAGCCTTAATTGTCCCAGATGCTCTGAATCTTTGGAAGTGCCGTGGACCACATGGTGCTCAAACGAGAAAACGTCTTTTCGCAAGTAAGCCAGCATCATGATGATCGTTGAAGAATTGCTAATGTGAGGCAAGTATATCAGAAATGAGTGGCCGAGGTTATGGGGATCGAGAATTCTCTTACGCCTGCAACGGATGTGGTGCAAATCTCAATCATGATTTCGTCTGCGTTGGGAAATTTAAACAAGACGTTGAAAGTGTCATTCTGAGAGATTGGCCTCTTGGCGGCACGATTCTGTCACCATCGACGGGCAATCCGGAGGGTCTTAGTGAGAGAGAGTCTCGCTCCAACACTTTTCTTAACCGGTTATTCCAAGTTGCACTCAGAGCACCTGTCATCGAGCTCGTGAAGTCAGAAGCACCGTCAATGGAAGATGTTAAGATTCTTATCGAGAAAGCGCTCGCTGACAAAGCGATCATCACGGCTGTCAACGGGAAATCTGCCTGCGAAGATGGCGTCCCTCACCGACTGGAGAAACTGGCAACTCAGAAATTGATAACACGATATTGGCAAAACAAATCGCTCTTTGCGCTGGAGCTGAGCGGTGCCGTTGTCCGCCAGAGCGTTTTTGTTGATAAAATGTATGGCATTGACTGGCTCCACAGCCCGGCGGCCCGGGCGACGATGGATCGACTTTTGGTGAAATACTCTCGCTTCATCCAGGTCATCGCTAGCCACAAATCACGCGTTGCGGTTCCGACTTTGGATATCGATCTCGCATGGCACACACACCAGCTATCGCCAAAGTCGTACTTTGATTATACAAACACAAAGTGTGGCAAATTTATCGATCATGATGATAAGATAGACGAAGAAACTCTCTCCAAGAACTTTCAGTGGACGAGTGAGACGTACGAGCACATGTATGGGGAGGTCTATTCTGCATGTACTTGCTGGTACTGCGAGGGTTAGTTGTCCCTCTCTTCTACCTAAAGCCCTGCTAAAATCTAGTAGCCATCCAGTCAAAGTACCTTTTCGAAAAACCATTCGGCGCATCAAAGCAAGAGAAAGCACTAGACGACTTTCACGAGTCCGGCGCTCCTAAACTCTGTTCGCCTGGCAACTCTGCCCAAGTTTCTTCGCATTCAGCTGCGAGCATGGCAGATATTCCTACTAGAGATATGATAGCTCGGATGTCGCGCAAGCGATATAACAGAGAGCTCGACATGGCCTATGCAAAGGCTTGCGAGAGAGCAAATTCCAAGGGCCGACTCGTTCCGGAAAGAAACGAGTACTTCCGAGGCGCATGGGGATATCCGTATCTCATGTATGGACCTTACATGGGCGATGTTTACTATGCGGGAGATGCCTGCACCGCGGCCATTGGATCTGGGACGCCAGGCAACTGTGTACTCGGCAGTTGTGGGATCGGATTAAGGAATATCCCAGGATGTGGCGGCTGTGGTGGAGGATGTGGGGGTGGCTGTGGTGGTGGTGGCGGCTGTGGTGGCGGGTCTTGAGATCGATGAAAGGGCCTTGAGGACGGGTAGTTTGGAGAGTTCAAATTTATTTTTGCACGCGACTTGTGAATGCATTGTTTTCATGAAATGAGCTCGGGTTGGCGCATGCTCTTAATCATGGGGCAGCGGTGGATTATCGTAAGTCTCAGTTGCAAGCAGCGAGTGGAAGTAGGGGGCAATTCACTTGACAGGGCAGGAATGCGCTCAACATTCGTTTTCACAACAGTTAGTGTAGAGCTGAGTGTCACTTTCATTGGATACTTAGGGAATCGCTGATGGTTTCGGGTGCAAGACAAAGAACCTCTCTGAATTTACATCAAAGCTTAAACAACATATTTTCAATATCCAACAAGAAAGACTTGACGACAGCTCATAAGGGATCACAGTATTAAAAAGACACTTTCGTAACGTTGTTTGCACCAAAACCAAGCTCAGCATCCAATCTCCAATACACCTGCAACCGACAGGTTCGCAACAATTGACTGCTGTAGAGTACCATCCCATTCGCATCAACGTCTAAATAACATGAGTGTTGAAACTTGAGCCGCAGGGATGGGGCACGGATAAGAACCTTGAGGGCGTTTTGTCTTGTGTTCTGGAGCCCCTCGCTACCTTTCGCTTCTCTTCTATATAATGCCCGACACTTTTCCCAAGCCTTGGCCTCTTGCTCCAAGACTACCATCAAACACGGCCCCGAATCCGCATTCCTCAGACAGTCATGAGAGGTCACGTGTTCGATCATGGCCCGAAGTGGAATGGACCCGTTCTTAGCAAGAAACTCTATTTTGACCTCTGCGAAGCCGCCCGTATATATCTAACGAATCTGTATTGTGAATTCTGACGATCATCTGTGACGATTGCTCTTGTAAAGGATGACGGTAGATATGGTTTTCCATCAAACAAATATCCTAAGCACAGGCCACTTGGCTTGAGATATGACCTCGCAACTATAGGTGGTGTTTCGAACTCATGGACTTGGGAAACAAGTACACCACCTGGGCGAGTCGCACCACGGACGTCCAAACTCACATATTGGCCGATGGACGATCAACGGCGGTCGTGGCCATTCTGATAGGCTCAAGTGGCGCAAACTGCTACAAGTGCCCTGACGGCCTGACCATTCTCAAGCACGACCTCCAGAGGTCCTGAGGAACCTTCACACTTTTCTTCTTTCTCGTCTTCCCAATCCCATCTGCTGGTCGGAATCTACGACGTTTTTGGGTATTGTATTTCTTTGTAATACTCTTTAATATTCAGCTGGACGCTGGCATTTCGTCCTTTCGCTTCTAATCCGCGCGGCGCTCGTTGTTCTTCCAAAAGCTCAATGTCTTGTTTCTGGAGATAGAACTTCCACCAGTGTCATCTAGAGTCTTCACGGTTCGGAATCATGCCGTCGGTCCAACTCGAAAATAATGTCTATACTGCCCGATGAACCAGATGACGGATCAGCCTCCCCATCAGACCGTCAGTCGGCGATTCCAGCTGCCATTCAGCTCACTCCGGCCCAGGCAATTGGGAATATCGTCTCGAGAACAAATGAACTGATATTGGATCATCGAGAATGGCTCGCCAATTTACCGCTTCGCAATCAAGCGTCAACGTCCATAACTCATACCAGGCCCTCGTCCAGTTTGATCACACCGCCGCCATCCTTCGATAGACGCATTGTAGGACCGTCGCCACTTCCTGACCCGCCAGGCCTGAGATCCCAATGCAGCTCTCTCGTCGCATCTGCCTCTGCTGCAGCTACGGTCTCCCTAGCCAGCGCCTCCTCCACCGCTGCAGCCTCGATCGCCTCTCTCCAGGCCGCGCTAAGCGCCGCCAATGTCTCTCTAAGCAGCGTGAAAGCATCTGCGGCTCAAGCGCTAGGCTCGGCTTCCCAGCAGGTTCAAGCAGCGCTACAGAGCGCATCCGTACAGTCCCAGTCTGTCCTGGCCGTGCAGAGCAGCGCAAACCTGGCGATCGCTTCGGTACGAATGAGTGCAGACCAGGATGTTGCCAGGGTCCAATCGACTGCTAGTGCTAGCATACTGTCTGCGAATAACGCTCTTACTGCTGTTCAGGCCAGTGCGAGCCAGGCGGTTGCGAGCGCCAATAGTGCGGCCAGTCAGGCGAGAGGTGTGTTTCTTTTCGCGTGTCGCTGAAGTCTCTTCTAACAAATTCAAAGCAACGGCAACAGATGCGCTATCCCAGGCCCAGGCGACCATTTCTGCAATAGCCGTAAGTCTTATGTCTGTCTCTAGATCAAACAACAAAACTGACTGTGCCCAGTCTCAAGCGAGCGCGACAATAGCAGCCTCACGCATTTCGGTAATGGACACCACAAAATTCATTCTTGGAGTAACATTTTCCATCCTGGGCTCCTCCCTCCTTACAATTCTAGTTTTCTACCTCATAATCCGGTACCGGCGCTCCCGGCTTCAAAAGAAACAAGAGGATTTGAAGACCTCCATCAGGCGCAAGCGGCACGCTAGCGATGAGTCTAGCGGACCCTCGCTCTCCGACTTTCCTTTTCCAGCAAACAGGACTCAATGGAGCCGGGTCCAGAGCGAAGAGCGCCTCAGCAGGAGCATGAACCGATCTTTAGCGAGGGAGCGCACACGCGAGAGAGAAGGAACTGGACAGTGGCCCAGAGACGGCGAGAAAACTAGCTTAGTGGATAAAGAAAGACAGACCTGGATGCGAGGGGCGGATAACGCCAGCTCTCTTGTATCCATCGAGGCTCCCGTCTCGGCAGCACGGAAGTCCTGGGCCATGGGCCCGGCTCCCCGCCCTCGTGAACGACTCAGCGTGTTCCCTTTCACAACTAACAATCCCAACAACGCAGTCACGTCTCCCGGCCGCCGCACCTGGAGCCCGGACAAAGAACGTGACGAGACGCTGCAGTCGCAATCGCAGACCGCGACCCTGATCTCAACCCCAGGTTTCCAGAATGGGGGCTTGCCTACCAGTGCGCGGTCTGCCGCGGGGTCTAACAGCAACGGGAGCGTGATGGTGCGCAGAAACGCGTTGACCTACGACCTCGAGCACCCCGACCAGCCGCCAAAGTTCACGACGTGGCTAGAGGAGAGCTTCAGGAGCGTGAGCCCGTTCCCGACGCTGGGAGGCGTGCCGGAGCAGAGGCTGGAGCAGAGGCCGGAGCCTCAGAGGCCTATCTTCGTCGCCCGGCAGAGTATTCTGGCTGAGGGAAGGGGCGTTGGGGCGAAGCCTGGGGGGAGAGGTGATAGTGATGGGAGTAGGATTGGGACTGCGATCTGATCGAGCCGTGGAGGTAATGTATGGGGTGTGATAATGAGCGTATTCATGGGCCGTGTGAACTCTTTTGTACAGTATTATAGAAATAGAGTACTATGAGACACCGAGACGAACACCACCTGCTGGGATGAAAACGAACGGTTTCCATCGGTCGATGCTCCATCTCATTTCCACGAGAAAGTGCATTTGTCATGGGTGAGGAAACACATATCCAGCATCCCTTCTCTCATCATGCCGGTCTCTCTTGGCACCTATTTGATTCCTTTCGATTCAATTCCTAGATTCCCCTCTTTGGATATCCCGGATACTTCAAAACACACACACATCTATACACACACATCTTCATATCCATACTCACATTCATATCCATACTCACATACGCGTCCTGACATCCACAAGCTTTCTACGCATCCACCTTTCCCTCCCCCTCTCCCCTCCCTCTAATAGTCTCGCTCTGCCTATGCTCATGCCTGTGCTCGTTCTCGTTCTCGTACTCGTACTCATGTTTATACTCATGCTCATGCTCTCTGTAGCATCTTCAAGCCATCCCCAAGGCCGAGTTTGTGCGTCCCAGACAGGTAATCTTATCCTTTTGCGAGCTGGCAGTCGTTGGCTTTTGGGGGATACAAATGCATATACATATACACATACATATATATATATGTATGTGTATATGTATATATAAATGTGTGTGTTTGTGTGTATGTATGCAAAAAAATATTGACGCCTCCCTAGACACGTGAAAGAATTATTTTTCAACAAAAGGGGGAGAGGGGTTGTGGTGGAGTGGTGGAGTGGAATGTTGAAAAGAGGCATTGAGTGATGGGTGGTGGGTGGTGGGTATGAAAGAAACGTGGTAGATGGGAGGGCTGGCTCGTTGGATTGGGTTGAGAATGAGGCAATAGGGGAAAAGGAGGAGACTCTATATGTATGTATTTATATATGTATATAAACATACATAAATAGGTATCCTGCCAAAGGCGCCCTGATCGAAACTTTTGTACAGGAAGGGAGTGATCAAGAAGAGACTTCGGGGGCGAACGACGCCAGCTATTGAATCGAAAACGGAAATGTTTTGCCGAGTCTCCGTTGAAGTGGTAGATATGGGAGAACCACGTTGAGACCGGGGTTGCTGTGCGTTTGGTTGGACTTCATTGTTGTACTTTTTGTAGGTTGCCGCGAATAGCCCTGCCTTTCCGTCAACTTTCCGTCTTGTAGATGGCGTGATTCTCTGGATGTTTGGGACTAACTGTTATTCTCTTGATGGGTTGATGTGTGGTCATCTGTGCCTTTGGCGTGGAGGTATATCCAGAGCCCTGGGCCTAACGTCCTGGAGTTCGAAGAACAAAGTAGCCAAATTTGGCAGAGGTTCTGCTGGACTGCGAGATCTGGAGCACTACTTTCTTGTGTGCTTTTACGTACATCTGTATGCTTTTTACTCGCCTGAGTGCTCGTGATACTCGCATCTACATTCCTCCAAAGGGTGTTGCGCTGAGGAACCCAAGCAAAATAGCTTGAGCGCATCAATGGCAACCTCCTGCACGAATTCGGCGATAAACGGATTTAACACATTCATGTCACAATTTGGATCATTATCTATGTGCGCTATGGAGTCTTCGATGGCAAAGTTCCGGTGAAGTCTTCGCAGAGGTGAGATTTTGACCGTGACCTAATAAACCTGCTCAACACTGACGCGCCACGTCCCAAACAGCAAATCATGTTCGAGAAAGGCGCATTCAGCAGTTGGTATCATGATATCCATGGTTTTTTTAAAAAATTTGGTCGCCAATAAGACGTCTCCGAGTAGGTAGCGTCTTGTTAGTTGCAGTCAAAGGCTCTTATGTAGAGCAGTATGTTCTTCGGATTTGTTGGATTTCGGTAGTTTGCATTCCGGTAGTTGAAGATATTCCGAGCAATTTTTTATGCTGCCAGTGATGATCCAGGTGAAAAAGAGCGCGAAGACAGTAGGATCTTCTCTCGGGAGAGTCACTGTGTTTGTGCGCCCCAATTCCCAACGATCGTTGCAGGCTGCTTTGAAGAAATCGGAGTGGAAGCAGATGAGACTCTTTTCGATATAGAATTCTGTCTTATCCTCTCCTAAAAGGACTCCATTTGGTACTGTGATACTAGATCTGGCGTATTTATTAGCAGATATATCTAGTAATAGTTAATAATCTTTACATAGACAGCCTTAATTTCTTCACTACATGGTCAGTATCCGGCGACGATGACAGGGGTCCTGCATCTGGATGGACTGGTCCTTGACTCTCATTAGAAACCATATTTAGAGCTCTATCGGAGCCTGCTAGACTTGGTGAGCAAAGGATGTGATCTCCTTCATTCTCGGATGAAGACACGCCTTGATACAGAAAACCAAAAGGTCTCAGGTATCCAGCTGTAGATGCGCGTTTGACTTGCTAGCTATCGCAAGACTCAGTTAAAACTCAAGGGTCAGAGTTGGCACACTTTATCGAAGGCGAAGGCACGTTTGAATGTCCCAGATTCCGTGCTGAGTTAGGTCACGGATCACGATGTTGGCTAGGGCGTGGAGCGTCGTCAAATTCAGAAACAAGAGTGATAACGCCCGCTAGCTGTGAAGTAGTGCTGCTGTTGTCTGTCGAGAATGGTAGATGCTGAGAGGGGTTTCTCGGGATGACTTTCAAAGCAAGTCAACAGGCAGAGAGCGAACTCGCAGTAGTTTCCTGAGTTTGGCGTCTCGGACCTAACTGACCAGCCTCAATTCATCAGGCGAGTGACCGTTGAATGATGTTAATGTCGTAGGCACGCTTTAGTAAGTGATGACCTGCGGCCCGGAGCTGCGTACATTCAAGTTCATTATGAGAAAATTATCACCGAGATTTGAACATGTTAAAAGTTCCCAAGATGAAATTGTAGGCTGGCTTGAGGGGGGAAAGACCAAGCGACTAATGAGAACCTCTCCAATACTTGGCCAATACGAGACTGGGAGGAACTTCTGGAGCAGGAGCCGCAGCCTCTGACAAAAGATACATGGGGAAGCCTCGCAAACGGATTTCAGAGCTTTAAACCAAAGAAAGCGTGAAACCTGACGAAGTTTCCGGGGTGAAAGAAAGAGGAGAAGCGAGAATTTACAAGAAAAACAAATGCAACTAAATAAGTGCCAATGCTATTGCTGGTGCAATTTCAATAGAGATTTGGAGATTTGTGCGTATTATGCTCGTCTCCCCAAATGAACTGTTATTGTGCAACTCTTCGAATTTTACTCTGGGTGAAATAGACATGTTTGCTTCTTTTTTCTTTCCGACTTTGACCTTGACTGTCACAAGTAATTTGCGATTACTACTCAAGGGAGAATTCCCATGTGAGCTGCCTGTCTAATAACCTATTTTCCATTACCATTGAGTGTAATAAGCATTCTTATCAATCGCAAAAAAATGTTGAGTACATTCTCCTAGTTAATTAACTTAGATTTTCAACTGCAGAACTCGATCTCTTTTCATTATGAATAACACGTGAGTTCAAAAAGCTACCAGTGACTATCTCACACTGAGCAGCAAGTGCCAGAATATAATTGCTCGTCTGCAGTATGGCTTCACATGACTGAGGATACGTTGAGCCTATTCAAAAACCTCATTATTAGTCACAAAGCCTTTGATTGTTCCAAATTTTTGAATATCGTCTATGATTCACACCTTGAAATACGCTAAGGATGCTCCTTGAAAGATTCGAATCTCGCTATCGTCTGCCCGCAGCGTCATGATTCAACTTCTATAGTTCACTCATTACAAGTTCACTCATTACATCCCCAAACATTCACCTCCCTTCTCTAGCAGCTTCTCTTCCTGCCTCTTATACTTAAAACCCTGTTTCGTTCACCGATATTAATCTTCTCCTTCAGCAACCAACACGCATTTCCAACATTTTCAGCACTTCCAAGCCACATCCACAATCCACAACACGGGAAAATAACGACCTAGACATAGCTATCCACATTCAAAACCCAAAACTTTCGCCTATAAACTTTTTGACCAGCCACAGAGACGCCGAAATGGTCGACGTCTACGAGGAATACTGCAAGAAGTCGCTTGGCGGCTGTGGGAACTACTACCTTATCAAGAAGAAGATGGTAGTCGATGGGCTGTGCAAACACTGCCGCAACGGCCAGAAGCCAATCAGCTGGTAAAGACATCTGGGGGCGATGCGAGTTAGAAGGCAGGACGCCGATAAGGGGAGGGATTTGATGCATCAACGAAGAGCTGCGGGGGAGTATGATAAAAGGTATAAAAGGCATACAACGGCTCAGGAGATGTATAAATAGACATTGAGCCTTGCAAAATGGAGAGGAAATAGACCACTGGAGGATTGGAAACTCGTTGAGCTTGCACCAGGGTACGAGATGTAGAGGGCAGCCTCTACGCTCGTAGCCTACCTTAGAGATATCTATGCTACACCGTTGACCTTAAAACACTCAGAACCTAAACGAAACGCGTAATTGGATCTTATCCTGCAAAAGAGTAACCCCTAATATTAGCCACCATGCAAGAGTAATCCGTAAAAGCCTGCGCCGTTTTTTAAGAAGATTCTCTTTCCTAAAACTTCTTCCTCACGCACCTCATTTTACGACATCGCATCGCATCTCATTATCGATTTCATATTCAGCATTTCAGACAAACAAATCACTTCGTCCTGCGCGGCCGAGAATTCTCGGCGAGATCCAGGGAAGATACGTTAGATCTCGATTGACACTCCACATCGCCACTTGCGCGGAATTCAATCCACGAAAACACACCCGTGCAGAAAATGCACGAAGCTTGCTCTGAGAGGACGCTGAAAAAGTTTTCTTCAAGAAAGCTTGTTGATAATCCGCGGCAGGAACCGGCGGAGAAGCAGAGGGGGGTCTTGAACTTGAAGAATAGGGGTTATAGCCAGGTGCAAAACAAAGCATTGGATTCGATCAGATTTAATGTCATAGATAGCCTTTAAAACAGGGAGGAGGCACTGCTTACATACATATGCAGTGCTGGTCATCGATCAAGTCTCTTCATATAGTATGAGAGGTTCGATTGATGAGTCTGGGCGTATCGACCTGCCGAGTCTCTATTTTAGAAACATTGATATATACGAAAATGCGAGTGCTTGCTTCTACAATGCCCTCCACAGTGCTGGATTGGGGACTCGGGGATAATTAATTTTGCCTCTGATTAAGAAACATCGGCAGCTCCGCAAATACTCATTGATTACTCAGATGAAAGTGCGACTGCCAGATATCAAATTCCCAAGGCATGCGGTAACAATCGGTAAACAACATAGTCGAATATAAGCGGGTACCCCTATTTTAACGAGCCCCACTTTTTACCCCCTCCCCCCCTTTTTCTCTCGTTTCGCTCCTGAGTTACAGGACGAAAATCAGTGCCACAACCACCACCACCACCGGCGCATCCATTTTGCACGCTTACCTATACCTTCACACAGCAGGACCAGATTTAGAGCCGGAGTAAAAGCTGACCTAGGCGTCGGAGCAAATCGGCCATCTCGCAGCGAAAGGCACATCGTTATAGCTGGCGTCTGCCCTTCAGCCGCTGTACGAATATTCCCACTGTCTACTCTGATGCTTGTTTCCACTATCAACTTCAAGAACATCTGTCGGGCACGACCCCTTGTGAGGACAAGCCCTGCTGTTTATTTCATTTGGACCAAGACTCGTTAAATCTTGATTTGTCAATCACGAATCCTTGTTGGAGGGACGGTAGCTGTCGTTGTGTTGATAGGATAAGCCACGAGAACTGACAGTATATCAACCAACATTCAATTCACCTGGTATCTTCTTTCTCGTCTTGCGAGTAATTACCTCCTTTATCCCCCAGTCTCCCCTCTCCCGAATATCTCTTAACCCAAAGTTTCGTGCTGTCCTTATTCACACCCTCGTCCCCCGTCTATCTCATCACTGCCTCCCATTAACCCGTCTAGCAGAAAGAAGCCGAAGTCGGAATCCCAGAAAGCCAGAAGAAACGACAAGGCCACTGTCTTAAAAACAGCACATGAAGGCGGTGTACGCTAGCAAGCCATAATTGGTATCTCAGAATAAAAGTAAAGCCCTGGAAAGAATCAAAGGGTTGAAAACGCGGTTGGTACGCGCATATTCGCTCGCCTCAGGCATAGCAAAAATTCATGTAAAGCCTCGAGCAGATTGCGTTGAAAGAGCCAGGGCCAAATTCAGTTGGTACAAGCTAAAAGAGAAGGAAATCGGATTTTCCCCTGCATGTCCGAGCAGGCGATGCCTCGAAATGGGCGGAGGCAATATAGTGAGGGGAAGAATTAGTTCAACGGTCTGCGAACCGGGGGTGTACTGGATGCGAGGCTACCGCTGCTACTCTCGATGTTGCCGGTGAGCTCAGCAACTCTAGCTTTAATTCTTGCGACTCGAGACTCAATTGCTGTACCTTGTCAGTATCATGCGTCGAGTGAGATGAATCATGAAAAGGCGGCTTACTCTCCTCACCACTAGTGTCCGGATCATCAAGATCGGTCTTGCCACTGTAGCCTCCTCTGCTCTGTTCCTCGCTCTGGCGAGATGCCGCTCTCTCCGCAGCATTCTTCCGGATTTGAGCCCATCTATCCTGAGCGGGAGAGACTTGCTGCGTCAACTCCGCGCCTTCGTCAGTACGTGTTCGCGGCACGCTGGGCGGCATCGCGGCATTTTCGTGGTCCTCGCTTTGTCTTGGAGAATCTGGCACGAATGCTGGAACATCCTCAAGGGGTCCTTGGTCGAAGCTTGAAAAGGCTCTGTTGGCTTCGTGCGCATCGTTGGTATCAACGCGCGAGAGGCTATCTTGAATGGAGGGATCGTAGGAATGCACGTCCTTCTGGTACGGGGAGGCTAAAGGGGTACGTTGTCGCGAGTCTTCTGACCTGCGGTTGGTGAATGAAGGTGCCGACTCACTTACCGGGGTCTTAACAAGGCTCGCTCTTCTGAAACTACCGAAGCGCTTGGATGAAGCGCCAGGTGAAAGAGCACCACCATTGTTGATGACCTGCGGGGGAGGTGCAGGAGCCGTCAATTGACGATTCTTATTTCTGCCGAATATTTTCCTGAATCCCCCGGCTTCTTTGTCCCTCTTCTGAAGCTTGGTTTGCCTAGCCTTGCTCCCGCCACTCGATCCATTTTGGTCAACTGACGTCCTGGGTTCTGGAGTCGGCTGATCCAGACGAGATGGTCCTGGGCTTCGATCGAAACGGTTGGGTTCACCAGGGAGCGCAGCCCCGGCCGCCGAGATAGTATTATGGAGCCGATTGCTGTCGTCCAAATCGACGGATGTTGTATGCGGCAGAGGTGCTGGAGGAGGGGTGGGTGCTTTATGAGGCGCTGATCTTGGCGACGGCAATGCAGGTAGGTCTCTCTCTCCAGAATTCTCTGGGTTGGAGGGGGCATCCTGTACCTGGCTGTTCCCATTTGTCGCTTCCCCGATACTTTTACCATTACTGGTACTGGCGAGATAATTTTCCCGAACGGCGT
The DNA here is from genome assembly GCA_032760415.1 of Diplocarpon rosae. Taxonomy (NCBI): domain Eukaryota; kingdom Fungi; phylum Ascomycota; class Leotiomycetes; order Helotiales; family Drepanopezizaceae; genus Diplocarpon; species Diplocarpon rosae. Next base: position 401,060 of record JAUBYV010000007.1, on the reverse strand, counting down.
TCTTATCGTACTTATTTGCCCATTTCATAGCTGGGGACGCTTCATTCATGATAACTGGTTGAAGCGTGAAGACACTACTTGTCTTGGTAGAGTAGGTATCTGGCTTCTTAGGTCCTCTCCGGGCGCCCCCTTGCGCTGCCTCTTCTTGCTCATGCTTCTGCTGCAATTGTATAGCGGCTGCATGGATCCGGGCCTGCTGATCTGGATCAACGCTAGTTTTGCTGACACCCGCATCAGCTGGTTCTGGTTGTTTTCCGTTGGATTTCCGACGAGCGAGAGTCTTGCTCTTCTTCGACCGGCCCCAGAAACTCTTCTTCTCGGCAATGTAAGCGCCGGCTTCAGGCTCGGGTGCAGCTCCCTTGACAATTTCTTCCATTACCAACCACCTGCCTCCCTTGATTGTCGTCTCTATCAGGGCGCATCTTCCAAAGGCGGCCTTTCTCTCCGATGGTTCTTCGCCCGCCAAACTGCTAATCCAAACCCACCAGAAAGAGTCATCCAGGTCAAACCGGGTGATGCTCGCAAGCTCGCCGGGCTCGAGTTGATTTTGCTCTAGTCGTAGTCTATGCGACTGAGAACTCTTTCCTCTGGTATCAATTGGAGGCAAAACCTTGTCGGGAGGGAGTAAAAGTGGGGCTGGTCCACTAGTGGCCTCGTCAACGAATCCAGAAGAAAGGAAGTCTGCCCAAGATGGTGTAGTGGGTCGTCCTCCCGCAGCATTTCTCGAGGCTGCCTTTGTTCGAAGGCCGGGCTGAGGTTGCTTTCTTGCAAAACTGCTCTCTTCGTCTTCATCATCTTCCTCAAAAGCGCCGGAGAACCCTATATCCTCGAATCGAGACCACGATGCGTCTGTCAAACCAGTCGATTGTTTGGAGTTGGAGACTTGCGATTGGTTTGCTGTAGAAATCGATCGCAAAACTCGCCGGCACTCGTCCGTAAGCGCCTTCACCGGATCCTCATACTCGGCAAAAGCTTGCAGGGCCCTATCATCATCTCGGTATTGAAAATGGTTCGCTCTGCGTAACAGAGCGAATGGTGTAGGCGATACCGCATCCACAATCATCGCCACCTTTGTTGTCCGTGTCTGTAGTAGAGAGGGTCTTTCGGGCGGATATTCGGTTTCTTGTACCAGCTTCTGCAGTGACATTGGGAGAGAAGAGATGCCATTTAGTGCCTTCACTGAAATTGGCGTGAGTGATCGAAGATACGCGAAGAACAAATGGCTTGCAGCGTCTGCAGCTCTGCATCGCAGTCAGTTTTGAGACGCCGAGTCATTCGACACTACTCACGAAACCCATCCTTTGTATCCGCCTTCAAAGCCATTTCCACTGTCCTGGTGATTAAAGCACCACCAACCTGCCATCCTCGACAATTTTCGCCCACCGAGTCCGTTACTCTTTGCATGCGCAGCAATGGCAGAGAGAAGGTCGAAAAAATCAAATACGATCTTAGATCGCGCAGTGGAGCCTACACTGAGAGGTATAAAGGTCGCAAACGAGTCTCGCGCCATGCTCGAGTCTTCTGAAGTCAGCATCCGCCTCCCCCTATCAAGGACATCTCCATACCTTTCTCGCCAATTTTGAATAGCTCATATGCTTCCCATCCAACAAGGCCTCCAGGCAATCTGCTCCAACACCACTTGACAACACTGCACAGGACCTGCAACTTGTGAATAAAATCTTCTCTACCACGGTCTAGTACTCACCATGGGCTCCGTCAACCGTAGCTCCTGAGCCAACATCTCTCCATGCAGAGGCTGACTACGATCAAAGAAATTCCTCACAAACGAGCGCGCCGCGCTTGGATCTGAAGTTGGACGGAAAGGTAAGAGGAGGAACGGGGTATCCAGAGCTGTCAGAAAAGCCATAAATTAGCAGGTGTAACGCCAGAGCTACCACACTGAGCACATGCAGATATGACAGCGGCAGTTATCATCTGAACCATACCTCTTGACTTCAACTCTACCGTGCATCCCCTGAGCAACTCCTGCACCTCCTCAGGATCGACTGATGTGCGCGTCCATGCGTCTTCCCAGCGCGGTTTCGCGGGAGCGTCGTCGAGGGGGGGCTGCTGCGAGCCTTTTTTGACTTTAGACGGGCCATCTTTGGTCTTCAGCCTCGAGAAGAAGCTCGGCATGGCGATTGTGGAGTCGTTCTGCGGTGATTGTGCGGTTTGCAGACCAGATGCATGGGATTCGTTGAGGGTTGTCTGTTCGAAGTTGCCCGTTTAATAAATAGGTCTTAGCGTGTCTTGCACTTTGCCTTGGATACTCGCAGGTTGACGGCAGTAGATGCAGTGAATGAGCGGGCGAAGAAGTGAAAGGGTGAAAGGGGAATGTCAAAGAGAGTTGGCCTTGTGGCGAGTCTGATTGTCAGAGGAGAGGTTGAGGGATCAGATTCAGGGGGCTCGCTTTCGGCAGAGAAATTAACGCACGATCGTTTGCGACGAATCGGTGGGCGGTGAGAAGTGAGATAAAACCGGGGCAGCGATTCGGTTAGAGGACTGCAACTGGAAGAAGTATTATGGTATGTATACTACGTGGAAATGACACGATTTATCACAACACAACTGGACAACGCGGAAGAACGTTAAGGACTAGGGATCGACGTTGAGCGATATGAGGGGAGGAGAGAGGGTGAGTAGCGAATCTGTCGGAAAGCTTCGCGGAACCCGTCCTAACTTGCAGTATTGACCCATTACGTTGCATGTAATAAGAATAAGAATATGTTAATACTGCACCAGGGCCAGGCTCTGAGCTGTATCAGGCATGGCACGCACCAGATTAGGTACATGCACTCCGGTTTGCACTTTGATTGGTGCGGTATTACGTTGCCAGGACCCTGTTGCGGCGAATTCTACGCGAACAAAACATTAGACATCGCCGCTGCCAACGCATAATCTTTCCTCGGTGGCAATTGTTGTTTGCTGCTTAGCACAGCTGGCTTGATCCTCATGCCCTCAATCAGTTGGTTCAGATCTGGAAAAGTTCGGTCTAGCTTCCGAGTACTTTGTGATTTTATGATCTGGCTAGTAGCTACCGGTCACATATCAAAAATAGTACCTGCCATGAAAAAAAAGAAGAAGAAGAAGAAAAAGGCAGTTGTCATGCACAGGCTGGGCTGTTACTGCTGGTCGGCTGGATTTCATGCAAAGCCCAGCACCTAATTGAGAAATCCTGGCTGTGGCTCGTCCAAAAGGCTTCGTTCACAGCTTTAGCCTCGGACAAGGACTGTTTACCTTGCACAGGATCGAGTGATACTGATACAGCATATTGTTTGTTGTCCCTGTTATGACACCAAGAGAGGGGTCTTTCTGCAACATTGAAACGGTTCACTTAGGTCTCGAATGAGGCGTCAAAATGAGCGGCGCCGTCAATTGTCCGCCGAGTCCATTCAAATCATCTTAGCGTTGAAGAATGCCCCGAGACAAATAACGCGGAAGCACAGCTCTTCCCGTTATCACTAACTCACAGGTATCACATCAACGACGTCACCGTCAATCAAGGTTGTCTCGGGTATTTGAGTCAAATTGTGATAACAACCTGACTTGGCTCCCTACTTCATGTGCAGCCGAAGTGTCAAGGATACGAGAACCGAGGTTGACTACTGGTACTGTAAACGCTGAGACTTGGCCATAATCACGTGATATCTACATCTTAGCAATTCAGCAGTTCTATTCATCTCCCTTCACCTTCACTATCACCACACTGTCTTCCATTCCCTGCCCGTTTGATCATTGGTAGATAATCTGTCGTGGACGAACTCATTCTCTACATCTCTCAAGACAGAAAAGAATCCGCAGTAAGCGAATGCAAGACTGAACAACCCTGAATTCCACCTCCTCAGCTCCTATTCATACTCAGCCATCTCTCCAACCTGCAACCTTCATCTTCAAGCAGCTACATTCCACCCTCCCGTATCCTTGTTATACCACACGCCAGGCACACTCCAAGAAGAGCGAACTGCAGTGCATCAGCTTCATCCTCCCAACCCAGTCTTCATCGTCTGGTCTAAAAAACATTTCCACTCACATATATTGATCGAGCTCTGCACCCCGCCTCCGTACAGCGCCAGATTCGCCCATCCTTTCGTTGAGCACGTGCATGTCAGCACCCAGTTACTCGCAAGATCGCAGCTAGTGCAATAGCCGCCGAAAGTATTGCCCTCGGCGCTATTTTCCAGTCAGCATGCGCTCACATTTGGCTTCGGACCGAACATGACGGGGAGAGAGGCGTACAGATATTTCCAGTACATACGTCCGTTACTATCGAGAGTTATGAATTGATTGAGCCAGATAGCTGTCTGGTGCTCGGAACGATTCGCATCCGTACAATACGCTGCGAAGTTCCCGTTGGGTTTCTGAGTCAATGTGACATCGGCAGACTGCCTCTCATCAGTTCCCTATATTCAGTACATGCCGAAAATTACATAAATCTCCCATGACACGCATTATTGTACTGCCTACCAGCCAGCGTTATAATGCGGTAGTGTTTGATTTTGATCCATTACCAAGGGCGCGAGGAGGCGCGAGGAAAGGGTATATGGACTCACTTGATAATAAGCCTTGTCAACGATGAACCCGTAGCAGTTGCTACCATCGTTCGGGTTATCCCGGCGTGCGAGTTCGCGCGCGGGCGATGTAGTATTCCCGCTCTCATAGTCCTCTGGCACTGAGGAAGCGCCGACTGTTGCCACCAAAGTAATTGCCACAGAAAGAAGCAAGTGGGAAAGCTGCAAATGCATGATAGCTAAAATTATGCTGTGGAGACAACAGTACACAGAAGGAGCTAAGAACAAGAGCTGCGCAATGGCTGGAGACTTTCGTTCACCGTGTCGTTTTGGGAAGCCGAATATATGTACTGACAAAACGGGCCCTCTACAACTCTAATACTGCCACAAACCTCAAATTATGATGACAACAGGGTTGATATGACCACAAAAGTACAACCCCTCCTAATTATACACTTACCTCACACCTCTCATACTGTTCAATCCTGATAAGGGCCTTTGCTTCCTCACGTCAGCGCCTGATCTCAGCTCATCATGAGCTAGCAGATCTCTGGGTTTGTTTACACAATTCCGGGTAAGCCATTGGGTATGCATGCGATACAACGAAAATCTGTGTCATGATCACTTCCTGAGAACACAACGCAGAAACATGACATGAGAGTCACATGCCCGTATCATGCTGTAAGCAGTCTAAGTGGTTGTTTATAGAAGGCCCCTCTTTGACGAAGGTGCGAGACATAAACTATCTGTAATCATTTTCAGCTCGCTAGATACGCATGATGAGGGGGTCTAGACTTCCTTGCCCCAAAACTTATTTCCGCTCTCAATTTGTCATTTTTAAACAAAGTTTGAATGGTGGATGTCTACCCTTTTTTCTCTCCCGCTATAGGGTCAAGCTCCTTCGTTACTTCTGGTAAGCTTACGTTTACTCTGTAACCCATCTATCATAAGACATGGATTGAGTAAGATGAGGCGGGTGAACTGTAAGTGTCCATCCCAGAGCGGCGTGGCTACTAAGACGATTAGGTTTTAGGAAAATATTAATGATTGTTTACCACTTCTCCATCATTTTTGAACAACTTTCCCATCCACATCTATATGCTACAGCTCTTGGGGGAAAGTTCAGAATGCAAGCAATTGCAACTCAGAAATCTACAAAAGTAGACTGGGACAACCTCCTTGGCGACTGTGATGCACATACTTTTACGATTGTCGTACTCTAGTCTTAGGGGCTAAACGGCACTTATATTCAGGGCTGTCACAGAGTACCCGCAGAATCCTTCGCCCAAGAACTAATAGCCACATACCCCCCGGCCAAAACGGTTCTCACTAACCGCTCTCTCGCCAGCTGGCACGTTTTCCCAACTCGTGTCATTCGCACTTTTCAAGTCTCGCATCTCAACAGAATCCTGCTCCCATCTTCTGATTCCCTCCCCCGGGTTACTTGCAACCTAATGGATCCAATCATCAAATACCGGTCCCGGGGTAGCATCACGTATTCTGGTATCCAGGTCTTCCAACAGCACGAGCAGATAGTTCGGAGTACAGCCGCACCCCCGATTCCGAGATTTGCTCGAGTTCGAGCTCGGCGATGGGTGGAACAAGTCTTGCAACTTTGTCACTGAGCCGCTGTCGGGCTCTGATTCCCCTCATGTAAATGAGTCTAACGTCTAGAAGAGGACCGTATATAGTTCCCTGATGGTGGCTGGGATATCAGGGTTGCGGATGGTACGAAATATTGCGAATCAAAACCTGGTAGCGTAAGGCCAATTTCATATCACTCTCAGATTGTTCCTTCGCATCTTCACAATCCTTCCCTCGAGGCTTATTTCTCCTCGGGGACTCTGGTCTGAATTCTTAGCGCCTTCACAGCAAGGCCAAACGTCAAGGCAGTGAGAGGGTCTATCTTTTTCTGTCCTCTCCAAACTTCATTTTGTCGCCGCCAATCTCGGCAGCTTTGTTCTTGGGCTGGGCTACAAAATTGATCGCGCTTGCCACTCGGACTCTTTCTAAAGATTCATTGGGTTCAAAAACGGAAGCATCTCAGACCTGCTAAATCGAGCGTGATTACATTGTTATCCGTGAATATGTTTCATTAGGAACAGCAGGGCGAGATTGGGGTTTGATATTGTAATTTATGGCACTCATGTAGTACGCGAGCCACCACGGTAGTGATATCAACTAAACAGGGTCTCGTGACCGGTAGAAGAAGAACATGGAACAAATGGTGACGAGAAAGCACCAGATTCCAATCTCCAGATTAGCTTTCTAATAAAGCTGAGGTTAGGTAGTAAATTCCAAGCACATTTTTGTGTTACAGATCGGCTTCGATTACAAGATCACGCCAATCGTAAATAGTCGAGGGATCTCGGAAGAGCTGGATACCCGACCGAGGGGGGTCTTTCTCATCGAAAGTGCTGTGGACGCACTGGTATAAACCCGTGTGAGGGCTACCCATTCCTGAAACTGCTTGCGATTCCTCTTTCCGGCAAGGAAAGGTAAATCCTGATTCATTCTGGCGATGTAGGATGCTTCCATGCGTGAAAGAGGAATGTCGCCGTCGCATAGCGCTCTATCTTCGTTCCGAGGCGGATTTCCAACTACGGAGACTTTGGACAGAGGTAAGAAGTCGCGGAAATGAGACTGTAAGTGACCCCGGATCGACAAGCTAGGAATAACGGCAACTGGGAAATTAAGGCACAGGTGTCCATGGAATATGTGCCAGCTCACCGGAGGGTACAACGACGAGTTTTGACTTTCCAGCCAGGTTTTTCTCGATGAGCTTTATCAAGATATTGTATAAATGGCTAAGTACTTCGACGACGTTCACTTATCCCAAGTTTTTAAGAGACGCTGGACTTGACTCGCGCGTAGAATTAGGTGAGGAATGCGTAGAAGTAAGATGATCAGCAACTGCTCCTGGCAAGCCATCTTATCTGCGCATTCAACTTTGCCAAAGCCTTGTCCTGTATTTCTTTGCTAAGATCAGATCCACCGTGTAATGACGGTGAGGTCGGGGAAGCATCTGAGCATCTGAAGTCGTCTAGATCAGCTGTGTCTGACAAAGGCCCAAGAGATACTGGTTAAGATACATCATGAGGAGGTGCAAGTGTGCAACAAATTAGCGTCTTTCATATAGGTCCAATTACAATAAATCTTTGTTGATATAGTAGAGAATATATTCATTTCAAAGTAAGTTCTAGATACTGTTACAACTGCGAGTGTATTGAGACTTACCTATCAAGGCATCAGGGGTCTCCAGTGGCGAGGGATTTTTTGAGCCCAAGAGCGAGAAATCCTGGAAAGACTCCTGGGCAAGATCTGAAATGACGCTCACACCCAATAGAACTGAATCTCGCTTCTTCTTTATTTGTATGCTCTCCCTTGCAGCCAAGGCTACATAGGCCATCATATGAATCCTGGAGCGTTGTAGCTCCGTAGAACCCTCAGATCCGGGAATTATTGTGCCGCAAGGGTCACAAGATTTTATTCAGAGGTAACTCTCAAACTCACAGATCAAACACGCGCTGAGCCTACAGCTTTCTGTCACTAGCTCTGGACTTGTAATGATTAGATTGAGGTATCACTGAAGCTATTCAGCAGCTGCTGAGAAATTAGAGACAACCAGAGATATGCAAGGTTCCTTGAAGATGGCAAGTAATGACAAAATGAATACCTCATCCTTAGCCTCAAAAGCTTAAGAAGTAAGGACTAGCTGTAGTCTGCATACTAGAGTGTAAAACAATAGGAACTGCCCCCTTATTTGATGCAAGCCACTCTGTAGTGGCCGAGGACAGCGGCAGTATACTAAGCCCTGCTATGTAGATTAGTTAGTAGTCAGCGCTTAATTAATCGCTAAGTGGCTCTGACGGATTTATCAACATACTAGGGATCAAGGCTATAGGCATATTATGCATAAGTAGCAATAGTTCAAAGCCATCAGATGTTCAATCAGCTGCAATCTTCGAAGATTTGAATCTCGCTACTTTCAGCCGGTACGAACGAATCGCAGGAATATCCTAAATATTTCCAGAAGGTAAGTAAATAAAGTGGTTCATGGGATGTTGAAAGAAAGTTGGGCTATTTCAGCGCTAGTCGATTTCAAGACTCGGAGATGCGCTAGTGCCCCCTTTCTAAGCGAGGTCTAGGATTTTCTTCTTTTTCCTCTAAATCGCCTGCCTGTGCAAATGAGATCGCTTTTTACCGTCAGCCCTTCGTTTCATCCATGTTCCGACCGAGAATTCGAGAAACTCGCAGATCAAAGTGCCTCTTCAAGTGCAGAAAGTGTTGACTTTCAGCTCAAGTGCAATACTTTCAAGTAAGCGGTGGCGGGGGTGGATGCACAGCCACCGGAATCGCCTCAATAAGGACGACAGCCCGTCATGGTATGCGCGTGGCACAAGGCCAAGATCAAATCGTGGAGAAATTCTGAACCATGGATTCATGCCCGTCCATCTTCTCCTCCCTAAACTAGAATCATTTACCGATATTTGTTACCCATTGTTTCGCCCCATATTTGGTGCCAAATTTTCCGTATTAGTATACTATCATCATTTACGTATCGGGTGAAAATTTTCATGGCCCCTCAGCAGAAGCGGAGTTCTCTTCCATACCCCACCATACCCCAGAAGAATCAATCCAGAAGAATTAAGACTTGGAAGTCTCTGCCTCAATCCCCTTGATCCCGAACAAAGTCCTGAGATCAAGTAAGAGGCTGGTTCCAGCTGCCGTTACGACTCTTCAGCCAGAAGATATCGCCGACCTGCGAGCCCGAAGGGTTAGAGCTAGCCCTGGTTAACGTGCACTCGCAAACGGTCAGACTTACGCAAAGTAGCCAAAAGCCAGTGGCGACTATCGTCGTCAGTGGCGAGGATGACGACGATGGAGGATCGGACGATGACGAGATTGTACTTGACGACCAGCCTAACTCGAAGGCTTGTGAAGGCACGAACTGGGAGGTATATAACGTATGTTCCCTACATCTGCAGGACGCGGAGACGAGGCGGAGGTCATTAAGCTCCGAGGGGAAAAATTTCACTGATAGCTCGATATGTGTATTGATATTTTTTTTCTAACTCTTGCGCAGTGCAATCCATTGCAAAATTAATATTTTACGTGAATATTTCTTTTCTCTTTTCTTTTTTTTCTTTTTTTCTTTTTTTTTTTTTTGGCTATGTGACGTTCAAGTGTATCTCCCTCACGAAATCGCGAATCAGACATTCGTTTATTACTTTTAGTCCAAGTGCCTGATTTCCCCTTTTGGGCATCACGCGTGATGAGTGAGGTGAATCGCTTTTAGCATTGGACCGCAGATATGGCGTAAGTCAGTTGGGACTCTCGCTTGTGTCTGATCGATGGGAGGTCCCCACGATACACTGCGGCTCGCTTCGCGTGGGAAGTAAACAGACGGACATAGTCATCCGCGCGTATGTTCCACATTGGATGATATGTCAGGCATGAGGGTATCTTTTTTTGCACACTAAATCGCACCTCCAGTTCACCGAATTGTCTCCGAGACGGAATTCAGGCTGAGAAAGTCGATCCACATATTTCTTTGCGATCCCGGCAGACACCGCACTCGCTAAATCACAACAAAGAATTCGGGCCTCCGCCTCTCCGCTCCCACACCCCATCGATGTTCATATCCAGAGTTCTACGCGACATCGTCAACGCCACATCACAGCGTATCGAGAGATTAATGGAGATGGATGGAGAGGGATAAGCTTACCCGTCAACACGAGGGATGATGGACGGCTCCGACGAGCCAGGTTTGGGATTCTTGAAAACGACATTCTTGGTCTGCAAATTCCGGATGAGCAAGCGGATACCTTATATACTATGAGAAAGAGAGAAGGAGGGAGGGTGATGACTTACGATGCCTAAAGTCAAGTGGATAGCAGGCGGCTCAAGGATCTCGTACTCCTCCAACGGCTCCCCTGCAACTAAGTGCGCGATGTTATCTGCCACAAGCGTGGCTTGTCTAGCTGCGCTATTATCTCAATCATTATTAGTAAGCTGTCAATCTGCCATCTCCGTGCGAGAGACGCCTAAAAAGAGAAAAGAGAAAAAGAGGAAGATCAAAACTTACGGTCTAGCTGCCTTGTGTGCTCCAGTATCCGCAACATCTCCGAGAGCGAAAACATTCGGGAATCTCTCGTCAACAAGCTGCAGCGTCTTTTTCACCTTCACGAACTGATCCTCGCCCACCGACTGCGGCGATAGCTGTTTCACAATCTCAGACTGCGGCGTCTGGCCTGTAGCGATGATCGCGAAGTCCGCAGGGATCTTCGTCCCATCTTCTAGCTCTACTTCGAACATTCGCCCGTCGTTAGGGTACCCGTCAGCAGGCAGCTTCACCCGCGAGCCCAGCTTAAGCTCGATGCCCAGCTCGGCGCTGCGCTCCGCGATGATGGCGTGGAGCTTCGGATGGAACTTATTCATCAGGTTGGGCCGGGAGTGCACGAGCGTGACGGACTTGGAGGGGTACAGCTCTTTGATATCGGTCGCCATTTGCACGCCCACAGCGCCGCCGCCGATAATCACAGTAGATGAGCTGGCGAGGACTCGCTGCACGTGGTTTTGCAGGTAACGAACCCCGTCTGCTTTGTTGGAGTGGGGGATGGTGGAGGGTGGGGTGAGTTTTGTCCCCGTTGCTAAGACCTGCGGGCGTCAGTACTGGCTTTGATACTGAAGCGGGCTCTATGTTTGTTTTGATCACACGGGAAAGAGACGTACGAGATACGCGAATGGTATGCTGTCGAGCGACTGCCCATCAACATCGACTTTCCGGTCGAGTTTTATCGAGTCCTTAGTCACTCCTATCACTCTGGCTTGCACGAAATGACCGGATCCAGGTGGACATGCTGCGAATGTCCCGGGGACGAAGGGGATGAATGCTTTCTTGGTGTCTACCTCGCTTGTGACAGCAAAGCGCGGAAAGGCGAATAAGTGCTGGAAATGGGAGTTTTTCTCAACCAGTAGAACACGAAAAGGGCCTGAGAACCTGGTCGCGAGTTGTTGTGCTGCGTTGACGCCTGTACATGGTCAGCTTTGATTCTTGTTGATTCGGGCTCGGAAGAGACAACGAACCGACGTAACTGCCGCCTACCACGACGATGTTTTTTACTATGGACATTTTGAATCTGATCATGAAGCCCCGAGATTTTTACAAGGTGAATACTGAAGATGGTATTGCAAACTTATATATGCATTCTTGGAGCGGCGTAGAATTTGAGTTGCGGCAGGGGGTCGTGGCGTTTGGTTCCCACTGCGGATACGAGATTCGGTTTGTTCGGCTTTCAGAGCGGCAGCGAGCGCGAAAAGCTATTGCCGACTTGGAGTCGTAGACATGAAGCGGACTTTGTTCTCGCCACTTCTCGATCCGCTGCTTTGGGCAAGGAACAAAGATAATGTGATGCTTGATCGAACCCTCAATCCTCGACTTACGAACCTGCGAGAGGAGTTAAACGGAGCACAATTCATACCCAATCCTTCCCGTCAGTACGGGCGTATTTTGTAGTGCACAGCAGTAAAAAACTTTCTTAAAGAAGAGGTCAAGTAAGCTTAGCATTAACATAAGCGCGGCGCATCACGCTCAAAATGATACCTGGCAGCGTAGCGCATAAAGGATGAGATGTACGAGAGCGTTGAGATATTCATATCGAGGGTATGAATCCAATCTTTTCCTCTGAGCGCGGACCCATATCAACTCAATGCTTAGCGAAGTATACCAAACACTTTTCAGCACGTTGTATTCTCGCCTTGGGACCCACAACCGAATAGTCTTGCCACTTCCCCGAATCCTGCGATTTCATCCCCAACTTGAATACATAATCTCCCAAATTAATCACGGAGGCCAGTACAGTGCAATGCGTGAAGATGGAAGATTTCAGTTGCGCCCACTGTGTGTAATAGGTTGATTTTGTGAAGCTGATGTTGGTCTGTGGTTTGCGGCTAGTTGCTGAAGGGCCCCACTATTCAAACTCCAAAGCACCTCGCGTCTTCGACTGCAAGAATGCGACAATTCACATCCCGCGTTCACCCCATCGTGAATTCTCAATTCACAGCAATCGCAAGCTGCAAGAATGGCGTCTCAACCCATGAACTCGTCAATGCAACCCACGGATGTATACGGAGGAGGTAAATCCACATCAGCCACCTCTCAGCGCAGCTCTAACCGGCATTTACAGATGAAGTCTCAGCAATTATCATAGACCCCGGATACTCGAGCGTACGCGCCGGCTTCGCGGGGGAAGATGCGCCGAAATCCTTCCTCAACTCGCACTACGGGGTCTCCTCACGCGGCTTGACTTTCGGCGACGATGCTATCCACAACCCCCTGGCCGGGCTCGAGATCCGCAATCCCATGTCCAAGGAGGGCATAGTGGAGGACTGGGACACGGCGACACAGCTATGGGAATACGCGATCACGTCACGGCTCACGAGTTTTAAGCAGGCGGATCCACGCACCAACGGGCTGAATGATGATTTGAAGGACGCGGACGTCGAGATGGAGGGCATCGAGGAGGGTGAGAAGCCGCTGGAGGAGCACCCGCTGTTGATGACTGAGCCGGCTTGGAACATACCGAAGAACAGAGAGAAGGCGATCGAAATTGCCATGGAGTCGTGGGGATGCCCGGCCTTCTGGCTCGCGCGCAACAGCGTCATGGCTTCGTTTGGGGCGGGCAAAGCTACGGCGTTGGTCGTCGACGTCGGGGCTACGCAGGCATCGGTGCTGGCCATACACGACGGCCTCATCCTCAAGAAATCCGTCCAGCGCTCTCATCTCGGCGGTAACTGGCTCTCTGCCCAGATCCGCACGCTCTTTAACAATCAAGACCCCAAAGTCCAGTTGGTGCCGCACTTTCTCATCGCCTCCAAGACGCCTGTCGACGCCGGCGCCCCCGCGCAAGCTGTCCTACGCAAGTACGAGACCGCGCCTACCGACAGCTTCCGCACGCTCGAGGAGTCCCGCGTCCTAACCGAGTTCAAGGAGGCCGTCGTGCAAACTTGGTCTGGGCCGGGCCGCCTCAACAGCATCAATCAGGCCGGCGGCAATAACTTAGACTACGTCAGGTCGCAGCCGGGCCGCGTGTTCGAGATGCCGGACGGTTACAACCAGATGTGGGGGGTCGAGCGCTTCCAGGTCGCCGAGGGCATGTGGGATGAGAAGGCTGCGCTGCCTGTGCCAGGAGAAGCGCCGGTGGCGCGCGCGAACACCATTGCGGAGATGGTGAAGGCGAGTGTCAATGCGGTGGATATGGATCTGCGCCCGCACCTGCTGCAGAATGTCGTGGTCACGGGTGGCACGACGCTCATCAATGGGTTCACAGATCGTCTCAACAATGAGCTGATCAGTATGTACCCGGGGGCGAGGATCAAGCTGCAGGCGGCGGGCTTGACGACGGAGAGGCGCTTTGGCAGTTGGATCGGAGGCAGTATCTTGGGAAGCCTGGGCACGTTCCATCAGATGTGGATCTCCAAGGCGGAGTATCTGGAGTTCGGCGCAGGGGTGGTGGAGAAGAGGTGTAAATGAGCGGGCGTTGGCGACGAGGGGATCATTGCTTGTATGAAAAGGTCTACGCGGGGAAAAGCCGAGTCTGGGTGGTGCGTGGCGTATGGTGTTTGAGCTGCTGGATACATACCATTCCGGCTCCCGAGATGAGGAGTGGGAAAAGGGGAGTACAAATCCAATACAAGCTGTCATTTATGCTTGCGCCGACCTCCCTTTCCACATCTAGAGCCAAGATTCGAGATATAGAATACATATGTTAGAAGCAAGTCACCAACCCCTCCACCTGGGCCAGACATCCACGATCTCATCCCCCCCATCCACAATCAGATACCAGCCGAAGCCCGCGCCAGCAATGCACGCATGGTTCGGCCACAGCCTCACTTTTTGCCCGACACTCAACATCTAACCTCACCACTGGAATTAGCACAAGTTTTCCACGAACCGCCGGACACAGACAGGCAGCACCAAGCAGCGAGGAGATGAGAGAGACGTTACCTCCTCTTCCGGAACCGCCTCCCCCTCCCTCTCCCTCTCAGTTCCCGAGCCCCAAACTAAAACCCCATGCTCCTGACTCAGGCGCCCAACCTGCCATCCGACATGGCTTTCCGGACCCTCCACCGGCTCCTTCGCCCCGGGTCTATTCCACGGCGACAAGATCGCCCACCCGGGATAGGCCTTGCAGGGCTCGCGACCCAGCGCCAGGACGCCGCTGCTGATTAGGATCTCGGGCGAAGCGGCGGCCCCGCGAGTAGGGTAGACGGAGGCGACTTCGGCGAGGATAGTGAGGGCGAGGTTGGCCCAGGTCAGGGAGGAGGCGGGCAGGGCGTGGGTGGCGAGCTGCTGGATGTCGAGGATTGGGTAAACGCCAGCGTGGATCTCGATGGTGCAGCCGTTGGTGAGGATCAGGTCGGTCGTGGCGCGCAGAGCGGCGATGGCGGTGCCTTCCGAGGGGTCGGTCGAGGCGTGGGGAATGAGAAGGTTACGGATGGAGGTTGTGGTTGGGGTGGCGCCGACAGCTGGGGGCTGGATTAACCGTGGTTTTCTGAGTAGGAGAGGATGATTTTCAACGCGTGTGAAGGTATTCAGATAGCAGATGAGTTGTTTTGCGTAGAGAAGAGGGAAGCTCACATAAGACAGGATGATGAGTTGGAGAGAGAGTCCGTAGCTCGTCGGCTGTCACGAGCAAGGCTTCGAATTCTTGGCGGAGAAAGTCGAGAGCGTCGGAGCGCGCCGAAGAAGAATAGGATTGCCCTGCGTGGGAGTAGAGACCATGAAAATGGAGAGTTCCTTGTTCTTCTCGTTCGAGGAGGGCGCTGATGAGAGTGCTGCACTCTGCTGTTTGAGGGGGGACGCCGGCTCGCTTACCACCCATGCTGGGGATTTGTTAGCCGGTGCTCGTGTGGAAACTTTGCATGATACATGTACATATATAAATAGTATATATGTGTATTTGTATTCGGCCATTAAGAAATTTCTGTAGCTCTCTCGGAGGGAATGCCAAGTAGGAGATGTGCTGACTCAATCTTGAGAAACACAGAGGGAGCATGTCCGCTCAGCGTATGAAGAGCTGCGACCGAGGGAAGCTGATCAACATGATCAACCATCAACGACAGAGACCTGGAGCCCAAACTTTTGGAGATGAGAGAAAGACGCTCTACTGCCGCTGGCGTGATGGGGAAAGAGTATAGGAGCTGGGACTGTTTAGATGGCTACTGGAGAGAAAGAGTAGGGGCCGAGAACTCACATCGACAGCTCGGCCGGCGCTTCGGTATTCGGTGAGGAGAGGAACAATGTTCTCCGCTTCTAGGAGGGTGGATGCGATGATATTTACGGGTCCGGTGCCTTCTCCCACTTGGAGCCTGGTCAGTTCCGTGGTCTGCATAGTCAGCTGGGCATTATTCTACAGAAAGTTTCATGCTACGTCGAAGTTTGTATGCAATGATGTAGTAAACAAATGCTGGTAGGTGAGTACCAGGTAATGGATTTGAGTACCTTGTGAGTCTTGATATGAGCCCTCCACCCAAAATTCAAAGATTCAACAGCGTTTAACATGCGATTGCAGTTATCCATGACTTTGCCTCGATCAAGTACGGCAGCAGGTCCATTGATATCTTTTAAAGACTTTCCTACAAACTGTTTCTGCAGCTCCTCTTTGACAGGAATCGGATACATAGACGCCAAAGCCATAACCGCGGAGCTCGAGGCCTCTGGAGGGTGGGAATGTGAGTGAGGGTGAGCATGATGCAAAGGGTTCCAGGATGGAAATTTCGGATGCATTTGATCGATGATGGTGGAGACGGTGCCAACAGTGGGTGTCACGGCTGTGATACTGATGTAATCTAATGATGAGGTCTGTTCATGATTAAGTTTTTGGCATCATGGCATGGGAAGATGTGGGTAGTTATGGTACTCTTGGCCCAAGATTTGCGAAAGCTAAATCCCCCAACCTTTGCATGGAACAGAATTGAAAAAAACCATCACAATCGGCGGCCTAGTACGAAAATAATCAACGAGTAACTCTATAGTTTGTGGCAAGACTGCATCATACAGGCGAATCCAGTAAGCATTGGACAAGAGTCAAGAAGAACGCTTGAGGAAGAGAGCGTCTGGTTGTCGCTATGCCCAAAAAAGCTTAGACCAGCCTTGCCCATCGTTAACATCATCTTCACTCCCCGCCCAGAGTATCTTGACAACGCGCTCTATCACATTCTTTTTCTTCGCGGCATCCTCCTTCCACGAAAAACTCAGCTTTGGGCTACCGATCCAAAATCCTCTCTTTCCACGAAACCATAAACTACGCCGAACATATCAAGCAGACAAGCACAGCCTATTAGATAACGCTCCGCGCATCTGCTTGTCAGATAGCAAGAGTCGGCACGATGGAGGAGGATGAACCAGTCTTCGAGACTATTGATTGGAAGCAGCAAGAGGAAGATGATGACCAGCGCATCGCGGATGTCTTCGCGGTGTTCGATCATACCCAGAGTGGCGGCCAAAAGCTTGACCTTTCCAAACCCCTTGACATGGGAGTCAAGGCCGCCGATGCTCTAGACTACGAGGACATCAGCGATGACGATCTGCCAGAGGAGGAGGAACCCAGTGGCAACAAGTTTGATGATGCGCCGGGTCTCACGGACGATGCGATCGGCAAGGACGATTTGTTTGGCGATGATGAGGATGATCTGTTCGGCGACAACGAACGCGCTTCCTCCCCTTTCCGCCCCGAAGAACAAGACGAGAAACCTCAGATCCTGCAAATATCTCAGAGTGAGGGTGTCCTAACCTTCCCCTCGCTCGAACCTGAAAATTCTCAGCGACCTGAGCAAGCCGAAGTCGATCTCCGCGAGCTGAACTTCCCCACGTATATTGCGAGTCAGGAGGCGGACATGCCCTTGGGCGAAGAAGAAACCAGAAAATACCTTGCCGAGGAATGGCCCGGCTATGAGAAAGACTCTATACTCGACTTCACTCAGCTCTTCCCACCCAAGCACGCCTTCTACATTCCAAAAGCCCCGATCAAGCTCCCAAAGCCCGTCAACCCTACGAAGGTCAGTTTGAACTTGGCTCCCGACACCGAGAAGTCGTTCCGAACCGCTGGTCCAGCGCAGAGCGACAAGTATACTCGGCTGGCTGAGGCTGAGGCCAAGGGACTTGTGGCCATCATTGACGACTCGGAAGAGGAAGGAGACAGTGAAGATGAATTCGATTACGCGCCTATCCCTCGACAAGACAAGGTTGGAGGTCTCACTCTACTCGATTTGGAGATTATATGTGCGGATTTTGAGTCGCATCTCGATGCGGAGCCCCCGGCGCCCGTTGAAGAGCAGGTCGATGAGGCTCAAGACGATTGGGAGAGAGAGTTCCTGGGCCCTTCCCAGAAGCGCAAGGCGGCGGATCCAGATTTCGTTTTCAAGCCTCGCTTCCCCATGCCGAACTTCGACAACTTTGAGAAGATGACTTCTCAAGTAGCCAAGCGCGTCGTCCTTGATCTGAATGATCCGAACCTGCTCGTGGATATCCAACAATTCAATCCTGACGTCAAACGTCGGCGACTAGATTCTGGCAAGTTTAAACGAGGCGGCAACGATGTTGCGTCGACACTCCGCCAGCGATTCAATTTTTCCAATGATGAAGCCTATGCATTGCTCAAGGAGAACCATGGCAAGGTTCGAGCGACTGTTGGCAACATTGCAATCGAACACTCTCTCCCGGCCCAGAAGCTTCAATGGCCTTATTACCGTTTGAAGCTCGACGTGGCAGAGGCCCGCCGTTACCATCGACCCTCGTTGAAGTTCGGCAAGTTCGTCGATAAGACCGTCCATTTTACTAAGCCTGGCCTACGGAAGAGCAAAGTCATGCGAGAGGTGCCTGTTGTCGAGGCTTACAAAACAACAAAAGATCTATCTCTCTCCGATCAATATTCAACTGCCACCCTTATTGAGTACAGCGAGGAGCACCCTACTGTTCTCTCGAACTTTGGCATGGGCAACCGCATCATCAATTACTATCGTCGTAAGAACGCTGAAGACAAGGAGGCACCTGCTAAGCCTGCGGATCGGGTTGGCGACACGACTGTTCTCCTGCCCGAGGATCGGTCTCCTTTCGCCATATTTGGTTCCGTCGAGCCAGGCGAGACGGTACGCACTATTCACAATGGAATGTATCGTGCTCCTATATTCAAGCACGAGCCAAAGAGTAATGATTTTTTGGTTGTGCGGAGCAGTACGGGCGTTGATGGCACCTCTTGGTACATACGAAACATTGACAACCTCTTCGTAGCTGGTCAGCAGCTCCCATCAATGGAGATCCCAGGCCCTCACGCGAGACGAGTCACCAATGCTTCCAAAAACAGAATCAGAATGATCGCTTTTAGACAGATCCGCCGTAACCCTAAATCAGAGGTCTCTCTCGGAGCACTTACCAGGCACATCGCCGACCACACGGATTTGCAGGCCAGGCAGAAGATCAAAGAGTTCATGGCTTACAATAAGCCCGACAAGATGTGGCGACTGAAGGATAGTGAAGGTCCCATTCCTGACCAGGCCGGCATTCGAGCCATGGTGAAGCCAGAGGACGTTTGCTCTATCGATGCCATGCAAGTTGGGTCCCGCCATCTCTTGGACGCCGGCTATACTGTTGAGAAGGATGACCTCGACACATACCAGGAGGGTGCTCAAGGTATGGCGCAGAAGCTAGCACCCTGGAACACTACCAAGGCGTTCGTGGAGGCTTCTGCCGAAAAGGCTATGCTCGAGCTGCACGGCGGCGGCGACCCGACTGGTTGCGGGCTCGGCATTAGTATGATCAAGACTTCGATGAAGGGCGGGTATCTTGAAGGAATCCAGAATGGTGAGCTGTCGACTGCTGCTGCGAGGGTCGCACTTGACCGCAAGGCAAACAATGGCCACCACTACAACGTCAAGGCCCAGCAGAACCTCTACAGCGACGCCATTAGCCGCATCTGGAACGCCCAGAAGAGCGACCTATCCGATCAAACTCAGAAGGATGAGATGGATACGGATTGTCCGGAAAACGCCTCATTCGCTGCCGCCAGGGAAGCACGGGGAACATCCCCAGGTTCTCCCGGCGGCTTTAGCACCTACAGCGAGGGCTCTGGGCAGAAGGTTTTGAAAATCACACGAACAATCCGTAACGCCTACAATCAGGAAGAGGAGGTCGAGGAGATTATCACCGATCAGAAAGTCATCACCATGTACAACAAGCGCAAATTGGAGGAGAAGCTGGCCGACATGGAGTAAGAGTTCTCTTATCTATTCTGCTAGCAATGTTACTTACCTTTCACCAGCGTCTACAAATTAGAACAGACGGGAGACTCGGAGACCGATAGACTTGCCTTGGCGCGGTAATTGACCCCTATCCTCTCGGCTCTCGTTGATTGTAGCTAATGAACTTAGTGTCAAGGATGAGCTCGATCGTCTGGAGAAGAACAGACTCCGTCGCCTTCATCGCGAAAAGAGCAAGAACGCTGTCAAGAATGGCATTAGTAAGAGCTCGAGTATCAACGTCAAGGGTCCCAGGCCAGCTGGTGATGGCTTGGTCTCTCCGTCCTCCACACCCACACCTTCGATCGAAAAGCCTACCGGAACGACACGGAAGTGTGCCAACTGCGGACAAGCCGGACACATCAAGACTAATAAGAAGTAAGCACTACCTCTATCCATTCGCAAGGTCTCATGCTAAAAAAAAAAAAACTCTAGGCTCTGCCCTATGCTCAACGGCTCGATGTCAGCGCCTGGTAATGAGAGCTTTGGTGCAGGTGGCTTTGGGCCTGATACTAGTGGCTTCGGTCCCAGCGTTGGTGGCAGCTTCAGCGCTTCTACGCCGTCCTTTTCCTAACCTCAGCCGGCCGTCTGTCTATCTCGCTTGATTTTCCGCCATGAGTGCGAGAGAAAGGAGCTGGATTGTACTTGATGATGTATGACGTCGGTGCGACCTCTCCATGCTGTACTCATCCTGTATGCGTGTCCTCTTCCAAGAGGCAGCGCTGATAGCCGTGGTCCGGAAGGCCATCCGCTCGACCTACAATCATGGGCGGGAACAAAAATATCGATAAATCGACCATCAAATGCAAAAGCGGCCTCAGACCTGACGATGCCCTCGACCCCGTGTCTCGGAAACACCGCGGCCAGCGACGGGTCTCTCAATGGAGCTGGAGCGTTTGCGTACTTCAGGTTCAAGTTTTGACTTGACACTCGACGCCCCGCACCTATCCGTTCCTCGTGCCCAGACAGAACTGGGCAGATCAGACCTCGCCTGGCTCAATGGGTTGGGGCGCTTCCAGAACTGCGGCTGTGGCTAGCTACACCATATCACGGGAAACGATAATTCCAGTATCACACTTGCCGTTTCCCCTTTTTTTCTTTTTTCTTCTCTCTCTCTTTTTCTTGCGCACAAGCGCAGTGAGCCATCGTTATCCGCCTTTGGGCGAACACGCTCTCAGTTCGCAGTTCCTGATACTGCTCTGTTCTCCTGCTCCCCTTTTCCGGTGCGGGTTGAGGGATGTGCTGCGCCACATCTGTCCTCGTTTCATCCGTTCTCACTGTCGATCCTCGATATGAATCTCGAATCTCGACCTTGATTTCGATCTGGATCTTGACCCTGAAAGTGACTTGGATTTGGACTTGCACTTGCACTTCCCGGGACATACACGCAAGAATGGAGATGTCGCGGTCCGGATTCTATCGATGAAGCGTTAGTCTACTTGTTTATTTATGAGCTTGGCGTTGCAGGGGCTTGGCCTTCGCTGTAGGTTTGCAGCAGCGACACGGACTGGGAGGTTGGGAGTTTGGGAGTTGGACCTGAACCTGGGGTCATAAGGTGGGGGCAGGGAGTTGGAGGTTCGGAGCCAGAATTGGGGCTGGCGTTCAGGACCCTTTTTGTTCTTTTGATTTTTTTTTAGTGATCAAAAAGGAAATAATAGTCTCTCAGGATGCGGGGACATGGGTGGTACGAACGAAAAACAGGGGATTGGACGCTCGAGAATCAAGAAAGAGGAGAGAGGAGGGTATGTTACAGCGAGAAATAAAACCTAGGCGCGAGATGAAAAGACGGGCTGAGATGATGTCAACCCATCACACATTTCCGTGCCAGCGCTGCCACGCAGGAGGGTAGGAGCGGTCAGGAGATGGGTTGTGAGTGAGTATCAGCATCTGCAGGTGGAAGTGGATGTGGATTCCAGGTCCTATGTATCGGCGCGAGGAGATGAGTCGAGAATCAGAATCAGAAACAGAATCAGAATCAGAATCAGAACCAGAACCGTGTAGGGGGGGGGCGAGGAACCTAGAGGCTAGTTGACGGGAAACATGACGGTAGGTTTGTACTATCCCGTGCCATACCATACTGTAGTGTTCTGTGCCGTAGTGTTCTGTGCTGTACTATACCATATTACATGTTACATATTACAGTATCCTCTAGTGGATGTTTATGGATAAGTCTGGTTTTGCGTCTGCCTTTGCGTCTGCTTGCGATGGTGATAGTGATAAACGGCAAGGCGTAATGGTGATTCTTACTTCTCAGTTCTCAGAGAAGGGGTGAGAGGGGAGAGATAGTTCGGCTCGGCTCGGCTCGGCTCGGCTCGGCTCGGCTCAAGAGGAGACGGGAAAGGAAAGGGAAGGGAAGGGAAGGGAAGGAAAAGAGAGGAAAGGAAAAGAGAAATATATCCATCGATGCACTTCACTTCACTTCACTCCACTCCCCTCCCCTCCCCCTCCCCTCCCCTCGGTCTGATCCCGAGTCGGAATGAACCAGAGCAAGCCAGCGGCAGAGGGCCCGTAGCGAGCGTAGCGACGTTGCCACCCAGCAGCAGAGGACAGAAGGCAGAAGGCAAAAGGCAGAAGGCAGAGGGCAGAAGGCAGAGGGCAGAAGGCAGAGGACAGAGGACAGAGGGCAGAGGACATGTATAGGGGGGTAGACGAGAGCACGAGGAGGTAGAGAGCTTGCAGCTTGATACATACATCTAGGAGGATGAAATCGCAGTGGTATTATGGAGCGGTCGTGTGAAAAGACATGATCAGTGACGTGATCAGTGACGTGATCAGTGACGTGATCAGTGACATGACCAGTGACATGACCAGTAACATGATCAGCAATAAGTGTTTTTGTCACCAGTGACATGATCCAACAGCAGCACTGAAGAGCCGTGGCTGCTTGGTGGTGTAGTGGTTGCCGGGGTGGGGACGGGGGTCACTGGCCATCGTCTGCACGTGACGTGCGACTCGGTACGAGGTGGCGGGTGGGAAAGGAGAGGAGGGGGACGGGCCGGCCTTGGTGGGCGCAGAGCCGGACCAGCTCGAGACGAGCCAGGCGGTCCCTGGATAAGAGAGCAAGTACACCGACGACTCTAACCGGGACCGGGGCCTTGGTGGGGTGTCAAGCAGCAGCAGCAGCAGCAGCAGCAGCAGACATGAAGATATCAGACTTCAGATCTCAAAACCATCAACACCACATGCCTCATTCAACGTATCATATTCAATAAAAAAATAAATAAAAAAGATGACAAAAACGCTCTGCCTTTTCTGATCCCACTCGCCGGCCATGCATCCGTCCCACCCATCCATTATTTCGCCCGAGCCCCGCTAGGTTGCAGTGATATGATCCCGTCCAACAACGCCGCCTCCCCCCCCCCCCCCTCCTCGAGGAGATCCGAGCCAGGAACGCCCCAAACATGTCACCACGCCAAAAGACTCCCCCCCCCCCCTCCCCTCCCCAGCTCGCTCTTCAGGAATCCATCCTCGCCCTCTTCGCATCGCCGTCTCCACCCTCCGCCTCGGGCGATTTCCGCTTCCCGGTCAGGCCCCCGGTCCCCACACTCCCCCCTCGTCCCGCAGGAAGCTGGGTCCCGTCCCCACCACGGGCGTCGCGAAGTTGAGCGGGCTGGGGAGCGTGGTCGAGCCGCCGCCGTAGTTGGGCCAGTCCGAGTAGAAACTACTGGGGCTGGGCAGGAACTCGTTGGTCATGAAGCGGGATGGGAGCGCCGAGGCGGGGGTGTCGAGGGTGGTGTGGTTGTGGTTGTGGTTGTTATTAGAGTTATCATTAGTGTTGTTGTGCGTGTTGTGGTTGGTGCTGGTCGTGGTCGTGGTGGTCGTGGTGGTGTTGGCCCCGCCCGTACTCGCGTTGCTCTGGGGCGGGTGCGGGCGCGCAAAGGGGTTGGGCGGGCCCGAGGCGCCGGCGGAGAGGAGGGCCGAGGCCGAGGGCGAGGGCGGCGGGAGGACGACGCCCGGGTTGGCGTCGGCGTTCGCGTGGCCGTGGTCCGGGGCGGGCGGCCCGGCGGCATTCCCGGAGCGCGGGCTCGAGCTCGAGTCGCCCTCCGAGGGCTCGTCGGGGATGTGGACCTTCAGCACCGGCCGCTTGCCACCCCCACCCCCACCCAGCTGGCCCGAGTTGGATCGAGAAGGGGTGGGGAAGTCCTCCGACAGGGAGCCGGACGCCATGGCGAGGGTCTGCGGGTGGCTCGGATCGCGGACCAGGGGCGGCGGCGGCGGGGAGGTGCTGGTCTTTATGCCCCCGAGCGCTGCGAGATCCCCGGCGGAGTGGGCGAGGCCGTTGTAGTGGGGCGGGGCTTCGGCGCGGTTGGGCTCGACGTTGGTGGTCGACGAGGCCCAGTGCTGCGACAGGATCGAGCGCGACTCATCGATGGGGGTGAATATGCTGCGCGACTTGGTCGACATCCTCTTGACCGGCTCCAGCATCTGCGGCGGAGCCGGTGGCTGGCCCTCGGAGTCGGGATGAGGCGGGGCTGGCGGCTGCTGTGGCTGAGGCGGCGGCTGGGGATGCTGCTGTGGCCGCTGCTGCGGCTGCGGCTGCGGCTGCGGCGGAGATCTGGAGTGCAGGCGCTCCTGCGGGAACGTCGGCGTCATGGACCGTCGGTGCTCCTCGGCATACAGGTGCCGGACCTGGGGCGGGTACGGGTGCGGCTGGGGATGCGGCGGGGGCTGTCCATAATTGGGAGGATACTGCGGCGGCGACACGCCCACGCTCCTCGGGGGAGCCTGTTGCATGTGCTGCGGCAGCGCCGTGGGATGCGGGGGGAGCCCCGCTCCGTTCGGCGGGGTGTAGATGGCGGGATGATTCGGCATGTACGCGTAGCCGTTGGGGGGCATGGGATGCCCATGATGCTGCTGCTGCTGCTGCTGCTGGTGGTGGTGCTGGTGGTGGTGGTGGTGCTGCTGTTGCTGCTGCTGAACCAGATTCGTCGCGGTCGTCCGGGGCATGGCATTCCGCGAGGACGGCCGGGAGCCCGACTGGGGCTGCGGCGTGTGTTGCCGCTGCTGCGGGTGATGGGGGAAGACGATGTTCGCGATGGGCGGCGAGGCCGAGGGGGTGTGGTGTCGGATGTGTTGGAAATTGGCCTGGTTCTGGAAGTGCGGCGGCATCATCTGCGGCTCGACCGAGCCGTGGTGCGACGGCACCGACCCCTCCTCATCCTCATCGTCGTCGTCCAGCTTGCCCTTGCCATCGAAATCGGCCGGGCCCTTGTGCTCGTTGGCGACTCCGTACTGCCGCCGGTTAGTTCCACGTCGACGGCGGGCCTGCGGAGGGGGGGGCAGTTCCACATACATATTGGTATCGAGTCATGATCTCGCCGATGTCACTGCTCGAGTACTCGTAGAGCTTCTTGTTGTTACCAAAGATGACGACGGCGACGTCGACCGAGCAGAGGACGGAAAGCTCATGCGCCTTCTTGAACAGGCCGCCTTTGCGCTTGAGGAACGTCCTGAAGGCCCGGGGGGTCAGCAGAGGTATTTTGTGAT
Source organism: Diplocarpon rosae (assembly GCA_032760415.1). Taxonomy (NCBI): domain Eukaryota; kingdom Fungi; phylum Ascomycota; class Leotiomycetes; order Helotiales; family Drepanopezizaceae; genus Diplocarpon; species Diplocarpon rosae. Next base: position 375,768 of record JAUBYV010000007.1, on the reverse strand, counting down.
ATATTTAGATATATATAGATATATTTCCCCCGAAACAGAAAAAAAAGGCCAGACGAGCCGGCACGACTTGACTTACACTGAACGATTCCGGTCATCCTTGATAGCCTTGATCTCAATCTTGCGTCTTCCCATGATGGGCGCGAAGTGTCACGGTCGGGGAGGTGAGGCTTGCGTGATCCTCAGACCAGAGTGGCAGGCTTTGGGAAAAGCGAGCTCCGCAACGAAAGGCTGGGCCGGGGGACAATCGGGGGAAGAGCGTCGTCGAATGGGCGCGGGTGGGGGGAGGTGATGAGATGTGCTGTGATGCTGGTCGCAGTAAGTTGTTGGGGGTTGCTGGCGACCGCGGGGAGGGATGGAACGACCTCGAGGCTCTCGACTGATCTGCCTCGACTGGCCGGCGAGGCGGTCGTCGTCGTGTCGTCGTCGTCGCGATGATGATACGAGGGGCGACGTGATTGTGATGCGATGCGATGCGGTGGGGGATTAGGATGGGGATGGGAGGGGATGCGACGCGATGCGATGCGATGCGATGCGATGCGCTGCGATGCGATGTGATGGCAGTGCGGTCGAATGATGGAGAGTTATAATTGAGGGCGAACTGGTATGATGTTATATCTGTTTAGGTAGATTGGGGAGGGGTGGATTCCTCTCGGGACTTTTTTTTCTTTCTTGCTTCCTTTCTTTTGATTGGGGAATTTTATTTTGGCGTATCTGGGTCGACTTGGGTTGGGGGTTGGGATGAGCGATAAAGGATACAGGATTGCGATGTCTAAATATGGAGAGGGAGAGAAGCGCGGGAAGAGGGAGAGTGAGTGATGGAGAAAAGGCGTGTGGGCGTTAGGCGATTTTGGGAAGGGGGGGGGGGGGGTGGGCATGGGATGACTGAGCTGGGGGGGGAGGAGGAGGGATTGGGTGGCCCATTGGGAGGAGGAGGGACGAGGGACGAAGGGAGGGAGGGAGGGAGGGAGCCACTTGGCCTGGTGACTGACTTAACTTGGCTGACCGAGGCTGGACCAGGCGGGTCGATCCAGGCTACCGTAGCGAGAGCATGTTTTTTGGTTTTTCGAGCTGACGTGGTGGGAGTATGGATGGAGGGGGGGTGTGGGAAGAAGAGCAGGGGGGGGGGAAAGTGCAAAATAGAAAAAAAGATGGACGGTAGAAAATAGAAGTTAGAAAATAGAAGATGGAAGAGATGGAAGAGATGGAAAAAAAAATAGAAAAAGAGGGACGAAAGGATCCAGGATAGAAAAAAAAAAGTAAGCCATCAAGAATAAGACCTGAGAAAATAGAAGAGCGAAACAAAAAAAGAATGGAAACGAGAGCAATTGAAAGAAGAGCAAATCGACGAAGATACAAGGAAAAACACCCCAAACCCAGAGTACTCGGGTGACCCGCCCGGTAAGGGAAAAAAAAGAAGAAGGGAAAATCACAGGCCCGTCCAAGCGAGCGGAGGCTGGGGGTGTCCCGCTAGGCATCAACGAGGTGCGTCTCGAGCCCGGGGAGACTCGTTTCAATGCTACGACTGACGGGTCCAGTCCGGTCCGGTATGGTACGGTACGGGACTGGACTGGACTGGACTGGACTGGACTGGACTACAAGTATATTATCATCATATACCAGCGGGTCCATGGGGCAACGGGTCTCCCACCCTGCGCCGCCGACGCGACCACGCACCAGCCCGAGACGGGCGCCCACCATGTGCTCACGACGTCTCGTTATTTCCAAGTGGATACAGATGTAGATATAAGATGTAATATGGATATGGATATGGGCATGGAAACATGTCACAGGTCCAGGAGAAATACGCACCCCGTGCAAATGATCCCCCCCCACGGCCAGACCGTTGGGCTTCTCGCACGCGGGCGTCGATCCTATCCACTCACCGGCTGTGCACTCGTCGGCCATCGGACTCGGCCTGATCGATTCGCTGCAGCACAAGTTCCAGTCAGTCCAGTCAGTCCAGTCAGGACGGTCAGGACCTGACCGTCCGGCATCTGATCGCATCTCGAGTCTCATGCTTCATCTCTTATCGGAGTATATCCTCATCCCTCCCATCCCTTGCCTTCCCTTCCTATCCCATCCCCTCCCCTCCCATCCCCTCCCCTCATCCTCATCCTCATCCTCACTCAAAATCGCATCCCGAGCCGAGAGCCGAACCGAGCCAGTGCCATCCCGTCGTCCCTGGATCCCTTCGACTCGCTCAGCTCTGCGCTGCGCTGCTCTCCTCTCCTCTCCTCTCCTCTCCTCCCCTCCTCTCCCTCTCCTCTCCCCCCCCCCCCCCCTTCACGGACACCCCGTCAACGCCGGACTTGCCCATCCCGAACTAACCTCCCGTACTACGACGCGATGCACCCGCCGTCCCCACTCCGCGTCAGCATCAGCGCGCGCACTGTCCATCCTCTCTCTTCCTTCCCACCCGACTCCACCGAATAGAAGAAAGATCCTTTCCCATATGATCGGCTCCCTCCCAGAAGCAACAGGGCTCCCCTCATCCCACCACAACCGCGCTTACGGCCTACTACGGCGACCGACTCACCTCCTCCTCCTCTCCCTCTCCCCCCTCCCTCTCCCCCTCCCCTCCCCTCTCGGAGGCTTTTCCATGGCTGCCAGGCTCGGGTCTCCCACGGGAGGCTAAGCTTTGACAGGATGTATGCAGCAACAAGCCCAAGTGCAACTCACTTTGCATCTGTCGCGAACGTTGTCATTTGATCACATGTACACAGACCCAGGACGCGACGACGGCACGGCTCCACCGACTCGGGAGAGATGCAACTTCCTCTCCACGCAGCCCCGATCGACGAGCTCCGAGAGGAAGTCCCGCGGGAGGAACAAGGGCCGTCGGGGATGATCCAGGGCTGGACGGGCTGTCGACCGAGGATACATTCGAGCAGGTCGAGGAGCAGGAGGGAGCAGTGGTGAGGGCGGAGGGAGGGAGGACGAGTTTTTCCGGCCGAGGAACCACCACATACATCGTTGGTCGGCCGGCCGGCGGCAGACGAACAGAAAACAATGGGCGGACAGGCGGATTTCAAGTGCATCTCTGGCTCGGAACGGCCAACCTAGCACGCAACCCACGTCCTCCCCTCCCCCCAATCAGCGCCTGTCGCTTTACAGGACCAACCTGCACGGCGCACCTCGCATATCGGATTATCGATTCCCAAGCGCCAAATCCCGCCTTACGCGCCGATCTTAATTAAGCGCCAATCTTAAGCGCCAATATTAAGCGCCCTTCACCCCTGACCCCTCATCCCATCATCTGCGCCTATCCGTCCTCGCCATCCTCGCCATCCTTGCCATCCATCCATCCATCCATCTATTCATCCATCCATCTATCCATCCATCCATCCACCCACCCATCCAGACTGTACCAATACCTTATACTCTACGCATGCCCAACACAATCCATCACTCCCGTTTTCCGGCCATGGTCAGTCACGCTCACGGTCACGCTCATCCCACCCCGTCCTCTCGCGGCTCTTCTTCTTCCTCCTCCTCTTCTTCTTCTTCCTCTTCCTCTTGCTCTTGCTCTTGCTCGTATCTGAGCCTAGCTCCCTCCCTGGCACTTTTCCACCTGCTCGTTCTCCTCCGCTAGTTCGCCCGCTTCCTCTTTTCAATAGCTTCGTCCCCACCGATCTCCACGCGCTGGGGTCGGGGGCGAGCATCAGGCCCCAACGACGTGCGGCGGGCACTAGGGACTGATTGACACGTTGAGCTCTATCCTGGAAAGGTGGATTTATTTATTGAATGTTTATTTATTGATTCAATGCTTGTTTTTTTTTTTGGTTTTTTGGTTTTTGGTTTTTTTAGGTAGGGTTTGTTTGTTGGATCGGGTGGATGCCACCCACTGGTGGAGAGGCGACGTGGAGAGGATGCCCGGGACTGTCCGTCCTTCCGTATGGGGAATAGAATGAAGACGGAGAGGAAGAGAAGTGGCTGGGAGCGGGGGCGCGTGGCGTGCGGTTCGGGGAGTGCGGACAGTGGTGCTGCAGGGTCCCAACACGGTGGTGTTTGTGGGATGTGTTATGCCATGCTCTATGATGATTACATGGATATTTTGTCATTTTTTGTTATGTTTTATTACATTTCATTATCTATTCTGTTATGTTGTGATGTGTGACTTGTATAAAATCATGTCACATGATGTTATGTTTTTCGTGTGACAGGGTATTCTGAGTTACATGATACCATGCTGTATTACATGATATTCCCTTTTGTTCGGTGTCTTGTGTTATCTTACGTTATACCGTATCTGATCTTGTCGTCATGTTATTTATATCATGTTCTCTTACCTGTATGCTACCATGCCTATCGCCCCCTACCGACTCGGCCAGTCCACAGCCAGTAGCTCCTACCGTGTATCCCACCTCTCAGGAGACGGAAACCCACGGCCTGCCCACACTGCTTCCTCACTTCCTCCCTCCCCTTGCCAGGCGAAGGATGGGGCCTCGAGGGACAAGTTGCACGCTGGTAAAGGAGTCAATCGACACATACCTCCCCTCTTCTTCCAGACCGAACCACCCATCCCCTCCCTCCCTCATCCTTCTCCCCTATCCTTCCTTCCCCAGACCACACCGAGATCCCTCGCGTCCCCCCCCCTCCCATCGAGCAGTAAATGGTCAACCCTCCCGCCCGCCAGCGCGCGCGTGCCATGCATCCCCCCGGCGCCATCCGTACGCGCGCCTGTGCTGCTGGAGGCCGGAGCGGCTCTGCGGTTTGCGTGTGATGTGATGTGATGGGTTTTGGGGGGGAGCAGTCTCTGGATGGAAGCATTTCTGGTATCTGTTGGGGGGAAAGAAGAGGAGGGGGGGGTTGATAGAGGATGGTGGTGTGTGTGTTTGTGTGTGTGTATGTGTTTATATATGAATGTAAATGTATGTAAATGTATGTAAATGAATGTAAATGAATGTAAATATATATAAACATATATATAAACATATATATAAACATATATATCCATAGATGTATATATAGATGTATATCTATACACCTCCTATCCAAAATATTCCATCTTCTCCTTGCTCTCCTTGCTCTCCTTGCCTCCTGCCTGTGTATATATATATATATATATATTGTGAGCCGACGCAGCTGGATCCAGACCACCTGTCTAGGGTAACCCCCCCCCCCCTCTTCCGAACCCGCAACTCGGTCTTTTTGAGTGAGCAAGTCTCGGTCTCTGTCTCGGTCTCTGTCTGATGTTGAAAAGATGCGTCCGTGGTGTTGGAGAAGGAGAGAGGGGAGGGTAATTGGGAGTGCGGATGAGGATGAGGGCGAGAGCGAGGTTGAGGGTAAGGGTAAGGGTAAGGGTGTGGGTGAGGTGATACTTGCCCTAGTTCTGAGACTGATACCAAAACTAGCACTAATCCATAGAGATTTCTTCCCGCCAAAAAAAAAAAGCAAAGGGGAAGCAGAGATACAGGGAAGACTTTTGTTTTTTTTTGTTTGTGTCTTTCTAGAGTGGGTTTCTGATTCTTGGTTGTGGGTATAGATCTGGGGTTACTTGGGTATGGGGGTCTGTCTGTGTGTGTGTGTATGTGTGTGTGTGTGTTTTAAAAAAACAAATGATTTCGGGGAGGGTTTCAAGGGGACTCGGCGAGGGAGGAGAGGGAGGGGTTGGGTCTGGAGAAGGGGGGAGAGAAGAAGGAGGGGTTGGGTGGGTTATTACAGATTTAAATGTTAATATTTAATATTTAGATATGAAAAGTAAAATAAAAAAGGTCGGATATAAAAAGGCGGGGGGTCTGTTTTTTTTTTTTCGACAGGTTGTAAATACGGTTTTCAAGGAGACTTCGAGGGATCCAGGTGCTAAAGAGGTCAGGTCCGAAGGCTGTGGATCGCTTGAGAAGGCGGGAGGCTTGGAGAAGCGTAAACAGATTGCTGGTACCACGACTTGATACTGATATAGAGTATTATATATAGTACTACTCGTGAAATTTTAATTACTTTTTTTCTCAAGCGAATCTGAAGAGCTGTGGTTATACCCTTTCATTCCAAAGAGATGCATCCCTGATGCAAACAGGGTAGGGACTAATACTCTCCTGCGACTCCGGGCTTGGAATTGAGGATCTGGCACTTCTTTTGTGAGACATGTTCTCTGTTCAACTATCTATCACCTGCGTGTTTCGGGATCATTCACAACATATATTTGAGATGAGAGGGAAAGACTGGTGATAGCTGCGAAGAGGGGCTAGACAGGTCTCTATAGGTACATACAGGCATGTATGTATTTTAAAAAGAGGCATAAGATATTTTCTTAAAACTCTATAAGTTGATGAGACAAGTCAATATCGTGAGGCTGCTATTAAAGAAAACAAGAGGTTTGAAAAAAGATAGACAAATGACTGCTCTCAAGGAATAAGCATTATCTTAGGATAAAATTAAATAGATAACCCCCAGCTGATCCCAGATGCTCTTGTTGATCAGAGGACTTTCTCAGGATATATATGGTCGCAGAGTGAAGATCTACTACTATTGTCAGTTTGTGCACAGACCTATACATGCGACATACTTGGTAATGCTCTGTTTGTAAAATCCCTTGCCCGTTTTGTGTATCCTCCTTGTGTTTTAATCACTGCTTTACATTTCGGAGGCTTTCCATGTATTAACGCCCTGATTCTCTCGGTTGTCATTGACTCCTTACCTGCGAATTGAGTTTCCTGGTATTGGGACCAGTAGTGTTGGTTCTGTGATAGTGTCCTGTAACTGATGTTATAAAAGCAGTGATAAATAGTAGTTTGAAAAGTCGCTGTAAAAGCAGCAGGTTTGCATTCCTGATTGATTAGTAGTACCCCTAAGTATGACCCTGCTAGAACAGAACCTTCTAGCGGGACGTACGGTTATGTAGCGTATAGAAATCTGACTATTATGCAAAGAATCAGGACTTACTCGAGTGTATGAGACCAAAGAGTACTTCGATTAGAGATTTTCCACGCTAGTTTTCACCCTAAATTTCGTTGAGTATAGCATTTCTCGCTTCGGCTTTATGGCTCGTGACTGATATAGAATGTTTAAAAAAAATCGCAATTATGGCAAGGGGAACTTGAACGCCTGTTTTAGACAAGATAAAGAGATGTATATAAAAAAAGATGGACCTGGGATAGGGTCTGACCGATTCTGTTGATCTATGAAAGGACTTTTTGAAGACGCATTCCCTGACAATTTGGAGAAGCTGGCCGCGGATCAAGAAACAGGGGTTAGGCTTTTTTTTCCTGCTCAAAGAATCAGGATCCATGCAAGTGTGAGAGACGAAGAGTAATTCATAAGGATATTTTTGCACCAGTTTCCGTGTACTGCCGGACTCGAGAATGGCGTTTCTCGCTTGTGCTACTCTGTCAATTGATTGATGATGTATGTGAGAAGGGGAAAAGGGGATGAGGAAAGGAGTTGGGATACTAGTAGCCACTGTAAGCTGATTCTTGGCTCTCTACGAAAACCAAAATCAGAAAGAGGACTAGGATTCGAGAATAGCCGTTTCATGACTATAATTTTCTGTGGTTCTTTGGGACAGTGACCAGGAGAATCAGCTGATGTGCATTTTAAAAGCCTGGGTTATCTTTCTGTTTGGTCGGTGGGTAGATGGGTCGGGAGAGAGGTGTATTATGTTGTGTTGGGTAAGTTGAGGTGGGGTGAGCTGAGGCTTTTCAGATTGGGTTTTCCAGATGTGTATATATATATGTGTGGTGTTCTTTGTCGAGGGGAAAAACATCTTAATTCTTGAGATGTGATTTTGCAAGGTAGTAGAAGCACAACATACAACAAAAGAAGGTAGAGAAGAAAATGAAGAGGAAGAGGAAGGAGAGAACAGCATCCCTTTTGATAAAATGAAATATTCTTTTCTTTGCAAGAGGAGATAAGAATATCAGAGTATGACCGCGCGGTAAACTACTCTCTTTAGTAGCCGACCCAGACAAGCTTGCTTGGCCTTCCCAGCCAACTCGCCCCTTACAATCCAGACCACTATTTATAATTCTTCTTTGGGAGTTAGCAGGCTGATGCCCAGAGCAAGTACCAGGAGCGTCTCCGACTTGTAGCTGGATCCTTTTCCTCCTTTTTCACAATAATTCTTCACTGAATACAGCCCAAGGGCGATTCCATGGATCTGATTGCTAAACAGTCTCTTCACCTAAGAAGACAAAGGCATTTTAAGCTACTAGTAACACGTTTAGAGTCAAGCATAAGCATACTCAGGTATACTTACAGGCTTCGCCGGGTAAGTGCCGAGAAACAATAGGTTGATTAAGTGCTATAAACTATAGGAATGTAGTAGTAGCAAGTATAAGAATAATAAAAAGGGTAAGCTTGCATTCGAAGTAATTTTTTTTCATCTAGTTCTAATTCATAGTTCTTGCGCAAATCAAATTATTCTACAAGATTTGTAATAATATTATGATCTGGTTGCATAATCAGCGGAGATCAGTTGACTAGTACTATATATATAGGTAGATATACCTAGCGTATAGCGATTTTGACAAATATTTAGCTGAGCAGGGTACCCAACCCCTTACCACCTGTCCTGGTATGCCTTATCTAACGCCTAAGTCTAAAGAAAACTACTCAACGATTTTTGGAAATGCGAATGACCTCAGGACTTTTGATCAATTGTGTTAGGGTGATTTGAGTCATGAGGCAGAGTAGTGTACATTGTTGAAGCCAGCGGGAAGAGTATACGATAGGAGTATGGTAGGTGTCCGATTACGCCGAGACAAGCGACAAGCGGATGCGGCAGGCGAAGCTAAACCGGTGACAAGGGATGGCGCATGTCGAGATATATATCCGCATAATCCCATGCGTTGCTAAGAACATAGGGATGCAAACTGATCATAGGATCCAGATTGTGAAACACAGCCTTCTCTGCAGAGAGGCAGACAGGCAGAGTCTGTGTACACCTGATCTTGAGGCTTATTCTGAATGTTTGGACTAAGGTGTATTAATATTAGATTCATATTCATATTCACAACGATGAGAGTAATGTTTATTGTGATAATCACATGATGTAGGGAAGTAGCACAGCACAGTACAGTGTAGTTGGAGTTCCGAGAGAAATCGCGGATCAACTGCTCTTTCGACTTGATCTCAGAGGGTTTCTCCAGGCTGAACTAATTTAATTCAATATTAAGATTTTGTGCCGAGTTCTAGATTTATACAACCGTCGAGTTTAGCTATACAAAGGGTATATCGGTATACAAGGTAGTACAACGTGGAGACGGGTATTTCGTAAGCCCAAGACTTGGATGAATTTAGCTATAGAAATCATTTTGCCTTTGCCTTACTTATAGACCGAAAAGTAGATTTTCCCAGGATGCCCGTTTATCCACTAGGGTAAGAGCTATTAACAGATATGTATCCAGCAATTTTAGATTTATATTCATCTGTCCTACACTCTAAGATTCAGCCCAGTATACCCACGCCTATTTATGGATATAGCTGCAATGTTTGAGGCGGGGGTTGCGGATTAGTATGGATGCTCTTGAAAATATGACGAAATATTGATGTAAGCTTACTTAGAGTAATACAGCTATCATAATGATGGTAGCTGATGTGGTGTGGGCCGTGAGAAATGGGTTCGATTGACTAGTGACTAGTAAGAGCCGTGAATGTATACCATGTGAGAGTATCGGCCGCGCTATGAAGTTAGAGTTGTTCCTGTTTCATGACTTTTATTAAGAAGATGACATGAGGCAAGCTAAGAAATTTATCATTCCTAACGAAACAAAGGTCGGACTTGAATAATCTGAAAACCAAGATCAAGTGTTTTTGGGGAATTCAGCACTACTGGCTCAAGGAAGCAGCCATCAGAGTTAGCAATTGGCATGGCTTTACGCGTATCATTTGGGTAAAAAAGGCCTTATGTACCATTTCGTATAAGTCTTGGTTGTGAAATAAAACAGAAATCAGATAGAAATATAACTAAATATGTCTAGGTACAAACTTAAAAAAATTTTGTAATCTAAGAATAAATCTAAGATGCATTAACCACACAGTCTCTGGTATAGAGTGCAGCAACAGATGGATCAATTTTTCGACTGGCTAATTTGGACAACCATGCAAAGCTATTATTAAAGGTCGTTTTGATGAGGTCATTGGAATAGTAGAGCCAGAGAAGTTTAATGGTGCAAAGGCCTTCAGGGCAGAGCACAGAATCGGAGTTCCATAGATTACGAAGGGTGTTCTTGCAGTCGCTAATGCATGCTGGACCAAGTCGAGCATTGCTGAGTTTGGATAATTTTAAGCTGGTAGAATGTTAATTTTTAAGCTAATTTCTAAGCTAAAATAATGCCTAATGTCACGGAGATTGATGAACCATCAGTTCGGAGCATTGCTGTGAAGATCCACATGAATAGCAAAAAGACATTAACTCTATTTCTCTCACGACTATAAGAGGAGCAAGCGAATCTGAACAGGTATTCTCATACATCCGCACGATATTTTACTGCGAGAGTTAAGTGATGAGGGTAACAATGACGATCACATCATAGAAGAGATTATCCGACAACAGACTTTCAACTGGTTGCCGGAAGGGTTGGCCACGCAACACAAGAACCTCAAGCCGATGCATATGATAAGCCGGATGGATGTGAGAATATTGTGAAAATATAATATGGTACATGAGGATGTTCAGCAGGTTCACACCTCTCAAGACGAATCTCAACTGAGTGCAACAAAAGCAGAACAACTGCCTGGGGATGTCACTCCTGCTATCAAGTATATGGCGCCAAGGAGAGTTGGTCGAAGAAGTTGAGCGTCTTTTATGGCTAAAAAATCAGTCGAAAATATCCAAGGCACATTTGTCTCTCGTCATGGGAAACTTGCGATGGCATTGGAGTACCTTCACTTAGTTTTTATTAGTTCGCAGCTCGCCTAAGTCACCTCGCTTGTCTTGTGTCAACAAAGCCTTTTCCAACCCTGGTTTTGGAGTGCAAACCCTTACTATAAACGAAAACACGATCCGAAACTCTTATTACTGGAAGGCATAGAGTATTATACCAGTAACTATGCCCATTGCAAGTCATAACAAGTAACTTAGTCCAGTATTATCCCAGCGTTTTGCTAGGGTCACTCACCAACGAAAACATTCCCATGTGACAGACATATCAAAGGCGACATGAGGATCCAAAATTTATATAACATCTACACTGGATGCACCTTATTTCTCTAGATCGCAGAATAGTGGCACAAAGTCTGTCGGTTAAAGACATAACGAGTGTATGGTCCACTCTAGAGGGTCTCCAAAGCCCTCACTAGATCCACCCCCACTGAAGATGAGTCTTCTCTCCGGCTCTAGTCCAAGACCCACCAAGAGTCTGGTATCTCTTCTCAGTTTCCTGCCACCTCATACCTCTTGCCAGGGGAGTATTGAATTGTCACATGACTCCGGAGCGGAAATACCTTTCGGAACAACGGGATTAAGAGATATTCAACAATGTGAAGTTCAAGTACCTACATATCAAACAAAGGTCGCTTACAGAGAATTCACCCTAGATGTTTTTTTGACCATCCGAGGCACAAGTCATATGCCCGGAGATCGCATTTGCCTATACTGATAACTACTTAAGAATCTCCTTTTGAAGTCCCTTAGTCACCCAGCCATTCCGCAGGTCCGGACCACCCGACTGGATATGGCAGCCCCTCAAACCCTTGAGGACCTCAGAGCTGGACTGTACAAAGGGACCAAACGGCTCAAACTCACCTGCTCTCTCACCTCATTTCCCCGAGAAATCTTTTCTCTCTTTGATACTCTTGAGATCCTCGATCTCTCGGACAACCCACTCTCCAGCCTTCCCAAGGACATCAGCCGTCTCCACAAACTGAAAATTGCTTTCTTCTCCCACTGCAACTTCACCGTCTTCCCGAAAGAGCTGGCGCAATGTCGCTCCCTGGAAATGATTGCATTCAGAGGAAATCGCATGATGACTATTCCCCAGGACTCGTTTCCGCGAAAGCTACGCTGGCTGATTCTTACGGATAATCGTATCTCGGAATTACCGCCTAGTATCGGACAGTGTCACCGCCTGCAGAAATGCATGTTGGCTGGGAATCAGCTCACGACCCTACCAGCCGAGATGGCGCATTGTCGAAAGCTGGGTCTGCTACGTTTGTCGTCGAACAACCTGACACTTCTCCCACAGTGGCTTTTAGGATTGCCAGAATTGTCATTCCTCTCGTTCGCCGGCAACCCTTGCGCGGCTTCGTATGAGGACAATCCCATCTTGGACGATATCACGTGGTCAAATCTGTCCGTCGAAAATCTCTTGGGCGAAGGTGCATCGGGTGTTATTTCCAAGGGCGTGTGGAAAGCACCCGAGGGATTGAAATCCGTAGCAATCAAGCTGTTCAAGGGCGAAATCACGAGCGACGGCTCGCCTGCTGATGAGATGGCTGCAACCATCATGGCGGGTCAGCATCCGAATCTCATCGACCCGATCGGTAAAATCCGTGGACATCCTGACAGGCGGGGTTTGGTATTGGAGCTCATCCCGCCTCACTACAGCAGTCTTGGACTCCCGCCGACTCTGGAAACATGTACCCGCGACTCTTATCCCCCGGCGACAACCTACCCAGTTGAGAAGTGTAAGAGCATCCTGCTCGGCATCGCAGCAGCAGCCACACACCTCCATGCGCAGGGAATCGCGCACGGAGATCTGTACGCGCATAATATTCTGATTGATGAGAGTGGGCATGCGCTGCTTGGGGACTTTGGTGCCGCCACAATGTACCGCAAGGGAAGCGAGGAATTCGAGCTCTTGGAGCGCATGGAGGTCTTTGCGTTTGGCCATCTGATTGAGGATCTACTTGGGCTCGTGGAGATAACGGCCGATGGGGATGAGGTGCTGAGAGAGAGAGAGGCTTCTGTCATCGAACGGCTGAACTTGTTACATTGGAAATGCACTGCGCCGGTCGTCACAGAGAGACCGTGTTTTGCGGAGGTCCATAAAGAGCTGAAAGAGCTATACATGTAGACCTCTCCAGCTGCCAGGGTGACCATAATTTTCATCCCATGTTTTTCTCATCTGCTCCGCCAGGACCTCTTTGACGTCGTTTCACTTCGCTTCGGAGAGGCGCAGTTAGAGATAAATCTCACATCCAGTCCAGAGCCAGCACAACCCCTACTTTTCTCAAGCCAAGCCAGCTTCTCTCACACTTACCACCTGCGTTGCCGCCAGCCGTGGTATAGGTCGCTCGTGGCGCCTCGGAATTCGCAGCCCGCGGCACAAATAGCAGACCAGCGTCGCGTTTAACGAGCAGTGGTGTATACGCTACACACTGGCACTGGGTAAATATTTCGCTATCTAAGGGAGGGAAACAAAGCTGGATATCACAGGACCCCGCAAGTGAAATTGCTTATTAGCCTGATGAGGTGGATCTGCTGGCACTGCTTCAAGCTATACCGTCTCTCTCGGCTGCAACTAAGAGTTGTTTTACCCTGTCGTGAGGTTTTGCAAAATATAACTTTGCAGAGTGAAGTCATAATAGAGGTGGTCGCGGGGAGTATAAATCGGCAGTCCCGCATGAATCTCTCCAAGTCTCCAGGGTGAAAGCTGGGCGCAATACTGTCGTCCCATCTTAACAGAAACGGTGTGTACGTGTGCAGATGGGACTGACTATTGTTTGTAAATAAATCACCAAAGGCGAGTAGTACGCAATCGAAGAGTGAGTAGCTAAATGGATGAACGGCGGTTGAGGCCAAGGCCCGCCCGAGGATCTCGTTACGGTATTGATATGAACTGTGGCCGAGGAATTCGACAGTGGTTTACCAAACGACAGCAAATTTACTATTGAAGACGTCGTCATACGTTACTTATCAGCAGGTTTTTCAATAACCAGCTGCATTTCCAACTCGGTCTCTCCACTCTCTACGCTCCTACCCGCATAGAATCTGCCCATTCTCCCCAACTTCTTCTCCGTGACGTACTTCCTAGCCCACATCAAGCCTCTGCTCGCGCAAAAGATAACGCAGATCGCCACCGCGATGCCAAACACGTACCCTACCACTGCAGCTTTGCCCACGCCGCCGATATTCTGCGTGCCCGCTGCGGTCTGGACGTAGTGAGGGGGATTGGGGTTCAGGAAATTGTAGACGTAGTAGCCTTTCGTAGCGTAGGTGCTGTAGGCCAGCGCAAGGTAGCAGGCGAGGATGATAACCAGGAAGGGGAGGTGCGTCCACGGAGAGGGGTTGATACGCGTGACGAGGATCTCGAAGAGGCCGAAGAGAGAGTTGAGGCCGTGTTGCGAGATGTTGGACCAGAGGCTGAAGCTGCTGGAAAAGGGCGCATAGAGGATTGCCCAGTAGACGATTGTGACGAGGAAGGGAAAGGTGATTATTGTGGTGTGGAACAGGTGGTGAAGAGCTTGCAGGGGGCGGGGGAGACGGTTCAGGAGGGGGGTGGCGCCGTGGAGGGCATAGGTGAAGGTATGGATGGCGGCGATGAGGAAGTAGAAGGATATTCCCCAGTAGCAGAGAACTTTCCACGCATTAGTATCTTATGTAATACCGAGAACGAGGATGTGGAGAGGACGTACTGGTGAAGTATGAGAAGCTCTTGTTGACATCGTGGATCGAGAGACCGTCATGCTCACTAATTTGCCATCCGATGATGAAAAAGGTGACCGCAAACGCATATAGAGACTGGAATCAACATTCGATATTAGCAATTGGCTATGTAGTGTGAAAGGGCCCGTACAATAGTCGCCCGTATTCCGAACAAAACCCACGGCGGAAGCAGCCATGAGGTCTGGAAGCGGTGACTTGGGTCCCACAGTTCAGTGCCGAAGCTGAAGGCTGAGGAGAGTCTTGATTGCGCCATTTTGTCCTGTCCTCTTCCTTTGTCCTTTCTACTCCCGATCCTTGCTCCGTTCTAGATGGACTAATTCCAGTTGATAGGCGCAAACTTTAGATGCGAGCGGAGATCCGAATCCGAATACCAGCTCCGGACTCTGCCCTTCAGCCTCGTCTCTTCTCGTTGTTGAAGGTTCGAATGTATTGTAGTCGGCAATAAAGTTAGATGAGAAAACTTGAAACTACACGCAGGATCCTTAAAGTGCAGAGTCCACAACTGGGAAAAATGAAGATATCGAGATAGTTATCGTTGCCTCTGAGCGAGAAGATGGGAGACAGGCGATGGATCCTGGTCGGAAGTAGATTAATTGCTGGGTAGGTACAATATATTGTGGTTGTGAAGCGAAGTGAAGTGAAGTGAGGAGGATTAGAAATGGGACATATTTGAATTTAAAAAGAAGTGTAGTGGGTTGTGACGTTATGATACAAGTCTTACTCTCGGTTGTCTAGACTGACGAGTGAAAGATAGTCAACATTACTTCATGAAGCTAGTTCAAATCAGGCGACAGCTTAGACCGCCTAAGCTCGGTCGAGCTTGACTCGTCGCGTGGGCTGGTAGCGAAGTAGTACCAAGGTTCTCGAGGGAAAACTACAATTTCCGTGAATATTCGCAGATACTCGTATACTTGCTAAAATTCTGCCAAGGGTGCAGGTTTTCAGTCAATCTGCGACTAGAATCAATTTACCGCGCAACTCAATTATATCAACCTCGATACAACTCATATCCGTATTCTTTCTTAGCTTTGACTTTCTCATTCACACCAATTAAATCAGGAAATATTGCCATTCTTGCATTCATATGGCAGTCCTAGCCGTATTATCTTTCTACTATTCTGTAGTCCCTCTTCTTGACGCTGCAGGAGACCCAGAACGTGAAAGTTTCGCTATTGAATGAAGAACGAGAAGCACAGAAACGGCAGTGTCAAGCTCCTTCTCAGGTGGCAACTTTCAAGAGTTAACAAGCTGAGAAAAGCAAAGGTGGTGCTGGATCGGGCCGGATATACTTCTGTTTTGGTTTTTTGCAGACAACAAGGGCTGAACCCTTAACGTAGAAAATCTAATAAGATTCTGAGCAGCCAAGTGCTCTATAGCTTTGAGACTGCATCTGAAACAGTGTCTTCAAGTACAGAGCTTTAGCAGAATTTTACAGGAGCAGCAGAGGGCTTTTCAAAAGATTAGGGCTCCTTGACTGCATACAGTACTCCGCAAAAAGTATTCGTGTTTTACGCATAGTGGCGTCAGGTAATCGGCCAGCTTTTACCTTACTTTACTTAACAATCAACTTCCTACAATCAATCTGAGTACCAGGTATAGTTCTTCTGCGCGATAAAGCGCTAATTTATACTGCTTGGAAAAGATAGGAACAGTTTGTAATTACTAGTGAGAGATACTGATGCTTTTATAACTGCTTTATTCACCAGATTTTGACCTTATTGAACTTATATAATAAATGGTACTTGAAAAATCTAGTCCTTTAACTATCTCTTAAGCTCAATAACTTGGGGAATAGCAAAGAAGCAAAAGGGGCTTTTATTAAGATCCAGTTGAAGCATAGGAGTTAGTAGATATAGCTAGGTGGTAGATGTCAGTAGCAGTAGGAGCCACCGACGTCAAAGAACCACATAGACTGCCGTTAGAGCATAACAAGTGAATCATCTTTTCCACCACGCACAATACTCCCAACAAATGGTAGAATTTCTTCCAGCTCCCCATAATCAAGCTTGGCGATTAGAAAGAACTCCGTAAGACGACTTCCTCTATTGTTACTTGTTTAGATGAATTATGTTAAAGGTGAGATGTAATTATTGCTACAAAAAAGTAGCATACTAAATATAAGAAAAGTAATGCTTTTCATATATTAGAATAACAGCCTTCACAATTGATAACCTAGAATATTACAATGTATTATTTGCAGTTGCAAATTAATAATTTTTTTTTAGTTATTTTTTCTTCGCTAAGTTAAAAGTAACAGATTATTTTGGCGTAGTACTGTATATCCATCCTACTGTATCGAGTTTTAATCCACACCTTCATCATGTTGAGCATAAAACTCATAGTCTTTGTTTTCGCAGATACTGTAAATAAGCTTACTGATCAGATCTTTGTTACTAGGAGGAATCACTACTCGTGGTAGAGTATCATAGTCTAGCTACTCCCGTAGTCTGAAGAAATTACTGTCAAGGCCATTTTTCAAAAATTAGTTGACTACGGAACTGCACTGATAACCTGTTGTCAGTTGATTTTCAATTAATAGATAGTTTTTCGTATGAGTCAGCCTTGATGTAAGAAGAGTTCTAGAAAATCATATGCCGCTGGGTTAAGGTATCTTCAGGAATTGTTGTACTTTATTTTATTCATTATTCATTATAAATTTTAAGAATTCCTAGGCCATAGGCCCTCCCCTTGTTGCCACAAGATAAGAGATAAACGCTGTACCTCCGAAGCAAGCTTTTTTCTTTAAGAAGCACTGTCTGCGAGATTTTTTCTATAAAAAAAAAGCAGTAAATGGGTAGATCTGCAAAACTCAATTTTTTTCCAAAAGTAATCTTACTCATGAGTCGAAGACCCGGCTTATTCTTGCCATCTTTGTGTACTTTACTCCCTCCCTCCGGACGTTGATCAAGGGGTGTCAATCAGTGGGTTTTGATGCACAGAGAGAAGACAGGGAGTATTTATCTTTGATGCTATTGTCCCTGTATATGCCCTCTACATGAACCACAAATGTCGCAGCCGCCCTAACCGTCGCCGGATACGGATGATAACTAGAGACACGGATGTTGGAATTGAAGGCTAGAACCATAATAATAGGCTATGATTTTCAGGTCACTGAAAGTGATGTTCGGCCTGTTCCTCCCACCGCTCCACTTTTGATTGCTGTTGAGGCTTAAGCTGATATCTTCATATTTTCATACCGGTTTTAAAGTACAAGCATCTAAGACCTTCTGTCGACAGGCTATAACACTCATACGCTGACTCTCCTTGTTAGCATCACGAGGAGTGCGATCTCGATTTTAAGGAGTGAGGAGAAGGAATACAGAGGTGGCTGACTAATAGGTTAGTCAGCCCCATAGGTTCGCGTCAAGCTTCAAAAGCCGGTGGAGTGACTTTTACTTTCCCGAAGGATGATCAGCCCCCAAAAATAGTCTCAGGTACCAGCCCCAACTGTGATACGCTAGTTAAGTCGACACAACTCTATTCAAGCTATGCGCTGCAACCTTACGAAGCTACAGCGGTGAAGTGCCTACACCGCCTTCTCGCGCACCTCGTTTGCCTTTGCTTCCGCCAAAAAAAAAAAAAAATTTGACGCTGACATTGATGCATTCATTCCTGTATGAAGTTAACTACATCTGGGAGGATGAGGGTATATGACCCGTCGATTTTGTATAAGGTGAGAGGTGAGGGACAGGGAGTTGAGAGCTGCCATAGTTCCAGATTCCTGGAGACTCTTCGCTTTGTTAATCGGATGGCAGAGGTACTTTTGAGTGGGTTATAGCTCTATGCCTGCTGTTAGAGAAAGACAGGGGTAATGACTCGAACCGGTATCTCGCCCTCGGACCCTGTGGAGTAAGCAGGGAGTATAAAGTAAAGTCATCCCTGGACAAGGAGGAAGAAGGTCAAAAAGCACGGAAACGTTGATTCCCCACCACGATAGCTATACAACTCCAGCCGCAAGATGAAACGAAACAGGACCAGCTTCCCCCTCAACCGGCTATCAGAGCCCTGTTTAAGAAGATCCGCTCCGCCACGAGGTACTATCAATATGTTCTCTAGGAAGAACCCGTCATGCTTTTCTATTTACTTCGTCTTGTTCCATGGGTTGGAAACATGAGCATATCCATTGTCGAGAGGTTTGACCTACCAAAAATATGCCTGCCCACATGAAATAGCGGTCCACATTTACACAGCCCTACTAATATTACCGTAGCAAGTCAGTATGAAGAACCGGAACCTCACGAGATGCTGCGCACGGAGGATACTCTTTTCGGGATCTGGCATGTGATTCTGAGTAGGGATGAGTCAATATAGTAATCTTAAGCGGGATGCGA
Source organism: Diplocarpon rosae (assembly GCA_032760415.1). Lineage (NCBI taxonomy): Eukaryota > Fungi > Ascomycota > Leotiomycetes > Helotiales > Drepanopezizaceae > Diplocarpon > Diplocarpon rosae. The sequence continues at coordinate 356,892 of JAUBYV010000007.1, read as the reverse complement.
ATTGTGATGATTGATCTTGAGATGGGAAAGGGAAGACGGGCTCAATGACTCGGGAATGCTGGGATTGCCAATGTATTGATTCCAGTATTACAGCAGGATCTCCATATCACGGAATCATTATCGGCAATTTCTTTACAGACTGCTACATCACAGCCCTTCTCCCCCAGTCCATTCAATCTTATGAATTTCACGCAAATCAATTTCCTAAAGCAGCAGCTACTCATACCTCCTACAGTAACGGGCATCTTGGCGCCCAATATACGAAGACGCCCATGCATGAGCCAGCTCCCAAATCGGGCTCCCTACCATGGTTCCGCTTCCCCTGTCTTCTGAGTATCAAAAGCTTTTTCCTTGCAAATCCATCTCAATAATAGGGAAAAGATGCGAAGTGACTCGTCGCTAGGTTAGACTCTCTATTCCAAGTAGTCTGATCTTTTTCTTTCTTGGTTTCCACCAAGAATTACAGGAAATATAGCAGTCTCGCGTTGAAACAAGTATCCAGGGGCCCCGTTGTCAACAGGGAACAACACTTCACCCCTGCACCACCGTCCTTGCGCGATTTCAACCTACAAGACACCATTTTTGTACTATCATACAGCTAATATCAATCAATAAATGCGTGAGATCTCAATAATGCACGAAGCAAAGACTTAATTCCAAAAAGAATCCCGGATTTATTGGAGGACGCTGTTCAATACTGAGGGCGTTGTCGGCACTGAGGCCAGCCCTCGTACTGTAACTAAGGTTTCTACTCTCCAAGACCACATGCCGAAGATCAAGAGATAGCTGATTGATCTTTAGCGACGTGTGCCAGACGTGAATTTATGGGGTCGATGGGTCTGGCGTATACAAATGATAGAGGCCCTGGGAACTCTGAACTGCGATGATTTGTAATGCTTGCAAATATCAACCATAATTATTTTATGGGAAGATGCGATGATGCTCTTGGAACATATCCTACATTAGCGACCTAGTCTTTGGTGACTTCCGAGTAATGACGTGGTTGACTTGCAAAGAGAGGGTTCGGTATCAAGTCTGAGAGTCAGGGAGCAAAAGAAAAAAACTGCGGTGCCTCCTTGCGTACGGATATCGTATCTACCTACCCCATTGCCTTCGAACATGGTGGATCTATACCACGGCAGAAATCCATGTGAGAGCAAGAATTCCGAGCGTTTTGGTAAGCAAGCCAAGCAAACCGAACGCTCTAAACCTGGAACTATACGCTCTATATCTTTCTATTAATAACAGTGAACTCATAAATATATATATATATATATATATGCTTTGACTTCGAGTAAAGTGGATCACGCGTCGGGTAGTTTTCTAACCACTCTGCTTTTAGCACTTATAGTTTAAATTGCTCTTTTAAAGTATATCTGATTATCAAGTACGATTTGTGGGGGTTTTGATCCACCGTACTCGAAAAAAAAAGAGGGAAAAAAAGAAACTGGAGTAGCCACGGTGTAGGAGTTACCGCAGGGACCACGAGCTGGACATAGATATTAAAATAGAAAGGTTTTGTATCCTGGTTTGAAAGAAGTCGCTTACAAGTTTGTCATAACGCCACTTGTCTACAACTTACTCGCAAGTTAGGTAGGTTTTATTCATGTCAGTGATTGAATGAGCTATCCTCACAAAACAAGCTAGGTAGGAGAGAGAGGTTCGGCCATAGGTGGGGGAGGCTTTGGAGGTTTTGCAAGAGGGTCGGGGCTTGAATTTGGGAATAAACCCATTTTCTCATTGAAAAAAATCAAGTCGTTCGTGGCTCAATTATTCGCTGAAACGGAGGTGAGAGCTCAGTCATCGTTACAGAAAGTAAGATGCCCTACCCGTCGAGCAATTCGGCATGGGCTGATTCTAACATGTGCGGTAGTATCTGTACTTTGTAAAGAGCCCCGCCCTTATGCTAGTACCAAGTATAATCCGGCTGCAAAATCCTAGCCCCTGATGAAAGTAGAAATAGAAATACTTTAATTCGGCCCGTGGGGCCGTCTCCTTGGCAGAAAGCCTAGGCTGATTGATATTCCTGAGCTACGGCGGCCTGCACCCGCTTCGAAGGCGGATACGGTAGCCGTCGCCATTGACTGACGAGAACTGGAAGACGACGAGGTCGCTTGAAAGAAAAGAAAAAACATCTCTTCTTCAGAATCCCACACAAGCAGCTACAGAACATTAATTACGTTTCCTCGCGTCACTTCACACACTCCGAACCATCGGACCAGGCCCAACGAGCACGGCCGGCTAGCCACGCTCCTCAGGAGAACTCAAATCCTCAAAAACTCAAATCCTTCATCTCAACCACTTGTTTCGCTACCAAGGCCTCCGCTCTTCCCCCTCACTGCAGATCTCCCTCACCAAGCCCCAACGACCGTCCGTGGACCGTCCGAACATCACGATCAAAGGCCGCCCACGCGCCAAACACGCTTATTAACAGTAGCAAGCAGTCCCCCGTCAGCGACCTATGCAAGGCCCGCCCATCCACCCTAGAGTGCCTTGATCCTACCTCGTCTGAGCGAAACGGAACAAAGTAAGACGATGGCTTCTCCAAAGACCCCACCCCCCTCGCACAATATCAGCCCGTCTTCCGAACAGGATGAAAACGGCCCCATTGTTTTCGAACCTGAAGACGACCCTCTCTCCCCCGTCATGACCACGACCACAACCTCAACCACGACTCCGAGTTCCAGTGCCTCGACGTCCCCCCAAGCAGACAAGATGAAGCAGATTCACGTTCCTCGGCACCCCATCCCCTCTATGCAGGCCGCCTTTGCCGAGTCCATGCTTGAGTCCTCCGAGGTCTCGACGCCGAAGATATCGAAGATTCGAGCTGGGTGTGCTGCGGCGAGGAGGAAGCTGCTGATCGATCAGGAGGTGCATGAGAAGACACACGCCACGCGGTGGAAGCAGAAGCCAGGTCAGCGGTACCACGAGCTGTGGAAGATCATGGCGCAGATCTCGTTTGGCGTGTATCTCCTGTTGAATGGCATTGCCAAGGACGACGAGCAGGTCATGAATATACTACAGGGCCATGTGGATGAGGTTGACGATTTTCTGGAGACAACCCATGAGGATTTTGACCTGGCACAGGAGGATATTGAGGAGCGGCTCAAGTTCCTGAAGCTGCCGCTGGAGAATATCATCATCTTCGATGCCATGCTCGAGGACCGGAGTTTCCGCTTGCAGATCGTGAATGGCAACGAGCGTATTGAGCATGTCATCACCCGAACGGCCAAGGCGATGAATGACGCGCTGAAGGATGTGCAGCAGGGCCTGGATGCGTGCAGGGAGTTTACGGTATATCTAGCAAGGGAGCAGGAGGATTCGAAGTGGTTGAAGGACAGACCGGATATGCAAAAGGTGTCTACGGCAATGAAGGGTAACGTTGATGGCTGGTACAATGCCTGTTTGTCACTCCAGACCAAGGGGAATCATCTTGGTGTAGCTCTGGTCCAGCTGGGATCCATAGTGGCTGAGATGGACCGAAGAGCTGGTGAGATCAGCCGAAAGACCATCGTACGTACATTTCCTCTACGTTTATGTTTCGCGGCTAACAAGAAGCAGTTCAATACCGCTTCCCCTGAACCATCACCGCTGGCCTCACCTCCCGAGTCAGCTGAATCGAAATTAGTGCGCCACTCTGTGCGGAGGGTTCTTCCGTACAATCCAACCGTGACTACACCAGCAACCCGAGCGACCTCCCCTGCACCCCAGCTGGCACAAGACCACGATCGAAGCCCAGAGCTTGAATCTCGGCCGTCATCGTCTGAAGTCGACGAGGACTCCGAGGAATTCACCCTGAAGCCACGTGTCTATGCCCCAGAGCCGTCGAAATCGCCTTCCCCTCGACCGCCTACAGCTCCGGCCGACGCTCCACCGTCACCCCCTCCTGAATCAATCAAGAGGTCCTCCATCCGAACGCAATTCTCCTTGATGAAACAGAAGGAAAGCCCACCTAAACACGCACTTCGAGTACCTCCACGCCTGGCCCCCCTTGACACGTACTGGGGACCTCGCCAACGAGTGCACTCTTCCGCCGTAGCTCGAGAACGACAGGATGCTGTGACTACTCCCACCGATCGTCAAGGCTTCATCACCGTTCCCAGTGAATGCCAGGGCTCGGTTACCACCCCACCCTCTCGAGGCCTGGACTCAGCCTACTGCTCCGACTTTGAAAAGAACTCGCCTCGGACCCTAACCCAAGCCCCTAACCTTAGGCAAACAGTCTCTCGGCAATCCTCCGACAGTCGCAGCAACGACCACTCCCAACCGCCCAACCTCCAGCTCCAGTTCGCTCGCGAGAACGTACCCTCACCTCGCTCCGATCAGCAATTCTTCCACCCCGTGCAAGCATCTTCTCACTCCTCGCTCCAGCGGCCATGGACAGCCGGCCCTTCCAACCCACCACACCTACAGACCAAGTCCTCGACCTCCAATCTTTCCTCCCACCGCGAATACTACTCACAGATACCCAGCCAGCCCAGCAACCGCCGTGGAGCGCCAAGTGCCATGGGCATGAGCGTCATGAGTGACGTCACAATGGTGACGGAGATGGATGTCAACGGCCAGAAGAAGAAAGTGAAGAAGAGACGGGGCGCGCTTGGATGGCTCAAAAAAGCGTTCAGTTTGAGTGAAGAGGAGAAGGCGGCTTTCGAAGCGAAGAAGAGGAGTGTAGAAAGGGAGAGGGCGGAGTATTACAAGGGGCAGCAGCAGCGGTGGGTGGATGGCAGGCGGATTGAAGGACGGCAAGCCCATTGGATGTGAGATGAAGTGGTGAATAACAGCAAGGTAGTTGTGGTTGGGGTCGTTTGGAAATCGGGTTCGGCGGATCACAACACACGAGCAATTCACTTTGCGAACGACCGGCCCCATGGTGGAGGATTACAAATGAGCACAGCTGGGGAAAACATACTGCATTGGGCCCAGACTTGGAGTTGTGCCGAGAGTAACGTTTCTGGAGGAGATGCTTGTACGATTTTGAGTTGGTTGATACCCGTCTCTGCACGTCGGTCTTCGTTCAATCCTTCATGATTTATCTTTCCTTTCTCTTCTGTACTCCGATTGGTCTTTTTTGAGCAGGGCGTTCTGGGCGTTGTTGAAACCGCCCTCCCTTTACTTGGAGTTTGTGGCGTGGCGAGAAGGATTTAAGGAAGATGTGGTTTGCCTTGGAAAGCTTGGGGACAATGCGAGATGGAGATAGAGCACGTGGAATGTTCAATACCAACCGGATTGATAGGCAGCGAGGCCTGATCTGGACCAAGTTTTAATGTGCAATAGTGCGGCAGGGCTGTGTGCGGTTGATAGAGATTGTGATCTGTACGATGAATGGAATAGATAGGAGCTATAATCCGACCATAGTCCAACCTGTTTTTCTCCCAATACAGAACCGTGCCAAGGGGGGGGGGGGAGTCTCTTGGGGCTCGGAAGCGTAGCGTTTGTGATCACTATACGTGAATTGTGAGGCTGATGATACTTGACATCAGGAGGGAGCATGGCTCTAAGCTTTCGCGAGATGTGGGCGTCAGCACAACGCCAATCGAATGGCCGGGAACTAAGGTATGTACACGGATGATTAAGTAAAGCGGGAAGCGACGCGGGGGGATGCTAGACGGATTTAGTTCGTCGACCCAGGGTCTACGTGAAGTTTTCTTGGAGGGGGGGGGGTTCAAGTTTGTATGTTTCCGAGAAGATGAATACTCGTCCCTGATCTGCCAGAGGGCGGAAAGAAACATCGCGCAAGGGCAAGGCGAGCGCCGAGGTGAAGAAGCGGGATGATGTAATGAAGTCAATGACATGCAGTCCGTGAACCCAGGGCTTTGTTCGGAGAGATATCCCCCTCCCCCCCCCAAAAAGGTACTTGGCGAAATGGATGGCTAAAAATAGCTGGTATCTGGGGTAGCGATGGCCAGTGACCCCATGAAAAAAAAAAAAAAAGGTCTATGTTCCGGCCCTGTAGCTAGTGGGATATTTTTTATTTGTTGGTTATACTTGCGTGATGGTCAGGGGTGTGGTTGAGGGAGTGGGGGGGAAGGGGGAAGGAGGAAGGGAAAGGGGGAAGGGGGGAAGGGGGGAAGGGGGGAAGATGGCGCAGGGCTATGAGGGGAGGCGGAACGGATTCTGAGCCCCTTCTAAATCTACGAGGCAACTTTGCTTACAGTCTTCAGAATGGAGGGTGTTTTGCAAATCATCTAATCCGTACTGGATCCGTACCCAGGAAGGCCGGGTTTCGAGTTCACGCGTCCAGCGAAGAGAGAGAGAAGAGAGGGACAGAGAGAGAGAGAGAGAGCGCGCGCGTTCTTTTCTGTACGAGAGACATCATGAAATGCCAGGCGTAACGACATCGGTTTCAAGTGGGTACGTGAAGCGTTAAGCTGTGATCTGAGAATCAACAAATGATTACCTAATTACCCTGGGACTCGGGCGCCATAGGGCGACTTAAGCGAGCGAGGGCTCGCTTCGCTTCATGTAACTGACAACCTCATATTCGTCCTGCCTGTCATATGTCAACCCTCGGCATACCACCTGCGACCTCTTACGAGATCCTGAGAGACCTCATTGTTAAGGGTTCACCAAGTGTTGCCTTGGTATTTTTTTATTGCGAAGCCCAACAACATTTGAACGATCTGTCGATATACTGGTCACACTCTAGTCATGTGATCAGAGTATTCACGCAAAAGGCTTGGCATAGCAACCTGTATTTACTCCTCGCCCTCCAAGAATAGCTTGGAGAGACAAGCTTGACAACACGAATACATCGCAGCGATTGTACTCATAAGCTTTACCGTGTGCACACTACTTAATGTGATACCGACAAGATCCAAGCAAGCAGAGCTCAAGATGCCAACCACGTCTTTCAGAGAACCGCCCCAGCTCCCTATAGCATTCACCCAAAGCCCCTCGGATCTCAGAGACATCACTCAAGCCGCCATCACCGCCTCCCGCGACACTCTCGAGCAACTCGTGAGAATCCCAGCTGCGCAAGCCACGTTTGCCAATTTCGTGCTGCCGTGGATCCACGACCGGAACCAGCGCATGAAAGCCAGCTCCCTAACTTCGTTCTTCAGATCAGTGCATCCCTCCGCCGAGATGCGCGATGCATCGATCGAGTGCGTGAAGATGTGGTCCGAGTACTCTCTAGAGGTCGTGGCTCGGCCGCAGGTATACATGCTGTTCAAGGCGGTGAAGGAGCGGGGCGAGGTGCTGGATGATGAGTGTGCGTACTATCTGGAAAGGCGGATCTCGGGGCTGGAGAGGAGCGGCGCTGCGCTGGAAGAGGGACAGGTCAAGGAGCGGTTTCAGGCTGTGTCGAAGAGGATCGATGATATCGAGGCGGAGGGCAGTAAGAGGATCCGCATGGAGAGTGGAGGGATTTGGTTTACTGAGGACGAGTTGGAAGGGTTCCCAAGAGATGCGCTGGAGGCTTTGACGAAGGGGGAGGGGGAGAATGAGGGAAGGTTGAAATTAACGTTTGGGACTGTCGACATGGACATGTGCCTGAAAAACTGCGTCGCTTCGCAAACGAGGAGGAGGATGTTTATCGGCCACGAGACCAAATGTCCCGAGAATGTGCCTCTGTTCAAGGAGATGGTGCAGCTGAGAGCCGAGAGGGCCGAATTACTTGGATACAAGTGCCATGCTGACATCACCATCCAGAACAGAATGATGACAGCAGAGTCGGTCGGGGCTCTTCTCAATGATCTAGAGGAGAAGACGGCGCCGGCGTCGGAAACCAGCAGAGAGAAGCTGCGGAAGTTGAAGCGAGAGCACCTTACTTGTCTTGGTTTCAACGACGCCGAAATTGACGACCGTCTCTACCTTTGGGATCAGCTGTTCTACATGAGCCTACGAGAGCAGTGGGGAGCGAACCTGGACCAGTCGAAAATCGCGGAATACTTCACCCTGGAAGAGACGATCCGAGGCTTGCTCGAAAACTTCGAGACTCTCTTCGGAGTTGTCTTTATGGAACTGACCAGCGAGTCGAGGCAAACTCTCATGGAGAAGTGTGGTCAGACAGGCGACGCGATGGCTTGGCACGACGACGTCGAGGCGTACTCGGTCTGGGATGAAGACGAGGCCGGTGGTGGATTTCTCGGATACCTGTATCTTGACCTGCTGAAGAGAGAGGGAAAGAGAGATCATGCATGCTGCATCACCTTGCAGAGTGTCAGAAATCCCTGCGATAAATACAGATAATCTATATTTTTTTTGGTGAGATATGCTGACCTCATGCAGGGGTTCGAGAAAGCGGATGGACAGCGATACTACCCCAGCGCGTGTCTTGTTATGGCTATCCAGCATGCAACCGCGACCAAGCCGACACTCGTCAGGCACCGCACTGTCGTCACCATGTTCCACGAACTCGGTCATGGGATTCATAGTCTTGTAGGAAAGACGAGGTTCGCTGAAACATCCGGCACGAAAGTCGCTCGGGACTTTGTCGAGGTTCCAAGCCGGATGCTCGAGAACTTCTGCTGGGACCCCATCATCCTCCAGCGAGTGTCTAGGCACTATTCTCACCTGTCGCCAGAGTGCATGGCAGCTTGGACGGGCGACAATCCGGCCGAGGCTGAGCCGCCCGAGAAAGCACCACTGGAGTTGCTGAAGAAGCTGTCTGCATCTCACAAAGCCACTCTCGCCCCTCTGGCACAGCGCCAGGTTTCGCTTGCGAAATTCGACATGGCCGTCCACTCGGTCTCCAGCGGAGAGGCCAAGGTGTTGGATCCCGGCGAGACGTACAACCGGATCCGAAAAGACACCACCGGGCTGTGCGGTCCTGAGCTGGGCGCTGGGGGCTACGACTGGGGATATGGACATAGCAGGTTCTCCCACATGTTTGGAGGCTATGATGCAGGATACTACACCTATGTCATGTAAAAATCCCATCTCCGGCTGCCTGGCTGTCCGTGATGAGAGGTACCGGCGACTAACGCACTCCGCTGCAGCGCGTCAGTGTACTCGACCGACTTGTACCAGACCAGATTCGCCAAAGATCCCATGAATGGGGATGAGGGTAGAAGGTACCGGCAGCTTATCCTCAGCCGGGGCGGCAGTCGACCTGAGATGGAGCTCTTGGAAGAGTACCTGGGTCGCAAGCCGAATGGGGCTGCGTTCGCCAGGGCCATCGAGCCAACACTCGATGATAACCTCTAACGGGTGGGGCCTGGCGGTACTGATGGTATATGCTCAACTGCCAACGGATGGTGAACTTGGCACTCTTCATCGCCCAGCTGTGCAAATACGTACCTGTTGTGATACGTACCTTTTGTAATGCTACCTCTTGATGTTGACGCCAGATGCTCTGTTGTGACGTTGTCCAGAAATATCATTCGGCACATACTTGTGAAGATCCACTATGTATTTCTCAATATCATACCAGAGTTGGGAACATAAAGGACCACCTCCGATTGCACGTATCAAATTCTGCCCTCCGCGACAAAGCCGTAGCCAAAGCCATAGTCACAAAATTCTCATTGATTATTTTCAGATCTTATATACAGATGTTTGGATATCGCCGTATCGATCAGCACTTCAAGTAGATGCCTTTCCGCATCTCGCTTTCTCTCACTTCGAACATGACCTGGATGCCCACGAAGAGTACGCACGAGGCGGTCAGGAGGAAGGCGATACCTGGAGTGTGTTAGTAGGTCGATTGTATTCCGGAGCAAATACATAAGAAGCGGGAGAAGCTGGACATACCAGAGAAGTCCCTAAATATGCCGGAAATAATACTTTTCAACCCATCCACACCGACCGCGAACCCCACCAGATTGGCCATCATCATCATCATCAGGTTCCCCACCGCTCCAACGCCACATAGCACTCTATATGCAGTTAAATTTTTTTCCCACCTCTTCCTCGGGAACAAGATGCCAGCAGTGACCTCCGGAATCATGAACAATACCACCAGCCAGCCCCAGATGAGCAAGTTGAGACTGATGTCGTGCCACAGCGCTACGAAGGTGAACACCAAGGCGTAGTTGACGATGGACATAATGGTTGATCTCCACGTGCGGCTCGAGACGCCACCCATGGGCAGGTAGATGTAGCGCACGAGCCAACGGTTATAGGAGCGGTGCCAGCCGCGCCAGAACGCTACCGTGGAAGGGTTGTCGGAGAGGCAGCGAAGCATGTTTTCGGGCGGGTCAATACCGTCGAGCAGCGACCAGAGACGGAAGAAGCGCCAGGGCAGGAGCAGCTTCAACCACAAGACATGCAGGTTGAAGTATGAAAGGAGGGAGAGCTGGGCGGGCGTGTAGTCAGACCAGACGGGGTTCCCTTTGGAGATGGCGACGCAGTAGTCGTAGTGCAGGAGGAGCTCCATGGCGAGGAGACACAGGAGGAAACGGATGCCGTATTTGACGTTGCGAGATGTCTCGATACTCGCGGGTGGGTATTTAAGTTGCGAGATGTAGTCGTTGAAGGTGATGATGGGGCCGGTGAGGTAGAGGGGTGCGTAGACGGCGTAGGCGATATAGTTCCGGAAGGAGAATTCCCCGGCAGATGCGGGGATGGATATGCGGTCTCGTTCGGAGAGGTTCGAGGGGTCGAGCTGCTTCTTCTTGGGAGCATTAGTGGAAATCGAGCGGCTGGGCGTGTGGGCGCGAACCTCAATGGGACTCCCACTTCTTCTATCCTGAGCCCAGTAGTAGTCCAGGTTGAAACTGATCAGTCGCAGGACTGTCAGGTTGAACAAGATCTCCCATCTGGGGATGAATCCGCCATGATCATCAAGCCATTGGCCCCAATATTGTACAGCTCCTGCAGATTGCTGTCCGTCCAGAGAGAGGAATGCGGCGACCTTGGCGAATTTATACCCTTCGCAGAGCTCATTGGCAAACAGGATTCCGACATTGAAGAACCAGGTGGCGTATGGGATGTATTTTCTCGGCAGATTGGTCGCAAGGCTGTAATTTGCCCAGAGGATTACAAGGACTTTCACGGCAGAGAACCCATGCATGGCCGCGAGGAACAGGAGAGCAAATCCAAAGTCAAACGAGGCTCGTTGCTCTTTACGAGCTTCCCCATCCGCCACAGACGTGTACGGCGCGACACCGTTGGGTCTTGGGGAGCCATTTCGTGCAGGAACCGGCCTCAGTGTACTGTAGAGCTTTCGGAGGAGAGGATGGCAGACGAGTAGCACGGCAAGGTATGGTAGATTCGTACGAAAGGAATTGTACTGGGCGTCGGAAATATCCTGGGTCAGGTCAGTACCGGGGGGCGATGTTTCTCGGCGTAGTCTTCAACATACAATCTTCCGCCCAGGTATCCAGCCCTCGCTCAACCAAGACTCAAACTTGTGGTAGTTCGGATGCGACGCTGCATCACGTCAGCGTTGAACTGTCAAAAGGCTCTGCAGTACCCACGTCTCGACACATCAAACGCGACCCAGAACATGGACGGGACGATAGTGAGAAAAACAAAATAGTAGAAATAAAACTCGGGGGTGTTCCATTTCGATGGTTGCGCAATGGGCCTGCCACTATTATCTGTCCTCACTCCAACTCCCGGCGCCGAATCATCTCGTTTCGCCTTGTGGTCTGGATGGGAGCGGGCGTCGACTACAGTCCGGTAGGGTGTGGAAGAGGAGCTTGTGAATCGAGTATCGATCGTATCCAGAGCATAGATGCTCCGTACATAGGAAAAGAGGCTCATGGCGGGGACATTGGTTGATATTGAGACGTTCGAGAACAGAGCTACTAGGTTCACACACGGCCAGTGTGTTAGAAATGAAGCGATGAGCGGGGAGGACAACTGGTGTACACCGAGGCTCCTTCAAATGTCGCGAGCGGCGGATGGGCGTTGACTTGGAGAGACTTGATTATCGCAAGGTTTTGGGTCGCGTTCTCCTGACATGTCGCTAATACTAGCGCGACGATCTCTATTAATACCTAGCTTCTTCAACCACCACCCAGTTACTGAGCCGAGGCTTGTTTCAACCTTCAACGTCAACTACCGGAGTCACTGAGATCGATCGATCGACGTCCGTGTGTATGTGCGTCAAGATCTGAGCCATCGCCTGTGAAAAGACTGAGGAGAGTTATTACTATTTGCATCTCAATTCCCCCGCATATCTGTTGATTTCAGACAAGTTAAGTACCTGCAACTGAACTGCTTGGAATCAAAACCCCTTGGTGAACGCGACGCGACAACCTACCTCGAAGTTTAACATAGATGCTTTTCTTCTAGCACTTTACAATTTTGTTTACTACGTCTTCCAAGAATTGCATGTAGTTCAGCCAGAATTATGATACAGCAGGACGTCTTCAGGCATCTAGAAATAGACCCAGCAACAGCAGGTGAAGAGCGGCTGTACCAGCTATTAGTCCGAACAGCTAGCTGCCGCCATTCTATATCACAACTTCACCCCACCACGCCGCACAGTCAGTCGGAAAATCCATCCGTTCCCATCCCAAAATACTTTGAATACACATCCGCGCACCCCCATCACTTGTTGCTTTTCGAGTAGCAACGTGCTGGGTTTGCTAGAGCGACGAGTGGAAAGCTGGTCAGAAGAGAGAGATCGCCGGGGAGCTCAACGCCCTGGCCGGGTAGGTGGCCAGGACGGAATCCATCACCGCGAGCTAGTTCAGGCGTGTAGATGTCGCTGCGGGGAGTTTTGCTGCTATGCAAATGTCGGGTTTTTACAGAGTACCCGTGTAAAGAGCCACGTACCCGAACCTGGCGAGGCATGCGGATCGCTTGAATCGGAGTTAGACGTTCCTGAACACCATCCCTGTTGGGGAGAAGATAACGGACAAGATTAATTAAGGTGATTCCGCGCGGATACGCGTGGCTGGGAATTAGATTTTAATCTATCTTTGTTGTTCAAGAGGTCGTTCCTCGTCCACATATATATGTCATTACCGCCTCGCACACCGACTTCTCTCCTGATCCTTTCTATGCGCAGTGGACTACACCGTCGGAGTGGGTATGGCATTCGGCCGCAGCAGTGCTCGTCGTGCTAGCGAGAGCTGGTTCGGTTGTGGTTGGCGGCTGATTCTCCAGAGCAGCAGAAGCAGGGGTGTCGGTCGACATTGCAACAGCTGAGCTCGTCGCAGAGGCCGATGCTGTCCCTGGGTGACCCGGGAGAGATCCGGCACACCCTTGGCCGGGCAGGGCAATGTCGTAAGCGTACGCCTCGACCGCAAAGTGCCGAAGCGTCGCACTGTTCCGTACAGCTTGCTCGGGGTGCTCGACGGCCAGGTGCAAGATTTCTTCTTGGGCTGGCGGAGGCGTGCGTTAGTGTCATCCTCAAGAGACGGGTGGGGGTGACTTGCAATCGGCAAAGTGATCCACCACGCGCTCCGCGATCTTCTCGGCATGGAAGAGACGATGCATCAGGTCGGCGCCGAAGTAGAGGGAGTCCTTCTGCTCCGCCACCGTGTATCCGTGGCCACACATGGCCTCCAGCGGCCATCTCGCTTCGAATGACAGCGGGCAGATCACGTTCTGGTTGGGCGCAAGCTCCTGTCTCCAGTGGCCAGCCCATCCTACGCAAGATTAGCTTGCCGCTCACCATCTGTCGATGCATGGCGCAGAACGGGACACGCACCAGCTTGCCAGCACTTGTTATCAATATCGTCACACCGGAACAGGACGCCATTCTTGTCACCATTCACGAGCTTATCGAACCACCCGGCCGGCTCGGCAGTCGAACTGCTGTTCCCAAAGTACTTGACGTAGATGTCTGAGGCGGTGCCGAACCGTAAGATGTGGTCTTTGGCGTGTTGAGCCAAGGTCGTGGTCTCGTTCAATGCGCGCCGGAGCTGGGCTCGCTCGGTCGCGTTGCAGGAGACATGAATGGTGTAGTCGGACGCTGCCCCTTCATTCCAGGTCCAGACTTCTTCTTGCTGACGAGGCTCGAGGACGTCTTCAGAGCTAAGGGGGAGAGCGGCTACTAGGGAGAGGCCGTGGAGTATGATGAGAGGGGTGAACAACATGATGAATGGGTTTCGGGGCTTGGAACGTGGTGCTGCGCCGGACAGTGAGGATCGAGGACATATCGTATTGAGCCGCTCGCCTTTTTATATATTTCTCCGATTTCTGCGTTCGCCATGCTCGACACCATTTCTGACGATTATCGAACTTTTCAACTCGGAGACCCCGCAATACCATCGCATTTCTCGACGCCAGAAACCGCGAGCCAAGCTGCCGGAGCGCCTCACCTGAGTTTTCTCCATAATTCCTCCCACCTTGATGGGAAGGTTTTCCTGCGGAGACGCAGACCTCTTCCTGGCCCGGCTCGTTCTGACCTGCGCACGTCTCTCGAAGTGTCAGACCACCGCGGTATTCTATCCCCCTTCTCGGGACCAAGATCACATGGTAAGTAACCAGAACGGGATCGCATCTGGAGCCCGGGTGGGTAGCCATCAAGGGAGCGACGAAGTTAATAATCCCTAGGGGTTAAAATAAGCCCTTGTTCCTCTCGTCTCCTCTCGAGAAGCCTCCATGGCTACTTTATCTCTTATAATAGTCTCCACCTCTATTTAGACTGTATCTCTATAATAGACCAGTCTCTGGCCTGTGTTCCCCAGCTAGCAGGGGCACCTGACGACCCGGACGGGTGCTTGAGCTCTCTGGTTCAACTCTTGTGCAATTTCAACCTTGGTTCCAGGAAGCGGGACGTGAGGAACCCTGGGAGGAATTGGTCGCCCAGGTCCACGGCCAAGAGCCAGCTACGTAAAAGCTTTCGACGGTGGGATGCCGCGCTTAGCAGGTCGAAAATCAGATCCCCTCTGCGATCCTGGGAGGGCGGTGGATTGGGCAGGAGGTCGGTCTTCTTCACCTGTACTGCGATCCGAGGTTTCGGCGGCAACGGAATGGATGAAGGGTTTCGCGCCGATCGCGCCGATATATATATATATATATATACAAATATATCACAATGGCTGGACGAGGTGATTTGGAGTTGGCTAGACTGATTGAGTCCTCTATCCGCAGTTCCTTCGGGTAAGATACTATGTTTTTTTTTGCAACGACTGCGTCCATTGTCATGTTGCTTTGACTGGAGTTCAATAAGCGTAACAATAGTCCCGATGCATAATGGGTAGGTCGCCGGTTACGGGGGAGTGGGGACCTTAGACCTTGATGGCTACTCAAGCATTTCCACGGCGCTTGGCGCTTGGCGCTTGACGCTTGACGGGTAACTAATTGGTAGAAGTGCGCTTGACGGCCAATGACACGTGAGGTATTTGCGTTGTTGGACCCTTGTGCTGATGGGGACCGGCGCCGCCGAAGACCCCTACAGTCAGAGTAGATGTATCTTATTATCTGATGGGCTAGTATATGGCCAGGATACCAAATTTTTCGTTTTATTTATTCCTTCTATTTTTTTTTTTTTCCCGCGTGGAAAATATCGACCAATGACCATGCGAGAAGAGAGGCTTTTGGCGGAGTAGCTGATGTCGTGCTGTGTACAGGAGGGTGCACTTCATGGGAGGGAAGGGGTCTTTATAAAGTAGCCGAGATATCTACTCGCCAACTTCACCCGTCTAGACGAATGAGTTTGGCAGAGAGCGGCCTGAGTTGATACTTCGCTGCACATCGGCAGTCATGACATCCCAAACTGCCTTTCTGCTTGCGAGCTTGCTGGGCTGCGCCGTTGCGCAGACGCTCACTTTGTCGGGGTGCCACTTCCACGACGGACAAGAGTATGTCGAACCTGCATCTGTCTCCCTATAGGTCCCCAACGACAAGTCGTCGAATCCTTTTAAGCATCTTTGCTGATAACGAGTTGCCAGATACTGCTTGTTACCAGATGGTTCGGAAGTTCCCTTCACGCGAACTGGGGGGGCGACAGCAACACCAGTTCCCCCGACAACCAGGCCAGCAACGGTGGCAGCCAGCCCAACTTCGGCCGCCGTCCCAGCCTCTGTGACGGGTTGCCACGCACATGGGAGTACCCAGTATGTTCTCTGCAGCCAATGGAATGACATGCTGGACCTCGCTGACCATGCGCAAGGTTCTGTTTGGGACCAGGTGGAACTGAGTACGAGGTTCTGCAGACACCTGACATTACTCCGCTTCCAGGGTCTTACAATGGTTGCCATGAGCATGGTGGTGGCGAGATGTGAGTTGTCGTCCCCAAGAGAAGACGCAGTCTTGGATCTCCAAATACGTGTGAAGGTGATGTTCACTACTGACGGCCTCTTCAGTTACTGTAAAGCACCAGATGGGAGCGAGGTTCGGATAGTCGAAGAAGGCACTGAACACGCGGAAGCGGGACATACCCATGAGCACGCCGATGAGCATGACGACGAGCACGCTGGGGAACACGTTGGCGAACATGCCGCGGGAGAGGCACAAGCCACCACTGCGGGACGCAACTGTCACTACCACGGCGACACGCTGTACGTTCACCACCTTTCCGCTGATCGGGAGCCAGCTAACGGTGCGAAGACACTGCACTGGAGGTGCATCGCTTAGCTGCGAGTCTGTGGACCACGATTACAACACCGGCCTTCGTATTGGAATGATATTTGCGATTCTTGTTACCAGTGGCTTCGGTATGCCCGTTCCGCACTGAGACTCTTTCTCCCACTGACCACTCGTAGCTGTCTTTGCCCCGTTGCTGCTGGAGCGCTTCAGTAGCATGAAACTCAACAGCGTGGTCTTTGTATTCCTGAAACAGTTTGGGACGGGTGTTATCATATCCACGGCGTTCATTCATGTTCGTGTCCCCCTTTGTCTCTTGTCAACACACCACTCACCATTGCAGCTGCTCACGCACGCCGAGATGCAATTCAGCAACGAGTGTCTCAGCGCGCTGTCCTACGAGTCCACTGCCACAGCTATCGCCATGGCTGGAGCCTTCCTCTGCTTCCTCGTCGAGTACGTTGGTGCCAGACTCATCGCCAAGCGAAACCAGACCGCCCCTGCTACTGTCGATTCCGAACAGCTGTCCACCTCGTCCAAGGAGGCTGCGCACGTGGTACCGCACCCGGTGGATAACTCGATCGCCGCGCTGGGCCATTCACACGGCGGGGGGCTGGACACGGAGACTCATTTCAGCGTGGCCGTCATGGAATCTGGCATCATTTTCCACTCGATCTGTACGTCCCGCACCCTCCCAGACCCTCCACCCCCTCCCCCTCTTCTTTCCTAACAAACCCAGTAATTGGCGTGACCCTCAACGTGACTCCCAACTCTTTCTACACGACCTTCCTCATCGTGATTCTCTTCCACCAGATGTTTGAAGGCCTCGCCCTCGGCACCCGTATCGCGGCACTGAAATCCTCCACTTCGTTCTGGGTCAAGTCGTTACTGGCGGGCACCTTCGCGCTCATCACGCCGATCGGTATGGCAATCGGCGTGGCCGTACTGAGCAAATTTAACGGCAACGACCCGGCGACCATTGTCGCGATTGGCACGCTGGATGCGGTGAGTGCGGGGATCCTGCTGTGGGTTGGGCTGGTGGAGATGCTGGCGCAGTAAGTCTTGTCCCTTTCTGCGACCTGCGCGGACCTCCGCTTCCGCGAGAGCTCTGCGGTTCCTGGCTTTTGGGATCCTGTTGAGGAGCCGTGCTGACTTCCGGGTAGTGACTGGATGGGGGGCGACATGGCGAGGGCTGGATGGTTCAAGGGCCTGATCGGAGGTGCAAGCCTGGTCGCCGGCATGATCCTTATGAGCGTGCTCGGTAAATGGGCTTGAGCGTGTGGGTATCGCACAAAGAAGGTCTCTGGGTCAGGACCGTCAAGATCAACTGACTTTCTTGAGAGAAAGGAGGGAGCGATAAAGAGGGAGGCAACCCATCTCCCATAGTCAATCAGATAGAAAATAATAATTAATAACGTACTTCTGTAATTCTGTCAATGCCTGTCCCACAGACCTTCGTTCGTTCCGACTCTTGCACCGCGCAGATTCCACCACCAGAGTTTTCCAATCTCCACGACCCTTTTGTCCTCTTTTCCATACCCTCAGCGAGTCACATCCTAGCCTGCCCCTCGCCTCTAACAAGAGCTGTCAAACTTGATAACATTGTCCGAAGCGTGAGAATGCCGCCCCTCGTCTCATCAAGTGGGTTTCAAGTCCTGGTTTGGGGGTATCGATGGGTTTGTGTATATTTAAGCGAGCCTATCAGACGCTATCCTCAACGCTAATGTCAACATTCGAGGGCCAAGCCGCGCTACCTACATATCACATATCAGTGCCACAGCCAGGCATTCAATACCCGCCTTTGTTGCGGCAGGTGGGATCTGAGAGCGCTAAAGCGACCGAGGAGGCTTTGGGGTGTGGTCGGGTTTCCCAGAGTCAGGAGACTGAGGGTCCAGGATGATTCCCATGCTCTTGGGTGTTTGGCAAATTCGTGTGATGAAGCTAGACAGGTAAACCAGTGGCACTAAGAGCAACTCTCAGGATACAGAGTCTGGGGCGTGGAAATCGATTTTTTCACTGGTTCAAAACTTTGCGATTGTTGTCAATCGTAATGGATTCAGCGACTGGTTCGACCCTGTTACTATCAATAACAAACACAAACTGCAATGTGAATGGCTTCTGGGTCCGACAAAGGTAAAATTCTCTGGCTCCTAGCAGCTCACCTTTGCTATGGACTTTGGTATTATCGATATGTGACTTTCTTTCTACAACAAGAATCCCATTCCTCAACAAGCCCATTACATACTGGATGTAAAGGGCAGATTCAAAGTAGTGTGCCATCGGGATGGAGATATGTTCAGTCCATATGACGGAATGAAGGCACTCTTTAATGAGGTCTGAAGGGCTCTCCACTATAGTGAGAGCAGCACCGGTGTTCGGGTTGTTTGTGTTTGCAAATGACTGCTTGGACACTTAATCATAGCGTGCGCATAAGTTCCGCTAGAAAATCGTCATAAGTGGGCGAAATTTCCCAGCGGGATAAAAGAAACTCTGGTCTTCAATGGAGATATGGCATAGTGAACAGGCCATAGCTTTGAAACTGCATTTGACTTCAGCATTCGATGAAGAGCTTTCTGAATTTATCATAGAAAAAAAATGGTTAGCTCAGTCCTCTCCTATAGCCAGCGATAAGACGTGAATCCTTCCTCTCCTGTCTTGGATCTCCAAAGGAATAGTGAAGCCTGATCCGCTGTGACAACTTGATCCATTTTGGCCATTTAGATATGAGATCTCGCCGGTAATAATCTGATGAAATAATCTGATGCATTGCTTAAAATATCCCGGTCCGAAGTACGAATTGATGCTAAGGTTTCTCGCCTCATTCTGTCTCTTTTCCAAGCATGAAAACTTGGTATTGCGCTAGCCGCATCCCATAGTCAGCCAGTATTGCCGATTCTCGAGGTACAGAAGCTTGCATCACTGTAGAGCACTCTTCGTTGAAAAGCTCATTCGTCTTCTAATCTCCCATCATTGATGTGGGCCTCCCCTTACAGAGAGATTCCGGGGAACCGATTTCAAGGGCCAAGAGCGCGACGGAAGCAGTACCGAGCCGCAGCCAAAATGTATTAGATCGCTGAACTCGGAAACAAAACAACTCTAACATTCGAAACAACAACACCGCAATCTCATATTTTCGCGCCCGAATCAAAACACTGCGACAACAGCCATGGCTGATGCTAACCCTGCAAATCTGCCGGAAATTGCAGCCTCCGACTCCTCACTCGATCACAACTCGGCCATGACAACCAGTTCCCGTGCCTCCGCCATTACATTTGAGCAGCGGGTGGACGAGTATGTGGCAAGAGAATTATTCGGGCTCCGCAGGGATCAGTGGGGTGAGATAGCATCCCGCAGTCGATAGATTGCATCCGACCATAGCCATAGCTACTAACAATTGTGGTCTGCAGATGATCTTGAAGCTTGGGGAGCAAGCGTATTCGAGTCCGAATCCTTCTTCGACGTACTCCGAATCCACTTGCTACAGTGCCACAAGTTTCTATTTAAGATAAATGCGGACCCGACGTGGAATCTTTTCAACCCAGGTAACCTTTTCTGTTCTGCGAGACCTCAGGCGGATCTAACTATTGAAAGAAAATTGGATGGTGCTTCCTAAAGAGCAAAATAACTCGAAGATAAAGGACAAGATGTTGCACCTAGGGAGTTTTGTTATTCAGTGGCCACTGGCAATTGACTATTTCGCATCGACTGACACCTTTACCCGCTTCCAATTCCTCCCCCTGGAACTTCAGCGGATGATCTGGAAGTGGGCACTTCCCCCACCACGACTCGTCCGGCTTGAGATGAGTGTCGAGCCCACCCAAATCCGCCATAATGTTTACTATGAGGAAAACAGTGAATCTATTGGCAGGAACATGATGGCATGCTATGAATCTTGGAACGTGTTCAACAGAGCTTATCGCCCAATTCAAGTGTTCCCTGGCTCATTCGAAGAGGCCCTCGAGCGACAGAAAAAATCGAAAGCAGAAGCTAGGGTTGCTATGATAAAAAATGGCACATATTCAGATAAACAGGAGTACGTGGTAGACGCAAACGGCTTAACGGTCGTAGAGCGCTTTGACTATGAGCAAGACACCTTGGCGCTGAGTCTCGGTTCCATTCAAGAGGTCGCCGACTCCTTGAACCATATCGACTTGTCGTCAGTCCATAATCTGGCTTTGGCTGGTGTCCATGTACAACCTGCAGGCCAAGAATTCGAGGTTCACCATCTTTGGAGGTCTCTCCATGACCGCTGCCCCACCCTCGAGACTTGCACCGCTCTCATCGGTGACCAAGATCTGCTGTCTAGCTTTGGTCTGCCTATTGTTGTAAATAATGATCAATATTGCTTCCTCGAAGTTGGTGCAGAACTTTCGGAGTTCGGACGCATGGCCAAGAATTCTGCTGATAGCAATGACATGAGAGAGTTGATCAACAAAGTATCTGATACTCGGAGAAATATTCAGACGAGCTTCGCCCAAGAGCCGCTGATGCCCAAGAAGCTTTTTATCCAAATTGCCTTACTCTGTCGTGAGCGTTCCGCAGACAGCGTATGGATGACGAAAAGCGTTGACATTGCTCCAAAGGAATACCCTCCTTTCGAAGCTTCTTTTTCTACTTCTGTACCAGTCCACAAGTGCCAAGTGAAGAGGTTGGTTCTTGGCTTCGATGGTGATGCTGCCGAATGGTTATTCCCCTGCGCGGATGGCCGGACATTGGAGTCCATCTATGATGGAATGTCACTCCTCTTTAAAGACTTTGCGAGAATTTCTCTGGAGAATGATGCCGATGGCGTGTTGAAGTTTCATAAGTATGAGGAACCTGGCCCACTATTCCCGGGAGATCGCCTCCTGAGAGAAAGCGCCATGGATCTCTAAACTTGAGTGCTCCTTTCTTGTTGGTGTAACAGTACCGCGAATATCAGAATAAGAAACGCAAGAATTGAAAATTCCACTCTGAATAAGGCTTGAGCTTTTCAATGCAAGTCCCACCGAGTCATCCATCTGCTCATTCCCGCTGCATAGAGCAGTTTCTTTGGATCTCGGTATGTGGTGAATAATGTCCTCATATTCTTGGTCTTCGATCACTGCATCACTTGGTGGTAACAGACATCAAGGAAGCTCTTGTCGCAGGGTTGTGGGATTTGGAGGAGAAAGTATTCGTTTGCTTTTGATGTCTGAGGTGATCATTGTTCTTGCAGCCTGGAGCTAGATCTTTTCGGGCTAAGTGTATCTGTGTGAAATACTTCCCTGAAGTTCACCCATCACACCGCCAACCAAACTCATTCTTGTTCACATCAACAAACTTGAGGTACATGAGTGAGACATGAAAGTTTATTCATGGCTCAGGCAGTTATATATGGATCAGTTTACTGTTATTTTTATCTGCAAGATACTAATCTGTTGTATAGAAAGATCTTAGGTTCCCTCATATGGTGAAAGAAGCATATTCTATTCTAGGGGAGCTCCTAGGGAGCCTCTATATATTGCTCTCTTAGTATGGTTTTTAAAGTTTAATTATATATATAACATTAGGTGAGGAGAATATGATCTGACTCAACTATATTCCATATGATACACCTCTTAGCTGAGTTATAGTAGTAATAAGAATCAGCTAAAAGGTATATAATTGGATTATATAAAACAAAGAGTAGAGAATATAGTATAGTGATAAGAGAGTTTTTCGACGGATTTAGAGTAGCTCTAAGGAAATCAAACAAAGAATTAGGTTGATTTAAAGAAAGGTTAAGGTCTATTGTACCTCTTAGCTCTATTTTCTTCTTTATTCACCTCTATCTACCTCTTTTGTCATATTTTAGCTTAATATAAATACTACTCTCTACTGCTAGCCTATTTGAGGCTTTATTTGTTAACTTGCTTATAAAGGTTATATTTATAGCAATATCTTAAGGAGAGGAGATAGTATTTGCTATAATAGCAACTTTGGAGTTTATTACTTCTATTATGCTATTAGGAGCTATAAGTGCTCCTAAGGCATAGAACCTATGTGAGCAGCTTAGAATATATATTTGGATGCTTATTAGCTTCTTAACACCCTAATATATACTTTACTATTATTCTCTTCTTATTATTATCAAAATAACCTCCTCTTAGACTATTATCATTTGAAAATAGGAGCTTAAGGATATATTAAAGAGAGAGAAGAGAGCTTCTAATGCAGTTCTAATGACTATAGAAGAGAGGAAAGTAAAGATTATATTATTACTTAGTTAAGTAGTAGAATTAGTGGTTTACACTAAGTAGAAAGGCTTCTTCTTCATATAGTAGTAATAGGTAGTAATAATCACTAAAGTATAATATTATTTGCTCTTTAGAGTTAATAGTCTTTTATATAGTAAATATAGGAAATTAGGTTTTTAGAGAATAAGTTATTTGATAGAGGCTCTTATATCTTAGAGATTCAAAAGCTTTATAAAACCTTTGAACTTCTATCTTAAGAGGTTTTTAGTAAGACTATTTATATGCATCTTATTAGTAGGAAAGTAGATTACCTTAAAACTCTTATTTTTATATTCTTATCTTAACTATATATTATATATATTAATATAGTAAAGCCTAATTATAATTTGCTAAAGGTCTTTAGTGATTAATTATATAATTTATTAATTATCATAAAAGATAGTTTATTTAGTCCTTATTTTAAGTGTTAGCTCCTTAAAGAAATGCTTTAAAGCTATTATCTCCTTAGCTATAGAAGCTACTCCTAAGAGCTTAGCTTCTATTATAGAGGTTATAATAGTAGATTATTATAAAGCCTTTTAGATAATTATACCCCTAAATAGGAAGATTATATAACCTTATAAGAAGCATCTTATCTTAGAGTTGTCTGCAAAGGATGCATTAGAAGAGATTATTAGCTTATTGCTTTTACTATGTTTATTAAAGGTTATATTTAGAAACCTTATGCTCTAAAGATATCTAAGCATCTAATTGATAGCATTAAGGTGCTATTAGCTAGAGTTTATATAGAATTAAGATAGCTAAAAGGCAGTATATGCTATATCTAGTTAAAGCATAATAGCTATATATAGCATTAACTTAACCTTTTCTTAGTATTCTTTGACTATATTTATAAAGGAGGTCTTATAGTTCTTTTATAATTTATATTAAGGGAGAGGTATTATTAATATTTGTGTTTAAAGTAGATTAAATTTATTAGTAAGCTTCTTAATATATATATCATAAAGTAAGATAATCTTGCTATTCTCTTTATCTCTTATGACTCTTACCCCTAAGAACCACTTAATATCTCTTATAATAGTTAGCTTATAGGCCTTATTTAAGCCATTTATGATTTGCTAAGCTTCTATAGAGTTTAAGGTATAATAGATTATTTGTATATTATTAATATAGAAGGCAAGAAACACTAATTTTAACCTATTAATATATATATATATAAGGCTCTTCTCCTATTAGCTTTAGCTTTAGAATATATAGTATATTAGTAAAATCTTTATATTATAAAGCAGGTGAATTATAGAGGCTATATAGAGTGCATTAAAGCTCTATGAACTTATTCTTTTGCTTCCAACCATTAGGTAGATAGCAGGTAACTAGAGTGCTCTATAGGTCTCTCTTTATATTAATAAATATATTTACAATATTATATTATTTGAGCTTTATATCGAATTTAGCTGCAATTGCTATAAGAACTCAAAAAGAATATAAAGCAAAAGTAGCTATATAAATGGAAAATATCAATACTTTATCTTATAGGTCTTCTTATACAACTATTCTTAATTTGAATTATATTATTTCTCTTAATAAGTTTAGCTTATAAGTAAAGACTTATTTCAAAGGTATAAAAGATAAGGTTGCCTTTAATATATTAATTACTTTCTAATAGTCTTTTGCTTTTAGGTTCCTAATCTCTTAATATGCTTCTTCCTTAAATTGCTCTTTATATAGATGATTTTAGAGTTCTTTCCAACTTATAGAAGCTTTTGGAAGCTTATCTTAAACTAAGGTAAAAAGGTTAGAGTTTCCTCTCTTTGCTCTTATATAAGTAGTAGTAGTAATAATACTATAGACTACTTTAAACTTATTGCTATTAGTAGCTATAAGTTCTTAACTTATTTAGAATATTATAATAAAGTCATCTACCTTTTGCTTTTAGCTTATTATAGATTCTTTAAGTGCTAATAGGAGGTCTTTAACTATTAAGGTATAGATTATATCTCTACTCCTTTTTCTCCTCTTTTGCCTTTTAGGAGTTTGCTCCTTTTAGAAAGCTGCTTCTTATGCTTTAAAGGTCAACTTTCTCTTTCTAATAGGTTGATTTTATATAAGGCTAATTAGTAGAGTTAAAGCAGAAGCTTTAGACTTATTATATTCTACTTTGTTTATTATTAGAAAGAGCTCCTTTTCTTATGTTTCTATAGCCTATAGTATAGAATTAATATAGTATATTAGATTCTCTTAGGGTTTTCCCTTATATTTAGGTATCTCTTAAAGTAATTTATTATCCTTATTAACCTTTTTCTTTAGAGTTGATTTGGTTTTAATAGGAGTTTATATTTCTCTATTTCCTATTGCTTAGGGTAAAGTTTCTAATTTAAGACCCTTTTGCTATACTTAGTCTACTAGCTGCTTAATTCATATAATAAAAGGAAGTATATTATTATATGCTTCCTTAATAAAATAAGCTTTTAAGCCGCAAAAAAGGTTGCTCTTAGGTAGATCTGCCTATCTTATGATCTTAAGGTCTTTCTCTCAACTTTCTTCTTAAGGGACTAGAATTATACTCTATCTATTAATAGCATTTACTCCTAAGGTCTAAACTAAAAGCATAAACTCTTTGTCTTTATCTAAAACTATTAGTTTGCCTCTAATAGTAGTATTAGTATTTAGCTTATTTAAGCTCTCTTCTTTATTAATATTCTTAATATTTAGCTTAGCATCCTAAGTCTTAATATCTAATAAATCTTCCTCCTTAATATAGTAGATAATCTCTTTTAGCTTTAGAAGCAGATGGCCAGCTTGCTTTTTAGCTTTAGGAGTAAAGAATTAAGATTCATTAAAGTTAATATTTCTAGAGATTATAATTCTCTAAAGCTAAGGCACCTATGTGACGGCGAGAGCAAGGCACGTGTCGATATAGTCGATGAGATCAATGCGCTACAATCTTATAGAATTCTAAAGTAAAGAGAGAATAGATACAAGGTAGAACGACCCATTTATCAGAGGTGTCGCCTGGTCCTCTATTAGCATATGACTACTTCTTGTCACATGTCGGAGCAAAGAAAACAGTGTATTGCCCAAAATCATCGTACCAAGGCAATAGGTCCCCTTGGTACTCCATTCTTCTCTACGCCACCACCCTGCCCCTGTGTCACGCCGTGACAACCTAAATCCTATATATATTAATAGTATAATAACTAACTAAGTATCTAATATACCTTCTTAGTTTAGTCTTAAAAGCTCTTCTATTATAAAGAGCCTTTTTATCTTTAACCAATAGATATATATAAGAACTATATGCTTTTATACCCTTTTATTCTAATCTTAAGTTAATAGTTAGCTTTATGATAATCTTAGGATTATACTATTAAAAGTATTATCTAAACTAGCTATAAAGCACTTTGTTTAGGCTCTTCTACCTTCTTCTTTATAAAGGCAATATATTATATAAGTATACTATAGCTAATACTACCTTTAGCCAAAGATAACTTAGTAGATTCATAAATAAGAGTATTATAAGTATCTTTTCGATGATCTCTACTCTAGCTCTCTCTACTCCTCTATTTAGCTTATATATATATATAAGCATTATCTCTACCTTTATTTCTTCTTCCTTATACTATTCTCTATATTTAGAAACTCCTTAAAGTGGGAAAATAAAAGTATTATTATTGCTTTAAAGTATATAAATAAAAAGGCTATATTAGCATTTAACCTATACTTTGAATTTCTATATAATGCTAAGTACTAAGGTTAAAGTCTTTTAGATAAGAATATACCTAAAGATTTTTCTACTATATTTATCTTTTATCAAAAGGAGCTAATTGTTAAGTATAAGCTTTAAGGTATTATAGTCAAATAGATCCTAAAAGCACTTATAAAAGGGTCTAAGAGATTTATTATCTAATTCTCTTATTAATATAACCTATTTAGCTTTAGATTAAGCATAAGCTTTACAACTAATTTAGAGTACTCCTTTAATCTTTACTTCTCTTATGCTAAAGATAAGCTTCTTTAGTGCTTTAGCTCCTAAATAACTAGAATAAAGGTGCTATATATATGCTTTATCTTCTTTTAGGCATATATAAGCGCTGCTCTAAAAACTATAATTAGCTTGATATTATATTATTAGGAAGAATAGAGCTATAGGTTATATATAATTAGAACAAATAAGAGATTTATAGAAGTTAAATAGCTTATATTTAAAGATTATAATATTAGATTTATACTTTAGCTTCTTTAAAACTATATTATTATCTATTATCCTCTTTTATAGAGTTATATCTAATCCTATATACTAAATACTAGCTCTCTTTAATAGAGACTTAGAGATTATATTAATATTAAAACTATCTATAAGAGCTATATTCCAAAGCTTTAGATTAGAACTATCTGCAAAGACCCCTTTAAAGAGACAAATACCTTATCCTCTTACTAGTAGACTAAAGCTCTTAGCTTTTATATAATCAGTTGGGTGTAATTCAACTAAAGAATTAGAAACTAAAAGCTCCTCTTAATTAACTAGATAAGTAGCAGCATAATTATTAAAAAGGGTTATATTTAAAAGTAAATAGGAAGCTCTATCTAATGTAGAATATATATTAGGTAAAAAGTTGTCAAATATCTTTAGATCTAAGAGAGTAGCAACTATCTTGCTAAGAGAAGAAGATATATATAAAGCTCTTTTGTCTTTAGCTTTACCTTTGATAATCTAATCAACAAATAGAGTCTTAACCTCACTTAGCTTATAGTAGAAGTCTTTATACTTCTTTTTAGCATAATGCTCTCTAATTTATTTAATCTTATTAGAGGTAGAAAAGTATTTAATATTATCTCTTATTCTATTAAGAGTAAACCTAAGCTTCTTATAGTCTTTTAGGTTCTAATAGTGCTTACTGCTTATTATAGCATTGCAAAGGCACTTAGTATACTTTATAGATCCTTTATATCTACTCCTATTGTTAATTAACTTAGAGCTTAAGCTTAAAGCACTTCTTATTAAAGCATATACCCTTATAGATTATTTCGCTAAGGGGTTAGCAAAGGAGCATTCTATAAAGCTCCTAAACTAATTGATATAATAGATTATATTATAAGGGTAAAGTATACTTATCTTATTATCTTAGAGAATCTCTACCTAATATTATTGCAACTAATTTAAAGCTTAGCATTATATTGCTATAAGGAACTTAGTTATAGCTAAAGTGCCTTTTATCTTAGGAATTTAGTAGATTTTTACATTTTGATATATCTCTTAGAAACTATTAAGCTATGCTTTTGGATTAGTCTTACTATAGAAAGTTTCAGTAAGCTTATTAATATAGTTATCCTTTAGAGTTTCTTCTACACTTATATCTAAGGGAGTAAGCTCCTTATGCAAGTACTTAATAATCTATTAGATAGTATCTTTATCTCTATTTTAATAGTCTTACTAAGTAGAGAGTAGAAGAAGAGAAGCAATTATATCAATAATCCACTTATAAAGTGACTATAGTAGTGCTTTATAGTCTTCTAATCATTAAGCTTCTATTAATATAGCTTTTAGCTAATACTTTAATTTATATATATATCCTTTAATTCAAATGGCTTTAGCTTCTTAGGTTTATCTTAAGTAGGCAGTTGAAAGATATTTAAGTCTCTTTGCATTAAGCTATATTCCTAACTAAGGAGCTTCTTTTAGTATTCCTTTTCTATTTGTTTATCTTATTCCTTCAAAAACTTATCTATTCTAAGTGCTATAAGCTTATATATAAGAATATTTAGAGCTTTATCTATATATATTAGCATATTAGGATTATTTAGAGCATTATTTATAAATCAAATATTTGTTATAAGACATTTAAGGTGTGCTAGAAAGCCAATAACTTTAGCTTAGAATTAGAGTTTAAAGTACTATTGCTATTATAATCTATAGTTAGTAAGCATAACTCTAAAGCTAAGGAAAGACTAAGTATAATTAATCTTAGTAGAAGAAGATATCTTATAAATGATTTAAGGAGCACTAGTTGTATTATATATAGAAAAGAGATATAAGTAAAAAGATAAATATAGCTATAGGTAAAAGGTAATAGCTTCTCATAAGGTTTCTAAATATTCTATAAGTTGATTAATTAATTAAGTTAGCTTATAAGAAGCCAATAGTGCTAATAACTATTATATAAAAAGATCTTAGGTTCCCTTATATAATGAAAGAAGCATATTCTATTCTAGGGGAGCTCCTAAGGAGCCTTTATATATTACTCTCCTAGTGTGGTTTTTAAAGTTTAATTACATGCATAACATCAGGTGAGGAGAATGTGACCTGACCCAACCATATTCCATACGACATAATCTTTATTGGCTAAGCATTTGGACAAAGAAGCACCCTATTTCTTCACTAATCCCAGTGGTGAATGCTGTCTCAGGGGTAATTGTCGTGAAAAACACACCTTCTGATATCTCTCTCTTGTCAGCATAGCAAACTATGGAAGCACTGGTAGCAACATGTTATTCCTCTATCATTACATCATACATATTGTGCTCTTGAGCCAGCGTACATCCTAGAGCTCTTTAGCTGACTGGACGTTTCTGCCCATGGAACATATCAATCAAACGAAAAGATGCAGTCCAACTGCTATACATGCAGGTAAACCAACGTCAAATTTTGGTACTGACAAAGCAATTCTCCGTTTACTTTGCCAGATTTGGCGCTCGTTGACTCAGGGGCTACAAGAGCTCGGCTGGGCCCGGAGCTTCGGTACGCCACTGATCAGGAGTCGAGAATTAACCTGCCAAAGAATTTCTTGCATCCCTCCAAGTACATAATATCATAATCCACAAGCATCGTCATTTCCTTTGATTCATGTCGTCAAAAGAAAAGACAAGTCGACTTGCAACATCGCCTCCACCAGAAGAGAATAGCGGCTATTTCAATTTCTCATTGGCCGATCAGGAGAGAGGGGGCTGGAAAGACAGTCACATGATATCGTGAGCAGCACCCTCTTAAACCGCCTCCCACGATGTTGAACTCGTTGCTAAGTGTGTTTGTTTCTGCAGCTGTGCAACATGTCAGGCGCGTAAGGTTCGCTGTGACCGGAAGAAACCAAGCTGTGGCTGGTGTACGAGAAATAGTCGTCAATGTTCTTACAGCAAGAAACAGAAGCCCGGACCAAAGGCTGGCGCTGGTCAGGACCTTGCAGACAAGATCCATCGTCTCGAGTCTGTGGTTCAAGCTCTTAGCCAACAACTTGAGAGCCATAAATGTGGTCCGATTTCTGAAGAGACAGCCTTCCCAAGTACCAGTCCTCCTGTCGTGTCCCTAAACTCGGCTAGGAAAAATGCTTCGAACGCAGAATCGTCAACCACACACATCGGCCAACCTATATCGTTACCTCAAGCCAAATCGTTGCGGCAAAGTCAACAAAGTCGAGACCGGCATAATTCGGCCTCGAATCCGAACGAAAATGAGTTACGAGCATTCACCCCTGTCACGCCGCCGAGTTCCTTCTCTCTGCTAGGCACGATCGTTGGCTGGCCCAGCGAGAGTGTGGAGCCCGACCTCCCCCCACCACAACAACTACACGTCTTAGTAGACCTCTACTTCAAGCATGTGAACACTTGGATACCTATGCTAGATCGCGTCACAACTTTCAATATTTTGTCCCAGCAGTGGACGCCCGTGGAAGCGGATCGGATCCTTCTGCACGCGATCGTGGTCATAAGTCTCCGCTTCTCGAGCGATCCTGCCCATACCGAAAACGTTCAGTTGAGTTACCGGCACTCCTCGAAACGCAGAGTCCAGCTGCATGCGCTAGAATACTCAGACATCCGAACAGTCCAGGCTCTAGTTCTACTTACGGTAGATATGCTTGGCTGTTCTCACCGGCCGGAAACATCAAATATGCTCGCCTTGATCACACAGAGTATTCTGAACTTTCGACTCGGGCTCGAGACAACCCACAGCGTGCACCCTAGCAGATCTTCCCCTAGTAGTTTGTCTCGGGCTTTTATGCTTCCGCCCTCTCTGTCGTGGACCGAGGATGAAGAACGCCGAAGGCTGTTTTGGGTAGTGTATAGCATGGATCGATATGCGACCCTTGGAACGGGCTCCCGATTTTCGATCGAAGAGCGGGCGGCGAAAAGACGATTGCCATGCCGGTATGACATGTTCTCGGATGACCGAGCTGTTGAAACCAGGTGGCCTAGGTGGGATGGGGGATATTGCAACTCTGTAGATGATACACTGCAGAACGCAGCGAGTTTAGGAAGCTATTCGTATCATTGTGAACTTCTGAAGATTATAACGCAAACCCACGAGTTTCTCCGTAAGCCAGTTCAAATCGACTCTCGAAGGGAGATAGATGACTGGAGACGACGATATTCTGAACTAGATAGCTGGCTCTCGACTTGGCTTTGCAGTCTACCCGGCGAATACAGCGAGATCTCTCAGTTTTGTCACTCAGATACGAAGAGCAAGATTTCGAACTGGATCATTCTACAGGCGGCCTTTGTCGTAGCTGTGATATCTCTGCATTCAGCTGCGGCATATCCCTACCCACCTTCCAGGCTATTCCGACCTTCCTACCATGCGATGCAGAAATGCCTCGGGGCCGTATCAAGTTTAAAAGAACTCACAGTAGACGTCGTCAATACCAGAATGCTAGATCTTCTGGGGCCCGGCTTTCCGTTTGCTTTATGGGTGGCGAGCCGAATGCTGCTTGTACATGCCTCCATCAAAGGCCATACACTTGACAACAACATACTATTCTTTATGGACACCCTCTCTCAGCTTGGGAGATACTGGCCGATCGCAAGAACGTATCGGGAAAGGTTGAATTCAGTACTACAAGAGCATGGGGAACATAGTGCCACCAGAATCTTTCAAAGATCCTCGATGACGGAAAAGTTAGACAATATGCGCAGGTGAGTCTTTCTGGCAAGGTACTAAATACTCATTGACATTGAAGGTCTACGTACTACTTACAAATCACCATGCTCGAGAATAAAGATTCAGAGCAACAAAGCTCACGGTCTACAGAGCTTACAGAAATTCAGCTTCTAAGTTTAGACATCTTCGGCACTTTCAATCAGCCCAGC
This sequence comes from Diplocarpon rosae, assembly GCA_032760415.1. Lineage (NCBI taxonomy): Eukaryota > Fungi > Ascomycota > Leotiomycetes > Helotiales > Drepanopezizaceae > Diplocarpon > Diplocarpon rosae. Next base: position 325,249 of record JAUBYV010000007.1, on the reverse strand, counting down.
GTACATTCGACTTTTCGGGAGGCGACGATGAGTATTGACAATATCGTCTCGGAAGATTTCGACTCCCCGGATCCTGACCAGGACTGGTTTCCACTTCGAGGAGATAATTCGAAGTAGTCAAGGCCCATGGGATTTACCAGAATTGATTCTTGCCACTCATATTCTGTAAAGCTCATGCCCTGTTCATCACCGATCTGTACACCGCGGTCGTGACAGTCTCGTGGTCAACAGCAGCTTCTCCATGTAGCACAGCCACAATGAGACATATGATGTGGAATTTAGAGTTTCTAACGACTCGCTCAGTCTCTTTCTTATTTTCAAGACGCTAACACGTCACTACATACCTATCAGGGCAAGCTCTATTGAGTGAGATGCACTCGCCGTCTCCACCAAGTCTTCTCTAACATCTATAAAGCACCTATGCATCCGAGACACCATCTCATCCACGGATGTTCTCAAGGAGTCGATGATTCCAGGAGAATTTACCTAGGAAACTTCTATGGAGCATCTTTTGTTTTCGGTCATCGAACACGCAGCCACTTCCCCTCCGTCCCCTTTCTACCAGTCCCATCATTCCTGTAAAGCTTTTGGGGAACAACGAGCTCAGTTGTGCAGGATAGACCAGAGTGTCGAGAAAGAGCTCAGTGCAGCCTGCCGCTCGGCTCTGGGACCAACAGAAGATGTGACACGGTATGGTGCAAAGTTCCTCCCGACACATATTTTGATCAACCGGCGACTGAATATGCGCGCTACAGATGTTGACCAGACAAACACCCGAGGCACTTCCTGCCGATACACTAGAAAATCAAGACGTAGGTGAACGCGAGATTCTCCAAGAAGCAAATGCTCGACTCTTCCAAGCTGCGCTCCGTTCTCTGATTTGACTGCGGAACCTAGCCGCAAGATCTGGTCCAAAAAAGAGCTAATAAATAGCCATCCCTGATGGACGGCACCATCGATTCTGCCCGGTTCTGGAAGAACGTCAACAAAAAGGTTCGTGCTGCAACTTACAGCCGAGAGCAGCGGGCGAAGACGTTAGAATCTGAAGGTGTAGATTCTAGGTACTAGGGAGTAAGCAGACCAGAACAAGAATAGGGGCACATAACCCATCACGTCAGCACCAGGACATCACCACTACTTTGCCAGCTTAATAGACCCGGCAGCACCAGACGCATACAGCAAAGGCAATAAACTTCTTTACCCCGCGACCTAGGGCAAGGACCAGGACGAGGGCTCCGCCAAGAAGCCGACCATGACCTACGCGGCCCTCATCGTCCAGTCTTTCCAGAAGGCAGACGCAAGTCCGTGGACCTACCCATGCTATTGTTTCCTTTCTCCTACGAAGCGCCATCGCTTCGATAGAGCTTACTAGCGATGAAGACACTCCAGTTGCCAACGACGCCTCTGACCAGGTATTCCTTGAGGCTGAATGCTCTGGCGATGGAGGCGCTGTGGACGACGCCTCGGACATTGCAGGATCTAAGAATGAAGTCCGTGACGATAGCAAGTCCACCCTCAGCGAACCCGATGCCGGTATGCGGTGTCTGCTCGCGGAGCCTGCTATCGAGTACATTGCCAGGCACGCGTAGGGCCCCCGCAACCCGATGGAAATTAACTCGTCTGTTTCATATTTGCTCTACGAGTGTCTTTTGGAACTAGGTTCAACGAAAGAGGAGAGCGGGAGCTCAACGGTGTGCAATACCAAGCGAGAAGTTGTGCAAACAGTATTAAACCACAAGACACAAGGCCTTATGTAGAGACCGGATCTTCATAACCTTTGAAACTGTAGAATGGAAGGAGGTCTCTAGACGAAGAAGCAGAAGAGCACTCCCATGATTACCAGCGGCATAGTTTCTCGTCTCAGGGCGCATGTAGAGATAATCGTGTATGAAACGAGCTCCGGGGCCGAGAATAGACAGTCATCACTATACGTCATGTGATATGCCAAGGGAGACTCAGAGCACAGATACTATCACGGCTGTGCCCGATCTGGTAGAGGACAGGAGATCTCTCTCACAGAACCTCGAATCGGGGAGGAACAGCAGATACAGGCAGGCCCGGGGGTGGAGGGGGGGCCATTCGGCTTTGATGGAATGCTAATTCAACCCCCATCTTGATCCATCTTTGGCTTAGATTCGTCCCGTTTTCGGGATGATTTAGCTCCTCGTGACTGTGTACGAATTCGATAGGATAAAAATGAGCAAGAAGCCAGAGGCTGACTCTGACACAGGGGACAGGAAGGTGGAGCGGCTGATTTGACACTCGTCTATTTTCATCAGAAAAATCGAGAAGTAAACTACTCGAGAGGGCTGGAAAACGCCGGCTTAGAAACGGGAAAGGCAAAAAATAGGGGAAGCGTTGATAGAAAGATGCCGGCATGATATAATTTTGTAGCCTTGGAGGGAACGCTCGGCGTAATGTTTTGTTTGAAATTTGGAACAAGGGCTTGGAGGATGCAAGAGAGTAAGAACACGCAAGGAAATATTGGGTATCAAACAATTTCCTTCATTTGATAACCAGGACAGATAAACTGGGTTTGTTCGCGGCGTAGAACTTAGCTTTCCAGTCTCCTGAGGACCGAATGTCCAGAGAATGACAAGCTGAATTCCGGGAGCTGAACCAGAAGCAGCAAATTTTGAGACAAGACATCGTAAACGCCGAAATCCTCCGATTTCTCACCATTCCAAGTCTTCAATGCCGTTCCAGCACACAACCAAATTGGACTTCATGTTTGAGGAGTTCGTGACCTAGCTGTGGCGAAGCAAAACGGCCTTTGGAAGTGCGTTCAAATTGTTGTGATCGCTATCGTAGAAACCATGTTGCAGCAGCAGCAAACCCACGTCCATTCTATGCCCCAGACCCCGAAAGAAACAACCCTTTACATGACGACACCAGAGTTGCTGGCAATACGCTGTGGACCCGTTAGTTTCATTCCCAGAAATCTGTAATTTTTGAGGCGAGGGATCGTACAGGCCAAAGCTCAGCAGCCTCCTTTCCGACTGGTCCTGTAATAGCCGATCCCTTCATCTCACCCTTGGGGTTGACGATCTGCGTAAATCACCCTTGTCAGCACTTTCTTCTCTCGTTGATTTCCTTCCTCAGCTTTAAACAAGTCCGTCGCGTCTCACAAATGACGCCAGATCATCCGAATCGTGCCAGGGTATCGCTCACCACACCAGCGTTGTCCTCGAAGTACAAGAAGACACCGTCAGTTCGTCTCCATGGCTTGCTCTGTCTGACGATAACAGCAGGCATGACCTTCTTTCGTAGTTCAGGCTTTCCCTTCTTGACAGTTGCCATAACCATGTCGCCAACACCACCGGCTGGCAGTCTGTTGAGGCGCGCACCGATACCCTTGACGGAGATGATATATAAGTTACGGGCACCGGAGTTATCGCAGCAGTTCATGACAGCACCGCTATCTCCCAGTTAGACAATGCTCATCCCTTCATCGCAGCCTATTCATTGTATGCAATCGTGGTCGCGTTTGTGCCCGATGCGCCAATCTACGTCTCAAGCTCGCAAGACGTATTTCGTATCGCATGAACAGTGAAAATTTGGAGCACATACACTGGGAGACCGAGAGTCATCTTCAGCTTGCCACCAGGGGCTCCACGCCTATTTCATGGTCAGCTCTTCCCTCCATTTCGAGATAGTGTTCCTAGTAGCGCGAGCGCAGTCAAGCTACAGATGAGGCGGCACCGTCGGGGTATACATACGAGATCTTTGCCATCTTGTCGGTAGATCTTTAACAGGTGTGTGGAGTTCAAAGGGTGCGAAGAGCGTTACGGAGTATAACTTTTAGATTTTGTCGTCTCGAGGATGGTTGAGAATTCCTGAGTGGCATGCCCTAATCGCTTAAGCGAACGCACTAGATTTAAGCACAAAATGGTGGAACCAAATTCCAGCGGGCAATGATATGCCACTGATCATAATGAGAGATGTTTTATTCTGAACGCGATTAAGTATTAATACCGATGTGCTAGTGCTACTTCGATATTGTCGACTTTGTGATTTCTGTGTGGCTCTGTCTTCGTTTCCTGGTAACCTGGTATTCTCCGTGTTGAAGTCCTGCTGATCGCAAGTTCTGAGCAGTGTGAAGCGATTGCAATCCCAGTTCATAAATTCGAACGTCTGTCGCCGAAGGATATGCGACGTGTCGCTCAGCTCTCTTTTCGCAGCATTTATTTTCCCTTACAGGCCTTTCGCACCTCTATTCGATATGACGTGATGCTACTCATGATGGGTCCCACTTAATAGAAACGTCGTAGAGGCCAAACCATACCCAAGGATGGTTAGATTCTGACATAACGGTATTTTCACATAAAAAATTCATGCATATATCGATTACTGCTTTTTCAAAACATCTAGATACAACGCGGAATCTGTCATCGATAGCTCAAGATATATCTGTTGGCATGATCGTTGCAAGGCACATACACTGCCGTCTCTTCTGTCCATTAGAACAGAAACTCCATACTCCATACGCCTTGCTGAAAAATACAATTATATGAAAACGACTTCCACTCGGTCACTCAGGCGGAATTTCAAGTCGTTGCCTCATTTCGTCAAGATCTCGGTAATTTCGCACTTCTTCTCATGTCTGCGCCTCAGAATTGCTGGCTTTTCGTTCCATTATTTCGGCGTTAACCTCTGCATTTGCTTCAGTTACAGCCGCTGCCGCTGCCGGTTCTTCGCTGGGTTTGGCCGCTACTTGGGCAGAAAGACAAGCATCGGGAATATCAGTGTCGCCTTCTTGCTTGACTACGGCTGATACTGGCTCTGCGGATTGAGCTTTTGTGTCTGCAGCGAGTGCTGCGACTGGGAAGGCGGAGGCAGCATGCGCTTTTTCAGGCTCAGCAGTGGCTTCTGTCATTTCAACATCTCCCTCGATGTCCACTGTGGGTTTCAGCGAGTGCGCGCGTGACGGAGCGTTTGATCCTTCTTCGGCAGCAAGTGTAGGAGCGAGTTGTTCCGGAGGAGGGGATAGAGGTGTGGGAGCTGATGGAGTAGCAACGCCACTTTCCATATCGACGTCTGAAACCGCGGGATCTTCGTTCTGGTAGTCCATGATGTTACGTCGTCGATCAGCACCTGGTTGTCGGCGGACGCCATTCTCGTAGTTCAATTCTTCGTCCTCACTTTCGTCGAACTCGTCATCTCTTGTGATGCGCTTGTCGTTCCGGCGCTGAGAGGATCGCGTATCCTTGTGCTCATCTTCATCCGCGTCATCAAGAATATCGTCGTCTTCTTCGACCGTTCCGTTCATCATTGCGCGCGGAACATCCATCATCTGAACCGATGGTGCATGAGCAGTCTTCTTGAGGTTGTCGATGACCGCAATCTTGATCTTTTCAAGGTAGTCCTTTGAGTTAGCGTTATCCATATTTGATGCACGTACATCCAGCTCATAGTCAGGACCATAGTACTAAGATATGTTAGATGAGCCGAATAGATGATACATGCAAGCCTACCTCGTAGTATTCGTTGTAAGGAAGAGTCGAGTCAAGCTCTTCACCGACCAGTATACCGGTCTCGTAAGCCCAGGTTCGAGCAACATTGCGCATGGTGTATCCGCCGCCACCAAGAACAAGCGTGGGGAGATTGTAGCTCTTCACAAAACTAACGCAGTTGGCATGGCCTCTCATGCTGAGGTTGAAGCATCCGAGCCGATCGCCAGACAAGCTGTCACCGCCGCATTGAAGTACGACAGCCTCTGGTTGATAATACTGCATGACCGCGTCGATGACTGGCTCGAAAATGTCCTTGTAGGTCACATCATCGATACCATCGCGGAGGGGGAAGTTGACGGCGTAATTCTTTCCCTGGCCAACCCCAATATCGCGAAGTTCACCGGTGCCTGGAAAATACTCGCCATATTTGTGGAATGAGACGGTCATGACACGGTCTGTGGTATAGAATGCCTCCTCGACCCCATCGCCGTGGTGAACGTCGATATCGATATACAAAACACGCTTCTTGAAGCGCAAAAGCTCGATGATCCCGAGCACGATATCTAGGACAATATCAGTACTGAATTTTGATCATATCAAAGGGGGCACGTACCATTGACGTAGCAGAAGCCACTCGCTTCACTCTTCTTCGCATGGTGCAAGCCGCCCGCCCAGTTCACTGCGATGTCGCATTTTCCTCGATTAAGACGAGCTGCACCTTCCATGCTGCCACCGGCACTGATCCCGCAGAACTCGAACAGGCCATCGAAGACCGGGCAATCGTCGCCAACGTTGTATTTGCCTTGTTCCTTCGAATAAGTGTCCATATTATCTGGTGTGACTTTCTGTAAAAAGTCTATGTACTCATCGGTGTGAAACTGGGTCATTTCGTGTTTTGTAGCGGGTTTCGCACGCTGTGTATAGGATCAGCATACTGCCATCGATTCCGCAGAGTCTTGAGAGGCACCAAAATGACCGGAGACAATACACAATCCTGCCTTGCATGCGTACACAACTTATATCGTCAAACTCCTAAAAGTACAGCCGCCTGGATTGAAACAAGATGGGAAGAGCTGCATAAATAGTCAAAAAGAATCATAAGGGAAAAGCTGTAACCCAAAAGAAATTGCCAATACCAACTACAACAATTTGCCTCCCAAATCGACAACACTAAGATTACAAAGACTGCGCATCCGGCGACAGTAAATGGTTACGGGTAGCTTCTAAGCTGTTCTGTAGCTTTTGACTTACATAGATCTCCATGTGCTTGTAGGTCCCGTAGTTCATGATCAGACTATGCGCCAGCCTGATTCGATGAGGCTTCATAGGATGCCCAGCGACATAGGCATAATTTCCAACATCTGAGTCATAGAAGTATGCAACTTTCTTCTTGTCGGATTGCTTCATGGAAAGAGGGCCGATTGGTGGCCCTCGGGGCGCAGTGCCTGACGTCGACATGCCGCAGAGCTTTGAGCCGAGCCAATCTGTGGAAATTTTCTTCCAAGTGGGTATCCGGTGAAAGCGGTTAGGACTGCGGTATTGTGCCGAGTTGAAAAGGTGGTGATAGTGTCGTTGTAGAGAATGATGTGGAAGGGGACGAAGATGGACAAGCTCTCTAACTATTGCTGTCCCCTGTCCGCTACTTTAGGTGCTAGCCGAGAATGTGTATGAGCTTAGATTATTCTACACTTCGCAACCTAGCATACAGTTGAAGGAGCCGAAGTCGAACTTTTCGCGTGGCATAATTCTGAGGTCACTTTCGCAAGGATGAGTGACACTTTAAATTGAGCTTGTTCTCGGGGTGGTCGCTGACCTGGTGTGAAAGGCAAGGCTGATGGCGAGGCTCGATTAGTAATTAATTAGCTTCGCGCTAAATCGTGAACGCGAAAGGCAAGCTGCCTAAGCTCTGACCTAGAAAACCAACTAATGTAATGAGAACTAGGGACAACAATCGACGAACGATTTACTCAAATACGCGCATTCTCCAACCAACAATTCTAAACTGCCGTCAAGATGGACAGGTTAAATCGCATGTTGGCGAACGCTGGTGGGAATATGGGAGGCTTGAACAGTGCCGCCCCCGGATCTGTAAGTTCTGCCAACTAGTTCAGAGGTCGTGCAAGCTATGTATAGCAATTGAGCTGATGTTTGAGGTGATAGGATAACCCTAATCTTATTGACAACTCTGAAACTGTTTACATTTCCTCTCTTGCGCTCCTAAAAATGCTGCGACATGGACGGGCTGGCGTGCCCATGGAAGTTATGGGTTTGATGCTGGGGGAGTTCGTGGATGACTTTACAGTTCGAGTGGTCGATGTCTTCGCCATGCCACAGAGCGGTACAGGTGTTAGCGTTGAGGCTGTCGATCCAGTATTCCAAACCAAGATGATGGACATGTTAAGACAAACAGGACGGTAAGGTTCGTAAGAACCGCCAGGGAGCCTCTACTAACACTGTTTGCAGACCAGAAACTGTAGTAGGCTGGTACCATTCGCATCCCGGTTTCGGCTGCTGGCTCTCTTCCGTCGATATTAATACCCAACAATCCTTCGAGCAATTAACACCGCGAGCTGTCGCGGTTGTCGTTGACCCCATCCAATCTGTCAAGGGCAAAGTCGTCATCGATGCTTTCCGACTCATCAATCCTCAATCACTCATGCTCGGCCAAGAACCCCGCCAAAGCACATCCAACTTGGGGCATCTTAATAAGCCTTCAATCCAAGCACTCATCCACGGCCTGAACAGACATTATTACAGTATCGGCATCAACTACCGTAAGACAGCGCTCGAGGAAAACATGCTGATGAACCTACACAAGCACGTCTGGACTGAGGGATTGCAGATGGATGATTTCCGTGTGGAGGGCGGCCGAAACAATGAGAGGCTAAAGAAGCTTGTTGGATTGGCCGATGGATACGAGAAGCGCGTCAAAGAGGAGACAGAGCTGACAAAGGATCAATTGAAGACTAGATATGTTGGAAAAGTGGACCCGAAGAAGCACCTGGAGGACGTTGGTCAACAACTTATCGAGGACAACATTGTATCTGTATCAAGACAGATGATCGACAAGGAGGCTTCTGCACCTAAAGAAAAGTCAGAAGCAAATGGGCACGCGAAGGGAGACGCTATGGATTTGGAAGAGGACCTGTGATGATATTTGCATACACTGCATTGTACTATAGGCGTTTGGCTTTCTCTGGTATCGGCTAGAACTCTATGTATGACCTGGTTCTTGGTGCTAGAGTTAATATGAAGGCATTGCGGCTGCCCAATTTCTAGATGAAGGCATTTCCCAGGTGGGTCTTCCTCGTTTCTGAAGGGTTTGCTGAGCATTTGTTGTGCAGTTCCTCTGGGGCAATAGAGCGATTGGCCATTCTGGAGTTGTTACCAATTCTGTTCAGTTTCCAAGATGAGATCAGGATGGGCAAAACCTTGCTTTCTTTTCTCGGAATAAAGACTTCAAGTACACTTGTCACATATCATATTGTAATCGTTCCCTGCGAACGCAGCTCTCGGCGGGCAGTTCTCTGAAAACTTCTTCGGTCGTCGAAACGAGTATGAAAAGACGGTCTTGGTAGGCTCCCATTGCTTACACCACTCTCAAGCGAATCGACCGTTTACTAAATGTGTCCAGAAGGTTGCGCGGTGCGGTACATTCGCTCCGAGGGCTTCCTTCCCATCATTTCAAAAGTCCCAATGATCTTGAGGCTTGACTATCAGCTTACCCGACGAGGAAATCAAGATTGGAAGGCTGCTAAGAGAATATCCACCTGACATGCCTCTGAAATCTTCGGTATCTACCACGAGCATTCTTCATATCCGCTCTCCCGAGCCTTGCATGCCCTGTTACACATCCCCCTCTGGTTTTCGCGAGAAGAGCCACGAGTTGAGGTGACCGACCATTCCTTCTAACAAGCAGTCACAGTTGGTGGATGCGTGCATGTATGCAATGTCATGGATGTAGGATCTGCCGACAATGATATCTGAGAAGCAATAGCAAACTCATCTGCTTGGTTTCCAAGCATATTCCGAGAGAAATGGGCATAAAAAGGATTCTAAAGCCCGTGCCATCTGCGAATATCCAGTCACAGCCAGTATCTCGTATGGAAGCTGCTTTCGCCTGTTTGCAATTTGGCCTCTGTCGTAACACCACAGGAAGAAGCCTCATGGGTCGAAGACCGTTGCTCGCCGTTCAGTGGGATCCACTCGGACCAGCCTCGAGTGTAACGGGGTGTTCTCTCACGCAACTTTGCTTCTCTTGGGGCAGCCTTCCATGCATACTTCTACTGCATCGATAAATCCTCCCGACCAGCCAGTGGGATGTCGAAGTACGTTGAGTGTACACAACTCCAAGCACCGGAACGACTCGAAATCGATGGAGAAAATACAGAGAGGTGTTAGGGAGCTTGCACTATGCTGCACCCCCCCCCCCCCCCCTTCCCCACGTCCCCTCCCCTGTTTCTTTTCCAGCCTGTTCTCGAGATATGGCATGATCCATTCGCAATATCTGACTGCAAGGGCACCTGTACGGCTCACTGCGGGGCTACTGTATGCTCCTTCGATGCAGCATTACGATCCTTCCATGCGGTCTCAACGGTCAGCTGTAAGCCTCATGCTGCATGTCTTTGTTTGTATATGAAACAAACTCCTGCAGGCGCACGGCTTCATCTTGGAAATTGTCGCGAACAAGTACGAAGTCGGAGGAGCTATCGTTAAATGTGGAGTGGAGTAAAAGGCGGGGAAGCGGGGGTCCTTAGTCGAATGCCATGAACCACCCCTTGCCCGCAAGCATTCCCGAACTGGGTCACAATGGTTTATCGGGGCCCGGCCCGGCCCGGGATGCCGAAAGGTCGATGGAGATCTTGCCGTCTAAATAGCAGGTGGAGGGGTTCTGGATGAAGTAAACAAAGCATGACCAAAGTCGCTCGAGCTGCATCCGGGGAAACTTCTCCCAAGCATCCTCACGAGTCGATAATCGATCACGTGGTGGAGAGAAGCTGAGGAGTCCATACGGGATCGATATGGTGCAGCTCGATATTGGGGGAGATTCGCTGTTCACAAAAAGCAAATATGATACATGGGGCCCTGAACGAATCCATGCCTCCATGACATCACGTTCGAAGGCTTCCACATGGCTGCCCCTGTTCAAGCGCTCCACAATTACAACAACAACAACAACAACAATAAAAACAACCACAATAAAAAGTACTCGAAGCTGCTCTCTTCTGATAACGATTTAGCATTGGCGGCTGCACGAACAAGGTTATCAAGCACGGATGACCACCAATGCTCCAGTTCCACACAGGGGCACGATAAGTATTCGGGGATATGAAGTGCAAATCCGAAGAATCTAACTCACACCTGAGTCCAAATGAGGGGCATGTACGACTACCAGTATCTCATTGCCAGCATTGGGATGTGTGGTGAGCAAGTTACATTTTGATTCAAGCTTACCAACAGCTCAATGATGCCTCGATACGGCCCTTATTCGGCTCTTACAAAAGATCGGGCAAGGCAGCGAGTAAGTAAGAAGTGGGTGAGAGGGTTCCTATCGCCAGTCTCTGGGCAATCTAGCTCGACGCATGGCAATCTTTGCAAGGTTTGGAAGCTCCAGTTCTTCTGTCTTTCAGGCGTCTCTCTCCTCTTCCTCATCCTGTATGTCCTGGACGGATCCCTGACCACAGCCCCATATGTGCCGTGCTATGCGGCAGGTATTATTCTTTCTTGAGGTCTGGTCAAGGCTCAATCAAGCTTCGATATCTGTCGCGGTCTTTGTCCTCGCTTTCATTCCGAGATTTGCTTTCGCTCCGAGGCGCCAATACGTTCCCCACGTTTTCTGACAAGCTCCCTCCTATGCTATATCATGAACTTCAGATCGCCTTTCATCCCCAAGATCCCCTTTTAGCTCACAGCACCCGACCACCTTTACGTTCTAGTCCCAGTCAACCATGGACATGGACGCCCCAGAGTTGTGGACAATGGAGGATATCCTGAACGCACACCGGGGTTTCATCACAGATCTCTATCTCAGAGACAGCAAAACTGAGGAGGAAATCGTCGGGCTACTCTACCAGTGCCGTCTACCCGTCCAGTGGGTCATGTCGGTCTCCCTTTTTACGTGAAGTCACTGAATCGGCATAGAGTTTCTCAGATCCAGAAATGTATAAGAGATTGGAAGCTCGTCCGACCCGGTCCCTCCGATCCAGCACCGGCGCAGCCCGACGGTGGCGGAGATACAGATATCGTTCCATCTGCGCATTCCTCTTTATCGCCACCCTCTACCAAGACCTCCCATACACCCAGTGATCCTGGTGTCGCATCCCTCTACGCCCACCGCCCACTGCCATCCCTCCCGGCACCCAGACCAGCATCAGATCTCAGGGCAAACCATTCATCCACCCCAGGCCTGACCAATGATCCTACTGATCCAGGTCATCTCGGAGCCACCAACCACCACCGGCACCAGGTTAAGGGCACTCTTTCATCTACGTCCGACGGACGGGCGCGGATGAACCAGGGCCAGGGGCGCCTCTCCGCAGGACTCGAGAGCGATATGGCTGGCTCGGAAGTGGGCGGTCTCCCTCCATGGCGTCGGGCATCGCAGAGAAGAGACCACGCGAGGGTTGTCAAGCAGCCAGCGGTCCGTCGCGATTCGAGGAGTCGTTCTCAGAGGGAGACAGAGGGGGGGAAAGAGGGAAGGGAAGAGGTGCAAGAAACGATAGAGTTTCCCGGCGGGGGGAGAGAGGCGCCGTGATCAGGCGAGTGTAGCGCGCGAAGCCGCAGCCTAGATTCGAGACGGTGATTGCTTGTTTTGTTCTACCGTATCATGGGGTGGGTAGGTCAGGTGTCAAGTTCGCTTGCTGGAGCCGTGGAACTTGAGTCTGGAGCGATACGACACGGGTGGGATGTATTCAATACGGGCTGGACTGGATAGACCGTGCGAGCGGACCTAGGCAAGGTACCCGTGTATCTGGAGCGGGCTCACTGAGGTGGTGAATCATACCACGGCGTTGCATCGGTGCAGTGGAGGGTCTTGATTTTGTCGTTCTGGGTATGATATCTTTATTGATCATGTTGTATTTTTATTGTTATCATCTAGTAACGTAACAAGTCCCGACGAAAACAGCTTTACTATTCGTCGCTCACCCACGCCCAACCCTTATTTCTATCCCAGACATATCCCCGCCAGCACCGCTAGCGCTTTCGATCCCCCAGCTCGTTTCTACCTGCAGTATTGTCTTCCCACGCCTGATTTTGAGCAGGTGGGAGTCCCTTGCACGGCTGCGGTACTTGGAGAGGTGCAGTGTAATCTATCACATGCTCCGTTTTTTGTGTTCGTCTTACCCTAATTTTCATTTCTTTTCTTTTCTATTATTTCTTCTCTTTTCGCTTCCCGGCTTCCCTAGCCCTCTCCTCCCCGCTGCCCCCCCCGATCTGCATTCCCGGCCTCAACACAGACACTCGCAGCAGCTCGCGGTATCGCACCTCATCTGCCTGTGGCGGTTGATCTCGTCAGCCCTTCTCCTCTCTGTTCGGACCACACCACGTCACGTATCCGTCGGAAAAGAGGGGCGGAGAAAAGAGCACAAAGAAGAAAGGACAAAAAAGGAGAGGGGGGAGGGGAAACGTACGCTGTCCCCGTCAGCGCGTCGCAGCTCTCGCAGTATTCGGCGTCGTAGCACGGCTTGCGACACCCGAGCGCGCAGGTGGGAAGCCGGAGAGGCGGAGAGGCGTTGCGAGAGCATGAGTTGGAGGGCGAGGGGAGGATGCTGATGTGGATGGGCGGGGTGGTGGTAGAGAGGTTGGGTTGAGGGGGAGAGGGGGCGACGGCGAGAGACCGGGAGAGGGACGGGAGGCTTGTTATTAGGAGGGTAAGGGTGAGGAGGGTGCGAAGGAAGCGAGACATGCTGTATAGTTTTGATTCCGGTGAGGAGGTAGTGACTGGTACGAGCGGAGGGCTGTCGATTCGAATTGCTGGTGTTGTGGTGATGAACAGCCGAGGCGAAGTAGGTACGTTGAGGGAATAATTAAGCGAGGGGTTTATTTATTTTGGTCTCGTCTCGTATCGCAGGGCTAACTCATGAGTAGAAGGAAGCCCCTCTCAACATATGCTCGAGAACATTCGTTCTTTTTCACAGTGGGCATGTTCTTTATATACTTAACCTACCTCCCCCCTCGTCCCTCCCTCTTTACTATTCTATGCCACCTACCTACCGACTGCCTCCCCTACCAGACACGCGTTCGTCGGCCCGCCTTATCGGTGAAAGTAGCGACCCGCCCCTGGATACTGATACGACACGATACGTGCAGCAGCCGAGCGGTGCGTACTTTCGATGGCTCGCATCGCATCGGACGGATCCACGTACATATACCGCGATATATCGCCGGTCGTGCGTGCAGGGAACGAGTGCAGATAGCACAGCATACGATTTGGTATCAGTGAGCGGTGGAATGAGATGCCATATCGAATTGAATTGGATGATACGGTCCAGGTGCGAGCATCTTCCACGGGGAGCGGGGGCGTGCAGGGTCGACCGACCTGATTTTGGGCTTCGAGATGCTTTGGGAATAGGAGGGACGGATTGGGATACGGAGCACGTGGATATGGATGCTGCGTACTGCCGTGGTAGAGGAAATGAGTACCGATGTCGTGCGGGAGACTGCTGATAGGCAGTGTTGAAGTGATTGTTGATATTGATGGTTGAGGTTTTGGTCGGTGGTTTGTCGGATAGACTGGGACTTGAGGTTGGATTGGATTGTGCAACTTGATCGCAAATTGTAGGTGCTCATTATGCTCATTATCATTACAGTAAAGCTGTCGTGTATACCATATCCCATCCCATCTCATCCCATTCCATTCCCCCCTATTCCATTCCATTCCATCTCAACGCCAGTGCCCATACCAAGACAAAGAAATGGCATCAGAAAGAAAAAACATGCCAATCCCTGAGAACATCCAACGACGTCTCTACCCTGACCCACAACAGAAGAGAGAAGAGCAGAGCGGAGCAGCGGCAGATCTGCGACGTTGCCTAGCAGGCACATTCGCAGCACGGGTTGGTGAGACACTGGAACTGCTGCCTGCGCACGACTCCCGTTAGCATACTCTTCCTTGTCTCCTCTGCCCAGCGCCTCATCGCAACTCCTTCGCCCATCGATCTGCCGGGAGTGGGAGGAGAAAAGAAGGGGCTACGCACGAGATATCCGTGATCTTGTCGCAGCTATTACAGTAAGCCCAGTTGGTCCAGTAGCAGGGCCGCAGACAGGCGCAGCCGCGGGCCTTCGCGTGCGTGGTTGCTTCCGTGGGGGCAGAGAAGCTGAAGGGTGTGAGGAGGGCGAGGGCGAGCAGGAGAGGGAGGAAGTACATTCTGGATCTTGGTCGGGGGTTGGTGTGAAAGAGAAACTTCAAGTTGAATTGAGATGTTGGGGAGCGGATTTGAAGAGGTGATGGGATAGTTTGCGGAGAGATACTGATCGGGAGAAGAAACACAAGACGGAGGGTGAGTAGTTACATATTCCCAGTCATCTGCATAGGAGATCTGAATACTGGTGATACTGACAACACGCACGAGGGACGAATATGACACTGGTCATTTAGCCATCTTCGCGAAGCACCAGCACCAGCACCAAGAACAAAAATCTTGTACTGCACTCACAGTCCATGACATCGATATCTCACGGACTCGGTCCGACGTGCACACCACGAGATCACCACCTGCGAGGAGCCGCATGGCAATGCACCTTCCAACGTCGAGATCAGTCTCTGTGCCACTCCCGGCCCTACCACAATGTCGATGGGCCCGAGGTGTTCTGTTCGTCTTCGATCCCTATATCATGACAATATTGTACAACTATGCTGCCTGGCCTGGTATCACATCTGAATAGCCATTGCAGGCGAAAAGGCTCAATCAACTCGCCCCGCTTGTCAGCACGCTATGCGCGCACCCATTTCGATCCGTTGAGAGAAGAGAAGGCGAGCTGGTGCTCATGGAACCCAGCGCCGATATAATGTACAATTGATGCTTCGCCGCACTTCCCGTGGTCTGATTGTCTCCTGACCGCGTTTTCGCCTTCTATTTCGAGCCGCCGCCGAAGTAGCCCGTGAAGCCCGATTTCATGGCTTTCATGCCTTCCTCCTTAGCCTTCTCCTCTAGTGCTGCCTCTTCCTTGAGCCACTTCTCGCCGTTCTCCCGGATCTCCTTTTCCAGAGCCTCGTAGTTCCTCTGCCCTCTCTCGCGCGCTTGGTCTTGCAGCATCTTGCCTTGCGCAAAGGCTTCTGCTGGTGTTTGGTCGGCTGGATCCATCATCATACTTTGATGCTTGATTCCGAGCGCGTTGCCGAGCATTCCGACACCGGAGTACTTGGGACGTTTTTTCTTTTCTTCCGCAACTTGTTCCTGAAACTTCTTCCTAGCGATTGCTTCTCTTCTGGCGAATTCTGTTGGGATGTGCGTGCCTGCGAAGGAGCCGATGGCTTTCCGGACGTCGGAAACGTTCATCGTGTGGATGTACTCTAGAAAAGGGATGAGAGCGATAAGCTCCTTGTCTTGCGGACTGCCTTCCCATGGCTTGAGCACGATGGCATTTTCAGGCTGCTTTTGTACATGCCCGGGTTTTGTGTCGATCATGATCACCTTGGAGGGATCCCGGTTGAGATAGGTAAGATCCTGCAGCTGTCAGTTTCGCTGCGCTGTAGCGTGCAAAATACTCACTTTAACGTACTCCCCGTTCTCATAACGGGTAGCCTCTCTGAAGAGCGGCCATGTGATGATATGGTAGGGGTCCAGCTTTCGGATGATGGGCTCGGCCATTGCCCAGGGCTGACTTGTAAAAATGACCAGCTCGTAGTACTGACTTAGATATCGCAGGAAGTAATCAACCCCAGGCCTCTTTGCCATTCTCCATCCATGCTCTCTTGTCCACTCGCTGTGAATCAGAAGATCCTCCATACTCAAAACCAGGGTATATGGGCGCTCGAAGATTGGGTCTGGATCTGGCAGAAGCTTTTTGAAGGCTGGCTCGTTGTAGTAGTTCAATTCGTCTCCCACACGAGCCTTTACCCGATTCCACATCAAGCTGAAGGCCCACCCTGACGGCGCATCTGGATGTGCCAGCTCCTCTTCTTCAGTCTCCCAATTGCGACCAAGAAACACTGTGCCAGTCACGACCGTGACGCCAAACGCGGCATACATGTAGTTCGCAAATTTTAGCCGTCTCTTCTCGGTCGAAGATACGTATGCTGATGCTGGGAGTTCCCCGCGGCCTCGTCCTCCACCCGAAGTTTCTTGATCATCTGCCCCGGTCAGGTCCAAGTTCAGCGGGGTCTTCGCTGTGCTCCCCATGGTCTCGTATTCCAAGGTCGAAGGGATTCCTTGGGTAAGATCTGGTAGTGGCCGATCTCGGGTCTGGGCTTCCGCAGGATCAATGGCAGATGGAGAGGTGAATTGAGGAGCAGTATTGTCTGCGGGCGAAGCCGCCGTGTCGAGTTCCGGTTGCGCCTCCCGGAATCCATTCACTCTGCTCTCTCCACGGACGGGTGTATTTCCTGCTCCACCAGCAGCCGCTCGTCGGGCTTCATCTTGTGTACTTGCAGGTCTGCTAGGCTTGTCGTTGCTATTCGCTCCGTGTAGTGCTTGCGAACTTGAGTACGGACCTGTCTGTCTAGGAGGCGCGGGACGTTCTGCGGGTTTCGAGCAGTCTGCCGGCTTCTGATGTGCATGATTCGGCTTGTTGTTTCGTGCCATGGACCGAGTCCATACTAGGGACGAGGCTATTCTATTTGTTGCAGTCGTCGTCCTCCACCCAGGGTTTCGTATCGACCGTACAGCTGCTTGGGACAGCATCTTAAACAGGAAAAAATGTTATACACAGGTATTTTCAATCAAGAAGATACGCTGGCTTGTTGTGCCGACCGCAACGTCACAAAGGCTGAAGCTCTCCAAGAATATTTCTGAACCATATGGTCTAGTGCGTACTGGGACTAGCGCGATTTCCAAGCTTCGAGGCATAAAATGCGAGATCCAGGCCACCACTCTTCCTGTTTTTTCTCTCCAAAGTTGCAGTCCACGGTGAACAGAAATTGATTCGATATTCCTTCCCATAGGTCTCGAGCTGAAACCGGATGACGAGAGAAAATGGCTTGCTCAAGAATTGGATGCTAGACGGCCGGTGCTTGCGCTGGTCGTCAAGAGCAAATCGATCCCGTTGCACCTCTACAAATCTTCGACAATCCTTAGGACCCGCTCTACCTAGATGCGTCTCTTGATGAATAGTCTGAATCACCAAAATAACACAATAAAATCACATCGTGTCGTGCGAACTTACTCGTCCCGAGTGCCAGCTGTTGTTGCTCTCACCAACCTACCCCGCTTGTAATCCCTCCCCGATCCTAAACCCTCGCCTCCACGAACAATCGACTACCATGAAAGGCCGGGCCAACAACCACCTAGTCTTGCGGCCAAAGAGTGCTCTACAGCTATCCGATTCCTCGCGATACACCACTCCCGCGTCGTCAACCCTTCATTCTGCATACCCGTCTGATGATGAAGCCGCCACTGGAAATAACGAGCCTTTCCCATTCCTCAGCCTGCCCTCCGAGCTGCGGAGCAAGATATACACCATGGTATTCTCCTACGTTCCCGCCGTAATCGACCTCGACCCGTCGATCCTGAAGCTCTTCCATCGCATGCAAATTTTTGCCCTCTTCCGAGTCTCGCGGCAGATTTATCGTGAGAGCGCACACCATTTCTTCAGTACCCACACTTTTCGAATCTTTCCCATATATCCGGGGAAATATTTCAAGACCAAGCGACCTCTGCTCGCGCGCCTGGTAGCGCGTGGGCGTCAGTCCATCACATCTCTACAGCTGCGCGTGGGTCCGGGCTGGAATAATCCCCCACGCGGATGGGTTGTGAATGACGCCCTGGGGTTAAAGGATTGCATACACGTCAAAGTTCTCAAGGTTTTTGTGGAGTGCGATCCTAGCGATGCTATCTTCGCTGGCTTCCGGAAGAGCGAGGGGTTCTACGAGCGCTTCTCGGCCGCCCTGCTCGAAGCCGTTTTGAAAGAGATCCCTAGCATCCAGGTCGTGGAATTCGATGCATATACTTCGGTGTCACGTACGGGCGATATGATGTCTGGACTGAGAGAGGTCGTGGCGCGCTATGATAAGGTCGTGGCGTGGGGTGCAGAGCGTGGATGGGACACGGAGAGTGATCAGGTCTGGCTGGACGCGATACTGATGCATGGAAGTGGCAAATTGAGCAAGAGCGTTGCAGTCTCTGCTTGATGCGGATACCGAGTATCCTTTGTCGCAGCAGTCTGAGTCGCGTTGGAGATTGAACATGTCGTATGTGTTTGGGACTCAGAACGTTCCAGACTTGCGGTTTCTCGTGAGCCTTCTGCCTGATCCGCTTCTCACTGTCTTCACAAAGTGGCGACATTGGATGGTCATTATGGTACTGTACGTTCTAAAGTCGCTGCTATACAAAAGTTGCCACTCTCAAGGTTCTGACCTGATCCACTTTGCAGGTTTACTATTTCATACTGGTCAACCTATTACATCTATCCGGGTGTCGTGTCCTCCAGAGCCACTTCTCTCTCCTAGGAACCATTCTATCGCAACTCTCAGTATCCCTACACTCTTTTCCAACGACCAATTTGGGCCTTTGTGTAGTCTCTGCCTAAAATAAGTGATATTTACAAGTAGAAACCTCTAATGGATAGACATAAGATCGCCTTGCGCAGAACCCCCATGACTTCGACAGCATGGATCTACGCTCTGTCGCAAGTGCGGAGCCGCCGTATTCAAGCTCACCATGTACCACGCAGCAGGAGAGGAGAAGCCAGAAGATGGTGGTGAGGCGTAGTATTGTCAGCAGTTGACGCATGGAGAGAGTAGGGAACTGGGAGGGAACTCGGAGAGAGATAGAGAGGGAGAGAATTCTTGGATCTATCTACACAGTTCTTTCTGCCTGAGCGAAACGAGCTGCGACCCGAGGCACATACAAACAAGTAAATGGCCATGGTGATTGCGCGACACACCCTTACTTGCAGCGGGGCATTTTTCCCCCGGCCACACAGCCGAGCCCCTGATCTTACCCCTCCGCGGCTAAGCGACTTTGTTTTCTTTCCACCCACCACACCTCACCCCGGACACGCGCGCACCGCCTCCGTCCTCGGTCCCTCTCCAGCTCGGCACAGCGCACAGCGCCGCACCAGGGTGGAGAGTCCAGAGACGGGCCAACCGCTCTCAAGTCCCTGGTCTGGCATTGAGGAGTAGGTGTGGGATGTGTTGAACACCTGCGTCGGCTGCGGCAAACATCCATATGTTTTTATATTTTACGAGGAGGGGGGGGAGGGGGGGATAACAACCGGGCTGTTCGTACTTGAAATACCGTAACTGTACTCTCCCACGCCTCTCCCCTCCTCTCGCGCATGCCGCTGAAACGGAAACGGAAACAGAAACAGAAACAGAAACAGAAACAGAAAAAGCAAACGAGAACAAAACCACGCGCAGCTCAAAGCCAAAGCCCCTCCACCTCGCACTTACTTTCCCTCACAGTAGTACTCACTATACGAATGAAAGCTAGTAGTAGTAGTAGTAGTAGTAGTAGTAGTAGTAGTAGTAGAAGAAGAAGAAGAAGAAGATAGATACGGCCAGGGACAAGAGACGGCCAGAAGAGGAGGCTAGGCACGGCTAGGCACAGCTAGGCGCGTACCGACTCAGCTACTGTGTGGAGGGGTAGAGGGGAGGAGGGATGGAGGAGTGGAGTGCAGATCCCCGCGTGTGGAAGGTGGTTTAACAAGTAATCAATTAGTTAATTAATTAATAGAAATAAAAGCTGGGGTGATATGATCTTGGATTTTCGGGACGTGAGTGATGGCGGTAAACTGGCGAGGTGGGGGGGGGGGGGGGGGGGGGGGTTCCTGGATGCGTCCTCTCAGGCCGTGTCTGAGAGAGAGGCAAGGCAAGGCAAGGCAAGGCAAGACAGCATTGAAAGGTGAAAAAGTTAGAGAGATAGGTTCGGGAATTGGGTGATGATTCCCCTTTTTGTCCCTCCTGCGGCGATATGGGCATTTGAAGATGAAGACTTTTATGTTTTCTTTCTTTCTTTCTTTTTTTTTCCCTCCTTTTTTGGGGGGGGTCATAAACAGATATCAAGAGATGACGCCGGCACCTTCGTGACATGGCGGAAAAGGCCTGGCAGCAATATATACAAGAATGAAACTGGTCAACCCGCGACCCTCCTATAGTAAGTCCCCGACTCACCTCCCCCCCCCCCCCCCCCTTTCTGGCCTTAGCCATGTGTGGTCAGCCCCTCGACCCCTCCACACCCGCCCATCTAGGGCGTGACCTTACCCACGCCAGCACCGCTGGCGACGGAGGCGACCACATTGGCCGCTGGCTCGGCCGTGTAGGTATACGGGACCTTGAGGGTGCACTCCTGGGTGATGCGGACGGTGGAGGTCCCGGTGAGGAGGTTGTCGACGTTGCAGATGAAGCCCGGCTCGGCCGAGTCGAGGTCGGTGACCATGGCGAGCTTGGTATTGTCAAAGACGCTGGCCTCGACGTAGACCTGGGCGCCCATGCGGGAGTTGATACCCGAGATCTCGGTCCCGGTGACGTGGTTGTTGAAGAGGTGGGCCGTCCCGAAGCGGATCGAGGGGAGACGGGAGTTGACCTTGTCGAACACGTTGTGGTGGTAGGTGACGTGCAGCTTCCCCGTGTCCTCGGCCGCGTTGTTGTCCGAGTGCCCCACGAGCGATCCCTTCCAGTGGGATGAGAACTTGTTCCACGAGACGGTGATGGCGTCAGCGGCGTGCGTGATGTCTAAGAGTCCTGTGTTCGGGGGGGGATCAGTATGGTGTGGTCTTGTTTTGTTTTGTTTTGTTTTGGGCGATCGAAGGGGAGGAGGGGAGAGGAGAGGAGAGGAGAGGAGAAGAGAGGAGAGGAGAAGAGAGGAGAAGAGGGGAGGGAAAAGAGGGGAGAGGGAGGGAACTCACCGTCGTAGTCATCCTTGCCTCCCACGAGGCCGAGGGACGTGAATTCGTTATGGTCGATAAAGATGTTGGTCGATTCATCGATGGCGAGGAGGTCGCCCTTGGCTGGCGCCGGACCCATCTTCAAGTTCTGGAAGATAACGTTGGTGCCCTTGCGGACGCGAAAACCGGTGCCGGCGACCCCCGAGGCGGCCCCGCGGCCCAGGATCGAGGTGTTGCTGCCCACGTCTACGATACCGCAGTCGCTGATGAGGCCGTCGATGTAGACGATCTTCTTGGCCGTGTTCTTCTTGTCGACGGCGGCGGTGAGGGCAGCACAGTCCGTGACGGTGGTGGTGGTCCCTCCTGCTCCACCCGTGGTGGCCGCACCGTAGCCGATGGGCCCGTTCGCCGCGGCCTCCGTCTCGTAGGTGGGAACATCCAGCGTCGGAGGACTGGAGGGACGGGGAAGGCTGGAAGTTTCGGGGGAGCTGGACGAGCTGGACGTGGGAGCTCCCCCACACGGGACCGCGACGGCGGAGGTGAACAGCCCTACGGCAGCGGCGAGTACTTGGGTCTTCATGACGACGGCGGGAAAGATGCACACACAAAAAAAGAAGAAGAAAAAGGAAGAAAGGAAGAAAGAAAGGAAGAACTCGAAAGACTAGCTTGAGAAGATGGGATGCAAAGATGGGATGATAAAGAATGCACGAGGCGAAACAATGAGCGAGTGGATGTGGATGTGGATGTGGGACGTGTGGAAGAGAGAGGGTGAATGCAGCTGCAGAAGACGCCGTTTAAGTACCCTCTCCAGCACGCCTCCCATCTCATCTCGGTTTCGAAACCACGGCCAGTCGATCTGTGGGTGCCATCCACTCAAAGTCCATAGTGGTGAGTCTCGAGAACATTGGCTCGATATCTCAGCAACGAGAGGTCAAGTGCGGGTCTTGGCTTGGTGTTTCTGGCAGAGGGCGGAGAGCACGGGGTAGAGTACGTCGGCCTAAGCGAGTCTTGGTTAATATGTATGGGTATGTGTGTGTGTGTGTGTATATATCCGTATATATTTATATGTACTATATATATAAATATATAGTACATATAAATATATATATCCCTCTCTCTCTCTACCCCCCCTCTCCCCCTTTCTCCATATATTAACATTTATACACATGTCTCTCTCTCTCTCTCTGCATATACATATCCATACATCCATACACCAAAGAGAAACCCTCCCAACCATACCCGTACCCGCCGTGTCGTACTCCCTCCCTGTCCAAGTCAAGAGAACCTGTGGTTTCGATAAAGGTACCGCCACTGCGCTGGAGTCGTTAGATCGTCACTTCGACTGCGCAGAGCCAAGCCCAGGGGAAGGGAAAGTGATTGACTCGAGAGGATAAGCTTAAACCCCCCTCCCCCAATTCCATGCGCAATCAACTACGAGCATCTGGAGGCGGAGTTTCCAGGTTCGATAGAGTGAGGAGAAACCAGCGTAGAAACGGCAGCTGGCTGAGAAGCAAGGTTTGTTCGCACGGTCGCATACATGGATTCACCAGTCGAATATTTGCCATAATTCAAATTCATTCTAGCCCTTTGCTCGTAAATTCCACCCTTGATTTTCCCCCACCACACGTGGGAGATCAAAGATGAAGCGGAAAGATGGGAAGCCCAGCTTTCCCCTCTGGATCTGAATGAACTTTGGAGAGTCCGGCGGGGTCACTTTACCCGTAACCATATTACGTTGTGTTTTCCAGATGGCTGTAGGTAAGCGACGCTTCCCCAGTTTCAGGCGCAAACTCGCCGTCCTGGATAAACATCCCGGAAACCCTGGGACCGGAGGCGGGGAGGGTTCTTGAGAGTACTACCTACCCGATCTCCTCGTGTCGTGGTGAATACCCGGCCTCGCAGGAGATATGCCCGCGAGACTGGCGATGGGCAAATTGTGATTCGTGAGATGATATGGTGGATTTCATCATTGATCATCTTGTCACCCCGTCACAGAGCAGGCCCGAACATAGCCCGACCGACTCAAGTTCTGGATGCGAATTTGACGCGCCGTAACGTCGGTTCGAAGAGACTACGAGACCATCTGCTGCGATGCCAACGCGATGTGCGTCATCCGGTATCTTAACAAGTCGTCGGGACAAACTCTCGAGTCCAGTGGATCCTCAGGGAGTGTATAGCGGATGCTTGACTGGAATGCTTGAGCCAGGCTGGTCGAATGTCTGTGCGAGCTGATGCGAGGCCGTCGCTTGCGACTTTTGACATCCGGGGGGTGGGTTTGATCCAGACGATTCCACCCCTTGGTTGGATTAGAGTTGAAGTGGGTCCTGTTTCATGTTGAACAATTCATGGGTAATCTTTTATGTTGAAGGTGCAATATGGAAATTTAAAGATTCAAGATCAAAGATCAAAGGTTAAATGTGGAATGTTAAATGATTGCAATCAATGTTCGATATCCAATATCCAATACCCAATACCCAATACCCAATACCCAATACCCAATACCCAATACCCAATACCCAATACCCAATACGGCAATTTCTGACATGCAAGCCGAGGACTTCTCCCCGTCGTGCCACTCATCAAACAGAGAATCCCCACCATGGTGCTCGATCATCCCCTGCTCGTCTACTTCGTCGACAGCTTGGCAGGAGACAGTAGTCGTGTGGTCGATGCCGGACAGGAAACCTACGGGACGCTCGATATGAGAAAAGGGGAAAAAGGAGAAGACGGGCGCTACGTCGGGGCGGCCAAGCCGTTCCGAGACCTCGGATATATCGTCCCAAGACGCTACCCCAGACGCCCTCGAGGAGGCGTCAAGTTCAACGCAAAAGCATTCCCAACGTCGACCACGAGTCAGTTGCCCATCGCGCGCTCTCTCTCTCTCTCTCAAACTGACTGGAGCATCACACGACCAATAATGCGCACCCCGCGACCAATCTATCCGTCTCCTTGATTCATCTTGTCGTGAGGTGGCTCGTGGCTATGCACGCTTTCACGGCCGAAGCATCGGGCCTAGGGATCTGGGCACTTGGTTGATTGAAGCATCGAAGCAGTTGTCCGCACCAAGTGAGTAACATTCCCTAAGGGCCCTCTTCCGTTGGCGCGAGAAGATGCGAGAAAACGCGAGGATCAGAAAAACGAACGCACGTGATGAGTCGGCCGCCTGATTCGCATCGACATACAAGCGGCACTTTCCATGCATGCAGCTTTGCATCTCATTTCTCCCCATCAACGTGGCCGCTCGAAAATTCGTAGACGGACGCCTGCTCGAGAAGGGTACGCAGATAAGACAGTATAGTCGACTACCTGGATCGGATGAGCTGCGTTCCCTTTCAAATTGCGAGTCGATGCCGAAAGCGTGGGTGTCCATAGCATCTTCAGGTATTGAGTTGCCGTGATTGCAATCCCGATCTTCTATGCAGTCAGTGAGCAGTCCAGAGTCAGTGTGACTCATGGCACCATGATCGTCATCCCCTCACGAATTTCACTGACAATTGACTCAGTACTGCGACAGAGTATGCCACTCAAGAGGGGATTGGATGTCTTCTGCCCTCGGCATCGTACCTAGCTGCTGCATCACAGGCCGCTGGAAGTGACTGAGTATGTCCTCGACGCCGTTGGCCCTCTTGTGGGTGTATTGGAAGAGGGCCGCGATCCGGCATCTCGTCTCTTGCTCTAAGTCCAGTGCTGTACTGTCCACCGCGGTCCTCACGGTTCCAAAACCTGAGATGGCTGCCGACTCTATGATGTGTCTCGGTCATTCTCGCTGAACTGACGTCAAGTTTGTCCTCCACTTCTTCAATGCGATGCATCCGATGTAGGACAACTGTCGGTTATCTCCTCCAGCCAGTATGAGGCATTCGGACAGCGGACCCTCGTCAACGCCACGATTTCTGTCTGATAGCAACTGTGTACACTTTTACATGGAGCTTTCAATTGCATCGGAACTCTGCATTGATCTGTCGTATTGAGAGGTCCTTAATTACGGGTGAAGGCAGTTTCGAGATAGTTTTGGCTGCAGGAGATCGAGTCGACGAAGTTCGTCCCGACCCGACCCGCGAAAGCCAACATAGCTGAGTAATTCAATAGATCAAGCGGATATCGCCTCTACAGACTTGACCACGGATCCAACGCCACTAAGGGAAGACTCGCATTGTCGTAGAGAGTTGGTTGTGGCATCTAACTCGGTCGCAGTTGATATGGGTAAAGACGTTAGAGTGCCTTCCACAAATTCATCCTTCGTTAGGATACCGGCGAACGAGGACTTGCATTTCTCCAGGAAGCTGCGGGTGGCAGTAAGCTTGAATATGGTCGGATCCTGGAAGACTTGCAACCCAGTCTTCGTTGCGAGAACAATCTGTTCGGGGGCGTAGATAAAGTCGGTGTGGGACTGAGCACGAGATCCGGCCTCCCGACCCAGATATAGGAATATATCGCTGAACTTGGAGATGCCGTCGACCGAGGAGTTCTCGACAACGTCTTTGAGGCTGGATTCCAGGGTGGGAATCTCACCGTGGTTGGCGCTCTTGCGGTCAGAAAGCTCGTCCTAATATACCCTCTTCAGACTGGTTTCGAGCGGGTACAGCCTATCGTGATTGGCGCTCTTGAAGGTGGACAGTCCGTCGCAGTACGAACTCTTGAGGTTGGAACCGAGGGCTGATAACCCGTCGTGGTATGTACCCTTGATATTGGACTCGAGATCCGACAACTCGTCGGTGGTTGGCGCTTCTGGTAGTGGATAACGCGTCGTAGGATGTCTTGTCGTGAGATTACTGTCGAGCGTGGACAGCTCGTCGTGAGAAGGGCCTTGAGTCTCTGTTCGAGCCCAGGGTGCTTTGAACCGAGCTTCCGAAGCTTCCTACCTACCATAATGTTCCTACTTCCAAGTCTCTTGCTTCCGCACTTCAAACTCGTTTGCGGTGACGTGCCTAAGTGGCCCGCCCTGGTCCCAAGACACCTCGTTGTAACCTGTCGACAAGATCGGCCACATCTGCGGTTCGAACATATGAGTGGGGGTCGGTATCGATGCACTATCGATATTGCGTTCTGTGCTCTGCGGTAGCAATCTCTTTCTCTCCCTCTCTCTCCCCCTCTCTCTCTTGGTGATGCGATCTTCCGAACTCCCATCTCTGCTCGTGCCAGATCTAGCTATCTCCTCCTAGACACGGCTTCGGCCTGGGTCTCGGCTTCTAGTAAGTATACGGTGAAGAAATACTAGCACTAGAGATGATTTCACACGTGATAGTCGACAAGTAGGACGTGGAGTGAGAGATACGCCGCATGTGGCGATGATCGTGGATATGATGAGTGAAGAGTAGACAGCGCAGTGACAGAAGCCACGGTTGAATTCTCCTCGTCGCGCCGCCTCTCATCTCGCCTCCTATTCCACGTCGCGCTGTAACAGACTGTCACAGACGAGCAGGAGCCGTAGTCGCGTGGAGCGCTCAATTATTTCTGATCTTTCTTCCCCTCTGCCCTGCTTGCTGAACCTGTCACGCAACTCATCTGCCCCTATTTACATCAGCTCCGGAATGCTAGCAGCTCGCTTAGCTCGGGCAGGATTCTATCTGTACCTACCTACATACTTACCTACTTACTTGAGCTTTCTGAGATTCATCCTCTGTGATTGCGTCTATTAGAGTTAATACTACGCCTTACTATACCGTGCCTCGAGCTAGCTACTTCTAGTTTTAATGGGTGGTAATGTTGAGCCTGATGTGTATATGAGTGAAGTTCTAGGAAACTTATTCGCTTACTTTTTCATGTCGCAGCTGACTGCAGGGCGAAGGGGGCGGTGAGAATACGGTAGGCAACTCTGGCAAAGAGCTACGCTAAGATCGAAACTTCGATACGAGATGATTGTGCAGCATTTACCGAACACAGGACTGCACCTCCTCAGCTGTCCGTACAATCCCGGATAAATTATCAGCCACGGCCCAGAGAGCTGCCCACCTGAGCGTATGGCATAACGAGTGCGATAACTACATCCAAAAACAAGAGATCAAGAATCAATCGAATTACACGGCATGACTTCTACCGTCATGATCCCATGGAGCCAGATGTCATGACCTATGCATTTGAAGTCCCATATCCTTTGCGGTCCACGTGTAAGAACAAGCCGCCACGTCCCATGCGAACTCCAACCCATAATCGTAAGACACGTTCCCCTGCGTCTTAATCCCATCGATCCGTAAAGCTTGAAATAGCAAGCCGCGCTTCTACTGAGGAAGAGCCTCATACCCGCCGGGAGCGTTGTGGGCCGCGCGGTTCGAGAAGACGTAGTAGATAATCAATCCTCCGATCGGGAATATGAAGACCAGCACACACCAGAGGAGCTTTGGCAGGACGGGACGATTGGACTTGAGGACTTCCACTGCACAGGTAGTCTCGTTAGCGCAAGGAACGGCCTGGGCGCGGACGCGCAACGGGTGGGAGCTTACTGAAGACCATGATATCGAGAATCAACACGATAAAGCCGACAACACCACCACCGGTCCCGTATTTCCAGGCATTCTCTTGAACAGCGTCGGTCGAAATGGGCTGAGCTATGGCCGCGGCAGCGAGAAGGAGAAAGCTGAGGGCGGTTTGGACGGCGTGCATGTTTACTCTGGTCGATGGTATCGTATCGGTTGATTTGAAGTTGAAGTGGACGCGAATAATGTTGGGGAGGTTGTGGATGGAGTAGTCCAGTCGAGTCAACACGAGGTTGCAGAGAGGCGGGGTACCAGGCCAGGATAATGACGTCAGTCCCGCATCGTGATCAGCCTCCTGATTCCGACGCACCTCTCTCCAAGAATCGAGGGGCAATAATACAGTATGACTAAGAGATGACTAAGAGATGACTAAGGAGCGATCACACTCCTGCTAGCCTCGTAGCTAGCGTCAACATACATAGACGGACAGCATCTACCTCACAGGTAGAGTACAGTCAGTCCACCTATTCTCCCTTCTCTTGAATCGATTTCCTCAGACTGATCTCCTCCGCCTCAGTGAGGATACACTCTTTTGACGCATGAAAACAAGTCCTGGGTTCACTATAAGTCCCGTGCCGTCTAGCTCCTGTCTCTCGACATTTCGTCATAGGTCGTTTATTATCCATATTGTTTGATATGAGGTCGGTACTGCGTAGGTCCTGCCAGTGGTCCCAGATCTCGGATGACGCTTTGCTCTATAGTTTTCGAGAGACTCCTCCGAGTCAATCCGCAGAGCCTTTCTCCATTCTCTGAATACGGTACGAGAAGTCCTTGAACTTTTATATTATTCGACATCAGATCGGGACGTGTGTTTCCTCCTAGCCGTCGGACATCTCGGAGCTAGCCTTGTTGTGGGAGGCAGCGCACCTACTTCCATTCGGTGAACATCGTCATCTTCATCTTCAACACGTAGCCATGGGTAGGTACATTCTGCTGCACGCCGCGCGGCCTCGCATATATCAATCTATTCATTCCATCTCGCTTTACTCTCCACTCGTGATATTGACGAGGTTCATCTCCGTCGCCACACTGTCACTTAATCATAGTTTGCGGGGTATCCTTATTCACTGGAGCCAAACAGGCACATCAACGGGGGGTGTCCTTCGCACGGGGATCTTTGGGATCTTTTGCAGCGGGGGCTTGGCCGGAGAATAAACTCTAAATGATACTCTCCGCGCCGCAAGCTAAGCCAGATGCATGGACCGGCCTACAACCTTCGATTGATGGGGTTTTCTGCCACACAATTCCATGAATTCCTCATCTCAGCTGACTGACTGCTGGGCGTTGTCCAAGCAGCACTAACCTCGCACGATATCAACATGAGAAAAGGACAAGGGAAAGGAAAAGAACAAGAACAGGAAAAAGGGAAAACCCCCTTCCAGCCCCTTGGTTTTACCCTCTAGTTTTGCATGATGACCGAGCCTCGGGTCGTCGTCCGAGGTCATTCCCGGCTCCGTGCCGACTGACAATGCTCCGGGTTGGTCTGGTACCTTGTACCGAGCTAAGTTAAGATCCGTGCCAAAACGGCCACCGCTACGTCACGAGGGGCTTGTGCGGAGGATGGCTTGTGCAGGAAAGCTTTTTGCTTCGAGTGGACATTTCTCTGGAGAGAGAGAGATGGTACATGCTACAGGACTCGTCGAATTCCGACCAATCTACGCGTGCCTTGTGTTATCTTTCCCAACCCTAGCCCCACGCATACTGCAGGAGAGGGAGCTTCGCCGTCGTCCGAGGTCAAACCCAAGGGACCGCCTTCGTCGCATCCAGAGGCTTGTTTGAAAGGTGTGTTGGCCAGGTGAGATACATGCCGTTTTTTCCTTGCGCCGGTCCAAGTACATCACATTCTGAGCGGCTGACATACCCGACCTCGAGCAAGGAACGCAGATCACACGAGAAAACTGGGGGTGGAGTTCGTTTTCGAAAGGGACTGAATGACTGTTCTACTCCTCCATCCTCCTTGACCGGTGACGCAGAACCACGACGGCAAGATTATCTCACAGCATGACGAATTGTGGCCTTGCATACACGATCAGATGCGATATTGGAGCTGGCAATACCCACCCGAAAGCTGAAACTCACTCGCCATCCAATTCAGACATGGTCGGGGGCACTGGTGGATCGTCCGTCCACTCTGCAAAGTGCTGGCAGGTCAAGCACCAGGGAGGATGAAAGGGGGTCCCCCGGGGGAACCTCGTCCACCCTCTTGCCTCTGCCATCCTTAGTAGTCAATCGCTGCAGACGGTCGTTTATTGATTCTCCCCCCAACCAGATACTCCTCCTCTCCTTCACTGGACCTGCTCTAGTCTTTCTGGTATTTCATCCTCCCGCACATTTGTGTATCAGACTAAAGGTAATCCCCTGCTCCTCAACTCCTGTCACGGTAGGCTCTTCTCTTCTCAAGCCTCCATCGTGTCCAAGGCATGTTAGCCTCTGCATACCATTCATTCAGCTAGGAACAGTTCTTGAATCAAACAAAAAGGGGGGGATATGTTTTGTACGAGCTTCGATGGGTCTGACCGCCGAGCCGGGGTGGGCCCAGCTCTCCTATTGTAGCGGATCTCGCTTAACTCGGGTGTCGACTGCCAGACGACTCTTTGGGAGGATACCGGTAAGCAAATGTCGGCATATTGACTTGACTGACTCGCGATTCAAGGAAAACTTCCCCACGTCGTACGCCAGAGTCGGGACGAAAGTTGGCCGCTCTCGTCAAAGATGCCCGGAGGGATGAGACGTATATAAGACTCCTCTCCCATCGTCCGGAGATGACTCCTCCTCATCTCACGTTCGCTTTCACTTCACACACTCGCTTTCACTTCACACTCGCTTTACCTTCACACTCGCTTTTTACAAAACTGGCTTTTACACCCTCTTTTCTGTAGATACTTTTGTTTCGCCCTTTTGACAACCTCACCTTCTTTTTTTCAGGCCAGCCCCTCCAGTCTCTTCCAACCAAACCGCCACGATGCAATTCCAAGCGACCGTGCTCGCGGCCATCCTGGCCACCGTGACCTCTGCCCAAACCCTCAACATTCCGACCCGAGTTGGAAGCATCATCTCGCTGTCCCAGCCCAGCAGCATTTCCGGAAGCGTCGACTTTGGTATGAATGAATGAATCTTCCGTCGCGTCTTCTCACACATCTGCTAAACCGCCTGCCAGGGAACAAGGAGTACGACCGCGGACGTGCTTGCAACTCTGACGCCGACACGGGATCTGCCAGTGCGGTCTTCATCCTCGCCAACGGGGCCTCCATCTCCAACGTCATCATCGGGGCCAATCAGCTCGAGGGCGTTCACTGCAAAGGCGCATGCACGCTTACCAACGTCTGGTTCCGGGACGTCTGCGAGGGTACGCTTCACGAGCACACACTCGGACCCTTACTCGTGCACCACCACTGACAGAAGGACAGATGCCATCTCGGCTCTGGGGAGCGGCAATGTCTTGATCCGGGGTGGCGGCGCCAACGGTGCGTCGGACAAGGTGGTCCAGCACAACGGGAAAGGAACGGTCACCATCGAGAACTACACCCTCACCAGCTGCGGGAAGCTGTACAGATCGTGCGGTGACTGCTCCGGCAACGCAGGGGTCCGGAAGGTCATCGTCAAGAACCTCAAGGCCAAGGGACTCTCGTCCGATCTCCTTGGCATCAACTCCAACTACGGTGAGCCTCCTCCCTCTCCCCAACCGGGATCCACGCTCATCAGAATATCAGGGGACACTGCCACCATCTCTGGATCGTGCGGATCCACCAAGAAGGTCTGCCAGGAGTACAAAGGTGTCGACAAGAAGAAGACCAGTGCCAGCTCTACAAAGCTCAGCTCCACCGCGGCGTGCCTGGGTGCTCAAGGGAAGCTTGCCGGCCTCCCAGCTTGCTAGATGGGGAGAGGCAGGGTGGGAGCACACTGGGGATTCCCAGGAATAGCCATTCACTAACTCATCCGGAGGGTGAAGATTCTTTGATCTTTGGACGGTTATCGGGGCCGACTTTTTGCTTCTTGTTTATATTTTTGCTTTTTGGATTTTTGGATTTTTGGATTTATGGAATTTGTTGGATTTTTCATGTATATATGTATATATGGCTTCATTGTAGCGAGCTTCAATGCATCCATCTTCGCGTCAAATCGGTGTCTACACGCTCCCGGCTACTTGGAAGATTGGTCTCCATCGTCGGGGTCAGCTCTGTCTCTTCCGTCCGCTACAATTCCACACCTGCCGTGTTCCCTCGCTTGGGAAAAAAAGCGCCGGACCTGACGCCGCCAGCCAGCCCATCCCGAAGACCCTCAAACAAGCCACCGAAACGTTCACCTGTCCATTCCAGATCTGCCGCCGCACGGAACAAAAAAAAAACCCCATCAACCCCCGCTCCCTATCTCAGCCCCGCCTTCCCAGCCAAATCCACTACAGTAGTCGCACGGAGGGTCCCCGCCGCCTCTGTCCCCGCTCGCCGGACCGAGGCCTCGAGCACGGGACTGCCTCCCGTGAAAGATACCCGTGATTCCTCACAACCCCCCATGTCCTGATCGTGCATCCTCAGAGCAGCAGCTCCTCGTACACAGGAGAGTTTTCTCCAGACCATCGGACTCCTGCTCTGTCGGGTAGACTGAAAACTGAAAAGTCGGGCGAGTCCGTGGGGGGGAAGGGGAGCAGGTGCATCTTACACGGCGCCGTGCTGTTCGCAGCTTGGTCAACTCCAGGGCCTCTGGTTTGGAGGCCCCGTCCCACCTTTTTTTTTGTTTGATTTTGGATTTGGATTTGGATTTGGACGATGTTTGAAACATCGCGACGAGGAATGGGAAGATGTCCTCTAGAGCTGTGTTCATAAATCCCCGCCACAGCCCCAGTGCGTGTTTGTGCGGCGTGGCAGATGTCGGCGCGTACACATGGAAAAAAGAAGCCGCACCCCCTCGCTTCCCGCGCGCCCTGTAGCTGGCCTCTCGCGAGCTGTGGAGAGAGGAGAGGGATCCTCCAGCCGAGTCGTTCAGCCCACTGACCCTCGGATGCGGCGCCCAGCGAGGACGCGTGGGGCGAAGAGAGGAGGTCCTGGGGGTGGATACCGCGAGAGCTGCTCCCTCAGCACGGAACTCGTCGTTGCGGTCGGTGGTCGGGTCGCGCGTAAGCGACATCCACGTAAACAAAGCCTCGCTGGGTAAAAAAAAAAGGTCCACCCCCTCTTTCTACCGCATCTCCATACCGTCGAGACACCTGCTGTTATTCCACCACATCGGATTCCTTCACAGGAGACGGTAGCTGTGTGAACGCGAGAGATCGGGCGAATATATCAACCTCGGAAAAAAATAAAAAAATAAAAAAATAAAAAAATTCCGAGATAAAACCTTCGCCCTTTTTGAAACCCCACGTATCCAAACACAAACTCGCCCACTCCGCCTGCATAGCAAGCTATTTCCCTGCGCTCGATGCGCCGGCATGATGTACCATGTTCCGTACAGAAGACTCTCCTGTCAGCAGCTCTTTACCACAGCTGCATGATTTGCCGCAGACCCGGGCCGTCACCGTGACGACGACGAGGATCGAGAGGGGAAATCTGCGAGAGGCCGACCCAATGGAAGGGTTCGCGTTCTCGCTCTCTTTGTAAATAATGCAGCTGCTGACTTGCGTCGAGTTTTGCTCATGAACGTACACAGGAAGAAAAATTGCCATCGGAGATGAGAAATATGTATGTCTTCTCCTGCCACGTAATCTGGAAAGATATCAAATCCAGTGACTCGAGGCACGGAAGATCTCATGATGTAATTAAATTCACCTTACAAGAGAGCCAGGGGTTGGAAACACGATGATGAAGACCTGCGGCTCGAGCAACCTACCGCCATAACACGGAACGGTCTACGAAGACCGCACGCGTACGGTCAGGAACTGTTGGCGTATTATAGACGTAAGACATTAGTTCGTACAGAGGGTATCTACAATCATGTCCCTCCTATCCTGACCCTTTCCCCAGTTCCTATCCCAAATCTTGATCACATATACAATTCCACACCTTACCGGGCTCCACGCACTCCCATTAAAGGCGAAGATGACTCAGGCTTCTCAGAGATCCCGAGCCTGGTTCCCATCTCCCTACCTCGAGCATCGAAAACAGAAACTCCTGCCACATTCGAAATCCTCCACCCCGCACCTCCTCATCGTGCCCCCTGGAGTCTTGACCAGGACCGCCACGCCCTCCGCTTTCAATAAGTTCGAGTTCCAATTGCCCCCACCATTCTGTGGGAGATGTTTAAGCCTCTCACTCGGCGAGTCGAGGTCAGGAGAGCCTTCTGCGTCAGAGTCCCCGATTTCTTTGACGCGCTCGGCGTTCGCACGCCGGTTGCGGACCGGTGTGAGGTCCAGGAGAGGGGTGCTTGTACGGATGGTCATTGGGAGGGAGAGGTTAGGCACGGGGGGAGTGCGGGAGGATGAAGCTTTGCCCAAGCCGGTGGGTTTTGGCTTTGGAGTACGGCCTCGGCGCTTGGATAGCATGAGATGGGTAACAGGCTGAAGAATTTCACTCGTCTCAGTCTTGATCGTAGGGTGTATTGTCGATGTGCGCGGCGCCCCTTTCGTGCTCGAGATATCCCGCGACGCAGCAGCAGAATCCAAATCGTTTGTCTCGTTGCCTTGGTAAGCATCCAACTTTCGCTTCCTCGCCGCTGGGACGGATCTCCAGGGTGAGTCAGCCGCTTCTTCGTGTTTGATACCCATTTGCAGATTTGGTAGAGGGTTTGTCATTGTCTGGGCCGAGAGCATGATGAAGTCCTCGACACCCATGCTGAGCTCATCGATGCCTTCCGAGTGAGCTCTGCGGTAGCGGGTCTTCGCGGCAGGGGTGGCAAGCGGCGGCTTTACCTTTTTTCTTATCTTCATCCCCGTCTCATCTCTTCGTCTGATAACAGTGGAAGTTTTCGGAGTTATGATGGGAAGCTTGCCGAGGAGCTTGACACCTGATTTAGCACCAACGGAGGTATTTCCCACTGACGTCGTGGCGTGTGTCTTTATAGAATTCCTCGGCGTTGGTTCCGCGACTGGCTGAATAGGAGCAACTATTAATGGGGTCAGTGCGGCCGTCTCCTCATCTGAGAAATCGTATGCCGCGTCAACCTTCTTACGAGTGAGAGTTTGGACAACAGGGGAATGCTTTACGACGACTTGAATTGCCGAGGACGCTAATGGCATGATAGATCCTTCCGACGAGGCCTGCAGGTTCACATTCGTCGAGAGAGACGAAGGTTTGGCCAGGTTTGCCGCCGTAATTAGAGGGCTGGCGACCAAGTTCCCCTTTTCATGAACACCCGCGTCTGGGAGGCTGCCCAACGAGGTTCTTCTCGGCCTGGCAAAAGAATGAGAGTGTGCCACTGAGCTACCTCCAGATGTCCGAGGTCTTTGGGAATCGGCGTTTCTAGTGCTTCCAGCTGCTTTGGCTCGCGATTCCGGGGATTCGCCATCTGGAAGAGCACTTGTTGGCCGCTGGAATGGATCTCCGCAGCGTCTCCTGACAGGCTCTTCATCGATAATCGGCGGGCTCATCCTCTCATCACGAGAGGAGTTATCCGCTTGAGAGTCTAAAATTTCTCTATCCTGGTAGCTGACCTCCTCTCGCACTGCGGTCGAGGTCGCAGACGGGTGGTGAACCTTGAGGGACGAGACGCTAGTCCGTGGGGTAAAGGTTGATCTTCCGGCTACTCTCGGAGTTACAGTTTGATCTGGGTCGAAGCCCGAGGGTGCCTGGCTACTCGAGATGTTTCGCTGGTGCTGCTTTTGAAGAGACATGAAATCAGAATCCCAGGGCCAATTGGCGCGCATGCTTGGAGGAGACTTATCCTCAGACTGATGATTCGACGCAAGTTTCATTTGCTGCTGGAGTAGAGCAGGATCAACACGGCCGCGCAGCCTCTGGAGTGCAGAGACGGTCTTGTGCCTGACTCTGACGTGTTTTACCAGATCCACCTGCAAGAAGAATCCATCCTCGCCCGTCTTTGGACAACCGATTTCCCCACAAGGAAAAGGAGTTGTATGGTGTACGCGGAACAGATGCAAACATATTTCTGACACGTCTTCGTTCTCGCGTCTTTGAAGCTTGTACAGGATATTTGGAAGCAGTATGCAATCCGCATGCGGACATGGTGCACAGGGGATGAGTGCATCTTCTTGCTCGGGGGTAGGTTCGACAGCCAGAGACGAGGGGTTGTTGTGTGCATCCGCAGAGGAACAGCTCTCGTCTTCAGGCCGAGTGATTTCCTGGGACTGGGCGGGTGTATCTGGCTCCTCTTGCACGCCCCTAAAGTCTTGTCTCGTGGAAGAGAACTGCACACATCGCTCATCGCCGTTCAAGTTCCTCGCATCATGCAGGATTCCTGCATGAAGAATAGGGTCCAACGTCTCGATCGAGTCTACAGCCTCGCTCCAGCTCAGGATTCTCGGGTCAGTCTGCGCTGGTTTCCGATCTCGCGCTGGATGCTGACGTGGTGCTGGTCCCACTCCTTTTTCTGGCTGCTTGTGACTTGTACTTGGAAGAGGTTGATCGCCTATGCTCTTAGCTGAAGTTCCAGGATTAGACACCATAGACCCTTCCACTTGGTTTATCGCAAGATACGTGTACTTGGTATTATATCGCTGCCTCCATGACCTAGCCGAATGTTGTGGATGCTCGGCTTGAAATTCACGCCAGCGACCCATTGTAAGTGGAAAACCCTGCTTCTGATTCTTCGAAACCCAGTGTAACATCATGTCATCCTCCTCCGCCGTGAAAGCTGTCCACTTTTTCCTCGGAGAAGAGAGTCCCATCTCCTCAATCAAGATGCGATTCTGCTGGGAATACAAAAGAGGTTGGTAGGTGTGGTCAGGAACGCCGCTTCCCTCTCTAAATAAGGCATTGTTTTCGGCGATGAGTCTTCGTCTCGCACGGGTTCTGATAGGTGCCCATATAGATCTAGAAGCCTCGGGCGATGGTGAACGTGATTCAGCGGGTGCCGTGACAGTTAGTTTTTTGGCAGGCTGCCTAACAAAAGCTGGTGATGCGAGGTCTGGTACACGCCAAACAGACTCAGGTTGCTGTGAAGGGCCTGCTGATGGAAGCGCAGGGGCTCTCCAAGCAGGCTCGATTTTTCGTGCGACTGGCACTTTTGCAGGCTGGGCCGAAGCGCGCAAAGGCGTTTCGACAGGCTCATCTTCCTGGACGTGTTTTTTCGAAACGTATTCCACGATTTGGGGTCCTAATTGAGGCCCGAATTGAGCCAGTATATCGGCGCGCGAGGGAAGCCGCTTGTTTGCAGCTGGTCTACGTATTGAATCCTGTCGTCGCACCTTCGGACGAGGTGGCGCATTTGAAATTCTAACTTGCTGGAATCGATTGGCCTTTGCGAACCCCCGCAAAATCATATCGTCTTCTTCCATATCATCCATGATGTCTTCGCTCGTTTCATCTTCGTCATTTTCCTCGTCGTCGTCCTCCGCGTCCATCATTTCCGTCTCGTCAAAAGAGCTGCTGGGCACTTCATCCGGCCCCTCACTGTATTCCCTTGTTGCATGGCACGCAACATGTTCCTCGCCCACATCTTGTTCGCCCATCATTTGCATCAAATGCCCGTTGTTGACTACAATTTCACCCGTCTCCATGTCAATCTCGTCCCCAACCCCATCAAAATTCCTTTCATATTTTTTAAAGATGGACTCGAATTTCGACTTCAATTTGTCGTCCAACCGCGCTCTCTTCTGGTGCAAGTCGGCTTCTGGGTCGTATCCTGCTTCTGAGCTGGCTTCCTCATCATCGTCATCATATTCCTCCAGATTTCCGAGCGTGTCGTCTCCCAACTCATCCCGGTAGGCATGTTGATCATCAAAGCTCTGGGAGACCAGACGACTTGATGAGGCGTATAGTTTTTGTCGCTTTGGAAAGGGCTCCATGGTAATTATCTATACAAGTTCTGGGCTAAACATGGGAATTCTGTTCATGTAACAGATATCAGTGTGCATATTGCGATTATCGATGCCATGTAGTCGCGTTTGGTCGCGTATGAACGATTGTTCTGGGTACTAAGCATGATTAGTGTTTGTTTTAGCGCGGGGTGCATTGTGACCCATGTTATGCTTGGCATCAACCTGCCCCAGCTCGAGACATTCCCTGCCATTACAGAGCTACATGGATGGCTGTGTATGACGGTGAATTGTCCCTGCATATGTTGGTGATGTGACATCTACAACTGGACAGCTTACTTCAAAGAGAACTCTTCAAGATGCATTGCCAGAAATGCCGGACTCCTTTGAAGCTGGACAGCTCTCTAGAGGATCTCAACCCAGCTGCGTTTGACTTATTAGTTGGTACGGTTTTTTCTTTCATGCGATATATATTTCTTCTATTTATATTATCTCTCCATACTTCAAAGCTTCATCTGATTTACACAGGCGCATCATCCCCCCAGCAACTCAAGAACATCCCCTCCTCTCGACCGGCCTACCCTCAAGAGCGCAAGGAGCTCTACGACCGCGTGTCTCGAAATGCCGGCTCGCCAACCTTCAAACGAACCATCACATCCCCTCGTCAAAATGATTCCTTGTCCGATGCCACGAGAAACCGACTCGGCAATCCAGCCATGTCATTCGTCATGCTCACTGAGTCGCAAGTTGTACCGGCAGCTGTAATTCAGTCGCCCGAGGACATTAAACCAAGACCAAGACATAAACCCTACGAAAATCACACAGTTAATGATGGTGGGCAGGACGAAGGTAAGGCTATGTCGCAGGATATGGAGCGGGCGTCCCGACTCTTCGAGATACTATCTGCGAGGTCCGACGTCGATCATCCGGTATGCACAGAATGTACGGATCTTCTGATCTCGGGACTGCAACAGCGTCTTGAAGCCGCGACGAAAGAAAGAGACGCGTACGTTGGCTTCTTGAAGCAGGTCAACGCTTCGGCACCGACCGATGACGAAATCGCCGAATCGCGCGTCGCACTATCCAAAGCGCAAAAAGAAGAGGAGGAAGCCATCGCGACCCTCAAGAGCCTCGAAGCAGAGAAGGCTGCCGTGGACGATGAGATTGCCAGTCTGGAGGAAGAGGCACGCGCCTTGGACATCGAAGAAGAAGCCTTCTGGGCCTCCCGCAACGCATTCGCCATGCAACTATCCGAATTTCAGAATGTTCGGGACAGCATGAACCTGCAATACGATCACGACACACAGCTTCTCGAGAAATTGCAGCGCACAAACGTGTACAATGATACCTTCTGCATCTCGCATGACGGGAAGTTCGGTACCATCAATGGGCTTCGTCTCGGCCGGCTCTCAAACGTGCCAGTTGACTGGCCCGAGATAAATGCCGCATGGGGCCACACTGTACTCCTGCTACAAACAGTAGCCGATAGACTAGGCTACAAATTCCAAGGCTACGACCTTCAACCTATGGGTTCGACCTCCCGTGTCATAAAATGGGAGACCTTCACCCCCAATGGATCCCGAACCCGCCTTCCTAAGAAACACATCCTGGAGCTGCACTCCTCGGGCGACATGCCGCTAGGCCTAACGTTCATGCACCGCCGCTTCGACATCGCCATGGTGGCGTTCCTAGAGTGTATGCGGCAGCTCGGCGCTTTTGTCAGTGAGGGCGAGCGAGGATTGGTGCTGCCGTACAAGATCGAGGGGGAGCGCATTGGAGATGTGAGTATCAAGCTGGGTATCGCGCAAGATGACGCGTGGAGTCGGGCGTGCAAGTTCACATTGACGTGTTGTAAATTTCTCTTGGCGCATGCTAGTAATGTCAATGCGGCTGGAGGGCGGCGATGAGGGATTGAATCGTTGTCTTTTTTGGTCGTCAAAGCATGTTCTGTTCTGGTCTGGGTTGATTTGGGTTGGCGTCCAAGGACCGCAGGGGGGGGGCATACATGGCGTCGGCTTTGCGTTGGAATACAAAGTAAATACCAAAGATTCACGACGAACAAACAGAAGTTCGACCAGCTGCTGACAGGAAGCAGCGTGCAAAGACAAGCAGAGCTGAGAGCTTGATCTCGGTCTAATATATCTTCTTTGGCTCTACTAATGTGACTCCGCAGCTCATAGATATTTTCTATATTGATACTGATGAGCTCATGCTCGAACGAGTACTCAACTAAGAACCCCTTTCAAACTGTTTCTTTCCTGCACGGACGAGCCCATGCCGGATGAAGTACAGATGCAGAGAGAAAAAAAGCAAAGTTGCTGCAAGCGCTCCTTATTGAGTCCCGCGGCGGGAGACGGGGATATCTTTTTCGTTGGCTCTAAGAGTCAGCATGTATTCGAAAGGCGATCTGCGGATTTGTCAATTCAAGGTGAAGGCAGGAGTTTATTTCAGTTATAGTCTACTGATGAAGACGCTCGTACTGAATAGTTGTACTTACCAAGATAGAGCAGCGAGAAGAGGTTAAGCAGGTAATGCTTTCCATTCACGCAATCTATCTACACCACTGGCAGTACTCATTATCCCCCAAGCTCGACCTCACTACGGGACCTCTATCCTTCGCCTCAGCCAGCCATGTATCAACAAGCACCATAAAGTCCACCAGTTCATCAGTTGCCCGAATCAGCACTCGGATGCCGCTAAATGAAACGCCGCACGCCCGAGCCGTTCGTCGGTTTCTCCACCCTTGCAGTCACGTGATTTAAAGTCGTTCGTAGAAAGTAAGAGAGCGCTCAATCACGCTCGGGGCTGAAAGAGATTTTGGTATCGAGAGCTAGTCTCGGGAATTCCTGTGTCCGGAGTTCCTGTGTCCGGAGTAGAGAGGGTCACGAAGCTGTTGAAGCGGAGCCGGCGGTCAGGCGGGCGCTTTGCTCGGCAGCTCGGACGGGGGCGAAGAAGGCGTGGGCCATGGCTTCTTTGGCTGTAAGTCGTTCCTGATATTGTTAGTCTCGCTAAAAGTGCTGGGTATGGAGGGCAAACTTGGTGGTCATATCTCAGTAATTTATCCAAAAAGTCAATCGCCTCGTTGGTAACGAATCTCTGGTTCTCAGAATTGACGAAGCTGTGCCAGTTTTTCTTGGTGAATCGGCCGAGGATATCATCATACTGTGCATCCAACTCGATCTCGTACTTGTCGAGGTAGTCAAATAGGTCTTCGGTTCCGAGGACCTTGGCAATTTTGACCAGTTGGTCGGAGTTGCTGTTGCCGTGGAAGAAGGGCTCTTTGCGGAAGATCATCGAGGCGAACATAGCTCCTAAAGACCACATGTCAAGTGAGTAATCGTACTCTTGGAAATCAACGAGTAGTTCTGGCCCTTTGAAGTATCTCGACGCTACGCGAACGTTGTACTCGGTTCCTTGATGATAGAACTCAGCAAGACCCCAGTCAATCAGTCGTAACTATGGTCATCAGTCAGTACTAGACTTGATCTTCGAGCTGAGCCCACCTTTCTGTTTTCATGATCGATCATAACATTGTGGGGCTTCACATCGCGGTGCATGATCCCCTTGCTGTGGCAGTAATCGAGGGCCTACACCATTAGCAACAGCCCCGACGCAGAGTAGTCTCATACGCCTACCTTCAGAAGCTCAAAGATGTAATACCTCACATCGTAGTCGACAAATTTTGGGTAGAGGGATCGAAAGTCTGTATTGTTGACATACTCGAAGATCAAGGACGGCGTTTTGCTCTGCATCATGAATGAGTCGTCATCCTCAGCATCTGATAAAACGAAACCATCGAGAGCTGGTTTGCCTTCCCCAGCTTTGGGAGCATCGCAGATATTGAACATGGGAGAGGTTTGGTTTACTTGTTGATCCCGCACCACATCCAGCAGACCGATAATGTTTGGACCACCCGACAAATTCTGCAGAATCTTGATCTCCCGCTTTATCTTCTTCTTCTTGACCGGCTTGAGCACCTTGATCACGCATTTCTGGTAGTTGACGACGTTGATGCCTTCGAAAACCTCCGAGTACTTTCCTCGACCTGGCGCAAGTTAGTATCTGCGTGGGATCTGCTCGCACTGGATATTGAGACCACAGCAACATACCGATCTTGCGCACCACCTCATAGTTCTCCAGTACGCCCCAGGTTATATTAACGCTGTCGTAGTCCCAGTAGGAACGGGGCATCTGCTGGTTGACATCGGCATAGACGCGCGCCATTGCAGCCAGCCTGCTAGACAAGGCACAGCGTATGACGGGAGGGTGGAGGGATTTGTGGAGGGTCGCAGGACAATGAAATAGGAGGGGCTTGCCGACGCGGATGTGAAGCTATTCGGGAACCTCGTGCGATGGTTCAAAGTCCGGGTGGTGTTACTACTGGTAGTTGAATGACTAGAATTGACTGGAGATTGGTGCGCGGCTGATGAGAAATGAGAGCCCCTCGCTAGCCTGCTACGGCCAAGTCTGGTGAGGCAGGGTGGCGCTAAATTTTACTGGGCTTAAGTAACTCGCGCAATCAATTATTCCCGTCTTCCATAAGAAACGCCTCGCATTTGCCTGGCTTCAAGGTGCTTCACGAACTCAACGGAATCCGGAGGATCAATCAACGTTAATGACAACAAACTTGGCTGATTGAAACGTTAGATTCTGCGAGAGAAGGCAAGGGAGAGTTAACTGAAGGCGCGTCTCTCCACGATCGCCGTAAAGCTTACGGGCCCAGGACAACGAAAACCCAAATTTACTGCAGGCATCTTTGTAGTATTTGCAATGAGAGGTAGGAAGGCCTAAACATCATCATTGCCTACCTCAAGGAAAATTCCAGAACCAACAAGAGTCTACAAACCTCCCGCCCGCGAAAATGCTCTACGACCTCAACATCCCCTGGTCCTCTGGCACATCAGACCCCTCCCTCCGCCGTACGATATCCTTCCTCTCTTCCTTGGGCTACGGCACCCTCGCCTTGAATTATACCCACAGTGGCGCTCTCCCATCTACAATAGCCTGCGCCATCCCACTTCCTCTCCCCTTCGCCATCCCAGTAAACACTACCATCCTCCGGCGCTGCACCCTCATCTTCACAGATCCCTCCCAAAACTACCGCATGCCAGCCCTAGCAGCGGCCTACGACATCTTCGCTCTACGGCCTACAAACGAAAAGGCGTTTCTGGCGTGCTGCACTAGTCTCACAGAGCACTCCATCATCTCCCTGGACCTCACCCAAAGGTTTCCATTTCACTGGAAACCC
Organism: Diplocarpon rosae; assembly: GCA_032760415.1. Taxonomy (NCBI): domain Eukaryota; kingdom Fungi; phylum Ascomycota; class Leotiomycetes; order Helotiales; family Drepanopezizaceae; genus Diplocarpon; species Diplocarpon rosae. The sequence continues at coordinate 282,229 of JAUBYV010000007.1, read as the reverse complement.
AAGCCGTTGATGACAGCTATACACAGAGGTGTACGCATTGAGATCTGCTACGGACAAGCTACAGGCGGTGATGCGAGCGCGAGGAGGAATTTCATAAGTAACGTGCTGGCTATTGTGCGCGCGACGAAGGGGAGGGGATTAGTGATTAGCAGCGAGGCGAGGAGTGTTTTGGGGGTGAGAGCGCCGGCCGATGTACTGAATTTGCTTGAGATTTGGGGACTCGGGAGAGAGAGGGGCCTGGAGAGTGTGGGCGTCAGGGCAAGGGAGGTGGTTATCAATGAGGGGTTGAAGCGGGGGAGTTTCAGGGGGGTTGTAGATGTTGTTTATGGAGGCGAGAAAGCTACGGCTGAGGGCCATGGGAAGGAGAAAGAGGCGGTTGAAGCTGGCTGTGGGAAGAAGGGCAAGAGGAAAGGCGTGGAGCAGACACCCGTTGATGGAGCGCCGGTGCTGAGTAAGAGGGCGCAAAAGAGGGCGAGGTTGGCGGCTCAGGCAATGCAGGTTGCGAATGCTGGAAGTGAGATATCAACAGCCCAGGCCCTAACTAAGCCTTCAACTACTGCTTCTAGTAACACGAAATCAAAAGATGCCGGCTGACAGTCGATCGTGGCTTTTGCCACCACATCCTGTATCAGACGTGAAATGATCGAGTGGTCCTTCTTCAGTCAGGACGCCATGAGGTAGGGGTTTTGATCATGCAGAAGATGTCAATACTGGCCGCTTCAATACAATATATAGGAACAGCAGGCGAGATAGCTTAGCGCATCATCGGAGTCGCTGGAGCAAAATCATTGTCTTTTGCGCTTATGTCTCTCAATCGATGTTGCTTCGTGCGCGACTAAGATCTTCCTGAGTCTCGCTAGACGCTACCACTTTGTAGTTGAAAGTTTTCAATCAAAATTCGCCAGTTGTATCTATGTAGGTTGATAGGTAGCTGCTGTTTGGACTTCGAGCCCGCCGTCCCATCAATATTACTTTCGTACCGCATTCAACTGCTTCGACGGAATTTGGATGCAGCTGTTTCGAAAAAAGCGTCGAAAAGTTGGGTTAGTGAGTAAATAGTAGCACAGAATCTCTGAAGAATGCTCTGTAGCATTTGGTCCGTCTGTATCGCGAGATCTTATTACTCGTTTTCTAGAAACTTTTACGGGGTACTTCTTGGTGAGTTGGGTATTTGTCTGTTCATAGTCGAGGGCAAAATTCGATGCATTGCAGGCCAGATTAGGTTAGATTTCTGAGGCTATTGCAGCCAGCTCCGAAGCAAACTGGACGAAATCAATTTTCCTTCCAATGTGCGTACATATCTGAGAATTGTGCATCCGATGGTACCACGTATTACTTTTTTGAAATACGGACTTGGTTGACACCTTCAAGCGCAAAAAAATGGTTTAAGTACATGTTGCAGCCGGACCGAAAAACTCTCACATTGCGACTTGATGTTGAAATAGAGTCGCGCCGATCTGATCCGCCCTGATCATTAGCAAAATGCCAAGTATCCTAGATCCCTTCCAGTCGCACTCGCTGCACGCGGCCGCTAGTTTAGATCGACAATCGATGACGCCGATGAGTCTCAAGTTCCTCCTTCAGTTGTTACTATCGGTACTGTTTGTTCAGAATTCCCTTGAAAACCACAATTTGGCAATCTTCTGCGGCTTTGACGAACCTTGATCGGCTCCTCCATACTCATAATTTCAAGTGCTACTAGCTGAGCTGGGCTGACATTAATCACGATCTGAAAACTGAAAACCCGAGGCAAATGTGTACTTAAATCCTTAGTTCCTTTGACTTGTACAACCTCTCCGTCCAAGCCAAACCCTTCATGCTTGCACCTGGAGATACTTTCCAACATGGCGCTCCACGTATTGGATGACTACTACCTCGCAATCACGTTCCTCATAACAGTTGGCTACCAACTCTTCTTCTTTTCCATAGCATTCTACTTCAAATTCGACAAGCTCACCGGTATACCCTCTCCCGCCTTTCCTCTATTCTGAGAACCATCGATTGGATCTGATAATTACAGATTTCGCGGGTGGAACCAACTTCGTCGTCCTCTCTATCATAACCCTCATCTTTTCCTCGCACCACGACCACCTCAATGCCCGCCAGGTTGTAACCAGTATCTTCATCTTAGTATGGGGTCTCCGTCTCTCTGGCTTCCTGCTCTTCCGCATCCTCAAGACGGGAAGTGACAGCCGTTTCGACGACAAGCGTGACAAATTTTTCTCTTTCCTCGGTTTCTGGGTCTTTCAGATGTTATGGGTCTGGACCGTCTCCCTACCTGTTATCATCCTGAATTCGCCTGCCGTAAAGGCATATCCCCAGCCCAGTTTTGGTAGTGGGAGGGACATTGCTGGCGTAGTCCTGTTTTCGCTGGGTCTCGTGATGGAGAGTGTGAGTGATGTGCAGAAATATCTGTTCAGGAGTAGGCAAAGCGATAAGGGTGCCATATGTGATAAGGGGTTTTTCGCGTGGACAAGGCATCCGAATTACTTTGGAGAGATCATTATCCAATTCAGTAGGGCCTTTTGCTACCGTTAACCTGCACCACCCTGACGATTCGAATAGGCATTTTCATGATCGCAGTCTCTCCGGCAGCAAATGGCTTCGTCCACGGCGGCGCCTACAGTACGTAGCCCTATCCACTAAAATTCTCGTCGTATTCTGATCGAAGCCCATGCCCTTCACCATACTCGATCCATCATCCCTATTCTCCACCCAAAAATTCCACTGACACACCCACAGAAGCACTCTATGCCTCCATCCTTGGCCCCTTCTTTCTCACCATCCTCCTACTTTTCGTCTCGGGCCTAACTCTCCAAGAACGCCCCGGCGCTAAGAAACGCTACGAGAAAGACAACCACTGGGACGAGTACTCTCGTTATTTGAATAGAACGAGTATCTTGATTCCGTTTCCGCCAAAGATCTACGAGAAGTTACCGATGGTGATCAAGAGGACTGTCCTGTGCGAGTGGCCGATTTATGTCTTTGATCCCAAGAAGCATACAGAGGTTGGAAGGGGGCAGGCTAGTGCTGAAGATGGCGGGGCGAAGAGGCCTGGGAATGGGGAAAGGGGGAGAGGGAGTGGCAGTGGAGAGGAGGGACTCGTGGGTGAAGGATTTCATGGTGGGACTTCAAGCAGTCGAAACAAATAACAGGTTGAAAGGGGAAGGGAGAAACATGTGACGCATCATACACGACTACTTGAAAACCATCCAGTTCTGTCTCGCTTCCTCAAGGTCTTGCTCTACTACACCACACTACATGGCACTACAATAAACCCTAAACACTAACACAAATATGAACGTCAGCTTTTCGGAATTTCGAATGCAAATTCACATGCAAGTTTAAGGTACTCAAACCTATCAATTTCGCCATCCTCTCCTCTCCCACCTGTGCTCATATCGCTTACGCCCCTCGCGCGCCTCTCTCGAACGCAAGAGTACAGCTCAAACCATGATATTATTAGCTTAATATAATGCGCTTGCTCCTTAATACCACACCGCATAACAAGACGCCAGTGCCAGCTCCAAGATAACATGGCACCGCACTGATTTTTATTTCCGAGTCGATGCGACAGCTGACACACCGCGGTACAAGGAACAACATAAGGAGGATCCCGAACCCAAGTCCAGACATAGCGAGAAAAAGATTCGGCACCTAGAAACCAGGATCTGAAATAGATTCGCGATAGATGGATCTTGAGAGCGATAGGGTGATGGTGCCTGTGAAAATGAAAAGGAAAAGGTTGGTGGAGATGCTGACTTAGTTTTTGGTGAGTAAGAGGAGAGGGGGCGGCGGAACGGGATGCGATCCATGGAATAGTACTGATGGCCTTTTCCCATAGATACTAGGAGGACTTAGCTCTTGGAGACTTTCAAATAGCATTAGATCTCGTCAAGGCCGCTATACAAGACGCAGGTTCTAGTATTAGAAGCAGTAGTAGTGTCAACTGAGAGTAGCTTGGAGCCATGGCGATAAGGTGTATAGAGCACAAGTAGGCTGAAAATACTCAGATTGTTGAAACGTGAACAGTTTATGCGGAGACAGTTAAATTGATGTAGCAGCTGGTACCTCTGCGGCAAGAGATGGCTGGACTTTGAGACATTGTTGTCCTCTCTAGTAAGCAGACTTTGCTCTGGACAATACTAAAGCATAGTGGCTGATTAGGATGGAGATATCCGTATATTGTAATACAACAGTTTCAATATTGTCTCAATAATAACTTCAATTTTTTATTCAAAGAAAAACAGTAATGCCTTAACACCAATTTCAAATACAGTCTCTGATCGTATTGTTTTGTTTTTCTAAAGCTTAGAGCTCTTGCGATCGCGCTAAACCACGACCGCCAGGAAGCGACAAGGCTGTACTTCAATTCTTTAATCTACTAGCTGACAACCCACTTCCCTTCCCTACCACCAACTGCCCATTCACTACTTGCTCCACTCCTCCTCTAGGGCCGTCTCACATAGACATATTTCAACATCTGCCGAGATCAACTTTTCGACTTCTCCATCTTCTGTGCAAAGCGTCGCAATCTCCCTAAAGGAAGATTATTCTTCGACCACTACTATACTGCTGAAATGGAGGCCAAAGAAGTAAGCACCCGCGTGCACGCACTGCAGAAGGCTCTCGCGGAGAAGCAGCCCGCAGCTGTGATCATCACGATGCTGGAGACGCTGAAGAAAGACGTCGTGCCGACGGAGGAGCTGTTAAGAGTACGTTGGTTCCATTTCCTCTGCGCATTCCTCTTGCGCATCTAGAGTCTCTTGTATCTCTTGTTTGCGCTCCTAACCCAATCCAATACAGCTTCTATATGCTAATATCCACTGTCCCCCCTTAGAATACCAAAGCCGGCATCATTGTCTCAAAGCAAAAAGCGAATCCTAACAAAGATATCGCTAAGCTTGCCTCTGAAATTGTCTCCAAGTGGAAGCAAATTGTGCAAAGTTCTCAGCAGAAGAAGAGAATGGCTAATGCCAACGCCTCCTCTCCTCCCAAAACTAGCACTACCTCCTCACCCGCCCCCGCCCCCGACCCTTCCGCGACCAAGGGCTTCAAAGGCGACATCACAAAGCGGCGCTGGGAAGCAGAAGAGGTGGATGTGAAGCGAACTGGTCTGCCCTCGCGCGATGCCTGCATTGGACTGCTGTATAATGGGTTAGCATTCATGTCCGAGGAGAGCAGTACTGCAATCATCATCCGCGCGATGGAAGTCGAGGAGGCAGCCTTCGCGGCATTCAAAGGTGACACGCCCGAGTACCGATCTAAACTCCGCTCGCTATTTCAGAACCTCAAGGCGATTTCCAACCGTGAACTCGCGCCCGCGGTCATGTCTGGCGAAATCCCTGCGCATAAGTTTGTGCTTATGAGCCATGATGAACTGAAGAGCAGTGAGCGGCGGAAGGAAGACGAGAAGCTGGCTAAGGATAACATGAAAAAGGCGCAGGTCCCGATGGCAGAGAAGAGTATCAGTGATGCGCTGAAGTGTGGGAAGTGTGGTCAGAAGAAGGTCAGCTACAGCCAGGCGCAGACGCGCAGTGCGGATGAGCCGATGACGACGTTCTGTGAGTGTACAGTGTGTGGGAATCGCTGGAAGGTGTGTCTACCCTTTCTACTTGACTGTTCAGCCTGCAAAATTATGTTAGGGTGGACGATGCTGACAAGGCTAGTTCTCTTGAGCCGACGCTATACATCTGCAGGCCCACGAGATATTTTCGCTTCTTCATGTGTTTTTACGGATGGCCTTGGGTTTGGGCTTGGGTTCGGGGCTTGGGGGTGTTTTTGGTCTTTTCATATTGGTAGGCAGCACAAGACTGGCAAACCAGCAGCGGGATATACTTGACAGTAATTTTTGCGAACTTGCTTCTTCCCTCTTTCCTAAGCGTTCTTGCAATACCCATGAATCTTGTGCGTGGCACGACCAAGGGCGACGTCTGGTGCGCGTGGCTCAGAAGAGAATAAATCTTGCATGCAATATGTCTTCGGTGCGGCCCTGCCATGAGAGGATCATTTATCCAGCAAGTGCTTAGAGACCGGCAGTATTGCTGGAAGTATCCATTCTAGCTGGCCATGTGCTGCTTTTGCTTTGGCATCTCTTGTTGATTGACTTTCGCCAACAGCCGAGTTTCATCTCTCAACTTCAACGTTGAGCAGTGCCAGCAACCCAGTCTCCTCATGCCCCTCCTCCAATTCCAGCTCTCCCACCTTTTTCCAGAACTTACTCAGATGCCTCGTCCCGCTATCGCAAAGAATGGTGACAACTCTGCTCTCCTTCGGCATGCGAAGAGCAGTGACAACAGCCGCTACGCAATTCACAGCACTGCTGCTCCCCACAAAGATTCCATCTTTCTCGACTAACCACCTCGCCATTTTGAGGGCTTGCAGATCCGTGACTTTGACCGCATCGTCGACCAGCTCTCTCCCAGTTTCGAAATTCTCCGTCAGACGATTGATGCCAATCCCTTCGACAATGGTGTCGACCTGCTGTCTCCTCCTCGTTCCCTCTTTCTCGGTGGGCGAGAACATGACTCCGTGCTTCACTTTGTTGTAAAGCCCACTACCCTCTGGGTCCGCCAGTACGACCTTGAGCGTCCTCCTCATTCCCATATCCTCTTTCAAGTACTTGGAGATACCCGACACGGTACCGCCAGTGCCCGCCCCGGCAACCAAGGCATCAATCTGCCCGCCTGTCTGCTGCCATATTTCTGGGCCCGTAGTCTTCAGGTGCGCTCTGTAGTTCGCCAGGGACTCGAACTGATCCGCAAAGAACCCCCTGCTTTCATCCTCTCCCGAAGCAGTGTGTTCCGCTGCTCTCCTCCTAGCCAGGTTGACGAAATGCTCTGTAGACGTGATGGGCGCGGGCGTGACCCTCTCAACCTCGGCTCCCAGATGATGCAGAAGATCCGATTTCTCTTGGCTCTGATCGTTCGGCATGCATATGTGCGCTTTATACCCCAACGCCCGGGCCAACGTCGCGAGCGAAATGCCCGTCGAGCCCACCGTGCCTTCGTAGATCGTGTCCCCGCGTCCCGGAGCCAGCAGCCCCTCTTCTTCCGCCATGCGGATCATGTTGAGCGCCACCCTGTCTTTGGGGCTACCTCCCGCGCCGTTGAGAAACTCCGCTTTGGCCAGGATAGTGCAGCCCGTGACTTCAGACAAGCTCCTGATCTTGAACAGCGGCGTGTTGCCTATGCAGCCCTCGATACCTTCTGGAATTGGCGGGCTCACGGCAGGGGGTCGTAAGCTGCGGGTGTGGTCTTCGAGTTTGACGGCAGGGAGATAAGTGCTCCTCGGTCTGGAATCAGAGGACGAAGTGTTCTGGCCGCGGCGGCGCTGGTACCGCCGCTCGAGGTCGGGGTACAGGTCTTTGAAGCCCAACGTGAGCAGGATCCCGGCTGCAAAGGCAAGGGCTATGGCGGCAGTGCCATAAGCTCTTGGGTGATTGCTCATGGACATCTTCGCCGTCGTTTTCGAGCCATCATACATATTGTCGCAAATATTTGTGGGGTGGATGTGGGATGTCAAGCTCAGATACGGAGACAGGGATCGGGAGCTTGGACATTTCTCGATAGGCTTGAGGTCCCGGCTCCAACCTCACCATATGATGTAAAGTGCCCATTTATGGACTCCCCAATCATCTCGCGGTTGTTTAGACAGCTGTTTAGGCATCGCTCGTGTCAAAACGTACTCTCACACTCGTCGGTCCCGTCACGGATTCAGGGGGGAAGACAGCTGCGGCGATATGCGTCTGGGAGGGGAGAGGGAGGGGAGAAGCCTAGTCGCAATGACGACCATTGGCAGCAGAGGACGGATCTGTTTCCTTCTGATATGTCAGAGGAATACCAGAAATACCCAATGGTTACCGCGGACCAGTTGAAGGGGCGGAGGGAGAGGCCGAGGAGAGTGAAGATGCTCATGAGAGACTTCATTGAAGGTATGTCCAGCTTGCAACCTCCAGGCCAGAGCTTACGGGCTTTGCAGATTCTCTATACAATCCCTCGTATGGGTACTTCTCGAATCAAGTCGTTATTTTCACCCCCGGCGAACCGTTCAATTTTAGTCAGATACAAGACGAGCCCGACTTCCATAGACTCCTGGGACAGCGGTACACAGAATTTGAGGATAAGCTAGACATTAAGGAGCCCAATGAGACAAGACAGCTGTGGCATACACCCACAGAGCTGTTCCGTCCCTACTACGGAGAAGCCATAGCCCGGTATCTAGTGGCCAACTACAAGCTCTCGCAATACCCCTACCACGACCTAATCATCTACGAAATGGGCGCCGGAAACGGAACTCTGATGCTCAACATCCTGGACTACATCCGCGAAGTCGAGCCGCAGGTGTATCACCGCACGAAATTCAAGATAATTGAGATCTCGACAAACCTCGCGAAGCTGCAGCAGACCCAGCTGCTGCGGACGGCGGACTCGAGAGGCCATGTGAGTAAGGTGGAAATCATCAACAAGTCCATCTTTGACTGGGACCAAGTTGTGCCGTCACCATGCTACTTCCTAGCCATGGAAGTCTTTGATAATTTTGCGCACGACTCTATCCGCTACAACCCCGCGACAGAGGAGCCCTTGCAAGGCACAGTGCTCATAGACGCCAAGGGCGACTTCTTCGAGTTCTACGTGCCGACCATTGATCCTGTAGCATCTCGCTTCTTGAGAGTGCGGCACGCAGCCACTGGGGGGCTCTATCCGCTGCCGCTGCATCGGAGCAAGATCTTACGGAGATTGAGGAACATGTTGCCCTTGACCCCGAATCTGAGTGACCCGGAATACATACCGACGAGACTGATGCAGTTTTTCGACATTCTGGGGACATACTTTCCCAGTCATCGGTTGGTGACGAGCGATTTCCATGATTTGCCCGACACGATCAAGGGGATCAATGCGCCGGTTGTACAGACGCGATATAAGAGGAGAACCGTTCCTGTTTCGACACCTTTGGTATTGGCCTCTCTCTCCCTTCCTCTTTCTCTTTGCATCAACTCGCAGATCAAGTGGGCAGTGGGAGCTGACGATCCGAATAGGTACACCAAGGCTACTTCGATATACTTTTCCCCACAGACTTCAACGTTATGGAGCTCATGTACCGAGCCATCACCGGCAAACTCACCCGCGTTGATTCGCACGAGGAGTTCTTGCAGCGCTGGGCGTATGTTGAGGAGACGGAGACGAAAAATGGGGAGAATCCGTTGTTGACGTGGTACAAGAATGCTAGTGTTCTTACAACAGTGTAGGAATATATTGGTCCTAACATCTGCTGCGACTTCTTACAGTATTCTCTTCGGTAAATATTTATGGAGAAGTTAGGTAGAAAGAGTCGAATCTGTAGTTGTCTGGTGCAGTCGCTCATGAACTCAATAATTCTCTAGCTAGAGATGATTACAGGATAGTAAAGTGGCTTGTTAGGTCGGTTCAGGTAAGTTTGTTTCTCTCCACAGTAAAAAGTGCATACAATTCACGTCCTGTAGGAATTATCGTTTTGTTACTCATGGTTGCCAGGTGCAGTTCTCCTGCTCGATTATCCATCCATACTCGTGGGCATCTCGGCACTTTGGGAATCGGAGGCTTCGAAGAAGCTCCATACTGTAAAGCGAGGATTCAGAAGAAATTTGCATTTCATTTTCTTCCCGCCCGTCACTTCAGACCCCTCTCTGCATTTGGCATTCTAATTCTTGCCTCTCAAATCCCTGAGCCTTATTTCATCCTGTCAGAATTTTCGAACAGAACAAGTGTCCACACGTAGCCTATTTAAAGAGCGGCTCACCTGTTTCCCATGATGTTGACTGCGACGTTAGCAACCCTTACAGCGCTATAACTCGAGAAACGGAAGGGTTGCGATGCTGGTGTCAAAGCAAAGGATGGTGGACTTAACTTAATGTACATCGTACATCGTCTCTAGACTTAAATTATGCGAGGTTATCAGTATATTTTTCTGCTCCTATTTCATCATTTTCTGATTTCCAGTATTGTATCTTGCACCTCCTGAGTGTGGCGGATCTTTGCTTCTGCATCAACAGTGAACTGCAGCTCTCACAGTTGTTCCCAAGCTACTTCCTGTCAGCGGCAATAGTAAATTCCCAGGCAGATGGTACAGCAGTCGGCTATAGCTCTACTGCCTGTCTCTTCAGCCCAGCACTAGACCACTGCGCCGCTTGCTCCTATCATGCTTATCATGCACTTCTGAGCCTTCAACTATGTTCCCTCAATCGGCATGTGAAATCCTCGCCCACAATGGCGAAATTTGACACAAACCACTTGTACAAAACCTACATTGGATGTCCAACAGGCGGGGGTAATCCATGATCGGAACACCCAAAGCGGCATGGCAGGTGCTGTATTCTTCCGAGAAACTGACATCACCAGCGCAGGTGAACAATGGCATGTCTTCCCTTCCAAAAGCAAATATCTTGCCTTACGCTCCCAGGGCTCAGACACCAGAGATTGAATGACAGTCAATGTATCCGACAACGCAGCAAAACCAGGTGTAACAGAGGAACGCGAGTATAGCCGACGTCAGTATATTCTGGCAGATTGTGACCTGGAGAGATGGCACCTTCTATTTCACAAATGCGGTGAACGGGTCGGCTAGGCATTGGGGTTTTCCTCGGATACTTTGATGAGCATGAGCAGTAATATCACGGCGCCGCAGAACGGACAGCAGCTCTCCTTTAAAAAGTTGGGGAATATCGACCTCTCCCGGTCTTCGTCTATGATTATAAGTTGTGTCTTCGTATACTTGGAGATCCTCGCTAACGAAATTAGTTGACTCCAATGAGCACAGTAACCAGGGTAGATACTCTTCCTGCCTCTGGCTATCTTACGCCCTTACCCGGTATTTCCATAGGCGCCAGCGCAGGAATAAGGGCAGGCGTAGGTGTAGTCGCTTTGATCTCCCTCCTGTTTATTCGATCTTTTCATTCTCCGCCGGCGGAAAACCAAATCCCCTTCTGGGGAGCGCGGAGAAGTTGCGCCGTCGCATGAGCCGGTCGCGAAGGGTCAGCAGATGATCGGAGCAAAGGAATTTGCAATCTATGCGATCAGCTTGCTATCAGAGCCTTGTGCAGACACATTAGTTAGCGAGAAGTTCCTGGCTCTAGGACAGAACTGTTATATTGCATGTGTTTCCCTACTAGAATCTATTCAATGCCATGTCACGTGTTAGAGTGAACACAGCATCACTGGATTGTTTTCTTAATTCCCTGCAGAGCTCGCGGTGGTTCCAATAAATGTGACGGCAAAATCCAGGAGCTCACGAGATTCTCAGCCCAAGGCCAAAGGAAACTCCACCTGTTACACATCACCCCAGTCAACCCCCTCTCAGTCGATCTCGCTTCGAGAGTCTTGCATCCCTCCGATTATATCCAATCAAACAACGTTCCTACAGTACGACACTCTGCCTGACAACCACAGCTCAAAATGGCTAACTCAAAGCAAGCCCGCTTTTCCATCTCCCTCTTCCATCCCGCATTTCTGACGCAAGCTACAGGTACGAATACGTAAAAACCTTTGAGCAGCCAGACACGCTGATCCCCAACACCTGGATCGTTGTGCGCATCGACGGGCGCGGATTTCACAAGTACTAACTCCACGCCTCTTGACATCCCGCAAGAGGATAAAAGGAGGCGAAAAGACTTACGAACGGGTGCTAGGCTCTCAGACAAGTACGCCTTCGAGAAACCGAATGATCGCCGGGCTCTAGACCTCATGAATGCGGCCGCTATGGCTGTCATGAACGAGTTGCCGGATATCGTGATTGCGTATGGGATTAGCGATGAATACAGGTATTTTCTCCACCTTGTCCGACTTTCTCACGTGCATGGCAGCTAAGCTGGATTGCATGGGCTGATTCGAAGAAAATAAAAAGTTTTGTATTCCATAGATCCAGCACGCTGTTCGAGCGCCGGTCTAAGTAGGGCTGGCTCTTCTGGCCCTTCTCTCTCCGTCGACGGAAACTCGGCATGCTGATATGTTGCAGCAAACTGGTGACGACGATCGTGTCGACTTTCACGGCATACTATGTCCATCTCTGGTCCACGCACTTCCCAGACGTGCCGCTCTCGTCGCCGCTTCCGAGTTTTGATGGCAGAGCAGTACAGTATCCCAGCGTGCAGAACTTGAGGGACTACATGAGCTGGCGACAAGTTGACTGTAAGTTTTCCCTCCAGCCCTCTGGAGTTTGATCTGGGTAGTAGTTGACTGTGGAAGGTCATATTAACAATCTGTACAACACGACATTTTGGGCGCTGATCCAGAATGGCGGGTTTGATGCCAAGGGCGCAGAGAAGGAGCTAGCGGTGAGCATGCTGGTGCTGTGAAGGAAGATGGGATGGATGCTGACTTGCCAGGGCTCGTTGGCGGCGGATAAGAACGAGATCCTGTTCTCGAGGTTCAAGATCAACTACAACAACGAGCCAGAGATCTACAAAAAAGGAAGTGTTGTATTCCGAGACGTACGTCTTCTTTCTGATCAACACCAAATGATTCTAACAAGTCCAAGTACGAGCTAGAAGAGCCCGGAACAGCATCAGAAATGATAGACGAAGGCTTAGTCAAGACCGTAGAAGAACTCGCACTGTCCAAGACGCAAGAGGAGAAGGACAGGAAGCGGAGAGCTAAAGCGAGGATCACAGTTCACCATGTGGATATCATTCGGGACGAGTTCTGGGAGAGGAGACCCTGGCTGTTGTCGAACAAGCCGGGCAAGATACCCAAGGAGCCTTGAACTGTAGAGCGCTGCAAGCAAATAGATACCCCGAAACGCCATGCTGATGCCTAAGCCCTTAAGATCATGATCATTCCTTCCTCCTCTTCTTCTTCTTCGATTTTTCGGGCGAGGCTCCTTTCTCGTTGTGCAAGATATCCTTGGCGAGTTTCTTCAGCCGCCGCCGCTCCTTACGCTCCTCCTTTGTTTCTGGAGTTTCCGCGTCTTCCATTTTGACGTCTTCACTGAGTTCTTTCGCTGGCCTAGATTCCTGCTCTCGGAGAGCTCGTTTTTTCGCTGCCCTCCTCGCTTTCCGCTCTTTCTTCGTCTCGAGATCGTCGTTGCTCCCCACCATTTTCTCATTGGATTTGGACGCTTCAATGACCAGTTGTTGTACCCTTTCCGCCCTTGCAGCTTTCCTCGAGGCCTTCCTCTCCCTCCTCTCCTCCTTGGTTTCCCCTTCTTCCCTCTTCCTCTTCTTCGCCCCGCCACTTTCACTCCCTGTAGATATCTCTGCTATCTCCTCGATCGTGCCTCCCAGCATTTCTCCCCTTACGAAACTCGCGTACAAGCCGCCCTTGCTCCCCACCCACTTCGCGCCCGCCTTCTGCACCATATCCAGCCCGCCGCTCGTCACCGTCTGCGTGACCTTTCCCTCCTTGGACGTATCCAGGCCTTTCAGCGAGCTATCAAACGCGTTCATCCACCACATGTCGCTGGTGCGGTGCTGTTTCTTGCCAATGCCTAGATTATCGACTTTTTTCGAGACGAGGAGGGGCCGCGAGAGGCCGATGGAATTGTTGGTAGGATGCAGGGAGTTACCAGTCCCGCGCCATCCTTGGGAGGTGAGGAGCGCGTGAGCGTCCATAGTTTGAGGTGAGAAAGCTGGGATGGTGGTAACTGTGGATCTTTTTGTCGCATTTAAATTTTTGAAGCTGTAATATTAGCGCTAGGAGAAACTAGCTTACGTAAGATGGACTCTTGATGTCACGGCTTCTCGGCTAGCTTGAATTTTCCAAACTGTACCAGTAGACATTCAAATTTTACCCATATGAAAATCTCTTGATACTATCTGTGCTATTGTCATTCTGCTCATGATGTCTGCTTTAGTTTCTCGATCTATCGTCTGTTTTGATTGCCCATACTTGAGTTCTCCAGATGCCATATCTTCCATATCACGAGCCAGGGATAACAACAATCCTCTCCTTGGCCTCGTTCCTTTTCCTGCTCAATAGCATCCGATATATTTTAGACCGCCTCTTATACTGTGGCATCATTGGTGAAATACTAATAGGCATCGTCTGGGGCCAACCAGTCGGCGGAACATCATGGCTCTCAGCTGGAACTCAAGATACAGTCCAAGCATATGGCTACCTTGGACTTATTGGGCTTGTCTTCGAAGGCGGGCTCAGAACAGATCTGGGACTTCTCCAAGAGACCGTGTTTCTCTCGATATCCGTCGCCACTATCGGCCTTCTGATGCCTATTGCGTTATCCTTCGTTCTCCTCGCGTTGCCCTTCTCCGGTACCTCTGGAACGGCATATCCGAGTCCACTCGCAGCATTTTCTGCAGGAGCTTCGCTGTGCTCCACTTCTCTGGGTACAACATTTGCTATTCTCACCTCGGCCGGGATGCAAAGGACGAAAGTCGGTGTTGTGCTTGTGGGCGCTGCGATGATGGATGATGTGGTCGGATTAGTGATGGTCAACATCGTGACTACGCTTGGATCTGGAGGGACTGGAGTTTGGCCGATTGCTAGACCTGTTGTTGCGAGCTTTGGGCTCTTCATCGTTACTCTCCTTTTAGGCCCGTATGTGCTGAAGCCCGCGTGGCGTTTTATATCGGCATACACAGCAGATGGAGCGGAGATGAATGCGAGAGTAGATGAGAGTATGAGAGCGACCGCAAGAAGAGTTGTCCGGACTGTTCCTCACATGGGCTTTGTCTTATCAACAGCGGTCCTGGTCGCATATGTTACCATAGCTGCTTTTATCGATGGCTCTGTTCTATTCGCTGCCTTTCTTGCTGGTGGTGTTGTGAATTCGCTCTGGAGCATTTCGAGCGAGGACTTTGAGCAGCATGGCGGCGCACCTGAAATGTATGAGCTATATTATCAGGCACCAATGGACTACATACTCGTTCCATTCTTTTTCGTAAGTGGACCTCGTGTCTGTTCAGGCTTTCCCTTGGGGGTGTCTTTCGCGGGCTCTGACTGATCTCACATGTGGCTGAGTTCGCTGACCAGAAGCAACAGGCGTCCATTGGATTCTCTATTCCAATCACGGAAATGTTCCGGGGATCTATTGTTTGGAAAGGAATCGTGTACTCGATCCTCATGATCATCGGCAAATGCCTAGTCAGCATCGTCATCTACCTGGAGTACTTCGCACGGCTGCGGTACCATAAACCAAAACTAGCACACCGCGAGCCACCTCATCTTCCGCCAGAACCAAGTCTTCAAGTCCGCACACCACAAGCAGAGCAAGGCTCCCCCCAACCTCCGCATACCGTAGCTCTGCTCGTCGGGCTTGCCATGACCGCTCGAGGTGAGATTGGGTTTTTGATCGCTTCCTTGTCGCAAAGCTCTGGCACTCTCACTTTGCAACGTCAAGGAGGCCATCATATGTACACATCTGGAGAGGAGGTGCTCCTTGTTATCATTTGGGCTGTTGTCGTCTGCACGATTGTTGGGCCTATTGGGGTTGGGATCATTGTCCGGCGAATCAGACAGTATGATGGTACTTTAATGGGTGGGTGGATCTAAGATCAGGCATGAAAGAGACACAACTCTGCCATTTCAGTTGCTGTGAAGCGAGAAAGAGCATTTTGCTTAACTTGTTGTACCAGTTTGCCCCCAGTCACTCCACGATCTGTTCTCCCCCATTCTGGACTCTTAGAATCTCTCTGCATGCCTTGATCTTTTTAAGGATCGCATCATAACGCCAGTCACGGCCTCCCAACAATGGCTCCAGACCTTTTGCAAGTCCCTCCATCACCCAATGCATCTTGCCCAACCTCAGAAGCAGAACTTTCCTGAGATGACTGGCCAGTATCTGCTTCCCAATCATCACCTCAACAGCAGTCATCATGTGCAGCAACGCCTCCATCGTCTGCGAAGTATCCATGAGCCATGAGTCATCAAACAAAGAGCTGTGGGCAAAGACTCACAGACTTGAAAGCAGCATGCAGACGGAACTTTTCAATGTTTTCGAAATGACTTCCATCCAGCCTAGCTCCCAAAGCCGTTTGCTCACCTTTCTCAACAACATCTTTCATCAAGCCAACAAACTCCGGGCATTGAAAAAAGAGCTTCTGCTTAAACTTGCTCATCATTTTGCCAGATGTCTTATCAGCCATGATGGATGCGACAACCTGCTCTGCGGCTTCACGAATCGCCGACAATTCTCCCAGTCCTGGTCCAGGTATCTTGCTTCTGTCAAAGGGGCCCTCCTACCAAAGAGTTAGTAAGCAACCTTTATGGTGTAAGGAGTTTGGATGGGTCGAATCCTGTCTGGGAAAGCATTTCCAGCGTGGGTCCTGCGGCAAACATCTGCTTTGAAGTGAAGACAAGAAAGATTAGACTTACATAGGTACCAAAGGGGTTGGAAGGAGCTGGGATAGCCGCCGGAGGTTGAGGGACAACTGGGATCAACGCTGGACCTTGAGGAAACAGGTTGGCGGAGGGTACAGTTGGTGCACTAGGTGCACTAAGTACAGTAGGTGCAGTATGTGCAGGAGTCGAATAATGGGCTGCAGTTACAGTACTACCAGAGTGATAAGCACTATCTGACTGACGAGCGCCTCGGATGCCAGAATCTGAGTATTGACTGACATACGACCGTTGGCCGCTGTAGGATCGTTGACTGCCATACGGTTGATGAGTGTGATTCGACTGCTGGGAGTTGCTTGACACATGGGTGGAGCCTGAATGATAAGCAATTGAGGTCTCATCATTGGACTGATGAAGGCCACTGGTCATAGTAGCACTATTGTTGGAGTCGCTGACATCAACCAGAGCAGCAGTGTTACTTTGACCATAGTGCATAGGAGGACTCTGAAGAACATAGCTGTCGCCAAAGGTGTCTCCTCGCTCATCAGCGGAATATATGCTGTCGGAGTAATGGGACATCTTGGTGAGATCGGCAGTTCTTGTTTGAGGTTGTCAGGTTTGGAGATGGAGATTTCGGAATTGTTGGAGAAGTGAACTGTTTATGCGAAATGGGAGACTCGCTCGCTTAGCGTATTCACTGTCAACAAGACGCTCACCTTTGAATTTGAAACTCGCAAGGTGTACTTTGAACATTTGGTATTTCTACTCGCAATGAACGCAGCTTCATAGGCTCATAGGCGCGCTCATATCAGCACTGGTGAGGGATAGCCTGGGTATTGCAGCTGGTGCATCAGCGTACCTAGGACAGGTCAAGTATTAAAATGTGCTCACCCAGCCTCGGAGGGCGGAGGTTCACACCACCGCATATTTAACGCGATCACGTCTGGAGATTCTAAAAGCGGTATGGATATTGAGGCATTGATTTCTGGGATTGAATCAGAGTACCGAGGATCGTGCTCAAGGCTCCAGCCGTCTTGGTGAGCGGCTAACGCGGGTACACCCATCTTCTCTGACCGAGTGCAACAAGAACGTCGGGAATGTGGAGTTGTTGACTACCATCTCCGTAACTTTATCGATCACGGAACATGGTTTTTAGCAATTTGGGCGATCCACTGCCAGCTGTGTGTGACCGCAATCAACTGTTTTCTGCTTTTAGGTTATCTTTCCCTGATAGAGCATGTACTTGCTGTCTTCGCATAGTAGCTTATCTCTCTGAAACTTTCAGCGTCTGGCTTACAAGCCTCTGGTGGGCTGGAATCTGGAGGATATTAAGGCCAAGGAAAGAGATTGGGACGGCCACTTGGGCTCTGAAAATGTTCCGGTACTGTTTCCTTTATTATCGGAGCCTCGCCAGAAAAATCATTACCTCGGAGCAAGCTCTAGGTAGTCTAGTTGATTACAGACATGTGGGAAGTCTTTTTCGTTGCTTAGGTGGGGATGGGATGACTGATCTGCTCTGGCATCTTTCCATGAAACTTTTGTCTCGATTATTGGATATAGTAATGTCTCCCAATCATCCTGCCGGAACACCTGAGCACGCGAGCCTCAAGTGTCATGATACATATCTCCAAATTCCACGAAGGTTTCGCGAAAGCTTCAGACGTCTCCATGATGTTCTCTAGGTCCAAGTCAACAACAGACCTCGGAAGCTCACCGCCCTCGAAATGATTAGTCGAATTCCGAGCAGAAGGCGACACAACTTTCTCCTAATCCTTTGAAACAGAAACTCAAGCATATCTGGCGTATAGAAAAATCTGCGCTTCAACTAGAATCAACACCTATCTCAGGCAGAACTTGCATTGCTGAATACGAGACCCATAAGTGGCCCAGCCAGAGATGAAAGTCGACTACTTATGACCACCATAGCGTGCCTCCGCCCATAGCTCATGGTGGCAGCGCCAATGACAGATTTGATAGCCCGAGATGGACGTTATTCCAATAGCGGGTGTCGTCGATCCTTGAGAACAATGTGTAGGACTACTGACTAATTGAGGGGACCCATGACACCCGCAATCGTGCAAAATGGTTGCAACTACGACGATCGCAAAATCATTTTCAATCATGCTTCAACCCCTAAATATATATTTACACCTTATCTATACCATGAACTGTGTAAATTTGACTGGAAAAGCTAGCTTTGAAGTGTTCCATTGTTTATTTTTTTTTTGAAATGACTCGCTTAAATATGTAACGCAGAGAATGTCTACTCAACTGTCTTCAACCCAACGAATTTGCCAAAGTTCACCTCCATAATCACCATAGCAAGAGCCAAATGGCTCAATTTTCAAGCCGTCATCTTCTCTCTAGTCCAGCATCTCTGTCGTACTCCATCGGGTAATACTAACCCCATGCCAGTCCTCTCAAATAACCTCATCTGCGGTCCCCTCACTCCCGTCTGGCACTCCAGCACGAACTTCGAACCACCTGCCTCCACGGCAGTCTTTCGAATCTCCTGCATAAAATCGACGTGGATCTTCAACTGAGCGCTCTTCTCGCGTTGCCACTTCTCAAAAGCAGGCCGCAGGTCGTGCTCCTCGATCGGCTCAGAGAAGACCCCATCGACGTGGTACCCAACATGTAGAGTCTGGGTCTTGGCGAGCCAGAGTTTCGGTAGGATATACTCGAGGTTGATTGTTCTGCCCGTACAAAAGTTGCGGGTTTTAATCTCGATGAATGAGGAGGCAGCGACGGGATGACCTGCTTGTATGATCTTCACGCCGCCATCCGTAAGCACCGACGAAGGATCTCTACCGTACATGTTGGCTATACACCACGAGTCAGACGTTGATATATGGTGGGAATGCTCGCCTATCGGTTGCAGACATCTATCCACCGCGTAACTGACCAGAATTTGGATCCCGCCGATCTCAAAAAGATCCATTATCGGCTATCCCACCATATCTGACTCAGGCAGAGCTGAATCAACACAGATTCTAGTCACACTGGTTCTCAAAGTATAGTAGCCACTTCGTCTTTGGGTTTAGGAGAGGGCTTTCATGCGAAACTGGTTAACAATAGAGAACAAACCCATAGGCGAACTTGAACAGCATGCAAAAAGCCAGGGCAAGAAAAATAGAGTTTGGCTTCAAGACTGTAGTGGTAGCTGCCTCATAACTTCTGCGTTCAAGTTCAAGTTCACGTCGCAGTGTTGTGACCATTACACCGCGAGATATCGTTATACACGATGAAGCAAGCAAAAGCAACCTATTCCCACTACGTTTGTAGGAATGTCTACTCCGGTGATATCAGCCATCCATCATAATTACCACTCTTCCGTCAACAGTAATAGAGATCACGGTACCGCCTTTGTTTCAAAATATGCGTTATACTATAGATGCCATCAAGTGAGATGCTGCATATACCAAGTCTCACAGTACAGATATGAACTCACAAGGACAGCATGAAAAAAATTAGCCATTGCTTAAAACACCTTGTCCTGCTATGCAGCCATTACATTTCCAAGATGACTAACCCATGAGCCAACGCCGTAGCTATGCACAAGCCAAATTCTCCTGTATATCGCAAATCAAAACCCACATGTAGCAGTCACAACACGCCCAGTAAACACCTATTCATGCCCATCCATAATCCTGATCTACCATTCCCATAACGCTAGTCCATCATATCAGCCAGACTCTGCATCTTGATGACACTCTTCTGTGCAGCGTTTCGGGAAACGCGGTAATAGTTATCGGTGAAATCGCTACACTTCATCTCCTTCAGGAACTCTTCATCGTGAGTGATGATGATGATCTGGAAATTGGGTTGGTGTCTGCGTTCTTCGATGATCGCGTGGAGGGATCGCGCCAGAGCTTTGATGTTGTCTTCGTCGAGATTCGTGGTGGGTTCATCCAGAGCAATGACCTTCGTTTTGTTAGTAGTAATCAATATAAAACGCGGAGGTTCTTACTCCACAATTGACTCCAAAGCACTCGGCGAGAGCAAGACGGATGATAATACAGGCCAGGACCTTCTGACCAGCACTGCATCGGCCACGCATATCCATCTCGGCATCTTGCTTGACCATAACCACGCGGTAGTTGTAGTTTCGCCTGGTAGAAGTCGTAGACGACGCGGCACTCTCGTTCTCTGATCGAATCATGATAGTGTCGATATCGGTACCCTGGTAAGTTTTACGCCAGAGCTCACCAGCAAGGTTATTGATCTCCTCCATCTTGACGCTGTGAAATTTCATAATAGCACTGTCCAGAGCCTTTTGGCACTTGGTCATGTCTTCGATGGCAGCCTTGGTGGTTTCTACCTCGATGTGACCCTTGCGGTACAACTCGGCAGCGTCCTTGTAATCCGTTTCCCAATCTTCGACCATGCCTTCAAGCTCAGCATTCTTGGCGCTCCTGGTTCCAACTAGCGGACCCTTCTCGGCAGTCAGTTCCTCGCGACGCCTGTCTGCGGCAGTAGCTTCGCGGAGATACTGCTCGTAATCATCGTCAGCATTGTGAGTCTCCAACTCGGCAATCTCTTCCTCCACTATCTCAAGGTCTCGGCGTGACTTTCGAAATCGAATATTGTCTTGGATATCCTTCTTTGTCTTGTCGCTGTCTGCAATGAGACTGTTCAACTTATTGAGCTCCAGACCGACTCGCGCAGTATTCTTCTCAATGTCTTCTTGTTCTTTCTTGAGGACCTTGATATCTCTCGCACACGCTGCAAGCTGCCCTGGCCCGTCCTTGTCGATGTAATCATTGATATTGGCGTTGATCAAGTTGAAAGCGTTGACAGACGAGGCAAGTTTGTCCTTCACCAGCTGAATAACTTTTGCCTTGTCGCTTCCGCGTGCTTCTACATCCTCATGTTGGGTGGCAGCTTTGGCGAATTGAGGCTCGAGAGACACGAGTTCCGAGTCGGCCTGAGCAACAACATCCTTCTGTTGCTTAATGTAATCGCGCAATTCCTCGATCGCGGATGCAATAGCTTGCCTCTTCTCCAACGAGTTCTTAGCATTTTGAAGGTCGGCAGTAACAACGCTCAACCGCTTCTCCAGATCGCTGATCTCAGTTTTAGCAATTTCCTTGTCACCTACAAGCTTGTCAATCTTGTGGTTCAGAGCTCTGATCTCTCCGTTGCAGGCTGTGAGCTGCTCATCAACGTCGTCGATGGTCAGGTGACTACCGTATAAAATGTCTTGTGATGCTAGCTTGGTGATCTCCTCTTCATGCTTGGAAATGTCGCTGTTGTACTTGGTGATGTCCGTAACGGTCTTCGTTAGACCCTCGATGTCTCTCTTGGCAGATTCCTCATCGCCGACAAGTCTGTCCTGGCGCTCGCAAGTCGATACGCGGCTGTTCTTCTCACCCTCGAGTCTCTTGATGTCTCTCTCGAGAGCAGGAATTTCGATGTCCTGCAGCTTTTTGCAAATGTCATATAACGGACGAACAGCGTCAGCAGACTTGAAAGCTTTCTCGCTATCCTTCAAGTCCTGCTTCAGAACATCTTCCTTGAGGCTCTTGATCAGTTTCTGGAGCTTCGCAGATGCGTGCGAGCGTTGCTTTTGATCAGCAAATTCTCTCTCGCACAGTTGGCAGCAGCTCTTCTCATCCACCGTCGTGCTAAAGGTGTTGTACATCTTGAGTAGGCCCGAAGCGTTGGCAATGTTATCTCTGCACTCGGCAAGTAGAGCCTCTGCCTCCTGATACTCCTCAAGATACTTGTCGAGTGTCGTGATCTGCATCTGATTCCCATCTTCGTCATAGATAGAGCTAAAAAGTTTCGCCTTATTCTTCTCCAGCTCCATGGTCTTCTTGCTGTGCGATGAACGGGCCGTCTTCAGCTCGAACTCGACCTCCTTCAGACGCTGGACAGCTGCATCTTGTTGGGCCTTCGCGTCTCCGAGAGTATGATTGCGCGCGTCGAGAACGGCTTGGAACTCGCTATAGAGATTTTGAGGGGTCCATTCACCCAGTGTATCGGTTAGTTGGTCTTTGTACGCGGAAACCATCGTGTTCAGCTTGTGTCTAGCCTCCTTCGCCTGGCCCTTCGCGTAGTCTAGAGCAGCACGATCCTGAGCGAGTTTGTTGAGTTGCTTCGACTCAGCTCTCAACTTCTCGGACTTTTCGTTCAGGTCTTGCATGCGATTCTTTTCAACTCTGATCTTTTGATCCCAAGACGCGGCGTCGTACCTGGAGATGGCGACTTGGAGAGTTTCTTGAATCTCGTCGACTTTGAGGTCGAGCGCAGCCTTTGCACCTTCATCGATATTGATGGAGTTCATCTCGGATTGCTTGGATCGGATCTTCTTCTCGCTGGCAGTGATTGCCTGTGCAGCGTTTACCTTTTCTTGCTTGAGCGTTGCCTGACGGTTCTCCAGCTTTGTCATGGTGCTCTGGGTTTTCTTCAACTCATCCCTGGTAGCGTTCCGAACACTTTCCAGCTTACGGTCCTCGTCCCGGGAAAGCTTCTTGACGCGAGCGACGAACTCGGCAATCTGGTCTTCGTGAAGATCACCATCGTAGCCGCGTAACGAATGATCGTGGGCAGCCTGTTTAACAAGATTAGCTCGCTGGATCAATTGACTCTCGTAAGTCTTCTTCCCAGCCTCATGTTGTCCCAGCTCAATTTCCTTTGTGGATATGGATTCTCGAGCAATTTTTGCGTCTACTCCGAGGCTGTTGTGCTCCTCCTTGAGCTCAAGCTGCGCGGCGTGGTACTCGGACATACGTTGCTGGTACTGGTCAAGGGTAGATCGAAGCCATTCGTCAGATTCTTCAAGTTCCACCAAGTTGTCTCTCAAGCTGTCCAGTGTATACTCGAGATTTTTTGCTTGCGCTCGCTTGGTAGCAAGAGTGTCCTTGATTCCAAGGGCCGCATTCTTCAATTTGTGCTTTTCGGCCGAGACTTTCTCTGCAGCTCTGATCTCCTGCTTCATGATTTTTGCCTTCTCATCCAAATCATCAATCTCGCCCTGCAGACGAATCATCTTCTGTTTGACCTTTTGCGCCTTTTCCTTGAGATCCTTGAAATTTGCTTCGTGGATCCTAAGTTTCCCTAGATTCTCTGACTGAGCTTTGCGAACCTTCACGATATTGTCAATAGCCTTGGTGTATTTCTGAGCCTCGAATATTTCGTCGAACTTGAGTTTGAGCTTTGAGGGTTCGGTCATCGGCCACAGCGACTCGTCCTGGTGACAGAAAATGACGTTGCTCAGAATGGCGGCCGAGACACCGAGCTGCTGCGGGACGACATTTTTCAACTCCAGTACTGTTGAGGACATCGAGATACGTTCGCCACTCTTCTTGGACTTCATCAATAGATTACCTTCGAGGGTTTTGAAGGTCATGGCGGTCTTCTTCACGATCACGGACATGCTTCGGCTCACGACGAATTCTCCCTGAGAGCCGTTCAGAAAGCCGAGCTTGACCTGGGCCAGAACCTCCTTCTCATCAGCCAGCTACAGCCAGTAAGTTAGCACCGTTGATATGGTATGAAAAGCTAGCGAGGGTCGTACCTTGGGGTCGTGAACAAAAGCGCCTTTTCCACCATTAGGGGGCAATTCGCCTGTAGTCGCATACTTTAGGCATTCGATGATGGTCTGCGTGGTTTTAAATGGGCAAAATTTCTTCAGGGTTGGGAGTATGCTCCACGTACGGTCTTTCCGGAGCCGTTCACACCAACGATAAGGGTAAGAGGGGTTTGGAATTTGATGGACATCTTGTCTTGGTTATCGAAGGAGCGGATCCTGGAGATGGTGTAAGCTATATTTGGCTGCAGAGAGAATACAAATTACCCCCGAATGCTGAGATGCGCAATCGAAGCTGTCGCAAGTCAGTACTGTTACTTGGAACCTTTTGGCGAGGTACTTACACCTGCAAAATTTAGCTTCGGCGTCTCGGATGACGATGTATACTTACATCTTGACGGCGGCTTTCTCTCCTGTTTGAGTCTGCGACCTGTCTGCAGCACCATGGGAGGTGGTGTTGTGGAGATTGCCGGGATATTGGGGTGATGGCGGATGTTGACTTGAGTATGAAGTCGACGTCGGTCGACGCGTTTGCCTACGCCAAGTCACATGTTCGCAAAGCGGGGACTATTACCGCAGACTCTCAGGCGCCACATGCACGCCACAATCAGTAGATCTTTTGCTGATCCGTTGAACATATAAAGGGTCCATGAATCAAATTGAGTTCTCTTAGTATCGCAGCGAGAAATGTAGAAGCGTCCATGCCAGATTCTATGACATTGCATCTTCTGAACTCTCACTAACAATCTAGTGGCGTCTGTTTAGGTTGTCTCTGTACAAAGTATAACGCCCGTTCTCGCTAGCCTCGCACCGTCCAGGTTGTCACCACCCAAAGTCTCAGGAACCTCACAGCGCCACTCTCGCCATGATCAGGATATAGAGGTGTAAATAGGGCAATTTGGCCTTTGTGACCATTGAATGCGGCCTTGTTGGATAGTGCGACCCGGCTCGCGATGAATCACAACGACATGAACATGGATCCGTCCATGTACTATTCCAACATTGGGGGAATGGACAGCCTTTCTAGTCTGTCAGCCTCGCAAGTATGTTGCGCCTCTTTCTCTGGCTTACCTCCATGGAATGCTGACGGGACTTACCTCAGGCGCCTACCAACGGGAATGACACTTCGATGACAGGCATGATGGGGGATGGGCTGCTCGACGATTATGATACTATGCCTGGGCAGCTCGATGTCAATGGTCTCGACGTGAACGGGCAAAAAGGCTATGCGCCGTTGGATACCGGCATGCAACAAAACAACACGGGTCCGGAGAGTGAAGGAATCTTATTGCAGAGCTCGGTGGATAATCCTATGACCGGTGCAGGCGCAGGGCCCCTACCTACCGGCTTTGGGGCGCAATCGACTCTGACCGGCGGCAGCACGCTTACGGAGTTTACGAAGAGGAGGAATTGGTCGCAGCGCGTGGTGGAAGAAATCAAAGACTTCTTACATATCCTCACACCGGATGGGCGGATCGTTTACCTCTCCCCCAGTGGAGAGCACTTGACCGGCTATCCTCGCGACGAGCTGATTGGCAAGTTCATCGTGGACTTCATCCACCCGGACGACAGCGGGATCTTCGTGCGGGAGTTCAATGAGTCAATCGCAAGTGGACATCCTCTGCGGTTCTTCTACCGCTTCCGGAAGAAAGACGAGACATTCACGATCTTCGAATCACACGGACATCCGCATCTTACATCTGAGGCGGCCACCTACCCGGGGCCGGTAAACTCATCCGGGTTCTGTCGAGGATTCTTTATGATGGCGAGACCATACCCAACCAAGAACGCAGCTCTGCTGGACACTTTTCTCGAGCACAAGATAGAGAACGAGAGGTTGCGGAAGCGGATCGACGATCTGAAGCGAGAAGAAACAGAAGAAGCCGACGAGTCCCACAAAAACTGGCTGAAGAGGCAGGAGGGTAAATCGATCGGGAATCCGTCCGAGGAGACATACACCGACACTGCAGCCTCGGTCAGCACCGCCTTACATTCAACGAACCCCGATGCTCTGGCGATGCCGCCGCCAGCCAAGCCATCCATCAACCCCGCCTTGACGACCAAGAACCTCGCAGATGCAAATCTCGGAAACAAGCCGGATTCGATCAGAGACAAGATGGCTCGCTACGAAGGCGCAACTCACATTGAGACGATTGAAATGTTGACCGGCTTGCGCTACCAAGACGGCGAGCGGAGTCAGGGGATCAGCACGGGACATCAGAGTCCTGCTCTGATCCGCGGCGATGCCGGTATCGCGATACCCGTCGACAAGGATGGACGCGCCGGCGACAAGAAGAAGAAGATCAAGCTGCCAGAAGAATACGTGTGTACGGATTGTGGTAAGTGCAACGTCCCCATCCATCGCTCTGAAACATGCGGCCATTGACATGGTTCAGGGACCTTGGATTCGCCTGAATGGCGAAAAGGGCCGACCGGCCCCAAGACCCTGTGCAATGCATGCGGACTGCGGTGGGCGAAGAAAGAGAAGAAGAAAGGGGGTAATGGGAGCACTAGCGCCGGGAATGGCAACGGGAGCGGCCACGGCGGCTCGCAACTCGCCTCCACACCGACACCTCTCGGCGCCACGAGCTAGCGCCGGCACTCTATTGATTTCTAGATCAGGACCAGGGCGTACGGCGTGAAGACAAGCAGACAGCATTTCTGCTGGCGCGGGGGGTTTTTATGTTTAAACAAGGGCGGCAATACCAGGGAATGAGACGGCTCGCGGCGTTGAGGGGTTTCAATCTGTGGAATGCGGGAACGGGCGGGAGGTTCACATGGGCTTCATTAGCTTAGGATATGGTATATACATGGCGGCATGCGTCGGTGGGATAGATCTCGGTAGGAAAGAAATTACTAAGATGGCCCACAATCTCATTACCCACACATGCACGCCGACTCCAGAGGGACCCAGTTGCAAGCCAGCCATGCCCCTTTGATCTCACAGCGCAACCCCACGACAAGAACAAGAATAAGAACAACAGCAGCACCACCACCACGCCTCGGCGCCTCATCCAGCGGCAACCTCCATAGCCTTGCCAAGGCCGAAATAAAACACATCGGCGAGCGAGGCCGACACATCCAGCCCGAAGCCGAAACCGAAGCACGTCGTCGCCGTCGCCGTCGCCGCTACGCTCGCCGCCGCAACCGCAACCGCAACCGCAAGCGCGGCACCCATGCCGACCCGGGTGCGGATCCACGGCCGGCCCGCAGCCGTGACGACGGCGATCCACTCGTCCAGCCCGATCCGGTTCCCCTCGCGTCTCCGCGCGTACTTGGCGACGACGGCTCCCTTGGCCACGAGCTGGATGCGGAAGCCGTCCTTCTCGCTCAGCGGCTTCCCGAGCTCGGCATCCTCGGCGTCGGAGCCCGGCTTGTAGCGCCGGATGATGGGCCACACGGAGATCTTGCTCTGGGCGCGGTGGGTGAAGGACGGGACGGGCGGCCGTGCGGCCTCGATCGCCGCGAGCTCGCTCTTGGCTCGTGCTAGGGCCGAGGATGGGGACGGGGGGATCGGGATCGGGTCTTCGTTTGGCCGTCGTCCCTCGGCTCCCTCCTCGATGGCCTCCAGCTCGTCCACCCTCTTGGCCGCCCAGCTCCTCTTCTGCACCCATGGGACGAAGTGCTCCCGGTGGTAGGCCGCGGCGATGCTGGCCTTGCCGATGGTGTAGGCGTCCGTGTCGAGCGAGTGCATGTCGTCAGGGTCCCAGTCCGTCGCGGGCGGCAGATCTACGAACTGGAAGATGGTCGGCGACACCCGCACGCAGAGGGAGAGGTAGGCGGCTTGCGAGACGAGGTTGTGCAGTGACTGGTACAGGTCGGCGATGCGAGGGAGCGGCGCGTCGCCCGGTAGGGGGAGGGAGTAGAGGTAGGTGGTGAGGGGTTGCAGCATGAGGCATATCTGGGCGCTGAGCTTTGCGACGCATGGGTAGAAGGACTCGGTGACGGCAGTGGGACCGAGGACGGTACGGACCGTGGTCGCGCGGACGAGGGTGCGTTGGAAACCTGTTCAGGTTAGGATATGAAGGGACTCGATTACGAGGGGGGGGAAAGAAGGGGAGCGGCGGAGGCAACCGGGTGCAAGAGACATAGAAGGGACAGGAAAGAGACATATCAGGGACGAGGACATACCCTCGCGACTCAAAAACGCCCGGTCAAGCGCAAAGCACGCTTCCTGCTGCTCCTTGCTCGCACCAAACAGGTACTCTTCAAAGATCTTCACCTGGAAGATCTTCATCAACACCGCCATCAAGAGCCACTTCCGCAGCCGGCTCTCCTTTAACAGCTCGTCCCAGCCGCCCGTCCGCGTGCTGGCCTCCCACTCGGGATCAGCGACCTGTTCGGCCCAGCGCACAAACTCGGGCGTCATGGGGAGCGTCCAGGGCGAGCCTTCCACCCGGCTGATGTCGTGCCGCGCAAAGTAGTGCGTGACGACGACGTCCAGCTGGTGGTACAGCCGTCGGAAGTTCTCGCACCACCAGTTGTCGCTGCGCTCTGCCGTGGGATGCGGGTCGTAGTGGATCTGAAGCGCGATGGGCGCCAGGCGTGCGATGTCGACCGGCTCCTGGACCTGCACCGCGGGGATGGGATACCGAGCTCGCTTTGCGGCGGGGGTGTCGTCGTCGTCGTCGTCGTCGGAGCGGCGGCGCTTGCCACCCCTCGGATCTTCAGCAGGACCATCATCGCCGTCTGGGATGACGATCTCGGCCGGCGCTTCGTACCGATCCTCGGCCGTTGTAGCCCTCAACAACGCCTCGTTCCTCTCCTGCCTCTCCCGCGCCGCCCGCCCAGCCTGGGTGATCTCCTCCGCGGTGTCGGCCGGGACCGCCGCCATGCGCGCCAGGTTGCGCTGGAGAGCCCGCTGGTCCTCGGGCCCGAAGTCGCCGTGCACAGGCTCGAGCCCTTTCAGGGCCTCCTCGGCGCGCGCCTGCGTGCGTGTCTTCTCGGACATGCTCGGCTGACGAGAGGTGTAGAGGCGGCCATTGACCCCGATCCTCTCGCGGAGGATGCTCTGGTACTGGGGAGGCCCGTCTTGCGCCTGTCTGAAATCGGCCGCGGCATCTCTGGAGTCGCGGCGTCGCGGCGTCGGGCCGGGGCCGGGGCCGGAGCCGGGGATGGGAGCTGGTGCTGACACTGGCGCGGCTGTGGCCCGGGGTGGACGGATCCTCTTTATCAGACGAGGCCTCGACTCTGGGTCGTTGGCGCGAGGCAGAGGCGCTGTGTTGGCAGCGGTAGTAGCTAGATCTCCGTCAATTGCTCTCCCGTATTATTGCACCCACCTCCACCCAGGCAAACTAGACTCACCCAGTGCCGGCTCTCCACCCAGCAGATGGCCAGAACCTGCACTCTTCACATCAAAGGTCGACATGGTCCCGTCCTTCTCTCCTATCCCTTCCCGAACCGAACACCGCCCTCTCTATCCTATCAGCCAGGAACACTTCTTCTCTAGCGGGCACGTCTTTCGTGGTAAAAAAAGATGGGGTTGTCGAGAATGCAAGGAGCCTTCGGTCTGTGAATGTGTCTCTTTTTCTTGATTTGCTCACACAGAAAGGGAGGGGGAAGAGGCTTAAGATCGAAGCGTCAACAAAGGAGAGGCTCGATCCGGCGCATTCTTCCCGGCAACCCACTGGAATGGGTGGTGGGGGGAGGGGGGGGGGCTGGTCGAGGAAAGAGGGCCAGAGACAAAGAGGAGCGAGGTGCCGCTTGCGACGCAACCCATTCGTACAATCGAGAGAGCGAAAGGATATGAATGCGTATGATTCGTTTGCGACATCATCATGGAATTGAGAAAAGATTCTCTGCTCAGTTGGGGGGGGATGGAGGGGAGGGAGGAAGAACGCCGCCGGGTGAGACATTCGGGAATGGACTCGACTCTTCTTTCCTCTTGTCTTTTTCTTCTTCGTTCCTCGCATAATGCAGTACTGGACTGGACTAGCCTGGCCTGGACATGGCTGAACTGCGAACTCCATGTGCTTATTATGTTTGATTCTGCTCACGAGGTAACAGGGCTGCTCTTGTGCACGTGAGAATCTGATGGTTCCGTGTGCTGTCTCATGGACTTTCTGAACGCGGCTATTATTTTTTACCGCGTGGGATCTTGCAATATTGCGGGATCGGGGTGTGGGGAAATGGTATGGTGATGGAAAGATGGGGATCAGAGAGAGAGGTGATTTTTATTATTATTATCAATCTTATTTTTTCCACAAAAAAAAAAAAGAAAAAGAGATTAAAGATCGATAGACAGACAGACAGATAGATAGATAAATAGATATCTGACCATGCGAATACTGAATGAGCAGATCCGGTCAGATCAAGGTTAAAACGTCAGCATCTCCTAGTCTCAATACAGATAGATATCTTATCATGCATGCTCCTCTCCTCTGATGTATTGAGAGGCGCAGGACTACCGCACTATAGACGATCATTCTCGTCGGCCTTTTACATTTTTCAGGGGAGCGGGGTGGGGGGGGGGGGGGGGGGGGGGGGAGGGGGGGTTTAAAGCGAGGATGAAGAAAAATAATAAAAATAATAAAAATAAAACAGAACGAAAAGTAATATAGTAAGCAAGAGAAACACCCTCTCTATGCTAGGACCCTAGAAGCAAACAGCTAACCAGGAGACAAGCTGAAAAATATCCCCATGGATCCGCCTCCATCTCGCTAAGCCAAACGTGAACGGGTAAACAAATGGGAAAAAAAAAAATCCCCATCACAGCCAGACGGCTCACAGCTTCGGTTTCGCGGCAGCCCTAGCCCCCCGTTCAACCTTCACCTCAGCCGGCTGCCACCACGGCCAGATATCCGGCGCATCCTGCGGCATCGTGCCCTGGAAACGGGGCGCTCTGTTCTCCAGAAAGCTCTTGACCCCCTCCATCTTATCCTCTCCATCGAAGAGCTGCGGCAAGATCTTACTATCCAGGAGATGCGTCTGCTCCGCACTACCAAGACCCGACCAGATAAGATCCCTCATAAGCTTCGTGCTCACTGCGCTCGTGTTCCTGGCAATATCGTCAGCGATGGCCAACGCTCGACCCAGAACCTGATCCTCCGGCAAGATCTCGCTGAATAGACCGTCGAGCAGGCTGTGATCGGCACGCAGGACTTCGCCGGTGGTAGCCAGATGCATGGCTCTCGAGTACCCGACGAGGCGCGGCAGGAAAAAGCTACTCGCGGCTTCCATCACGATGCCTCTGCGCGCGAACACGAAGCCGATCTTGGCCCGCTCGCTGACGAGCCGGATATCCATCGGCAGCGTCATGGTGATACCCACGCCGACGGCGCTCCCGTTGACGGCGGCCACGACGGGTTTGCAACAGCGGAGGATGGCCAGCGCAACCTTACCACCACCGTCGCGGTGCGTACGCGCCGTGTCGTCCTTGTAGGAGAGTCCGGTGTCGAGGTCGGCGCCGGCGCAGAACATGCGGCCGTGGCCTGTAACGACGATGCTCTTCACGCGAGGGTCGGAGGAGAGCAGAGCGAAGGATGTGCAGAGGGAGTCGGTCATGAGGTCTGTAAAAGCATTCTGATTCTGGGGCCGGTGACGGGTTACGAGGATCACGGGGGTAAGTGTTGGGCAGGAGGGAGGGACGTGGAAGAGTTTGACGTGTGGGAAGGAGAGGTCAGAGTAGGATTCGGGGAGGGAGGAAGCCATTGTGACGAGCTTGTTTTGAGAGCGAAGAGGTTGGGGAAGTGTACTGACTGGTGTACCGATATCAAACCCGAGACCCTCTGGGCTCGGAACGCAAAGAGAGGACAGCAGGATTTGGAGGAGTAGGGTAGAGTGAAGTAGAGCTAGGTAGAGAACGAAGAAGAGAGGGATAGATGTAGATGTACATACATATGAAAGACAGCACCGGTGAAAAAAGGAAAGGTGACTTGTAGGAGCAAGTTACCAGTTCCAGTGCCATAGGCCGGATTCATACATAGCTTTGATGTTTGAATCCGGGATCGACTCACCTGTCCAGACTCTCGAAGCCGAGGCCAATATGCGGGGTCCCTCCGAGGCTGAGAGCTCCCTCTATGAAGGGCGCGAGGTCTGTAGTGAGCGGTTATTTTGTAGCTTCCACTGCAATCTGGAGGGATGATGTCTGCAACAAAGAAATCGGAAATCCGGAGGGATGTGGGTGAGTCGGGTTTAATGATTTCTGACCAGAGAAATAATTAGAGAAATAATCACTGACGACGTGAAGAAAGAGAGCGGGAGGAAGTGGGGCCGGGGGCTTTATTGAGTGCGCTGGGCAGCCTCAGGCACCAAGTCCAAGTCCAGGTCTCGGCTAATTCGACGCTAAGAATTATCCCATCACATGTATATAAATCCCCCCCCCCCTTTGTCTTTTTTCAATGGTTAGCAATCGCATACATACCTTGATGCTCGTATGCCGCTGATCAAGGCTGTGTGCTTGACCATGAGATCCCTTCATTGCACCGCGGGCCATCGAGGATCGTTATTTTCCCAACGGCCCCTACGGGGTACGGGAATGTCACGGTCGGAATTTTTTCATGGCTTTCGTCCCTGCATGTCTGATGGGTGAGACGTGTGTTTTCGTTGAGCGCTGGGCTGCGCGCTTGGCCTCGGAGAAGAGGTTGAAGGAGATGCGTGGGTATTGAAGGATGATGTGTCCACTGTTCTAGTGTGTTTGATGTATACACGGCATCTGGGTAGGCAGAGGAAGTCGGGAAGATGACGTCTGGGTCATAAGAGATGCCAGGCCTGATACCAAGAAAGTCTCGGAAGCGCAGATGAAACATCTTTTCTGGGATTTCAGAATGTCCATTCGCCAAGGTCTCGCAGTGAACAAACAGCCTTTGGTGGTTGTGGTGAGGCCTGGGGAGGATGGTGGATGCTCATGGTAACAAGCGAATGATGATGGCTTGATTTGAATGACCGTGTGCCTGGAGCTTGACACTCGCAAAATCGAGACTAGACGATTATTTTGCCTCGAAAGGAAATGGTGCGAACTCTCTCTCGAAGTCTCTCCTACTACCTACCTGCCTACTTGGCTACTTACCGGCACCAAGCCAGTCGTAGGTTTTCCGAGCCATGAACGAATTCCGGATCATCTACGTTTGATCCTCGCCGACACCGCCTTAATCCAAACTTTTAGTTCTCTCTGCCTTGCCCCTCTCCTCTCCTCTCCTCCCCTCCCCTTTCAAATTCTGGCTGACCGACTTTTTCTGCCCGTACTCGAGCCGGCAGAAAAAGGCGGTGACATGAGGTGGTCGCAATCACCGGCACCTCCGTACAGGGACCGTCGGGGGTGTTTGTCGATGTAGGAACGGTTAGTAAACCTCTAGCTGAACCCACATTCCCTTTACAGTGCCGTAGAGTGAAATCAAGAGACAGAATAAAGCAGAGGCAATATATATCCCAGAAGAAAAATTCATTCACCTTCCCAAACCTGGACAGCTCCGCCTCCCGAGCGGGGACTCTCTCCTGTACAGTGTAGGGGGCCATTGACCAGTTCGAGGAAATCTCCCCACAGAAAAAGAACCGGTCGGCAGTTCAGGATGCCTGCTCAGCCTCACCTCTGGAAGGAGACTTGACTTTGGCATGGCATGGCATGGCATGGCACGGCACTGGACTGCTCTGGTCGTGCGCGCACAGGAAGAATCAGATGAGGTGAAGAGGGATGATGCGAGAGTAGGATAGGAAGAGTATCTATACACACACACACACACACACACACATACTCCCATTCGCGACATGTCTTTATCTGCTGCAGCAAACAATATACGAAAGGAACGCCCTTCCCCGCCCCTCGTTCCGCTGTCCAGAACATATTTCCGTCGTGCTTCTTCTCGCCTAGTTCTTGGCGGATTCCGCTCCGCTGGGTCAGACTCGGATCAGCGACGACTTCGACTGCGACCGTCGGCTGCGATCGCTCCCAGACACCACCACCAAAATCCAGCCAACTCACCCCTCACCCCTCAACCCTTCCCCGCCATCCTCCATCTCCATCTTCCATCTTCATCTCCATCTTCATCTCCTTCATCCTCACCTCCATCCTTTTCGCTCTCTCCCCTCTGACACGGCCTTACGCCTCTGCTACTGCTACGATTCACCTTTCCGCCCCCTCATCCCTTTTCCTCCTCTCATCTCTATCCCTATCCCTATCCCTATTCATTCCAGTCAACACCTCGCTCCCTGCCTTCGCCTCCCGAGTCGGACTGCGCCCTTAGACCGAGTCGCCGAATCGCAAAAAACCTCGCTATCCATTCGTTACTGTTTCAACTCTCGTTGCAGTCCTCAAGACTCCACCCTCCCTCCCCCCCCCCCCCCCCCCCGGTCTCGAGTTGACGGCCATCAACCCCAAACCGATCTTCCTAGCAGTCGCTCCCATAAACCTTCATCATCCATCCTCTCGGTTAGGCACTTCATCGCGTACCGACGCCTCTCTTCGTTTCCAAAATCCGGCTCCGGAGCGGAGCGCTGACTCGGCCTTCGAATGTCTTACAGACATGATTCTGTAGACTCCTTGATCGCAGGCCTACCTCAAGATTCTCTAGCACAAACCGGCGGCTCGAGAATACCCATCGAAGGCGTGTCGCCGCGGAGAAGGAAGATGTTCAGGTATGGCCACGTCTGCAGGCTGGGGGACTGACCCGTTGACTTGGTGGCAGACCAACGACCACTTGGACGTGGGCGTTCTTGATATCGGCCTTCATGCAAGCCGTGCTCGTCCTCGGAATCGAGTCGTACGTCAGCACCATCCGCCGCTCCAACGGAAGACTGACCATGGCAGATATCTCTTTGCGAAATTCCAGACGAGTATCAAGACGGGGCATGCCAACGAACCACTCGCCAAAACGATCCCGACCTACCTCACTCTCTTCATCTTCGGCTTCCTCTACGAACTACTACTCGTCTACGACTCGTTGCGCCTGAAGAACACCATTCAAGTCATCGGGCTGTGCATCTACAACGTGGGAATGCTGGTCTATGGCTCTATTCAGTACGACCAGATCGACGATGCCATCAAGGCCCTGGGAGGCAAACTATGGCTCAAGCACGGGCACGAGGTGGAGCTCTGGCCCGACATCCAGCCCTACTTGATCGCGGTTCCGTGCATCATCGGCTTCTTCACCATCGTCATGGCGGTGATTGCGTGGAAGCTCTACGACGAGTTTGCGTGGACCATCTACAAGCACATCAGCGCCGACCTGAGGATGAAGCGGCGATTCTTGACCTTCCAGGTAGGGCCCCGACCCCACGCGTTCCGCTGCTCCACTAACGGGGGTAGATCTACATCGCTCTCCTCAAATTCGATTTCTTCTTCTTCCTCGGCTTCACCATCCAGTTCCTGGTCATCGTGACTGGCCTAGCAGATGCGGAATTCGGTCTCACCATCGCGGCCATCCCCGTCACCATTCTGATTCTCTTCATGGCGGCGTTCTGGACACGACGCGAGAACAAGATCGGCATGGTCTGCACCATCTTCCTCTACTTCTGCGGCCTAGCGTACTTCATCTTCAAGCTCGCCAGAATGTACCAACCCACGCGCGAATCAGACTACCTGCCCGTGCGCAAGAGTTTGACCAGTTTCGCCGTCATCACGATCGTGTTGATCATCCTCACCATCATCAACGCCTCGGTGTGCATGGCCAACTTCGACAAGGGGCTGAAACCACACATCAGAAAGCGTCATATCGGCGGCGAGGAGGCCGAGAAGCTGGACAACATGACGGAGCTTCCCGACCTCAAGCATGGTCAACACATCCCCGTGTCGAGCCGGATGACGATCGATTAAGCTGGAACTCTTACTCGGCGTATATCGCACGCGTGGGGGAATGGGGAGAGGCGGGCAGGAGCTGTGAGATGCTTGGCTATGTATACTGAAACGACACGACGACTTTCCTTTTCCACCCTCGTTTGGTTCGTACTTTTTTTTTTTTTTTTTTTTTTTTTTCCTTCGCATCATTTGTCTTGGCCAGTGTGGCATATCAAGACTGGCTGCGGCGGCTGCTCATACCCCGAATGGCGTTTGGGAGGGTGAGATGGAGTTTGGTGCGGTTGTTTTGCGTGCAGACTGGATCAGGGCTTTTCGGGCAGCCCGTCCGACGGCGCAAATCCTAGCATACTATGCGATGTCTTGTAGGGGATAAAATGTGAAGAGTCATCTACTTGCGTCGTCGCACAACCTGTGGCGTTGGGCCTCGGGGACCGACTCGTCTCGCTGCTGAAACCGTCGGGCGGAGTTCGTGGGTGAAGATGCGTAGACTGTCCCCGGTGGCGTCAACCGGCTTGGTATTTTGCATCTGCAGTTAGAGACTCGGTGGCTATTCGGCTTGTGATGTATCGACGTATGATTGTCATGTACTAGGTTTTGACAGAAATCACACGGAGAACGGCGCGGCCTAAGTCTCTGCTGAGCTGGTGCCCTATATGATTTCCCCCTCCGGATTGCATGCGTAGGCAGTGGTGTATTTAGATTTAGAACCGGTTGAGTGATATGGGCCCTGCTCCAAGTTCGAGTGTACAGTAGTACTGTTATGCTTGTCAGCTTGCCGTCGCCAAGCCCCGACCCCAGACTGCCAAATTCGCCTTCACAACCACGGGCGTCTGGTCCTTACACCTCGAACTCGACCGCAACCAGATCGTATCAGCCTTTCGCAAATACTCACAATGGAGCTAGATGCTGACGATGAGGTGCTCAGAGCCCTCGCAGATGGCAAATCGATGGATTAGTACGTCACACGCTCTCTCTATCATCATTCCGAGCTCACACACCCAGCGAACAATGGCCCAGCCTGCTCACGCGCTGCATCTCCCGACTAGACAAGGCATGACTTTTGCTCCCCCCCAGAACATCCTCCCTTACTGAAGAGTTCCAGATCATACAAGAAGCCTTCCCTCCCAGAGCGAAACCCACCTCGCAGGCTCCCTCTTCACCGTCCTCTCCAAGCCAGTCCTCGCAAAACAAAGAAAACGCCCCCCCTACAACGAGCAGCAGCAGCGCCCTCCCCGCACCCCTCCTCGCCCTCCGCAAATCTATCCTCGATACCCTGACCACGCTCTTCGCGAAGCACCCTCCGCACACCATCCAGCGCCTCGCCGAGCTCCTGCTCACCCCGACACAGCACTACCGCTCCCTCCCCTCGTACCTGCACGCCCTGGACCGCGTGGTCCACGTCACGTCGGGCGCGCACACCTTCCCCCTCCCACCCGCCATCCCCGATCCCTCGGCCCTGAGCCTGCTCTCGAACGGGTCCGTGAAGCCCGGGACGGACCCTCTCAGCGTGTCCTGGGGCAATCCGACTGCGACGGTGGCGCCCGCACTCGGGTCTGATGAGAGTCTAGGCGGAGCACTCCTGACGCCCATCACGTGGCTGACGCGCAGCGGCTCTGGGACGCACTCGCCGCTGGAGGGGGAGGTAAAGACGGAGAGCACGGAGATCGTGGAGGGACCGAACGGGCCGGGTGGGGTTGAGACGGTGTCTGTGTCGGTGAACGGGGTGTCGTCTACGACCAACTCCGCCACGCATCCAGGCCCTAGCTCTGGTGTGGGTGTGGTGAAGGAGAGCGAAATCGCAGCCCTGCGAGCAGAAGGTGGCATCACTCAGGGTGAGCTGCTGCGCCAGGAGCAAATAGAGGGCGTGGTACCTGCAACGCAGCTTAGCGGCCGCGCCGGCGTTGACGGTCTAGGCGAGGAAGACGAGTTGCCGCACGCCAGGGGTCCGGAGGAGATCGGCATGGACGACACGGGGCCGCAGGCGTCGACGCAGAGTATAGGCGGCAAGGGGATACTGGTGATCGATGTCGAGGCTGCGGTCGGACGGAAACGGGATTCTGTCTCTCCGTCGGCTGAAGCTGGGAGGGACCAGCGCCAGAACCAAGGCACTGCTGGCAGGGAACCAGGGACGCCGAAGCGAGAAGCCAGTGAAGTGGCTGGGGGGGAGGAAAAGAAGGCCAAGACGGAGACTGCGAGGGAAGCTGTGCTCGTAGATGCAGATGGCCAGCCCGCCGATGAGGCGAAGGCTGCTGGGGAGAAGGGCGAGAGTACGGGTGTGGATGCGGTGGATGGGACGGCTGTGTGATCCATCTCTCCACTACGAAGATGGAGGTCTAGAGGCTGGTGGGCTGGCGTGCTCTCTCGCCACCCCGGCCAGCGTCACAGGTCGAAGTCGAGGTTGGCGCAAGATAGAAAGAAGAAGAAAATGAAGAAATGAAAGAAAGGAAGCAACGACGAAAATGAAGCAACAAAAGACAGTTACCTGCTGCGAGTCTGCCTATGCATCTTCCGCCGTCCCCATTCGTACTAGATATATATGTATGTATGTTTGTATTGTATGTATGTATGATTTTGTACGGGGGATGTTTCGGCATCCCGATCTTGACCGAGCGAGATCCGGTACGGCAGAGAGGAAAGCGGTAGGTAGATAAATAGGTAGGTAAGTAGGTAGCTTGCCGGTAACAAGTAACCCAGTCCACGGCATCCCGTTCAAGCCAGGTTTCCAGTCGGTGTTGGAAGCGGGTGCTGGGTGATGAGTGGTTTTTTTTGGTTTCTTGTCACTTGTGATGATGTTACTTGTGGCGATGATGGTTCTACCCGACTGTAGAGGGACGTTTGGAATGTTTAGCGGGAGATGGCAGTTTCAGAGCCACCATCTGTGTATTGTACATGTATTTGCTATCTGCGACAAGCCTCTGAGGGGTTCCAAGGTGCGATATCGTACAGGAGGTAGACAAGCGGCAAACACAAACCGGCCCTCTCCCGGTGCCTCACTCGCCCTTCAACTGCCGCTGGATGATCAGCTCCGCCCTCCTCTCCATGCCTTCTTTCTCCTCCTGCACAAGCCGGTCCCTCCACTCCTTCTTCTCACGGCTCCATTTCCTCTTCGACTCCATCCCACCAGCCACCCCTCGCGCCCTACCTCCCACTCCCAGCTGCTGCCCGCTCTCCTCCGCCGAAGT
Organism: Diplocarpon rosae; assembly: GCA_032760415.1. NCBI lineage: Eukaryota > Fungi > Ascomycota > Leotiomycetes > Helotiales > Drepanopezizaceae > Diplocarpon > Diplocarpon rosae. The sequence goes on along the minus strand of JAUBYV010000007.1, from coordinate 243,520 downwards.
CCTGCCCCGGCTCAGGTTAACCACGTTCCGCAGACTGCCAAAAGCCAGCACGTCGCTGATACGTTTACTCCCGCTGAACAGCATGACCAGACGATCGACGCCTGCTCCCCAGCCCCCAGTGGGCGGGAGGCCCCACTCCAGGGCCTCGAGGTAAGACTCGTCCACGCCGGCCCGGTTGTCGTCGTCCTTCCACTGCAGCTGCTCGGCGAACTTGTCGCGCTGCGCAAACGGCGAGTTCTCCTCCTCGTACATGTTGGCGATCTCGCGATGCTGGATGAACAGCTCTGCGCGCGCGGAGACGAGTTGCGGTAGGGAGTTGATGGGCGGAGAGGATGCGGACGAGGGGGCGGGGTGAGAGATGAAGGATTTGGAGAGCGGCGCCATGCAGGCGGGGTGGTACGTTACGAACGTAGGGGAGACGCAGGCGGGCTCGATGTAGATGCTTGACAACCGGTCCAGCAGGCGGGGGAGCGTGGGGGAGAGAGGCAAGGGGATGGAGTGTCTGGTGAACAGGGCTATGATGTCCTGTTCCGCAGTGGCAGACGCGAGATCCGGCAGGGCTTCGCCGAGCCCAGCCTCAACGGCGGGGATGAATGCGATGCGGGGGTAAGGGCCGTGGAAGACTTTCGTATCGATGGGCGGGAGGCTCGTCAGGGAGGTGGCGGTCAGCTGCTCAACTTGCGTCGCAATGCCCGAGAGCATGGATTCCGTCATGCACATCAGCTCCTCGAGATCGGCAAATGCTTTGTAGAACTCGCACGTCGTGAACTCGGGATTGTGTGTCGCGTCGAGCCCTTCGTTGCGGAACACGGGCCCAATCTCAAAGACGCGGTCTAGACCACCAATGACCAGTCTCTTGAGCCAGATCTCCGGCGCGATGCGCAGGGAGAGTTGCTTGTCAGGGAACTCAGTGGCGGACGTGGTGAAGGGTTTGGCGATGGCGCCGCCGGCCTGGTCGGCGATGAGCGGGGTTTGCACTTCTAGGAACGAGGAGGCGAGCAGGAAGGACCGCATGTTCTGGATGATGTGGGAGCGGAGACGGAGAGTGTTGACCACGGATCCGTTTACCAGCATATCGACGTGGCGGTTGCGGATGCGTGTCTCGCGATCCTCGAGGGTCTTGGGGAGACTGGCTAGGGAGGGTGCCAGAATTTGAGGCATTTCTATAACACTGAGAGATAGCTCTCCGCGCTTCGTAACATATGGATTGCCGTGCACAGCTGCAGCACGTTAGTACGGCCTGGATATGGTTGTGACACGGTAACGGATCATACTGATGATATCGCCACGACGCAGCAGATGATAAAATTCTCTGAATGCTGAGCTGTCATCGTCACTCAAGTCTCCCATGCGAGCACGATTCAGCACGGTCTGGACCCGGACGCCATCTTGAACTATATCGATGAACACAAGCGATGAACTAGCTACGCGGAAGCCTGTTACTCGACCTGCAACCAATCAGCCCTTCCTCAAATCCCACCTCTCTTCCCCCGCGTTCTCCTGATAGAGTCAATTCATGGCTGGACACTCTCATACCTCGTAGCGTCACAAAATCCTTTAACCGTATCTCACTCGGGAGCATCTTGCCCGAGAATCTGGCCGCATAGTCCTTCACAGTTACCGGCGGCATGTTGTTCTTGATTCTCGGCCACTGGAGCGCATTGGCGGCTTTCAGCTCGTTCATACGTTCTAGCACATCGCTTTTGACATGCCCCTCGGGCACGGCTGAAATCTGTTGGCGAACCGTCGAGTAGAATCGCGCATAGACTGCTTTCTGCACGATTGGAAGCTCCGGGTGCAGATACGGCCGCAAGAATCGCAGGCCAGCGACAGAGCTCATCTGGTACGGTACTGTTAGCAAGCTGCACAGTATTTGGTTCTTCGAGAGAAGAGAAGGGAGGTTGACAGAGGGTAATGTCAGACAACGGATCGATGTGAGATCAGCCACCCGGAGGTGTCAGTCGCAACGGTTCTAATGTTATATTGAAATCATCATTGTAACACTCTTCGCACACAGATGTGTGGATACAGACAGACTGGCCAGAGGAAGAATATAGAAACTTACTATCAAAAGTGGCCTGAAGCTATAGCCCCATGCTGTCGAGGGAATCAGACACTGTGCTCGGGACACAGGAATATTTTATCTATGAGCATGGGCTCCGCTAGCGCCCGCTCCGCTTCCCGTCAAGCTTCAAGTTTTTGGACCTTGGCCCTGGGTCGGAACGCGAGCTTGGGTTTCTCAACATCCAACGATACGCCTTAATCTCACATCCGATAAAATCACGTTCCGCGAAACCAGATCAATTGTCCAAAATCGTAACGATGTCAATGTTCGGTCTCGGAAGGCCGCAACCCTCGTCGGCAGAGAAGATCGCTGCCGCAGAGCAGGAGATGGATTTGGTGACTGACATGTTCAACAAGTACTGCTCCCATTTCCTTTCCTTTCCTTTCCATTCCTCGCTTTGCCATTCGTCAAGCTTGACCCTCTCATTCTCCCTTTCCATCACTCCCTCTCTTCCTCTCAATCTCAGATCATCGACTTCAGTACAATCCCTAGCCCCAAGCCTAATCGCAAAATACAACCGCTAACTCCCTCACCCCCTCTAAACAGACTCGTCCAAGCCTGCACGAAAAAGTGCATCCCGCGTGAGTACCGCGAGGGCGAGATCAACAAGGGCGAGGGCGTGTGCATCGACCGCTGCGCGAGCAAGTTCTTCGATGTGCAGATGAAGATCTCCGAACTGCTGCAGGCAGAGGCGCAGTCCAAGGCTGCCGGAGGCGGCGGCGGCGGCGGCGGTGGCGGCATGGGATTTGGGGGTTTGTAGACTTGGGGGGGGTGAGGTGGTGGATGGTAATAGTGATCCGGTGGAAGGTAAAGCGAGACTTCTCATATTGCACTACCTGCACCCGCTTGACGAGAGGATATGGCCAGATCTGTGCTGATTCGATGAAGAGATTCGAGCTGTACAAGGAGAGTTGGAAAGATTACAGGGCTTATATCCGTTGTATCATGTATATAGATCTTGAAGAGGAATACCCACTCGTCACTCTCTGCTCCACTACTACAACCACACTGTCAGATGCTACGCGATCATCTTTTGCTTTGCCTGTAAATGCCCAAGGGTATCCCCAAAACGCCCGCTATATGTTCCCTTCTCAAGCCCGCTTCCTGTATACATGTCTATTACTCCTGGCGCCGTCTCGGCGCCGTGATATTCGGTCCCGTGCCTATCCCTGTGATAGATCGCACCAGCCAGTGGAGCCAGCTCTCGGTCCCAAGCTCCGTCTCCAGGGTATCTGCTCTCCCCTCCAGATCATCGACCTGCCGTTCGAACTGCAGCACTCCGTCCTCCAGGTCCTGGACCTTAGATACCAGGGCATTGATCTCGTACTCCAGTTTCGCCCCGAGGACCTCGATGTCCTTGAAAGCTTCTAGGACGTGGGAGCGTTCTTCGCCGAGGACGTCTTGCGAGCTCTGCTTTACGGACTGGTACTGATCCGTTAGCTGATAGTAGAGGTTTTGCATCTGCTCTTGGTCTGTGGCGGCCTGCTCGTCGAGCTTTTCGATGGCTGAGACTTTAGACTCGACCCAGGGGCCTATCTCCACTTGTAGATGATTGACTTTTTGAAAGAGGTTCTTGTAGTCAGAGGCAAACAGCTCTTGTTTCCGCAGAGCGGCCCAGTTGTCAGATCCGTCCCCATCATCCGTCATGGTTCCAATAGGTTCCCAGCCAAGAACTGCATCCTCTGCATCGGCGAAAGACATCTGGCGAGGCCACCACGCCTCATCTCTATGTTTTGAGACCATGGGAAGGGTGCCAGAAAAGCTATGTCGGCGGTGTAGAAGAACTTGAAAGTTATTTGGCTCCCGCAGAGCTTCAAGCAGCGGGCCTTCCAGGTCTGCGTCATCACAGACTGAACCAGCAACCGATAGATCATTCGCAATCACATCTCGACGGATTTCTCTGACTTGTTCCGCCCATTTCGCCTCCGCGTCTGTGGCTTTCTCATCTTCTTCAGGAAGGTTGACCAGAGGGAGGTCTGTCCGTGATCCATTAGGTGGTGTTTCTGACACCGGAATGGCCACTGACACCACATTCGCAGACGGTTCCTTAACCTTGGCGTTCCCGTTCAGATATTGACCCGGGGTCTCCTTCCATGTGAACGTCTTACCAAGCATCATTGGACTGATCGGGGTTCCGGTCGGCAGACCAAAAGTACCTGAGCTGTTGTTCCCGTTGTAGTATCCAGCATCAATACCCTCGTCTTTAGAAGGCCTGCTGGTGTGAACTCGAAGACCTACTGCATCCTTGATCCGACCAAGGCCAGATCTCGCATCGCTCATTTTCCCACTCACGCTCTTTAGTACCGTTTTTCGTAGTTGCAGGTCTTTCTCACTCGGGTTCTCGATGATATTCGAAGCTGATCCTGGTGGCTTGTTGGCATACACAGCTTGAGGACTGTCTTCCTTTTCCTTTCGTATCTCAACATCGTCAGGAGTTGGGGCAAAGGCAGCCTTATTATTTGACCAGATATATCCGCCATGCTCATGTTTTGAGAATGACAGATTGGCCACGTCCGGCTCGGCCGGTCTTCCCAACTGCTCCGTCCCTCCATTTTTCCTCGGTCTGCCGTACCAGAGCCATTTCGGTCTCTCTCCATGAACAAGACTGACAAATCGGTCAATGTCAAGAGTCTCAATATCACCAATGCCAGACTTCTCTCTCCCAACCATCCCCATTACCATTTCACCACCCTTCCCACTCAGTTCAGCGACTGTTGACTTGACAGCCTTTGGTACAGCCCACCCTTCTCCAGCTGCAGCCTTGGCCGTCGTCCTGTGCAAACGATCCAGCGTTTGCCGATCTAGCTGCCGTGTCCGCTCCAACTTCTGCGACTTTTGAAAAGCGGTTATTCCTCGCCTAAGATTCCACACATCAAAAGCATCTTTAGCAACGGGCGCACCATACCAGTTTAGTCGGTTTCTTGCTCCCATAAACATGCCCAATAGCGCCGATACAGTTGTCGGCCCGAGAATTCCATCCGTAGGCTCAATGTTATAGTAGTCTGAGCCCACCTCGGTCCACCAGTCGTTGATCGCCTTCTCTGTAACGTCGCATAGCATCCCATCTGCATATTCCTGTTCCAGCTTCCCAAACATCATGAGAGCAATCTGGCACAGCTTGACCAGTTCCAGAACAGCGCCATAGAAAGGGATCCGATCGCTCGTCTTGTACAGCTGGAAGAACTTGGCCTGCGTAGCCCCAGCCGGCGGAGACAAGCTCATCCCGGATCTCCCCGAACAGCCCAGCCTCTTCAGGTTCTCGTTGACTATGAAATCCTCCCTGTGTTTCGTGATATCTCCGTCCGGGACGGGTATGACGGTGAGCGCCGAGGGGAAGCTGCTAAGGTTTGTCACCATCAGCATCCCTTTCGGGGTGTCCTTTGGTCTGGCGTGGTACTGGGAGACGGCCTTGAAGTATACCCGCATACGTGGCGACCAAGTCTCTTCATCCTCTGGCACACCCAGCACTCCCACTGAAGCTACATGGCTGGGATCGCCCGTGTAAGTTGCAATTATAAAGGTCGGATGCACTCGTGAGCATGCCCATTGCTCGACCAGATATAGCTCGTAGCCTCTCAGCAAGCCCCTCCTTTCTATCACGACGCACTGCGGGTCCTCTTCGAGATATCTATTCCCAGTTAATCGATTGGACGAAGAGCATACGCGTCTCTTGTGCACAAATCCTACCTGAAGGCTACCGGGTCTGCGAACACAAAGCTGCGCCGCCTGAGCGAGTCTGAATGGTGGTGGGCTGTCCTGGCCACGGGCTGCGGCTTTCTGGTCATTGGGGATGCTGTGGTGCCATTTGCAGTCTGTTGCGAGAGGGTTCTGGACAGCGTGAGGAGTTCCTCTCTGTGCATGTGTGGATCATAGCCCTGAGGAATAAACCTAGCCGCCATGATTTGGCACCTACTCTAGCGGTGTGGGCTATGGCTGTGGCTGCCGCTGTTTCTGTCGCTGTCTGCTATCTCTGCCTCTGAGCTCTGGCCTTGTTGACTGGGATTGGAGGGTAAAGGGTGGAGGGTGTAGGGTAAGGAGTGGAGGTGACGTCGGAGGGCTAAACTGCGGAGGGGTGGTAAGGGGAGGAGGGGTGGGGTGGGGACGCAACAGCTCATCTTCAATGTCCACGATCATCTGGCAGCATGGGATATGATGGAGTGTGATGGGATGGGATAAGATGGACTGGGGCGAGATGGCCATCAGGATACTACGTATAAGTAGCAGAAAGATTCAAGCTGGCAGTTGTGTGAGGCACGAGAGCCTGGAAAGGTCTGAAAGCCTCCCTTGTGGTCAGTCTCAGGCTTTGCCACTACTGCACGGTGCCTCTCCGGGGATTTAATGCTTGTGACCCTCCACCGCTCGACCAGCCGAAATGCTTAGAGTACCTCCACCACCTCATCAATTCACCACTTCACCACAACCCCACAACTCTACGCCCCTACTCGACCACTTGAACAAACAAGAACTCGCCCCGAGTACAGCACAACCCGAACCACAGATGTTTTCCCAGCCTGGTACCAAGCTATAACGAGAGTAAGGACTCGCGGAAGAAAACCAACCTAGATTGGGGCGGGGTGGCACGACTGGAACCATGGATCTTCTTCAGATCGAGCTGGCGAAGCTGCGGCAGGATTCCAATCTCAAACAGAGCATGGATGATGTGGACAGTATCATCGAGCAGCTCGAGAAAGCTCGCGAAACCATGATAACCGGTAGGAAGCTCTGCAACTTCTCGGATCTAGGTCTACTCACACTTCATAGCGCCAGACTCTGCCGCCATAACGCTTGCGAAACTGCAAAACCCCGTACAGCAAGGCTTCTGGAAAGTCAACGAAGATCTCAAGAAGATCCACAAGGGACACAACAGTTATGGGAAATCGCTTGACAAGGTATGGAGAGAGGCAAGCTGCAAAATGCTAGCTGACATTACGTAGCATTTTCCAGTCAAAGCCCTGCCCACCGAATACGATGCGCTGGCCTCACACCCCTCTTTAATAAACCGAGCTATTGCCATGCACCTCCTGCGAGAAGGGCAATTCGATGTAGCATCAACCTTTCTCTCCGAAGCCCTCGACAACCCGCCCAAACCGCACGCTACACCCGGCACGCCCAAGCCCTCCAGCAACGACTCCAACGACCTCTCCTCCCTTAAATCTCAAGAGCTGCAAGAGAAATTCTCCAACATGTACCAAATATTGCACGAGCTGAAGAACCGCAACCTACACCCAGCGATCCACTGGGCCGAGCAGAACAGCCAGGACCTTGAGAACCGAGGCAGCAATCTCGAATTCGAGCTTTGTAAACTACAATACGTGTGGCTCTTTCTCGGGCCAGAAATAAATGGGCTCCCAGATGATCATAACAACGGCCCTTACGCGGCCATTAGATACGCCAAGAAGGCGTTCCCCCGGCACCAGCTCCGCTTTACGAAAGACTGCCAGCAGCTCATAGCCGCGATGGTCTACCAAAGTAACCTAAGAACGAGTCCCTACTGGCACCTATTCAACACCTCCTCCGCATGGGCAGAAGTGTCTCAGTCATTCACCCGCGAATTCTGCTCACTGCTCGGCCTCTCCCCGTCTTCACCGCTGTACATAGCCTGCACAGCCGGCGCCATCGCGCTCCCCACCCTCTTGAAACTTGCTTCCATCGTGAAGGAGAAACGCACCGAATGGACTACGCAAGATGAACTGCCTGTGGAGATCGCGTTACCGAGAAGCATGATCTTCCACGCAATCTTCGTGTGTCCCGTCAGCAAGGAGCAGACGACGGAAGCGAACCCGCCGATGATGATGCCGTGTGGGCACGTAGTTGCGAAGGAGAGCCTCCAGAGGCTCAGCAAAGGGAGCCGGTTCAAGTGTCCGTACTGTCCGAACGAGAGTCTCATGAGGGAGGCGAGGCAGGTGGTTCTGTAGGTTATGTTTCTGCATATGTGGACTTGGGGCTGTCTGATTTAGCATGGCGTTCGAGGGGGTTGGGCTGTCCGGCTTTGGGACTTGGATAGGCTAGCAAGTGAGATGCGTGCACGACGCAGTATGACATTGTCGATCGCTGTAGTTAGATGGATTCACTCGGTGAATGAACATCCTCTTCTCTCGCCTCATTTAACATCGCCATCCTATGATTTTCCCTCGCATAGGACGCCACAGGTAGAGCGAATGCCAGTCTCGGAAGGAGCCCCTTCGGCAGCATGGCCCTCCTCTAAACAGTACACGACAAAACCCCAACCTCATTCCTCTCACCCACAGTTACTCCTCCAAGAGATGTAAGACGCGACGGAAAGCATCGGATTCACTGGCCCGCAAAAAGACTACGAGAAGAAGGGGGGTACACTCCGAGTATCTCTATGTTACGCGAGCTGAGACCAACTTATTCCAAGCCTTTGACGCTCTCGAGGTTCATTTGAAGCATAGGCGAGCGAATTCCTCGACGATTTCTGTAAGTGCCTATTGTACAGTACCTCTTGTACAGTGAGAGTAAGCTGCGCGCGGGAGGAAGGGTTGAAGCTCTCGGGGGAGAGCCTTATTTCTAATAGCAAAAGCATAAAGTAAGTAGAGAGATGCATCAGAAATGCAAGGTCTCACGTCTCCCACCCGACGTCCCGGGTTCAGATCAACGTCTTCATGATTCAAGGCTATCCTCCAACCCAGATTCTTGTCTACGAAGGGGCCTTGTACCCGTCCACATCCGTGCTGTTCGATATCTTCTCGTACTTCTTATAGTTCTCGTCATACTCCTTGAGCTTGCCATAGATAGCCTTGTACGCGTCCGTGCCGATCACGACTCTCAGCGGCGGATCCTCCAAGATCGCAAGCTCGTACATCGCCTTGGCGCCTTTGGCTGGCTCGCCAGCCTGCGTGCCATTGCGCTTCTCCATCTGCGCCTTCGCGTCGATGTGGTCATAGGCAGGGTGTCGCTTCTCCGGGAAAGCCATGGAGCGCCCGGCCCAGTCGGTGCGGAAGCCACCGGGCTCGATGCACGTGAACTTGATCCCCCACTCCGGCTTGACCTCCTGGCTGAGCGTCTCCGTGAAACCCTCCACGGCCCACTTGGACGCGCAGTAGATGCTGAAGGTGGGGACACCGCGCTGGCCACCGATCGAGGTGACCTGCTGGATGAGGCCGCCCGAGGGCTTCTGCTCGCGCATCACGGACATGGCTTTGCGCGTGACGTCGATGAGGCCGAAGAAGTTGACCTCCATCTGCTTGCGGATCTGATCCTCGGCGAGCTCCTCGAAGACGCCCGACAGCCCGTAGCCGGCGTTGTTTACGACGACGTCGACGCGCTTGAACTGGTCGAGGGCGGTCTTGAATGCGGCATCGATGTCGGACTTCTTTGTGACGTCGAGCTTGACGGCGAGGAAGTTCTGGGGCGTGTTAGTTGGTTGCATGTGATGGGATGGTGAACTTCCCTGGTCGTTTGTGCCTTTGAACTTGAGGGTCTCGGGCTTTCTGGCAGTGGCAACTGCGATATCCCCTCTGTCGAGGACCTCTTGAACGAGATTGTTACCGAAGCCCGAGGAAGTCCCTGTGATGAAGAATACACGAGGCATGGTGGCTGACGATGCAAAATGATCTTCTACATTGATTCTGAAGAGAAGAACCGTGTAGATGATTAAGGGATGCATGTGCTATTTAGTACCTGTCAAGTACCAGGGGGCTTCGACGTCATCAGAGGCATCGTCATTGATCCGCTTGGGCTTTGAACTTGGAGCCCTGCGAAGCTCTAGAGCTGCTCACAAAGATCTTGGCATGGAATTCTAACCAATCCAGAGTTTTCAGGTCAATTGTTCTCAATCCTAGAGCGCATGATGACGTTGGAGGATCTTGCTAGGGATCATCAAAGGCGAATGCAGGTCGTTGAGCCTTGACCTAGAGCAAGCGGCAAAGGCGGGGAGAGATGGCAGAATCTTCAAGGTCAGTGTGACTTTCGTGCGAACGATCATGACCATGCAGCTTCTTCTTTTACAACAGCGGTATTTTAACAGAATTTCGGATTACTTCGGCGCCAATATGGTTCCAATAGCCACTCATGTTTATTTACAAATTTCTATACTGTATGACATGAGGCACTCCAGCTCGGCTCGCGGTCGAGTTGACCTAGCCAGCGCTGAAGACTCGAGGGAAGAGCTCCATAGTCCAAGTGGCCTCATGGCGTTCGAGACTCGTTTATTCTCTGAAGAAACCAGACGACGTTTTTCTAAGAGGAATCACTTTCGTACAGCAGAGAAACGTGTTCTGAATTCAGTATGATCTTCCGGAGGATGAATCAGGTGCAATGGCTCAACTTGTCGTGTGGCTGTCGGCATTCTCATAGAAATAAGGGGCGAGCAGGTGACGAAATTATCAGAAACACCGTTATCAAACCCTCTGTACCTGTACCAGTCTATTTCTTCATCCTGACGTGCTAAGATCGAATCAAAACCCTCCAGCAGCCCGCCGTGGTAACCTCCTTCCTAGTGGTAAACCCCGCACTACGGGGTTGTTATGGTGTGATCTGTTGGCTGTATCCAAATATGCGTTGTCTTCCTCCCACATAATTATTGTCTCTCTAATTGCCGCTCCTTTTCAGTTCAATGATCACAATCTTATCGTTTGCGCAGTACACACACGTCGACTTCTCAAGCTCAACATCACAAGATGCGTGCTCAAGATCTCGCCTCCTTCAAAAACATGCCAGCCGTGAAAGGCATGCCGCGTGGTACAGCATGGGGGCTCAGGGATAAAGATGGAAGACGCGACAGCTGTGGCTCTCTCAATCTCCCTCCCCCTGAGAATGCAAGAGAAGCCCAGAAGGAAATTCGTATCGGGCAAAGTGTGGCGCTTAAGTAGGTCTCCTCCCATCCGCATCGCCTACAACTTCCAAATGTTTTCTGTTTCTCGTCATCTTCCGTATGTTCAAGCTGACAACCTCCAGCTGGAATATCGAAAGCGTGCACGAACCAGGCTTCGCGCGCGAATAGCCCCAACACAACTTCAAAGATTTGAACCCGCTCGGTTTCTTCGCGTGGGATCATCTCCTGCATATTAACACGCAATCGGGGTCCCAGTGGGACGGCTTTCGGCACTGAGATCACCAAGACACCGGATTATACTACAGCGGTCTCAAGCACGAAGACATTCCGGATCCAGCGCACGTCGATGACAATAGCCAGCACCACTGGTCAGAACGGGGCGGTATTTTGGGGCGAGCTGTCCTGATCGATTATGTCTCTTGGGCGGAGAAGAACGGTGTAGAGTATCGGGCGACGGAGTGCCACGAGATTTCCATCCGTGACGTCGATGCCGATGCGAAGGAGCAGGGTGTTGAGTTCAAGCCCCCAGACATATTGATCATCCGCTCTGGTTGAACGGAATGATACATCGAGGCCAACGCACAGACAAGTATCGCAGGTGCTCGAGACGGTCGTGAGTTCGTGGGGCTGGCGGGCACCGAAGAGAGTGTGGAGTGGCCGTGGGATCACCACTTCGCGGCCGTGGCTGGGGATACGATTACATTTGAGGCGTGGCCTCCAAAGGTGCTTTGTAGTATTTCTATTCCTTGGACCTAGATCCTCGACAGCACTGACTTGGAATAGGGCTCCACGATCACCTTCTGGCCATGTAGGGAACGCCCATCGAGGAGCTATGGAATCTGGAGGAGCGAACCGAGGTCTGCGCGAGAGAGAAGCGGCATAGTATTTTCTGACCAGTGCTCCGCTCCATGTGAAGGGGGGCGTGGCGAGCCCGCCGAATGCGCTGGCTATCTTCTAGAGATAGTCTCACTGGCATAGGAAGTATGAAGCCCTGCGCATGATATTTGACTTTCTTGAACCGGCCCTGTGCATAATTGGGAAGATATCTGCACTGCAGCATGAAGTACGATCCATTCTCTGTTTTTCTTGACCGCGTCTAGACTCATGTTCGCTTCACAGCGTTGTATACATGCAGGGCCCCCCTGGCGCAGCTCGCTTAATCTCGCTTACCTCATCATAAACAAAAACAACCGAGAGCGAGAAAGTCCCTCTGCTCATCCAGGTTGAAGCGCTCCGATCAGCATACGAACGTAATACAAGTAAAGCGTCAAAGGCCTAGCCCCGTTGAGTCTTGAGTCCAGACGCCAGCACCAATCCCTTTCCTCACTTCCCCACCGCCTGAAAAAGTCCAGCCATCAGACGCCATCCGTTTCCATCTCCCATCTCCCATCTCCCATCCCATGCTATCCCATCCTCCCCCCAATATACCCCACAAGCATCCCCCCATCCCACTCCGCCGCCTCCTCCTCCCCCGCAACGCCCATCTCAAGAACGATCCGCATCTCGAGAGCAGAAAAACCCAAAATCTACTTTCCCTCGTCTGCCCCATGCCCCCCCCCCCCCTGCCCCCTTCACGACCTCATCTCTATCTCCAACTCCAACTCCAACTCCATCTTCCCCATCTTCTCCATACCATCCCGGAAAAATAAACACTACAGCACAGCACACCACGCACGAAAGCTTCCCCTCCCCGCGTTCTTCATATTGCACATTGCATATTCCTCATCCCGCGTTCCGCGTTCCGCGTTCCATGTTCCATGTTCCACGTTCCACATCACCATCCCACGTTCCGCGTTCCACGGGTTGTATCAATTAGCCACCAAGCCCTAAGCTTTTCATTGCGTATGTCTAGACGTACATATATATACATATACATATACAAATACATATACATATACATATACACCCCCCCTTCCCCTCTCCCCCCTCCCTCCCCCCAAGTCTCGATACCATAAAGCCAAATGTCAGATATCAGATTTCCAAAATCCAAGGTAGAGACACACAATACTCTAGTGACATCCCCTCCAGCGTGATGATATATCCATAGCATTTCGATTTTTCGTAATGAACTGTTGTTCTCTCCCCCCGCCCCCTCCCCCCCCCCCACCCAAATTTCACTTTCACTCCCATCCCCCCTGCTTCTCGCTAGACCACGCTCGAAGCAAGAAAAAAAAAAAAAAAAAAAAAAAAAAAAAAAAAGAGCGATGAGGAGTGAGTGATGAGCGAGCGTGATATACATACCTGAAAAGACGCTTGCGACCCAGCTTCTCAAGATCTAGGCGACTGTTCGAGTTACTAATGATGTCAGACGCTGTACCATACTTCGCTACTCAAAAGAAGAAGAGGAGGAAAAAGAAAAAGAGAAAAAAAGAAACATTTGTTTTAATAGATGCGTGCGCAGTGCGTACCGAGGAATCACGGCCGAGGCTTTTCAAATCCATGGCGTCAGACTCGCTGAGACTCATTCGCTCGCCCACAGCCATCTCTAAGATATCCACACATGTGCTCTCACCCACACCCTTAAATCACATCGTGATCCTCCTCCCTTTCAGCATGAGAAAAAAAAAAAAAAAAAAAAGAAAAGAAACATGGTGCGATCCTCCAAGCTCACCGATTCATCTCACCAAGGCCATCATCTACTTCTGTACCTCTGTAATCCCCAAGTCAGCCATCGCCTATCCTCTGCCGTACCTCTTCCCCATCCCTCCAAGATCGACCGTCAAGAGCAAGCAAACCCTTCAGACCAGCTCACACAGGCAAGCAGTGTAGCATCAACAGACACAGAAAAAGAGAATGCGAGGAACCGGAAGATGAACGGTGATGGAGCTTTCGATTCTGCCCAAAACGCCATGAAATGATGTCTTTCCCTTCCTTCTCATTGACTTCAGCATTTTATCACGCTGCCCATGCAGTAGCCCCCTGTCCCCTGCCGCTGTACGCTAAGTCTCCCCACCCTCTCCGAGACCTATCATTCGGCAATATGCGTCTCCCGCAAATTACTCGGACCCTTTTTCGCTCTCCGTCCAAGCAGAGTCGAGTTGTCCAGACTCAACTCAAAGTTCCCCTTCCGTTGCCTCACCTGCTGCTTCGCCGCCGCCGTGACCGCTGCGCTGTGCTGCCCATAGCCCTTTTGCTGCGGAGGCGGCGCTCTCGCAGCAGCCGCGGCATTTAAGTTGGTGTTACGCAGGCCCTGCTCAACCTGATGCACGTCTGCGTCGCGGGCCTTGGGGACCTTGGACGGCATGCCATTATTCTCCTCGTACTCTTCTTCCTCGTCAAGCTCGTCATCGTCAATAGGGTTGAGGCCGTTGATGGCCGCTGCGTTGCGGTATCCTGGCTTGAAGTTCTTGCGGCGCTTGCCCTCTTCTTCTTGGCGGTGCACGGCATAGCTGACGTCGAACACCTCGCGGAGATTGACCTGGCCGGGACTGCGGAAATCCATGCGCTTGCCGGGACCGGGAGATTCGAGGAGCGCTGGATTGATACCTAGTTGCTTCTGGCGTTCAACGGCGGGTGTGGCGAGCGGTGGTGCGTCAAAGGCGGCGTAGGTGGGCTCCGAGTTTTGCTTGATCCAGGGATGGGCGAGGAATTCCTTGATCGTGTAACGCTTCGCTGGATCGACCGTCAGGAGGTGAGATACCAGGTCTTGGGCCGACTTGGAGATCTCGTCCCACCAAGGCGACAGAAAAGTGTATTGGCCGCGAGCGACCTTCTCTGTAAGCACTTGGATACTTTCATCGTAGAATGGCGGGAATCCACAGAGCAATGTATACAGTACACATCCCAGAGCCCACATGTCTACGCTCTTCGAGTAGCGCTCATCCTTGACAATCTCCGGTGCGGTGTAGCCCACGGTGCCACATGGCGTCATCGTCTGGTTGTCCCACACGATCTTACTCAGTCCGAAATCTGCGATCTTAATCTTTCCAATCCCGCCCGAACCCACTCCCTTGACAAATTCTCCCTCGTCGACCTTGTCCTCATCTTCCGGGCCCTTGGGCTTCGGGTTCTTGGTTGGCATGAATGGAATGGGTGAGAATAATATGTTCTCTGGCTTGATATCTCTTTAATGACGTCAGCGGGGTCAGATAGAGATGAGAAGAGGGGGGGGGGGTGACCAAGAGCACGACGAACCTGTGAACAACACCACATTCTTCATGCAAATACTCTAGTGCCTCTGCCACCTGGGTAATGACATGCCTGGACAAGTCTTCACTGAAATATGTGAGTCGAACAATTTGATGGAACAATTCTCCTCCAGGTGCCAGCTCCAACACGATGTAGTAGTACTGCTTTGATTCCGAGAAATCCACCAGTTTGACGATGTTGGGGTGGTCGAGCATTCTCATGATCTGAACCTCCTTGAGGATGTTTGCTCTCTGTATCACAAAAAGATCAATTTCCGGCCTCCAACAAGCATAACCCAGAGGATTGTATGTAGTCAAGGAAAGTAATAATGAAAAGGGTGCACACCTCCACAGTCTTGGGCTGTTTCTTAAAATCCGGATGCAGCGCAGCCTCACCCTACACCACGGTACTGGTTGGTAAAAGTACTCCAAAGGGGGGAGAGCAGCTGCAACAAAGACCGAAAAGCGCCGAAGGAAAGGAGGGTTAGTGCCCCCACGTACCTGACCAGAGTTCATCTCAAATTTGCGCACGACCTTGATGGCGACCTCGCCGGCGTTCCCCTCCAGATCGCGCGCGCGATAGACGTTGCTGAAGGCCCCGTCGCCCATCTTCTCGATCAGTTGCCATCGCTGCAGGTCTGGGTATCTGGGCAGCTTTCCCTTGCTCTCATTCTCCTCGGCCACTATGCGCGCCAGCTCGTCATGATCGACTTTCTTAGCCTTCTTCTGCTTCTGCTCGGCGGCGTGCGCTGCTGTGTTGCCGGCCTGGGCAGCGCGATTCTGGGCATCGAGGTCGGCGGTGGAGTATGCTTCGGCGCCATGCTGCAGGGTATTGTGCTGCTGGTTCATGGTCGGGTCGGTATGGGCGGCGTGGGTTGGAGGGGCATTCTCGTGGTGTCGGGTCTGGACGTTCACGGGCGAGACATGCGTAGTTGCTTCATCTTGCGGAAGTTGAGACTGCCGGCCGCCCTTTCCTGCTGGGCGTCAGCAGGGGAAATAAGATGTCGAGATACAATACCGCCGCCCTTACTTTTGGCGCGCGATACCTGCAGACTGCTGAAGCATGGAAAGAGCGAGAGTGAAGGGGCAGGGATACGGACCATGACGAATCAAATTCTTGATCGACTGTGAGAGCGACATGATTAGAGATTCGACCAAATGCAAAAACACAGGTACAAACAGCGGGCGCAGGATCTGCTCAGGGCGCAGTGAAACAAGAGAGACGGCGAGAGACGAGTCGAGTTTGCAACAGAAAGATTGGGAGAAGTGGAGAGGCGAGGACGAGCAAGCGTAGGCGTGGAGGAGGGGCAGGGAGATGAGGCGAGAGAGGCGAGGGACCAACGAAGGGGGGGAGGGGAGGGGAGGGGCGTGAGCTCAGGGCAGAGAAGATCGTCGACGCCTTGATTGCGAATATTATCGACAGAGACGAAGATGGAGAGGTTGGTGGTGGTGGATGGGATTGGATTGATGCAGTGAGCTGCAGTCTTCGGAAATACCTGAAGAAGACGAGAGAGTAAACACGGGTGATGCGTGCACGTGATACGCGAAGGGTGATGGGTGATGGGTGAAGGGTGATGGGTGATGGGTGAAGGGTGATGGGTGATGCAATGTGAGATGCGGCTCGCTAGGCAATTTTAGTCGACATTTAGATTATCGAGCAAAGAGCTGGGCCTACGTACTGAGTGTACGGGAAGGGGAAGGATGAGAAAGGATATTCGAAGGGGAAAATAAAAAGGTCGAAAAGCCTTGATTTAGAGATGGCCACTAACATCATCCCGGGGATGTGCCCCACCTTGACGTCACCACGGCATCATTGACACCGCCCTCAAACTCAACGACCAGCCGCAACCTGATTCTGCCAACGGCGGGTATCTGATATGATTATCTGGTATCTGATATCTGGGATCCGATTCGGCTTCTGCTTCTGCTTCTGCTTCAGATTCCGATTCCGATTCCGATTCCGCTCCAGATTCCGCTCCAGATTCGTATAATCGATATCTTTCGGTCTTCGAATACCTGCGAATATCCAAGATGCTGTAGAGCGCTCATTGCATGGTATCGCATTTCATTGCCTGCTCATTGCCTCTGCTCCCTGCCTCGCGCGGGCCCGGACTGTATTCTACCTGCCACTTGGTCTTGAAAGCAAAGTCCTGCATTTTGCAATCAACCCAGCGGCCAGCGAGCGCTTTCTGCAGCGAGGACTCGTGCGCGTGGCAATGGATGACTATGACTTCATGTGCCCATGCCCCATACCCATGCCCCGTGTTTGTGTGCAAACCAGTGTACGGGGACGGCAAAACAGATCCGCAAAGCAAATGCCAAACGAGACTCACATCGATATTGATGGGCATGTTGGGGTTTCTTCCAGACGAGATTCTCAGTCAGTAGGTATGAGGATAATTAAGGCAAGGCTCGTGTCGGAGTCGAAGCTGGGTGGTTGGAGACCTGGCAGATAGAAAGAGAAAAAGAAAGGAAGAGAAAAAACAGAGAAACATACGGATGGCAGACTGGCTTATTTAACTTGATAATCCGAGCGACGCAGGACACTACAGTCAAATTGCTCGGGAGTCAGATAATCCCCTCTGACTTGAGGTCATAGGTTCCACTCCCAGCTCTCCCGTCCAAACAAGCCTACCGAACACAAGGTCCGGGACCGACCCTCCGAACTGTCATATTCACGTAAACCGATCTCTATCTACCGACCGAGAAAGTTTGCCATGCGGACAGTCTGATCAAACAGAAGTCGTGAGACAATCCAACCGACCAGAATGTATCCCAGATCATCAGACCGACAGCAACACCGCAGTCAGAAGCGAGATTTCCCGAGTCGGATGTACGCCATGCTATCATAACCCTACCCCAAACGCTACATCGTTATCCCCCAGGTCGGTATCTTTTTTTTTTTTTTTTGGGCATCCACACATATATACATATGTACATATATACATATATACATACATACATACATGCATGCATATATATACAACCATGAACCAAAATTGGTCGAGGCAGTTGGCGCGTACACGCCTCGCCGAAAATGCTCCTGCATCTACCCAGACTGCCCCCTCCCCCCTTTCGCACCTCCTCACCCATACGTCATCCCCGAAGTTTCGACCCAAAGGAGGGTAGTCGGGGAAGTGTAGTTTGTCTGCGTACCAAGAAGTTTGGTCGGGGGCAGGGTATGACGACAACGGCGCTCGACTTATCCACGCTATACCCCCCAAACCCAAATACAACTTCAAGTCCAAGTGAAGACAGCAAATGCAAAAAACCAAATCTCCCCACCTTCCACGGGTACAGGCACGGGACCTCTCCATCCTTCCCTCTCACCACCGACGTCTCCCGACTCCGACCCTCCGTCCCGTGACTTCAGCTCTCTCCCAACCCTGGCGGCCACTCGTCGAGTCTTGACCTGGCTAGAAAGGGAGGCCCGAACAATTAGAGTGAGGATGCGAGGAGCCATGAGAAAATCGGTCAGATGGACGAACAGACGTAGAAACAAAAAACAAACACGCAAACAAGCAAACAAGCAAAAAACATACCTACGAGATGAGGCGAAGCCATGTGCATCTCCGCAGCACGAGCTTTTTTGGTGAACTTGGAAAACACGCAATCACCGGCACTGGGAAAGATTATTGTACATCAGAGAAGGAGGAGTACGGTTCAGAGCCCTGAGACTGCGCGATCTTGCAAAAGTGCAGGCGCATGGGATCTGACAGAGAGAGAGAGAGAGAGAGAGAGAGAGAGAGAGAGAGAGGGTAAACCGTCTGGCTAGTCGGACTGTTCTCGTCAAGTATACGAAACGCAGTATATGATAAACGAGGGCACCGGTCGTTTTCTTCTTCTTGGGTCTTGAATCTTATACAATATGATCCCGGACGGATGTCATGTCTTGTGGTAGCCAGCCGTGCGAGGGCCGAGAGAGAGGTGCTAGCGAGAATGCATCGGCGAACCAAAGAACTATGATACATCCCAATCTGATGTACTATTGTCATGGGATGTGATGGAAGAGAATGTAAGACGAAGGGGAGGTAGCAATAAAAAACCTCATGCAGCTCGCAAATTCCGCATGTCAACGCAACCTCCCCAAACAGAGAGTTGTGGGGAAACGTGCCAGTCAAGAAACGCCCGCCGCCCCAGTTCGCTCTACCCACACGCAGCCCAAAAATATCATCTCAAATCAATCCCGCCCGAGCTGCCTCTCCACCGCCATCCCCCATAATCTCTTCCTGCCTCGCTTTCCCCTTGCCGATCCCGCCCTCGCCGACACCCATCCTCCGCGCAACGTACCTCTGCGCCACGACGCCCACGCCAAGCGTCAAAAGCTCTTCGACCCACTCCGCAACCCATTCTCGCGGATCAACACCACCGTGCTCGATGATCTCCGCGATCTCTTCTGGCAGAGAAGATTGCAGGTGCCCATCATCCTCACCGCCGAAGAATCCGCCTTTGTGCTGCGACGACGGCGAAGCAGGAGAAGCGGGCGTCATGGGCGACGGCGCGTCTAGCCACCTCATCCACTTCGCCGGTACGGACTGCGACAAGGTGTGGAAGGTGATGCTGTGCACCGGATCGTGCAAGTAGATGGCAAAGCTGATCAGCTCGTCGGCCTGCGCATCCTCCACCACCGTGCCCTCCTTCTCCAGCGCCGGGCCCTGGAACAGATCTTCTGGCGCGTCGTGCGCGATGGCCTGCACGGCAAGGAAGATGTCGCTGCTGCGAACCGGGTTGGACTCGCTCAGGTTCTCGGTGGCGCGCTGGGCAGCTGCTTCAAGTCCGCCGTGCGAGGAGAAGTACTCGTTCGCGTAGGCTTCAGCGCTGACGCGTACCAACTTGGTCCCTTCCACAAGGCCGTTCACCGAGCCCAGGTCGCGGTGCTCGTTACTCTGGCGCCACCACGGCCCGTCATTCCAGCCTGCGCTGCCGCTCGAGTATCCTGCGTCAGAGCCGCGGCGGGCGGTGGACTCGTGGCCGCGTTGAACCACGAGCAGGTCGCCACCTTCGACTTGTGCCATAACGCGCGAGAAGGTGCTGTAGATGAGGGGATCAAGGGAGGGGTAGCCGATGAAGTCGTGGGTTATATGGATTTGTAGACGTTCGTGCGAGGAGATGGGGGGTGCGAGGGTGTGCAAGATGTTGGTGAAGGTTGGGAGGGCTCGGGAGCGGAGTTCGCCACCTGGAGAGTGTTAGATATAGTGTTCAAGCGGTAGCGGCATAGCATAGCATGGCATAGCAAACGAGGCACAAGCAAAACCAACAGTCGGACGATGAAAGTCTTACCGAATCCTCTCAGTACTCCTACATTACCCTTCATCTGCTCAGCCCATCGCTTTGCCTCTTCATTCTGCTGGATCTCTTTGACGGCTGCCTCGGCGGTCTTGACAGCAGCACTTGCAGTTGCGAAAACGCTTCCCCACCATCCTCCACCCGTAGCAGGGGGGACCTCCTCAGCCGGCTGGGCGATGGGAGTCTTCTTCTCCGCCTCTGGGAGATCACTACTCGTAGCGGAGGGTGTGAGTGTGTTGTGAAATGATCTGGTGCTGTCTCCCGACTTCCTGGGAGCTGTCTTCTCCTCGCTGGTTCGTGAGGACACAGGGGGAGGGGTGGCAGAGGCAGTCCGCTTAATGGATGTGATGCTAAGATTGTGTGGCCGTGATGGTGGCTGATTTCCCAGGTTCTCCAGGTTGTCCAGCTCGGCCAGTAAGTCCTGCTCAGTCTGGGTAGCTGGCTTGGTGGGCTTGGGAGCTCCCTTGACTGGGGTTTTGGCGTCCCCCTCCTCTTCAAGTCCCGCCAGCATCTTGTCTAGTTCTTCATCAGTCGGAGCGGGAGCCTTAGACTTTTTCGTCGCCATTTTCAGCTTCAAGATCGGTATTTCGCTGTGTAAGTCTGGACTGTTGCACTGAAGATGGCTGCGTAGGTAGATGAAGTTGTGGACGTTTGTCGTCCACGCTTCCATGAACCTAGCTCGCTACCCGTCATAGCGCAGGATTTGATTGGGCGGCAGATCAGGGTGCAGCCACAGCGCCACACCTGCTCGACCCGGCGGCGCTCCAGAAATATGCCCCTAGTACGTACTGCCGTAGTGTCGACGACTGACTCCACGACAATACTAATTCAACGACGCAACTTTGCTATTGTTGGCTGTTTCGTAGACCGGATTCCTCTATCTAAATTTCTGCTCAGAAGAACCTCTCGATCCAAATGTTTGTCGACTTCTATGGTTCTTTGCACTACGTCAAATCTTCTTCCCTAGTCGGCTCGTTCGTGAGAGCACTGCACCATCCCGAAAACTGTTCTTGCAGCCAAGTATATGCATAGTCGGCCACCACCGACGAACAATTGTTAACTTGATCGAGAACTCGGAATTTCATCTCTTGCACCATGGAAGGAGAAAAAAGCGTCGTCCTTGACACGAGCGCAACGGCGTCACTAGTTGAGCCCGAAGATATTAAGGCTGTGATAGCCCCGTCAGAAGTAACAACGACTTCTTCAGAATCCCTTCCTCCCATCACCGAGACTTCTACTTGCCCCAATTGCGCCGTTACACTCACAGGAGTCACAATTGACGTCGGTCTCTCCCTAACCAAACTTTCTCCATTCTTGATTTCAACACTGACTAGTTACAGGATTTCAAGAGTCACGTGGTGAGCTGTTCAAGCAGATCAATTGCTTCCGACAGTGATAGCTGTTCCGGAGCCCTCTCGTATGCAACCAAGTCGCCATTTAACCGGCTCGTCAGTATAAATGCTCATGCATACAATAAAAATGGCAACCAACTTCCGGGTCCAGATGGAGAGCTTGGCATGACTGATGCTGGCCATCAAGTCGCTGCTGACGGACTGATCAATGAGGAGCTACTCTTCAAGGAGAAAGTCCATGAGTTCGAAATTACCAGTGCATATGTTAAGGACCAATATACAGTCTACGACTCTGAAGAAGAAGACGTAGCAGATTTCTCAGCAGTCCCTTCTGACGCCGAAGATCACAGAATATCACCCGGACCAAACGGCAGATTAAGTGCTCAAGAATCCCGTAGCGGAAAGACCAGAGCTCTATCTGGTACTCAGACTCCGGAAGAGTACGACGAATTTCAGTTACCTCAGAAAGTCGACATTCCAACCAGCCACCCTCTCGGTTTGGATGCGAGCCCCGAGAAAACAACTGCAAACCATAGGAATATCTCCAAGGACCTCGAGGCCATTTCAAACACGCTCGAAATATCCCAGGCATCTTCCAATACTGTACCATCAGAACATCCAACTCCAGAGATCAAACCCGCCACAAGAAAAACTGGACTCAGATTCAAAAAGCTGGTTCCCATTGAATATTTTGAGGAACTGCTAGCAAAGCCAGCAGACATGTCATACGAGCAACTCTACCACCGAGCACAGTTGGCTGCAAACGCTTTGCTGGAACTGCAAACAGAATACGATATCTGTGAGAAGCAAACTTCTGACTTTGATAATGCGAAGAAGTATACTGCTAAGATTGCCGCTGATGCAAAGAAAGAAGAAGAAGAGAAGGCTGTCGCAGCGACTGATGCCGAGCTACTGAGACTTCACGCGTTGTATAGAGAGGAACTCAAGATGTCCTTCCGAGATTTCAACACTTGGGTTACGCAAGAAGAGGAAAAGTCAAGTCCAAGTGTTGTCCCTGCCAGCCATTGGGACTTCATGAGACAGATCAAGAACCCCGAAATAATGGGCAAGGTTAACAAGCGTCGGAGAGCAGCTGAGAAGGAAGCCGCTAAGCCTGTCATCCTTCTCGAAGATACTCCATTGCCTGCATTGAGACGGGGTGACGAGGATGTCCGTAGAAAGCGCAACCTGTTCCAAGATCCAGTTGTTTTTGAAGATAGAAAAACTGCTGATATCTACATGGCCGACTACAGCAAGCACCGAGATGCAATTGGCTATCAGGTCTTCAAGGATCGTCGTGCTGTTATGGTCACCGAGGAGAAGGATGAAAATGGTAGACCCAAGAGGAGTAGAGGCAAGCGTGCTTACGATACTGAGCAGACCAACACTCCAGGGGGTTCTGAAGATGAGGAGACTCCTCTTGGCAAGCGGAGACGCACCGTCAGAGTCGTTCAGGATCTGCCCACATCACCTGCTCGTCGCAACAAGACAGCTACGCGTGAGGGGAGTCCACACGTTGCAACATTCAAGTCTGGCAAGAGAATTGGTCGTCCTCCGAAGGCCAAGGGAGAAGCCGCCACCGCTGCACCAAAGCCCTCAAAGTCGAAGCTCCAGCAATCACACCTGCCACCAGTCTCGGAGCCAGCAGAGAGTGAAGAATCTGATGACGAGCTTGCCAGCGACCATCAAGATATCAAAATATCTGATGGAGAAGACCAAATCCAGCAACTCCACAAGAAACTTGAGTCACTCCAACAGCAGCAACATGAGCAGCCAGCTCACGGTGAAGAGGAGGCCGACAGCAAGCCGAGACTCTCAGGTGATGAGCAGCGGAAACCAAACAGCATGGTCAAGCCCTCACCTATAAAGAGAGGTGGAAGGGGAGGTGCGAGACCCAGAGCTAGCCGTGGTGGTCGCGGCGGACGGGTTGGACGTGCTACCAAGGCCGTTGCCCAAGAGAGTCCCAATCAGCTCGGCGACCAGAATGAGATCATTCAGTCTACGGAGCAGGACGATGAGTCTCCATCAGGTTCTTCAGCAGATTCTCGTCCTTCATCTTCATCGTCCGCCCTAACTGCGGGACTTGACGAAGGAGCTGATAACGTCCAAGCTGCTACTACCACTACCAAGGCCAGAGGTGGGAAACGCAAGCGAGCTGCTATTTCTAAGAATGTCCCTGCATCTGCTGAGTCCACTGTTACCGTCGCCAAGAGCCCTATTACCAAGAGACGCAAGACCGGCAAGAAGCAGGAAGTCAAGTTAGAAGACGATGAGGCCCACTTGGTGACTCCTGAGCCCAACGGTGAAACAAATGGTGAGGGTTCTATCACTGCCAGCGGTCGGCCAAAGAGGAGGAAGGCTGCTGCAGCCACCGAATCTATCCATGCCGCCCTACTAGACGATCAAGATGAAGTGAGTCAAGAAGGAGAGGAAAACATTTCACCGCAACCTAAGCGTCGTAAGGGTGGCAAAGCACGTGGTGCCAAGAAAAACAAGACTGCCAAGGGGGGAGAAGCTACAGAGTCTGAGTACTTTAGCGATCCTGCCTACGATGCCGGTGAAGAGGTCGCCGAAGTACAACCAAAGAAGCGCGCTGTTCGAGCCGCCAAGAAGATGTTCACAGAAGAGCCAGTAGCCTTGGAGGAGGAGGACGAAGATGAGGGGGAAGAGAAGTGGACAGTTGAGGATTCTATGGTTCCCGCACCCAAGAGACCAACCGCAAAAGCAAAGGGTAAGGGCAAAGCTCCAGAACCTCCGCGTCATTCGGTATCAGGCGAATTCTCCTCAACAATTGTCGCAGAAACCTCCAGGCACGCGTACGACGAATTTGACGTCCCAAGTGGTACCCAAACTCCCTACGACACAGAAGGTCCGTCAGCTCCAGCAAAGAAGTCTCGAAAGGCGCCGGTGAAGAAGCAAAAGGGCACTGCGCAGCAGTATGACTCCACACCCGATAACGGCCTCGAACGATCCGGCCACGAAGGCGACGGCGAAGACAACACCCCAGACAATACCCCAGGCAACACTCCAGACTCAAACGTCTCGGAAGAACAGCGCAAGAAACTCCAAAAGAGCCGCAAGCTCGCGGAAGCAACGCGTCTGCGTTGGGCCTCGGGCCTGATGCAAGGACCGATGGAGAAGCGCGCCGCCACGAATGCCGCGAAGAAAGCGGCGAAGACTGCTGCTGCGATTGCAGCCCAAGGGCAAAGCTCAGGCTCCCAGTTTGACGCTCCGCACCTGGGCGGCGTCCCTGCGTCGGCCTTCACACCGAATCCACACTTCAATATGCCGGTGCAGATGCAGGCTCGGCCCGTGCCGGCGATGCAGTGCTCGAATCAGATCTATGGACCCCCTTCATACTCCTACCCGAGTCCCTATGGAATCCCACATGGCGGTCCCGCTCCGCTCCCGGTCACGGGCCCCGGTTCGTTTGCTCCTTACACCGGCCCTTATGTACCTATCCAGTTCCCCCCACCCTCATTCTCTCACGCTCATCCGCCTCAACACCCACCACCTCCTCCCGCTCAGCCCGGAAATTCGCAGGGCCAGAATACGTTTCAAGGCCCAGCCCCACACATGTATCGACCAAATCAGCACCAGCAGCCGCTGATACTTTCGTCCATGTATGGCCCACAGCAGCAACAGCAGCAACAACAACAACCAGTACCCGAAGCTCCCGTCCAGCCAGTGAAGAAACGCCGCGCCCCGACCGCCAATAGTGTACCCTCCTCTTCTGTTCAGCAAGCGCCTCAGCAATATGCACAAGCGCAAGTACAAGCACCCTCCCCCACGACCATCATTCTCGACCAACTCTCATACACCTCCGGCGCTCCGGCGCCCACCCGCAACAGTACGCGCATCCGCAAGCCCACGCGCCTTGCCCTCGGCCAAGACGGCGCCAGCGAAAGTCATCCTCCCTCGTACGAAGAGCAGGCTCAGTTCCGCAACGAGAAGATGAGCGAGTACGAGCGCTATCAGGCTCTGGCCAGCCCGCGCGGCCAATACATGCTGGGCAAGCGCAAGAGGAAAAGTTTGATGGATCTGAGTGGTCTAAATGATGATGAAGATGATGATGATTTTTGAACGGCGGGGTTGCAGGGGTTTACGGGCGAGGCTCGGATGGTTTTATCTGATTTGGTTCGTGGGAAGCAGGGAGTTATAGGGGTCAGTTAAGACCAGGGCAGGCAGGAGAGGGTAACGATTATCCTCTTCTCTTTTTTCCCCTATTCCTTTTTTTTTTTTTTGTGCTCGTGAAGAACGAGAAGCAGTTTGATGTCTCCAGAGCACCCTCACAAGCCCTGATACCCAGCCTAAATGGCGATTTTCTTGCATACCACAGCAACAGAAGCCTCCAGATCTGGTGGGCCGCTTGAAGAAGTCTGTACGAAATAGAACAATTCAATCAAAGACTTATCTATACACATCCATGGGTGTTGATGATAGTGGTAGTTGGAAAAGGAGGAGGAGGAGGAAGAAGAGTAGTACAAACGGGATTTACGCATGACGTAGCGGGGGTGCTGGGGTCGGTCTGTCGATTCGATTTGCCGGTCAGGTTGTGGTGGGAATACGGACACGAAGGATTATTGATATGCGGAGTCACGTGGTCAGCGCTTGCACTTCTGGGATTTCGGAGGGGCTCATGGGCAGGTGCGAGGAGAGGTGGGGCGGAGGGGGGGGAGGGGAGGTTATATCTCAAATATTGCGATGATAGCGTGTAGGCAGGAAATGAGAGAGAGAGAGAGTGGAATATCAGTGGAGCAGAAAATTACAGAGCTGAAGATGACGGAGCGGAAGAGAGATGGGTGTGACTGAACCCCAGCTAGTCCTGTCTTTACAGTAATCCAACCCCATCTCTTAGTCAGATAATGTTGTACAGAAAGCTATGCAAAAGTCAATCTACTCTGGCTTTTTAGCTGTTATCGCTTATATCCCTAAAACCTTGAATTCCGGCTTATTTCAGTACGACAGATAGTAAACGGAAAATTGGTATTGCATGTTGTCTTGGTGTGGCAGATTAGCTGTGATATCATGTGAAGCAGCCCGTATAAACATTGGCTTCCCTACCCGCCTCGTATGTACAAACTCAAGAGTCCCCCACCCCGGTGCTTCGCTCTGCGGCGCGACTGAGCCCACTTTCAACTCCAACCCCAACACGAACGGCCCCGTTGCCATACGGATCCAAGAACCATTATCTGAATATATGATAACCAGCATCCCGCCGCGGCCCGCTCCCTCTCCCACGCCTAGCAATGCCAACTTTGGTGCCCGCGCTGCGCTGCAGTGTATGCCAGCTTTTTCTGTCGACGCAGCTGTGAAGCCCACCGCTAGATCAACTTCCGCAGGCGCCTGCGCCTCCGAAGGCATCATCATGATTATGAGTAATACTAGGACACAGCAAAACGCCCATCGCCGACCTAAAGCGCAGCACGCTGTACGTCCCGCCCGCACATTAAAGTAAGAGCGAGAGCAGCGCGCGACAGTCATCCACCCTGGACATTGACATCCCCCTTACAGATGCCGTAGCTACAGCAAGCAGTAGGGTCGAGCTGGCCGCCGAGAATCATGTCTATTTTTCTCTGCTGCGTGTCAGGGCTGATCACTTTTTCTTTTCTTTTCTTTTCTGTCTCTCCTGCATCGATAAGCTCGGAGGTGAGGAGACATCATGAAGCGGGACATACATCAGGACAAGGCACTGGCGTTGCTGATACTATGGCTGACAAGCCCAGCAGCGCAACGGCGAGGCGCTGGGGGGGTGGGAGGGCAAAGACGAATTGCATTGTGTCGGTGGCTGGGTGGGTGGATGAGCATTGGGGAGGTAGTCATAGATAATAAAGGGATGGGATGGCATGGAGGATGGACGAGTGTGAGCGCCAAGAATAGAAAAGAATTGAAGTTAAAATCCGATTTGGTGAATTCGATTACGTCGCCAGCTAGGACGAATCAGGGAAACAAGGATAACTCAGGCGAGACGACGAATAACCCCGCGTAAAAGGAGAGAGTGGCGAGAGTGATGTGACGATGTTGGAGTTGAGGTGAAAAGCCAACGACGAAAAAAGATCAAACAGCAGCAGGCGGAAGCCGAAAATATTTCCTGACGCAAAGACGAGGGAAAGCAAAGCGTGCGACTCAAAAAGATATAACTGCAAAAAGTAGGTAAGGACGAATACAAAATACACCCAGAGAAATTATCTTCCCGTACGTTCGGCGACGAACTGTGTAGCATACTATGATCTGGTATTGGTGTTTGGAAGAACAAGATAAGTGAGGTAGGTGGTGGGAGAGATGTGATGCTCGGTGTTACCCGCGAGGGACTTACGTAAGCAAGCTATCGTTTAATGGGTTACCGCCACAAGAGTTTTCGGGAGATCCGATGTCTTTTTTTGGCCTTCCTTGTCTTTCTCATATCTGGCATGGTTCACCATAAATCCCACAGACAAATAGAAAGAATATTAAAAGCAGAGAAGCCACCGGCCACTCCCTGGATTCGTAAAATGGAGGGGAAGAAAACTGTCTACAGAGAATAGTAGGTAGTATGCCCTGCTGATGTAATCAAAATGGGTTATGTCAGCCACCTCTATTCTTGTAATCCTCTCCTCACTCTATACTACCTTGGATCTAGACCTTAGATTCTTTCAGAAGCAAGACGAAATCCTCTACATTGGATTATCTCTTACGTTGAAGCGTTTGGTTTGGTTTGGTTTGCTGGACTTTCCACCTGATGAGAAATTCTGAATTTATAGCGGATTTCTGCTGCAGAAAAAAAAGATACGGCTGTGGCTGCGGCTGTGGCTTGCGGCCCCAACGTTGCAAGCTGACCGGAACAAATCAAAAGTTATGTGTATATATATATATATATATATATATATATATCCATTCTCACAAACGGTAGCTATCAATCATTTCCTGCCCCATCCACTTCTTCCCAAACAAACCCGTCTACGAGGAGCAAGGTCTCACGCCTCACGACGCCCGTCACCAACCTGACAGGTGACAGGGGCGCGGTACAGATTCTCCGAGCTGGGTGGCGTGGACTTCAAGCTTGACCGTGTGCTGTACATCCCTACCTGTCGGTATTCCCAGCCGACGCGATGGTCGTGGAGAACTTCCCTTCTGGTGGCCGGGGGCTGCTGGGACGAGGCTTTGCTCGGGTTTCTTGGACTTTCGCAGGCTCCTCATCGTCGGAGGCGCTTTTTGCGCTGGTGGTCAGGTAGGTAGGTAGGTACTTTTCATCGAGGCTGCCAGCCTGGCAGCAACGAGAGGCCATCATCATACAAAATCCTCCATCAGACGCTGCTCTTTCCGAGGAAGATGCGATGACAGCCTGGCTTTCTTGTGCTCGTTTTTCCCTCTGCAGTTGAATGGTCATCAGATGGATAATAACATGTTTCTTGCCTCCTCAGGCAGGACTCTCGGAGTTCTCGACTATAGGTATCAGCTTTGCTTCTCGATACTCTCGGGCACGGATGCGGCCATTTTCTCGATGTTTCTGTGAGGGCAGACTCCGAGCTGGAGATGTGACATTTCTGCCTTCAATTGTGTCCGGGTCCTGGAGTGTGGCCCCAGGAAGTCGGCAGCGTCCTGCGTGCATTAACAAGGCTGATATCGGTCACGTGTTTAACACGTGAGGCATCTAGATCATGGCTCGTGACCACTCTCCATTTGTTGACTTGAACATCTCGATTCCTCGCAAATTCAAGCTTCTCACCATCACCATCACCATCACCATCACCTTCACCTTCACCTTCACCTTCACCTTCACCTTCACCTTCACCTTGGACCGACGAAACCCAGCCCGTGAGTGACCAGATGCTGCCCCAGACGGTTTCGCGTATCTCGAGACTGGACTTGAGTAGCCCGTGTCGACCTGACCATCTTCCCAAAACGCCCTCTGAAACCACACAGCAGACCGGGTCTGTTTTGAGAGTCATAACCAACACCTTCTTCCAAACCCATATGATGGTACAGCCCAATCGCATGCAATTCCTCCCGCACGGTAGAACGTCGCAGGTTTGACGGCCAGTGATGCATGCATTGCTGCCAGACCTCGGTGCAACTGTGTTAAAGGGTGCCTTTGCTCCGGATTTGAAACCGAGGAAAGGGAGTTTTCAAAGGTGAATTTGCGACCACTAAGTGTTCGCTTCAAAACTGAAATTGTTTTCGGGAAGAGGAAAAAAAGTGTGATTCAGAAAACGATTCGCCACCCTGTTCAAATTTGCCTATAGTTGATCGATTGGGTTTTTTCCATATATTTCATCTGTTGACTTCCATTCCGACACCACAGGTGGTGCTTTTTTTGACTTTCCGTTTGCTTCAAACTTCTCCTCTTCACTTCCCTTTCTTCTCTTCCCCGAAAACTCTACTCTCGATACCAGCTACGATGCCTTTACACACCCAAGGAACAATCGCGGTGGCGGTATCGGCGGCGTTTGCACTATTCGCATTTCTCGCCATTGCAACGCGCATGTACGTCAAGCTGTCCATCACCAAGAATTTTGGCTGGAATGATGTTGGGATGTCTACGGCCCTGGTACGTACTCCACGCGCGCTCGGTGCTTCCTGACAACGACTAATATTCTGTGCCAGGCTGTCTACATGGCACTGCTGGCCCTTCTCATCGATGGATGCATTAATGGAATCGGAGGCCATACAGCTCTGGCCACTATCCCCGGCATCACCTCCGTGCTCAAGGTAAGCAAACTCTTGTCTTCCCTTTTCTTCCCTTCCCACATCCCCCCACTACCGCAAAGCAAGCACTTACACACCCAGGCAATCTGGTTCTTGGAGATCATCTACGTGATCCTAACCTCGGTCATGAAAGCCAGCATCGCCATAACCATGATGCGCTGGACCAGCTCGCGGGTCCTCAAGCTGTTCTTCTGGGGATCCATCGGCATGGACGTGCTCATCTCCTCCATCTTCACCTTCTACGTCATCTTCCAGTGCACGCCCATCAGCTACGCGTGGGAGATGCTCAACCCGAAGATCAAGGGCAAGTGCCTGCCCTTCACTGGCCAGCTGTTCATGGGGCTCGCGCTGTGCTTCGTTACCTTTGCGCTGGACGTGCTGCTCATGACCTCGCCGTTCATCATGATGAAGGGGAGAGGCTTGAACAAGATCCTCAAGAGATATATCTACGGCATATTCAGCCTGGGCATTGCGTACGTGACCCTGTGTCGTGGATCTACTCCGATCCTCTCGTGGGAACCAGACTAACCGCCGACGCAGCGCAACAATCGCAAACATCATCCGTCTCTTTGCGATCTTCAAGCTCCAGAAATCCAAAGACCAGCTCTGTAAGCCAATCCCCATCCCCTCCACTTTTCCCTTCGGTGGAAGAAAGAAAGAGGAATCAGAAAAGGAACCCATATCTAACAACCGCTTAGACGACGCCGCCCCCGTCTTCACCTGGTCGGCCGTTGAAGTCAGTATCGGCATCATCATTGCCGGCCTCATCGAGATGGGCCCCCTCATGGCCAAGTGGGGCTTTCCAGGCTTCGAAAGCTACAACCGCTTCGCCAGCCTCGGCGACGAAGACACGGTCAAGCTGCAACGAATGCAGAGTATGGACAAGACCAGTATCGTCATCTCGGACTCGATGAGGTGAGTATGTGTGAGAGTGGCGGTCGGGAAAAGCGTGGCATTTGGGAAGAGGGAGAGAGGGATGCTGGACGTTCTACTTTGTCCACGGGGAGTCGCTTCCTGCCCTCCCCGCCTTACCTGTTCACCTGCGGGTTAGATCCTGGTGTCGGGTCCTGGTCCTCGAGCCTGAGCACGGCTGTGGCTCTGGGAGGGGGCGCCACCGGGCTCCGTCTTGTCTATGTTTATGTGTACATGAGTGATAGAAAAATACCTAATAAATCGTCTGATGCTATCTTGAATCTCGCCAGTCTACCCGCGTGCCTCGCTAACTTGAGCTCTTCTACTCCAGGTCTCGCTGCCTAGTCTCCACCAAGCAGACTTGTCGATGCAGAGACCGGCATGTATCTACAACACGCAATTCTATGCTCCAAAAGACGAGTACCCGTCTCGCCGCCCAACCTCTCCACGCCGATCGATACATCCATGCATCTACAAACAACTACTTGCACCTTTTAGTATCGGCCCCCGGGATCTCACCTCCCTTACTATCTATTAATCTCTCCCATGTCACCTCCTTCCACAATAATTTCATCTCCTCTCAATTTTGCCGTCACCCCGCCAGACTCCTCCTACCCGCCCTATTCTAACTCCCTGCTCCCCCGATTACAACACGCCTCTTGATGTATCTGCAGGAGAGGACCTCCTTCTCATCAACGAGGAATGACCGGAGCGCGCGGAGGATCCATGCACCGTTATGAGGCGCGGGAGCTGGATTTGGGGGGAGGGGGGGGGGTTTTTTGAGGAGGTGGGTTGAGATAGGTGTACAGTCTTGTTTTATATGCAGGGTGGATAAACGCTTCCCTGACGTTACTAGTGGATCTCAGAGTGTTCTCGCGGTTCATCTGAATCTGCTTTTCCGTTCCGTGTCGAGGCTCTCCTCTCCCTCGTACGTTCAGGTCTCAAGAGCCAACCCTCAAGCCTCAAGCCTCAAAGAAGCGAGCAGCTCCTCGTCCTCATCCGCGTCGTCGCACACGCCACACTCCCCGCCCCGTTGAAACCCACTCTTCTCGAACAAAGAGCCACCTCCCCGTACCGCACAGCCGACACTGTTGCCGAAACCTGGCTTTGATCAGAGACGCACCGCACCGCACCGCCTCTACACAGAGACGTCGATACCCTCAGATCGGGATGAGGCCAGCGCACGAGACGGCAGGGCAAGACGAGGAGGCGAGCAGCAGCTCCGCTCCGTCGGACGCATGCGCAGCTCCAAGCCCATGTGCTCGCAGATCAGCACACGCGGTAGGGCACCCGTGATCTGGTCTCGAGGTTTGAGGAATCTGGGGGCGGGGAGGGGGGAAGTGAATCTCGTGTCTCTTCGTGAGGAGGAGGTGGGCATCTTGATGAGTTTTTGCCGGGTACTGGAAGTGTTGCCAATAATTCGCAAACTGCATCGCTGTTTGCGATAACGGGACTCCGCATTTGGGGGATCGGATGGTCATGGCAAGTGATACCGCGCTCCTGATGCTAGGAGGGAAATCACAGGAAGATAGAGGGGTTGATTGCTAGGTGTTTGATGCTGGGGATGAAGAGGTAAGATAGGCACATATATATATGTGTGTGTGTGTATATATATGAGGACCTAAGCCTTCCCAATTTCATCTCATCGTTCTCAGAGCAGGCATTTCATCTCCAAGACCAAAACTCAATCATCGTCCAGATCAATCACGTTATCGATCTCGAATCCTCGAGAGAAAAAAAGTCCAGAGATCGAAACAAAAAAGAGCCAGGGAAGATTCAAGATGTCCAAGGAAATGAATAAGGGCGACTCCGCACGCATCCAATCCGCCAATGTACGCTGTCCTTTTCCCTTCAATCTGCCTCCTCCACTCCTCCCCACTCCACTTCATTCCCCTTGTCTACCTTCCGTTCCTTTACATTCCTGCTCCCTAGCTCAGAGATAGATACGCAGTGGCAGGTATCCAACAGCTAACATCTCCCTAGGCCAAGAGCGGCGGCGACATGTCCTCCGGCGGTTTCGCAGCTCGCGGCCAGAGCGCCGCTGATAAGAATGCCAATGCTGGGTCTGGCAATGGCGGCAATGCGGGTGGCAACAACAAGAACGCCAACGCTGGACCTGGGCACCCGGCTCCGGCAAAGAAGTAGAGGACGGCCCCTGCTTGTTGATCTTGAATGGATGTGGTGGGTGTAGGATTGAGCGGGTGTTGTGAGGATGGGTTGATGGATTGCTGGAATGGTTGTTGACCGAAAGCAGCACACTCTCTTGGTACAGGCGTTGATACGAGAATCAAACAATTGTTTTTTCTCAAAATTTCACTCTCTAGTGTCGCCGGATCCTGAAGTATATGCTCAAAGTGAATACTAAAACACAGATGCATGCCTTTCTAGATAACATGTTTCAGCAGTAGATCATGGGGGAAGTTTTGTCTAATGCAGCTTAAGAAAGTAATGTCGCAACCTGCTGAGAGGAGGAAACCTTACTAATGTATCAAAAATTACAGCATAAGCAAGCCAATAGAAAACATGCATGAAATTCACGAGCTTAATGTAGAAAACGTTGAGCGAGCGAGGGAGAAAAAAAAAGGACGCCAACTGGGAGTCAATATCGGCAGAGTAAAGGATTTTTCTCGCCCCGTTGCAAGCAGCCGCCAGCCCATGGGAATTCCCCCATTTTGCATTCACCTGCAACCACCACACATCCTTATCAGCCTCCACTTGAAGCGCTTGCCAGAGCATTGAAGGACCCGGGCTCACTGAGCGGGGAAATGCTTAGGACTGTCAAGTGATTTTGATTTATGGCTACAAAAAAAGACTGACAATAGTTTCTTCTGCCCGGGTGAAATTTGTGCTGTATTTTTTGAGCCCCTGCATACAAAATCACCGGTGCATCCTACACCCTCTCCCTCCCCACCATATATCAACCTCTCAAGCGAATCATGCCAAAGCAATGCACTCGATCTCGACTGGTACGCCCTTTGGCAGCTGATATACAGCCACACAGCTCCTTGCGGGCCTGTGCGTGAAAAACTTCTCGTACGTGGCATTCATCTCGGCGAAGTTATCCATGCTCGTCAGGAACACATTGACCTTGACCACCTTGGAGATATCGGAGCCGGCTTCTTTGAGCACCGCGGACAGGTTCTTGATGCAGAGCTCGGTCATCTGCGTAATGGTTGAGGAGTCCAGCGTGAGAATAGTGCCGGAGGGGTCGCAGGGGATCTGCCCGGAGCAGTAGATCGTGGAGGAGGTGGCAATAGCTTGGGACTGAGGTTGTTAGTTGGCGAAGTACTTTTGGAATTTATTCTGGGGGTAGGAAGCCGATGCGGGGGGAGATATACGTATGGCCCTGCTGCTATGGAGGGGTCAGTTTTTGCTCTTGAACGGTAAAAGTTGGGTTGCAGAGCTTACGGAATGCAGCATCCTTTGTGTAGATAACCTTCTGCTCTGACATTGCGATAAATTTCCTGAATAGATATTTTCGAAAGTTTGTAACTGGGTCACTGACTTGTGAAGTGTTGGCAGCAAATTCTGTTGTTGACTTTGCGTGGTGGGGCTGGAGGGGTCGCTGACTAAGCCTGTGCATTGTAAACTTGACTAAGCTCCATTCAACGACATCTCGGGCTCAGAACTCTACGAATGTGACACCTACGGTCCAAAAGCTACCTCCACTGGTCTTCACCCGATATAATGGCCGGGTCCCATGATTATGCATTTCGGTGCTCGTGTGCGCTTGTATTGCTCTCTACGACATCCGGAGTTGATTTAAATGCAGAATATGTCCAGCTTAAAATCGATGCACACACAGGCCATTCTCAACAGGTCTTCGTCAATGCATGTTTATTTCATACGAAGATAAATTACTGAGAATAAAATACACACCAGGTTTACATGGAAACCAGTCGCATACCTCCAGCTGTTGGAAGCCAACCAGTATCAAACCCAGATAAGACACACTCAAGGCCCCAAAGAAATACTCTACACTTCAACATGTCAAGACTACATTCACGACTATATCATCCTCGTCATAGCGCTCTACTCTTAGATTTCGCTACATACGCTTCTTACTCGTCATGTAAGCATTTGCTGCCTCCACTGATAGAGTTAGTCGAGTCAGTAGGCAGCAGGTCTTGACTGGTTTATCCTACGTTGAGCATCCATCTTTGCGAAGCATACCCTTTCATTTAGGTCAAACTCTCTCCGACAGGTCCTGCAATCACAGGAAAAGAACATCCCACCGTTAATCTCGATCACATCTGGTGTTGGTAAACGAGCAGGCCTGGGAGTTAGTGCTGACCTCTGAGCTGGGTTTGCTGGTGCATCAGGGACTTCCGGAGGTACGCGAGCAGATTTTGCTGCTCGAGAACTTGTGTCGCCCTTGGGAGAAGAGCTTGCTGGCCTTTTGACTGGGGTCTGGGCGAAGGCCTTTTTGGTCAACCTACTCGTAGTCGGACCGATGGGCTCTTGTGTTGGATTCTTCACCACTGTCTGTGAATATAGGATTGGGCGACGCTGGCCAACAATTGGCGGCTCTTCCAGTTCCGAGTACTGCCCTAGCAACAGCGAAGGCTGGAAGACGGATCCTAATAAATTGCTTGAAGGTAGGTTAAATTCCGTCGAGATCTTGGCGGAGGCAATCTGGAATGGCTTCTTTGTTCTTGAATTCATCTTCCATCCATTTCTTAAGACTGTTGGATCAAATTGAACCTTTTTTTGCTGCGATTCTGAGTTCTTCGGAGATACTGAAGGTAGTGGAGGCCCAGCAACGCTCTCTTGTTTGAAGTCAGCTGCCTGCATAATTGTTGGCAGATGTCGCTCGTTTTTGGTAAGATGAAATTACTTCCTCACGATATCGGATGTTTGGCGCCACAAGTGTGAGGCCGTCGTGACGGAAGCCAAAAACACTTTTACCGAAAGATCGTTTCTTTCAGTCTTGATCTTAATGTTTGAATTGGTGAAGTTATCGTTATTGGCGAAGAATACGCGGTGAAACCTCGGCGGAAGAATATTTGATGACGAGACTCGATGACAGGTGGATGCTTTCGTGAGTTGGGACTCGCCGAGTCAAGTGATCGAAGCAAATCGAGGGTACTGGATACAGCACACGTGCAGAAGTCCTCACTGGGGCCTGGCGAGCTTAGAATAGATCAGAATGAGACCGATGATGATGAGGATGAGGATTTCGATCGAATATGGATGAAAGAAAGAATTTATAAGGAAGATGGTGTGGATGGGGGAAGGTCGCAGCTTTATGTGCAGAACTCCCAGGGACAGCCAATGAGAAGCGAGCGCCGACTCTGCACCGCATCCTCCCCCTCCAAAGTGCTTAGCGACTTTTCATCAAACATGCGGCACATGTGAGGTACCTGTTAGGGTATCTTGAGAGAAGAATTATGCCCCAGTCATATAACGTACCATTTCAGATATTCTCTTCTGGAATACCCTGTGCATAGGCGAATCTGATACTTTGTCAAAGGCATTCTACACAGAACTTCAGCACTACAAATCTGATCTCAGGCATAAGCATAGTCATCTGCTCGAGATTGTGAACAAAATCATGGACCTGGAGTAGTTCTTACGCATAGATTTGATCAAGACCAAATATCTTGTTACTCTAGTTCTGAGGATACTTGATGAATCACAATTCGCATATATTGTCCTCTTTACTTTTTGCCGCATAGCCACTCATATCTGCTGAGTTTGCTCAACCGAATGACTGTGAAAACTAGAGCTATTCCCTATGACTGTGCTTTCAAGGTTCAGCATCATAAGAGTAATTTTGTTTACTTTGGAATGTTCCAGTTCCTGTACTGCTTCTCAAGAACAATTTCTACAAGTTAACAGCACATATCTTTTGTGAGTCAGTCTCTAAATTCCTTTTCTGGCTGAATGCATTGCAGGCCTGTCATTCTTTGTTTTTAAATCAAATTCAAAGTGGCTGGTGCTGGTAGGTTGATTAGTATGGGTCACACCCGTTTTTTGCTATCTGCTTTCGCCCTCTAATATTGACTACGCGTCACGTGATCATTGGAAAATGCAAGGATTATTGAGTTTCTTATCCTAACCAGTGTTCAAATGTAACGCTTTCGTTATCCTCATCATCTTGAATGAATTCTACATCTGCATCGAATCCAGTTTTCACAACTTTGATTGTCAGCCCAAGCTGAGGTATTGCCCCCCTTGCTGCTTCAAACCCACCGTGGAAATTGGAAGTCCCAACGATAGCCTTCACAGCTCTGTCGATCATTCTCGAGATATCCTCAATTCCTGCTTCCGTCGTGAAGATCTTGAGAGGGTTACTTGTCTCATCCTCCATCATAATCCTCGGCAATTTTTTTATCGACCAGCTCTCAATCTTGATATTCTTGCTGACTTTGAACATAGTCCATTGTCCCAACAGACTGTGAAACTTCGTTTTCTTTACCTGCCACAGATGCCATGAGTTATATCTCGCGATATCAGATCCAAGAAGCGAAGAGGATAACTCACTGGTTCTAAAGCTGTAGCACTAATCCAGCAACACTAACTTCATGAAATTTTTTGCTACAAGCGCCAACACTTTGTCCCCCTCACGTTGTCGATAATCCTTCCCTATACATGTTATTCCAGAGCCTGGACTCTGTGACGCTTCCTCTAGCGAATCCGGATGCGTGAAGCTGTAGCATAGAAGCGACTTAATGGCAGGCTGGAAATAGTGCCCAGACCCTGCCGCGCAGTTCGTCACAATTGCTCGTCGGAGCTTCAGATCAGTGCTGATGCCACCCCAGTAGGTGATGTGGATTAATTCATTGATTGGTTCGAGGCAAGCAACAGAACTCACGATTCAGTGTGGAAGGTCTCCTAGGGAGTTTCATGACAACCGTAGGAGAAACTTCGCATATTAAATTCGCACAAATCATATTGGGAACTTGCGTTTTGTTTTAATTTTGCTTTCAACAAGAAGATTGCTTCATCCTCGAAGAGCAGATACGCCATGCCATTTTCATATAACCAAGCACTGAGCCGGCCATATTAGCCCAGATACTTGCAATCAAGAAGCACTGGATATCTTGGGAGCTATCTCAGCAAGACTTATCAAGAACACTGGAGGCAAGTTTTGATTGTAGGGATTTCGCCTGCACTTGAGCTAGCCTCGCTTCAATGTAATTAAAGCCCGCTTAGCACTTCTGCCGCCTTTTCCAACCTGTTGATGTCAAATAGCTCAAGACCTAGATACAGAAGGTGGATCGACCAGCTCAGGTGTTCTATTTCTGTGCTCAAGTTTACCAAGGTCAAGCTACTCTAACCTCTTGAGGGAAACGACCCTCGCAACACTATCGGCTTGACACTTGGCATTCGCAAGTTGTTAGTATCCCACTACTCTCTGCCGTAATTTTTGTATTCGGTCTTGGATACACAATGGCTGACTGTCTCACCGGTAAGGGAAATTTAAGGCACATAATCCTTACTTCGAATAACCGATTCTCCAAAGGTCTACACCATGAAGTGGGTCTTGATGAAGCACATGAGCTATTTCAAGTCTTGAATCGGCAGTCCGTAGGGTCTGATAGTTAAAGGTATCCGGAGGTATTCATAAGATACTCACTAAGTTACAGAAAAACTGTATGAGTACTGGATGATCCCGAAACTTGATGTGCATACATTGTGTTTGGTCACATCTTCCTCATGACTTCCAATCTGATCGTTTTGCTCTCGTAATCCGATGCATAGAAATGAGGAAGTCTCAGACGCTTTTTTTTTCGGGTTTGTCAATCATGCCAAATATGCTATGAGGTGCATCAGCCTGATAGAACATATGAACAACTTTTTGAAATTTACAGCTCCAGCCCGCCTCCCCCACTGCAGAAAAATCGCGGTATGTTATTATGCATTTGAGTATTAAGCATTATAAACTTCATGGATTCCACAGGAGAATGGTAACAGACTTGATTGTCAGAGTTAAATTTATAGCTTGAGGGCGACAATTTAGAGCCACTGTGACTTTCTCTGAAATAATTGTTAAGTCGTACAGTACTGAAATTCAAACTTCGTCCAGCTAAAGATCGCCCCTATCAAGCTTTGGTCTCTGCTCGCCTAGTAAATGGATATCAGAGACAAAAGACTCGAACCTTACAGCATTTTTAAAAGCAGGAAGGGACGGTAGGATACTGGTAATTAACGTGGAGAGATTTGTAATGAGTAGTAGTGAATCACTGGACGATAAGAAGGCGTCGGCGCTTCCAGGATCTGATTCCTGTGCGTGAGCAACTGCCATGGTAAACATATAGCAGAAAATAAAAAAAGGATTCGGGGTAATAATAGGTGTTGGTCCTGGCACTGTTTATAATGATATTTAAGCGAGATCGGTGGCGAGACCCGACAATCCTTCGATAAATGCCTCCACCTTCCTTTCTCACATCTGTTCGTAGGTATCCAAGAGCGCATCTATCAGTTTGCCTTGAAGATTCCCGTTTTATTCTGATCGTATTCCAACGCCAAATTCTTGTCATTGCAACTGCTTCGGCTAAGACACACGGATCAGTGCTTACAGTGAAGCCAAAAAGAAAAAAGTCCGAGAAATGCTAACTTGTATTTCAAGTCTGTGCTTGATCAATTAGCCGTAGCCAATGAGAGAAAATATCTTTTTTGGAATTTGGTGTGCTCTTGGAATTCAACTACGTTGCCAATTGAGCTGCTCCATAGAAAGCGGCTGCTATAATTCAGCAGACAATAGAACTGCGAAGACGAAAAAGTAAATGCTTGGCTGGGACCCATGAACCTGGGAAGTGCACCTACTGAAACCGTAAATCTGAGAGGATTGTCTTTGTTCAGGAGGTGGTACAACCCCTAGTGGGTCCTTGGAGAGTTTGCCCTGTATGATGACTTTGCAGGGCTTGTTGATTCTCGCTTGGCGCTCCAAGTTGGGAAACACTTGCTTTATTTTTGCAGACAGACAATATTTTCATAGTACAGCAAGATCCCCTTCTAAATTCTATAAGCTTTCAGCCGCTTGAGCACTATTATCTTTATCTAAGCATCTGCAGGCTGTGTACATTTGGCGAGAAGTCCCTGTGGTTTCAGCACTAAATTATCTTTAAGAGCGCAGAAAAAGATGAATTTCAGCATAGCATGAACAACAAAAACTTTGATTTTGATGCCTTATCCGGCAGTCATGAATAGCTGTATCTAAAATACTCATCTGCATATGTCTGATTACTCCACAGTCAAGAAGTAAGGATTGCGGGGAATCTACGCGACAATCACCGAGTGATAAGAATCCATGCTTACAAGGCGAGAATTTCCATCTCCGCACTTGATAAATGCCATAGATTACATTGCCAGACATGCCCGAGCTTCCACTTTGAGTCAGGACTGATTTAGATTCTGTGTTATCGCTTTGCGGCTAAAGAATTGGAAGAGGAATTCGTGAACAAGTCCGAATTCTTGCCTTCAGTGTCATAGAATTCAGCAGGAGGCCGTCTCAGAGTCGGGAAATTCGAGTATATGGGGAATGCCTCAAAGTGGAAGGCAGTGATAGGAGTTTAGCTGATGTTCTCACCGATCCATTCTTGAAGACTGCAGCACCGGTTCGGCAGACGCCGCGGCTGAATGTGAAGAGAGGGAGGGAGTCTGGCAGTCATGTCAGCACAGAATGTGTATATAAATCGATCTCCATCCCGAGTTTGAGAAGAGCATCCACCAGTCTCATCTCATCCAACCTCACAGTACCTTCACAGCACTTTGCATCTTCACCATGACCAAGCTCATCGCCAGCCTCGCCCTTGCGCTTTTCCCTGCCCTGTCCATCACAGCGGCTCTGCCTCAAGCTGACGAAAGTATGTTCAGCTGTCTCGTGAGCTTCTCAACCAGCACTAAGACTCCGTAGTTGTCGGTGGCGACGAAGCTGCCTCTGCTCAATTCCCCTCCCAAGTTGCCCTTCTTTTCGAGAACCGCTTATTCTGTGGCGGTGTTGCCCTCAACCCCAAAACTCTCATGACCGCTGGCCACTGCTCCCAGACTTACTCGGCGAACGAGGTCCAGGCCCGTTTTGGTTCCAACGTAAGTTCCACAACTTCCCAGCCAGGACATCGGTTGACGCCAGGCAGGTCTACAACTCCGGCGGTACCCTCGTCAACATCACCTCGATCCTCACACATCCCGACTACAATGCCTCCATCGTCGACAACGACATCTCGCTCTGGACCCTCGACGAGCCGATTGAAGAGAGCGATACGATCAAGTTTATCACTCTCCCAGAGCAGGGTAGTGATCTCGCCGAGGGTGAAGCCACCACCGTATCCGGCTGGGGGACCACTACAGAGGGAGTCTCCAGCCTCCCTCTCAACCTCCGGTTCGCCGACATCAGCGTCGTCGCTCGCGACACCTGCAGCACCAAGTACGAGAAGCAGGGTACCATCACCGAGAACATGTTCTGCGCGGCTGATCCCGGCAAAGACTCCTGCCAGGGTGATTCCGGTGGACCAATCGTCGTCAAGAACACTGGTCAGTCCACCCCGTCCGGACCACCGTTGCGCAGAGCTCATGGTCGCTGGAGTTTCGCTACGGAATCATGTGTGCTAACAACTTTGACAGGTGTCTTGGCCGGTCTCGTCAGCTGGGGTAACGGCTGTGCTCGCGAGGAGTTCCCTGGTGTCTACTCTCGCATTGGAAACTACGTCAGCTGGATCAACGAGAACAAATCCTAGAGGTCTTTATGGAACAGGTGCTACCTCGTAGCTCTAGGGATGTGAGTTTAGCGAACTGGGAAGTGCGAATGGTATGGTAGTGTGAGATGGATAGATTTCTTACGTTTTAGATTTCTTGACTCTCTGCACGTCACAGTGCGGAAATCGAATGTTGTGACAGATATAGAGTGAAAACTGATGTGCTTGCAAAATCTCAACTAGATATATGTCAGCTGCTTGTGAAGAAGATCTCTCTAGAGATAATTCTGCTGGAAATCACACATCACTAATTGAAAGAGGTTAGAATGTCCAATTCAAAGGAAGGATGTCTGTTGACTTTAAGCTTAAGCGAGACTAACTTCCCCTAAGCACGAAACAACACTCTTGCTCGCAATTCCATGTTAAAAACCCACCTACCAGAAGTCAAGCACTACACACCCCCAGATTCGCTCTCGTATTCTCTAGTTCAACTCTCTCATTACTCGTCACATCACATGCACATTTACATTCCAGTTTACCCCCCCCCTCCCCTCCCCTCCCCCCACGCAAAACAAACAGCGTAGAATCTACTATTCAGTAGACGGCGCCAATAATAACAGCTAACCATCTCAACACTTCCTACTTGTATATGCATAAATACGACTGGTTGAAGTCCAGACTCTGGAGTTAGTTCGACTGTAATTTTCTCTAATCATTTTCTGCCATGATAAGATCATGAGACAGAAAAAATAACCAGATTCGGACTTATTCCAAGTAGACAGGGACAAGAAAAAAAAAGAACACCAAAATCGAGGAAGAGAAAGAATGAGAAAGAATGGGAAAGAAATCCAGAGACATCAATCAATGAGAAAAAAAACGGTTTTCATAAGCTTCTTGAGTCTTGACTGCGATCCCAAACTAGAGGACAAGCTTAGACAACTGGGTATTAAATATACGATGAAGTCTGTGACTAGGTTCCAAGTTA
The DNA here is from genome assembly GCA_032760415.1 of Diplocarpon rosae. Classification (NCBI taxonomy): domain Eukaryota; kingdom Fungi; phylum Ascomycota; class Leotiomycetes; order Helotiales; family Drepanopezizaceae; genus Diplocarpon; species Diplocarpon rosae. Next base: position 200,674 of record JAUBYV010000007.1, on the reverse strand, counting down.
CATGCCAAGAATAAGTGCAAGCAGAAGCACCAGGATCCAAGAAACTTGGGTTAATATGGGTACTTCTAGCGTACAGAAATGGCCTTTAGGTTTTCTTCTATCAGCTTGTATCATCATCTCCTTGTCATATAGTCGAGAAGAAAATCGATCGCTAGCACGCGCGTGATCATGTTCATTCCTCCATCTTGTCAATTGCACTGAAAAACGTTCTACCCATGCGTAGGGTACCTTCTTCCGTCGACGCCTCTCACAGGGCTAACATACCTCCTCTCCCTATCCCTCTCTCTCTCTCTCTCCCTTTCAATGAATCGTCTCCCGTCCGACACAGCAGACGGAACCCAGCCGTCCACGAATTTCTCCCGTTCTCTCTCTCTACCGCTGTATTCCCGCCCACTTTCCCTCTCATCATAGCTTCCTCTCCTCGGCCTTCTCCTTTCCCTCTCTCGATCCCTCTCTCTATACCGCCCGCCACTCCCGCCAACATCGTCCTCCACGCTACCTCCACTAGCCTCCCCCCACAAACCCTTCACAGCCCCTACATCCAGGTCCTTCCACCTCACATTTCCACTTCCCCCACTTCGCGAACTACTCCTCGCCTTTCTCTCTCTCGTCCGCTCGCCCCTCTTCCCTAGCAGAAATGGGGCAGAAAGCTTACCAGAGATATCAATTGGGATAGTAGGGAAGCTTTTCCGTTTCCTGTGCTCTGCTTCGCGATCTCTTTCCCTCTCCCTCTCCCTTGACTTCTTATGCTCAGGGACGGAAGGAGCGGGAGCAGCAGCAGTGTACCGAACAGCGACCGGAGGTCGCGGCGGTTCATGTGCATAACTTCTCCTTCGCCTCCGCCTGTCCACCATAGGCCTCCCACCATCCTCACTGCTACTCGCGTCCTCACTCATGCTACCCCTCCTATGGGCCTGTCGCGGGTGGCTATGGCGTCGCTCCCTCTCCTCCGGATATCTCGTCTGCGGCGGCGATTCCGCTGGGCTCGGACTTGGCATCCTGTTCTCCGGGAAACTGGCTCGTCGGCCGCGTGCCGTGGCTGCATCCTCTGGGGCGCGGAACTGCCGCGCGCGGTGAGATGGCGAGCGCGACATCCCGGGTCGCACGGGAGTCTGCACATATCCCGCGCTGGAGACGTGATGGTAGGCCACGGGCCGGGACAGCGGCGGCGGACGTGTTGATCTTTCGCGCTCGAAGTATGACGAGTCTCTGCTGACCCTACCTGGCCGGACATGTACATAGCTCCCTTGGACCTTTGGCTTAGGAGGCAGACTCGGGCGGCTATCCTCCTCGGTGGGGCTAGCTCTTTGCCTGAGCTCTCGCGCGCACTGATCGTGCCATTTCGAAACCTCGGCGTCGGGGACGAGGGGGAATGCTTCTTGCGGTAGAGGGAGGGGAAATGGTAGACCGGTCGAGGGGTTGACGATGGGAAAGAGACGGATGGCGTTTTGTATGAACGGAACGTGTTCTTCGGGCCCGAGTAGGATCTCTATGCTCTGCCAGCGCACAAAGCCGCGAGGTGTGAGGGCCGGGATGGAGGGCGGCGTGAAGTCGTTGAGGGTGGGCAGGAGACAGTGTTGGCAGCCGATCGAGGCGTAGATCCAAGATATCGAGGGATGAGGGACGTCGACGAAGAGAGCTGCGCAGAGATGATCAGCGCTAGCCAGCCTTGCATGAGAGGGGGCGTTCGAGGGGAGAGACAAACAGTCATAGTTTCCACCCACAGCCTTGTAGAAGCTGGCCAGTTTGTCGGGCGTAAGGCCTTTCTCGTCTTTGTTGCCTATTTCTGCGCTCTGCTGCAGGTCAGCCTCGTCCGTCCGAAGTTGTGCCAACTTTTTATCTGCCCCTCTACTCCCACCACTCCACCACTCCTGATACTCGACAGAGTAGAAATACGCACGATATACGCAGCGATCCCCCTCAACATCGCATCGAGCAACTTGGTCGGCTTCTTGTCCGCCTCGAATAGGTATCCATAGTAAGCCTTCGCATCCTTCTGCGCATCAGCAGCGGGGTGGGGCTGTGGGGGAGCTTGCATCGTCAGCGGCGGGCGTAGGCGTAGACAAGACTCTCGAGGAAGTTCTCATGGTCTTTGAGTTCGCTGACTCTTTGGTTGGTTGGTTGGTTCGTTCGTTCGAGGCCACGGTAGATCGCGCTGAGATTTTCGAAGGATTTGCTGAGTTGTACGGAACCTAGAGTGGTACCTTAGTCGCGAGACCTCGTGTGATTGTGCTGTCATAGGAGCGGAACCCTCCGGAGCGGGGAGGTGTGGAGAGGAGTTCCGCCGCGGGCTTGGCGAGCTCGCTCCTTTAGTGGGATTGGGTTCAATTGTTTACATTCGGTTGTTCCCTGTCTTGGGATCGATCTAATGCCATCGGTATATACTTTGACAATCGTAGAGACTTTGTGCAATGAAAAAAGCTTTTGATCCTGTTTCACCCGGGTCTGCTGGAAAAATAGAGCAATGCGTTCATTCTCAGGCGAAGCTTTGGTGAGTCTCAGGACTACTTGTTTTTGTTTCGAACATCTGGAAGTCTATATGTACCTACGATATGTACTTACATATATTTATGTTTTCCAAATCATGCCTGTCAATCGAGAACAGAGGAGAGCTGGCCCACGGAGCTCCGAAAAGTAACAAATCTGCTTGCTTCTTTGCATGCGTGCGAGAAGAGAAAGAAATCGATTATGTATTAGTAGTCTTATATGTGGGTATTGTATGCGCGCACTGTTTATCGGCACTCTTCGTCATCAGAAACATTTATATCAATCTTGTCCTTCTGAGCCCCAGTCTCATTTCCCGTATCCCAGCTTCAAAGTCCCCCAGATCCCGAACGCCACGCCATAAAAAGTCAAAAGTCGGCTGGAGGCCGGAAAAGCTGCCTAAGATCTCCCAACTGAAATAGCCCTCCGCGGTGCAAAATCATCATACCCTGGTGGTGCCTCGCCCACTTCGCAGTCCTCACGGTCCTCATTATCCAGCGCATTCCGCGCGATGGATTCCTGCCTCACTCGTTGTTCCAAGATCTCTTCTTGCGCTTCCAACTCTGCAGCAGCCGCCTCTTCCGCCGTCATACTCGCCCTCCTGCCATTATTACCATCAGCCGCTATCTGGACCGGGAGCTGCAAGCGCACGCTGCTAGACGAGACACCAGTGCCAGGCGTGTGGATTGTTAGGGTCAAGGCGATGCAGTATACCCGGCTTGTGATGCAAGAATGGAAGGTTGGGACCCAAGATTTAGACTGGGGCAGCGTGATAGGGACGAGGATGGAGGCCGTGTAGAATTCCTTGCCTTCTTCTGCGCCCGTAGAATGACAGTCCGCAGGGGAGAGCGCGCTGTCCGAGTAGTAATCGTCTGAGGATGAAGTACTGGATGCCGATCCTCGCCTCGTGTAAGCGGGAGATGGTTTATGCGCCGTCCAGGCCACCGATTCCACGCACCGAGCACTCAACGGGACGGACGTCTCGTAGATACCCCGGTTCGTCTCGAACTCAAGCTGCCCGGCGGAACGCGCTGGGAAATCGGTCGCGGCGCGCGTAGCATAGAACGTCGTCGCTTTGATCTTCGTCGTGAGGCCGCCCAAGCGTGGAGGCTGCGATGACGCGTCGTGAGGATCGAATCGAAGCATGACTCTAGCCGTCGTCGTTGGCTGCGTAGTCATCTCTGGTGACACGGACGGGGAGGGGATAACCAGGGCACTAGGTTGAGCGGCCGACACGGTAATCCTGCCTAACTTGCCAGAGAACATGCCTTTTTTCAGCCCCTTTACTTTGCTGAGTACGTACTCCTCATCCCCAGCTGCGATATTCATCGGCGGAGCCTCTGGAGTCGCGGGCCTGACGCGGATTTTCTTGGAGCAGTTTGCTAACACCATCTCCTTGCCGTCTCGCTCCCTGTTCTGGATGACCTTTACTTCAATCGCATACTCCACCCTCACCATCTCAGGCGTCAGATCATCCTTCAGCGAGAGAAATAAGTTACCAATGCTAGGCGGGGGTTGCAAGTGCGCCGCTTGCACGTGCTCGTTGCTGCATGCGTGACTGCAGGCTCGCGGGAGCAGCTCAGAGGGTATGACAAAGTTGAACGCGAATGTGTAGGTGTGCCCTGCTTCGGCAACTCGCGGCTGCGGATACGAGGACTCAGGGATGGGCATATTGAGTCTGAGAAAGTTGTGTTTGGCGCATACTCGTGAGCGGGTGCTCTGCGGAGAGAGATTCCCGACGAAGGTAAAGACGGAGCCAACGAGTGAGATTTGGATCTCATCGAAGCGAGCCTCTTGGGGAGTCGTGACTTTGAATTGGTTAGCTATGATTTCTTACGGTCGATGGAGAGAGGGAGGTGTTCTTGAGATCATGAGCTGATCAACAGCGCCGCTTATGAACCAAACGTCCTAGAACTTTCTTTCACAATAGTAGAGAGCCACTACTTACTATTAACCCTCCCCGTAACAGCATCAAACGTCGTGTATACTTTTCCATTTCCCTCACTATAGTCATCAAGTTCAATATCCATATCTGGGCGTCCAGCATGCGCTATCTTCTTGGCGTATGAGGCGATCGTGCCTGTGTTGCTCTGAGTACTTGTTGTGTGCGACATCGTATTTCAACCGGAGTCCGGTAGAAAAACCAGAAGTACAAGTGAGGAAAGGCTCAGTATGTGCGAGAGTATGCGACAACAGTGATATAGCAGCCCTCTTGGTGAAGATCCGGCCGTAGTGCAGGAGAACAGCGAGAATGGATCTTGGTACTGCGACGTGATACGAATCACGAGGTAGTAAACAAATCTATCTCACTTTCTTGCTGCCTTTCGTTTCTTGCCTTGATAACCCAGAGTGCGGGAGAGAGGTGGAGAGCGAACAACAACAGCGAAGCACCAATCTTTATATCTTCCTGATGCTAGACAGTTGCAGCGGTCTGGCTTATCCAACCCAGGTCTGACTGCATATCACGTCAACAACAAGCTTCTAGCAAGTTCACGTGCCAGCGAGACGACTGTGCTTCATTCACAAACAGGGAGCTGCAGCAATCACTTGGCCCTTGACGAGCTTGTGATAGGTCACCTTTAGTGTTCCTTCGTTGCACTTCGTAGGCGTGATCGAGTTCATATCAAAGTATATTCAACCTTGCAGATCCACTTTACCTCGCGGAAATGACTTTTGTCAGGGCTTTGCTTGGCTTGCACCGAAGTATCAAAGAGTAGGTCAGTGCTCGAATCCTACGGTATTGATGTCTAGGGGCGTGTTGTGCCCTTCAAAGCTGATGGTTTTGAAGGGGACTGTAATGGCGCAAATTCAACGTTGGCCGTCGGCCATGTTTTCAACATCAGAGCTTGGCAGAATCACTTCGGATATCCAGCTTGACTCGCACCAGTTTTGCAAAACCACTCAGAAGTGGCATGTTTTGAGATGCAAGTTCCAGAATATTTGCCCACAAAATGATCATCTACTGTAAGGCCCTGAACCTTGCAGAGGACCTTGTTTCATTGGATATCTCGGTCACACATACTTTTATAGTAGGTGGAGAATAAAGGCGGATCTACGATATCGAACCTCCGATTTTCCAGAAAGAAACTCCGAATTCGTTATCAAATGCCTTGATAGCACAATCTCGCCCCGGCAAGTCTCATTAATTTTATAATAAAACTTATATTGTGTTGAAGATTGTGAAAAGTAGCTGTGAGCTGCGCAGCGTAACCTCAGCAAACAACTACAAACAACGAGCTGAAAATATTATTTCTGCCCAATTTTCAATTATCTTGAGAATGATTTACAGAACACGTGATACTTGACCATACTTGCACACCTAGCATATGAGAGAATCTGTATATGAAAGAGCTAAATCCTCTATCGGGACAAAGGGTCTAATAGCAGCTGGCCGGGGAAGCTCTATCAAGCCCAGATCACCGATTCAGACGCTTATCATGCTCCAGCTCCAGATCGAAACATCTCAATCCTGTCACCTGCAATTCTCCGACACAACCCGGTCCAGACTTGACCAACTCGGCCTTGCGTCGAGCTCAGTACGGAGATTGGGCAAAAGTAAGGTTCCACTCTGTTCGGAAGTTAGTGACAAGGAGCTATATAAAGCTAACAACACTATTCGAATTAACGGGCTGTTGAGGGCCGATATCACCCCCCAAAAAAGATAATAGTAATCATTAATTTTTAAAAAAGATTAAATGACACCTACCAATTATAAGCGGCAGTTCACTTCCAGGAGAGGTAGAGGCCAGTCTACCAGCTTTCAAGGCCTGCTACACAAAGTCGAAGCTGACTTGTATCTAAACCATACTAGTATAGGGGTAAAATCATCATGAAATCGGTAGTATCACCGCCAAGAGTTAGTAGTACAATACAGTAAACAATCAGTCTTGAATTCAAACAATTATCAACAGTAAAATGAGACAAGGACTTACGAGACGTTAGTCAGAGCAATTCTCAAGTTAAAGCTCAGTATACTCTTTAACGTTCAAGTCCGGTTGAACCATACCCATTTAGTACGTCTCAGCTCTTTTCAATAAGTAGTGTGTATACGGCTTTTCATTCGCCCTTGACAGCTATTGCCATTTATCGAATCGCGTTTTTCTACATCTGCCCATCAAAAGTATAAGACAGGGAAGGTTTGATATCGCCGTACCTGGTACAGAAGCATATTCCCGATCGTGTTCTAGGGAACTCCAAGCTGTTGAAGATCTACCCCTGTCGCGCTTCCGAATTTCTCGCTAATGCTCGTCGCAGGCCAAACAAGTAGCAGTCACTTTTCAACCACCTGGCCAGCACTCGACGCGTACTGTCGGGGAAAATCTCCACATTGCCCTGGAGTTGTAGATAAGGGCATCCAAATCGATGTCTGATATAGCTTCAAATATTGGTTTTGCACAACTGTTACGCGGAACTTGCCAGCCACGTGCTATTTTTACAGACCCATTCCAAAAGTAGCGCGTAGGATTTTGAGGCTTTTATTTCAATGGCTTGGATTTTGAATAGTAAGCCGGCTGGCTTACTCGTTCAAGAAACTATCGGAACTTTCCCTTCAATATCCGAGCATGACGTAGACGTATCTGGCTACTTATCATCGGGGTTATATATAAAATTTTGGGCAGAGACGGCAGATGCTCGGCCTTCACCCACGGCAGGTTTTGCAAATCTCGTGCCTAAAATCTGTTACCAGATGTTTTGTTGACAGGCTTGAGAGTTGCATCCTGCTTGGTTTCAATCTTTTCATCGTGGCAGCACAGTATTAGTCAAGATATTTCGGAGGTGGATTCTGAGCGACCAATCGCGATCTGATGAGCGCGAAACCGCGCCGGAGGCGTTGGAGGTGGTGATCATCTTGGTACTGTTGTTGCAATCGAAGAAGAGATTTTGCGCCCGGTATGAAGTTCGACCTACGTGGGTGAGCTCATCGCGTTGTACTCGTACTTCATATGCACATAGCAGGCAGGACGGGGTGTGCCTTGCTGTTGACATGTCGTCTAGCTTTGGCGAGATAGTCCCGTCTGGCCCAGCAACATTCTCGATCCTCTGAACAGCTTTGGGTAGCTATTGCGCTGCGAGATTAGTGGACATCACACTCGAATATGAATCGCAGTCATGGCATGAAGGCCCCAGACGTGTATTCATTATTCACATTTTTCGCATAACACAAGCAAGTAATCGCTTCACCTCTGTTGATCTGTTAGCTTGTCACATGTAGTTGATGGCTCATGTGCTTCTAGTCTTTTTGTTGTTAGACTCTCCGAGAACGGCTGTCGTCTACACAGTACATGGCTATTGTAGTCTTTGAGATGCAACAGCAGGTGGAGCGGGTCGTATTTCCTCAGGCTCAAAAGCGCAAATGTACACTTGTAGTACCAGTCTACAACTTTTCCATATCTCATAGTTCTGACGGAAGGGGAGCATGCTCTTGAACTTCCAGAACATCAGTATCATGCATACCACAACAGAAAGAGTGGACCGCCGTGATCGTCTCTGCAGCGCCTCGATCCAGATCCTCCCCAGTCGTCGGATCCTCGCTCCACTCTCCTCTTTCTCGACCCAGAGTTACCCCGATCTCGATCTTTTTCCAGAAGAAATACTGAAGATTGTCCTTACTCCCACCAAGCCTTCCATCTCCCTCTGTCCCGTTCTTTACCCGAACTCGACCCGCCATCTCTTCCTGCACAATTTCCCTCCCTCTCTCCCACCTCCTCAAGAACGTCCTCAACTTCCCCCCTTCTTCTTCAGGCAGATCTTAACCTAATCCCCATGCCTATCTACAACCCTCTCCAATACCTGAGTCACTACCTCGTATCTCCTCTCAATCCTCAAGCAGGACTTCTTCCTCAGCATTGTGACTGCTGGACGAGGGTACCCGTTGCTGTTGATCTAGTTGTTGCGGAGTGGGAGCTGCGTTGGGGATGATCCTTTGCGCATTGGTGAAATCGGGAGGTAGCTACCTTTAGAGAATATGGTGGATACTGTCTGAATCTAACACGAAGACTCATTCGTACTTTTGCTTTGCTCATGCGTGAGCTCGCGTTTGGGGGTTGGGCTTTGACCTGGTTACGCAGTCAAGGAGAACCCATACGATTAAACTACCAACAAGATGTCTCCTCTGCTTAACCAAGTTGACAATGAGCACCATGTGTCCCCGGACTACATGCGGAATTCCAGTCTCGAAGAAAAATCCGAGGCTCGCGAATTCTGATCTGGGATTGAAGCTGTACATCCTGCCATGGACATCCTGAGGAAGCGGACGGTTGTGGGGGCATCCATGACTGTGCTCAAGCTCTTGATGGGCTGTCGCAAGTTCCTTATCGTTTGGTTGGGAGAAGTGTTGGAGAAAGGGAGTATCTTAAACAAGGGCTGAGAACCTCAAAAGAGTTTTGACAGAAAAGCCAAGAACACACTCTGTCATAGATGGTAGTTTATATTACAAACAATGGCTCACCCAGAGTTATCACGCAGTAGCCCTCCCTAATCCCTCCTTGTACCTGCTCAAAGCTCTCTCCCGACACGCCTTGTGATCAACAATTCTTTCCGGATAGCCCTTCTTCTTCGCCTGAACCTTTTCTCCTCTACCGTATGGATCATGGATCGCCTTCCCCTTCACACCCTCTAATTCTGGCACCCATTTTCGGATGAACTCACCCTCCGCGTCAAATTTCTCGCTCTGAAGCAAAGGATTGAATATCCGGAAGTACGGCTGCGGATCTACGCCTGTCGAGGCACTGAACCCCCATCCGCCGTTGTTTGAAGCGAAATCACCGTCGATGAGATGTTCCATGAAATAGCGCTCGCCCATGCGCCAGTCAAGCAGGAGATGCTTTGCCAGAAATGATCCGACTATCATGCGGCATCGGTTGTGCATGTATCCACAGTGATTCAGCTGTCGCATGGCAGCGTCAACGATAGGATACCCAGTTTTACCTTCGGTCCAGGCTTTGAAATGCTCTTGGTTGTATTCCCAGGTGATGTTTGTGTACTCCGGCTTGAAGGGCTTATTCATACAAACGTAAGGCCAATGTGCCAGGACATGCTTATAGAAGTCGCGCCAGGCGACTTCTGATATCCATGTTTGAATGCCGCTATTGCCGCCGTCAAGTTTCTGAGTTGTATTGTGGTCTCGTGCTGTCCGGATTGCGGTGCGAGCACTAAGAGTTCCGCTTGCGAAGTGAACACTCAGGGATGAGGTTGCTACTTTGGCAGGAAAATTCCTCTGATCCTGATATTTCCCAATGCGCTCCTCGCAATACCTTCTGCACCTCTCCAACGCCTCCTCTTCCCCGGGAGGCCACATGGACCGAAACCTCTTTTTCTCTTCAGCTGTCAAGGTCTTGTTAGGCGGAGCCTCCGGGATCGCACTCTTAAATAACCCTTCGAATTTGTCCCTCGCACTGCTGGGATTCTTACCAGGGGCATCAAAGAGATCCAAGAGCGACGGAGTTTTATGGATATGCGCCATCCATGCCCGATACCACGGGCTGTATACCGAATACTGCTTTCCCGTCCCACTCGTCAGCTCTCCAGGACGTACCACACAAGTATCGTGCACAACATCCATTGCCACGCCCATCCCCAGACAGGCTCTCACCATCCTCGCCTCTCGTCTCAATTCATCAACCTCATACTCCATATTCGCATAAAGATGACTTGCACCCCACGTCTGCAAAAGCTCCAAGATGCGACCTTCGACATTCCGTCTCTTCTCTACAGTCTCGACATACAGTGGGATATCCAACTTTCCCAGATCTTCCTTCAGCACCTTCAACGTTCGGAGTATGAAATCCACCCTTACCGGGGCGGTCAAATGCGCCTCGAAATCTTGCGGGCTGACGATGTAGATAGCAATCAGCGGAACGCCCTTCTCCTTCGCTTTCTCGCCTGCCAGATGCAAGCTCTTGTTATCCCTCGTCCTTAGATCGCATTTGAACCAATGTACCACCGCATCCTTGACAGCAATCTTCTGGCGCTCCGCTTTCGTCTCGGACAGCGCATTATTCAGCAGTTCGATGGGCCGAGGCAACTCGTCTTTGTTGTATGCTAAGGCCCTTGCGTTGCACATCTCATGGGGATAGAACTTGCGGAGCACAATGCCATGGTCCTCTGCTACTTGTGCCGTTTCGTGGGGGCGACGAAGAGGGTCAGAGGAGCTATTACTAATCTTGGACTTTTTGGTGCTACTTCCATCTGAAGACGATTCGAGAGCCGTGGAGGCTTTGCGTTTGCCGTTTGCTGCAGCTTCCTTTGGCAGCATTTTGTAGATGCTGGAACTCGTGAGCCTGCGAGGGCTAATTTGGAGGTGAAAACTGATAAGAACTAATTGTTGATGGTAGCGACCGGCTGACGCACAGCGTCTTGTAGTCTGTAGCGGAAGTTTAAACATTAGAGATTGAATTGGTTTTGCTGGGTTGTCTGGGCGATGGATCGCAATGTCGAGATCTGACACGCGGATCGTGGACGTCAGCGCTCGATCGGCCAAACGCAGGGACCTCCTGTAGCGTGAGATGGCCAGATTAGCGAGGTGCTATTGTGGGGCATGGGGGGCAGAATAAACAATCAGACTCATTCCCTTCCACTTCATAGTATCAGTGTCGGAATTCGAATGTCAGATAACTCCGTAACTCAAACTAGAATGTGTGCCATTGTGCAGACCCAGAAAATTACCATGGTGAATTGGGTTCGATGCATTATACTTGGAATGGTTCTTCTCAACCGTCCGGCTCGCCATGTGGACGAGATTTTATCTAGTAGCTATAAATCACCGACTAGAATATTTTCTTAACCGTCTTCCCGGAAAGGTTGCCATTTGGATCAGCGCAGCTGGCTTAGCGTAAGCTGGTCAAGAAGATAATATATCAGGAAGTATTGTCTCTGTCGACATTAGCGGGAGTGTCTCATACGAAACCATGGCAATTTACCTGCACACTTGCAATTTCGATGAGTAGAGTCTGTAGGTTTACATACAGCGTTCGGGCATTGTTTTTATTATTTTGGCTGATATTGCCCGTGTTCCACTTTCAAGTACAGTTCTGGCTTACAATTTCAAGTTACAGTTCATACAACCAGTATGGAGAGTATATGCTTGGGCTGAAAGACCCAATTCTTCTAGCTAAATACAATCTTGAAATAAGCAGGATTTACAGCAGTAAGACTAAATCAGGAGGTTTCTCACGTCTTGCGAAATCAATACCAAGGTTCAACAGACAGGATGTGAGAGAGACAAAAAAAGTAGTGAGGGGGAGAAAAGTGACTAGATTCAATTGGAAAAAAAGCCGTAATTATTTTTCGGTGCTAAGGGACTAAGGAGACAAGGAGTTATGATTGGGATTGTCGGAAAGATGCTGATATGCAAGTACGCGAGTAAGAAAACAAGTGATAGGCGACATATTCAGGGTCGAGCAAGATAGTGTCTTTTCGAGGAAAATAGCGTCAGTGCTACATTAAACAGCATTCACCAATGATATTACCGTTTAGCAAATCAAGCCCCGAAATTCGATAAGATAAATACGAAAGCTTACCCCTCGTCCAACATCAAACATTCTTTTCGCCGCAATTTGCCGGATGTCACGGACCTCGGAAAACAGGTAATTCTAAGTGTCAATCTAACCCTCTATTCTAAGAATATCTCTGAGAGCCGTCTACACTGCGAGTAATCAGACATGTATTGGCTCTTTGCTCTTCTTCCCTGTAGTCCCGCTTGGATCAGTTGGACGACGCTGGCAGTATCTCGGGACTTGGCATTAGAACGGCCCCCGGAGGTCCAGCGGAGCATCACTCGCTTATATATATTTACAAAGGTTAGTAATCTACTAAATGACGCTCCGCTGGTCCTCAGGGGGCCACTGCCGTGGGGGCTGTCCCGTTTTTGAGCTTGGGATTTGGTCCGGAATCCATGCTTCGCCATGCGATCCACGCAAAGTAACGCAATTCGTAAGTCGAGAAGAATCAGCTTCGATTGAGAACTAAAGACAAAATATACTGCGGGCCAATATCCTGCTCTCTTGGAAGAATATAATCTTGCCTGGTGCGAATCAGGTGATAAGTCCGCTTAATTCACCTCATATGACTATGCGCAAACGCTACCTTGTACCAAATTTCGTTCCCAATATCATTACCTGCGCGTTCCTGGCGCTTTCACAGCATACGTTTTGGCAAGTACTTGACTCCGGCTCATCGCGGATTTGCTTGGCTACCGAAATTTGAAGTTATCTCGTAGTCAGCGAGCAAGTTCTCTAAGCTTTTATGGCCCTCGCACATGGGTGGCTCTTGATACTGAATTATTGTTGACCTGCTGTTCTCGTCAGCAAGACCGGTGTGTTCGAGACCGCATCACAATCGATTACGTTTAGCTCCCACTGAATTCCGACGCATATATTTAGATATGCAAATCTCTAGATAGCCCGGGCTCAGCTACAACTCCTTTAGACGTTACTTTGGATCCGAAGCCCTCGCGACGTTACGGGGTCATACTTAAGTCTGACCTCAAGGCTAGATCTGCAACGTCCTGGCTTCAAATCATCCCATGAGCCCGCATTATTTGAGATCAGAATAAAGGCTTTGCCTTTAACGGAGCTCAAGATTCTCGCAGTATCTAGGTAGTGCTTCTGTTCGGTTGGAGAGGGTTGTCTACCACTTTCCCGTCATTGACTAGCCCCTATTGCCCTGAAGCTCCGTGGAGCTGCTTGAGAGATTTCGCTCGCACCACAGTCTAATCCCACAGCTTCTCCCACTCCTAGTTGATCTGAGTTTCCTTGCTGCTTCTTGAGCGATTAATGGCCTTTTAAGTGCTCGAGATTAGCGAGTGATGAATGGTCCACCTTGAATTCGAGATCAAGAGAAGACCAGGTTAGGCAGATTTTGGACGTCTAGATACTGGTTCCCCCGCTTGTTTTGGCAAAGATGAATCGAGCGTTCTACACCGACCTCATCACCGCCCTGTAGATACTGTCAGCCAAATCCTCCACCATCCCGCCCATCGGTGATACGACCTCGGTGATGCAACATTGAGACACATCACTTCTTCCAACATGTCACGCAACACCTCGTGGAGTCAGATCTCGAGCCCCGGGACGCCGATGGCTTTCAAGGCGCCGGGAATGAAGACTGATGTGCGAATCCGGGTGTTTGAGAGGGAATTCCACGCCCACTCGGCGGTGCTCAGGCTGTACTCGGCCTTCTTTCGAACGATTCTGGATTCTGCGGATACGGAGCTCACGGAAGACCACGAGACGGAAGCTTGGAGATATGACTACGTCTCGGTCCTTGATCCAGACGGCGGATGGGGGCTGGAGGCCGTGAAGAAGGTGGCTTCTTCCAATTTCGAACCAGAGCACAGTCGCTGACTCTACATACCAGGACATGCCGTCTCCCACGAGGGTAAGCAGCTCTCCTCGAGACGGATTGGAAACTTCGGCAGACGAAGTGGCATTCGAGAAGCTGCTCTGCGCCATGTACCGCAAGACCTACAGCATCTCTGGCCTCCGCGAGCTCTCCGACATGACGCGCCTAGCAGATTTCTACTGCTGCCTCCCCACCTTCTCGGCCTCGCTCTACACGGCGTTATGGCACTCCCCCCAGCTCGCCGCGGAGATCCCCTCGAACTGCAACTCGACGCTCCTGCTGGCCCAGAAGCTGCGCCACCCGCTGCTCTTCCGCGAGGCGCTCGTGCACGTCGTCGGCCAGTGGAAGGGCTACAGCAGCCGCTTCCTCGACGGCCACTACCGCCTCATCTGCGCCGCCACGCTGGCCTACAACCGCGTCTGCGAGCGCCTGCTCGCCGCCAACCAGGAGCTCTTCCTGGCCATGAGCCTCGGCGGCCAAGTGCGCCAGGACATCTGCGCCGCGACGAGCGATCTCCAGCGCGAGCAGCTGCCGACCCAGAACGCCCACTTCTACCGGCACCTGTACAGCCAGTGGGCGGGGCGGCCGGAGGATGGCCTGCAGGAGGTGATGCGGGCTCTGAAGATGCTGCTGGAGAACAACCTGATGCTCGAGCGAGGCGGGGCGGGCGCGGGCCAGGACGAGTACAAGCACGGGCTCTTGTGCGCGGCGATCGACGACGGCGAGCTGCCCTGGAATCCAGAGGAGGAGGATTGGTGAGTCTATCTCAATCGGGGGAGGCGGGATGGCGCTGGGGGCATGGCGCGTAGCTGTTTTTTTCTGTGGAGGTTTATGGTGTTCGGCGCCAGGAAGATATTCATCGGAGCGTGCCCGCAGTGGCGTGAGCCGTAGCAGCTGCACCAAGCCGGCCGAACGAATCGTGTATATGGCATCGGGAAGGATCCAAACGCACTCATCAGCTAGCTGTAGCTGTCAGCAGGGTCAACAACAACCATGGAACACGCATCCCCTACCACGCTCTGTCGAGGCCAAGATCGATGGTCATGAAGCTGACCGAGGAAAGGCAATGGATGTAGTATATATTATAAGTAAAGGCTCGTCTGACTAGACCAGACCAGTAATACATATACACATATCTGTCACTCACTTTTCTCATCAAGCGCGTCTCTTGGATGATGAGACGAGAAACAACCCCACGCGCCTTACCCAGCCAGTACTCATTAACTCAATACCCAGGTCTCATCAAACCTTATTTCGCATCTATCCCATGTTATATTTCATCCTACCCCTATCCCTATCTCTACCCCTCTCCTCTCCCCAGCGAAACCTCCCCAGCACTAAACAAACCCCCCCAAAAACCCAGCACGAACAAAATTCCCTTACCTCCCTAACACACACACACACATACACACACACACCTACGAAAACACACCAATCACAAATGAAAATCCCAGGACCCAGACAAGAGAGGTCCACAGCAGAGGACAGACAGAACCCTGCCTTGGTTCCTCGCGGGTGCATCCCACGGCGAGTCCCGGGGTCGGTTAGTCGGTTAGTCGGTCGGTCGGTGGATTTGCAAGGTAGTAAGTACTACTTTGCTAGGGACTGATGACTGATTAGCTACAGTTCCTTAGGGAAGGGTGCGGTGGGGGGGGGGGGGGGGAGACACAGACAGACAGAGAGAGAGAGAGAGAGAGAGAGAGAGATAAGAGGGTACAGCTGCTTTTGCTAGGAGCGCGGGATGTGATGGGATGTGCTGGGTTAGGGTTATAATACGTAACTATGTACTGTATGTACTATATGTGCTGTGCTGTATGTAGAGGGGAATCAGGTACCACATCCGTACGTATCGAATCATCAGATATCCAGACCCGTACACCGGGATGGAGATCTGGATCCTCTTCTCATCTCCTTCATCGCACCTCACGTCTTGTTTGAATCGTCTCGTGTAGATGTTTTCGTTTTATTCCATTTTTCGTTACATCAGCTCCTGTCTTGATCTCTGCTCCTCTTTCCTTTCGTATCATTTCTTTACCTCTCGCTTCTCGCATCTCTTCTTATATCATATCCTGATCGCAGCGGTGCCGCTTTAAGAAAGAATCAACCCAAATCATCTGAGATCAAATGCATTCCAATCCATCCCAGCCCAGAACCGAGTCCGTTCCGATGCAGAATGTCCTCCAAGAATGCCAAATCACATTCGGAACACCAAGCGTCGCGCTGTGATCAACTGGCTCGCTGCACAGGCATATACAACGGACATTCCCCCACTCTCACCAACTCCCGCGCCCGTCAGGTCAGCCCGGAAGTCACGCTCATCTCCCTCCCCCTCCGTCTCCGAGTCAGCTACGGCTCCCCGTGCCATCTCGCCGCCGTCAGAACAGCCTCCTTCACTCCTCAATCCCCCGCCCGGATCCCGGCCGGACGCGCTTCGCTGCGGCCAAGCTTCTCCTCGGCTTAGAGCTGGATAGCTGCTTGCGAGGAGAGAGATTCGGGCGTGGGGTCTGCCTGCTTGGGGTCCCCCGTTGCCATCACTGCCTCTCTCAGCGCTTCCTTCTCGGTCTTTTCTTTTTGAAGCTCTTCCTCTGGCGGAATAGGGACCCACTCCAACTTCTCCTCATCAAAACGATGCCTATCCCATATCAGCACGCCACAAGCCAAATCAGGGACATCAAAAAGAGACACCCACCCTTCGTACTCCGTCTCTGTCAAAGCCTTCTGCTTATACTCGGCTTCCAGCAGATCCTTATACCCAAATGGGATCTTGGCTGGCGTGTCCTCGAAGAAGGTATCCCGTAGAGGGAAGATATACGTATCCTAGCGTTCCCAGTCGAGTCAGCCTCGCCCTCACGATCTCCTTCCCTCCCCCCACGCGCGCGTCTCGTATCCAGGAACGAACTTACCCGGTACTCATGGCCATCCTTGCAGCTCAACATGCCCTCGCCGGCCGGGTGCGTGGTATTGTACCGCGCCGTCGTGATATCGATGAACAGGCCGCTCTCGGTATCCACCCAGCGGGCATCGATGACGTTCAGGGTGTCGGTCTGCTCGCGGTTCACGTAGTGCGGGTTGATCTCCAGCAGATAGTCCCGGCCCTCGGGGATGCGCGGTGTCTTGTAGTGGAAGACGGACATGTTGTAGTAGGAGGCGAGGTAGTGCATCGAGGCTTCGGAGACTTGCATGTCCGAGTCGGAGTCCCAGGGCAGGATCTGGGGGGGGGACGCGGGGGAGTCAGGTCAGCCTGTACCGGGTACCAGGGCGCGCGAGAGAGGGTCGGTCCCACCTTTCGGTTCCACCACCACCCCAGCAGCGTGCCGTGCATCAGCCAGGTCTCGACGCCGATATCTGAGAGGGTCGCGAGGTAGGTCTGGACGAGATTCGCGAGGGCCGCTTTGCGCTCGCGGTAGCCCAGCTGATGGTCCGCGAACCTGTGGTGAGCCTGTCAGTGCAGTTCCCGGTGGATCTGCGCAGCCGAGCAGGCGACGTACCTTCCATCGTAATGCGGATGGAACCTGCTCAAATGCCACAGATGTGTATCAGCTATAACGTTTTCCCGACGACGGTCGGCGGCCGAGCATGCCGTGCCGGATACTCCGTGGCGGATACTTACACGCTCTCGTCTATCGCGGGGTTAGCACATCCTCTCTGTGATCTCGACGGGGAGGCGACGAGTGAATGTGGCCCGCGACTCACGGAAATACTTCTCGACCGGATCGCCCTCCCTCCCGCTCATATCCTTGTGCATGCGCGTGCGCACTCGGTAGAAATCGGCATCGCGCTTCGGCACGGCGATGGCGGAGGCGAAGGACAGCACAGCGGGGAGTGCGATGAGTCGTCGGAGGCGCATGGTGGTGCGGGCGGAGAGGGAGAGGAAGAGGAGGAGGGGGAGAGGAAGAGGATGAGGGGGAGAGAGAGAGAGGGGGGGGGGGAGAAAGAGAGAGTTTGAGTGTATGTGCGTGTGTATGTGCGTGTGTATGTGCGTGTGTATGTGCGCGTGTAGGTATGTATGTGAGAGAGATAGAGAGTGTGTATGTGAAGAAGAGAGGGTGAGAGTACGAGAGGGTACGGGCAGTGTTGGTTTTAAAAAGGAGAGGCGACGGTTCCAGGTAGGGATTTTGGTCTTTTGACAGGCTTGGCGATGACGAGGGGGCCTGGGTCTTGGCAGTTGGGGGTTACGATGTGGAGATGTTGATGTTGTGGGGTGGGAGTACTTGGATGGAAATGGACATGGCCCGATGCGGGAGCGGTGTACGTGCAGGGAGGTATGGCGGGCGGACCAAAGCTTCGAGGGGGAGAGGAGAGGAGAGCGAGAGGAGGAAGAGATCTGATCCTGAGTAGCACCGTCCAGGGACAATTTATATAGATAGATGTATGTATGTATACGTACCGACCGTCTTCATAGTCACAGGTATTGATTGATGTCTCCGCCTTTCATGGAGCGACGAATGAGCAAGGAGAGAGAGGTTGTTCAGTCACGGGATGTCTCTCCGCGGAACCCGATCAGCAAAATCCAAAATCCAAAATCAAAGAAAAACACCTGCGTCTGGACCACAGCCGTGGCACAGCCGTGGGCTAAGCCCAATCCGATTTCCACCTCCACATCTGAGCTCGATTGCGCCCTCCGAGAAAGTAATTTGTGGGTGTGATAACGGCACCGGGACACGCGACCAAGATGACGCGGCGGGGAGGGGACATTTTGCGCTTGGGAGGCGTCTCCTCGGGGGGTATTTGGAAGCGTAAATATGTATATATGTAGGTATACGTGTATGTATATATATATATGTATATATATATGTATACATATATATGTATATGTATATGTATATGTATATGTATATGTATATGTATATGTATATGTATATGTATATGTATATGTATATGTATATGTATATGTATATGTATATGTATATGTATATGTATATATATATATGTATATATATAAATATGTATATATATTAATATTAATATTCTAAATCAATACATCTAAAGCCAAGATTTACATCAACACACATCTTCTACACCACACCACACCCAAGCCAAAAGCCATCGACCGTTGGAGGCAAGGGAGAGAGAGAGCATCGGGATGGATGAGGATGCAAAGCCACTGCGCCGCGACCACGGGCCAGCCCCCCCCAGACCAGACCTTCTTCAGTCAGTCAGTAGTCGGTGCGCACGCAGTTGGTCAGGCCGCGTAGACCGTCGGACGGGGACATATGGGTGGGTATACGGGCATACGGGCATACGGGCATACGGCATAACATCAGAGTTTCACCCACCGCGCGACACCGCATACGACCACGTAGAGCATGTTTTGCGCTCGAGTCGTCGCATCTCGGCCGATGCCATTTGTGTGTGTGTGCGGTCTCCAAAGTAATCATAGTACGGTACTTGTATCATCAAGATCAAGATCAAGATCAAGATCAAGATCAATATCAATATCAATATCAATATCCCCATGTCCTTCGTCCTTCGTCCTACGTAATCCTCGCACCACTTTCCCCCCCCCTTCCCCCTCTCCCCCTTTCCCCCTTTCCCCCATGGAACTTCCCCGGCCTCGACACGCGTCAGCTCTGAGCTGCCACATAAGCTTTTGCTTCCCGTCCCGCCTTGGCAAAAGCTTCGCCTCTTCGCTGCCGCCTCCTCCCCTACCAAGGACAAGAGAAAAAAAAATAATAAAAAAAATAATAAAAAATCGCGCAAGGGCTTTGCAGCGATGTTAGGCTTCTGGGTGACATAATTACAAAACCTTAATCCATCAACTTGCCTACTTCGCTCGAAGAGTGGGCCTACCCTGCTTGACTAACTGGTCTGGAAGTACAGAGTCAATAGATTATGATTTACCGTTACTCTACCTTTTTTAAATCTTTTTCCAGAAACCCTTGGAAACTGTACGAGAAGCACCAGAGTATTAGCGCGCACGTGACACCCATCGCCCGTCGGCCCGTCTCTCACCGCTATCACCTGACGTAGGAACATGACCGTCACGGGAGGCTGCTTCGTAAGATCGCAAGTGTTTATATACTCAGCTGCTGCATGCCCGCACTTTTGATGTAGCTATGATACGGCGCTATTGCCTCCTGAACAGCGCCCTTGCAATACTTCTCGACCATCTCCGGACACCTCCCGATGAATAGCCTTGGATCCAACAGCCCATCGATCTCGCCCCAGATTGGCTCAAAGTACCTCGTACGCTTGATGCGGGGAATAAGGTCGTTCTGGCCGCCCTGCTTCTTGACCACGTCGCTTGCTTGGTGAGAGAGCACGCGGATCTCTTCGTGGGCTACTTGGCGGTCGCCCCCGAGGGCTACGAGCTTCATAATTATGTTCTCGGTAGCCATAAAGGGGAGTTCTTCCATCACGTGGGCCTTGATTTTCTCAGGGTACACGACCTGTGAGCCATGTGTCTGTTAGCAATATGATACAAGGTACCACACTCCGATTCGGGGGACGAGTGCAAGTAGTTCTTGTTACGTACGAGTCCAGAAGTCACGTTATCTAATCCGATCAGGATAGCATCCGCTAACAACATCATCTCCGGGATATCGATTCGCCGAATCGCACTGTCGTCCAGCGTCCGCTCAAACCATTGGTCGGAATATGTATCCGCGAAGTTAGTAGGCAGCGAACGCAGTTTCCGACCTAGCGAGCAGATACGCTCTGAGCGCATCGGGTTACGCTTGTATGCCATAGCGCTGGATCCAATCTGATCTTTCTCAAACGGCTCCTCGATCTCCTTCATACTAGCCAGGTGGCGGAGGTCATTCGTAATATGCATCGCGGTAGCACCGAGCCCGCAGATAGCGTTAGCAATATCAAGGTCGACTTTCCGCGAGTACGTCTGTACGGAGATGTCATACTGCCTCGGGAAGCGAGCTTTCTGACAGAGGATTTCGTTCAGGGCATCGACTTTAGAGCCGTCACCCTGGAAGATCGCAAGGAAGGAGGCTTGCGTGCCGGTGGTGCCGGTAGCGCCGCGGAAGAGTAGCTGGTTGCGCTGGGTCGAGATGTTGCGCAGATCCATGAGGAGATCTTGGATCCATTGTGTGGCACGGCGGCCGACGGTGATGAGTTGCGCAGCTTGGAAGTGGGTGAATCCAAGGGTGGGGATATCCTTAGTTTCGAGCGCGAACTGGGAGAGGTTATCAATGACTTTGGCGAGCTTGGGCAGAAGAAGATCCATCGCGTCTCTCATCAGAATCAACTCGGCATTGTCAGTCACATAGCACGAGGTAGCCCCAAGGTGAATAATCCCCGCGGCAGCCGGTGCAGCTTGTCCGAAAGCGTACACGTGAGCCATAACATCATGACGACGCTTCTTCTCTTCTGTAGCAGCAATAGCGAAGTCCTTATCAGTGAGCGTAAGATGCTCTCTCATCTGAGTAAGTGCCTCCTCGCTGATGCTCTCAAGACCGACGTCTTTCTCGGCCTCCGCGAGCCAAAGCCAAAGCTGGCGCCAGATAGAGTGACGCGATCGAGCGCTAAAGAGCTTTTTCATCTCGTCGCTACTGTAGCGGGAGTCCAGGGGAGTCTAAGCAGGCTGTTAACATTTATCAATAGATACAAGACGGTGTAAGTACTTTATACGTATCGAGGCCAGACATCTTATCTATTTTCGATTCTGAGTTGCAGCAAGACAAGGATAGATCGTGAAATGTTCTTTAATTGACCTAGTTATAGCCAAGTATTGCTTATCAGGGAATCTGACAAGGTGCATGAGGAAGTGTAGGCTGCAAGTCAAGGGTATTGATTATTTAGAATTCTTGAGAACTGAGTTACGAAAACTCGAGAATGAGTCTGATTGTGCAGCTGCCCAAGCCTTAGCGCCTTGGCACTACATCCTATGACTAGACATATGACTTCGATGTCCTTAGTATATTACCTTCTGGGTGGCGCTAGAACCAACAAGGCTAGCGCTTTGACTAATTAAATCTATCAAAGGCCATTAAATGTAAGCAAGTCTTGAGTCTCTTGAGTCAACAATTGTAGTAGATGTGAAATTACCCATGGTCCATGCACAAATGAATGTATGCATATGGCCCTCTTGTGATGAATGGTTAGTTTCAGTAGCATAGCACCATATTTAAATCCTCTCCTTTTCCTATATTCCAGGTAGCTAAGACAATAATTTGAAACGCAGGATATAAGTGAAGTAAACTTGCAAGTGACATGTTAGAGAATATGTTTTCTGGAAAGCTTTTAGAGCTAAATATTCTTAGTAATATTAATTATGTAAGATCTGGTAATATTGTAGTCCCTGCATAAATTACAAAAGAAGGGGTTAAAGTAGCTCTTAGTGGGAGGCAAAGATAATATGATATGGTGAAGTCATAGAGAAGGTTATAAGGCGAAAATCTCAACAACTGTGCTTTAAATAGCGCCCATTAGGCCAAGCGCTATACTTTTTCATCTCTCTGTAACAGTCGCGGCAGAAAAAAACGTGACACGTGCTTTTGTTGCGGCTTGCAGGTCTCAGCCTCCTCCCCCGCCGAAAATAAGAAATTGTCCTGGATTACAGAGGAATGTACCAAGTAGTACGAAATAGCATCCTTTTTCTTTTCCTCCGTAACCTCCCTCCCTACAGGTAAACTCTCCCAACTCCGAATCAATCCGTCATTTTTCAAGATGGTCAGGTAAGGGCGTAACCCTCAGGAGTTGTGTTGGTCCCAATAATATGACAGATATGTCTACTCATGTACTTTTGTCTCCTTACTCGACAGTAATTTGAAATCTGCACCATAGGTTCGGTTAGTCACGTGTTATCAAGACTTTACGAAGATGAGACAGCCAAAATCCGACACCAAGTACCAAGTAGACTGACTGACTTTGAAGAACCTTGGGGTGGTTTTGGAGCCAAGCTAGCTTTAACCACAGCTTAGTCTTCATGTATGAGCGACCTAGCTTTTAGGAGCGGCTCAATGGCAGCTTCAAATGTTGTTTTAAAGGCCTAGTAGAATTGCAACTATATGCTTTGAGAAGTTACTGCTCTGAGATTAATGAGAAGGTTTTGGCTGGAAAAATAAACTGTCACGTGTCATCCCTAGATAAATGTGTCTGGCGCATCCCCCTTTGTTCAACGTCCTCTAGCCAATGTTCTCAGCATCACCTATCACGCGCAGATGCAAACTCCATGTCCCTTCGGTGTCTGCTACGCTATGCACTGTTAGCTATTGTGCCACTTTGCTTAGTGTTCTCAGTGTATCTGTATTCGTACCCAGCGTTCCACTTCTGTGCATTCCCATCCCCTGAGCAGAATAGCCGCACTGAATACATCAACACCCTCCGACACCATATTCCCTGGGTATCCCGAGATGCGATCAAGGTAGCGCCCTTCCGCCTACTGGCGCTAGGAGATCCGCAGCTCGAGGGCGACTCCTCCATCCCAGACGCAGAGGCGGCCAGCTTTCCGCACCTTTCCAAATTCTGGGGAGATGCACTGCGACCACATGGCCCGAGGCGCAGTGCCCTCGAGCGCCTCCGGCTTGGTCTGCACGATCTGATTGACTTCTACCTTGACGACATACCGAAAGCCCTGAGGGTGTACCACAAACGGCTCGATCACGTTGGAAATGACTATTACCTGGGCCACATATATCGGACGATGCACTGGTGGGCCGATCCGACCCATGTCGCTGTCCTCGGAGACCTGGTAGGCAGCCAGTGGATCGACGACGACGAGTTTGAAAGCCGCGGCTGGAGGTACTGGAATCGGGTCTTCCGAGGTGGCGCCAAGGTCTCGGAGGAGCTTGCATGGCGGGAGGAGGACCAGGGCACACTCATGCTGGGAGAGGACACGTTGGAATGGAAGAGGAGGATTATAAATGTGGCTGGGAACCACGATGTTGGATATGCTGGAGACTTAACCCCAGAGCGCATGGCCCGATTTACAAAGGTTTTTGGAAATCCGAACTACGAGTTGCGATTTCGGCTTCCGGTCAACTCGACGATAGACATCGGAAGGGAAAATACGGAGGAAAGGCCAATACCGGAGTTGCGCATTGTGGTGCTCAACGACATGAATCTGGATACTCCTGTTGGCTCCCAGGAAATGCAAGACGAGACCTACGACTTTCTCAACCGGGTCATTTCCTCGTCCGAGGACGTCACCCGGTCTGCACACTTCACAGTCGTGCTGACGCACATACCTATGTACAAAAATGCCGGTATCTGTGTCGATGGGCCGTTTTTTGATTTTTTTGACGGTACATTTGGTAATGGAGTCAAGGAGCAAAATCACCTGTCGAGGGATGCAACCAAAGGATTTCTCGAAGGCATTTTCGGCATGAGCAAAAATTCTGAGGCGCCAGGTGCTGGGTTGGGTAGGAATGGCATCATTCTCACCGGGCACGATCACGAAGGCTGCAACGTGTACCATTACATCAACCAGTCCTCGGAATCCGAGCGGCAATGGGAGGCCATAACGTGGATGAGAGCTATTGATACTCACCTGCACGAACAGAGAGACCTGCCCGGCCTGCGCGAGGTCACGGTCCGAAGCATGATGGGTGATTACGCCGGTAACGCCGGGCTCATGAGTATTTGGTTCGATGAGGAAATTTGGGACTGGAAATTTGAGTTTGCGAATTGCGGGCTTGGGATCCAGCACATCTGGTGGTTAATACATATATTAGACCTCATCGCTGCAGGGATTGCGCTCATTTACGGAGCTCTTCTTCTTTGGGATCAAATGGTCTTACGAATTGCAGGAGAGGCGAGGAGCTTGGATATCCGCGAAGTATATTCAGCGAAGGAATCGGGAAATTTCCAAGACAAAAACACCAGTGGAGGATCCGCGCCCACAAACGGGGCTGCGTATAGCTCTGCAGTCGAGAAGACTAGCCTTGGATTTGGGCCGAGTAAGATGAGTTTAGACTCGTAGCGAGAATATGTACGATACCCACGACGATTCCCTATCATCTTACTTTATGGCTGGATCTTCTCTCTGTTGATGTATAGGACCTGGAGGTCTTCAGAGGTAGCCTTTGCCCTCATAACCTGCAACCGCCAAGTGGCTACTCCAGCTCTTGATTTCATTTTTCAAAACCATTTTGTCAGAGTTGGACTCGTGTCCACACTGGTTCTAGCTAGTGCTCAGTCAATTTTGCACCACCACGACACGACTGAGGCATCTGGTAATTCTCTGAAATTCGTTGGGCTTCCGGCTTTCAGCGCGTGTCTTCGGCACCACTCAATGTTAGTGAAAACCAACTTACAGAGTCTCTGCCCGGGTCAAAATAGCGCCCAATTCTTCCTCGATTTCTGTACAAGTATCCGAGTTATACAGATTTCTTGTCCTTTGGCCACTGGCCGGGGCCAACTTGTGAGCCTCTATCTGGCACTAGGTCACATGTCGTTAGGAAAGCTCTCTACTAACTGATCGCTCCACGGCCGACTTGCGCACTATACATCATTCGCTCTAATTTCTATGCAGGATTGTTTGACTGTTACTGACACGTTATCCCACTTGCTTGTCTAATCTCTGCAGATGTTCAAATAACCCTCCCTACCTTACACCAGATGTCTCCCAACACACAACACGCGTCGAGTCCGGTTAAAGCTCATCATCAACTTGCGGCGGAACAGCGCCATGGTCGAAAGACCTGTCGAAGGGCGCGACGTTGGTTGCGTGCCATCTTGGGGCTTGAGAAACTTCGACCTTGGAAACCAACCTCGAATGCAGACACCGTCGTCCCCGAGAGCCAGCCATATCTCCTCAAGCTGCCCACCGAGATTCTCCAAAGCATCGTACTTTATCTGGATGCTCCTTATGCTGCGGCCCTGGTGCTCACATGTCACGACCTAAAAAAGAAGCTTGGGACGAAAGTCTTCAGCGCTCTATTTATTGAACGACGCACGGCCTTTGACCCCCCCGACGATGTCTCTGACTACACCATATTCCTCGGTCTCCTGGATCGCGATTCTCTCGATTTCTCGTATTGTCACCCCTGCCGGAAGCTCCATCGTCCTCCACAGAAGACATTTGTGTTTGATTATCTCCTGGACAAACCAAGATGCCAAGAGGCGCTACACGGCTTTCTGTACCACAGGATGTACTTCAGAGATCCCGGCTTTCTGTTCTCGAGAGTTCACATGCTGATGAAACACCACTGCGCGGGACTGCCCACCAAAGCCCTGTTGGCCGATCTGTCAAACCAGAGGACGATGCAACGAGAATGTTGCTCGGGGACTCTTGACTTTCAGATTTCTGATACCGCATGTATCAGCCGTGGACGCCTGCTCTTGCGCACCGAGTACCAGGTTCTCTGGAAGGCCAAACCATCTCCTTCCAGCCGACGGCTTTTTCAACACTGGAACCCGTTCGCAGCTTGCACACACACTGGGCGAGCGAGACAAGGGAGCGAGGTCGTCAAAGTAGTCAACATTCCACGCTCGATCAACATTCCCATCTGCCCGCATTATGGCCGCTGGAACCCTGCCACCGGATACTTCACCCACGTCGACGTTGACAACTTCAAGCCCGCACCCCACGGCATGATACGCTCCTGCGACGGCTGCCCGACCGAGTTCACCACCAGCGTACGCCCCGCGCCGCACGGGGAACTGTGCCTCGAGGGTACGGTTTGGAAGGACTTTGGCCTTGGACAGGAATGGAACGACGAGGCGTGGTGGAGCCATTTTGAGCCTAAATTTCGGTACCATCGACGACTCTGTCTAGCCTCTGCTGACGAATGTTTCCGTAAACCTCTCCGTCCCTTCATCGCGTCGCGGGGGGGTCTCAAGCGGGACTTTGAAGAGAGCTGCTCGGGAGAGAAGAAGAAGAGAGGAGGGCAAAACGCGCGCTTCTTGAGAATGGGGCTCTGGTGTGAAGCGCTTTGTCGTGGGGGGAGGGGGCAGGGGTGATATGATGGATAGGGAGTGCGTCGAGCATGTCACAATATTCAGGGAGAGAGAGGAAGGGCGAGAGAGGAGAGAGAAGGAGAGAGAATGAGAGAGAGAAAATGACAATACAAATGCACAAAACAAGCACACAATGTAAACAAAAGTTGTAAGCATAATGATACAAATATACAATGTAAATATTATTCCGGCTGGTCCCGCCGGTCTAAGAGATTTCATGGTGTGAGAGGGCTCTGAGAAAAAGTACAAGATCCCGTTGGCAGACACGTGACTCGGCCGCAGCCCCGATCTGCGATCTCCGACCTCCGATAAGCGATCAAGATGCAGTTTCGAGATACAGTTTAAAATACAGTTAAAAATACAGTTAAAGATATAGTTTAAATATACAGTTCCAAAAAGTGGACGGTATAGATATAAGGTATGAGCCTATAACACAGATTCATATCTATACTCATTTACCAAGTATCTACTTGATCAATTTAGAGCCGCATATCAAGAGCTTCTTCCAATCACAAGCAAAATCAAATCCGGTCCGGTCCATAAAAGCCGGAGTCTCGGGGATACTTCTTCAGCTCCAAAAGCCGGTGACTGACCGCGTAATGGAAGCGACAAGACAAGCTTTTGTTTGTCGCTTCTTAACTGGTTCCCGGACTCTTCGGGCCCCGCTTTCCCGGGCTCCCTTGCCCACAAAGGTCGTGGCTCTAGCGCAATAATGTCGTGTTCATGATTTCAAAACTGATATATAAACACATTGACTCGCCCCCCTCACACCTCACCTCGTCTCTCTCTCTTGGAAGAAAATCAGGATCAACTGTGAGTAAAGTTAAGCCACCTGGAGAGATACACGGATGCGACAATGAAGCCAGACACAGACACAGATCCACCGAGAGAAGGGCTTGCGGATGCGGGGGAAAAAATAACATTCCAAGGGCAGCAGCAGCTACAGCCGCAGCCACAGCCAGCACACGAACAGACGCCCTCATTATCCTCCCAGATCCCCCCAAACTCCTCCAATAACTCGAACAAGCATAACAAACAAATGGAAGAGCAAACAATCGTCGCCTCGAAACCGCCATCACCGAGTCACGATGCCCCCCTCCCTGCGCAGCCGACAACGAGCCCCGAAGACACTCGCACAAAACTCGAAACCACCATAATAGTCCTCTCCCTCTGCGCCTCAGTCTTCCTCGCGGCCCTCGATATCACGATCATCACAACCGCGCTTCCGACCATCAGCGAATACTTCCAATCGAATGCGAGTTACACGTGGATCGGGTCGGCCTATATGCTCGCCAACGCGGCTTCTGTGCCATCATGGGGAAAGTTCTCGGACATCTGGGGCCGCAAACCGATTTTGCTGGTCGCATCCGCCGTCTTCTTTGTCGGCAGTCTGCTGGCCGCTGTCAGCGTCAGTATTGGGATGTTGATTACTGCGAGAGCTATCCAGGGTATTGGTGGCGGGGGGCTGATTATCTTGGTCAATATCTGCATCACGGATCTGTTCAGTATGCGCAATCGAGGCGCCTACTATGGTGTGATTGGCATGGTGTGGGCGCTCGCTTGTGCGGTGGGCCCGATCCTGGGGGGAGTGTTTACGGAAAAAGTGAGCTGGAGGTGAGTGCAGGTTCCGACCATGAGGTAGCCCTTGATCATTCACCGAGTCTCTAATTCCTACTTAGGTGGTGTTTCTACATCAATCGTAAGTGCTGTGTTGTTGCACTGGTGGACCATGGCTGATGAAATGTAGTACCGATCACCGGGACTGTGTTCATACTGCTCTTTTTCTTCCTACATCTACACAACCCTCGGACACCAGTTTGGGACGGTCTGAAAGCTGTGGACTGGACTGGGTCTTTGACAGTTGTCGGAGGCACGTTGATGCTCCTCCTGGGCCTTGAATTCGGCGGTGTCACTCATCCCTGGGATTCGGCAACAGTCATCTGCTTGATCGTCTTCGGCGTTTTGGTTGGAGGTCTCTTCATTCTTAATGAGTGGAAGCTTGCACGCTACCCGGTTATGCCTCTGCGCATCTTCAAGCACAGATCCAACATCGCCTCTCTTGGCGTATGCTTCTGCCATGGTTTTGTCTTTATCGCCGGGACTTACTACGCACCCCTATTCTTCCAAGCCGTCCTGGGTGCGACACCCCTCCTCTCCGGGGTCTACCTCCTCCCGTTCGCGATGTCCCTCTCAATCACATCAGGCTTCACTGGTGTGTTCATCAAGAAGACCGGAAAATACCTCCCTGCAATCTGGTTTGGCTTGAGTTTCATGCTTCTCGGGTTTGGACTGTACATCGACTTCCCTCGTCATCCTGGCTGGGCGAAAATAATCGTGTACCAAATTGTCGCCGGAATCGGCGTTGGGCCAAACTTCCAAGCTCCCCTGATAGCTCTACAGTCTATGGTGGAACCAAAAGATATAGCGACGGCAACGGCGACGTTCGGATTCACTCGCAACCTGGCCACTTCCATTTCTGTGGTCATCGGAGGCGTGGTCTTTCAAAACGAAATGCAGAATCGTTACCCGACCCTTCTAGCCGCTCTTGGTCCCGAGACTGCATCATTTGTATCAGGTGGCTCTGCAGGCGCTAGTATCGGCCTCGTCTCGCAGCTCCCAGCTGCGCAGCGTGAGATTGCAAGAGACGCTTTCTACCAGAGTCTGCGCACGATGTGGATCATATACGTGGCATTTGCGGCGCTAGGACTGGTGTGTTGCGCTTTTGTGGGGAGTTATGTCTTGAGTAAGGAACACCAGACTACGAAGACGGGGCTGGACGAAGAGGAGAAGCATAGGAGGGAGATTAAGGAGAGGGAGAAGATGGGAAGAGAGGCGTTGAAGGAGGAAGAGAGGGGCAGCACGGAGGCGGAGAAGGCGGAGGGGAGCAGGATGCAGGTCGGTGCTTCGAGGGTAGAGGTCTGACGGGCTTTGATGGTCATCCCAGATCGTCAACGTTGGGTCATTGGCGTTCGGGAAATACTTGGCATATGCGCAGCGTGCTTGCATTTTAATAGTATTTCTGTTCTTATCTCTCGTTTTTCATGGATACTCAACTCTAACAAAATCGGAAATCTTATATACTTGAGATACACCTTTTCACCGAGCCTCAGCACTATGGGGCTTTTTATTTTTGTTTCGTTCTTTCTGTCCCTTTCGTTATTCTTCTCCTCTCTTGTCCTTGTTTTCCCGTCTTCGCCACCAACATGATAGGTCGGTTGCAAGCTTGACCCTTTTCTTCAACCGAAAGATCTACAGTACCTAATTCTATCCAGAGATCGACTTAGTATCTTCGCCGACTCGCAGGTTTGCTAGATTTAATTCTACTCTTGGCGAGGGAGAGCTGCTTGGGTGTTTAGCAACTTTTTTTTAATCTTGTATTTTATGTGGTTGAGAGGGGGGGGGGGGGGTCTACGTACCTGGCCCTCCCCAGCTGCCATGCTGAAAGTTGGATTGGATTCCGTCTGGTCCTCGTCTTTCCCTTCTCCGACATTTTCCATCTGGGATTTTTACCAGCTTGAGACGGAGATAAGAGGTGGAGGATAGGAGGTAGGTAGTCAAGATCCAGGAATCCACCACCAGCTAAGAGTAGAAGCTGATCCGGGTATCGGCTGGCTGGCTGGCTGGCTTATCCTTTTGAAAATTTTCTGGTTCTGGTACTGCTTCAGTTCGCAGTCTCTCGTGTCCAGCGCTCCTCAGTTCAGCCTCGTTCACAATTAGGCGCCGCCGCCCCTCGACACACTCGAGCCCACGCTGTCGTTGCGTGCCCCGCCGCCGGGCTGAGGCTGCACGAAAGAGACGGCCCGCCCTCCTCTCACGGGCATGACGATAACTTTCGCAAAGGCCTCTGAGCTCGCCTCGTGGTCGCGGATGCGGCGGTCGTGATCTTTGACGAGTTCTTGGTGTCGACGGACCTCTGTTGCGGGATAGGGGGGTTAGCTCGGTCAACTCCGTGCTGCTGCTGCTGTCTTCCTCCTCTCCTACTCCCCGACGCAAGAAACAGAGACGGAGATCTGAGACGAACCCTCTTTATGCAACCTCATCTCCTCCGCATGCCGCAACGCCTCAGCCTCGTAGTACTGCCGCATCTCGTACTCCTCCTGCGCGATCCTCTCCTGCTCCCGCGCCATGCGCTCCCGCTCCTCACCCATGCGCCCCCGCTCCTCTTCGACCTGCGCTATCTCTCGAGCGCGCTCTTCGGCCTGCCGCTCGTATTCCAACATCTGCGGCGTGCGCGTGCCGCGCAGCATCGGGGGCGGTGCGGACATGGCGCCGAGCCCGAAGACGCTCGATCTGCTTTGTCTACTTCTCCTTCTGCTGCTCCTGCTCCTGCTCCGCAGCGCGAAACCGGACTCGGGCTGGGTTGCGATGGCGGCGGGTAGAAACGCTTGGTCCGGATCCTCAGCCGGGGGATGCGATGACGACGAGGAGCGGCGGGTGAGTTCGTCCGAATCTCGCGAGGATACCGAGAAGCTCTTCTCGCGTCGGGGTTGTTTGGAACGAAAGACTTGTTGCAAAGGGATGCGCGTCAGGGACATCGAGGGGTATTAATGTACATCCTCTTCGATTCCGCGGGAGGGAGTGGGGGCGCACGAGGCCCGACTCTCTCTGCTCTATGCGTAGGGGCGCCGGGAAAGGGTGGGTGGTGAGGAGCGGGTGGTATTTGGGGTGTCAGGGCGAGGGTGTTCGGATCGTGTATCAGACTGCCCGCGAGTCTGCTACAGCGCGTTGGCAACGGTGGTGCATCTTGATTCGATGGGTTTTGAGGGCGCGAGGAGGAGGACGGCGTATCGTCAGGTCGCTGCCAGGGGCGGGGGAGGATCGTGCAGGAGATCTGGAGGGAGGAGAGAGTTGGAGATGGAACAACTTGGGCTGTAGGGGTTGGATGTCGAGGGGACGAGCACGGCCTGCGTGCTGAAGTGATACGGGCTTCGCATCAGATTCCCATCGTTGAAGCTATTATAAGGCAGCGTGGCCTCAGATCTCGATGAAGCGCTACGAACTTCAGACATGCTTTTCGGACATGGTCTCCCTGCTGCCTTTGTAATACTGTATGATTGATACCAGGATTCGCTTATTGAATCGACGTCTGAATAGCCTTTGAGAGGTCGAGCGGTATGGTGAGGGCTCTTCAACTTTGTCACGTTTCGGGCGGCGTTATGTTTCAGCCTTGTGCTAATCAGGAGGTCGCACTACCATTGTGAGCTTCACGTCTGAGAAATTTCAGAGGCGAGATGCCGTTTGTGAGAAACAAATGTTGTTAGTTAGAGGGCAGAGTATTGACACAATCCCCAAGGTGGTCTTATGCAGGATATGCCACGTGACAAGGACACTTCGCTGAATCGCACTCCAAATCTCTGGACTCGTTTCTGTCTCACACCACTATTTCATCGACTACTCGTGCCAATTATTTTTGAGATAAACCGGTTGATTATCGTTCAGTTGTAATTATTATGTGGTAATTGCGTGGACATCAATCACTATAGCAAGCGAATGTAGCAAGCGTATGCAGCGAGCGGATGTTTGAGGCGCGGTGGCGCAAATTCCTCCAAGTGTCAAAGCACCTCCTTTCAATCCATCCAATCCTCCACATATGTACCTTTTTCTTTTATATCCTCTCAATTTCATGTTCCCTATTCCATTTTCTACATAGCTCAAGGCGAGGTGCACTCGAGTTTGACTGCGGCAACAAATGTTTGTCAAATAGAGGCACCAGGTCCTACAGGACTGAACTTCGAAGCGACGTGATTTCGAGCCGACTATCATGTTCAATCCCATGTATGAAGATGTCATTCGGTATTCGCACTAAAGAAATGTTGGTAGACCCCTTTGTTGACATTGGACCCGCAGCTAAGCGAGATGATCCGGCAGTGGAATCCCAAGTCCCATATCGCAGATCGTGACTCGTACCAAGCTGCTCCTGCGGAAGATTCAAGCCCCTGATCACTGATTTGTATGCTGGAGAACACGAGATTTACTTCGCAAGCTGCTTAGGGACACGCGACCGGACTCGCCGCCTTGTGCGAGTGAAGGCTAGATATACCTAAGAAGCTTACTCGAAGTCCCAAAAGACTTGGAGGAGTACCTTAGGATCACGGAAATTGACTGCAGGATGTGTACTAGGTAAATCATACCTAATTCAAAAAACCGATGCTTTGTAAGATTACAATTACACGCGCTGAAGCTTTCGGGCTATAGTCTTATGAGGCCTAGTCAGTGTTGGTGCGGGTTAGCATTCGACTTTCCCTGGTGATAAATTTCTAGCCTGTGCTTGAGATAATTTGCAGATTTCTGTGTTCGGGGTTTTGGTTAAAGAGATATACAGGAACTCTCGCAAGCTACTTTGTGTGTCTTGTAATTTTTTTCTTTTGTCTTTACCTGACAAGGTTTGAAGAAGTATTAAAAGCTAACCTGACCTAGTAGCTCGCCTTTCACATTGTGAGCCCCCAGCGATAATCCTGGATTTTTCTTGTCCACGTATCTCTTGTTGGATAGCTGGAGAGGATATAAAAGAATAGCCTTGGGTATTGCGAATAAGCAATAATTCTTGTCTGTCAAGGTTGTACATTATATAGAATTCCCTGGCTTATCCTTCAAAGGTCTCAGGAGCATGAGCATACGCTTGCACCTATTAGATGAAAACTACTACTACTACTACTACTCAGTAATCTCTTTTCACCGCTGGTAATTCTCTATGCCAACGGCCAAAGCCTCTTGGACTCTGAGGATGATCAAGTCAACTTTATATTCATGGACCATGGTTTGTTCATAACCATAACTTATGTTGTGCTGTTGTGTTTGAATGCACGCTAGACAAGAGCCGGAGGTATCACTTGGATAGCATATGACAATACATTGTCCATTTCCACATAGCCTTTCCCCGAATTCCAAATGCGTCTTCGAATGTTGCAATGGCTCCTTCGATAAGCGAGGGTTCAAACCCATCTCGGTCTGATGTTACCCTCGACCACAGACAATCTTCGGCTGTTGATGTTATTGTGTCTCTGCTAAGCGATAATTTGGGCAGTAGTTCGTCAAGGTGAATAGCAAGTCGACTTTCGCCTATCATCTTGAGACCAGGAGAATTCAACTGCTGATTCACCCTGAGGATTAGGAGAAACTGCTCCGTTCTGGCGAGCGTCCAAATCTTCAACCTCGACTTTGGAGAAGCTCCTCTCTCTCTCTCTATAACCCCAACCACATTTTCCAGTCTCCTCTTCTCGACACGATCAGGAACGCGCCGCCCTACCTGTACCATCAGACCGGATCACCCACACCACACAGTATGCCTCACATCGTCAACGGCCCGCGGCACTCCTGCCCGGGTAAGTCAGGCCCCGTCACGATCCGCAAGAAGAATGGCACGGTGAAGAGTACGATCGAAGCTGGCAACTGCCGGATCGCAACTCCGGCCTGGTGCACCGTTCACGAGCATTACTGCAAGGTGCACGACTGGGCCTTCTCCAAGAAGGACGAGTGCGTCCTCTGCGTCGGCGCGAAGAAGTAGGCCTTCCCTGTATGCTCCCAGACGTTGGGCTTCCAATTCGTGGACCTGGCTGACTAGCGCTGGCGTTGCGTTTAGGGCGAAGCAAGATGCTTGCGAAGCCCGAAAGCACAGGAAAAACAGGGACAGCCAGGGGGAAGGGGACGGAGGAGCGGGGAGGCTCGAGAAGGCGGTGCTGAAGAAGACGGCGGGTGCCAATACCAAGAATACGGTGAATAGGTTAAGAGAGGAGAGGAAGAAGAAGAAGGCGGTCGAGGGGAGTTCGATCAAGCAAGAGATCGCTGGGGGAGTTAGGGGGGATTAGGGGACGAAGCGAGCGAGCATTCGGATGAAAGGGTCTTTGGGTGGTCGGGGACATGGGTAGGGGCAATTGGGTGCTTTGCCATTGCAATCTTGCGGATTTTGACGACTGGGATAAATTTTATCATAAACAAGCCTATTACCAGGTAACGAGGCAGACTGACAATATCTTGGGACTGAATAGACTTCT
This sequence comes from Diplocarpon rosae, assembly GCA_032760415.1. Classification (NCBI taxonomy): domain Eukaryota; kingdom Fungi; phylum Ascomycota; class Leotiomycetes; order Helotiales; family Drepanopezizaceae; genus Diplocarpon; species Diplocarpon rosae. The sequence goes on along the minus strand of JAUBYV010000007.1, from coordinate 166,004 downwards.
TACTTTATTGGAAAAAGTAGGACGAATAAAAAGACTGACAAGTAAGCTTTTTAAAACAAGTTGACTATACTCGTTTTCTAAGGCTTAGAAAAAATTCAACAGCATCTATCAAAGAATTCTCTTCTTTGAATAGAGAGTCGTATTTGTTACCCTTCTCGGACAACCGATTCAGATAAGGCTAAGCCAGACCGAATTGTAGAAGCATTTAACCACGAGTTCCAGCCTTGGCTATCAACAAAATATTCGAAAAGCCAGGGAAACACTCTTGAAAATTGTATTCTTATTTGAATCGAAACAACTTGATTCGAATGGCAGACTAGCGCTATTTGTTCATGAATCGCTTGACTGACAGGCGTGTGATTATTAAGAACAGATGACCAGCTAAAGGGCACATAATAGACCAAAGGAAAACCAAAAACAAAACGAAAATAACCATCAAAAAAGTGGAGCTTAAATTGAATAATACAACGTGAGAAATTAGAAAAATGAAATTGGGAATAGAACCTAAAGATATAAGCCAAATGATGATGGTTATCTACTGCTTGACCGAAAAGGTGAGTGGATTTTAAGAACATGGCAGGGGATCGGATTTGAACCGGACTTCCAGCTGGACGTCCGACTTTGCGACTCGACTGAGCTAGAACTCCCTCAACCGTCTGTTTGATATCTTAATATTAGGATTTTTTGAGAGATGCAATTACCATGCTTCCCTATTCGAAATGAATCGGGCTAAGTATGTTAGGTTAGAGGAATAGCTCGTATCCTAGATTAATAGCTTAAAAATAGCCAGAGATGCGAATACAAGTATTAGGACAAGAAAAGAATAAAATCATGTATATGAAGATACGATAATATAATATTAAATCAACACTCATAAAAGAGGCATCTACATGCTAAGCGACGCAGAGAATGTTTCTCTGTAGAATGAATATCAAGCCCAGGAAACACGGCGCAATTAATTCTGACTATCGTAGCTCATGAGTACTTACGGTCTCCGCGCTCTCCTTTAGAACACATCCCCTACTACTCCCCCTGCACCCTCCCGGCTGCCCTCCCCGCCTCCCCTTTCGCAACCGCCGATGCACCGTCCGCGTTGACAAACCTCAGAGATCTGTACACCGGATCCCACATCTGCTCTCTGATCCACTCCTCCAGCTCGCCATCATCAGCCGGAATGCCCTCTTCAGTCGCCAAGCCCTCCTCCACGGCCTGCTTGATGACCGCGCGGGCGATGTGCACGCTGATATCCCTTACGTTCTCGACATCGGGAAGGAGGCCCTTATCGGGATCTTGCAGCGCGGGAGACTGCGCAGCGAGGGCTTTGACGGCCGCAACGAGCATCTTGTCCGAGAGCAGCTTGGTGCGGGAGAGAACGCAGCCGAGCCCAATCCCAGGGAAGCAGGTGCTGTTGTTGCATTCGGCGACTTCGTAGGTACGGCCTTCGTAGGTGACAGGCGGAAAGGGGGAGCCGGTTGCGATGAGGGCGCGGCCTTTGGACCAGGTGTTGATGTCAGAAGGGCTGGCTTCGTGGAGACGGGTTGGGTTGGAGAGAGGGAAGATCATGGGGCGGGAGACGTGGGAAGACATCTCTTCCACAATTTTCTTGGTGAAGGATTTGGGTTTTGTAGAGGTGCCGATTAGGACGTGGGGTTTCACGGCTTTGACTACGGAGAGCAGGGAGGAGTGGTCACCGTCGCCCCACTCGGAGTCTTCGCGTGCGTAGGGTGTTTGGGCCGGGGTGAGTTTGGAGCCGTGGGATCTGACGAGGAGCCCAGGCTTGTCGATACACCAGATTTGTTTGGCGGCTTCTTCCTTGGGTATGTTGCAATCGGCTGCAATGGCATCACGAACTTGGTCGGCTATACCTGTGCCGGCTGTTCCAGAGCCATAGATGACCAAGCGCATGTCGCGGAGTTTGAGCCTAGAGACATTTAGTCCGGCGGTAATAGCAGCTAGAGTAACGCAGCCGGTGCCTTGAACGTCGTCGTTGAAGCAGGGAATCTCGCCACGGTAACGGTCGAGTATACGACGGGCTAGAAGAGTCAGTTTCTTCATGCCGTTTCCAATTCAAAAATGAATGATAAAAACTACATCATGTCGATACCGGGAAGGATACAAATTATGTTATCACCAGATAAGAAATGACAGACGTACCGTTAGGAAGTCCGAAATCCTCAAAATGGATGTAAGCCCGTGGATACAGCTCTCGAGCCGATCGCACGAATCGATCCACAAACTCGTCGTATTTTTCGCCTCTCACTCGTGTAGTTTTGAGGCCAAGATACAGATCATCGTTGAGCAGGTCCTCGTTGTCTGTTCCACAGTCAAGGACCACGGGGAGGGTGCGGTTGGGATGGATACCTGCACAGAGGGTGGTCAAGACCAATTTGGCCACTGAAATCAAGATTCCGCCTACACCTTGGTCGCCAATACCGAGGATTTCTTCGCCATCTTATCAAAAATTGTTAGCTAGAGCGCAGTATCAAGATAATCAACACAGCGGGCTTACCTGTGACTACGATATAGTCGACATCCTCTGGCTGCCCCCACTGTGCGAGATCATCGTGGACGCGGTCAGTGTCGTTGATGTTGAGAAAACAGCCTTCGGGGCGCCGGAAGAGGCGGGAATAGTTCTGGATTGCGTCGCCTTCTGTGGGAGTGTAAATGACGGAGAACATTTCTTTGAGATGGTCTTGGATCAGCTGGAACAGAGTTAGTGATGAGCAGGTTACACTAACGAGGAAAAAGACTAAGGAAGCCAACTCGGCACGAGCAATGATCCTGGTTGAAGCTGTCCCTGAAGCCACCCAAGAATCACGCAGCGGAGACAGAACGTGACGTTATAGTCACGTGTGGACACACTCTTTCTCGTGTCTTGCTTGTCTGGAAAACTCCCAGGCAAAATCAAGGATTGTCCTTCGCTCAGCGCCTCAATAACGAGAACCTCTATACTCAAACAGAAGCCCCGAACTTACCCGGAAATACAGCACCTGATTCTGCTCGGCCAAACTCGTCATGAACGTATTCTTGGCCAGATCATCCTGGCGACTGGAGTATTGCTGATACGCCCTCTTGGCCTGTGTCTCCAAATCTACGACTGTGGAGGGGAGCAGGCCGGTGAGCTTAAATTTCGTGCGCTCGGAGGAGGGGAAAGCGGAGCCTTTGTTGAAGTACGGCGTGTTGAGGAGGGCGGAGCCGGAGAGAGCGCAGTCTTGGGGGCCTGAGGTGCTGAGGGGGAGATGAGAGAAGGAGGGATTTTGAAGATGGAGGGCTGGTTTCTTTTGGATGGAAGACATGTTGGATGTTGTTGTTGGATTCGTGGCGGGGGGGGGGATATGATGGTGTGGAGAAGTGGCGGAATGGTGAGAGGCGGAGAGTGTTAGTGGTGAGGATTGAGTAGCGGTGAGAAGCGAGGAGCGAGGAGCGACTTATAGAATTATATTATCATTGGAGGCTCCTTTTTCAGTGACAAGTTGTGATGTTATGGGTTGTCCTCCGTTCAGAGTGGGAAGATGTGACAGCAAAGAGGCTCTGAATTCTTGTCTCAAGAGCAGGAGCGAAGAGAGGAAAAAAGAGAATGGAAGACCAACAAACAAATCATACAGTCACGCAACTCCGTCGCGCATATTCACGGTATTGATGTGTATGTATATTTACACCGAGAGAAAAAAAAAGCAGAGAGAAAGATGCTCCACATCCAGATAAGCAAGTCTTCTTACTGCTTACTTAAGGCTGCTGAGTGCGCACCGCTGTACTGGCAGTTTCTTTCACACGTGATGAGTACTTGTGTCGTGAGAAAATCATTGAATTGTCAGGGACGGCTGTAATCAGAACGTTGAAGATGGGATAAAAAGTGCCGAGCTTTGAGCGTAGAGGTGGAGGTGGATAGCGCTTTTTGAGCGATGTAGCTGGAAAAACCCGAGGCTTGAGAAGTGACACTTTTGATAAAGTATATCTGAAGGAGGTAAGACTCAATCTCTCAAAAGCCTGTGCATTTTTCCCATCACCATCATGGTACATTTTGCAGTTCTTGCTCCCCTCCTCTCCTGAGATGAGGCTCATGAATGAGGGGCAACTGATGCTAGGTCACCTGATTCACAGTCGTCAGTGTCTTTTTTCCAACCGATGTGAGCTCTTCACGCGACTGTCGAGGCCTTCGCATTGCTTCACTGATCCGTCTTGCCACCACCAACGTTACAATCCTTCCCAACAGCTTGTAGGTACGCAAGGAGCCACACTCCTGTGGGAAGCTCACAAGGAGTAGGAGTATGGACTATGAAGGTCCTGAAGTTGGTCTGGCAGCATTCCTCTAGAAACGAGATACGAGCCCATCGAAACGAGATCATACCTCTTTCCAATCTCCATCTGGTCACCACACAAGACGCGCAGGGACCAAAAGGCCTTCCGGAGAAGGTCTCATCTCATGCCACCGAGGCTGAGTGACTGGTCAAGGTGCTGCGGGAGGAGTGAAAAGGGATAAATATACTGAGGTTGGATCACTCTCAGAATGGAGGAGAGGGTAGGTTGTTAGAAAACGAGGTGTGAGGATCGGTTCCAGGTGTATGTCTTTGTCTTCCCGTCCATCCCGACTTTAACCTGTGCCTGGGCTTCAACTCGTCCCTCATGGCTCACTAGTCCTTGGGCAACCCAACTTTGGATTATCCTCGCTTTCTCCATGCTGAATACGAACGAAGGGAAGATAGTGGAAAATAACACATATAGGACGCAGGACAGCTTTAGCTGCTGTGTTTGCAGCATTTCTGCTTCGAGATGTGCTCCGGTCATGCTGGTGTTTAAGGACATGATCGAGAATGAAATTACTCTTGGAAGAAAACCTAGATAAAGTTCCAAGCGCTAGTCCCTACCCGGCTTAGCGTATTTGTGCGTATATTCTAAACCGCTCCCGCCTCGACATCATCCTAGATATTGAACTTATCAACACCATTTGTTCACTCGTCATCATTAGCTCCTAGTTGCTGTTTGACGAAATGGCAGGCGGTAAAAAGAAGCGCGGACACCCTGATGTCGAAGAGGTTCTCCAACGTCCTTGGTGTTATTACTGTAAGCCCTCGATCCTGCCCCTGCCCTAGACTCTGCTAACGTGTCCGTCACAGGTGAGCGTGATTTCGATGACCTCAAGATTCTCATTTCCCATCAGAAGGCTAAGCACTTTAAATGCGAGCGATGTGGTCGCAGACTAAACACAGCAGGAGGTGAATCTCTGCCCGGGAGCCGTTGCGCGGCAATGCTGACAACTTGGCAGGTCTCTCTGTCCATATGAACCAGGTCCACAAGGAGACGCTCACAAGTGTCGACAACTCGCTACCAAACAGACAAGGACTGGAGGTAGAAATATTTGGTATGGAAGGCATCCCGGAAGATGTTGTCCAAGCACATAATCAGCGCATCATCGCAGGTTTCTACCAAGCACAAGCCGAGCGACAAGCTGCAACGGGCAATCCGGGCCCCGGCGCTCAGAATGGAGGACAGACGAAGAAGCCGAAGCTTGAGTCGCCGTCGGATTTGAAGAAGAGATTGGCAGAGCACAAAGCTCGAATGGCGGAGCAGGCTGCGAATGGTAGCAGCGGAGCCAATACACCCATGATGGACGCGGCACAAAAAAATTCTCTAGGACAAAGTCCGGGGTCTTTTGTAAGCACAGTTTTCCGCGTCCCGGTTTTATGCTAACACATTGCAGAATGCCTCTCCATTTCCTCCTCCACAAGCCACTGCTGGCGGAACACAAGGTGCGGGTTATGGATCGTTTTCACAAGAGCCTTATGCACAGCCTGTGGTAGCTTACCAACATCCTCCATACCAACCTCAGTTTTCTGGCCCTTCAGGCCAACCATACCAGCCTGCATATTCGCCGCCGCCGCAGTACCCGTCTTCTCAACCGTTTCCACCATACCAGCCATTTGGAGCCGGTTCACCGCCTGGCTCGTTCGGGGGGTTCCAAGGGCCCCCATCTCACACACCTCCACAACTTGGCGGGCTCCCAAACCGCCCTCCGAGTCTGCCACCTGCCCCTGGGCTTCCCCAGCGACCGTCATTTGGTGCCCCTCCCATTGCATCGCACAAGATGCCACCACTGCATGAAGGTGCTCCTCCAGCCACCGGATGGGGAGGGCATGGATGGAAAGGGCCAGAGCAAAACTCAGCTATGTCATCAGCGTACCCTCATCCTCAAGGCCCTCCTGGCACTTATCCGACTAACGCTTCTTCTGTGGATGACCTGGTCTCAGGTGCAGCCAGGAAAGCTGATGATGACATTGACAAGCTTATCAGGATGGCTGAGGCAGGTATCAAGCCGCCGAAGCATGGAGAGCTCCCAACTCCCGTCAATGCACCCGAAGCTACGACCACTCCTGCACCTGAAGCCAAGAAGGAAGAGAAGGTTGAGCCTACAGAGAAGAAGCAAAAGAAGGACAAACCGATCAAGATGATGTATTCTGACAACGAGTTGAGTCCGGAAGAGAAGATGGCCCAAATGCCAAGGTACGCATTCGTCCCAGATGGAAAGACTGAATCAATTATCGTCGATGCAGCGAGCGCTTCCGGCACTGCTGGCACCGTTGATGCTTAGGGTGGACGTGTCGACTGCACTTCGGCAGGTTACTCGTTCGTTCTCTTGGCACATTTCGATGAACAGTAAACATCTCCCTGTCCTGTTGGGTCTTGACCACCGCCTCCGGATCTTCCGCCATACATTTCTTCTTGGACGCGCGTGCCACGAGGGTAGTCTTAGGAGAGCTTGGAGCAGAGCTTAGTGGGTAGTATCTCGATCCTGCGCTGTCGACCGCTCGCATCTCAATTTAGCGTTTCCTCCGCAATGGTAAGTCCGCAGGTGAGAATGTACAAAGGCGTTGGGGGCGGGATATGTCGGAGGAACGTAAAGCCCTTTCGACATGGCATTGTAAGTACTGAAGGTCAGCGATTCCGAGTTCCTTCGCTTCGAATTGAAAAGTTGTCAAAGCCTTGTCTTTCACATCCGGCAACACATCTTGCTTTCCGTCCCAGTAATCTCGTCTCCACACTATCGGACCTCAATTTCTCTTTTAGACGAGTTACACTGCATGATTCTCTTGAAATCAGATCGCCTCTTATCGGACTGTCATAACTTTCCAGATAATTAGGCGTGAAACGAGAATCGGTGCTGGAATGGATATCACTTGAGTTGACTTTACTTGGCTGGAAAACTGATGAGGTGGAATCGCTGGGATGGAAGGGAAGCGTAATGTAGTATGACGTGGTTTGAACAGATTTGGAGAATCTTCTTTGGCTCTTGTCCTAGCGGGGTAAGGAGGGTAGCAGGCTTTTTTCTTCTCTTTTATCACAACCGCACGCTTTTGGTCCGCTTTCAATTCTCATTCCTCCTCTCACTTCTCCATCTCCATCATACCTTATTTTGTATCTTTTCTCCCATCGTATCACTTGCCCATTGTCCATCCTTGCCTACAAGATATAGGACCCAAAGATGCGAGGTCAGCTCCAGTTATTTCGTAATTCTATTCAACTCAAGCACTTTTATTTTCCCACGCTACTTGTGTAAAGTAATTAATCGCAGCTTTATCAAATGTTACTTGAGGAGCGTAATACTAAGCGAGGAACTGGGTGAGGCGCTCAATTTGCATAATCATCTCTAAGGAATCGAATTGAAAATTCTACTTTGCACTTCGTACACAATCAATCAATGAAAATATACTTTCATGATTTTTTAAGCTTGTTGTTCTAGACATTACATGCAATTTCGAATAGTTTGTTACAACGCTGCGTCCTTCATTTCAAGTGAGCTATCACCCCGAGGACTTGGATCATTTAGGTCGAAACCCACCGCAAAACAGACATTCTGACTACACTCCGGACAAGCAAGACAGGCTCAGAATAGTGCTAATGATCTGCAGGTAGAGGCCCTGTTATTGTGAAGTCAAATGCAACTATTAAATCCCACTACGCTGTTACAGCAATGCCGCGAAACTCAATGTATCGGCGCTAATAGTTGCAAAAACAACTTAAGCGACACTAGCTTGTACATCCTCCTCGGGTTAGACAATAACACCAGAGTAGCAATGTCATCATCAGATATTATATTATAAACTTGATCTTTATCAAAACGCTACCCTATAGATCATTGTGGAAGGAAATGTAATTCATTGCTTAGAACCCACCATTGTTCGAGAACTGAAGGAGCGAACTCAACCGGGCTGGCTTGGATGCTAAATTCGACGGGACCAAGTTGCAGTTGAGAAACACGACATAACATATCCGCCAAACGAATACATGGCTGACGCCTTTAACTTCAAGATTGAACAGAGCCTCTGGTATTCTGTACGTATTAGCTTCTTCTTTTTCGATTCGGAATTTCTGATACTGAATAGTCGTCGCCCAATCACAAGGACTAAATGCTTGTAATGTTGATCATTTTCCAGAGGAAGCGATTCTTGGTCCTCTTCAAGATTTCAATAAGTGCAATACCGCCAGATGAAAAGACTAGCACGGAAATTCAAAGTCCTCACACTTCAGAGAGGAAATGCCAAAGCCAATGCTGCTGCGCTGTTAGTAACCAAGTCTGTTGTGCATCCCACTGACCAGATTTTTCCTTTCGTTGATATCCACTGCTATAACAACTAGGCCTTTAAAATCTCGGCGATACACGCCGACGAGACACGCCATGATTGCTCTACATACCGGCAATAGGGCTTTTTTTATGAATCGCTAGATAGCAGCTATCGTCAGCGACATTTCATCTTGATATCGCTGTGTGAAAATGTGGATGGGTTTGCGACATGGAGAGAGAAAGAGAAAGTGGCATTACGAACGAGACGAATGATCCACCATATCCTGAATTTCTAACCAACTTGGGCCGCGCAACATGTTGGTAACAGTGATGTTGTGTATTCACATGTAAATCTTGGATAAGATCGCTGAATCCTGCATTTACAGACCAGAAATTCTAGTGCAATTGCGACAGACCAAATTCATCATTTATATATACGCCAAGCACGCGGAACTCCCTCCGCGACTACAAAAATCCTCCAAATAAAACCTCCCCGCGTCCAAATCCCCGCATTATCTTGCCCCCCCTCAGGCTCATAAAATAAATCCTGAGATCTCCTCCGGTACGGCGGAGAGTGGAGATGCCCCTCGACACATCCACCTACTCACTCGCGCTCCTGCGCCTCGATGGCCGCCGCTGGAATGAGCTCCGCCGACTCACAGCTCAGATGCGCACCCAGGCCGCCGCTGACGGAAGCTCATATCTCGAGATGGGCAATACAAAGGTCATTTGCACAGTCACGGGGCCGAGCGAGGGGAAGACCAGCGGAGGAAGTGGCGGCGGGCAGAGGGATCGCGCGACGGTGGAAGTTGCGATCAGCGTCGCGGGCTTCAGCGGCGTGGACAGGAAGAGAGGGGGCGGAAGGGGAGACAAGTGAGTCAACTGTTTGTCTTCTTTTCCTCTTGATCCCCTTCTCTCTTGAATTCGTGGGGGATGTGGAGGGAGAGAAATGATTGCGATACCTTAGTATGGGGAAAATGCTGACAAGATGAAATTCAGACGCCTGACAGAAATGCAAACGACCCTCTCCTCCGCCTTCTCCCAAACCCTCTTCACGCATCTCTACCCTCATAGCACCATCGCCCTCTCCCTGCACATCCTCGCTGAAGACGGCTCCCTCCTGGCGGCCTGCATCAACGCCGCCACCCTCGCCCTTATCGATGCCGGCATCCCCATGAGAGACTACGTTTGCGCCTGCACCGCTGGCTCTACCTCTTCGTACAGCTCCAACGACGAGAAAGCAGACCCGCTGCTGGACCTCAACGCTAGCGAGGAGCAGGAATTGCCATTCCTCACCGTGGCGACTGTGGGCAAGAGTGACGATGTCGCGGTTCTGGTGATGGAGACGAGGGTGCAAGTCGGACGGTTGGAGGGGATGCTGGCCGTGGGCGTGGATGGTTGTAAACAAGTGAGGGATATCATGGATATGGTTGTCAGAGAACGGGGTCAGAGGATGCTGGAGGGGAACAGGACTTGAAGGGATGGCTGTTCAGGAGCTCAAATGTCATAATAGCAATGTTGTTGAAGGGATGGGACCGAATGACGGATGGAGGATATCCATGGACTCGGCCCCTGGGTGAGGCGCGATTTTGAAGAAGAAAAAAAAAACACGCGCGGCGGTAGGAGACTGGAGATCCTTACCCATTCTGCTGCTTGGTTGAGAGAGGCAAGATACCCTGGAGTATGCGGCGCTGGCAACTAGTCAACTAGCTGTATCGTCAAAACCGCTTTCTGCGATTTCGAAGTTGTGAAAATGCTCTTCATCGGGTTCCACAGTATTCTTAATACTTGTAACGATTTGCATGGAAAAGTATGCTACAATGCACTATAATTCTAGAAACTCAAAGCTCATCATGCTGCTCAACCACCTCCTCCACCCTGATCTTCTCCACAACTGGCTCTTGAGCTTCAGCCTGAGCTTCCTCAACCACAGGCTTCTCGGCTTCCTCAGGGATCAGCCCCTGAGGCAACTTGAGCTGCGCACCCTCACCCAGCCGAATAGCCTCCACCCAGTTCTCAATCGCCTCCTCAGTCACATCACTTTCCAACACTGTCTCGCCGGTGGGCAACTTCTTCCACCATCCTCTCCTTGCATTGATAGCAATAATCTCCAGTTCACTGCCCAACTTCAATGCGTCCTTGACCTTCTCATATTCGGGATTTGCGGGCGACAATACGTAGAACGGGAACAGCTTGCGAGCATGCTGCTTGTACCTGTGTGCAACCTCCGAAAGAGAGCTAACGGCAACTCCGGCCACCGTGTCTGGGGCAGCGGGCATGATAGCGAGGACACAAGTTCCGGTTCTGGGGCCTAGGCATTCCGCCTGCAGCTCCTCAGGAGTGGAAAGCGCTGAGATCGGTGGTGCTGGCAGAACAACGGGCTTCTCGGCCTCGAATTCTGGCTTGGGTGATTCTGTAGCTTCATCCACGAGCGTCTCGTCCGTAGCACTTGGCCCCCCAGTCTTGCCCTCCGCCGAAGCCTGCGACGCAGAGGATTCCTTGAACTCTTCCTTTGCCTTGCTCGCCTTTTTGGAATTCTTACCCGCCTTGTTCGACCCCGCACCCTTCACCCTGACCTTCGCAGGCGCTGGATCCGGGTTCGGCGTCGTAACTTGACTCAGGAACTTCACCATCGCATCCTTCTTCAACTCACCTTCATAAACGATTCCCTCCGCCTCTTTGCCTCCAGGTAACAGTATCAATGTCGGGAATGTGCTCACACCAAACAACTCCAAGCTTGCCTTCTCCGTATTCCGGATCCTCGCCATGTTGATGCTGCCTTTGAAATCAATCGCCACAGCTTTAAACAGCGCGCTGGTCTTCTTGTTTTCCGAGAATAGGATTGCTTTTGCCGTCTCGTTCGATGCCGCAAGCCACGCCTCCAGGCTCTTATCATCGACTGACTTCACCACGTTGGTAATCTTGTTCAACACCGCATTGACAATGGCTGTGGCCGTCCGCTCACCTTCGTAGGGCTCGACGAAGGGTTTCCCGGGTTTCTTGCCTGGCTTGATAATCTTAAGGGTCGGGAAACCTTGGACGCCCATCTGGCCGCAAAACGGCTTGTTTGTTTCCTCAGTGCAGTCAACGGCTGCTACTTTCGCCAGACCTTGTAACCTGATCGCAGCTTTTTCGTACGCGGGCTGGAGGTTCTTGCAGTGGCCGCACCAGGGAGCGTAGAATTCTACAATCTGTGCTGGTTAGAGGGGCTGGAGAGCGGGCAAGTAAGGACGTACTGAAGTGTAGTTTGATTGTGCGATTAGACGGTCGTAGCTCTTGCTATCGAGCTGTATAACCTTCGAGCTCTTGGGGTAGAGTCCTGCATTAACGGGCAGGGCGAGGAGCGCGGCTGCTACGACGGCGAGGGTGTAGGTGTGGACCATGATTGCTGTATCACTACCGAGCAGTCGAGTATTAATTCATGAAGTCGTGGAGATAAAAGTAACACATCGATAAGCGTAATTGTAGACTGTCTGGCACGAAGAGGCCACCTTTACATACCAGTTTTTGTGAAATCCGGGGTAAGCTCAAGCAGCGGGGGTAAGTCTAGCGGCCGCTGCAGGGTCAGGCCTAGTGGGAGTTTGGAATAACCTCACTTCATACCAGACTTCCGCGGACCAGCAATATCGGCGAGGAACACTTTCACCATCCCTCTATGCACAATCTAGTGATGTGCTTGATTTTTGGATGATTCCATGTCCCATGCCTTGATATGTTTCATAGCTATGAACCTCACGCATGGCCCTTGGACCGAAGATCCGCTCCCAATATGCAATGCTTGTTTTAGAACCGTGCAATTGAGTTCAGTGGGCAATCTGTTAACAGCTCTGCAAAATTTACTCAGTCTGGTTATACTTAGTGCTTCAACTACTTCTCTGCAAAGTTTCTCAAGCCATGTCACACCCATCACAAATAAGAGGGCTTTGGCCATATCTATAGTCCTCATCTGAATTCACGATCATTCCTTCACCCTCGTCCCATTATCTATTCTATGTTGTGAGTGTTTCCATCGCTTCATATTGCGTGGTCGTAGACCACTGAATCTTTCACAACTCCGCCTGGTGCTTGATTGGGGATTTTGCTTGAAGTGTAACGCTTCCATCTATCAGTCCAGTCTGGCTTTTGATATGCCCTCGGAGAAAGATTAAAATCATGCTGTGGTATGGATACACTGCTGCAGCGAAGTTATAGATAGAGACAGCGGGAAAAAATGAATGCAGAAGACGCGGTGTTTACAATTTCTTCTACAATACAGTAGTTACTCCCAATTTCAAAGGTGCCGCGGCGGTAAGGTGACCCAAGACGTTCCAAGATAAAATCAAAACCTTCCACCGGGCCACATTCCAAATCAAGATGTCCAACTCATTCCTACAGCCCGAAATAACCCTTCATGGCTATATCAAAGATATCTTCACGGTTACGAACGAAAAGACCCCTTGCAACATCTTGTTGGAATTCCAAATGCCAATTCTTGATCTCCAGCAACACATCATCCAGTATGTTCAAGCGGTTGAGATAAATCTCACAGAATCTATTTATCATCAGCGTGGTTATCTTTGCAACGCGATCACGACACTTACGCAATATCCCACTGATCTCGATACAAGTACTTGATTCCCTCAGCGTGCCATTTGATGGTTCTTATATCCTCTGAAGCCTTCTCCAGAATTTGGACTCTCTGGTCGATTGGCAGTCTCTGACCTTCGCGCTCAAACGACCAGCAAATCTCAGTCCGAACTAACTTTTGAATCTCTTGAACAAAGGCAGGGTTATTGTATGCAAGATGCCTCTTGAAGACATTCTCGTGAGCAAGGATCTGCTCCATGGCTCCGGTAATGTCTTTCAAGTCCAATGAGATAATATGGGGGCCAGAGGCGTCAGGAAGCGCGGCGATCGTATGCGAGAGCTTTTCGATGTTGTCCTTGATGCGGGGGAGCGGATCATCGTAGGAGTTGGATAGAAATCCCAGGGGTAAAGTTCCGCTGGCTCTCGGCCATGAAGGTACAACGTTGTCATTTGTCATTTTGTCTGTTCGTGGGAATTCTTTCTTCCTGGGTTGTAATATCTAAAGAGTTTGGTCGTAAAAGTGTGTCTTGCGAGGGACAAAGGGTATTGTACGATGGCTGTTGTTGTAAGAGTGTAACTTACAAGGAATGAGAGGTATTATATGACGGCTGCTTTTGTAAGAGTGTATCTTACGAGGTATAAGAGGTACTATGTGACGGCTGTTGTTGTACGAGTGTATCTTGCGAGGAACGAAAGGTATTAGGTGATGGCTGTTGTTGTACGAGTGTATCTTGCGAGGAACGAAAGGTATTAGGTGATGGCTGTTGTTGTGAAGGTGTATCTTGCGAGAAACGAAAGGTATTAGGTGATGGCTATTGTTATGAAAGTGTATCTTGCGAGGGACAAAAGTTATTATGTGATGGATGTTGTTGTGAAAGTGTTTCTGGCGTGGGAAGAAAGCTTTTATAGGATGGTTGTGTGGCGGGAATAGGATGGGAAGGCTAGTCTTGGCTTGGAGGCCCAGGTTTCCAGGACTCTACTAACTAGTAAATGATTCCATTCAAACAGATAGGCAAACGTCATTTTGTCAGTAGGTTCTATTAGCTTAATGAACTAAGCAATTTGAACAGGGCAGAATCGAAGTGGAAAGCCAAGTCTCGGCCGCTGGCGGAAGAGGCTGTGGTCCAGCTGAGAATCACACTCAAACCAACCTGTTTTCATGAATCCGGTCCATGAGCTTGTGAAGAATTACGCCATTCAAGATGTCTATTTCCAAACGGGTCATCCGTGATGTTGCTACGCTTTCAAATTTATCTGGACGGTCGTGACAAGAGCATCTGCGTTCCCAAGCGCGTGACAGACTACGAAGTTCAGGTAAAGTCATCAAATCCACTGATCATGGCAAAAAGACTTGAAAAGTTCCTCGCTATCTTGAAATTTGAAATTTCCGTTCCGCCGTCCTGCGCTTCCGGAGCACCAACCCCTTGCGGCTGCACCGTCGCGAGCTCTCACTGTCTGTTTTCAAGATCCGTGCAAGCCTTTTTCAGCTGTATTTCCTGAATTACTCATTACCAGATATACAGAAGACTATCATCTCGCTATGACCGATATCGAGCGCAGAATAAGCCTTGTGGATGTCATCAAACAGCTCCTTGGCCATTCCACACTTCTCCGCGAACCTGCTGTAAGCCTCGAATAGTCATTTTACCATTCTTGATGAAGTGATAGTATGACAATTTGTGAAAGGTTGTAGCGGAGAGTGACTGATGTGCCAGTGAGGGATTATGTCAGAAGTTGTTGATCTCCAGTTTGTTTGTTTTTGACTCGTGCTAATTCTGGTGCAGTCCAGAAACGAATGTTAGTTTCTCGCTAATCGTCATTTCCATGATAGGGGCTCGCTTAGAGCCTGGGGTAGGTGTCGGTCGGTGTCGCAGGCCATAGAACAACCGAAAGTTGTCATATGTTTTCACCCCATATTCCTAGAATATCGTCAGCTCAGTATCCATACTCCCAGATAGAAGCTAATAGTAGAACTGATATTTTGGCATCGGAGTTGAGCTACGTACTGAGTAAGTTCTTCCCACACACTCTTTTTCTAATTCACATCTTTGTCTGCGGATACTCTCGTGATACCATTTTGGCTGCACCCACTATGAACCATGGACTATTTATACAACGGTGGCTGCAGTAGTTGGGAATCTAGCTCAAGACCCCCAGAATCGCTTGGTATCTAAATTCGAACCCCGGATTCTTCTGCAGGAGATTACTGGTCAACCCTCGCCGCCGCTAACCCTGAATCAGGATGCGCATCTCGACCTGTTAGAGACTTGTGTGCCCGCGAGCAGTAGTTCACTACCGTTAGGCATATCCCTGTTAAGGGCCTGTGAATTGACACAGACGGGAATACCAGGCACTCTTCAAGCGCAGCGTGGATCAGGGCGTACTAGCACCCCTGTGGTCATCGCAATAGCGGCCCTTCAGCACAACTTCAAATAACGGAATTAACAGAGCTACGCTTGACTGCTGGAATAGTTTGGCTTCTATAGAAAGCTTCGTCCTAAGTTATCTCGGGAAACTCGGGGTGAGGAGAACTTTGTAGTAATAGCATGTTGATAAACAGTCTTGCGCGGACGAGAGTAGAGGACGCACAGCTGACCTGTTGTGTGTGAATGGCCGGCTTCGTGCTCTACAAAACCAGAGCACATGTACCCGTAATTGCCCGAAGTAATAGCCAAAGTCAACAGGATTATAGAATGAGGTAATTGGCCTGAAGCCAGTAGAACCATTTAAAAATTAAAAAAGAAAGTCCAAAGAATGAGTCCTGCCACTGGTCTTCCGTAGCTAGCGATATCTTTACATTGAGGAAGGGATTCGTATGGTCATTTATACGGTGTTAGTAGACCGACTAGAAGCGTGTTTCCAGGCGTTTTGTGGTTAATTTAAAGCTATGGCCCATCTCCCCCAGTGTCAAGAACTGCCCTGCGTCCAAAGAGACCGCGATCGAGGTCAATCGTATCCAATCTACAGTATATAGTACTATAGCATCAAAAGTCATCGATAAATTAATCGTGCAGAATGATTTTGTTCAAAAGGTACCTAATTTCTCCTCAGTGATATATCATAACACTTGCCTTTCGATATCATCTATCTTCCTGTATGAGTGATTGTGGCTGTAATTCTGGAAATTGAGGTCCTTCTTGTTGGCGGCTATCCATGTTTTGCTTGGAAAACTTGGTCTACTATTTTGAGTTTCGAAATTTGGCCTCTGCTTGCGAAAGTAAACGCAGGTGGGGTTTTGGATTCCCCTGAGATATGGTCGGCGTGTGTTAAAGAGAGCTTAGGATCCAGAAGACATATACAATATTCTCTAGCAAAGAGTTTTGATTAACATGAGCAGCTCCTTTGCCTCTGCGTCCCGACTCAGAACACGACCTCTGCCTTCACCCTTTTGAATGCCCTCCCTGATTGTAGGGGAATTGATTTTTAATCTTCTAGGCTATGCTATGGTCACTTGACGACCTTAAAGGATAAGTATCTTTGCTTCAAATAGTAAATAAAGTAAACAAAAGGCCGGGTAGCGAATTGAAGGAGAATTAACTTGAAAAAAAGACAAGATAAAAGCAAAGAAAGCCAGAATGCGTGCTTGATGGGTTTAGAAGATCAGGTATTCAGAGCAGTTTGACAGATTCGCTCATCTACCCTAACAAGGCGTCTTGAAGAATCAAAGGCTCTGCTATCACAATGTAAAATCCGACACATAGTTTACTATCTATTTTTGTTTGTTTTTCTACAATCACATTTTAGCGAGAAGGCATTGGTGGATGTCTCTACAAGCATTTCGACTGCTCTGCTACAGGAAACTCTTTTTATGTCCAGATTTAGAATTGCTTTTGCTCTCGCTAATGAGTTCGGCTTACAATATAATGCAAGTTGGTCAAATCTCGTGTTATAAACCCTAATATTATGCGGTGGAAAGCTGCTTCTTTACCCCTAGACACAGCTCTGGGTTTTCCGCTCGTATGTAAATAATTCGGATGTCTAGATATGATTACAGAACATATTTTCATATACGAACCGCAAGCCCCTAATTACTCATTTGTCGTGTATAGTAGGCCCTTTCATGCCATTTTTCTCCCCGACTTGACTCCTGTTAGTAACAGGATAAATTAGCAACAAATATAGTCCAAACTTACCATCTAATGCAACAAGAAATCTGCTAACGCAATTATAGCATGCAACCTATGCTTAGCGTTAGCTAGCAGGTTCTCGACACGCCTCTTGAGCACTAACCGTAGCTGTGATCTCTACAACTTCTTGATCGGAAAAGAGTTTCTTTAACCCTGCAAATGTCTTATCCGTAACAGCTAAATCCTTAGTTATCGCATCTGTGTAATATACCACGGCCCATTGCTTCTCGCTCAGTTCAGCTCCGCTCTTGCCCGTCAAATCTTCTTGCTCGAGCACTTTCATGCCCTCGTCGCTGACCCCACCGGCTGCGGCCAGCGGCGCATGGTGCGCCCACTCGTACCACGCCCTGTTAATCACGGCGACTCGGCAGATGGCAATCTCGCGGATATCGTCGCTTAGACTCGTCTTCGTGCGAATAGCGCCCAAGAAGCTGTTCCAGCCATCGGCCACGGCGGGGGAGTGCAGCAGCGTTAAGTCGAGGGCTTGGAGGGGCCGGGGGGATCGCCGCGCGCGTACGCGCTCGACAATAGCAGTGCCTTCTGGGCTAGTAATTGTGCTAGGGTCGACGTATGGCAGACGCATGCTAGAGGATTGGGATCCGGTTTTTGATAGTAGAGTTTGACTTGGAATCGGGATATTGTCCGCGCTGGCTTGCTGAGTACAAAGGTTTTGATAAGCAATAGCTTTTAGCAAGGTCATGCAAATTGGAGAGAATAGATTCTATTTGTATGTGTGCGGTGGTGAATTTGATTACGCAATAATAGTTGTGCTACTAACTGCAGGCGCGGGGTTGATGACCACACTAAACAAGGAATTAAAGGGTGAATATACTGCCGATGTAATTGCAGGCGCGGGGCTAAATAGCCGCACAAAACGAAAGGTGAAAGGGTAAATATACTGCCGATGTAAGCGGGTTCCAATATCTCAATATACAGTACCTACTTGAGCCATGTAATCAAACTTAACCTAGGTGAAAATACACATATATACTAATAATACTGCTGTTATTGTAAAATGGTCGGGTGCATAGGAGTAGCTTTTAGAATGCCAGAAAGATGTATTGACATAAGTATCGTACCGAAATAAGCTGGTATTCCAGGTTTTCGAGATATAAGCGATAATAGCTAAAAAGCAAGAGTGGATTCACTTTTGCTTAGCTATCTGTACAACTGCATCCGTATGTTGTGCTTCAAAATTCTGTTCTACAAGGGTTATACTAGCGGGTTATACCAATGACTTAAGAATGCGAATCTAGTGCTCTTACTACAGCTGATTCTATAAACATAGTAAATTGTTATAAACCTAATCTTACTGCTACTTTTACCTGCAGTAAATACAAAAAAGACTGCGGAAAGCTATAACCAAGGCTGGGATTCGATTATAACGGAGGAAATCAGGGAAATAGTTGAAGAATTCCTAACGGAAAATTATTAGGGGATATACAGCAGTAATTATAAAGCATAATAAGGATATACTAGTGAACACAAAACTAAAGGAATTCTGTAAAGCAGAATTGCCAAGCATTTAGTGTACGCGTACAGACAGAAAATGGTTTCCTGTGACAATGGCTTTCCCTGTCTCTTAGCGAGCCCCCAAGCTAAGAGACGGCGAACCGGCTATCATACCATAATTCTCTAAACACTTATTCCTACTGCACTCGACATAATCCCTTACCACTAACCACTTTACTTATCATCGACACTTCGAAGGCATCTGCTCACTATGTCTCCTCTTCCTCCATCCACGATCAAGATCAAGAGAAAGACTACCGACGATCCTGTCGAGTTCCTGCGTATGGCACTATCTGCCGTTGGGTAAAGATCCGGCAGGCTAACAGATCTGCAGGTATCCATCAGTCCGGAAGCAGTGGGAAGAGACAGCGACATGGACAAGAATCATACGTATTTTCGAGACAATATATAGGCCAGTCGGCCGCAAGCCAACCTGCCTTTCTGCGCAAATTAGAACCACTCCCTCAATCTACCTGCTCGCCCGCCGCCCGATCCACCGATGCCGTAGAAAAGCCTCGAAATCCTGAGCTGAAAAATAGAGCGCAATCTTCAAACGCGCCTCCAAATACCCTGCTCGTCAATTCTCTCTCGCAGCTGCCTCTCATTCAACCTCAAACCCGGCGATTCCACATAGCTAGGCCTGCTACTTTTCTAAGCACGTCAAGTCGAAAGCGCAAGGTCGAACCTACAGTCTTTATCGAACGCCGGGTCCGACCAAAAAGTGTAGAAGGAAGCCCTGGTAGTGTGCCTTTAGCAGCCGCAGCTACAATTGGACAGCAAGCTTATAAGGTAGAGCTAGAAAAGCCTGTCAAACATTCAGATAGTCAGAATTGTACAACACCCCAAACTGAACCTCCCGTTGCGCAGAAAAAGCCCGGACTCAAAGCCAGGACCTCCACAGCCTTTATCCCTATACCACATGCCACATATCCCGCGCCGCTACGAAATAATGTCATATCATCTGGGCCGACAATCCCCAGGGATATCACATCGGAGCGCCTAGCGGCTGAAATGCAAGCTTACACTCTTCATGAAATCGGCAAGACCCTTGCTGAATGTGAAGCCCCGTGCCCTAAGCCTATCCCCGCCAGATGTCCAAAAAGCCTTAGCAAATTCAAGCCCAAAAGGCCCGCACAGCGATACGCAGAGAGATACCCGCAGGAAAAGGTTGAAACTGGCATAGAGATTGATGAAGAGTGCGCTGAGGAGGACATGGAAGACGAGTCGGAGTATATCATCGACACATATGTTCGGATTCCTGCAGAGGCATTGAAGACGGAGGAGAGCGGCAAGAGTTTCGGCCTCTTAGTCATCGATTCGCAGCCCGATATCGACGAGTTCTACCAGGAAGCAGAGGACAGCGACGAGGAAGAAGACTATGAAGACGAGGACGAGAATGGTAAGCTTTTTCTTCATTTGCATCTCCATATCTATTGCAGTCCAATTACTTCAATCTATTATTAGCTTATGCAATCTTACACCTTTCAAGCGGAGAACTACTACACGGCCGACTACCCCGACGAAGAAGTCGACTCGGACGACGAGTACAACCGCAACGCCTCGGACCTAGAAGATTACGATGAGGACGGCGCCGTGTATATAGACGACGAGAATGAAGCGACGAGATACCCTTGGATGAAGAAGTATGTCCGTAGATAAGACGGGCTAGTGGGAGCGATTCCAGCTGTTAAACCGAGCTAATACGGGTAGGTGACAAATAAGGTATTTTGTTCTATGAAAGGAGCTGGGTTTATATGAAACAAAAGTCCTGCATATCAGGCTTAATAACTAGGCCAAATTACAGTCTTTTTAATGCAACGAAATAACCGGACACAGAAAGTTCCTTCGGGCACCAGGAGGTCGGAGGTCAGGGCACGTCCACGTGCACGCCAGAGTGGCTCTTGTATTTATACTTTAAGCCTCTAATCCTGATATTGCTTCGCTCTCTCTCATTGCTTCTTCCAGTACCTCGAAGCGCGCTTCTTGGGGTAATTTCATACGATCTTACACCTTTTGTCCTAAAAGCTAGCCATAATAATAATACGTACCTACTCGTGTCTAGGGTGAATAGTGTACTTCTCCAGTCTTTGTACGCTCGATAGTTGTCAATGCTGCCTTTGGTAGTTTTGATTTTCCTTATATTCAATATGTCGACTTGGAGCTACATTTACTGCTCTGCATCTTTAAAGTATTTCGTTAGAGTCTACGCTGTTAATATGCTGCCTTTATTATTATGATTATAGAAATTTCATAGAGCATACGTTACAAAGTACTTACACCCAAGACACTACGCAAATCGACAACGAATCAATATCTGTAGGTGAATCTGAGAGTCGGGAGGGAACTTTTGGGACAATGTAAAGCTACAGTTGCAGCAGAAGGAGGCTATACAAAACAGCACGGTAAATAAATAGAAGCAGCATTGTCGAGTATCTTGTGCGCACAGATTAGCAGATCTTTGATCATTCCCACCTGCACGTAGTAGGCAGTAATACTTACTCAGTCGATTTGCCAGCAGTAGCCCCGAACAAAAGATACGTAGCAGACTTGTGTTCTTAGAACAAGGCTTTACACTTCCTTTTTCAATAAGCCTTTAGTTATCCGCCTTGAACTTAGCTCTATACTCTTCTATCCGCTTCACATCCTCCGAGCCCCCAATACTTTTCAGCCCTTCGATAATATCATCTAGCGTTAGAATTGCTAACACAGGAATCCCATACTCCTTCTTGATCTCTCCAATCGCACTTGGCATCGACACATTACTGTCTTCATTCGCCGCGGGCAACCTTTCTTGTCGATCCAACGCAACCAGAATTCCTGCAACAGTCCCGCCTTCAGCACGGATCTTGTTAATAGCCTCCCTCTTAGCTGTACCAGCTGTAACAACATCATCCACAATAAGCACACGCTTCCCCTTCAACGGCGCGCCGACGATATTGCCGCCTTCTCCATGGTCTTTCGCTTCCTTACGGTCGTAGCTGTAGCATACTTCGCCGTATTTGTCAGGGCTTAATTCTGCTAGCCTATCGACTGTTGATGTCGCAAGTGGGATACCCTTATATGCGGGTCCAAAAATGATGTCAAAATTGAGAGGTATAGAGGACGAGTCGGCTTCGATAATTGTTTTTGCGAACGCAGTCGAGATGGCACGCAGGAGATTAGCTGTGTAGAATAGGCCGGCGTTGAAGAAGTATGGGGAGATGCGCTTTGACTTTAGTTCAAAGCTTCCAAACTTAAGGATTTGGGCGTCAATGCATGTTTGTAAAAAGTCCTCCTTAAACTTGGGCAAGGCGGTTGAAGACATGGTAGTCAGTAGAGAATCAAGGCTTTGAGTAGCTTCGATGCTGATTTCGGTATTGGCAAAAAGTAAGACAAATATGTGGAAGTGCGATTATGTTATGGTAGTAATCCGATTACACAGACGTATTGTATTAAATTGTGTCTCAATGAAGACGCTTGGGGGAAGGTGGAAACAAAAATCATAAATTTATATACGCTAAGTGTTTACACGTGATAATGCATGACATACTTAGCTGCTACTACTTGATACTACTTTTATGAAAAGACTTAGTATATTGGATCCGTGCGTTATGCTAGAAGATTCTGTACTGCAAGAGTAGTACTAGGGGGTATAACTAATGAAGGTATAACTAATGAATTAAGAATGCGAATCTGCTGTTTTTACTGTAGTACTACCTTACTACTGCCTTTCCTAATGTAGTAAAAGAATATTATCATAAAACGAATACTACAGATACCTATACCAGGAAACTGCATTAGGAGCTAAGAAATCAATTATACCTGAGAGAATTGCGGAGTTCATGCGCGAAATGCTTTAGAGATGTAAAGCAGTGATTGAGGCACAAGGAGAACATACAACGAACGTCCAAAGGGAATTTTGCAAAGCAGCATTACCAACCATCGAGTATACAAGAGTCCGTGCACAGACTCGAAACCCCTTCAAAATATAGCCTCACTACTTAGCGAGAACAAGGGTTATTAGCCAATAGTATCCCCTTGCTGCCGTGTTATATGTATGGGAGAACCATTGCTTATTTTAATATTATCAATTCTCATTAGGCCTCTTCTGAAGGTATTTATATGCAAGTTACACTACCTTCCCTTCTTATAAAATAAGCCTGATAATATCTGTACATTTCTTGCTGACAGCGTATAATATTTAAGCCTGAATTCGCTAGTCTCCAGTCATTTCGTATTACAGTGGCACTAAGAGATGGGTCTGTAAAGCAGAGAAGGAGATAAGGCTAAGGCGAGAGAATCTTCTGACTTCGGAGTGCTAATTAAGTATGTAGTAGGCAAAGAACAAACAACTATGCTATCTAAATTTGTGCTCTCGAGACCAATTTCTGCAGAACATCTTTACTTAGTGGCTTGTGAAGAGAAGTGTCTTGGCTAGAGCCTTGGATCTAGTGACCTGTTTTGGAGCGTTGATAAACCTCGTGTTTCCTCGCTAACCGCCAATTCTACCCGAGGCAGGTATCCTCCTACCATGCATCTCCCAGCGCATTATGGTCCCCGACCAAGAACCTCTTTTACCTGCAACAATAACACAGCCTTTCCCACCTATTGCGCGAAGCACGACTCTCCCAGTCTACCCACCGCAAGTCATTGCGACTGATCGCTCGCGCCTCGCTCCCGAGGATGCCATCTACCAAGGCTCCCCACCGCGCAAGCAATCTGCCGCCGTGACTGGATTGAAGGACCTGCGTCTACTGACTAGCGTTAAGAGTGATGCACGAAGATCACGGAGAGGGAGAAACGGCGATAGAGCGCGGAGCGGGAGTAGGAGGAAGAAAGGCACCTGGAAGAAGCTATTGTGGGTAAAGCAGTCGTGTGAGTTGCGCGTCCTGTTCGAGGAATGAAGCTCATGATATATAGATCCAGATAACTATACGGATCAGGATACTTTCCTCGAGCATCTGCAGCGAAATCCCCGGCTCCAGCCCTACGCTTTCTGGCCCTTGGTCGCAGACTCCACAGTCATTGTTCAGCATATCTGCTCAGTCATAATCTTCATCGTTTGCTTCGTTAGCATATACACTTGGCGCATCTCTCCGGAGGCAGTGGTAGGATGGGGATCGATAAGTACGTTTACGGGTTGGTTGTTGTGGGACTGGTGGGTAGGACAAGAGGAATCACAGCCGCGCTCACCACCAATCTTCTCCCAAGACGCGTCTGCCTCCAGTTCGGCTTCGAACCTCAATCCAAACCTGGCGTCTGTTGCGGTGTCATGCAAAGACTTGAACGTAACGCGCCATTCTCATTCTGTGTCGGCTTCTTCTACACAATCTGGATCTGCAGCAACGCCAATTCCCACCACGCGATACGTACCTAGTTACCCCTCTCCGCGGCCTCCAGCCCTCTTCTCTCCACAGACGAACCTTCGTCTCTCAACAGCCAAGTCCGCCCTCCTTATATACTTCACACTACTAGGCCTCTCCCCAATCCTGAAATCCCTGACGCAGTCCACTTCGAAGGATTCCATCTGGGCCATGTCATTTATGCTTTTTACAATCAACATTTTCTTCTTCGACTATAGTACCCCCGCGCCAGCATCCCTCAACTCTAGCATCAAAAATATCCCCGCAAGTCTTAGCACCAACGCCGCTCTGATGGCCTCTACCGTGCTAGCATCGCGACTACCTAGCACAGGAGAAGTCTTCTCCCTTACCCTCTTCTCCATCGAAGTTTTCGGACTCTTTCCTGTCTTTCGGCGCCACGTACAGCAGAAATCATTCAGAGGTCATATAGCCCTTACTACGCTCCTCGTGGTCGGTGCTGGTGGTGGCGTAGGTCTGATCCTCGGCCGTGGCGGGGACGGAGAAGGCATCTGGGATTTTCCTTGGAAGAGTGGGCTAATAGGTCTGTTTATCGGTGTCTTCGCTACGGGGCTGGTCATGGGTGCTTGTAGCTGGTGGTTGATCGGCTTGCAGAAGTATAAGAACGAGATCCACGGGCCTTGGGACCCGGCGCGTCCGGTTATTCGAAGGCATTATGATTATTAATGATAATATACCTGCACCAGTGGCCCAACAAACGTAATCATTTTTTTATCCAACTGTTTCCTGATATAGAATCATCGTAAAGCTGGCTCGTTTCCCTCTACACATGTACCTTCCCTCCTGTAAGTTCAGCGGAAAATCGAGTTGAGGTTCTTAACTAAGGCCCTCTGACTGTTTCTTCAAAAATTTACAGTATAGCTAGTAAGGACCCGCGTTTGAGCAACTCGTTAAGCAGCTTCAGTATTTAACTATATATATTTACCTTTCTTACTCTTGTTCTTATTTCTGAAGGTCACACCACTGCCGCTCCAATAGCTCCACAGTAAATAGAGCTTCTCTTCCTTTTGCAAAAGCAATCTTCTTCTCTACTGATCACTCCTTGTCTTCCCGATCATACGAGATAGTAGGGACGGTCCACGGGGAGATTACCCTCGGGCACGGTCGATGGAGGTGCACCTCTATGGTAGAGCCAAAGCGCAGGAAGGGCTGGCTATATAGATTTTAGCGTTAGCAACGGGCTACTTTGCCAATCGATAGTAAATTTAATATAAGTAATAGATTTATTCTACAATTAACTCTCTTATTTCATTTATTCTTGACTAAACCGTGGCAGAGCGAGGTGCTTTGGCTCCAGATCTTGCGGAGGGCATACAAAAACAATGTATAGTACAGAAATGCGTACCGGAGTGCAGGTTGTATTAGCGATTTAAATAACGGAACCTCTACTCTGATCCAGAGCGCATGAAAGATTGAAACATTATGGCCATCTGTATTTAGGGGTTAGCAAATACAGAGAGATGTGCGCTCGCGGTGATAAAGATGAGAGCTACGAGCTAGTAAGGAAGTCAGTCACGTGTCGGCAAGGCAGTTCCCGCTTCCCCGCGTCCCAACATTTACGCCGGCACGCACTTAAATAATTCAGTAGCAGTAAGTTGATGTATCTCCGCGGTTGATTGACAACATGACATCTTCAGTTATACTTAAAGTGAGCAATCGCTGTATGTTCCGCCGCCTATATCGCTTCTGAAACTACGAGATTACCAGACTAATAGCACTTGCGCAGTCGCGGAGAAGCCTATCAAGAAGCTCCCAACCAGCATCGAGATCACAGACAAGACTACAGTGCAGGATCTAAAGTTTCAGCTTGCCAAGCAGGCAAATGGCATCAATCCAGAGCGGCTGGGTATTTATGACGCTCAGAAGCAGAAGCTTCTAAAGGACCGCAAAGCACTCGTTAGCAGCAGTGAGGATGTGATGGCAGGAAAAGAAATTCTGGTAAAGGACTTAGGTACTATATATCTGCTACGGCTACGATGATTTGCATATGCTAATCTATTTGCAGGCCTTCAATTGTCGTGGACAACGGTCTTCATAATTGAATACCTCGGCCCAATCCTCATCCACCTCGCCGTCCCCTTCTTCCTACGATCGCGCATCTACTCTTCAGCGCCGCCGCTCTCATCTTCCCAATATCTCTCCATAGCGATGATCGTCGTCCACTTCCTCAAGCGCGAATACGAGACCTTGTTTGTGCACAAGTTCTCCTTGTCCACCATGCCCTTATTCAACATCTTCAAGAACTCCGCACACTACTGGCTGCTGTCTGGCGTAAACATTGCCTACTGGGTCTACAGCCCGAACTCATACGCGGCTAAGTCTTCTCCTACGATCGACTACATCAACTATGCTGGCTTAGCGCTCTACGTGTATGGAGAAGTGTCGAACTTCCTCTGCCATCAGACATTGTCGGGTCTGCGCACCCGGGGTGGAACTGAGAGGGGCATACCGATCGGATATGGCTTTGGATTAGTCACGTGCCCTAACTACCTGTTTGAGCTGATTGCTTGGATTGGTATTGCGCTTGTCACGAAGAGTACAGCGACCCTTATCTTCAACATTGCTGCTTGGGCGCAGATGCACCAATGGGCTATCAAGAAGGAGAGGGCATTGAGAGCGGAATTTCCAGATAAGTATAAGAAGAAGAAGTACGTACTATTCCCCAGCCCGAGTGCCGTAGTAAAGTACTTGAGTAGCTGAATAGATTGTATGTAATCAAGGCTGGAAGGTCCGCTTGTACAATTATTTCAGACTGGTCAGGGGGGGGGGTTACGAAATTTTAATCGTAGTAATGCTAATCATCGCTATATCTATGGGGTTTTCTTTTCTCAATTTCCGTTCTATCGGGTTTGACTTCAGTCCATCATAGAGAGATCCCTCCTAGCGACGTTTCGATTTTATGTGCTCTATGTAGGCGGGATTTCTGCGCTAGCGACTACAGGTCATATATACTTTTTGACTCTACCTTGGTGTGACTACCTCTTTCACATTGATACGAATTTCCGAGTCAGCGCTCCATTTTCGTCGTTAAATATCTCAAGAGCAGAAAGCTATGCTGCTGTAAATCTCTTTGTCGCAGGTATCTATCAAAACTTTTCTCTAAAATTTAAGGTAATGCTGAGATAGAATGTTTGTTATATTTTGTCTGTCAATCTCACTTAGCTTACACTATTGTTGTTGGAGGGCATAAAGTATAGGTTGTATGAGCGATGGGAGGAAAAAGTGTGTACATAGATGAAGAGACATATCTCTAGTTCTCCTGTCTGCAGTAACAGGACTCGGGAAATCGAAAGTGCAGCTTCTGCCTGCGCGGTTTTAGAATCACGTTTGAAACAGTAGATGCGGGCTATCAGTAGCTTCTTTTGATTCGACTGCAGGAAACGTCGGCTTTTCTAGAAGATATCAGATAAATAGTCAGTGCCTCTTAAAATACACCTCTCCTCTGTAACCCGATGTTCTTATTTCAATAAACAGCATGATTCTTCAGATTTTTTAAATGTTATTCGACTTGTAATACTAATTTTGGGTAGGGCGCGGATAACTTAGTCCGGATATCTTGCTTTCCCGTGAGGTGAACTCCGAATATCATTCAAAAATTATTTCTACAATACAATATCCTGCGACCATCAACCATTTCCTCCCCCAAAAAATACTATCTTTCGACTAGAATTTCTAAACTTGTCTTGCTGCTGCAGCTTCTACTTCATTACTTATCTTTGCGAAGTGGCCATGGGTTGGTTCTGGGCAGATCCCGACGTCTCCGTCGTCAACGCAAGAAGCGCGCCACATCCTATGCCAGCAGTTAAGAATGCCTCGCCACCGGTATATATGCTTAATCGCTCATGCCGTACTGTCTAACTGCTTCTAGCCTTCATGTCCGATGCACAACAGCACATCCGCAGTAGCCAAACCTCCAACGCCTCCCGCTGCATCCGCATGCCCTTACACCCCCCCGGATGCAGATATCTCCCCATCGACAGCGCCCCCAAACATTCCAAATACAATCCCTTGAACTACATGTTCTCAAATCTCTCTCAGGATCGTGCGGCGAACCAGACCGTGGCTCTGACCACTGAGCGCGAACCATCCTCGATTCCCAAAGGCACTGGCGACGGCAATTGGGAGTATCCTTCTGCCCAGCAGATGTACAATGCGATGTTGCGCAAAGGCTACACAGATACGGACATAACTGCGGTAGAGAGCATGGTATCCGTGCACAACTTCTTGAACGAGGGCGCTTGGGCAGAAATTGTGGAATGGGAGCGCAGATTTGGGAGCGGTTTAGTCAAAGGCTGGCAGAATTGCAAGAAGGGGGAGGCGGGATCGATGGCTGGTGCGAAGCTGGACGTTGGCGCCAATTTTGATGGGGTTGCTCAACCCAGTTTACTTCGGTTCATGGGCAGGCCGAAGGACATGACACCCAAGGCTGCTATCATCCAGGTAATGGGGTGGATATATCCTTCTGTCTATGGGTAAAAATCTAGAGTTATGGAGCGTGGAGGTAGGCTGACTAGCTGCAGTACGGAACCTCCTTTCGATCGCCATGATTGGTTTGTCCAGAGGGAAGTTGGCGGCAAAAAAAAGGAGATCAGATACGTGATCGACTATTACTCCGGACCGGACGACCCATCTGGCGAGCCAGTCTTCTTCCTCGACGTTCGCCCAGCGATCACGCCCACGGCTGCAGCTGAAAGGATAATAAGATGGGGTAGCGATATATGGTATAGGGCTTCTGGGGCAGAAGTCAGGGAGACGGGCAACAATTAAGTAAACGTACGTACACTCTTGGGCAATAATGTGTTGGGTTGAAGCGTTCGTTCACAGGCGTAAAAAGGCAAGGGTTTGTCCAAGGGCAATTTCGCAGGCTAGGTCATTGTAGAGTGGATTGTCCTGAGTAGAGAAACGAATTCTTGATAGTGTAGTAATATTTTCCTGTTTGCCTATTCGCCACTCCTGTACCTACTACTATAATCTAAGATTACGAATCCGAGCTGCTTCATTTTTCTTAGAAACTGCCGCTGATAACATGAATTTTTTAATAGCAGACTGATAAACAGAGATTATGAAAACTTATAAAGACTTATTCATAGGCAATAGCCTAGCAGACACTCTTAGATCAAAAGGATTTCGAAATTTGACTATTTACGTATCGCTAGATCTTACATCATATCGAGTGACTTATATTTATAGGAAAAAGACTCTTCGGCAGCCACTTACGTTTTCGCAGAGTACATTAAAAGTCTTTTAGCCGCAAGTCTGACTGCTGCAATATCTCAAGGATATTCTTTGAAGTTCAACTAAAGAGGTCATAAGCAACTATTTCATTGTGGCTAACTTCAAATATCTTTTGAATCCGCAACCTGAGGTTAATCCGTCTATTTATAAAATATTTAGTACCTCTGGCGACAAGGCTTAGACGTTTGCAGAGGAGAGAATCTATGTAAGATGCCACAGCATGTCGATTATGTTAGAACATCGAGGCTTGCAGTAATCAATCCGGGTTTGGGGTTTGAAGGTTGAGTCTTCGTGAAGTTCCTATTGCAAAGTGACTATGGTACAGACAGCCTGAATTGCGCTTTTCTTTTAATGAAATATGCATAGTAAATAAATACTTTAGTTGCTTTGCCTGGGCACGTTTTGGTCTGAATTAATGAAATAAGGAATTTCATGGCCATAACTTAGAAGAAGCGGACCTTACATTTACCATCCCAGGTATGTTAATCCAGGCGGCCTCTCCGACACAGATGCTTTGACGCAAAACCAATTGTTAAACGTGTCGGAAGCTTTGATATTGATATTTCGACTGATATTTCCTTCAAATCTCTAACTCCGAACGCCCGCTTCTTCAATAATTTTCAAGTCAAAAGATGACGCGAAATCTCAAACATTAGTGTTAAAAAGCGGTACCAGGATACCGAAACAAAATGTGGGAGTTTAGACGTATGTAAGGAATTGGACTTATTGATGGGTGTCAAATTTCAAAAAAGGCATGACCGGCGCAAACTAGAGCAATGAAAACTTAGCAGTACGAGATCAATAAAAACTTTGCAACGCGTAACGCTACTCGACCACAATATTCAACAATCTTCTGTTCTCCTGGGAAAAATCTTTTATGCTGGGACAATGTGGCTATGGGCGTGAAAAGACATGGAGAGGCAGAAAGCCATGTATTTATATGTACTATTGATGTATTGAAACATAAACAAAAAACCCGAAAAAGACGACAACTTTGCAATACATGAATGGCGTAAGTGATTTGGTGATCCATATTTTTTATTTTACAGTTTGCAAGGAATCGTACTGTATGGCCTGGAGCGACGTTGAATTAATCTACGCTGCTTAGTCATGGCCCTTGGAATTGCATCATTCCATCTTTAGAGCCACATTTCTCTGGTAATTGATCTCCTCATCTATTTTGAGTAAACGATTGTTTACATCCACTCCTTCCACTTCTCTCAATAATCATGGCGACAACTACGAAGGACAAATACTCGGTCATCCTCCCCACGTACAACGAGCGCCGCAACCTTCCCATCATCACTTGGCTTCTGAACCGTACCTTCAGCGAGCAGTACGCCCCTGAAAGTCCCTGAACAAATCCGCAACCACGCGGGATTGACTCAGAAGCTAACTGTATACTCCAGAGGACTCGAATGGGAACTCATTATCGTGGACGATGGCTCTCCAGACGGCACCCAAATTGTCGCCAACCAGCTTGCAAAAGCCTACTCTCCACACGTCCTCCTTAAAGCGCGCGCAGGAAAACTCGGTCTCGGAACGGCATACGTACACGGACTTCAGTTCGTCTCAGGAAACTTCGTTATAATCATGGACGCTGATTTTTCGCACCACCCTAAGTTTATCTCGCAGATGATCGCGAAGCAAAAGGAGCTCCCTACGAACAGCGGATA
This sequence comes from Diplocarpon rosae, assembly GCA_032760415.1. Lineage (NCBI taxonomy): Eukaryota > Fungi > Ascomycota > Leotiomycetes > Helotiales > Drepanopezizaceae > Diplocarpon > Diplocarpon rosae. The sequence continues at coordinate 134,971 of JAUBYV010000007.1, read as the reverse complement.
TGACATCGTCACGGGTACGAGATATGCTGGTGATGGAGGTGTTTTCGGATGGGACTTGAAGCGGAAATTGGTTTCGAGGGGCGCTAATCTGTTCGCGGATACAGTGTTGAGACCTGGTGTCAGTGATTTGACGGGCAGCTTCAGGTTATACAAAAAGGCGGTACTACAAAAAGTTATAGAGAGCACTGAGAGCAAGGGATATACTTTCCAGATGGAGATGATGGTTCGGGCCAAGGCTATGGGCTGCACGGTTGCGGAAGTACCAATCAGTTTTGTGGATCGGCTGTATGGCGAGTCTAAGCTTGGAGGCGATGAGGTGGTGGAATACGCAAAGGGTGTGTTGAATCTCTGGATGAAGGTTTGAATTCTACAGCTATGGCGTAATGGCAGAAGTAGTTATAATACGTAAGTGGGTTTTAATTTGACAAGCTGGCACCAAACATGGATAATGTTCAGGGCATGGAACCCACTCGGTAAGTGCCGTATTATGAGTTTGTTCTATGGTCTGAATTTGTTTGGTTTTGATAGACACTGTGGAATTCACTTACAGACCACGTTCTCCACTCAAATCATGGGCTTTGAGTTCCGTCATAACACAGTTTTGACCCCAGGGTAGCCCTGTCGTGGAAAGTACTGTAGCCTGCCTCGCAAGTTGGCTGCCCTGCAATTTACCTGAGGGTAACCTCGCGGTGAAGCGTACTGGGAGCAGAGGCGGCTTGTCACCCTGTGATGCGCCTGAGGGTAGCCTTGCGATCGAAATCGAAAACCAAGGTCGAGGCGGGGGGGAGAGAAGCAAAAAAAAAACAAAGAGCCCTGCCTACAAAGATGATATTACAAGTTTTCTGCAATCACAAGAATTCTCACATCGAACCTCCCCTGCAAATCCCTCTCGGCCCCTGGCCCCTGGCCCATCCCAGTGTCTTGTGCTTCCTAGCACGGGCGGCCTACCCTGGTGTGACGCTCTGTGGACTTATATGTAAACAGTAAGATCACGTTCGCAGGAAGCTTATATTCGTACTATTGGTTATGAAAATCCAGGTTTCATGTCTGTGCGCAGGACTATGTATACTAAACGCCAGCAGTGCTGTTTAACTGTATGTTGCTGCTGACCCTTGGAAGTACAAGGGAATGATGATCGCATTATATTGTATTTCCCTTGAGAGTATTTACGCTACGTACGGAGAAGCAAAGATAACGAGAAGATAAATCTACGAAGCAGAGTTCTGAAAATGCTAAGGTATATACGTAGTAAATACCAAAGTGCGCTAGCAAGGTTCTAACGACAATGCCGAGGTTGAATAACTTTGTTAATTTTTGTCCCACCGGCAACAACATCAACGGCGCAGATACAAATCACCGGCTAGCATGACAGTTAGTATTTTAATTGTCGGTGCTGGTGCCGTTGGTGCCTTCTATGCAAGGTGAAGATTCCCTCTTGGTGTTTTGAGAATGATAACTGATATATATCCCCACAGTCGACTTGCCCAGGTTCCCGAGGCCCAAGTCTCCGTCGTCTGCCGCTCCAACTACCAGGCCGTATATGCAAACGGATTCTCCGTATCTTCTCCAAAATATAGCTCGTACACGTTCGTTCCGTACCGAACTTTCTCTAGCCCGACGGAGGCTGCCGATTCGGAGCTCAGCTGGGACTTTGTGGTCGTGAGCACGAAAGCTCTTGCGGGTAATGACTCAGGAATCCTGGTTGGCCTGGTAGAAGAGGGGCGCACCGCAATCGTTTTGATACAGAATGGTCTCGGGGTGGAAGCTCCCTACGCAAAAAGATTTCCATCCACGGCTATCCTTAGCGCGGTTACGATTGTGAGTGCAGCGCAAACATCCCCGGGGGTGATTCAACACAACCGCTGGACCCGTATCAGCATCGGTCCCTATCTGCCTGATAGCGCAGACACAGATCGTAAGACTGAGAAGGTAGCTATGGAGAGAAATCGGGAGTTCGTGAAATTGCTTCAGGCGGGAGGAATACGGGACGCCGAAGAATATTCACATGCCAAGTTGCAGATGGTACGGTGGCATAAGATTGCAATCAATGCATCGATGAATCCTTCTGCCGTATTGTCTGGCGGATCAACGAACAATGAGATGTCGATGGACTTCGAGATGAACCTGCATCTTAAGGGCGTTATGGATGAAGTCCTGCTCACAGCAGAGAAAATCCTGGGAACGCCTTTACCAAAGGAGTTTGCTTCGAGTAAAGCAATACTTGAGAGCACTCAAAAGAATACGAGCGGCAGTAAGCCTAGTATGCTGTTGGATTGGGAGCAAGGCAAGAAGATGGAACTAGAAGTCATCTTGGGAAACCCTCTAAGAATTGCGAGAGAAAAAGGACTCGAGATGCCAAGGCTTCAGACCTTGTATGCGCTGCTGCGGAAAGCCGAGCAGAAGAGAGCAGAATCTGAACATAAGAGTAGCAAAATCTAAATTTCTGTCGGCGTGTTGCTTGGAGATGTGAATTGAACGAAATGCCATTTGCCTTAATAGCTGCTTCGTCTGCGAGCAAATGATAATTAGTCTAAGATACTGCTTAATGTACGTACGATCAATAGAACCGGCGCTACCCAGTTTCTGCACTCCCTTCTGTTATGTGCGATAGATATCCTAAACATATTCGCAAGACAGTGTTTTCCGTCTTTATACACGCAGCCCAATCTGTATTTAAGCTTAACTATACTTTATATCCGAGGAACGCGGCGGATTCTGTAACAACACATAATAAGCATTTATTTAATTTAGATAGGACCTAGCCATCGAGCCTACCTTGGATAACATAAATTAAGCAATAATAGTGTAATAACCCCATACCATGCATCTTATTTTCTCGGAGTAGTCCCAGCATCGAGTCCCAGTCTGTCCAACCAAGCTTAGTCAGTTCGACTTCGACATCATCCTATGCATGCAATTAGTCAAGTTATTTTTTTCGTCATAAGTTTAACTAGGTTGATAGGTATATACAGACGTACGACACTTATCTAAGTATTATTAACTGTTAGCAAAGGCTTACTGGACATCTGGACTTTGACGCTATGCAATTTTGCCATACAAAGAACAACTAATCAGAAAAGGACTAGAAAGGAACAAGGCAGTTTTGATTTCTTCACATAGTTTTTTTTCAATATGTGAAAAGGTCTAATATTCGAAAAAGACAAGGAATAATACCTTACTACTAGGTATCTGTAAGCACCAAACTTTTGCTTTCAATATTCAAGGCCTGCTTGGTTTAGTCCTGCTGTAGTCCTGCTGGAATACCAAGGAGTACTATGCTTGCATTATCCTATGGTATTTTAGGTATTTTGGTCCCTTCACCGAAGAATGCCACTAACCTGCATCTGCCACTAGTGTGCAAGTGCCCTAGCTATAAACCTTGACATTCTGTTTGCTGTAGCCCAAGACCAAAATGTGACTGTAAGGGTTCATAGCATTTAGCTATCTATCTTGGGGTGGGCAGCAGTAGACAGCCATAGTTGTGCACAAAGGACTTTATTTAGCTGTATTCAGAATAAATAGATATCTTAAGAGCCCTCAGCAGACGTAACTTATATAAAAAAAGGCTTGAGTTATTTCAAGATGTAGTATAGTAGAAATAGATTCTAGTGGTTTTATGAAGTATCAATTTGCTCATTACAAACGATAGAGATAGCTTTTTACATGATAGCTATAAGGGGGGAGTTATGAGCCAATCTTATGACTCAAAATATGATCCAAGGGAAAAAGGGAAAACCTAAGAATTGTCACAGATATGGTAAATAAACATCTTTGTTTCTTTGCGATTACAGGTAGTCTGTCTGTCATATTAAATTGCATAAGCCGTAATATCATGTAAAATGACCTGAGAAATCAGAATAGCCTATTCATTCTGAATACATCATTGTAGTAACAGCGATCGTCGAAGATGAACAACTAATGATATAAAAGCAAAGAAGAGCGAAAAAAGGTATAGTTTCAATATAGAACATAAGAGAGCTATAGACGATTATCAGTTATAAGGTTCAAAAGTACATTATAAGTTAGTTGTTGGAACGCAGAAGACATCTCAAGTCACATGATACCCCTTTCCATGTGAGCTGTCTAGGAGAGACCTAGTTGCACACTGTTTCATATACATAGGAGGTTCTAAAATGTATCATACTATAATTTAGAGCAAGGGAATATATATTAAGGGAGGAGATTTGATTAGGCAAAGGGAATTTGTTATATATAGTTACTAGCTTAGCCCTGAATAGAAGGGTAGACACCATTAACACTATACTTTTGCTGTCTTAACTCACAATTAATTCACTTAATATCGATTGTGACCTGTTTTACTAGTATGATACTAACATTAGTGTTATACCTTGAATGCTACCTCTTATCGGGGAAAGGGACAGGTAGTTGACACAGTACTAGCTTGAGAAATGAAGAAAGAAAATCAAGTAAGGAAAAGTCGTAACCGCAATATCCAAAGAGAGGGAAGAGAGGCGAGAGGGTGTTATTACAAGCAGCAAGAAAAACTAACCCGCAAACCCTCCATCTCGTACAGAGCCAGCCGAAAAGCAAAACTCCAGAAAATGCCAATCCGTCTACCCGATATCGCAAACAATCAATCTTCAAGAGAACGTACGCATAGTTCGCGCTTTTTTTATTAGCAAATAAGAGTGCCATACACCCACCATTCCTATCTCATCCAGTCCTGTCCTGTAGTGCCCCTACTACCTCGATTTGCGCATCGAGAATGGCGCTTTCTTTATTTTTGGTGGGAGACTCGCCCTCTTCGCCGCTTTGGCTTCTTTAGTCGTCCGCTTTCCGATGTCCCAGCCCCAGCCCCGGAGTATCTTCACCACTTTCGGTGTTACGGCTGCCGTGAGAGGGACGCGGACGAAAATAAAGGATTTGTGAATAGCGTAGGCAAGCGCTAGTCGGGTTGCTAGACCTTTTACGGCATCTGTTATTCTGGGATGGAAAATTGCAACAGATAGAGAGATAATACATACTAGCGTCTTTCTTGTTATTTTCTGTTGCCTCCTCGACGCCCCAGCCGGACATTTCGACGCCCTCGCTCACTGCATCGTTGCCTGTGAACTCTTGCTCTGCCGTCTTCATCGAGGCCCGCCATTCGTGCCAGAATTTCTCAATGGAGTCAGGAATTAGCTTCTTGACGTTAGTAACAACAACTTCTTCCCAGTGCCCTGGAGTTTTAGTTAGCATACGTCCGTGTAAAATGAAAGCAATCAGAGAGAGAAATTTGTAGTGTCCAGATCTCTGTTCATAGCGGCAGTCGAGTCGGAATGCAAACATGATGTTACTCATGGTACTGAGAAACATCCTTCGTCCTAGAAGCGGATTTTCGGAACCAGGTCTCCCGAAGGCGCTAATCTAGAAACCTCGTGTCATATTGCTTCTTTGCAGAATCTTTTGGCTTTCCCCCTTCGTGCAGTGCAATTGTTGTCCCAAGAATTGTTTGAGGTACTGAGGGTATTTTGCCTATCTTGACCGTAGCAATTCATTGTGGTTCTTATCATGCCGGACTCGCGCTCAGTAGTCGCCAACACATGCCCAATGATCCGAACTCTACACCCTTGGCATTCGTCGTTATTCTTGCTCGCAGATCTAACTCCAGACCCAGACCCCGGGTATCACCAAACCGCCCCTTTTCCCCTATTGATGGAAAATGAAACATCAAGCCCGAAAGCAGAGAAATCTAACTTACCAATCCTATCAGTTCCCAACCACATAACTAGCAAGTAACAGAACGGGAAGTCCAGCGCACTCAGCAGAAAGTAGACGCCTAGCGCAGACCACCCATACTCCCTCCCTAACTTCTTTAGCCTCCCTCCTAAATTGGTAGGCTCTGTTTCCGCCGCCGCCGCCGCCTTGCCCCGTGCAGAACCCAAAGTCTCTGTCACATTCGAAGGTTTTGGCTTGATATTCAGCCACACGCGCGAGATATGTATGGAGCGAAAGGATTTACGGAGGCGTTGCAGGAGTATGGCGTTTTGAAGGATCGGTCGAGATGGAGGACGTCCGGGGGGGGATGTAAAGGAAGAGGGCTTGATGAGCTTGGAATCAGCTCTGCGGGCGAGCGAGTGAAAAGGCGTAGGTTGGAGAGTCAAGGCTGTGGAGGCGGTTCTGCTGGGTATTGGGAAGCGTAGTACTCTTCGAGCTGTCGTGAAGAGGCCGGTTTGCAACATCCTGTGAGGGATTCGTGGTGTTCGGTGGAGGGAATTGTTTTGAGAAAGATTTGGAAGTCCGCTGAACTGCGAACCTGCAATGCGCCCTTCCGAAGGTGTCCACCCTTGGACCGTATTGACTGATCGAGTCCGAGCTGCTCGAACAGATTGGTAATGCGCCGTGGATCCTGTTTTTTTCGGATCTTCACTAATCAAACATCCTCTGGTACACTAGAAACGAACCTAAGTCAGAGTGATATTGTCGCAATTGTAGATTGCTGATCGAACATCGTGGATTGGGTCGTGTCGGGGTGGGAGTTCGACTTCAAATTTACTCACAGCCTGTTACTAGTTGACAAGGGTAGCTCCACTAGATCCTGGTGGGGTTTGATGCCGCTTTAGAAATCTCGCTTAAAGGGCCCAGGGCGGCGAATGTCAGGGCGAGGAAATGCAAAAAGTTGCCCTCACACCAAAGGTCACAGAGCTGCCGACAACTAGCAAGACTCCTGCGAAAGACCAAGTCAACAGTCGCGGTGGAGAGGGAAGAAGTGTATGCTGAGGCAGCTGAGATTGGAAGATAAAGGGGACCTGAGGCGACTCTTTGCAATGTCTCTGTTTATCTTAGCACTCTATCGATTTATATATAGGTGGTCCGCAGCACTAAGTATATTAACGCAAGAGACTAACACTTACGAGCATGCCATGGCCTAATGCCGCGAGCGAAACAGGGAATAAATAAGCTGATCGGTACTGAAAAAGAACGGATTCTAGCGGCTGGTCTTATACGCCTCAAAAGACGCAGAACAGTGTCCAGCGAAATTCAACCTTGTGAACAACAAAGCAGCCTATCACTTTCTCTACAACGCTTTCCAGCGTCCGAACAGGTCTTCGCCGACACTTTCTTGTGAAGCTATGCAAATAATCAATAGTTGTAACTGGCAGTCCTTATCGATAGCCTTAGAGGCAGGCTAGAGTGGAGAAAGGTTCTAGTACCTACTGACTGCTAAATTCCTGATGGATATAGTCACATCAAGTCCTTTCTTCTTGCGACTCTGCGTGACAAGAACCGGAGCTTCAGCGTAGTTGCTAGATGCTCCACCGGATATCCGTTTACTAAATTCGAGATGATCGCTGACTGTAAATGTGTGTGTAGAGTAGGCGTTCAGGTTCAAGATATTGCGATTCGCTAAAGAGAGAGTAGGGCAAAACACTTCAATAGGTAGAAGATCTGCATAAAATGTACCTTGGCATAGGCCGAACTTAAATATCAACTTAGCGTCAGGGACAGGACTCCAGAGACAAATAGTGCCATGCATCCCTGGATCTGCTTAGGCATATGTTTTGCCGAAAGCAAGCTTCGTGAGCGATAATGCTGAACGTAATTTCTCTACATCAGTGTTAGGAGGGTCTTCCAAGCTGACTAATTGCCTAAATTTGGTGATGGTCGGATGATTCTACAGTCTGCTGCTGGTCTCGCCGTGCGAGGACCCCGACGTCGACTGAAGCTGAACTCTTCCAGGCTCGGCGTTGGCAAAGGCCTTGGGAATAATCCGACGCTGCGGTAGCTTACATAATACTCTCTCGGCAAGGACTTATAGTAGTAGTATGCTACCTAGCTTCTAACTAATAGAGCATGTTTCCCCAACCTCCCTGCTAACGAGATCCTCTTACTACTTAGATATATATACCTATGCAGAATCAAAGTCAAGGGAAAAGCGGCGACATATTCAAATCCCTATCTCCGTAGGAAACGTACTGCCGAGGGCCAAGAGGACTCTAAATCCTATAAGCATTATGCGCCCATAATACTTCTTGTTCAGGAGGGTATTATTTTACACTTTACTCGTAGCTTTTGTTCTGCCCGTACGAAGAACGACTAGCAGAGATAGGCGGTGAGCCAAGCTCTCTCCCACTTAGCCATACAAACTTTGAACACAGTACAAAGTTGTTTGGGACTAATACATCTTTATACTCTTCATGCTCAGATGGCTGATACCGCCCTTACCTCCATTTCCTTGACTGCTATTCCCAAGATTGCTGAAGGTAAAGTGCGCGAACTATTCGAGGTTGACTCCAAGACCCTCCTTTTTATCGCGACAGATCGCATATCAGCCTACGATGTGATTATGCAGAATGTAAGTTTCTATGTCTTCGCTTTTCTACTGAAGCTAATTAAAGTGCTAGGGGATTCCTTCCAAAGGTGCCCTCTTGAACCTACTTTCGATACATTGGTTCCACGTCCTCTCGAGCATGATCCCCGGCCTGCGCACCCACTACTTAACCCTCGATCTCCCATCTTATATCCCTCTTGCGGACAAACTGGCCCTCAAAAATAGATCTATGCAGGTTCGCAGGTTGAAGATCTTCCCTATCGAAGCGATCGTACGGGGATATATCACAGGTTCTGCGTGGAAAGAATACCAGCGCGTAGGCACTGTGCATACCATTCCGATTGTGAAAGGCTTACAGGAGTCGGAAGCGTTTCCCCAAGGCCCAGTGTACACCCCGAGCACGAAAGCAAAAGCAGGCGAAAATGACGAGAACATCTCCGTCGCCCAAGCTGCGGAGGTCGTAGGACCGAAGTACGCAAAGCGAATTGAGGAACTAGCGCTGAAGCTTTATTCGACCGCAAGAGACTATGCTCTCGCTCGGGGTATCATCATCGCAGATACTAAGTTTGAATTTGGACTAGATGAGGAAACGGATGAGATTGTACTTGTGGACGAGGTTTTGACCCCAGACTCGAGTCGGTTTTGGCCGGCGGACCAATACGAGATTGGGAGAGGCCAAAACAGCTACGACAAGCAGTACTTGCGAGACTGGTTAACGAAGGAGGGATTGACGGGGAAGCAGGGAGTCGCAATGCCAGAAACGATAGTGAGAAACACGGCCGAAAAGTACCGGGAGGCGTTTGAGAAATTGACAGGTCAACAATGGCTCGACGCTGTCCAGGAGGGTCATCTCAACATGAAGTATGAAGGAGATGTTGGGAGCAAAGACTTGCCTTAGTTTGAGTCCTATGTCTAAAAAATTGGGACTGATTTGGGTACACAGGGCTGAATCTTGAATCGCAAAGAGATTTTAAAGCTAGTATCCTCCCTAAACTTGTAACTAATTCACGACTGTGTAGTGGAAATTGCTTTAGTAGACGGGCCTGTGAGCGTGCTCAAGCTGTTGCTGCCTTGAAGAGGGGCAGATTAGCCTTAGGCCTAAAGATGAAGTCATCGCCGAATTTGATAGTCTGGCGCGAACGCGAGCGCTATCCAAATCGCAGCGCATAAATACACTCGCTGCTTGACCCAGTCATGTCGAAGTGAGTATAACGTATCCGCAGATATGTTTCGGTCTACCTTTGAGACCGTACAGCTAATGTATTTAAGCAATATCCTGTCGTTGCCGTTCCGCAAGACGAATTCCGTGTCCCTCTCAGACGCAATTAAGCAATACATCTCTAGCAAGTATGATCAACACCCGGATATGTTCAAGCAAGACCTCGAGGTTATCGATGCTCTGCGGAGGGATGCCGTTTATGTGAAGGAGCCGCATACGAGCGGTATTAAGAAGATTTCTGCCTATGCTGGGCAGCTAGCTTGGATAGGGGGTAAATTCCCTATAGACGTGGGTTATCTAGCCTTTTGCTTGGACGTCTGTGCTGATGGTATTCTCGTAGATCGGGGTTGACTTCACTTGGTATCCTGCGTTGGGTTATAATACAGAACGGCCGATTTCTCAGAATAATCTCAAGTTCGAACTGGCCAACATCCTGTATAATCTTGCTGCCTTGTACTCTCAACTGGCTATGTCTTCGAATCGCGGAACTACAGATGGTCTGCGATCCGCTTGCAACTACTTATGTCTCTCTGCGGGGGTGATATCGCATTTAAAGAGTGTTGTAATTCCGGATCTGCGCTCTACTCCACCCGAAGATATGGATAATGCTACGCTCGAGTCACTCCAACAGTTGCTGCTAGCGCAGTCACAGGAATGTTTCTGGCAGAAAGCTGTAATGGATGGGTATAAAGACGCCTCGATAGCGAAACTGGCTGCCAAGGTGTCTGATTTCTATGGTGCAGCGGGGGACTGGGGGGTGAAGAGCGAGGCAGTCAGTTCGGAGTGGATACACTATACTACAGCGAAGCACCATCACTTTGCTGCTGCTGCACAGTACCGGCAAGCATGTGACTGTCTAGAGAAGAGAAAGTACGGAGAAGAAGTTGCGCGTCTAAAGGACAGCATATCTTGTGTCAATGAAGCATTGAAGGAGGCGAGACATCTGAATAAAACAGTGCTGGGCGACTTAAACGGCCTAAAAAACAAAGTCACTGAGAATCTTAAGAGAGCGGAGAAGGACAACGATTTGATCTACTTGAGTTGGTTTTGGACGCCCATCCTCGAACTCGGCTAACATTTTAGGTCCTGTTCCCCCCAAATCAGAGCTTAAAATACTTGAGCGAGCCAACATGGCCATTTCGAAAGTGCCAAAGGAGATATCCGAGCCAGCTACATTTATCGGAGACAATAGGGAATTTGGACCGCCGCTATTTGCAAAGCTAGTACCCTTTGCCGTGCATGTTGCCGCGAGCATCTACGAGGAGAGGAGAGATCGCATAGTCAACACCAACGTTGTGGAGGAGCTCGAGATCCTCACCACCAAGATCCATGATATCTTATCTTCTCTTAACCTTCCTGGATCTCTGCAAGCCCTTGAAAAACCCCTCGGCCTCCCACCGACCTTGATATCCCACGCCGAGGAAATAAGGCAAGCGGATGCCCTGAACCGCCTCCAGCGATCCTTTTCCGACACCGCAAAATTAAAGGCCTCGGATGACGCTATTTTTTCCGAGGGCCGAGAACTACTCCAAGCCGAACAAGCCGAGGATCAGAGACTTCTGATGAAATATGGAACCGACCGATGGGCTCGCCTGGACTCGGAGTCTGCCGCCGCAAAGCTGTATACCCAAGTTGCTGAGATTGATGGATATCTCAAGAATGCGGAAAACAGCGACCAGCTAGTTATAAGTAAGTACCGCGAATGCGAAGACATGCTTCGGGTCCTTTCCAGCTCGGATCGTGACATAGGGAACTTTGTTCCGAGTAGTCGCCGCGCGGCTATTCCTCCAAAGATAGAAGGAGAAGTGTCTCGGTTGCGGAGTAGCTTAAACGAACTCGCACGCCTAGAGGCTCGGAGGAGGAGGAAAATCGAGGCTTTACGAGAGAAGGCGAAAAAGGATGATATAAACAACAGCATTCTGGCAGAAGCGGCGCGTCTAGAACGCGAGTTCCCTAGTCAAATAGTGGTCCCCGCGCACTTCGAGGAGTTTTTCGAGCAGCGCTTATCGAAATACGATTGTGATCTCGCAAGTCTAAGAGTCGAGTCGGACGAGCAGGATCGCCTGATCAGCCAGCTTGAAAGCGCCAACGCAGCATTCGTGATAGCCAGGAAAGGCGATACCAGTTCCCGGGAACGAGAACAAGCGCTTCAAAGACTGGAGAACGCATATTTCAAATACAAGGAGATAGTGAGTAATTTGGAAGTGGGGAGGAAGTTCTACAATGACCTGGCGAAAATCGTGGGGCGATTCAGGGATAGAGTCAAGGCATTTGTATATGAGCGGAGGGAGGAGGCTATGAGGATGGAATCGTGCGTACCCCGTCTCTCCCCCCACATTTATTTATCTCGACCAGTTGAAAATGAATTGACGTCTTCCTAGCGATCTCTCCCTGCCACCACTCTCGTCTTTAACCCTCCGCCAACAACAAGAAGCCAACACCCCCGTCCCGCGCACCTATGACGCTCCCCCGCAACCTCAAGCCCGCGTACACAACAACGATGACTCGCATATTCCAGCACCAGTCCCTCAGCGCGCAAGTGCGCAAAGCCCTCCAGTCGTCCCGGCAACCTGGAACCCAGATATAGATATTAAATTCGGCAGCGTAGGATCAGGTGAAGCAGGAGATAATGTTCATACGACGCAAGGACAATCGCAAGTTCGTGGAAGGACGTGGGATCCTAGCCAGGGTTTCAAGTTTGGCTAACAAGGTCTTTGTTAGTGTAGGAGTACATGTGAATCGGGATAGGCGAATAGGCTTGGTGTTTTGGGGTTCATGACGGATACGGACTAGCGCATTGCACGGACCAAGCGTTTTGCTTGGAGTTCTCGCTCTCTCAGTGTACTTTGAAGATGACCAGTTAACCATTACAACCAACAGCGAACCGATTCTATTCAGCGTGCACAGCTTGTGAAACCAAGAGTTAGTGTCAAGTTTTAGAGCAATTATATATGTGCATAGCCAGGAACTTTTGCTGAATTCTTAGGCATCAAAAGGGAGATTCTAGCTTACGATATAAAAGCACCGGGCAAGGGTACAGGTAGGCAAGTTCAAACCTGTTATTGCTTTCGTCGTACTTAGATACTACTGTGTTGGTACTTCCCTAGTCAATATTGTCGATTTTGCTGTCCTTCGACTCTGCGGGGTATGAAAAGTTGCTCCTCAATGCCGCTTAGTCTTCCTCCCTACTTAGACTAGTCATATATCCTGCCAGTTTTATTCTAAAATTGCTGATTCAAATTTATCAATCTGCACAACTCAGCCCTCTGTTGTGTATACTGCTTTATATAGTTGACTGTGCATCTACAAACACTGGCCGTCACATCAGTTTCTCACAACACCTCTCCTTTAAATACCCCACCGATTTCCATTTAGCCTGGCGTTTAGTATGCAGACAACCAGGGTACCATACGATTGACCTTAGGGTAGCCTGATCGTGAAAAGTACTTGGGCATGGACGCCTGTTCCCCGCCGTAGCTTACCCTCTATATTGCCAACTCCCTTAGAGCCCTGGGGCCCTACCCTAGACTACCGGTCCTCCTCTCTCTTCCCTCCAGCGTGCCGCTCCAGCCTGGCCTGCGGTGCGGCCTTATCCTAGAGGACCGCCTTCACCGATGCCACCCGAGGGTAACCCCACCGTGATCTTAATTGTACTTCGCCGTTTGACAGCTTTTTGCATCTCTCTCCCCCCCTCCCCCCCCAAGCATACCCTTCAAGCTGGCCTGCCGTTGACGAGCAGGACCAGGTGAGATCCATGGACATGGGCCTATTCGTATCCGACTACGATTTTAGGAATTGTTGGTATCGCAAGTTGTGTACAGTGAAGAGAATCGATTCCGTAAGTCTGGATGAATTCGTTGTGGGCTAACCTGTCTCACGACGCTCACTCCCAACTACGATCGGTACGAGTAGTAGTAGTAGTAGTAGTTGTGCGCCAACCTAAGCCCTTGATATATGTTTGCGGGAGGTAAATTTATGTTTGTTCAGGCCACAACTGTGACTTGCGCATTCTCTTTCACAGTGTTCGGCTTTTCGTCTACAGGCTTGGGCAAATCGTCCTGTCGCAGCCATGTCCTGTCAACGTCCTGACCTGGAGCACCTGCAATAGCTGCATTACCTCAACGAGTATATTTCTGTAGAGCACTTACCACTTCAAATATAACCCGGATCATCAGGCTACAACTCGGACATACTGCGATATCCTCGCTATCTCGCAAGTCCGCGATACCGATTTCGAAGCGGTCGCCACATGGGCAAGGGTAATGGTAGATCTCCAGCACAGGATCATAGGTCATGTCTTCGATTTCGATCTCATCGTAGATATTTTCGGCCATTTTGCGCAATAAGCAAATGGTTGGAAGGGCTATTGTAGGTTGTGTGCCAGAATTAAGTCGCAGGAGACCCGACGCGTCTGTGGAGGGGTCGAAGATTTATTTCTTTAGTCACACTCGCCAAGTGACTTAGTCAGACACTAGCCCCCGATATCGACAAAGATTTTTTGAAAAAAGTCATTACTGTACCCTAAGCTTATCTTATTCTGCTTTATGAAATTTTAAGGTTGATAGTCTAAATTTAGTCAAAATTTGTTCCAAGGAAGTCACGTATTTGGGTGTGATTAAATTGTAACTAATTCAATATGGCAAATCCGCCCGATAGTAACATCACAACAAAGGGAATAATAGCGATTCAGAAAAGGGCTAATACATAGAGGATAAGACACAGCCTGTAGGCGCAAGCGAAGAATAATCCTACAAATGCTTAGATACAACCCGAATCCAGCTGACACGAATGATTAATTACCTGGTAGCAATAATAGTATGAAGAGAAACAAAATCCGTAATAGGCAATCTCTATTACTGCCACTATTTGACATATTCTACTGCCCCCTAAACTTCAGCAGATCCCGCTGTCCATAGACCTCTCCAGCAATAGTAAGTATCATATCCACCGTTGCCCTTAAATTCAATCTTGGGTCGACAGGTTCTGTAGACGGCTCCTTGTTCTTCACAGACATGTCTGACGGAGCAGGTCTAATGATTGGTTTGTAGCCAACAGGAAGTTCCTCTTCTTCCTTTTCCAAATCAATTGCATGAGTAGGAGAAGCGTGACTCAGTTGGGCGAGAATTCGAGCTTTAGCTTGTGTAAGATGGTCCGAGTTTTCGAGAGATTCGGTGTTGAGGTCTGCTTCTTCTTGCATAGTTGCGCCTGCTGGGGAGTAATCCCTGGTCAGGCACCTGGGCTTATCAGGAGCAATGACTGGTTTTGAGATGTTGCAGGATTCATTCGTACCGATATCCACATCATCCTCCTCAACCTCCAGAGAAATTTCATCCTCGTTAACAACGTCGCCATCTTCTTCTTCCTCTCCCTCAAATTCTTGCTCCACAATTTTTAACCCCATATCCCATTCCTCCCTCTGCCTCAAGCCGACACCCACCAGGACAGCCTTCTTACCTAACTCCCTCACCACTCCAATCTCCTCGCTGGACAGCTCTCCCCTTTCGGGCAGACGAGCCAGCAAACTCCACGTCCATCGGCTAATCGTGCTATCAACGACCAGACCCCTCTTTAATAGTGTGCCCTGGGTAAGAAGCCTCAACAGCCGTAAAACAGAGCCCTTGTTAAAACTTGCAATCTGCGCTGGCTTCGGGTTCACACTCCTGATCTGGCGGATCCACCAGCGCGTCAAATCTTTATGCATCCTCTCGACCGTCGTGGGGTGATCGGAACCTAGCCTATCGATCGCGTATTGAGGCGGCGTCTTTTGCAGATATAATCGTAATTCTCTGTAGCGGGCGAGGATCGAGCTACAACAGGCCAGCTGCGGATCTTCCTCCTCTGCAGCCTCCGATTCGGACTGTCGCGCGACGTACGCCTTATCAGCGTAATATCCCCTGAAATCTCCGATCCCATTCTCGTAAACGTCGCGACCGGTGCTTGATGAAGGCGTTCGCGGCGCGATGAGGAGGTTGGGGATAGCGCTTGCCTCCTGCCTAAACGCCATCTCAAGTTAGCATTTCTGTGTGGTAGAGGCAAGCTTCAGCGCAAGCTTCTAGGGGTATCAGAATGTAAAGAGTATTAACCTGACAGCTCTCAAGTATGCCAGCGCATCTATCTTCACATCGTAATTCAAATCAGTGTCCTCGCCATAATCGATGGTGTCGTCGTCCAGGCCTGGAATAGCGCTGCGTTGCCCGTAAATCGGGTCGACTTTAGCTTCTACTAGAGGCTTGGAGCGCGATTTGTTGCTGTATATCTCCTCAAGGCTACTTCCGGATGATTTGCGCTTCAGACCCGTCATAGTTGCGTGGTGGGTATATTGTATCGGCTTTGAATTTCAATACATAACATATGTCAGCCTCGCTGAGTCAGTATTCACAACTATAAGCCTTGTTAAGCGGTCATCACAACCTTTCTTAGCCTCGGCTCTTATTTATTGGAGACCTTGGATTCTGTGGTCTCGGCACAGATAAAGTGAGGCACGGCTACGATAGCATTTGAGTATATTTATTGTCATGCGCAGCCGCTCACACCGCAGCGCGAGTAAGCCGAGTACTCTTAAACTCCAACAGAGTTTTGCTGGTCTTTTTGAGGGTAGTGTTCTTCTGACGAAGCATCTCGCAGAAACTCTTAATGAAGCTAGTGAAACGTTCAAGGCAAAGACGATCAACAATTAGCTTTGGTAGAAGTAGATAAATCGCTAGAGTACGATGCGCTGTTCCGAATCGCCCTTCTCCTGGCTCTTCGATGAACTACTCCTCAACGCGTTCTGACCCGGAAGGTCTGCGAAAGAAAAGCAACAGGGAGTCTGGTTTCACTGGGAGCGCTACTGTACGACCCCTTGTTATCTCCCAGCGCGAGGAGGCATATCAATAAATATATACTTTTTACTCCGCCCTGGCGGTCTTCACCCAACTTGGCCAGCGGCTACTTGAAGTATAAGCCTGGATCCACTTTTACTCTCTGACCTCTTACAATGAATGGAACTGCTGACCCCTCCGCACCTCAATCCAGACCAGAGGCCTTAGCTGAACTTACGTACAGCAGGCCGTGCAAACGCCATGAGCAGTTTTCCGAAACGACGCATTTCTCTACACGATAACGAAAGGCCGGTCAAGAAGAGCTTGACCGCAACCTCTGTCTACTCGTACCCTACAGTACAGACCTGCACCGCGGTGCAAACCGTTCACCTCAACCTATTTGTTTACCCGACTAGGTAACTGTACGTGAACACGATCATCAGCCTCACTCGGGGCCCTCAGCTTTGGAAATCCCCCCCCTTTTAATCTTTGTGTATATCTCCAGCATTTCTCTTCTCAGAACCTCTTTGTCCGATCGCCCCTCTTTGTTTACCCGTCTTTGTTCGTCTGCTCCGAGAGTAGACACGCCTCTCGCTCATACCATGTCGCCATCTTGGACATCCTCCCCCTTCAAGTCCCATGAACAAATCAAGCCTGAGCAAGTTGAGCCTGATCACGATATGGGCATTCCCGCTCAGCGCTCGCGCGGAAAGCGCTTCTGGTTACTCGTTGCAGGCGCCCTCCTGATCATCGCTATCGCCCTCGGAGTCGGTCTGGGCGTCGGTCTCTCTCGCGGCGGCGGCAACAATAGTGGCGGCTCAGACAATTCGGGCGAGCCTCCCGCCGTCAATAATCCTAATGCCACCGAAGGCAGCTTCTGGCGCCCCGAAGCCGGTACCTCCTGGCAAATCGTGCTGCAATATGCCCTCAACGACACCTCGACCGACGTCTCGGTCTACGACATAGACCTATACACCAACGGCGCCTCCACGATCAAGCAGCTGCACGACGAAGGCCGCAAAGTCATCTGCTACTTCTCCGCCGGTAGCTACGAGGACTTCCGCCCAGATTCGTCCGACTTTGAGAAGAGCGACTACGGCAAAGGGCTCGATGGGTGGCCGGGAGAGTGGTGGTTGAATATTAGCTCCCCCAACGTCCGGAAGATCATGTCCGCGCGTTTGGACCTCGCGCAGGAGAAGGGGTGTGATGGCGTGGATCCCGACAACGTCGATGGTTACGATAACGACACCGGTTTCGATCTCACCAAAGCCCAAGCTGTGGATTACCTGACCTTCCTAGCCATCGAGGCCCACTCTCGCAACATATCCATCGGCCTGAAGAACGCCGGCGGTATCGTCAATTCCACGCTTCCTATGATGCAATGGCAGGTCAATGAGCAGTGTGTCCAGTACGATGAGTGTGACCAATTTCAGCCTTTCATCGAGAATAACAAGCCAGTTTTCCACATAGAGTATCCCGACTCGGCGCCTCGTATTACGTCCGAGGACAATACAACGTATTGCGATAGCACGACCGACAGTGGCTTTTCCACGCTGCTAAAGAAAATGGACCTTGATGATTGGTACCAAACCTGTTAATCGGCAGGGTGTTTGGTAGATGACTACTTTCCATTTATTTATTTAATACCAGGCTAATAAACGTGAACATTTCCACCTCGTATGTCTGTTCAAAGTGACTGTGGGGGGGAAAAAAGCAGAAGGGCGGAGACTAGTGAATTGTCCACAGACCTCAGCCTCCAGACCAACTTTCAGACTCATCAATCGCACTAGATCCAAAGACGACAGCGTGGTGATCTTCAAAAAAAAAAAAAAAAAAAAAAAGCCGGCAAGGAGACACGCCAGGAGAAATATTAGAGCGGTGACTGTACCGGCCATCTATAGCAAGCTTGAGTAGCCGCGTCCAGAATTGGAGAGGGAGAGAGAGAGAGAGAGAGAGAGAGAGAGAGAGAGAGAGGGAGAGAAAGAGAGAAGAAAGAGAACCATAACTATTTATCGACTTGACTCGGACGAGAAAAGCCATGGTGAGAATGCCCGGCTGGTCTCTCGAGTTCAGCCATGTAGCAGCAGCCTCGTCCCTCACGACGCGTTAGTATTTCACCTCCCACCTAATCCCTTGCCTTGCCCTCCCTCCTCTCCTACCATACAAATACATAGATAGTCACAGAGGAAGCAGAAGCATTACTGAGCATACCGTCGCATGAAATGTTCTCGTAGGTTTCCTCTGACCCGCTGTCCCACATACCTCCATTCCGCCTCTTCGCCTTTTGTTTTTACAAAAATCTCCCTCCACTCCTCCTATCGAGCATCTCGTACGGCGCCAACCGAGCCCGCACAGCTGGCTCAGCACACCACTCCCCATACATTGTCGCGCTGTTGCAGCGGTGCAAAAGCATATTCACAGATCATGAATCGCTCCTCGAGATACCTTCCTGGCATCGCTTAATACCTTGTACGTGGTGCTCTCTACGCAATTTCCAGCTCTCTTTCAAAAATTCGCAAAATTAAGATCGAGCCCTTTCGACCTCGAATCAATCAATATCCGCTGCCCAGGCGGTACTGGTACTTGAATCAGCCTCCTTTCACAAAAATCTTTTCCACTTTTACTACCAAAACTCTATCATCTACGTTCGAAATCCACCCGAGCATGTCGGGGTCATTTGGTGTTCAGGTACAATCCTTACAGACGTTGTTCTGCGAAATACCACCTGCTATATTATCCTACGCTGTCAAGTATGTGGGCAGGTGGGAGGTGCATCTACTGTAGACAATTCACGATCTTCAGGCCAACCTAAAACCCAACTTCGGCTCCACTTCTCTGTGAGAATCACATGCTCACGAGATAAGCCCATTCCCACTTCCTGCTGCGGACTTTCCCCAGCGCCATCCAAGGAGTCACGACTCTGTCAATGATCCGAAATGTGGCTACGAAAGCGAGACCTTTTTTTCGTCCCGTTCTCAGACCTCTGTTGGCAGTCAGACACTATGGGTTCTACGCCCCATCTGGTACAAACCTCGAACAAAAATTTATAAAAACAAATAGCAACCGAGCCTATCACGGCCAAAAGAAAAGCTGTACCGTGAATGACTTGCAAGAGACTATCTACGCCCTGTCGACAGGCTCTGGAGGGGCAATTGCAATCATCAGAATCTCTGGGCCTGCGTGTGATCGGGTAATGCTCCTAAACACAGAGCAGAGCGATTTCTAACGAAACCACAGATTTACGCTGCCCTCTGTCCAAACAAGGCCATCCCAGCCGCTCGAAAGATCGCAGTCAGGACTCTCTATTCACCCTCGGATCCAACAATCATTCTCGACTCCGACGCTGTGGTCCTCAGACTCATCGCCCCGAGATCATCGACGGGAGAAGACATGCTAGAGCTACATGTACATGGCGGGCCGGCGACTGTGAGAGCTGTCATGTCTGCTATTGCGGACGTCCACCCGCGAAGTATTCGTGCTGCGGGGCCGGGCGAGTTCACGCGGCGGGCTTTTGCTAATGAGAAGCTGGATTTGGCACAAATTGAATCGCTAGGAGATACGCTATCGGCACACACTGAGCAACAACGTCGTGCTGCCCTACGAGGAAGATCTGGGGAGTTGAGTCGTGCATATCATGGATTACAGAAGGATTTACAAATCCAGAGGTAGGTCTTCCAGAGGCTTCCCTGCCTGGACATCCCTCATCACTCTGCTTAGGACACTGAGGCTGAATCTTTGCTACACAGGGCACAACTGGCGGCCGATGTCGACTTTGGTGAAAGTGAGGATTTGGAAGGAATCGATATGATATGGTCTAGTGTTGTGTATGTGATGCTGCTCCTTTTCAACTTCCAGCGATAATTTGGCGCACGCGATCTCCTTCGGAACCAGGCACCGCAAACTAGCTCTCTGTTTCCCGGCCGGCGCTAATATAATCGAAGGCAGGAGGTGAAGCTCATTCAAAGTCGAATCACCAAGCACCAAGTGGCAGCGCGATATGGCGAATTGATTCGGAAGGGAATTCAAATCTCACTAATTGGTCATCCCAACGCCGGCAAGAGCTCTTTATTCAATCAGATCCTGGGAACGCAAACTTCTATCGTAAACCAACAAGCCGGAACAACAAGAGATATCATAGAAGCTACGGTTGATGTCCAGGGGTACCTATGCACGATTGCGGACACGGCGGGAGTGAGAACTCGGGGGTCAAAATCACATTCCGAGATAGGAGAGATCGAGGAAGAAGGCATAAGGTCAGTCTGGTGAATCCTTCCAGGCTTAGAGCATGGCTGTACATCGAAAACTGATTTAGTAACAGACGGGCGATAGCAAAAGCTAGATCCTCAGACATGATCGTCCTAGTTGTCTCTCCGGAGCGTGATAATACAGGCTGTATCAAGCTGTGGGTCGACCCAAGCTCCGGTTCAGTTGACCAAGGCCCCCAAAGCGACTCGGCACTGTGGTCAATAATCCAAGGAGAGGACGGGGTCCAAAAGCCAGCGATTGTCGTTCTCAATAAAGTCGAGACTCTGAGCAAGGAGGAGACATCACAGTACCTCTCTTCTTTGCAGAGAAATGCCCGAGCCTTCCTTTCTAACCCGGACATCGTCCCTATTCTCCCTATATCCGTCGCCCTGGCTGAAAACTTGATGCAAACTGGCACCCCTTCCCCAGACGCTGGCAACATGGGCACTTTCATAACAGTGCTTGTCAACACACTCACAAGCTTGACCAGCGTCCCGGTCGAAATGGCAGATCTCATCGGCGCCACGGAACGGCAGCGGCAACTGCTAGAGCAATGCAACGAGTATCTGAAGATGTTTGTGCACTACGCTGAGCAGAAGACGCCGCCACCAGATGCGGCGATCGCCATTCATCACCTGGACAACGCGGCGAATTGCTTAGTGCAGATCACAGGGAGAGATACGACGGGTGTCGTAGGGGATGTGGAGGAGATCTTGGGGGTTATATTTGAGAAGTATGATTTCAGTCTGCGTTGAAAGGTGTGCGCATCACTAACTGTCTCCAGATTCTGTGTAGGGAAATGATTTAGCTACTGTAAATGGATAGTGTAATGCATGATACCTAAGTCACCTTCCCATAGTTTTTAGAACACGCTTATTGGTAATATAATTTACCACGGAGCCCGACACATGAATACTAGAAAACCGCAAATCACTTCCAGCCTCTCAAATTCGTACATCTGCTCTCTTTTCCCGAATGCATATGCAATATACAGACGCTGTACAGTCTCAAACATTGGTATTCTTGGCTAAGCAGCTTCATTATCATGTACATTTTTCGGCCGTAAAAAAAAACTCGAGTCCTTGGTATCCTCTCTCCCATCTACCCTTGAGCAACCTCCAAGTTCGGCCTAGACAAGCAAAACAAGACAAGAAGAATGACTTGTTGTCCTTTAGAAGGTTGGAAATTGAAAGCACAGTTAACGATGCCTAGGTAGAGACCTGATTAGGAGACGTAACGCGGTTCTCATCACTGAGTGGCAAGATGGTAGATTTTCCGGGACGGTCACGAGTTCTTGCGGTAATGATGGGCGACTCGAAGAGGCTTTGCGATGCTGAGATTGAGAGGTGACAATCTCAGCAAAGACTCAGACTTGCCATGGTAAAGTTTTCATCACCGATTGCTAGTGCGGAGCATTTCTACAGATTTTTTTTTATAATCACGCTTGCGAAAGGGAGGGAAGGAAAAGATGAGAAATCATAGAACAAACAAGATCGAGTATATCAACAAGAGTATTTTTAATTAGATTTGGATATTTGCTCGTTACCAAACAGATTGGGCTAATTTCCAAAAGTACAAACCCCCCCCCCCCCCCTATCAACTCTTCAGATCGCCCTGGCCTCCGCTTCCTTGTTACAGCTTCGCCGTCTCGACGGCGGCCTGCTGTTGCACCTTCTTTTCCCCTGCCGCGTTGGCCATCATCATCTTGCTCTCGGGTTTCCAGCGCTTGCTCAGCAGCCGCACGTCGTACCGACAGTCCAGCGTCGCGCCCTGCGCCTTGGGCGCCCCCTCCGCGGCGTTGAAGGTTAGCAGGAGGTCGTCCTTCACCGCGCACACCGTATCCGTCGCGAGGTACTGGTCGTCCTCCGGATACAGCTGCGCGGTCACGCCGATATAGTCGTCGTGCGTCACCATGATGTGAATATGCGCCGGGCGGTGCGCGTGCCGGCCCATTAGCGCCAGGAGGTCGCCCGACGGGCCCGAGGTATCGATGGCGTACTCGGTCGGCTTCAAACAGTAGAAGTAATACTCGCCTCGCGCGTTCGTCCGGAACTTGCCGCGCAGGTTATGCCGCGACTGATTCTCGGGGTCGAAGACGTCGTACTTCCCATTCGTAGAGGCCTGCCACATATCGAACACCGCGTTCGGGACGCCGACCGAGGTTTCGGCGTCGACGACCTGGCCGTGGAAGTAGGTGAGCTGGCCGTGGGGAGGAAAGTCTTGGACGACTGATGCCCCCAGTTCGCGGAAGGGTCTAAGAAACAAGGTAAGTTACGACTTCTGATGCCTGCGGGGGTGGCATGTGGGTAGAAGAAGAGAAGATCGGAGGTAGGGAAACATAAGATCTAGGGAACGTACGAGTCAGGAGACCAGAAAGGGCCGAGAATGGCGGAGGAAGTAGGTTCGATGCCCGCGTCCGAGGCGACTTTGTGATTTATCTCATCGACGAGACTGTTGGGTACGCATGTTAGCTCATGTCAACTCTCGCCTTTCCCTTTGTCCCCTTTGTGCCGCTTCTCTCTGGCATTCGGCTCTGATAAGTGAAGCCCTCCTTCTCGGGTACAAGAGGGATAGATAGTAAAGAGACCAACCTCTCAACCCCTAAAATATCACAAATCCGCCACGCCTCATTCCGGTTGTTGCGGTAGGCCTGACCGATGCTATTTACATAATTGACGCCGATAATCCACTCGTCCTGCGTCAGCTCTACCTCGCGGCAGAAGTCGTGGAGGTGCGAGATCAAGGAGGAAAGGATAACTCGTGCGCGGGGCGGCGTGTCGGGGGACATCAGGTTGATAACATGTTGGGTGAAGTTGGGATCGAACTTCGGCGAGGAGGATGTGCTAGAGGCCATTCTAACGGCGCGGCGCGGTGCGCTAGTCGTGTATTTGGCGTACGATTCGGGTGGGCAGAGAGGAAGTCGTATGTCTGGTAGAAAGAGGGGGAGATATATTCAAGATGTCGGAAGAAGGGGAGCGGAGGGAAACGAGACGTGGAGGTGAGGTCAAGGAGAGTCGAGTAGTACGACTGATGTGATCTAGCGACCTACATCGTCGGGCACTCTTCATTTTATATGTCTCTTAAATCCCTACATTTCCTCATGCAACCATCAACCCAGGATCCTCCTTACATGCGGGGAAGCGGCTTGCATATCGGGACAGGATACTGAAGGCGGAAAAGTCTTTTCCCGACCGACAGCCAGTACCGGACGGAGGCACCTTTTACATATATATCTATATATCTATATATATATATATATATATATATATACATGTATAATATGCATCAACGTGCGTCAGTGGAAATATAATTCCCCATCTATCATGGTCGAAGTTCAACTTGTAGCGTTTTCGGGCCCTTTAATGGTCCGAATCCTTAAATTTCACCCGACAAGGCCCTTCTTCTTACCTATAGTCCGGGGAAGCGGATTGTCTGGATAAGTGATACGTCTACGCCTAACCCAGACTTCGAAATCCCGTTTCTCAGTAGTGTCCATATTTGCTACCGCCTCTTAGCCCTCCCCTACGACGCTTTTGCTCTTCATAGAAGACAATCAAACAATAATTGAAGCGACACTAAATTCTCGAAAGAAGTACGAAGTAGAGAGTATTTCCAACCTTTATTCAACCACATAAATCTCTGTGCCAATGCATCGTGAGTGAGTGTAATCGTTCGTTTCCGCTTAATTTGGTTAAGGCTGAAGACGCTTCAACCTCTGCGTTGCACCCTTGGCGAAGAACGAGTATAAAAGCGTTGAGGTTGCTTTGTAAATCAGATGGTGCCAGTCTTCTGTTGCACCGACAAGTGTACGCTGTGATGAACCCATCCTGCATCATTTTCGAACTCCAAATCCAGCAGATGTTATAAGCGTAAACAAGTGTCCACCTCTATCTAGCTCATTGAACATGCTCATAAACTCTCTCTGCCTTGGTATTCTCATCACGATATTCCGCTCCCACCATGGGCTCCCCAGAACAAATGGCCAACCCGACTATGGGAGCATTCTACAGAGCAGTAGCAGTGGGCTTTGGAGGTCATCTTGGTTCAGGTAACAGAGTTAGAAGTCCTAGTCCATATTGGCGAGGGCAAAATCTGGCTATAATTGTTGGCTGCGTGCCTGGCTATGATTGTTTATGATTTTGTATCCGAATCCTTAGTCTTCTTTTCATCGCCCTCGTGCTTTTTAACCCGCTCCTCGTTCCTCTTCTTGATGGTTTCCAGGTCCTGGTCCTTGATGCTGTGATCCCCTCGCAGTATCTTGAACTCCTTCCTCGAGAGCACAGTCGCAAACCACTCCTCTATCTCCTCCTCTGCGTCCTGGTCGGTTCGCTCGATACTCACCCCCATATTCCTCCGCACCCTCCTCTTCAGGTCATCGAGAGAACTGATGTCAAAAGCCCATAACAATCCTCCCGTAGACATTATCCCCACACTAGCGACGTTGATCGTGGCAATGGCCAGAGCTTCAGCAGCCTCCACAGCGCCGTTGACCTCGGGTGCGACGCGGTTGCTCGGTTCGTAGAACTTGGGTACGAAGGCTCTGTGTCGACGTATGATTGATCTTCGTGTGACGGCGGCGGAGAGTAGGAAGAAGCCAGCACCGGCGGCAAAGAGACCTAATTGACGCCGCGAGCGCTGCGAGAAGAAGGAAGAGTCTGGCTCCACAGGTTTCGAGGTCAGAGGAGCTGAGGTCGATGGTGGTTCGGTCATAGCGGGGAGCTGCTACGAGGCCATCCGAGTTGAGATGTTTTAGAAGACAGGCTTGCAGGTCTCCTGGGCGATATCTCGAGTAGACGCCAGGCAAAGGTTGGTGAAATGGGCGCGCGTGTGTTGTGAATCGTGAGCTGTGACTCGTGAGATGATTCGATGTAGGCGTATCTGCTACCTCGAACTATGAAGCTACACGGAGCTGATTGGGATAAGTGTAGGGCTAACACCTTGAGTGATGGGTTGGAGGTCCGTGCGTGCGAGTCTGGAAGATCAAATATATTAAATTACAAAGCCACTTTTCTTCGAATTATCTGATCGTTGGGAAAGGATCTGAGCCACGCAGGACAACTCTTCAGAATCGCATTCTTCCGAATCAACCCCAGGCAAAAAGGCAAAGAGCACGCTACTCTGTTTCCTTGTGAACGGACTGTTCGATACTACAGCAGGATATAGAGTCTCCGTATCCTTCATGCTGATGATGATATAACCACTTTCAGAAATATAAATTCGCAACCGTGCGAATCGCCTGGCAGGCAACCTGCGAGCTGCCGCTTATGAGACACAACGTCTTACTTGCCCCAGGAACAAGTTGTAGCACCGATACTTGTCAAGATCGCCATGGTTTCCGAGTCATTATTTGCAAACTCTCCGTCTTCCCATGTTGTAACTTCGATACGCAATACTATTGACAAACTTCGTGATGTTCGGTCGATTCCGAGCCGCGTCAATCAGCTGCACCAACCTGATCAGATACTCCTAGAGCTCCTTTCTGCTACCCCAGATCAGATTCTCACCGTGCAGCAATTGGAAAAGCACCGAATCGGCCGGCAGAGGTGATCTTAATCCCCGGGACAAACGATCTTCTACGAGAGATATCCGCAACCCTTCAGGTGGGTCTCGATAGCCTGGAGGGACTTAGCTCGGTCCCCTTATTCATGCTTTGGGCGATTCAGTCGACGTTCTGGTTCTTCTTGAAGAAGCATGCTATGATGAAGAGAGTTCGGCCTTATGGATCTCAACATACGTACATCTCTTTTTGAGGAGAGAGGTAGACTGACAGTCAATGTCAATATCTGTGATAAGGTCTATGCCCTGGCGGCCCTTTGGGGCCAGGGGACCTTGCTTCACAGCGGTTGGGATAACTATAGTCCGGCTAGAACTATAGTTATTGCGAGGAAAGCAAATAGAGCAAATAATTACTAGTTGTAGCCTTTATAGTTATAATAATAAGAGTTAAGTGGAGTAGGCAATTCTAGTCGCAGCTAGAAAACTACTACTTACAGCTAGGAGAGAACTATTTTCAGTTATCACTTGCAATTAAGTACAATAGAAGTAGTTAAGTTGAGCATATAAGTTTTAGCAACAAAGAGAAATTCTAGTTATAGTAAGAAAAGTACTACTTATAATTATAATAGGTGGCAAATATAGCCTACATAGTTATCGCTTGGATTTATAGTAGAATAAGTAGGGCTAGTAAGCTTATTATGAAGAATTCAAATAGCATATTATAAGCTCTTCTTTCTACTTTCTTGGTTTTTTTCTTCTACTTTTATTATTCTTAAGTAAGTTTACTACTTATAGTCTAATTCTCATAGGGAATATATGCTTATAGGCCTATAGGATATCGTTTAACCTTATAACGTTGTATCGATAGATTCCAGCTGTTATGATACCTCTTCCCTAATTCTACTTGAAGAAAGCTATCTATCAATAGTGTAGGGCTGAATAGGACCTACTTGGCATAGTGCGTAACAAGTGAGTTTTTTTTTTTCAAATAACGCGCCTAAGTAGTCCTCCGGTAGGGGTATGTTTAGTAGTAAACCTTGCTGATCTAATCTTGATACTTGTTGCACTAATGAATTTAGGTTTACGCTATGCATACATAGCCTTGGGTCGATGTCTGCTCCACCGAGTCTTAGTACATATCGCATTAAAGAGCAGATCCTAGTTGGCTTCTTCCATGCGCTATAACAAGAGCTCCAGTCCGACTACACAGAATATGTTCTGGTCGTGAAAATCTATTTACCTCCAGGAATCTCCGAGGAGTTGCCGTCTTCCTGTGCTTGATCGCTTCGTACAGTACTGCTCTTAGTCTAAGTCGACTCCGTTTAAAGCTTCACTCAGCGAGTCGCCCTGTCTCGGTCCACCCGGCCTCGCACCGCTGACCTTCTCACTGGACTGCTCTCCCTGCTCCGTAGCTTCCTTCCTCTCCGCATCCAACTCCTCGCCCTCGCTCTCGCTCTTACTGCGGCCCCCTTCGCTCTCTGTCTCCGGCGGCGTCGCCTCACCCGAGGGGAACAGCGTCTTCCTCACATGATGCATATTCCTCTTGAGCATACACATCTCGATCGCGATGCCAGGTCCAAAGGCGCACCCAACGACGTAGTCCTTTACCGTGCCTCCCGGTGCCAGCTCGTCCATGTCTTTCTGCCGGAGGCGGTCCAGAACGGAGATGACCGTCGCGGAGGACGAGTTACCGTGCTTGATATACGTGTCATAGCTGGCGCGCATATGCTCGGCGGAGATGTTCATCGCTCGCTCAACGCCGGAGAGGATAGTGGCCCCTCCGGGATGGAGCGCCCAGTCGAAGTCGCGGGCCGTTTGGTACTCCGGTGGGAGGTTGGGGAGGGTGGCAAGAAGATCATTGAAGGCGGGCTCTACGACGGAGGCGGCGAGTTTGGGCACGCGGGGAGAGAGGACGACTTTCCAACCTACCATGCAAAGTTGGTGAGTCCTCGATGCAAAGATGGAGGGAGACGACTCACCCAGAGGATCAACGTCAAATCCCAAGTCCTGCTCGGTATCAGGAATTATTCGATGGTCCCATCCTAACAACTCGTACACTGGCTCGGCATGCTCCTCCCCAAGCCCGTTACTCAGGATCAGCGCGCTCGCACAATCGCTGAACAGCGTGACACCGATCCGTGTCTCTTGCGACTCGTGTATACTATCCAGCTCGCTTCTCACCAGTAGGCTACTAATTTCCAGCGCGATAACTAACACTCTGGCTTTTCTTCCGCGAAAGCTGCTTCCTAATGCTAAGTTGGCCGCAGTTCTCAGACTCGCCAGACCTCCGCTGCATCCAATCCCATGCAATAGTACTTTCTCCACTGGTTGAGTTATCCCTAGCCCCTTGCAGACATAGTGATCAAATCCCGGATTCGCGCTGTTCGTACAAGTCGTCGATACCACATGCGTTATGTCCAAGGCTGAGATCTGCGCCTCGTGCAGAGCTTTCCGCGCCGCAGTGACGGAGAGCGCGACACCGTCTTTGAGGAAGATATCGCAGAGTTGATTGATTGTCGGGGCGCGTTCCATGTTCGCCATCGGGTGGTCTACGGTCCCAATTGCGGAGCGCGTGTCGATTCCTGTGTAATTGTTGATCATGCGAATTTTCGCTATGCTAGGCCAATGTTAGTCATCTCTGAACCTGCGAGCTGAAGGGGAACGAACGCTGGCGATGCTGGATAGTGACGTTCGCAGATGGTATCTAAGCATTTGGGGTCGAGGAGATAGGGAGGATACTCTACACCCATGCCGGTTATAGCGAGATTGAGCTCGCTGAACTGGTGATTTGTTCCATTGTGGATCTTGCTGGCGGATGCCATAGCAGGAATCGCTTTACAGGCCTCTATCGTGAATATGGATCAATGGGAGTACCGGAAGCTGCACACACGAGTCTCTCGCAATTACAGTTGGGGAGGATGGGCCGAGATCAGTGCCAGTGCAGCAGGTCTTGCAAAACAAAAGATCTTGGAACAGTTGAGGATCCCTAAGCCGACCCGTAGCAGGCGAGACCGTCAAGGTCCTGTGAAGATGCGCAGTTGTAAGCTGGAGATGAGAGAGAGCAAGAGAAGAGAGAGTTATACCGAGGGGTCGATTACAAAGTCACGGAAAGTGGGAAGTTGTGGAAGAGAGGACACGGCTCTCGGTTGACCTTTGGTTCATTGGATGCATTCGAAGAGGTCGCGACATACACTGTCATTTGAAGAGTCGGGATATTTCGAATATGAAAGGCGTATAGAACTTCTCAACAAAATTGAAGCGACTGGTGGGGGGTGGGGGAAGGGAAGCAGGTGGGGAGTATCTGCAAGCGAAAGGAATGATAGCGGATCATCACTTGGTGGGCCGAGCATTAGAAAGAAAAGAAGACCAAGTGACTCCGTCTTCCATCTGCTCTGCTCCCATCTGATGAAAGAGAGCGATCGCAGGAGGAATCTCACCATAGGAAGAAAGACAACTCGTAAACAAACCAGCGAAATTGAGATACGGTGAGGTTCGAAAAGACACTGGGACAGACAAGCCCATGTGGTGTGGTAGGCCGAGGGTATCTCAACGTCAATAGGGGGTTAAAAGTTTAACCTTATTATTAGCAGAGGCAAAGAACCATGATACTTGAGCATAGATGCAGGCCACCAGAGAACTTGTCGTTGTCCCCGCCTCTTCGCGTCGCTGAATACCGTTCCGCAGGCAGAGGAAACCGGAAGTCAAGCAGTGTCATTGCTTCAATTTGAATAGCTCAACCACTATACATAGTGCACGATTTGTTACTTGTGAAAATACCAAAGGGTGAAAAAAAAAAGGGTCAATAGCCGGCTACAATGACTTCCCTAGGTTGTGTACCTCGCCTGCTCTCTTCCTGATCGGAATTTTCACTTGCCAGTAAACTACTTGATTCCTATTTTCGAGCCCAATTGATGTCGATTTTTTTTCTGAATGCTACATCAAAGATTCAGATATGGTCAAGGTATCCTATGCCTAGCATGTTGATGCGTCTTACCAAATGACAGAGAGCGAGGAAGGATCTGATATTGTAGTAGCACGAGATACAAGGTTGCTCTTCTGCGGAGCGTCACAGTAGTTACTTTGGAAGATCAAACAAAAGACCATTTGAAGGTATTTTTAACCTTCAGATGCACCTCTGACTATTATTAAAAATGAACCAACATCCGCACAGTTGTAACATAGTCGAAATAGGTTTCGAAGGCTGTACGTCTTCCTCTAGAGTATGTGAGGTAGACTGCTTCATTTGCCCTCACTTCTATCGTCGTCCGGCCGGAAGCATTGTCCGCAAGTGAGGCCGTCGTTACTTGGCATCGAACGAACTTGTTTGATAGATCCATCCGCAACACCCAAGTCGGTTCAGTGAACGCCCGGGCTTCTACGGGACAATGAACACGTCAGCGGCTGTCTGCAATCCGAACTCTCCAAGCCTGTATACCACCCTTCCGCGATCAGTGGCATCTCGGTCTCTCTCCAATACGCCGCCTTCTGCGGACTCTTGACATCTAGATCTCCAATCCTCGCTTCGATATCCTCGCCTGGGTCTACCGCGGCGAGGAACTTCACAAAGATGGTGCAGTCTCGCAACGTCATAGCCACCAGCAGCTTCTCGTTACTGAGATCGGGGTCTAGCGTACCGCGCGGATCCATCGCTAGCTGACAATCGCGTAGACGTTGCAAGAGAGTAGTGCCTTTGATCCAGCGAGCGAACCGCTCGACATTCGCGGCGAGGGGTTCCGGGGGCAGGATGGCTTTGGCGCAAGCGTAGATATCCGTGTAGTTGGGTGACAGCAGATCCAGCGGACAGAATGATCTTTCCAAGGGTCGGTGCAGCCGCATAGCAGCCGCGTTTTTGCGCGCTACATGGGCACAGGTACGGCAGCGTTTGGCCGCAGCGGGGGCCGACGGGGACTGGGCGAGCCATTTCGGTTTGAATTGGACGATTTCTTCGCCGGAAAGCCCTGGGATGAGACGGTCAGATGGCTTCCTGGAACTCTAGAGCGGGAAATTGGACCTGGGGACATGTTTGTTACGAGTAGGCCGTGGTCGTCGTCGGCAAGGTAAACTCCCCGACGTCTAAGAGGTCGAGCAGAGCCAGACTGGTCGAGACCCTTCATCAGGGCGGTGGAGTGTTCCCATTGCTCGAGGCTCTGGTTCAAGCGGCTTACGATGTTTCCGGTGCGCACTTCGACGAGGCTTTGCATTACAAGCTGATGCGAGGGGAAGAGAGGGAGGATGAGACGAGCCCAGGCTTCTTGAGCAACTGCACAAGGGAGCGTCGTCGCGAGGTTCTTCCGAAGGCGAAGCAACTTATCTTGTATTGAATAGCGTCAGTAACCAGACTACCAAGCTTCAAATATGTTCGGGAAGGAAGACTCGCGGGACGCGAAATACATACTCTCAATAAAGCTGAAATCACCAGATGTTCTTTGGTCTGTATCAAGCTCACTTGGGGGTGGAGTGCCCTCTCCGTATTGCTCGAGCTCACTTACTTGCGGGTCGGCATCTTGTGGGGCGGCGACGGTGACCCGGTAAACGATGTTCGCAGCTCCCTCGGCAATATACTGAATGATAGTATTCTCGGGGAGGCTTGGGATGCCTGTGCTATCCATCTGAACCGAATTGATGTGATGTTATATATAACTGGATACACTCTCGAAGGGGCTTGTTTTGTTTTTTGATATGAAGACCGTGGTAGCTTCTGATCATGACGGGGGTAACACACTACAGTGTCGCAAGGTCCCCCCTGAGTAACAAAGCGCTTCCACCTACTAAGCGACAAGATCCATGGGCAGGTGTTTACTCCCGATTCGAGTACGTTGGATTGAGAAACCCACCGAAGATCTTTCCGAATGCTACGAATCTCCTTTCTTCCTCGAATACCTACTTGCATGTGTACGGGGTAGGATCTTGCCGGTAGAGAAAGATTCGGGGAGATTTGTTTACCTGTGAAGGACTATAACCGAGACTCGGTCACCATGGGAGGATAACATATCCTCTGCTAGGATACCGATAGACGGGGAGAGAGACTGGTGCTTCTCAGAGATCTCTTACCCCTTTGTGAAACGTTACGAAACCTCAACACATACTCTACCACTTGGCAACAAGAACGTGCACGCTTCCCCTGTCCTGATCTTCTCCCAATTGAAAAGGTCACTCTCCAGCTTTCGATCCCTCTATCCTCTCTGATGAACCCAAGGAAAAGTACCAGAGCATCAGCTCCTTTCGTCGGCTCGGCTCTCGAAACACACGGCCACATTCCTCTCCTGTCTGTGGAAATGAAGCAAGAAGACAACGTCTAGTACCTTTCCTTCTCATCTGGATACCCAAGACGAGGAAACAAAGCTATCAATACACCCTTCCCCTTTGCTCCTCCCAACCCAACCGAAAATCGAATAAAACAAACGCGTCTACGCTTCGAGCGTAACCTCCTGCCCTTTCACACGCCCAATGACCTGACTAGGCGCGTATTTCCTAATGACCTCGTCATCGTGCAACATCTCAAACTCCTCCGTCGCATCCCGGCCCATGAAATTCATGATAGCCTGGGGCCCGCCCGGATGCTCATCCAGCCAGTCTGACACGTCCATCACAACGCCCTTGACAACAACCCAAAGAT
The DNA here is from genome assembly GCA_032760415.1 of Diplocarpon rosae. Taxonomy (NCBI): domain Eukaryota; kingdom Fungi; phylum Ascomycota; class Leotiomycetes; order Helotiales; family Drepanopezizaceae; genus Diplocarpon; species Diplocarpon rosae. Next base: position 102,323 of record JAUBYV010000007.1, on the reverse strand, counting down.
CCTCTTTGGTGTTGTGCTTCGCTACCTCTTCCATCGTGAACTCTTTCTCCGGGATCTTGAAGGCGGCTTTGTTGGGCTTGCTAACCTTGCCAGGGTCCGAGGAGTCGCCGTCCTTTTTCAGGACGGGTGCTGCCGAGGTCTGTGATTGCTGAGCGAGCCTGGAAGAGTCTGAACCAGAGCCCTGATTGTCCCATTCTACAGAGATCTTGCCCGGCTGCGAAGGGTCGATATGAAGAGAGATTTGACCGAGACGGGTGTTGGCCGTGCTGGTGCCGCTCAGAGCGTTGCGGAAGAGGTAGTTGCTAGCGGTATCGCCGGCAACACGGCCGTAAACGACACAGCCGAGGAGAGAGGAACCTCCGAGGCGATTGGCGCCGTGGACACCCCCAGCCAACTCACCGCAGGCATAAAGACCCTCGAATGGCTTACCCTCCGAGTTTAGAATCTCGGCCTTGTCGTTGATCTCGATACCGCCCATGGTGAAATGGAGCACGGGCTCCATGACAGCCACGTGAAAGTCATCATCGATATCGACAGGGCCGTTGTGGAAGAACTTCTTGCCGTACGGGTCCTTTTTCTTTCCGTCGGCGATATCATTATATGCCTTGAAGGTAGATTGGAGGTGCTCTGGTGTGCAGCCAATCTCTTTCGCGAGCTCCTTACCCGTCATCTTCTTCATCAGGCCACGACCAGAGTAATGACGGGTGTGGAAGTCGAGGACATTTGAGGCCTTGGAGTTGAGGAGAAGGCGGACTGGGAACTTGCCTTTGTCCTTCTCCTTCCACATCTCACCAGATACATAATCTCTGTGGCCCAGTTCGTCGCAGAAACGGTCCCCATCTCCGTTTAGGAGAAGACCTCCCTCACCACGGAGAGCCTCTGCGGCCAAGAACTTCCATTTCGAACCAGGGTCCTTGGGGTCCACTAGTCCGGTAGGATGTACTTGAACCTTGTCCATATCAATTCCGTTCCCGCCAATAGCCATAACCATTTTCTGCCCATCTCCAGTGGCGTGCACGCCGTTAGTGGATGCCAGGTCGAAGGTATCTGGGCGCCATTTTTTCAGCAACGAGGTTTCTGTGAAATCGGCAGCATATCCACCAGTCGCTAACACAACTGGTCCGTCGACGGTATTTGACTCGCCGTCAAACTCGTATGTGACGCCCGTGATCTTGTTTCCCTCCTTGTTCAGCCCGGTGACTCGGGCCTTTTTGATAATTTGTACCCGCTCTGGTTCGTTCTCTGCTAACTCCTCGAGTCTTTGCATGAGAGCATATGTAATGGCCATACCAGGGAACTTGGCATCATGGCCTCGGTGCGTTCTGGGCTGGGAGTGACCACTGTGGAGTACAGATTAGCATGCGCGACTAGACGTCGGAGGAGTCGTGTTTACCCTAGCCGGGAAACCAGAGTCAAGTCGAGGTTGAACACATCCTGAAGCCACTCTACGGCCGCCGCTGACTTGTATGTGAGAACCTTGATCAGGTCAGGTCTCGCTTTGTCTCTGGCGGACTTGAGGGTATCGTCGTAGAATTGCTTGACGCTGTCCTGTATCTTTGAGTCGACTTGTGTTCGAGTCAGGGCGCCGTTGATGCCGGATGTGGCCTTGGTCGAGTTTCCTCCGAAGAAACCTGCAGACTTGTCAGATAGCCGCGGAATAGAGGGAGACGTCGTACATGCCTTGCTTGTCAAGCACAACAACATTGCCACCCGCCAGATAGATGGTATGCGCAGCACTCAAACCAGACACTATTTGTAGGGTTCAGCATTCAGGTGTGAGGGACAAATGCGACTCGGGGAAAGACTCACATCCACCACCGACAACAATCACTCTGGGTGCCATGTTGTAGAATTTTAAGAGTTGCAAATGTAGCACAGGAGGAATTAGAGAGGGAGAGAGAGAGGGAGTTCTAAACAGATGATACGGTGGAGAAGGAAGTGGTTTTAACTGCAAGCGGAGACGGAGGGATCAGATGCCGAGGTAGAAACGAAGGGACCTGGGCCCCCTGGCGGTCGGTCGTCAATGTGGCGGCGCGGGGAAAGTCTGGTCAGCGGATTTCCTCGTGCATCCACTCGCCCCGTCAAAAAGATCTTTTTTTCCCTCGTCTGGTTTGCGAAGTCGGGAGAAAAATATAATCGGCCTGGTAGTAGGAGGGAGAAGTCGTTACAGTCATGAATACATTGTAACAGTTGCTACTGGATTCAATACATCAGGTGTCCTCTGCCAATCCGGTTCTCCTCTTCTACTACTTCCACTTCCCCGTACTCCAAATCCAATATCCTAACCAGCTCTATATATACTTTATGGCATGTGAAGATCCACTTCCCCCACACGCTTGCTACTTCAAACTTCCGTGTCGCATCGTCTGACCTGGTGACCAGAGTCAGCGCCAGAGAGAGAAGTTGACCGATATGACTTTCTCTGTAGATCTATAAGAGGCGGTGTGAGATAGTTATACTTGGAGATATGTGGTCGTCGGTAAGGTTGAGAACCCTTGCGTTGGAGATGGAGATGGGAGCTTGAGCTTTTTTTTCCTTTTCACCTCGAGCTTTAATCGGAGTACGACATACACCCACCTGCTGGATGAGCGATACCGTGCCATATCCCTGCGCCTGTGCATCATGTTTGAGCTGATCCAGAAGTTCGGGGAGGTTTCAAGAAGGCGTTCGTGCGGTGCTCAGAAGGACTCTTTTGCACCTTGTCGACTTGGTGGAGTAAGGCTGAGCGCGGAGGTGGTGACCAGGAGTCGGTTGGTATTTTCGGCAAGGCTAAGAGTTTTTTTTTTTCTCCAAATTACAACCTGTCTGAGTCCAAACAACCAGATGCTATGCTCTACGACTAACTCACGACACACTCCTTCAGTATTGGATTCCAGTACAACTCTCATCAATATAAATAGCATCTCACTTTAAGGGCCGAGGCTATCAGACTCACAATGGACGACGACCTCTCCTCCCTTTGTACAATCTGCCACATCGAACCTCCCATCTACACCTGCCCCCGCTGCTTCTTACCAACCTGCTCCCTCGACTGCTCTAAGCGCCACAAGATACGCTCCATGTGCGACGGCATCCGCGATCCCACAGTCTACAGACCAATCTCCGAAGTCGCAACGCCCTGGGGCCTAGACCATGATTACAACTTCCTGCACGGCATCGAGACGCGCATTTCCCGCAGCGAAAAGGTGCTCATTGAAGACCTGGAGCTTGTGACCGAGCAGGAGCTCGAGAGGGCCCGCGCCGGCGAGACCGAGGAGGCGTATGCGCGCCGGACAGGCAAGAAGACTAGAGAACTGCCCGGCCAGGCCTGTATAGAGCGCGTGCTGAAGGAAGAGCGCATCAGGATTATCAAGGCGCCGAAAGGGATGAGGCGCAACAAGGAGAATGCGACGAACTGGCATAGGAAACATAAGCATATTAACTGGCAGGTGGAGTGGATCCGAGAGAGGGGGCAGAGAACGCTGTATCGTGCTCTGGGAAGCAGGCCGATTGGCGATTTCTACAATGCAATGTGTGAAGAGGAGCGGAGGCTGAGGATGAGCGACGAGGAGAGGAGGGCGGAGAGGAAGGAATTGAGAAAGGGGCGAGAAGGGGGGAAAGAGCCGGTTGTGAAGAAGGCGAGGATTGACCAGGATACGGGTCATCTTACGACTACACCTCTCCTCCAGAGTCCCGAGACTGGAGCTTGGAACCTTCCGCCGTCCTGTCCGACGCTGGACGGACACAGCAACATCCAAGCGCGAACGCAAGTCCAAGCTCCGTCGATACAGAAACCCAAAACCTGGACTCACAACTTCTACCTTTACCGCCCCCTAACTCCCGCCTCCTTTCCCAAAGTCCTCGCCCCAATATCCCCTTCTAAACCTCTGACCGAACTCCTGCGGCACCGAGACGTCCTCGAGTTTCCTACGATCTACGTCCTGCCCTGTTCAGCCGAGTCTTTGCCGAAGGGGTTTATGCTAGAGTCTGAGTTTCTGAAAGCCATGGACAACAGATCAAAGAGGGGTACGGATACGAACATGGAAAGGGCGGGTGATTCGAGTAGTAGTGAGGAGAGTAGTAGCGAGGAGAGCGGTAGTGATGTAACGATGGAGGAGGGAGAACCTGTATAGCTCTGGATGATGTAGGTATTGGGTTTTACAGAGCGAATTGGATCAAGCGTTAGCGTTGCAGAGCTAGCCAAGACTGTAGAGGATAGTAATGATACCCTTGAAAGATAGTATTCCTCGACACGGCCGTAGGAGGATGAACACAGTTTTAAATAGGGACCGCTAAATATCTGACATACAGCCTATGACACGTAGCAAGAAAGATACATGTTATTCACAATTGAAGGTAGCATCTACTTCGGAGACTTATATTCTCGGCATTGTCAGTGAAAGCTCTTCCAACCCTCGCCTCCAAGTCTAGCATCGGCTTATCCTGCTTCTGTCCGCTTTTCTCTCACACCCTCGTCTCCATCTTCCTTTTCATTGACACTGAAGACTTTTCAGCTGATCTTCGATTCCCATCGGCCTCGACTATGAATGAAGTAATACATGTGCCATACTCCACAGGTCAAAAAGCAACATGGATTTCTATTCCTTCCTACCATCTCCCCCTCCCCCCCCCCCCCCCAATAATGTTCACCAAAAGGCTTGCGCAAGCTTTGCCTGCCGATCTATAGTATGTTACTCGGTGATCCGTAAATTATGGACACCGCATCGTGATTATAGCAGGGGCCCGTGCGAAAGGGCCTGCACGGGAAAGCGGCTTTTTTTTTGGTGTTCTTCTGGCTTTCCTCTCACATCGCTTACTCAGTATGCCTTTTACACACTCCGGATATTGCTTTATTTGCGGTACTCATTTAACCTGAATACGCTTAGCATTTCAAATGCTAAATACTGCATGCAGGTATCCTTTCAAAAGTATCTCCTGAGCATAATAATTTAAATACGCGTAACGAGTTGTCGAAAGAGCTTTAGGGAAACGATTACAGCCTGAAAAAGAAAAAATAAAAAAAGTATAGGTTATGATTAATAAAGGCTATATTGAAATCTTGCAACAAATTCCGTGCCGGCAGTGGGAAGGGTATACACAACCTCAAAGGTGGGAAGTGAATGCAATGACTCGCAAAGTGGCCAAAAGGGCCAAGTTAGCGGTACTTACCAAGTACTTCTAGCGTACTTAACTGTCCCTGGTGCTAAGTGTTGTATTAATAAATAGATGAAGAAGGTGAAGGTTCGAATTGGTGGGAATTCGAGCTTCTCTATTTTTTTTTTTGGTTAGAGAGAGCTCAAGCAGTGATAAATTGCTTGAAATGACCTTTAATTTAGAAGCTCAATTGACTTTCAATTGCTCTAAGGATCTGCAAACGAGCTAGGAAAGCTATACAAGGTTGTTTTTATAAGCTATGTGAGAAGGAAAGTTTATCATTACAGATCCGCAAGAGAGGGAAGAAAGCCACATATTGTTTGTTCTGGAAGCTACTTCAAAGCAAAGCTATTATTACAGTTTCGCAAAACCAATCGTATAAACCTGAAAGTTAGTTTTTCTCTTTCTGCAATGAAAACAAGCACTGAGTAGATATTAAGAGTGGCTTTTGTACTTGCAAGAAGTGTCGCGAGCGTGCTAGGCGCGACAATTACTAGAGCTTATAGAGATGAAATGAGAATAGAAAATAGGAATAATGAAACCTAACACAAATGTGGACTCAGGTCCTGGGAAATCTATCCTGTAGCTTGGGAAGAGCTAAAGATTTTAGCGCTAGCGACAGGCTGTTTTAGCCAACTAATAACATATTAAACCATCTTGTATTAGTAAAAAGACCATAGCGAAGCAAGATCCCTGGCCTTGTAGGTCCGCCAGGGCATAGACCTCGTTACTAACCACCCAGCCTAAGGAAAAGATGCTGATCCCCAGAGAAAACAGCAATTCTGAACAAGGACAACTACCTGACCTGGTATCAAATACCAAGACACCTCAAAAATGAACATGCGAACTCCATTTCAGTGGGGTTGGCATCCCACCGTGTGTATACTTACTAGGTTGATGTACTTCACCGACATTCTACAGTATACTACTATGATTGGGTACTACCCATGTAACGACCCTCCTATAGTATGACGAAGAAGAAACCTAGAGGATCATGCACGGACTAGAGAAGGGCATGATTTATTCTGTTCGGAGAGAACTAGGTATGATATGGTGGGCTTATCCGAGAGATATGCTACTTCAACAAACCCTATCTTTGCACTGATGATAGGGAAGCGGGGTAAAGGAAGAATCCTCACACTATCACATTTGGATTTGTTACTCATATCCTCTAACCTCTCTTCTTCTACTTCTAGATTCCACTTGCAGGTTCGCTGCGGGCACAATAACTCCGAAAACCGAGCCATGTCGTCCACTACGCTCCTCCGGAGCTTGAATATCAACAATATCAACCCGCATATAAAGGAGGCCAAGTATGCTGTTCGAGGAGAGCTAGCTGTGCGGTCCGAGGAATACAGAGCGCGGCTCGCAAAAGGGGACAAGAGTCTACCGTTCGACCAAGTTATCTCTGCGAATATTGGAAACCCCCAACAGCTGGACCAGAAGCCGATCACGTTCTTCCGACAGGTGCTGAGTTTGGTGGAATACCCCGCCTTGTTAGAAAACGAGGACGTGCTATTGAATCAGCTGGGCTACAAAACCGATGTTCTTGAGCGGGCGAGATGGTTGTTGGCGACAGTAGGATCGGTGGGTGCATACAGTGCGAGTGCTGGAGCGCCTGGAATCAAGGAAAGTGTAGCCAAGTTCCTAGAAAGTATGTGCTTTCCCCTCATCTAACGGTATCTACTCTTACGATTTCCCTCAGGACGAGATGGCTTTCCAGCAGAACCCAAAGACATCTACCTTTCTAGCGGTGCGTCTTCAGGAGTCAATACCCTCTTGCATATCATTTGCGCTTCGCCCCAAACTGGAGTCCTCGTTCCTATCCCGCAATACCCACTCTACTCTGCCTCCCTCTCCGTGCTTAATGCAAAGTGCGTCCCATACTTCCTAGACGAGTCGAAGGGCTGGGGAACAGACCTCGAAGCTATCAAGGCCGCACATAAGCAAGCTGTATCCGAGGGCACCGAGGTCCGAGCCATCGTCATAATCAATCCCGGAAACCCAACCGGAGCCAGTCTTTCTGCCGACGATGTCAAGGCTGTGATCGAGTTTGCGGCCCAAGAGAAGCTAGTAGTGATGGCAGATGAAGTCTACCAAACCAACGTCTTCAAGGGAAAGTTCCACAGCTTCAAGCGTGTCTTGAGGGAGCTGCAAAAAGCCGACGCGGCCAAGTACAAGAACGTGGAGCTTGCTTCGCTGCACAGTATCTCCAAAGGCATGGTTGGCGAGTGCGGACACCGAGGGGGGTACTTTGAGCTTTGTGGCTTTGACCCAGAGGTCCAAGAGGAAATCTACAAGTTCGTCTCAATTAGCTTGTGCGCGCCAGTCGTGGCACAGTGTTTAGTCGAGATGATGGTCAATCCGCCTCAGGAGGGATCACCAAGTTATGAGTTGTATAAGCGGGAGTACGATGGTATCTTTGCCGGTCTTCAGAAGAGAGCCACTGCCTTGTACGAGGCTTTCAAGGAAATGGAAGGCGTCGAATGTGACGAGCCTCAGGTAATCCTTTTCTTTTTCTTTTTTTTCTTCTTCTTAATCTGTTGCAGTTTGCTGAGAGTTTCTAGGGATCCATGTATCTTTTCCCTACCGTCCACCTACCAGCTAAAGCTATTGAAGCAGCGAAGAGAGAGTCGCGCACCCCGGACGAGTTCTATGCGTTCCGCTTGCTCGACGCTACAGGAGTCTGCGTTGTCGCCGGATCTGGATTCGGTCAGAAGGAGGGTACGCTGCACTTCAGAACTACATTTCTGGCTCCAGGTACCGAGTGGGTAGGCCGTATCTCGAAGTTCCATAAGGAGTTTATGGACGAGTTCAGATAAGGGCGTACGCCTCTTGTCAGCAGGTAACCGAGCGATAGATATGGGTTAGAGAACGCTTCCTGGCTCGCGTCGGAGGGAAAATGGGACGGTAACCTTGAGATCTTGGGGAAAATCCTCTTGCAATATTCAGATAGATCGAACCGCAGTACATATTCCGTGCTGAAACGACAGCTCTCAGAGATTTTAGATATTCAATCGCAGGGCCGAAGTCTTCCTTGTTTTCTTGCTCCTACATCCAACATGGGAAAACACGCGAAACCCATCCTCGCAACGAGATACCCTGCGCTCTATCTCACACTCTCCAAAACCCCTTACTCTCGGGCCCGTCTTTACCAGCGGCTGCTCAGAGGGTCTACGCGAAGAACCTGTTTATGACTGAGTTTTATCCTGTTCCAATAGACCAGCTTATTCGCGCATTGATTAGGAGAATATGTCACGGCGAGATCTGTTTTCTTTGATGTAGTACTGCTTTCCTATAACTTAGTAGCTTTTTCGTATTTGGATACTAGCTCTTGGGTTAGCATGCGAGCGGTCGGAAAGCGATATATTGGACACAACGTCTGCTTTCTTTGCCTTTTTGGTCTCGATTCCCTTGGGTTGCAGTACGGCGCAACCCTCTTGATGTACTACTTTCTATGCGTCAGCCAGATTTCGCCCCCTCTACCTCTGCATCATCTCCACGTAGCTCTGGAAGTAAAGCTGACCAAACGTAAAAGACTGCACGTCTCGGCGATGCCCGAGCTCTCGGCTCGCATCTTTGCCCCAGCGCCAAAAAGACCCGACTCCATCTACACAATCAATGTACGGAGGGTTTTCGCGAACGTGATATTCACTCCAGCCTCGCGCACGTTGGTCTCGCCGATATAGCCTTTCAATCTCACGATGCGATCGACGAGGTGGTCCCGCTGGCACGAGTAAGGGTACGGCAGGCATGGTTCGCGCTTTTTCGGGGTAAAGAGGGACGAAGGTTGGAGGACCCCACGAGCCAAGGCAGTCGGATCTTTTGCAGGCATGTGAGTTTCTTAGCTGAAGATTGGAGGGGGACGCTGCTACGTACCACATGGAGGCTTATGGCTTGTCACAGATAGGATGTGTTGAAGAGGAAGAGAGAGAAGTAGAGAGAGAAAAGTAGAGAGAGAGAGAGAGCGCCATATACTTGAAAGAAAGAAAGAAGATCCCTAGTCGCGAGAATGCCTTGGTGTAATGCCAAGCAAACAGCACCCCATCTTACTGTACAGCGTACCCAATGTCGTATTCATCTCTCACCCAACCATCCCCTTCCCCAAACATACACCAGAAGATGAAACTTTCAACTCATATCTACTTCTTACTCATATCTCTTCCCCTCACTACCACCGCCCTCCTCCCACCTCAAAAACTCCTCGCGAAGCCAAGCCGCAGCCCCGCGATGCCGCCTGCTGCACCGTCGACCTCGTCCTCCCCGGAGACCGGCACATCCATCACCCTCTCCGATGCGATGGGAAGCGACCGGAGTATCCACATCTTCGCGGGCTTCACGCGGGACTTTGCGCCGATCAGCCAGCGGCTCGAGGACGCCCAGCTCCGCACCACGATTCTCGCGCCGCGGAACTCGGCCATCATGGCTCTCGACCGGAAGCCGTGGGAGGATCCGACGGGGCAGGACTACGCAGCGTTCGGCGCGGAGGCGTACGAGGGCGCCGAGGGACGCGAGAGGGCGCGGGACAATCTCCGGAGGTTTGTCGAGGCGCATGTGGTGGAGAGGAGCCCGTGGCCGGAGGGGGAGAAGGTTTCAACGCGAGGGGGAGAGACGGTGTGGTGGAACCACACGGAAGGGGTGAGAGTGGTACGTTGTGTCGATGCGCCAGAGGGAAGACGTCTACTGGACGGCGAACTGGACTGATGATCGTAGATCCAACCGGGTAATATCGAAGTCGCCTTGGTCGCGAGCAGGGTTCACAATGGGGAAGTGTGGATCCTGAAGGGAGTGAGGGACTATGCATGAGTTTGCACGGGTACTTTTGTGCCTGGATGGTTCTTTTTTTTTTGAGACTAGAGATAGGCGTGGTGGTGATGCGGGATCGAGTCGGTAGGGTTGATATCAGAAGTAGATATGAGGCAGGTGAGCGTACGAAAGATCTGATGATCCTCGCGGGCATATCAAAGATTATCCCAGGAGCTACAGGCAGTAAGTAATGCCAATAGGTATGGACTACCAACGAGGAACAACGAACGTAACAGCGCTTATAGATTTTACCACACGCAGGAAAGTACCGTGCGATGTGCTCGAGGACTTGCAAACCTGAAGACCTTGCTGCGGGCGCCGTGTACTTTACACTGCGGTAGTTTGAGAAATCCAACAGATGGAACGAGACTATTCTCCTCGACTACGTCCACACGTCTAACTAGGCCTCTCCGCCGATCGACGGACAGAGATTTCTCTGTAGGAGTAACGAGGTCTTTGTCCCCGCAAACTCCTGGGCGAAGGTACCTCGCCTCGTCCCGATGAAGTTCGTGATTCCAACGGTCGTTTTCTGTAGTCCTACAATATAAATATAAATATGATGTATTATTGTTTGCACAGCGGCACGTCGCCAGGGCTAAATTCCGAGGATAACCATAAGAGCTACATCAAGGTATAATCTGGGAGGACCCAGGTCGCAGAATGATCTGTCCTGTGACCCAACGTTCCCCGGTGATCACACCTGGGCTACCCTGTATTAGACCCCCGGGTAGCTTGGAGAAGAAAAGTACCCAAGGCAGAGCCAGCTGCATCGAACCAGGCTACCCCAGGATCACCGGTAGGCTACCCTGCGCCGCATCCTCAGGGTAGCCTCGTCGTGGAGAAGATTTGGCGAGCACCAAGGTCGCGGCGGAGGCCAAAACTCTGGCGCACGAAAAGATTCCAAGTCCCGAAGAAACTTATCACCTTGTATTGCGCATCATTCTCACATTCAACTCGCATGTCTCAGGTGGAAAATGTCATGTCAACGTGGACGCAAGATGAGGAGGGGATGGAAGTGAACAGAGCGAAGGAAGGGAAGGAGGGACGAAGGGAAGTTGCGGAAGGATGAATGCTGTACGCTGTTGGGGGTATGGAGCATGGACCTGACTCCCGACTCAAGTGCCTGCTGGTTTTTTTGTTTTTCTGGTGGAAGGAGAGGAGAGAGGAAGGGGGGAGAAGGGGGAAAAGGACTGGAGCAGCAGTAGGTGAGGTGTGATGGGGTCCTAGTCTTTGGGGTTTGCGTTGGTCTAGCGCGCGAGGAGGTGAGAGAGTGTCGAGTGTCGAGTGTAGAGCAAGCAGTCTCGGGTAGGGGTTTTTTTGGGGGGGGGGAAAAACCGATTGGAATGATATATATAGTATAGTATAGTATAGTATAGTATAGTATAGTATAGTATAGTACAATATGGCACGGCTCGGTCGCCCCTCTCTATATTTCCTTGCCATGGCAAAAGTTCGATGAGGACCTACAGTCTTTTGTTTTGCGTGTCTTGGTAAGAGGCGAGATGCGGTTATTGCTGTGAAAGGGTTGCGGACTAACTTATCCGAAGTCTATGCCCTGGCGCCCCTTCGGGACCTCACTTCGCCACGGTCGGGTAAAGTGCTTCTGTCCAACGATGTGAGAGTCCGCTCAGTCGATGACCATATCATATGTTTTAGGGTGAAGAGGTTGAGGCTTCTCCTATCATTTACGTGTATGGACATGCCCTCCTCGCTGCTGGCTGAACAATCACAACAAGCCCGCATCCGGGAATCTAGGAGGCGGCTTCATATGACAGACATCATGCCGTCTCGCGCGGCAGGACGGGCTTGGATCCCGTGCTGCGAAACAGAGAGGCGTATCGTGGGTATCTCCCTCGCATAGCGCCTATCGCATCTTGTGCTAGTCCGTATGCCAGCCCGATTGCCAGACCCGTCTTGGCCGTTCTCGCAGCAGTTGTGATGGAGAATCGATCTGGGGGTGGTTAGCTGTTCATGCTCTAAGAGGGGTTGGGATGGGGATGGGGACGAGATGCGCTTCATATCATTATCAGAGATGAATTCACAACTCTGGAGCCGCAGCTGTGGGGTGTGACTCCGACGATAAGGATACGGTGTGTGTAGGATGCACAGGTATACACATGTAGCATGCGATTGCTCTTGAGCTGGGGATGGGATGCGAGCATACTCCACAGAGAAAACGCCCCCGCGACGGACAAACTCGCCAGGACCGTGTTCAAGCAGTCCTTCGTGCCTCGATACCGATCAAACACATCCTCGATGCTGAAAAAGCCCGCCGTCCAAAAGCTGACCTTGGCGCCCATCTTCAGGCCCTCCTGGACACCAGCCAGCGCCATGTTGTAGTTCTTGCTCTTGTGATACAGGTACCAGCCCGTCGGCGTCGTGGGCAAGCGATGCGCATTCTCCGCGCGGAACCGAAAGCCTGCCATCTGACTGCCGTGGGAGATGCCGAGGAGGAGGCCCGAGGCGAAGGAGATGGAGGTTGCGATGGAGAGACGCATGCCGAAGGGCATCGAGAATCGGGAATCCTGCCGCAGCTGCTGGAAACGCTCTTTGCGCAGGAATTCGGCGGCTGCCTTCTTTTCCTCTGCGTCGTCCGCTATTGGGGGCATGGTGCGCTGCGGTATGTTGGACGTCAATGTTGATTGATGTCAATGTCAATGTGAATGCGGCGCGAGGCTGAAGATGTGGGGGGTGCTTTGTTTGCTTTCCCGTAGATGTCCCTCCCGTGCACTAATTTGTCACGTGGGCACGCGCCATCTTCGTGAGCCGAGGATCAACGTAATTCCATTAATCGCGCAGACACGTTACCCACCAGCAATACCTCTGTTGAATCCAAGCCAAGAGGAGCCAACATGGTATGCAAAGAGATCCGTTCAATTCGCATGCCAAATGCTAACCCTACCAAGGTCTCCTTAGACGATATCAAATCTACCACCCTCACTCTGCGCTTCAAACACAGCCGCGTTACTATCCTCCTCTTCGTTGACCCCCTCACCCCCTTCCCCTCCATCCTCAAAGAACTCCTTGCTACCCTCTGCGAACGATACCCCCTCGGTCTTCCCACGTCACCGGACACCTACACGCCGATCCCCGACTCCGGCCTCGACGTGGTCCTGGGCGTTCCGAAAGACGCGTTCGATCTGGAGAAGGGATGGGAGGAGCTGGATCTCACGACTGCGGGGCTGACGGACACGCCGAAAAGCTTAGGGATCAAAGACGGTGCGCAGATCGCATTTGCGTTTGCGGGCCGCGAGGCGAGGGAGAAGGGACAATTTGAGGTCGAGGTTCCTAATGTGGCGGAGCTGTATCCGAACGAGGAGTAACAAAGTAACTTCTCCGGGGTATGGGCTAGTGTTGGCAGAGCATTGAATAGCGTCCGAGGTGGCACATGGGCTGTGGTTTTGCAATGGTTTGCTTAGGAGAGGGCTAGGCTACGACTAGTAGTAAGACTTTCTCGCAACAGCAGACTAGACGCAATCCACAAACACATCTAAATCTTAGCGCTTCCATTATTCTGCCATCAGAGTCTCCGCAACCTTGATCTTGAGCTTTTTGGCAGCCCGCTGATTAGGCTCTTCTGGTTCTCAACCCGTCAGAAATCCCAAATCAGCCGTGACTAGTGTGAAAATTCACAAACAGATCAAGCCCAGATACAACAGGCATGGACCTGTGCTCTCTCTCTCTCTCTCTCTCTCTCTCTTTCTCTCCCTGCGAGCAAAGCAGACCTCTCTGACATGCCAACGAGAAGTTGTTGCGTCCCTTGCTCTGCTGAGGCTTTGGATAAGCCAGCTATCCGTTGATATGGTCCGCTGTAAGCCACCCATCAAACAGATACACAGTAATCTTCACGCGTATGATTTCAAACGTACGTTAGTGGACCTGTGCTCAGAAACTTCGAGGCTCAGGTAGATGATGAGACGATAATTCGTTTAGCTATCATCTAGTATAAGTACTTTGATCAAGCGATCACGTACTAGGGGCGGTAGAGAGTACGTACTCTCTTAAAGCAAATGAGAGAGCTCTCAGACAATCTGAATATACTTTTAGGAGAATTAACTCCACCTACAGATAGAGCAAGATGAAAGAGGTCGATTCGTACTCTAATGAAGAAGCGCCCGGATTCACTCTTCTTACTCCCGGACAAACAGTCCTGCCATTCCCATCCCAGTCCCGATACACATCGATATAACTCCAGTCTCTAGCCCTTGCCTCTGTAGCTCAGGCAGTAATCCGGCGAGCATACGCGCACCGGTCGCACCGAGTGGGTGACCGAGCGCGATCGCACCGCCCTTGGGATTCACTCGACCGTCCGCATACCGCTGCTCCAGACCCAGCGTCCGGAGACTGTAGATCGCCTGACTGGCAAATGCCTCGTTGATTTCCCAGATCCCAACATCCTCCGTCTTCAGTCCGGTGTGCTCTAGAAGCCGAGGTATCGCCACTGCCGGTCCAATGCCCATCTCATCTGGTCGGCAGCCAGCTACTTGCGTTCCCGCCCACCGCCCGATGATGGACGATGTCAAGCCAAGCCGAGTCGCAGTGCTCCTCCGCATCAACAGTGTCGCAGCAGCCCCATCCGAGATCTGCGACGAGTTTCCCGCGGTGGAGGTGCCGTTTTCCTTGAAGGCGGGCTTTAATTTCTGCATGCCCTCGACGCTGGCGCTGGTCCTAATACCATCATCTTTCGTCACCCTGATGTCCTGCACCTCTCCCACCTTCTCGCCCGCCTTGTTCACTTCCTGAAACTTGGTCTCTACGGGCACAATCTCCTTGTCGAAAAGGCCTGCGTCCTGGGCCTTGGCTGCTCTCTGATGCGATGCCACCGCAAACGCATCCTGATCCGCGCGGCTTACGCTGTACCTCTCCGCCACGTTCTCACTCGTCAATCCCATAGGCATGATGCAGTCTTTCGCGTCCTGCACCGGGCTGGTCTTCAACTCGGGCCAGAGCACGGTAGGTATCGCCTTGGACCCGTAATTTCTCGTCATGCTCTCTACCCCCCCGCCAATCCCAACATCGATCATGCCGGTAGCAATCTGATGCGAGACGCTCGTGATGGCGTGGAGCCCCGAGCTGCAGGCTCGGTTCGTCGTGTAGAACGACGTGGTCGTAGGGATGCCGATGTGATTCATAGCCATTCGTCCGGCCTTGGAACCGCCGAGTTCAGAGAGCACCACGCCGACGCCGACATCTTGGATCAGCGCGGGATCCAAATGAGGGTTTGCGGCGAGCGTTGCGCGGAGAACGGCAGCCAACAGTTCTTCGGGGTAGGCGTCCTTCAGATGCCCTTTATAGGAGCGTGTGATCGGTGTACGCAGTGAGGAGAGAATCACGACATCGTTTGCTTCTTTCTTCAGGATATTAGATAAGCCTTTCCGGACTGGCCCGAGCATGGTGATTAGAGTGAAATGTCGGATTTATGTACAACTTGGTATCAGAGAGACACATGTGTAGGGTACAACAGCATGAAGATCCGCGAAAGGGGAGAGGGCTGAAGCAATTCACTTTGCGACCGGCAGAGATCTTTGCCGCCGATATATGACGAAACATAGATGTACTTGAAGTACGACGTACACCCGAGAAAGAAAAGTCCAGAGCTCTGTGCCTGTGCCGAGGAAGTACCGACATCCAGACATTAGCAAAGACCGTGACCGCACGAATAATATAAAGTGATCTCGTTGATAAGTAAAATGAATCATGCATAGGGTAATATAGGCGTTGTTGTTTCTTGGTACGATTTACAGATTTCTGCCTCACAATGTTCGACCAGGATTCTTCTTACCTAAGCGAGTCCCCTGTCCTTGTACTGTATGTAAACAGTTGAGAGCCGAGTGATTACCATTGCCGTGATTGAGACTCACTTACCCTCGGCAGTTCCCAAGGAGCCAACTCCTAACAAAGCGCCTCTAAACTCACTTCCAGACCTTGTCCGGTCAAGAAGTTGCATGTTGCACATTGCACGTTGCGCGCTTCGCCTCGCCTCGCATCGCATTGCTGCCACAAGCCGTATCAACAAACCGGCCAGTCAATGTATGTAAACTGCAGCCAAGCTAAGCTAAACAACAACAACAACAACAACTATAGGTGGCCCGAGAATGTCAGAACAGTTGTGCTGTATTAATCAATGCGGTGCTGACGTGATAGGTCATCATGTCGGCCACCTTAGCTCCAGAATTCTAGCAACAGAAAAAGTCCGACTAAGTCAGGCAGAGAATTTATAGTAGCATCTGTTTTCTTCACGTGCGTCGCGGGTTTCACTTGATACTGGAATTATAAGGTCGCAGTCGACGAGCGACACCCGCCCGGCCCTGTTCCAAGACGGTGGCAGGCTCAGGGGCAGGCGAGGTGGTCATGAAGATGGGCGCGTGCGGTGGCGCTGTGGGCATTGAAACGAAACGGCTTCGAGAGAGAACGGCTCGATTGAAACAGGCCCCCAGCGACGTGGTCGGTCGACCACAATGTCTGCACGTTCTGATCATAGTAGTCAGGCAAGAGATGTATGAATGTTCCGATCACCCTAGTTAAGCAAAACATGGGTAGATGTTCCGCAATCACTATTACTAGGCAAAAACATAACCGAAAGATTCAAGTTACCCTAGTTAGACAAAACATGCCTGGATGTGCCGATCACCTTGGGTTGGTAAAACACGTCTGAATGTTCTGATCACGGTGGTTAGCAAAACACGTCTGAATTTTCGGAATGTTCGACATCACCACAATCTTGCGAGCGGCGTCTCAGAGCTCGTGTCCCGCCGACTCGAGGGCGAGCACTGCGCAGAACATATAAACCGATGGAGGTGCCCATTCCAGCTGCGCCATACAAATCATCGCCAACTACCCCAGAATCAACTTAATATTTGTTTTCCGCCCAATAACTTCCTCCACCATGTCCCTCACCCGCCACGACTCCGTCCTGTCCCCCCTCTCCAAGCTGGGCGATGTCTCCAAAGACGAGTACGCCCAGATCCTCTCCAAATTTCTCGCCGATGTCGACTTTTTCATGCCGCCGTCCGAGTACGACTTCTCCCTCGAGGAACCGGTTATGGCCTACTTTGCCCGCCAGCCCAACTGGCCGGCGCACCTCACGGCCAAGGCCGTCCACATGGCCAAATGGATGTCCACCGGCCTGGGCATGTGCTACCCCTTTGCCGAGAAGGACATCCAGGTCGCGTACGGCATCCACGCCACCTACGTCCTCTTCATCGACGACATCATCCACGAGCTGGGCGACGCGCTCGACGAGTTTGAATCGCGGCTCGTGAGTGGCAAACCGCAGAAGTCGCCCATCTTGCAGTCTTTGGTCCATTTCCTGCTTGACAACAACACCTACATGGGACCCTACGCCGCGGCCATGAACACCAAGGCGACTATCGAGTTCATCTGCGGCTGCATCATGGAGCGCGACTACGACGGGAAGGTCGTGCCGCCGGTCGGCGCGAAGAAGTTTCCCGGCTACTTTCGGGAGAAGACCGGCTACACGGAGCCCTACGCTCACTTCTGCTTTCCTGAGGCCACATGCCCCGAGAAGGAGTACTTGCACGTGTATATGCCGTGCATTCAGGACCTCATCGAGTTCATCAGCTACGCCAACGACATTCTCTCCTTCTACAAGGAATCCGTCGTTGGCGACGAGCGCCTGAACTACGTGTGCAACATCGCCAACACGCATGGGCTCAGCGCGTCCGAGGCGCTGAAGTTGGTCTGCGAAAACGTGACGGAGAACGTCCTGACAGTGCGCAAGGTCTTGAAGGACTATCCAGCTATGAAGGACACCGTTGACGAGTTCTTCCGCGGTTACATTGCCTGGTACCTGAACCAGACGAGGTACAAGCTGACCGACATCGCGGTGACGGATGCGCAGGGCCAGCTCTTCGCCCTAACGCCCGCAGAGCCTCAGGGACAGCAGCAGCAGCAGCCCAGCCAGGGACAAGAGAAGGTGACGACAAGCCAAAAACTAGATGCGGTGCGGGTCACTGCGGTGGAGGTGTAATCAGCTCAGGGCATTCTGTTGTTCCGCAATCATAATAAGCCAAGTGCGTTTAGCTAGCGTCCGAGTGTAGTCAGTCTGGGGCGATATATCGTTCCGTAGTCATAATAAGCCAGATTTATTCAGCCCGGGTCCTGCGTTCGTTCTGTGCGCGCTCCTGTGCGTGAGGGTTCTTCCTCTCTGTCGTACTCCAGGCGATCCAGCCCTTCTACTTGGGCTACAGCAGCGTAGAATTCATCCCATTCGCGGGTTGTCCATGGATGCTTTCGTTCCTCGCAGCGGAAATCAAGCCCCGAGCGGATTATGAGCAAGTGCTGTTTCGGAACAGAGACTCGGATGGAGGTGCCACTGCATCATCCAACCTTGTCTTGTGCCGGGTCGCAATCGTGACCAGTGTCTTGATTACGACTGGAATAATGGAGTGATAAAGCTCGACTTGATGGTGGTATGTGATGGCCTGAGCTTACTTTTCACGGAAGCGTTTGAGCCAAGGTATATATGTGTGAATCTGAAAAGCCCAGGTGTTCCACGAGGGATGAGAAAGGCGCCGTGTAGGAGTCCCGACAAGATCACATGATATGCTGGCACTTGGCTAACGCGTCGTCATCTTGTGATGTAACGTGCCATTGACCAATGGCCGGAAAAGCCTCGTATCAGAGAAAGCAATCGCAAAACATTAACGCAGGACAAGCTGTTTCACGCGCTGCAGCTAGCTATCAGCTTGTTAACCTACTTGCAAAATGTACTGGTTATTAATCTTCAACATGAAAAGGAAGCTAATTGCTCTACTGGGGTAAAGCTATAGTGAGTAGGAAATGCGAACCATTGCTAGATTGCCTTAGGGAGATTTACGTACCGTGCTTGCATGTAGTAGGTAATCTTGTATTTTGTATTTGGGACCGTAAAAGTTTTATAATCTGCACGTTTGTAAACGTACATGGGGATATACTTTATGGCTTGTAAAAACCTGCAAATCTTGATTTTAATATGCGATTTGTACTTGTTACGAAGATATGGGTTACACAGCACAACCTAGCAGCTATGTATCACTTCGCTACAGCTATTTTAAAGGCCTGTACACATCTATCCCTTGCCCCTAGGAGGGTGTTGCAGGTGAATATACCTGGGGCATCCAAGTCACATAGTAGTCACATGATCCGTTCCCGAGGCGCTAAGGCCTAAGCAGCTGCAAAACAACCATATGCAGAGTCCTCGAGAACAAATTCAAATCGTTCAATATTAGCAGCGGCAGACAAGGCTGCCACAGCTTTGTATAACTCTCTAGTAAGCAGTTTCCTCATATACTCCAGAACTCTCTATCCCTACGCCAGATTACAGTAGTAGATAAACTTGAACTTCAACCTTAACTCATAGTTTAACCTGAACTTGCTCAAGCTCAGGCTATCCCAGTCGCTTAGATAAACCCCTTTAATACTGCCGCCTCGGCATTCAATATCGACGACCCCGCAGCACCAATAACCGCTACCCAAGGTTAGCATAAAAGACCAAGGCAAGACGGCGGAGCTTACTATTATGACTCAAAGCTACAAACTTCAAATCAAAAACCCCACTATCGTCCTGCCGAACCCGCCCGACACTAACCGTATACCCGTTCTGTGTGTTGCGATCCAATCTGGGTTGCGGCCTATCCGGCTCGTCCATCACGAGAATCGCTGGGTCAGGCGCAGACGGGCATCCTAAGGTCATAGCCTCGCTTACATACCCGCTCAGTGCCTCCTTTACAGCTTCCGCTGTTGGTCTGGGACTATCTCTATTCTTAAAGCGCAAGGATACACAGGCCATGTGTCCATCCAGTACAGCGACTCTGTTACAAGCGGCGGAAATTTTTAGATCGGATTGATCATCAAACCCAGTGATCTCAGCATTTACCCTTCCTAGAATCTTCTGCGCCTCGGTCTCCAGCTTGTCTTCCTCACCGGAGATGAAGGGGACGACGTTATCGAGGATATCCATACTACTCACACCCGGATATCCTGCGCCAGATACGGCTTGCATAGTAACGACGCTGACTTGGTCAACGGGCCCAAAAGCCTTCTGTATAGCAGCAAAGGGAATCACGATGCCGATGACAGCGCAATTGGAGTTGCAGATCAGGAAGCCTTTCTTCAGACCGTAATGTGCACGCTGATGCGGGATAATGTCGAAATGAGGTAAGTTGACGGTTGGGACAACAAGGGGGACAAGGGGGTCGCGACGGTAGTTCTTTGCATTGGAGAAGACTGCGAGTTCGGCTTTGAGGAATTCCATCTCTGCTTCGTGTCAGCCTTTGGTTCTCCAAGTCTGCTGCCGCAGTAAGTCTCATCAGGAGAACAGACCAATATCTCCCGCAACATCCGCATCCAGCCCACTAAACACAATATCGCAGTCTGCGAACTCGCTTGCCTTGCATTCCTTGACGACCAGCTCCTCGACATGGACGCCCATCGGGAAGGCCTGCTTCCATTTCACGGCTTCTTTGTACTTCTTGCCTGCAGAGCGGGAGGAGGCGCCGACAGCGTGCAGGACGAAGTAAGGATGTTGGGCAAGGAGCAGGATGAAGCGTTGCCCAACTGAGCCTGTGCAGCCCAACACTCCTGTGGAAAGTTAGCTATCGATAGCAGGGTAGTTTAGTACAGGATGATGCAAATAACAAACCACATTTCTTAGTTGGGAATGGAAATGTCATTGATGATAAAAGGAGGGTATCAAGGTTTGCAGCTTGGTAAGTTTTCAAACTAGCAGTCTGATAGAACGCACAAGGAAGCTGCAAATCAATAGTGTTAATTGTTTTGTATGCTTAAATGTCCTGGATTGTGAGAGCTCAAGAATATGTATGGTTGTGTAGCTGCCTAGGCCTTAGCGCCTTGGTCACAAATCATGTGACTACTATGTGACTTAGATGTCCAGGTATATTATTCCCTGCAACACACCCCTCTACAAGGACCTTTAAAAGGTACTCGCCAGCACACATGTAACGTCATCAGTTTTATTCTAATGTAAAGTTGCTTCCAAATCATTCCGCAGATGCTAGAGCATAGAGTTGTGTTGCTAGCTTCTTACGCCCCTGCTAACCGCCTCAACTCTACCTCCACCCTCCTCACAGCGCCTTCAATCTTTCCTCTCTCCACCGGACTCATCTTTCGCAATACATACTCCGCGACATCGCTCTTCTCCCGACTCTCGGGCCGTCCAATACCAACTGCAATCCTCCAGTATTCCATGCCCCTTAAACTCTCATTAATACTCTTCAGCCCATTATGCCCCTTCGCGCTCATACTGCTATTTTTTACCTTAACCTGGCCTAATCCCAGTTCTAGCTCATCATGCAACACCACGAGCTTAGCATCCTGCCCGCGGGCACTAGATGAGGCCAGGAAGGTCTTCCAGGCTTTCGCCACGCCAGGCCCAGAGACATTCATAAGGGAAGAGGATTGCCAGAGGGTAAATTCAGGGCCTTGAGAAATGAGGCCATTGCTATAGAGGGGACTCTTCTGAAGTAGCGGGTTGCCCAGGGAGGAAGAAAGGGCGGAGAGAATAGTGTGACCGGCTGAGTGTAAGGTATTAAGGTACGGTGCTGGATTGCCGATTGAGCACACGAGGAGGCGGGTTGGTGTTGACATTAACAGGTGAACTTGAATAAGGAGTACAAAGATGTTTGCAGTCGCATTCGATCAAAAAGAAGGCGAAGCTTCGAAATCAACTTGTATACGCAGGTTGAGACGCTTTTCGCGTATCAGTGTCGTGTTAGAAAGAATAAGAAGAGGACAAGGTCTGTGCCCTGGCGGCTCTTCGGCCCTGCTTCCCGTGACACGTCTCTCCCGTCGGCCCGTCTCTCACTGCCGTCACCTGACTAGGAACATGCATGGCATTGTGTTTGCGGGTTTGGCGGGTTCGTAATAGTTTCTACGATAGAATGTACTTGCTAACCGTACAACTGATCTATTTCTACTTGATCTCCATAAAGAGCTACACCAACCTTTCTTTTCGACCCCAACCTGTCTCTCTCGTAGCGAAGCGAGATCCCCAAGCCCCGGGGGCCGCTAAGATACAGACCTAATGAGTAAGCAATAGCTATAATTATCAATTACTTATTAAATCTACTAAAACTCGCCTATATCACTGAATCAGTGCTTTTAAAGCCGTAAGTGATAGCCGCCACTAGTTAATACTTGCTCTATTTGCTCTGCCTGTAAATATTACTGCCTGTAACGGGTTATGATCAGCCCGACCGCAGTGAAACGACGATGCCCTGACCCTGAAGTACTCCATAGTGCCCAAGCTATTGAACCTCCTACTTAGAAAACTTTTGATATCCCTTTTCCAAAAGCTTGTAATCAAATGCTCCGCTAAAGGCCAGAGCCAAGATCAAAGTGCGTCTGCTGAGTTAGTTTATACTTTCCGGTAATAGCACTGTACTGACCGTGCCGCCTCGGGGGAATAGATGCCCCGTATGATCAGCTTCCATTACCAAAAAGGAAATACACCGAGGCCGGCGCGTATCTTTATTTCTCCGAACGACGCTAATGTATCGTAATGCAGATTTTTGGAAATTTGCCAAGCGGATATGAGAGTCTAAATGCTTTGGCTTTTACTTGGTACAGAAGAGACGTTGGGATCTTTATCTTATAATTAGCATAGGCGCTACCTTCTTTGATGCGAGTTTCTCCATGCCACTGTATCTTTTTGTTTTCTTCTAGGGAAACTTGGGATTTCACTGTAATAGCGCTGATTCCCTGGGATTAGAACAACTGTGTCAATATCTAGTCAAAGCTCAAACGGCAAAAGCGCTCTGCACCAAGCCCTCGTCTTAATACTTTCAACATTCATCTCCACCGATTTCTACTCTTCTATACACAGCAAATAAAAATGGCATTTCGCCAGCGTCTCGCCAAACCCCTTCTTTACACAACAGGAGTCACCGTCCTCGGCGGCGGCGTCCTCTATTACACTTACCGGCCGCGCAACATCCCCGGATCTGATCCCGCGGTGGTCTCGCCGCCTAGGTATGAGGCCGAAGGGGGCTTTCGCCCTCCTCGATTTCCGAAAGTTCGAACGCGAGAAGAGCAGATTGCGGATCTGAAGCGCAGCAACGGTAGCCAAAGTACCCGACTCCATTCTTCCGCCGACGGCACGCCGCAAGACCAGAACGACGTCTACGACCTGCTTGTTATTGGCGCGGGGGCGACAGGTGCGGGTATAGCCCTCGATGCCGCGACGAGAGGGTTGAAGGTCGCTGTGGTCGAGAGGGACGACTTTTCCAGCGGAACCAGTAGTAAAAGCACAAAGCTTGTGCACGGAGGTGTACGGTACCTCGAGAAGGCAGTCTGGGAGCTGGATTACAATCAATACGCGCTGGTCAAAGAAGCGCTGCGGGAGCGGAAATATTTCTTGGATACAGCGCCTCATCTGTCCATGTGGCTGCCGATTATGCTGCCTCTGGATAAATGGTGGAAGGCGCCCTATTACTGGGCAGGGACGAAGTGCTACGATTTTCTAGCCGGCAGCGAAGGCATTGAGAGCTCGTATTTCTTGACGAGGAGTAAGGCGCTCGATGCCTTCCCAATGTTGAAGAAGGATAATCTAGTTGGGGCACTGGTATACTACGACGGTGCGCACAACGACTCGCGGATGAATGTTTCTCTGGCCATGACAGCTGCCCTGTATGGCGGCACAGTCGTTAATCATATCGAGGTGACAGGGCTCGAAAAAGACGCCGACGGCAAGCTCTGCGGCGCCAAAGTACGAGATCTGATACCGCAGAAGAACGGCCAAGCCGCCGACGAGTTCATCATTCGGGCCAAGGGCATCATTAACGCAACCGGGCCTTTCACCGACGGCATTCGCAAATTCGACGACGCAACGGTCAAGGATATCGTAGCGCCCAGCGCCGGCGTGCACGTCATCTTGCCGGGGTACTACAGTCCTCAGAAGATGGGACTGATTGACCCCAAAACCTCCGATGGCCGCGTGATCTTCTTCCTCCCATGGCAAGGCAACACTATCGCAGGCACAACCGACTCGCCTACCCCCATTTCGCAGAATCCCGTCGCGAAAGAAGAGGAAATCGACTGGATCTTGTCCGAGATTCGGCACTATCTCGCGCCCGACATTAACGTGCGCCGAGGGGACGTGCTGGCTGCGTGGTCAGGCATCAGACCGCTGGTGAAAGACCCCAACGCAAAGAACACGGAATCGCTGGTGCGCAATCACCTTATCAACGTGTCTCCCTCTGGCCTCTTGACGTGTGCAGGTGGGAAGTGGACGACCTACCGGCAAATGGCGGAGGAAGCAGTCGACGAAGCTATCAAAGTCTTCTCGCTGCAACCGAAAGCCGTGCTTAACGCGCCCGATATCAGCGGCACCGAACTGGTAGACGACGGCGCTCGCCTGAACGGCACGTGTCAGACGCACCAGGTGAAACTCGTCGGCGCCCACGGCTTCTCCAAGACGCTCTTTATCAACCTTATCCAGCATTTCGGCCTCGAGACCGATATCGCTAAGCATCTCACCGAGTCGTACGGCGACCGGGCATGGACCGTCGCCGCTCTGTCGTCCCCAACTAAGCAGCGCTTCCCAGTGCGAGGAGAGAGGATTAGTCCACTGTATCCGTTTATCGATGGGGAAGTGCGATATGCGGTCCGGCATGAGTATGCGCAGACGGCCGTCGATGTCCTGGCGCGGAGAACACGCCTCGCCTTTCTGAACGCCCAGGCTGCGCTAGAAGCTGCGCCGAATGTGATTGATATTATGGCGGAAGAGCTGAAATGGGGAAAGAAGCGGAAAGAGAACGAATGGGATGAGAGTACGTATTTGTTTTCTCTTCTATCATTGACAGCACTATCTCTCCTGTCTAGATCCCCTTCCTCTACAACAGAATCTCGCATCTAGCTACTATGCTATTCATTCTGTGATGGTAAAGGCTGATAATTCACCGCTACAGCTGTCAAATTTCTCGAGTCCATGGGCCTCCCGAAATCCAAGCTGACGGCGACGCGCAAAGAAGTCGAGAGCGGCAAGCTCAGCTTCAAAGATAGCATCGAGTATAAGATGTACTCGCGCTACGAATATCCTAACGACGAGCAGGCGAGTGATCACGGCAATCCGGGCCTAAAAAGGGGATCCAGTTCTGAGAAGTAGAGAGGCTGTCTCTTGATTGACACAACATCTAGGTCTGAGACTTGGTATGCTGTTACTCAACAAGACAAGACCAGAGAAGAAGTAAGAAGGGAAAGAAAAGACAGGGAAGAAGAGGAGGCGTAGTGCGTGTTGTTTACGCCGGGCTTCATGGGTAGAGAAGTGAATCCAACTTGGGTATAGCTAGGCAATGCTCATCAGTAGTCTGATAGAGTTGCGCGAGGAAGTGTGATGTGCGGATTGATGATTGATGATTGTCTTTGTATTCTAAAGAATTCTCTCAATTCAGAGACCTCGAGAATATATCTAGGTGGGTGCGTTCGCCTAAGCGCCCTGGCAGTGCATGAAGTGACTTCAATGTGACTCCGATGTTCTTTCAGGTATATTCACCTGCAACATTAGGGCACCTGTTTACGTACATATATACAGTGATTGATATATATTATAATTTTCGGGCTGCTTGAGTTGTCAGCTCAAATTTGGCCGTTTTTCCGAGTGTTGGTCAGAGGAACCGCTTCTGCTTGCAGTTGGCGGGCAATTTCTGGGATGTGAGAAGCTGGTCACATTTGAGTTACCCTGTGATGAAGCCGAGGGTGTAGCATAAGTGGTGGAAAGGAAAAGCAAGTCACACCTGGGTCTCTAGTGATCACATCTAGACTACCCTACGACGGACCCACAGGAGCGTGTGTGCAGACGCGCAGTCACAGGGGCGACAGCTAAGGATCCCCACTCAGGTATGGGTGGGCTAGCTACCCACGACGGGATTCGAAGCCGCGATATCAGGTCCTATCCTATTCCGAATCTCTACTATTTTCAGAAGTGAAGCCATGCCAATAAAGAACAATAAGAATACAACCAAGATACTCTTTAGACTTGAAGACCCTGTCTGTTAATGTTGTTATTGTAGACTGTTTTATAAAGCGTTGCGATACCGGGAACTACTTCCATACCTACCGACTGCGTACGGAGGTCAGCTTTACGCTTAAGCCGCCGAAAGCCGCCGAAAGCCGTGAGCACTCGAGCGTTAACATCAAGCTGTCAAGGTCCCTCAGTATCGTTGCGGCACGCGGTATCAGGTTCGCTCTGTCAAATATTCGCAACTTTCTGCCTTCGTTCTCGTTAGAAATGGCCACCAGGTCCGGGAGGAGTTTCTTCTTGAAATTGCAGAGACAATCCCCTACCTTACCCCGCGCAGCGTCAACACTGGCAACTTTCAAGATACCCAAGGTCTCGAATGAACCAAATGTGAGTTTGATCTATGAAGTAAGTGGCATTAAGCTGAGGGTCGAAGCACCATTACGCCAAAGGCTCTGCTCAAAGAGAAGGCCTGACAGCCGCCCTCGAGAGGTTCCAGACACAAACGCCCGTCGAGGTACCAATTGTTGTTGGAGGCAAAGAGGTCAGTCAGTGAATACCCTGCCAGTTGCTATTCGATCTTGACTGGGGCAGATCAAAACCTCAACGATATCCACGCAACAAAACCCATCCAACCATTCTTCCACAGTCGCTTCATACTCGAATGCCTCCCCGTCCGACGTATCAGCAGCGATTGATGCCGCTCTCGCGGCAAAGCCAGGATGGGAATCCTTGCCATACTCCGACAGAGCTGCCATTTTCTTGAAGGCCGCAGATCTGATTGCGGGAAAATACAGATATGATATTATGGCTGCAACGATGCTGGGCCAGGGCAAGAATGCGTGGCAGGCAGAAATTGACTCTGCGGCAGAATTAGTGGATTTCCTCAGGTTCCAAGTGAAATTTGCAGAGGAGTTGTATGCACAGCAGCCAGAGCACAACTCGCCGGGTGTGTGGAACAGGGTAGAATACAGACCCTTAGAGGGCTTTGTCTACGCGGTCACGCCATTCAACTTCACAGCAATTGCCGGTAACTTACCTGGAACTCCTGCGTTGATGGGCAATGTTGTCATTTGGAAACCATCGGATTCGGCAATCGCCTCGAATTGGCTGCTTTACAACATTCTACTGGAGGCTGGCCTTCCAAAGAACGTGATACAGTTTGTGCCTGGGAATCCGGAGGAGGTCACTAAAGTTGTGCTGGCACACAAGGAATTCGCGTGTCTACACTATACAGGTAGTACTGCCGTTTTCCGAAAGTTGTACGGATCGATTGCCAATGGTATTGCTGAGGGCAGATACTCAAGCTACCCAAGGATTATTGGGGAGACCGGAGGAAAGAACTTTCATCTCATTCACCAGTCGGCAGACCTGGAGAACTCTGCAATCCAGACTGTCCGTGGCGCTTTCGAGTACCAGGGCCAGAAGTGCAGTGCGACATCTCGAGCGTACGTACCCAAGTCAGTCTGGCCACAATTCAAAGAACGTCTCGTCTCCGAGACATCTGCTCTCTCTATCGGCGCACCCACAGATCATAAGAACTTCATTGGACCTGTTATCCACGGTGGGTCCTTCAAGAAACTCTCCGGGGTGATTGATGCTGCGAAGAATGACCAGGAGCTTGAATTACTTGTCGGGGGCAAATACGACGGCTCTACTGGCTACTTCATCCACCCAACAATCTACGCAACCACAAACCCAAACCACCCTCTCCTCTCGACCGAGCTCTTCGGCCCTATTCTCATAGTCCACATCTACGACGATACATCTGCCCCTGAGCAGGCATTTGAAGCTGCTTGTAAGCTTGTTGACAGCACATCCGAGTACGGCCTCACGGGCTCTATCTTTGCTGTGGACCGAGACGCTATCCGGTATGCCGAGGATGCTCTGAGGAACTCAGCAGGAAATTTCTACATTAACTGTAAGAGCACCGGAGCTGTGGTTGGACAACAGCCATTTGGGGGTGCTAGAGCTAGTGGAACAAACGACAAAGCTGGAAGTCCCCATTTCTTGACACGTTTTGTCAGTGCAAGGTCCATCAAGGAGGAATTCAGCCCAACGCTGAAAGTCGAATACCCAAGCAATGAGGTTTAATTTATGGCCTGATTGCGGTAGAGGTGAATTGAAATGGGTGTTGAATGTGTATACGAAAAGTGTTCATGCAATATTACAAAAAAAAAAAAAAAAGATTCATGATGAAGGCCTTCACCGTATGGTCGTGGGTACTCTCAAATTGCGTTGAGGAATTAGTCTGGTTCGCCAGGCTCGCTGGCTTCCTTGTTTCCAAACAATCCGGGCTTATGGTTCCGGGTTGAGTGATGATTCTGAAATCGGAATCATCTAAACACTAGAAGAACCCAGGACATGGAAGAAATCCAGAAGTCTAGATTAGCGTAGAAACTCGAACATAGCTATTACTCACCTCTCGTAAAACTATTCACTCACACCTACAACTCGAAATCTGAGACCGAGGAGATCAGCCGAGCTTCCCCTCCATCCTACCGAGGCTGATGCCCGGCCTTGCCACTGCCAGAGGGTCCACAATCAACGAGGTTTCAGAATCCTGGTTTCTCTTCTGCCATTTTATCGTTCCTTGCGGAAGTTTTCCCTGCGTCGATACCTTCAGATAATTGAAAATGAGGAAGTTTCTCGATAAAGCCAAAGCGGCCTTCGATGAGTTCTCGGACTCCCCCTCATCTGGGTTTCCCCCAAAAACAATCTCGCAACCCGACCAGCCCTCCACTCTCAGGCCGCCTAGCCCGCAAGACCTCCTCCGCTATAGATTCCACTGGGGCACGAATCTAGGCTCCATCTTCGTCCTCGAGAGATGGCTTTCCGGATCTATGTTTGTCTCTTCCGCGTCCGGAGACAGCGAGCTCGCGGCGGTCACGGCTGCAGTCGAGGAGTTCGGCATCGACGGCGCTCGAGAAAAGTGGGAGGCCCATTGGAGAGATGCGGTTAGTGAGCAGGATCTCGAGTGGCTGGCGAGGGAGGCGAAGTGTACGAGTCTTCGCTTGCCGATTGGGTACTTCACCCTTGGCCCGGAGTGGTGTCGCGGTACGCCCTTTGCGGGCGTCGGAGGGGTATATGCGAATGCTTGGGGTGCTGTGAGAGATCTCGTGGCGAGGGCGAGGAGCTGGGGCATCGGCGTCTTGATAGATTTCCATCTCGTCTACGGAGGCGCTAATGGTGAAGCTCACGGGTCTGTGACAGGACAAGCGGATTTGTGTAAGTTTGGGGGGAAGCCTCTTCTCTATCCCTCGATTATCCGGAGGGTTCGAGGCATCTCCAGGGCATTTTCTGGCATGATTGTCGCTAAGTACCCTGTCGTCTAGGGGACAGCCGAGGACATCGAGACAGCTGTAAGCAGGCTTTGGGGTGGATTGCCAGTCAAGTGGGAGGAATGGATGGAGTGGTTGGGGTTCAAGCTATCAACGAGGCTACCCATCACGCCGTGAGAATGTACGAGTTTTACGAGGACGTTATCAGGGAAATCGCTAGATGGGATGAGAATATACCGGTCTACGTTTCAGATGCCTGGGATCTGAAAACAGCTTTGGACTGGACGACCAGTCGACGCCTGTTCACTGGGGTTCCCAGCAACCCAGTCTTGATCGACACGCATCGATATTACACTTTTAGCGACGAAGACCGCAACCAGGACCCACGACAGATCATTGGGCGTATTGGTGCTGAATTGAGCGAGCTAGATGGGAGGAAGGGGGATTTGAGCAACAAAGGAGAAGCTCAGGTTGTTATCGGAGAGTGGAGTTGTGTCCTTGACGGCCAGACCTGGGGAAGAGTCAGACCGGAGGAGAAAGATGGTCTAGTGACCCAATTTGGCCGCTCTCAAAGTCAAAAATGGCAGCAGAGATCTGGCGGCAGTTACTTCTGGACTTACAAGATGGACTGGATGGACGGTGGCGAATGGGGCTTTGCAGAACAGACCAAGAAGCAGAACATTGTGCCACCTCACTACCTTGCTCTTCCGGCGCACGAAGTTCGACACAGGATCCAGAATGCCGAGACGCAGAGACAGCAGATGGCGAACAGTGCTCGGCAGACCCATGATACTTATTGGAACTCGACGGCGCCGGGGAAACAGTTCCAGCACCAACTTTACAGCGACGGATGGAACATCGGCTTCTCGGATGCGCAGGAGTTCTTTGGTATGAGAAGCAAAGGTGCGTTGGGGCCGAAGGCTGCTGGGGAGGGTGGGGATAGGATTGGCTGCTTGGAGATTTGGGTGAAGAAGAGGCTTTTGGAATCGGGTCACCGAGGCGAATTCGTGTGGGAGTGGGAGCAGGGGTTTAGAGCAGGTGTTGAGGGCTTCAATCAGTGTGTCGGGATCTGATGGAGAGAGCCCCCTAGGATAAGTCAGTTATTTTGGCGCTTGGATATGGCTTTATACTCTGGGCTTGAATCAATATATAGGTACTACATTACCTATACAGTCTGAGAAAGGAACGCTATGGCATGTTTTAGGCAAGGACTTACAAGACTACCCATTCGGAAGTAGTGTATCGATGCAAATACTGTACCATAGATTTAACCAAGGTGTACTCTCGTTGCCAACAGAGTATACTGCGATGACCGAGTACCGGCAGGTACTTCAGACTTTTCTACTTACTGTTATTCCCAATCTCTTTCAACACAGCCAAAGGCAACTGATAGTACTTGAATTCATTTACGTATCAGGAATATAAAAATGGTTCCGCTGTGTTTTGGGCCTCTTGGGCGAGGTGGCTTTGCAGCATGACAACGCAAGAAATCCTCGCGGCTTCGCAGCCAAATTAGCCCCTGGGCTTGTTCGCTTAGTAGTGTTTACTTCCGATCCGGTCAGAGGACATGACAGGTGGGCGGGTTTAGGCTTCTTATTAAAATGAA
Source organism: Diplocarpon rosae (assembly GCA_032760415.1). Taxonomy (NCBI): domain Eukaryota; kingdom Fungi; phylum Ascomycota; class Leotiomycetes; order Helotiales; family Drepanopezizaceae; genus Diplocarpon; species Diplocarpon rosae. The sequence goes on along the minus strand of JAUBYV010000007.1, from coordinate 71,521 downwards.
TTGTTTTGCCGAGGCTTGCTACAAAATATGAGTTAATAACGCTGCCTACATAAGGAGAGCCTTTTCCGCACAGAGATGCTTTGACCCAGAAGCGCAACAGCTAAGTGTAGGAGAATAAAAGGGCAAAGGGCACTCACTAATCCTTTCCCACAGATGACTGGCATATTACCCAGTAGCCTTACTAGTAGCAGGTAAGAAGAACTCTTCTTCACTTCACTAGTAGATCAGAAAGATTACTCTTTTTTTCAGGACGCGGGTTTCTGGTCGCAAGATGTGGATCTAGATACTTACTCGTGCTGCGGCCTGTGCGATACGGTCGAGAGTGGGTCCTACAGACAACAAGAGACAGGGAGGGAGAGACTAGCCTGGAGTGATCCAGAGGCTGGCGTGCACAAGCGACGTGGGGATGGGTGTAAGTCGTCAGTTGTATGTATGAGGATGGATGGCCAGGACACGGGCACAGGAGTATAGAAACGGTGCCGTGCTAGATATACCGCGGTAACTAAGAAGGATAAAAGGGAAAATGAAACGGGGCAGGTCGAGGGACTGGGCATATTATATATAAGGTAGAGATTATATGCTTTGGGATGAGGTAGGATAGAGCGTGAAAGTGGAAATAAAGGAATATGGTATATTGAGGGCGATAAGTTACCAATATTTGGTGCGGTGTTGAGAATGAGTGTTCTTATATGCAGCAGAGAAATCAGTAAGTGGATGGAGGTAGAAAATGAAAGGTGTGGTATAGTGTTATGATAGAATATACGATGTGACTTCTTGCTTCTTGAAGATGTATCCTGTGTGCGGCTACGCCGTACGCCCGACTACACAATATTCCATCCTAGTCCACTGTTTGACTGGAGATTTTCTTTTCTCAATTTTCTTGCTTAGCTCTTGTCCAACCCATAGTCTGCTTCTCTTCGCTGCCTCAGCATCGAGTATGAGCTCGATTCCACCTTAACATATTCTGCCTCTTTCCCAAGACCTACCTACCTACTGATTCTGAGCCCCCTCCACAACACCCACGATATTGTACCGTTTCGAGAAGAACGTCAGCCAGTCGTCCAACACGCCCTTTTCCTTGTCTGACAAATCTGCCCAGTCGGCGCGCACGTCTTCTGCTTTGGTGCTGGTGAGGCCGAGGGCGCGAGAGGCGTCGCGGCCGGCAAAGACTAGACGATGTAAACGATTAGCTCCCTCTGAAATGTCACAAGATAGCTGATACTTTGGAGAGAGTATCGAGCGTGGGCATGAAGGCTTTGTCTTTGGAGGGCCGAGGGGTAATGAATGGGTTGCAGATAAAGTAGTACCGTGATATGATCCTCCTGGCAGATAACTCTTGTTCCCCGTCACATCAAACACCTTTCCCTATTTCCCGATTCCATGAGTTCCTGTCCATCTGTATCTGGATTTGCGATTCGGGGTATGTGGCGTACCTTGATAGCGACGTAGCATAAGTTGTCTGGGCCATTTGTCCCTGGTGGGGTTAGCACATTGCGTACCTGCATTTAAGACTGTCTGAAGAGCGTAGAAGATTGTTAGGAAAAGAAATAAAGGGATAGGCAAGCATACCATCAGCTTTTGAAAGCGCATCTAGAGAAATGGGATCGGACTTTGGAGGGGCAAGGTTGACAGGGGTTTTAGGCTCGAATTTGCCAGCCATTGTGTTGATTTTCGAGTATGAAGAGTAAATTGGCTTGTAATTATGAAGAACTATTGTGATGAAGATTGTCCATTCCAAAGAAGGCGATCAAGGTTAGGGTATTGTCACGCCCAGTGTCCTCGGTATGTGTGGGTTAATACGCCGTTATTGACAAGGTCTATTTCTGCCTTATATTTCGGGAAGAGTCGGGATTTGCGACTTCAAGCTCGTGAAGCTATTCAAAAATTTGAAAGCTAGACTGTCTGCCATGGGGCCCTGAACTACCTTTTCCAGCCTGCCCTGAAAATTCACACTTGTAACACAACTACAATAATGTTTGGCCCACGGTTCAAGAGCGCCCTGCGACCGGCAGCACAATGCCTTCAACAGCAGCGCAGAAAAGCACTACGACAAAATTGCGTCTCACACCAGATGCGACAGCGCAGATACCAGTCATCCAGGCCCTTCTTTGCAGCTTCCAAGCTGTTATTTAGAGCACACCCTTACTCTGTATCAGCTGCAGTAATTTTGTAAGCCTATCATCCAGCCTTTCCGAACCCTAAACCCCATTCACATCCTGATATCTGACCAACCTTGACAGGATACTCTTCGGCGCAGGAACTCTCATGTACTCCAACTATATCTACCACAGCTATATTATCGGCGCCTTCCACGCCTACCCAGAGCCGGTCGCCAAACAACTTCGCAAAGCCCTCTACTACACCAATATCTCGCTCGAGCCCAAGAACGCCTTGAAGTACTACCGCGAAGCCCTGCGCGTCGCCGACGAGATGAACATAGATCCCTTCTCTGACGAAATCATTGGGGTCAAGATCCAGGTAGCTGCATTGATGGAGCGGATTCAGCAGTACCAGAAGGCGATTGATGTGCTTGAGATTGTGAAGGCGGATAATTTGAAATGGATTGAGGCGCTGGGCAGCAAAGAGGGGAACGCGGGGAAGAGGACGAAGATTCTGGGGAAGACGATCGCGGTCAGTGTCAAGTTGGGAGAACTGTATTCGAATCAGTATGTGTTGGAGAAGGAAAAGGCGGAAGAGAGCCTGGTGTGGGCTGTGGAGAATGGACTGAGGGAGCAGCAGAGGCGGGAAAAGGAGGGAGTCAAGGCGGGGGAGGGAGATTGGATGAGTGCCGAGGAGCTCGGAGGAACTTTCGAGGGTTTGTATCCTATTCGGCATCGAGGGGATTTTGGGAGTGTCGTGACTCGAAATGCAGCGGCTGACTTTGTATAGCGCTGGGACACCACTACGAGGAGAAGGACCAGCACTACCTCGCCGCTCCTCTATTCCTTCAGGCTCTAACCCAATCGCCACTGGGAAGTTGTCACACAGCTGTCCTAAGTATGTTGCCCTCCTCTTCTCCCTCCCACATCATATCCCACTAACAATCTCAAGTGAACAACCTTTCAATCTCCCTCGCCCAACAACTGCCCTCATCGACATCACCTCCATCGCTCTCTCGCGCGCAACTAATAAGTAACGCCCGTGCATGGGCTGAGCGTGCCATCGCTGTCGCAGGCAAGATCACGCCGCCTGAGCGCACCGAAGAGTGTGACATCGGATGTGCGGTTGCGACGCATAACTTGGGCGAGTTTGCGGAGATGGATGGCGATATTAAGGAAGCGAGGAGGAGGTTTGAGGAGGCGAAAGTGCTGGCGCAGAGGGTTGGGTTCGAGGAGGGGGTGACGAATGCTGAGCAGGGATTGAAGAGAGTAGGGAAGGAGGTATAGGGAAGATATCTGGGCGAATGTATAATACATGGACAGTTAATGTAGATACCTGGCTAATTCTTTTAGGGGGGGGGGGGAAGGAAGGTTTGAAGCTGGATAAGTGGGCTTGTTAGCTTTACATAAGCTCATTCCCTTGATCGACTTGACCATATAGCTATTTACCTACATGTGTAAATTCTTTGAGATAATGTCTTAGGAACAACATGTTTCATTGCTCCTATTGCTGCCAGCTTCTCAGGTTACGCGACACGCAGGCACATTATTATAAATCTATTCTATTAAACTACTACAACGTAGAAAGACCGCCCAATGCAAAATCGCTTTATGCCTATTGCCAGCCCACATCATGCTCCTGACTCATTTCTCTCTAATTTCTCTCACATATTAATGTAGATATATATATATATATATATCTATACATAATAAGTAGTGGAATCCGGATCTCACATCCCCATGCTGCAGGTTAGCCGGAGACACAACAAAGCGTATTACGCCTAACGTAATTCCCATGTTCCGGCCGCTGGCTCATTTCTCACACTCCAACCAGAAGATGAGCCAGAGAGAGAGAAAACAATCCCAGAGCATTCTATGAACGTGTATAAGGGGTTTATCTTGCTAGCTCTGGGGAAGAGCAGAGATGAGAAGAGAGAAGAAGAGAAGAGAAACGGTACAAGAAGCACCAACACCGCCTCTCTGCCCTTGGTCCGTAATCTCTCTATTATGCATGGATATCTGCACAGCTACTCATACCCTGGCGTCTGAGAAGACTCGACAATCCGCGGGATTTGCGTTTCGCTGCGCTGCGGGTTGAGCTAAGGTATCTGGGTGGGTTTATTTTCGCCCGTGCTAGGGGTCGGTACTTGAAGTTGTTCATAAAGGAACAGGTATACTGGGGTTGCCTTGTTGATTGATTAAGTGTTAGTGTCAAGGTTAGAGGAAGGGTGCGCTTGTCAGGCAGTTATGGAAGTTCATCATAGTGCGGAAATATTTATCTAGTAAACAAAACTAATGCCAAGAACTTGTCACTTAAAGCATGCTAAGCTATCATTTCCAGCAGTATGTACATTCACACCTATAGTCTACTTTTCCGCCTCGAATTTGGTGACAAGAGTTCCAATATACGGCAAGATCTCCACAGCAAACTGATCGCCGTCATGCAGATACTCCTTGGGTGAGCAGCCGAACCCGACACCAGCCGGAGTGCCTGTCAGAATTATCGTTCCAGGCTTAAGTGTGGTTCCTTGCGAGAGGAATGATACGATCTTAGGTACCGAGAATATCAGGTCACTATTAGAGGTTAATTGTTGCTTAGTTACGCAAAGCAGGTCACCTACTCAAGACCGCAGTCTTGCAGCACTCTCCCATTCTTTAACCCTCTCAGATGCAACTTGCTGACATCTGGAATCAACTCCTTGGAAACTAGCACAGGGCCAATGGGACAGGCGCCGTCAAAGCCCTTGCTGTAACTCCACTGGCTCTGGGCAAATTGGCTCGTTCGGCTGCTCACGTCGTTGGCAGCGGTGTATCCGAGTACATAGTCCAAGGCTTCGGCTTCAGAGACGTTCTTCGCTTTCTTACCAATCACAATAACAAGTTCAGACTCATAATCGCAAGTATCATCTTGGAGTGTGTGCCTAGGGATGACAGTCGGTGCTGGAAAGGGATCCGCAAGTGCTGTTGATGGTTTGGTGAATAGTACAGGCACTGTGGGGAGATCCATCTTCGCTTCCCGAGCATGCTGGACATACTATGGTTGCTTAGTCCAAGTATAAGATAGAGCAGCGCAGCTCTTACATTCAAGCCAATGCATCGAATAGTCCCGACTTCCGACTCAGCCAGGGGTGACAGGACTTTGTCCAGTACTTCCCTCTTGCCAGTCGAAGTACCTGGGCTCAATACTGATGATCCGCTGAAGACATTGATTTCGATTTCCCTTCCAGCTAAAGTTGCTGTTCCGACATCGAGGTTCGCATCAGTCGGCTCGCCAATAAGGATATTTTTCCCGGATTTGGGCAAGAAGCGAACAAGACCTATATAATTGGTAAGCTTTAGCTACCTCGCCATGTGACTGTGGATCCTGCGTACGACCAAATGATCGGATTGACATGCTGTCTGATATTCTTAAGAATGAGGAGAATTGAATACGGCAAGTAATCCAAGTTTCGGTGAGAGAGTGAACATTGATATTGTTGTTGTTAAAGCGAGATGATATTGCGCCGTCCACATGCTGACTTCCCCATCAAAGTGGATTGACTGAGGGGGAAGAGGATATATTGTGGGGAAGAGTCACATGATTAGATCTATATCCCCACACGTCCACCTCTCATCATCCGTCGAACTATTTCAGACTTTAAATCATTGAACTCTCCGCCAGACGCCTCCCGTATATCTCTAGAGAGCCATCGTAGGATCCTGTAATATTTTAGGCATTTAAGAACAATCATTATGTTACAGCATACATGTTGATAACATGGCGGAATCTAGAGTTATGAATAAAACTAGGAAAGTTTGGTAACGACGGACGGGCCAGCGGGAATTCGTGTCACGGGATATTCATGTCACGGGAAGCAGCCTGAACAGGAGGTATAGTAAACACTAGCGGCTGCATCACGTGCGCGCTCGTGGCTTCAGCATACATAGGCGAGGCATCCTCTCTCTCTCTACTTTGCGTATAGTTACAAGCTCTGTCTACAGTGTTTCGCTCTTTTCTCTTTATCCTTTCTCCTACCTGTGTAGCATACCCCTTAGCGCAATAATTAACACGATTTTATACCTTGAGCTCTAGGCTAGTTGTGATAATAATAGCGAGAGCCAGAGATACGCTAAAATGCACCCCCGGCTTTGTAGTATGAAACCCTTCATATGCAAAATTTCCCCCATATATAAGGATATACTATAACGCTTATTTAACGCTATATTAATTGACCACCTACTTGTCAAGAATCTACTACCAAACCTTATGCAACGCTAAAGCTCTCTCTTACAGCAACGCTGAAGCGCTCGATAGCCTTAATCATCTTCTCCTCTGTAGCCGCCGCAAAGGTAGCCCGGAAGAACATCTCGGTCTGCACAAAGTCGCGCTCGGCGAGAAACCAGCTTCCTTTGCTAACTAGGACACCCTGATCAATAGCAGCGAGGAAGATCTCGTCCTCAACCTCAGAAAGCGACTTTGTCTTAGCATGAGGGTGGAGATGCCAGTTGAGCTTAAGCCAAAGCTATATTTGTTAGAAATAGGCATAGTAGTCAGTATCAAAGGAGGGACGTACAAACATGCCAGCAGAAGGTGGGTTCCATGACACTATATCCTTCGGCAAAAACTTCTCACATGCGTTGAGGAGAATATCCCGACGGTTCGAGTATTCGATGCGGAGATTGATTAGCCATTTCAGGTACCCGTCGTGGCCCCAGTGCTCATCAAGCATTTTGAAGAGCACGATCTGGGACAGGCCGCTGGGGTTTTGGACCGAGCATTCGTTTGCGCGGACAAAGCGCTCCACGATCTGCTCACAGGCCGTAATCCAGCCTACCCGAGTGCCTGGGGCGATAACCTTAGAGAAACTGTCTATGCGCATTACCCGGCCGTCGACGTCCATACTTAGGTAGGTCGGCACGAGAGACTTGAGAAACTCCTCGTTGGAAGCCGGGGGAGGAACCGCAGGGGCGTTAGGGCCGGTATAGGGTTGCATTTGGAGGAAGTAGTAAGGCTCATCTTCGAGTATGTACACGTTGTGCTTTTGCGCGACTTTGTAGATCGCTTTGCGGCGGGTGACGGATTGGGTTGCACCGGTGGGGTTTTGACCAGATGGAACAGTATAAAGGACAAACGGCTTGCGAGCTCCTCGCGCTTTTTCATCCCAGCTGCTGAGGATCTCATCCATACTCTCAGGCAAAAGTCCTTCAGTATCCATCGCAACTCCAACGGACTTTACTCCTAACGCGGCTGCTGTCTCAACTGCAGAGGCGAAAGCGTAATCTTCAAATAAGACTACATCCCCTCGCTCACAGAACATTCGGAAAGCGATGTCCGTAGCAGACGTGCTCCCAACCGTAAGGCAGCATTGCCAATCAGCGTAGGGCGGGTTGCACACAAGCTCGGTGTGCTCTGTAACGAAACGGACCATTTGCGCCGACCCTGTACCGAGTCCATAATTTAAAGCAATGGACAAATCATATACCCCGTTGTCCGTCTCCGAGGCATCATATTTACCTGCTGTCAGTATTGTGCCATGCTCCTTGGTCTCGAATTCGGAAAAACAGGGGACCGTAGGGACTTTAACGCTGATTTCCTGGAGGGGGAAGTTTGAAGCAACAGGGAGGCCTCCACCGAGGGAGATCAGGCCGGGATTTCCAAGATACCGGGCTGCTCCTTTCAAGCTTGAGGATTGTCTCGCTTTGCTCTCAACACTGAGGTAGTCTTTGCCAAAGAAAAAAAAGGTTAAAACTTTATAATGGTAGAAGTCAATTGCAAACTCACGATCCCATCTTTTAGCCTTTGGCTTGCTAGTAACCTGCGACTATTAATCCCATATCTTTTCCAAAGGCAGTAAATAGACTGACTAGGCCCTTAAAGAAGTCACTGGTCGTGTATGCAGCGGTACCTGCTACAAGCTTTCCTGCCTTCACTCGTCTTGCATTTATGCTACTGACTGAGACGGATGGCTCAGGGACAAGAGCAGCTTCGGTATCCGTGAGTGCCTCCATTTCAATTGTAGCAGGGTGAGAGAAGTTGAAAGGTAAAAGAATGATTAATAACCAGTCTGGGAAAAAAAATAAAGAAACTTCAGACGGAACATGAAGCCGCTGATAAGCTATCGATTTGAGGGCGTCCGATGTTTAGCAAAGAGCTATCCTTATACCCTGTAAGAGGGGGCGGTGAAGGAATTAAACTAGTTAATTAGATCACGTACGAAAAGGTCATATGAGAAAATAACAACCTCTACAAAGAAGGGTTGTTTAGAATTATTGATAACTTTTCAAAGCTGGCGAATCCCTCCATTCCGGGATACTGCTTGTGCCTATGTGTCGTCCGCTGCAGGCACTTATCCTGTTGATAAGCGGACCGAGCTCTTTCGTCTCCGATAGCCGGACAAGGCCCTTCGTACTTGTAAGTATAACAGTCTTCCTACTCCACTTCTTGCTCCGGCGCTTCCGATTTCTATTGAAGATTTCCAAGCCAAGCTTATTAGGTGTGCAAAACTCGTATCGTCGACTACCTTTACTCCTACGCTTGTTCCGGCGCGTATGCCTAATTACGATCGTATTATGCGACAGATAATCAACGTAGCCGAAGACGTGCAAGGAGTCGCAAGGGATGCAGAGATTATAGTAATGAATACGCAGAACAGGTTAGAAAGGAGTTACTAGGTAACGGAAATGTTCTAGTAGCAGAGGGAGGACGTATGATTGGCTACCAAGATTAGACTTGATTTAAACCTATGTGTTTTGAGGACAGCAGACAATCAGATAATTCCAGAGCAGTTTAAGTGTAAGATCATTATGATTCTCTCGCCCGCTCAATACAAACACTGAACTACTCTATGGTCCAGGGGGGCATGGAAAAGCTTCAGAAAGGCAGGGTTTGCTCCCAACCTCTAGTGATGTAGCCCTCTCGGAAGGCTAAGCTGGTGCAGAGGGAGTCCTCTCTGAGTTTCGTCGAGTTCAAGCCACAAGCAGAGGCTCTAGAGTGGTTTAATGATGTCTCTTGGGATCTTTCTCGGTACAATCGGCTATGAACTGACAAGCTGCGTAAAAGATAGAAGGCTGATAGGTGTGTTATTCGACCCTCTAGCTTAAGTTGCATATTCCTGGACTAAGAGTTCACTAACAGAAGACATAATACAGTTAGCATTATGTTTATAGCACTAATCTAAGAAGAAGTTGCAAGATACTAATGCTATTTTCGCAACTCAGCCCTCTGTAACAAATTCAGGCAGACCAAGGAGACATACGAAGGTCCTAGAGTCATTTAAAGGTAAGGGAGGACAGCTTCATGACTGAGACGGATTCAAAAATGAGTATGAGATTTTTGACTCTTTTCCATTTATTTCTTTGTTAGGATCAGCTATTTGCTAAACCTTGGGACGGTTGGTGGAAAGTTCCAGGTTGCTGTGAAAGCGGCTTGACGTTTTGACTCGTAGTGGCTTATGTGCTGCAAAAGGAATATGATTAGGGCGTTTAAGACTCAAACTTGCCAAGGAATCCAAGTCAACTTGGCTTGGATAGCCACTGTTTCGCCTTTGACATATTCAGTCCTGCGACTGGTGACTTGGTGATGCAAGCAAGCGCAGAACCTGTGTATGTTGATGGAGTTGCTGGATTGCAAGTTTGCCAATCGCATTACTGCAGCAGCTGTTTTAAAATCTGGCAGGCATAGGGGTTGAGATAGGTTGGCTTCTGATGATAATAGTTGAGCGCAGTGGGCGTTGCCAGTAGGAGTAACACGAAGCAGCGCATGAGCATGATGGCAAGAATCGGTTTTGTCGGCCATGGTACAGTACTACTGCAGTTGATAGATAAAGTGTTGTTTTTTTTGAATCGCTCGAGCAGCTTATATATCATCTCTCCATTCTCTCTTTTTCTTTTCTCTGTTGTCTTTTCTCTCTAGCTTTGCTTTCTCTTCTTCCCTCTCTCTCTTCTAATCCCTTCTTATATCCGCACGCTCGCCCTGGTCTGCAACAGTATTCGCATGAACTCTGTTGCTATTAACGTTTGAGGTATGCGGCACAAGCCTTTGCTCCGTGCGGTGCTAGTTTTCGATCTCGAACTCGAACTCCCCCAAACCCTTGACAGCGGCAGTCTAGTTCTGGAGCGCTCTCATTATTTCCACAGGTAGGACTGCCCCCTCCCCGGTTCTCGTCGCCGTGCGTAAAGCTTGGCCTGTCGATCTCGCACAGGGCATCTCACACCAAGCTCTTGTTGCTGGTTTCAACAAGCACCCTTGATCTCTCATCCTTTGAACTCATTCTTATCCACTTTCTCATCCCTCACACTATCATTCTCACGCGTCTACGGTCAGTGAGTAAAATTGTGCGGCATTCTCTTCTCACCCTATCCTGCGCCAATCATCCACCTCTTCTCTTGGGTATCTGGATTAGCGGGGTCATTGGGTCATGGAAATCGTGCTTAGTCATCTTTCCCTTGGCATTGACATCCCTCAAAACCACAGTTTCTTCCGATCTTTTCTCTATTACCACTTTATACAGCTCTTCCACGCTCCTGACTCCTGACTCCTGACTCCTGATCTGTCTCATCTCATCTCATCTTCCTTATCTTCCTCATCTTCATCCTCATTATAATTATTAATCAAAACTTTGCCGCAGCACCAGCAGTCAACCGCCCTCCTCCCCTGTGTCTGGGATTAGCCATCAATTATACCTCTACAGCCGTCTTGTTTGTTTGGCATTTCCGAGTGCTTCAAACGCCCGCCACTCCCCCCCCCCCCAAACACACACACACACTCTCTCTCTGTCTCTATCTCTGTTTCTCGGTCACTATCGCCTCTCTTCCCTGAAGCTTCATCCCCCCCCCTTCTGCATCTTCTGCACGCATGTTTAATTTCTCGAAACTTTCCTAGGATCGCTCGACCACCCACTCTGTCCTGTAGTGTCTACTCTACTCACCTCTTACCAAATTTTGGTCAACTCTTCGTCTTCGATTTTTGCTGGATTCTGGGACAAACCAATACAAACGCCGCCTGGCGTCTCCCCTCCCCTTCTCCCCCCCCCCTTCTCCCCCCCTTTCGACTCTCGGGCTGGCCTATTAATTTCTCTTGCGTTCTGTCGTGTTTGCTCCTGCTGTGAACTTCTGATTTTCACGAGAGCAACAACACTCGCCCTCCTTCTCCCTCACCCCGCAGGACGGAATACTATAATCTCTCTCTTCTAAGGCGACGCTACTTGAAATCGTTACCATGCTGGTTCTGGTATCGCTGCTTCTCGTGGGTCAGGTTACAGCAGGAGTTCTGGGAAATGCAGCCCGCCTGATCCGCAGAGATGGCTCCGAGGAAGCAATGCGTCGCTATATCGACACGATCATCTCCCCGGAACCCGAATCCTCCATCTCGCCCCGACAGGCTATACCAGCAGGCATGAACGTGACGCAGTGGAGTGCTGATACGGCGGTGCTCTGTACCAACCAGCTTGAGAGCTTGAGAGGTGTAGCAAGCAACCCATCCGGAATGGCTGTCTGCTATAATCTTCCTGCGCTGGATAATACAACAGGCGTTTTCATGGCCGACCTGCGTCTCTACATGATCGCGGCCCCGACCGGTGCGTTTGCGGACATCTCGAGTACGAACGTGCAGGTCGGGTTGTCATATAATGGGGCAACCGTCTCGGCCGTCAACTCGTCGACAATGGCAAAGCGATCGGACGATATCAGCATGATCTCGTGGCCTAGGGACGTGGAGATTGACAAGAGGGCAGCGATGATTCCGATGCTGGTACAGGAGTACTCATTCGTGGGCCAGGTTAATAAGGAACTTCTAGTCGCGAACATGGGAACGTATGTTTTCCCCCAAACTTGATCCCAGCATCCGTCCATCTTTGCCCTCGAGAGCTGCACTAACCCACCTCAGCGGTTCACTACAAAAAGTGCTCGTTCCGACCGTAGTTCTCACCGGCCAAACCTCGACCGGCGCTTTCGTCAACACCTCTCTTTCCTCCTCTGAAGCAACGTTCGTCAATGGTGTCTTCAGCAAAACCTTATCACCCACGCAGTCTAAAGTCATCCCACCGATCCAGACCCTTGTTGTCGCCTCCGACCAACCTTTCGTAGTCCCTGGTCTGAATATCCTGATTTTCCCTATCGGATTGGTTATCACAAGCGTGTGGACGGTTTTGTTTGTCGGCACTATTGCGTATGGCACCATAGGTAGGATGCAATTTCGAGATCAGTTCAGGAGGAAGTCTGCCAGGGCGCAGAAGGGGAATTTGGCAAGGATATAATACACTGCTTCCAGACGCCTGGTGCTTTAAATCTGGAGAAGCCTTGAGTTTGGAGCTGTCAGATGGGTCAGTGAGGGGTAAAGCTAATCGCAAACTTTTTGTTTTTCGTATATTACATATAGTATCTTTCGATTGCGACTACCTAATGCTTGTTTCTTTTGTTTCGCAGAAATTGCAAGGTTAAGAGTATCCATACATTGTTTTACTCTTGAGCTAGGATAATGATTCAGGGTGAGTGATGCGAATCAGTGCCGGCCTTTGTGGTATCTAATACTTTCACACAGATACTTATAAATTTGTAATAGTGAGCTTACTTCATAGGCGCTATGCTAAATAGCTACTGTAAGGGTCTATATTAGTAATGAAGCCTAGTATTGAAGGGAGAATTAAAACGATGGTACACTACTTGCAAGGTAAGTATCTTTTGGATCTAGAGCACAGGAGGTCTTAAGGTACTACAAAGTGTTTTGAGTAATAAATGATAGAAATGGATTAAGGAAAGAAAAATAAGTGAAAAAGGAGGAGGGTTGCCGGAGTAAATGCAAGAATAGCCTTAGTCAACATTAGCACAGGGCTGTTTACAGTCTTCCGCAGAGAGATCAGTAACGGAAATAAAGCCGCGAAACCCCACATTGTTAAGCCGAGGCCCGGTTTAGCAGGGTGACTTTGTCTCCAAGCTTTGTCGGAAACGACAGATGACAGAATCAAAAGCTTGATATATATAATCCTTTAAAATCCTTAAAATCATCATCATCATTTCCCCATACGCCTGACTTACCAAGATGCCCGTTACAAAGTTCACCACGCCCGAGAGATACAAATATCAGAATGGCTTTGGCTCCTACCATGAGTAAGCTCTTTTTATTTTGTTTTAGTAGATATATACAGCATCTCTAATAGCTTGCAGGACTGAAGCCATAATCGGTGCCTTACCTGTAGAGGCGAATTCGCCTCAAAAGCCTCCATATGGGCTCTATGCTGAGAAGCTCTCGGGGACGGCATTCACAGCACCCCGCTATGAGAACCAACAAACATGGCTCTACAGGATCCTCCCCTCTGCTGCACACTCCCCCTTTAATGCCCGCGAGGCCTCGACCTACAATACAAATCCTGAAGGAGACAAGTTACATCAGATCCCTAACCAGCTGCGGTGGGATCCCTTCGATCTGGACGAGACGGTCGACTGGGTGCATAGCTTAAAGCTGGTTGCTGGCGCGGGTGATCCGACCCTGAAGCATGGCCTTGGAATTTTCATTTTCGTAGCAGGAAAAAGCATGGACAAGAATGCAGCTTTTTACTCCGCAGATGGGGATTTCTTGATCGTACTGCAACACGGAGTCTTAGATATTCAAACAGAGATGGGTAATATCCTCGTCCGTCCTAACGAGATATGCGTTATTCCTCGCGGCATCAGATACCGCGTTCACCTCCCGCAAGGGGCAGTCCGAGGATATATATTGGAACTATACCAAGGCCATTTCCAGCTCCCCGAGCTAGGACCGATTGGCTCCAATGGTCTAGCAAACGCCCGCGATTTCCAAGCCCCAGTTGCAGCTTACGAAGAAGACACGAGTGGGAGCTCTAGCTATACCATTATCTCCAAATTCAACGGGCATCTCTTCGCCGCAACGCAGAAGCACACGCCCTACGATGTCGTCGCATGGCACGGCCTCTACTACCCTTATAAATACGACCTTGGCCGCTTCAACGCCATCGGCTCCATCTCCTTTGACCATCCAGATCCCAGCATATTTACCGTCCTTACTGCGCCTTCGGACCACGTCGGTACCGCCATAGCTGATTTCGTCATCTTCCCTCCCCGCTGGCTTGTGGGTGAAGATACATTCCGCCCTCCGTGGTACCATCGCAACACGATGTCTGAATTCATGGGCCTTATCAGTGGCGAATATGATGCAAAAAGTGGCAGCGGGTTTCAGCCTGCAGGAGCCAGTCTACACAACGTCATGAGTGCCCACGGTCCAGATGCTAGGACTTATGAGAAAGCTTCAAATGCGCCGCTAGAGCCAATGAAAGTTGGAGAAGGCAGTATGGCGTTTATGTTTGAGAGTTGTTTTATGGTAGGTGTTACGGAGTGGGGGCTGAAGACATGTAGAAAAGTGCAAGCGGATTATAATAAGGAGAGTTGGACGCAGTTGAAGCCGCATTTTCAGGTTCCGAAGGGTGCGAAGCAGGTAAGTAATAGGATTGATAGTGCGGCAGAAGAAGTCCTGGATAGTAAGTGAACTATCATTAGGAAGAGACCGCAAGAGGAGATGAGATACTAGTAGCTGCCATGTTGCATATATAAAAAACCGTCCTACAGCACCACGTGTAGACTTTCTCTTGTTCCCTGCTGCTAATTACTTGGCGATTCTACTTATTTAGACTGAGGCCACCATCCTATACACATACCTACCAGAGCTCCCTACAACAAAAAGCTTCACCAGGAGTTGATTCTAATCTAATTGCTTTATATGTTCTGATTCTATTGTATAGGTACCTTGCAAATATAACCTTAATATCTATCTACACATACAGGGCGTGACATTCCTGCAGAAGCGCCTCTAGTTCTTTGTCAGTTACTAAAAAAACAACCAGTCTGGGTTTCCTCTTATAATAGACTCTGTCTCACTGACACTTCCTTATGACTCCTTCTATAGCCTTTGTCCCTTTAAGATTTTTTATAGATGTTACAGCTGCTCAGAAGGAGAGCCAAGAAGGTCGAATCGCATTGCCCTGATAAGTATGCTACGTAGGCAGAAGAATGGACAGGGAAAGGAAAGCTCTCTAGGCAGAACTTGAATATTATATATATATACATATACATAAGAAAAGGACAGAGAGAGAGAGAAAATAGCCTACTAGAGCTCTGCTGCTAGTGCTTCTGTAATACAGCCTGCAGCCTACTCCTATTTACTTTCATCCATTTAGCATACCATCGCTCCTGTAGCATACTGCTATCACCTCAGCGAAATGTGACCTTAGCTGTGCATGTACAATTGTAACAAATTACCTTTAGCTTTCGAAGCTTTTGTAACATGCTAGCCTCTTTCTCTGACCACTACTTCATTTCAAAAGCTGAAGATAACAATTTCTTGAGCATTCTAATATTATCTAACAAAATAGATAACTTAATCTAAGAAATTCAGGAATAAGCAGCGCTAAAAGCCTTGCAGGACGTAAAACCCACTTTCCTTTTCCTAGCTTTTCTAGAGCTTTTGCCGGCTCCAGGATACACGGCTGGTCTCCGTTCTCTGAATTGCAATAGAAATCCTGCCTTCGCTGGCAGCACAGTATTCGAAGTACGTCCGTATCGTTTATCAGGTGCAGCTCCATGGGGCTCGAGCCGCAGGCGTCTTCCGGCGGTCTGTGGTTTGTTGACTTCGGGCCTGCTGAAGCGAGGCAGGGTCAGGGGTAGACTTGGTTGTTGTGCATGAGCTCTGCGCCGCACCTCCACTCTCCACTATAAACTTCCGACCACCCAGCCTCTCTGTCGCATGCGCATGGGGTTTCTACAAATCAGAACACCAAAGACCTGAAGCGCAATCCTCATTTCTAAAAAACTGAACTGAAGAAAGAATCTCACTTTCTATTATGTTTGTGGAGCGTGAGAATAATTTGATTCCTCTACGCTGCTCTACTGGAAAGCTACCTGTGTCTCTACAGCAAGATGCAAGACCTGACTGAGTTATCATGCAGATCCACAGTAGTCAAGCGTTATCCCTGTCAATAGCAGACCCCTGGGAGACTTGTCTTCGCTGTTAGATATTTGGCATCATTTTTAACAGAATATAATTAGAGGGGAACAATAAGAAGAAAAGCGTACTCCTAGTTGATTCGCAAGGGAAGTCTGCATCTGGATTCCAGCCTTAGATATGTGTAGCAGATGAGATGAGATGAGATAAAGATGGACTGAGACCAGGTGAAACAAGAGCATAAGTGCTTTTTCATTTAATTATCTCGATTGAGAGATCCACAACAGACAGGAGTATGTGGGAAGCAGTGGACTTACCCATGCTGCTGTTCTGCTGGGTTATACTTCAGCAATATAGTCTCCGACTTACTTCTACCTCGTTTTTGAAAAGCTATCTGTAACTGGAATATCTAGAAACATCATATGCTGTATTGAATGTAGTATTTGATCTAAAGCTTTTGCTTTTAAAAATAGAGATAAAAAAATAATTGGGATTTGATGGAGCTATAGTTTATCGTTAAATATCTACAAAATCTTGCTACCGTACTTTTCTGAGTATTACTATGACTACTAGGAATTATATGAATTCGTATCTAGGACAAGCTTACGTCTTTTTGCGTTATATGAGCTTAGTGCCAAGCGCTAGTCCTCATCCCGCCACCCCCTGGAAAACTCCTCGTAGAAAGCAGTACTCCCTTTACGCCCCTGATCTCTTTCTTTAACCTTGCAATTTCATCATCGTCCTCCTTCCTGCTATTCCACCCACCCGGCAGCGCGTACCCATAGCTCGGCGCTACATATGCAATCTCATTCAGGTACTCCCTTAGCCTCTCCATCTCGCCCTCTACCTCGGATATTTTGTAGCGCTCTGCGGAATCATTCGCGGCTATCTCCTTCAGCGAGCTTTTCAGGGTGCTGAGACGGGCGACATGGGTCTGCAGCAAGGTGGGCGAGGAGGGGCGGGTGTGTAAGGGGGAAGTCTGGATCCCGATATCACGGTGGAACAGCTCCGTAGGATCAGTATCGCTCTCTGCTGATGGGGTTTCAATGCTCTCGGTGACTTGTTTATTCCTAGCCTCTGGCGGGAGTTCGGAGACGAGCGTCTTCAGGGTGGTTATTAATTTCTGCAGGTTGGATTTGGATGTGAAGGCAAGGGAGAGTCGTGCGCTGGTGAGAGAAGCGAGCATAGGCGTTAGCAAGTACTCGTGCGTGCCGTAGAGCAAGGCGGTTAGGCCGGAGAAGAGGTAAAAGATTGTGAGGAGGCGAGGTTTGGTGATAAGGGGCGTG
This sequence comes from Diplocarpon rosae, assembly GCA_032760415.1. Classification (NCBI taxonomy): domain Eukaryota; kingdom Fungi; phylum Ascomycota; class Leotiomycetes; order Helotiales; family Drepanopezizaceae; genus Diplocarpon; species Diplocarpon rosae. The sequence continues at coordinate 54,209 of JAUBYV010000007.1, read as the reverse complement.
GGGTAGGGTGGAGTGGTTAGGAATTCGGGGTATGTTATTATAGGCGGTTGAGAAAGCGATTGTAGCATATGTTGAGACGGTGGCGGAGGTGTGTTTTGAGGGTGTAACGGTGGAAGTTCAAGAGACTGTGTTGTGTTAGTCCAGCTCTTAATGATGGGGTTTCGGTAAGCAACTTCTGGAGACCTGGTGCTGCTTTCGGAATTCCGCGTGACGCCTAGCAGTCTCTGGATCTCTTCGTCCTGTAATCCCTTGCTCTGGAGGAAAGCGATCTTTTTATCTGTCGAGGCATCCCGGATATCGTCCTCCTTAAGAAATTTCCGCGCCTGCGATATCAACGTCTCGCGACTTTCTATTCGCGCCAGGGCTGGATTATCTTGCGCAGATTCTGGATCCGGTGTTTGCAGCCCGGATTGAGCGCTGTCTTTCTTTGCTGGATTTGAGTCGCTCATTATCTGTGCGATGTCGCGGGAAGGGCATAAGAGTGTACTACAGGAGAAGGTTGGAGGTTGAGGATGAGGATTCGAGCCTCGATCCAGTATGGCTTATGTCATTCTACGCGACCAATCAGAGCAGGCTGCCAGTGAAAGCTGGATGCACCACTACGTCACTTCGGTAGCCAACACAAGTTTGCAGAGAATAAAGTCACAGATACTCATGTAAGAATTAAAGAATCCAACGAGCATTTAAGCTCTTCTTTATTAAACCGTCTTCTCTACGCCAGACATGCTCGGTAGGAATCTGAGAGTCGCTTCAGGGCTTACAGTACAGTACAGTACAGCATGGGCAGATTCAGATAAGACAAGATCTGGAGCAGAGGATGCAACGATATCTGAAGTCCTTTCTTAAAGGATATAGCAGCGACAGAAGCGTCATTGTTAAGCTCGGCTTGAATACCATCTCTTCAGCTCTGGAATAACCATGTCTGGACCGAACGCTTCGGCTACGGCCAGAGTTCCTCCTTTATCCATTCCCCAATAATATCCGCTTCCTCGGGCTGCTGGCGGCTATTCTGGCCGACAAATGTATATCTCCATCGGCGCGCTCTTTCGGGATCGCTCAGATCGCAGAGTTCCACTACCGCCGGCTAAGAACATCAAGTCAGCACACGCAACTGGAGACATGATCAAGCATGTGACATAGAAAATGTAGAAAACTATGCAAAAGGAGATATATGCAGCTGAGCTTACCTTGATTATTACTACTCTGAAATTCTTCCTCGCAACCTCATCTTCCAAATCACTCACCTTTTGTCCTAACCCTAAGCCCTCCCCAGGCTGCGAGCCTACGGGAGTCCCCGGCGCAGGATTCTTAAAGGTCCCTCTCATTCCCGGACTCAAATTGCCAAAGTGCGCCGTAAGTTCACGATTCCAGCTCCAACCCTCCTGAGCCTCCTCATCAACCACCCTCATCCTCTCCCCAACCTGACTCTTCAGCGTCCTGACACCGCTACTCTCCTCCCCGTCCCCCTCAACATCCTTTGCAACAATGAACGCCTCGCCCCGGAATCTCCACTGCGTCATGACCTCCTTCACCCAGAACACAGCTTCGACCGGGCCTCCCCCTCCACTGCCTTGGCTTTGGCTGACAGCCCCGTGACCCTGGCTGCTCGCGAAGATCTCAGGCACCTTCTCCATCCTGACATCCGTCGTGAGAGTCAACAGATCGCTCTCGTAGACTCGCTTGTTCCGCGGCGCGTCGTTATGCTTGTTTTCCGGCAGCTCGGCCCACATCCCTCTGTAGATGCAGTAGCGAGCCCGCGGGAGGTGGGACACGGGCGAGTCCTTAGGAGCCGGGTGCAGAGAGCTGAAGACGAATTCGGGGGAGTCCATCTTAGAGACGTGTGTTTGGAAGAGCGGGCGCCAGGGCGCGACGCCGACGCTCGAGGGAGTTGTGGCTGTTGATGACATAGTGCGGGCGAGGCGCGAGAGGCGGGTTACAGCTTGGGAAGCTATGTTTTCTGATTTCACAGGTGACACTAATGTCAGGACGTTGAGAAACACTCCTGATATGTGTCTGGAAGATGAAAATTACAGAAGAGATATGTTAGGGAGGGTCTGTGGAAGCCGAGAGTAAGGGTATTATCAGTTTGCGGAGAGACATCTGATAATGACGTTTAGACTACTATACGGGACGCCTTCTTAGCCTTGCGGAAGCGTGTGGTCGATACGCAGCTCGGCAGAGTATTAGATAAGCATAGCACCGGCATTTCTAGATTAGCAAATTTTGCCTCGGAACAACTGTGTGAAGGAGTACATAGTGGATGAAGTATTGTAAGTCTCAGATGCTTCATAGCCTTAAAGTTATAGCAATCACAACTACAGCCATGATTTCATCTTCAGAGACGGCGGCAAAGCGGAGAAGTAGCCTGTTGTGCATCAGAAGAGGAAAACACGGTAGATTGAAGTTTAATTGCACCTGTTATACTATGTTAAACTACTTACTCCAAGATACGTCTTGACTTTCGATCAGACCACGATCCGTAGGTGGGTTGGTTGCACAGCTATAGACGAGAATTGTGGTATCACGTGTGCACCCCCCACCACAAACATCAGACGTGCAACACCAAGACCAATTATCCGGGTACCTACATGCTGTATCACTCCATCGCCGCAACAAAAGCCAGACTGCACGGGCCGATGAGATTCTGTCTAGGGAGGTGGGCGTGTATCAAAGATCATTATATTCATTTCTTCATCCAATGATATGCCGCCCGCACCACCAACTGTCAAGTCTCCTCCAGACGTTGCGATATATTACAACTCCTCAGGAGTCCCGCCCCGTCCAGTCAATGGTCCTGCGAGCCCTAACATTCTCCTCCCCAGCAGATCGTCCGAGCTGGCCAGGCTAACCATACTCTTCCTCCTCTGCAGGCTCTCCCTCTTCTCCAGCCTGCGCAGTTCATTCCGTTCTCGCAGCTGTTCCTTGAGCAGTGCCTCTTTCTTCCTCCGCTCATCCTCACCCCCTATGGCTTTCGCTTTCGACTTGGAAGAGCTCATACTCATCTCCAAGCCCATGTCGTCATCGCCAGAGCTCTCGCCTGTTTTGCGACGCTGGTGATGCCGTGCACGGCTCCCGGAACTCGTGTACGTGTACCCACCCGGTGTCAGTGTACCACTGGCGGCGCGCAACTCGCGCTCCTCGGCTGCGGCGAAGATGTGTTCCATCCAGCGCGAGCAGCGGTGGATGTACTTCCAACCCTCGGGGAACACACCAACAAACTGCAGGAAGCCATGCGATATACCCGGGATCAGGGCTACCTCCACGACGTCGCGGTCGTCGAACTCTTTCTGCAGAGTGACGTCGGACAGCTGTTCCAGGTGGTACTTGGCGGCTTTGGCGCGGCGCAGACGGCCGGCAAAGATGACAGTGTCATCCACCAGGGGGTCGCGCTCGCCGGTGAGGAAGTAGGTCTTAGGGAACTGGGAGAGGATGGAGTCCGGGGTAAGAATGGGAGAGAGGAGGTAATCTTGGGAAAAGTCAGGGCGATTGTGCGGGCCGATGTACAGAATTATCATGGCGCGCATCATTTCCGGAGAGAGGATCCGGTCATTGAAGTAAGATATCATGCTCGACATAGCGAGGCGGGTCTTGAGGGGCTCCGGGTGGTGCGATGGTGAGCGGTGAGAGGAAGCCTCTCTCCGCTCAAGCGGTGGCGAGAGAAGAGTCGGAGCCGCGGTTGAGAATTGGGGCAGAGGCGACGAGAGGGACAGGGGCCCAGCACTCTGGGTGAGAGGAGGAGATGTGACTTTTGGTAGGGTTTGGTCTTCGTCCTCGGAATGATGAGGAGTTCCAGCGGCCATTGTATACTGCATACTCTTCTGCCGGATGAAGGTCCGATTCGTCTTCCGCATCCTCCTGTCCTTGATCAGAGACATCTGTTCGTCCGACATCCAGTTCCCAATATTCATATCCAAGCCAGGATATATCAACACCAGTCCGTCGGGAATCGGGAGGGGATTTCGTCCAGGCAATTGGCGCGTCTGACCCGATGCAGCTTCGATGATCATGATAGTGAGACCAGTAGCAAGATTCCCGCCTGCACTGTCGCCGGTAATCACAATCTTTGGCACCACCTCGCCGGACAAACCGATACATTTTCCGTGACTGGACATGATTGTGCTGTAGACATCAAAACACTCATTCAGCGCATACGGGTACGGGTATTCGGGCGCCTTGCGGTAGTCCAAACTCAACACCGGTAGTCCAGTTTTCCCAGCCCACGCAAATAGCTTGTCATCGTTCGTCCGCGGATCCATTGCGACGAATCCACCACCAGGAATATCCAGCACCACCTTAGTATGGTTTTTTAGCGCCGAGAGAGGCCCATCGAAGTACAGCCATCCACCCACCGGCTCCTTGTAATCAGAATTTGAAGGTCTCGGAATCCTGATCTGTCGGGGAGGGTATCGCATGAAGCGCGGCCGCATCAAGGTGGTGAGGAAGTTGAGGTATGGCGTTGTGCCCTTGTTCCAACTCACCCGCAGATGATCGACCGTCAGCATCCCCCTGACCTTCCGCACCTTCTCATCCGCCTGCTCTGCGGCAATGAGATAGTATACGGTGAAGACCACACTCGCCAGGTCTCGCATCCACTTCCGCCGTATCCGCATCGCAGACCAGAAGCCCGCATCCAGAGCCGTCGTGACCCATGTTGCGCGGAAGTAGGATCGCGTGTAGAGATTCGCGAGCGGTTCGGGGCATTCGAGGCCTAGCAGCTTTCCGAGGTTTCGCGCGATGTAGAGGTAGAGCAGCGTCACGACGAGGGTCTGCCAAGGGGTCAGGAGGGTAGAGAGTCGCTGTGATATCTTGCGAATTGTCGGAGGGCCGTGTTTATGCCCGCTGTGGGAGGGGTCAGCATATCTCTTCCGGGTGGCGGGAATGGAGAGATATCTGGAAATATACCGGAAGAGGTAGAAAGACCAGAACGAGACAACCGCAAGGACTTGGATCTTTCGGAACTGCACAGACGGCCGACCGAGAATATGATCTGAAGCTGGTCGTCAGCCGAATCCCACTGAGGGAAACTTTTTTGGTGTCTTACCTATCATCTTGACATAGGATGTTGTGCAGAAGGGAGAGAGAGAGAGAGTAAGGGCGGGGGGGTCCGTCGAGGACCAGGCGATTCACGTGTAAATCAGTGCAGAAAGAAGAAACTCTAGCTCACCAAACACATGCCAGGCGGGGAAGTCTACTGTCTATTCTACAGGCAAGAAACAATGCGCTGATATGAATAGCGACACAAGGTTAGGAGGAGAGAGGTATGAACTTTGGTCTATAGTCAGCATGGCGAGATGAAAGGCTATCTGAGCGTACGACCAGAATGCTGCACCGCTGGATGAGATGCATTGGTGTAGGTTTTCTGCAGGCGGGAATCTTCTGCGCGTCGAATGTCGCAAATCATCGGCAAGGCGGAGTAACATGGAGACCATGAGGGTGTGTGTGCCTGGGACGTAAGGAACGTAGCATGTGAAGGCTGACTCAGCCGAAGAAGAACGTGATACAGGAGAGCCGAGACCTGTAGCAGGAGAGATACCTGGATGTAGATTGCTTCAGGAGGCGATAGACCACGCTATACTTGCTTCGAATGCTCTGCCATTTGGGGGGTTAAGGTATGTGTGCATTTGCGCCATCAAGGCGAAAGGTATGATGTGATCAACCCATCCGTTTCGCTGAACCATCCAGCTTGCACCCTCGTGTACTAGCCCAAGGGATATATTCTTATAGATCTAAAGCTTCTGCGCAAGATGAAGGTCTAAAGCCTTTTCTTATACTACCGCTGCCAAATGGGAAGCGAAGAAGAACGAATAGTTTTGCCCTGATAGGTATGCTATGCAAGTAGCAGAAAAGCCAAGGAAGGAAAAGCTCCTCGGCAGAGCTTCAACTTTGCATACAAGAAGAGGAGCAAGAGAGAGAGCAAATACCATACTAGAGCTCTGTTGGTAGTGCTCATGCAATGTAGCTTATTCCTGTTAACTGTGGCTCCCCTTGTACTATGTCCTACTCCTAAAGCATGCTGTCTGCTCCTGTAGCAGACTGCTAACACATGAGCCAAACGTGACGTATCAACTATGTATGTATATTTTTACGTACTGACTCAGCTCCTTGGAGGAGAGGGCAGACTCTACGAATACCACACCCTAACTGTCTTCACTCACGGTTATTCACTTGATGTAAATTGTGACCCTTGTTGACGGGTACTACATGTATGTTGGGTATTGTTTTCATGACTCGCAGTAAAGGTAGGGCGGACTCGTTGACTAAAAAAGCTTTCCAAGAGCCTATTTGGGTCAAGACGAAGAAGTCGAGGTTGTTATATATGCTTTGAACTAATAGCTCACAGCCTTGATTCTGAAAAGAGACGAGTTTCATTACCCGCATCCCTGGAGTTCTGGGTTGCCGAGATTGCTTTTATCAACGTCGGATGAACACGGTCTGCCCTCCTTGAACTTGCAAGAAGAAAGTCATTGCACAGGAAAAAAGAAAAAGGGAGCAGAGACCTGAGCGGAGCCACAGCCGTAGCCGCAGCCACAGCCGCTGACGTCTATGCGCTCGGTTCGCCTTGTCATGTTTAGCTACCAATGTGCTGTATGTATGCTCACATCACTTGGTTTGTTGACATGGTACTTGGGGCAATAAATCACAACCTGGCATCTGTGCCCCATGCAAGAAGGCTCGGTACGACCAGGGTTCTACGAGGGTGCTCTGCCTACAACATCAGAATGCGAATCTGCTGCTTCAGCTACTGTTTGCAGTACGGAAGCTGTGGGAAAGTAGGGTGAAGCTCACCCGGACAGAGAGTAGTTACCTACAAAGATGAAATGTAAGGCTACGGAAAGCCGTATTGGAAACTGAGGGATCAATTATCCTTCACAGAGTCCGGGATGTAGGAGAGTACACGCCTGAAACATCCAAGGCAGGAATCCAAGCAGGAGGAGGGGATATACAGAATATTCGGGAAATTATGCTCACAATGACCCGGCCCAGCCATAAGTAAGTCGCCATGGGTCCACGTCGATGTTATAAAAATCTAGGATTTATTCCCCCCTTGCCCCTTGCACCAAGTCGATCTGGATCGCGATCATGCTCCTCTTCTAGAGGATGTCGGACAGGCGTCTCATCTGCGAGGAACAAGGTCCCCCATCTGAAGCGACTGGACTAGACGTGATCCTGGTTCGGATCGCCTCTGCAGCTCATACCCGCCTCAGAGTTGTACGAAGTACTTATATAAAGTACAGCTCTGTCCCGAGGTCACCCTTCCAGAGAGTCTTTGGATCAGTCAAGATGAGATGACCGGCTGCACGGACTGCAGCGGGAGCTGCTGGCCGCTGAAGAGATCCGTGGCCCTCTCCCCACCATCATACCAAAGAATATGCGCACCCAGGCAGCATGTCGAGTTGCTCCCAAGCAGCCTGTACAGGGCAAAGATGCTTTCGAGCCAACCTGGTTCGGCCGGGGAAAGACAAATGTCGAACCTACTTGGTATTGCAGCTCCTCAGCTTGACATTCGGATCCGTCTGCGCAAAGCGGGGCCGGCGATGCACTCACGATCCGGTCCCGAACTCCCGCTGCCTCCGGTGGAGCAGATGCTTCGTACCAGCAGGGAATGTCAGTTGTGAAACAGTTCTGCCTTTGCAAGGTGGAAAGACCTGCTTACCTGGGGTACTGTACTGTACTGTATAGTAGCCTCTGTCACGGATGTGATGTTATACAGATTATCTCCTCGTACTGTACTGTACTCTGCTGTACTGTACAGTACTGTACAGTCTTCACCTGGATCCGACGTACGATACCAAGAGCCGAGAAGATGCCGAGCCCACTATTTCCTCCGTCACTCTCTAGAGTACTTGGTCGAGACACAGGTCCAGAATCTTCATGCCTACGTGCTCCTGGTCGGCTATCTGTACGCTCATTTCTGCCCCCATCCAACCCCATCCCTCCCCATTCCCATACAGTACTGTACTGTACAAGGGATTGATCGAACTCACATGCTCCTAGTTGTACGTACGTCTATCTATCCTGCCTCAACCGAGACCTAACTATGCAAGACTGTCGCAGACCGGTCATGGAACTGGACCAAGCCTAGGACCTACCCATCGGCCCTACGACAAGGACCCTTCCACAAATCCCCGTCAACTGTACTTCCGCATCGTGCTGCACAGCCAGAGGAATTCTTCCCTGCCCAAGGGAAATAGGAGATGCACCTTGTTGATGCCCGAGATCACGTCCACTAGTAGTCGGCGGTCCGCCCACCCATCGCTTTCCCTTGCCAACGGGGCTCGGACAAGCGACAAGGCTAGGTAATACACTTGTATCGATCTACCCTACTACCAGTCACTACTACCAGTCACTACTACCAGTCCCTACTACCAGTCCCTCGTCGAAATAGTCCGACAGCACTGCCAAGCATCTCGTGTGCACGGACACGAATCCGACGGGTACCTGGGTACGAAGTTACCATGATCCACTTCCCCCACCGGCAGCCTGCCCACTCTCGGGGAAGAAGATTAGACTGGGGAGCCCGCCAACCCAAGCCGTGCAAGAGAAATGGTCCATGCTGGACCGATCGCCCCTACGCGGATGCAAGTCCAGCAGCGTGGAATGAGGGCGAGGAAGCATTCGGCTGGCGATCGAGGAAAGTCATCCGTAGCGGGCATCCATCCTCCCGTGCTCTGTCGAGGGACCCGGGAGGTTCTGCTCTGGTGCGGCTATCGCCCGGATACGACAAAAAGAAATTTAAGCATCCGAGTCGATCGAGTTGTCCTATTTTTTTTTCTTTTGCTTTCCCTGAACCCGCCGCACGTTGAGACCTCGGAAGTCCTTGGCTCTTGAAGCGCGCGCCGAGGCAAGCATATCACATAAGGTTGAGACTTCCCCTGTCCCTCTTCAACCTATCGGGTACGTGGAAATTGATGCTGGACGTGTACTGTCAGTAGTGAGTGACTGTACAGCAGAGAGAGGTCCAAGCGAGCCGTGAAGTAATGGACTCGAGCAGAAAACTGCCCCGGAGAAATGTCGGGTGAGGGAGTAACATACGTCTACACGCGAACAACCTCTGAGACGCTTTCTCCGGCTTCATACTTGATGGACGTACTCCGAATTATCTGCCGATTTCACGTTCATAATATATACCCACTCGTCCCATGCCATCTCGTACGGATGGGCCTGAGAGTCGGGGGCTTCCACGATGCGCTGACCAGGAGAAGATGATGCATCAGAACGCTTCCTAGTATTTCGAACTTTCCAGCTCCGCCAATCGCACGCTAGTGTAGACATACTTCACATCCCCGGACTCGACCCCCAGCTCCAATGTGGGATTGCTACTAGGAAGTAGGTTAGTCATAATACTTCTCTACTTATACCAAGTTAATATACTAATATGCTAATATCACCATCGGTCTTCCGCATCAGCTTCCCCGTCGCCGCTAAGACCGCATGCGAGATGCGTGCACCGACCTCAGTTGAGAGATGGGCCGGCGCGCATCTGGATATTTAGAAATATGCTTCCCCCCGACCGCTTCTCCGCCTGCAACAGGGCGGTCATCTCGTCGTCGTATCATGCGGTCCGATCGTTTCCTCTCCACGAAATCCGTCCGCTTCGTTATAATACTCGGTTGACCGCCGTCGGCCATTGACTGGCAGCGGTAGCAGCAACAAAGGCATCACTTCGCTTCCACGACCGCTATGCGTCTGACCCTTCTTCTCTTCATCACGGCTCTATGGAGTGGGGTCGTGGCGGAGCTGGATATGTTGTATCTGGCGACCGCATTCCCCGCCTGTACTGTAAGCCCCGTGCTCTTCCTTCCTCTGTTCCCGTCCGGTCCAAGTATTAACCTACGTGACCAGCTCCAATGCTCCCTCGAGATACTCCCTCCCGCGGGATGTGATTTCAACGACATGCGCAACTGCCTCTGCACCAATCACGATTTGCAGTACAAGGTATCCATCTGCGCGATGAACACCTGTACCGTCGCGGAGCAGTACGGTAAGGCCGACGTGGATCCTGACGACGAAGCTGAACATGAAGGAGAAAACGAAGAAACCAGCTGACCCGGGCTAGAATCTTTAACCATCACGCAAAACCATGTGTGCAATGGCGTGCCGCAACCCTCGCGAGGCCCGGCCATCCTTCGTTCAGCCATCTTGCTAGCTGCCTTCACTTACCCCGTTGTAATTCTGCGCTTTATCTCCCGCGTAATCATCGCGCGCAAGGTCTGGTGGGACGACTGGACGATACTGATGACCGCGGTACGTTCTCTCTCTCCACCAGCTGATCGCGGACCCGGAGAGACTAAATGACTCCTGCTGCACAGATACTGATGATGCCCATGGTCGCGCTACCGATCTACCGTACGTATATGCGAGGGGTCCGCGACGCGAAGTGTAACTGACACGTGGACATAGCAGCGTATGGGCTCGGCATGGGGAAGCACTTCTACAACGTGCCGCCGGCCAACCTCATCCTCTTGCTGAAGGCATGATGCTCCCTCCCTCCGGCGGGTGTCGAGCCTGGACTAACAACATCCGCTGCAGCTCTTCTACGCTACCCAGCTCTTCTACGTGATCACCCAAACCCTAGGCAAGATCTCCATCCTGCTGCTCTACCTTCGCGTCTTCCCCCACGAGCGCTTTCGCCCTGTCCTCCTGTTTTCCATGGCTATCGTAACCGCCCATATGGTCGGCTTCCTCTTTGCCGTCGCCCTGCAATGCCTCCCCGTCCGCATGACCTGGGATCGACACGTCCCAGGAACGTGCCTCAACCGACAGGCCTTGATCTACACCGGCGCCGGTTTCAGTATCTTCGAGGACTTTGCGATTATGTTGTTACCCATCCTCGAGCTGCGCAGACTCAACATGAGCGTGCGCAAGCGGATCGCCATCGCATTCATGTTCGCTCTGGGGTCGTTGTAAGTGCCCTTACCTGCGTCTTGCGAAGCGACGACTAAGTCTTCGCGTCTAGTGCAAGCGTGACGAGTATTATCCGGTTGTTTTACATTACATCCTATGGGAACTCTGTGGATGAAACATGTGAGCCTTTGCTATTCTCTCTCTCTCTCTCTCTCTCTCTCTCTATCTCTCCTCCCTCTCCGCGCCAGAGCTGACAGACTGGCTACAGGGTACAACGTCGATATGATCATCTGGTCGACCATTGAAACCTACTCCGCTGTCGTCTGCGCGTGTCTCATGTGTATTCGACCATTGCTCCTGAAATGGATGCCTGGCCCGCTGCTTCCTAGCTTCCACCTGTCCGACAGCTCGGACCCTTCCTGGGTTCATAAAGTCGGGTCCAAAATCCGGCAATCGTGGGCTTTCGGCCTCACTCCCTCACGTGGCGAGAGAACCATCGACTCGCGAGATTCCGAGAGCCGGGACATGCACACGAGGACGGCGAGCACCATCTCCTACGAGATGAAGGGCGAGCTGCCTTCTCTCAGTACCGTCGATAACAATAAGGACAGTGAGACTCTCGAATGGCCTTCAGGTCCATCCACGGTAGTAGAGACTGCGGCTGCGGATGACTGACGAGAATTCGCTCACCATCTGAATCAGGTGTAGTCTACATGATCCCCAGGCAGGTCCGATCCAGACCTACAAATCACAGAAGTGACACTTCCCGGCCGCGCAACGCCTAGACACCTCTTGCTCCTCACTTGATACGAACAGTTGTCGCTCTACTCATCTTGAAAATAGAGCAGTAATCGTTGGCTTGAGTAACTACAAGTAAAGATACGTCCAGACATGGGCCATTGGAGGGCAGAGATCAGGGATACGACCGCAGGATATGCATGCCATTAAAAGAGTGCTTCTTGTACATCTATTCCACGCCGAACTCGACGAAGAATTCCCTCTTACTTGTCTCTTCTAGATAGCTAGTGTCTCCCTGGGGGAAAATGCAAAATACAGTCTCTTCCTCAGTACTCCCTAACCCAAACTGTAATAGAAAAACATGAAAGGGGTGAGAAAAAGTGGTGACAGATTTTTTTTCCAAAAAATCAGAGAGACATACACAAGGCACCTGGATCCAAACGGTGTGTTTACAACTACGCTCAGTTGTACAACAGAAGAAGGTTGACGAGTTGGCTTGCATTACAAACGTACATGCACAGGTATGGTCACGTTTCGCTCAGGCGGTAGCGGTACGTTACCGTAGCATACACGCACAGATTAGGTCACGCTTCGCTCAGGTGAATGTAGCATGCTGCAGGAGCGAATGGTATGCTACGGAAACGACAGTGAATCGGAGTAGTCCAGAGGCTGTATTACGGAAGCACTAGCAGCAGAGCACTAACAGGGTGTTTGGTTTCTCTCTCTCTCTCTCTCTCTCTCTCTCATTCTCCTCTTCATTTATGTATAGTTCAAGCTCTGCCTAGAGAGCCTTTTCTCTCCTCATCTTTTCTCCTAATAATATAGCATCCCTATTGGGCCAGTGTTATACGACCTTCTCGGCTCTCCTTGTCGCAGCCGTGCGAAAACTAGTGCGAAGGGAATTGTCTCCGAGGGTTGCCAAGTTCAAGCTACAGGCAGGGAGAGGCCTTGGAACAATTTGAGAATATTTCGTAAAATGACCCGTAGTATACTTGTATAGGCATTGATCAAGTGAGACGAGAATATCAGAGGAGTAGGCATGTTATTTTGCCCTCTAGCCTGAGGTGCGCATTGCTGGACCGAGAGTTTACGGAAATGTACAATGAGCGTGGTGGGCATTATATTCACAGCATTTATCCGAGAAAATGTTTTGTGATAGTAGTGCCATCTTCGCAAACTAGACAAGAAGAGATGATATCTCTCTCATCTTTCTGTATCGAATAATCTTCAGCTAAACACAGCAGCTATCAAGAATGCACTGTTCTAGCCTTCATCTTGCTACCTAAATTTGGCACCTATCATATTCTGAGCAGCTGGCAATTTACCCCGAACTTATTCCCCCAAATTAGTATTATCACAGCTGCAACAAGAAAAAACAAGAAATCGAATAGCTTTGCTCTAATAGGTATGCTATATAAGTAGACGAAGAGACAAGCAAGGAAAAGCTTTCTCGAGAGAGCTTGAACTATAGATAAAAGAAGAGGGGAGAGAGAGAGAGGGGAGAGAGAGAGAGCAAACACCCTATTAGTACTTTGCTGGTAGTGTTCCTGTAATGCAGCCTACTCCTGGAATATACCATCTGCTCCTGTAGTACAGCCTGCTGCTTTCTTAGCTGAACGTTTGGACCCTAGCTGGGCCGCAGCAGATCTGTCAGGGATTATACGTACTCTTCCCATATTACTACTCTTGGCCAGAAGGATATGAGTCAGATATGGAAGTCTCCACAAGCATAATATGAGGACCTAATAGGTTCATCCTCAAATCAGCTCCAGCGCTTGTGTCTCAGAGCTAAGAATTAAGCAAGGCTCTCTGAACCCTGTGGAAACGGCTTTTCGTAAAGTTCCATGGATCAAGAGGGAGCTGCTGCAAACAGAATCAACCATCCTTTCAATCCGAAACTCCTCCTGTCAGTTACTTGGGATACATGTGAGAGTGATATAATTCTCACAAACCTTTCTTTACAATATGCTCTCTACATAAGGTTGCAACAGTGTGTACACCAGCCTCCAACCTCCTGGCTCCTACCTGCAGGCGTTACAGCGAAACCCAAACAGCCGACATGATCTTCTCTATCTCTCATTTTTTTCATGATTGGATGCAGGGGGGGAAGGCATCGGCAATCACAACAACAAGGAAAATTTCAGCAGAGCAAGCCAGCCCTGCAAGTTCTTTGCAGGCACAGATTGAAGGCATGCTTACCGATGCAATAGTGCAGGATGCTGCTCTCACAAGTGTGCAAGAGTAGCTGAGGGGGAAGAGAGGCCAAGGGAGTCTTGGATAGATACTGCATGATTTGCTTGCACAAAGAGATGCAGCTGCACAAGAATTGGAGAAGCGAAGATGCTTTTTAAGACTATCCTTTGACTCCCACGAGAAAAACAGCTCTATGCTGCAGATCCGTACGGGGATTCTCGCTTAATACCGATGAAAGGGAAGCGAATACTCCTTGTAAGGCTTAGCATAGCAACATACGCGAAACAAGCAGCTGGAAGTTTTCGCCAACAGATATATGTATGATTGTCAATCACAAAGCTGCATACGGTAAATACATCGGCTAAAATACTGGACGACATACAAATCCCCTGCCTTCCTAGCCAAATGCCCTGCATCAAAGCATTCCCTAGATCCCCTCCCTCTTCTTAATACCCACTAAACACTCTAGCGGCTTCCGTAAGAAGCCCTCTCTTGTCTTGAGCATATCCTGATGAAGCTCAAAGTCGTAGCGGCGAAAGGTAGTAGCCACAATAAGCGCCAGCTCCATCTCGGCTACGTTACGTCCCACGCAACTCCGCGGTCCATAGCTGAAGGGGATAAAGCCGATCTTCTGGCGCTCGGTGAGATGATCCCACCGGTCCGGGCGAAACTCGTCAGCATCAGGTCCCCAGATGGATTCCGAGTGGTGGATGGTGTAGGAGGGGACAGAGAGGACAGTGTAGCCCGGGAAATGGTGGCCCTGGATCGTGACACCCGGCCCGGGCGGCACCACGCGGGGCAGGCCGAGGGCAGACGTGGAGTGGATGCGGAGGGTCTCGTTGATGACTTTGCGCATATACGGGAGATCCTTCACCAGCTCGAACGTCGGCACGTCCAGACCCGGCGGGATGGCCTCGTCAAGCTCCTTGCGCAGCTTCTGCAGGACGCCAGGGGTCTTGGTCACCCAGTAGAGGATAGCGCACGAGGTGTTAGAGGTGGTATCAGAACCGGCGATGAGCTGGGTCAGAGCTTCGGCAGTAAGTTCTGCGCGGCCAAGCTTGTCCCCGTTCTCGTCTTTGCCTTCCATCAAGCGGGCGAGCAGGTCGACACGCTCGACGGCTTGTTTGCTATCAAGGCGCTGGCTGACACGTGCCACAGCGATCCCGGCGAGGTTCTCGACCGCAGCCAGACCCTGGGTGAAGAAGGGGTCAGGGAGGTATTTAGCCCAGGGCTTGAGCTGAGGGAGGCAGCCCAGGGTGGCCGAGACTTCACCGCGACGGTTCAGGACTTCGACGGCGGGCGCGTGCGATACCGGGCCATTAGGAGTTTTCTGGATCTCCGTGAAATCCTCTCCCTTCTCTAGCATACCAAAGGGTTGGCCGAAGGCCAGATCGCCGATGATGTCAAAGGCCAGGTAATTATACCAATGCAGGCAGTCCAGCTTGGCAAAGCCGCCTTGGGCCCTGGTCGCCAGCGTATCCCATTGCTTGACGAACACCTCCAGGTTATGGTGCATATAGACTTCGAACTGGCCAATGCTCTTAGTGGAAAAGGTGTGCGCGATCGTCTTGCGCTTGCGCGTGTGCTCGGCGCGGTCGCGCGTGTTGAAGAGGCCGCGCTGGATAGAGACAAAAGCATTATAAAATTCCCTGCACACAAGGGCATTAGCCTGCTTCATTTGTTGCGCTCGGATCTGGGATTAGCATCTTTCGCCGGCATGTAGTTGTACGTACGACTTCAAGAACCCATTGCCGTGGCCGTAGATCTCGTGGATTGCCGACTCGTCTGCAATACTAACATGATTCGGCTGAATGCGCACCAGCTTGCCGTACTTCTTGTGTGCAGCATCCACGCTCAGATAGCGCTTCCCCTGACGTGCCTGCAGCAGCAGCCATAGATTCGAGAACTTGGCGACGAACGGCCCTGGAATATCACGCAGTTCTTTATTAGAGGTGAGGTAGGGCACCAGCCAGAAGAGCAAAAGAACGATAGGGACGGCGTAAGGATTGAGGATAAGGTCAGCGATGGACATTGTGTTCAGGTTGTTCCACTGGGGTGGGTGGAGAAATGGTAAGGGGGAGTGAAGAGGTGAAAGTGGTGAAGGAGGTAAAAAGAGGTAACAAAGTGGGCTAAGGCCAAATTTGGGAGGGGGGGGGGAGGTAGAGGAGGTAAAGGGGGTAAAGGGCAAAGATTTGGGTCTGATAGAAGCCTCGACGACAGAAGTTATGGCTGATATAAAGGTACAAAGAAATATACCAGTATATATGTAATCATGTACCTCTTTAGCTCTCTGTAAATAGTTGAGTACTTATGACAGGGCATAAGTACAGTTATTCCGCCGTTGAGTTATTTGTCAAGGAGAGCAGTGATACAATCGCACTGAGGAAGCAGTTCCAGATATATAAGTATGTAGAGACCTTGTGCCTGACAGTCATCGTCATTGTGCAGGTCTGAAAAATGCTGGTCTCATCGGCCGGGGCACTCTATTTTGGAGTGTGAAGACCTCTGCCCCGCAGTTATGACGCCCATATCCGGGGGAGGGGGAGGGGGAGGGGGGAGCCTTGATTTCAAGGGGTGGGTCTTAAGAGTAACTAACCTCTTCTCAACAATGAGCACAAGTCTCTCAATTCAGCAAGGATTTGCAAATTCTGTTGCAATATAGTAAACGCATTTCATGTCGCTTTGCGCCGCTTTGCGTCTTCCCAGGATCCTGATACAGGAGTATATCTTTACCACACCGTAAGATTCAGATTGAGAGGTAAAAGAGTTCCTATGGTGAGGGGACAATAAGAATTAGAGTCCCCTGGCGAAGAAGTTATTTCATTTCGGCCTATAATACCAGGTCTTCATCCCTGCTTTGCCACAGTCACATTGTGTTGCACTTCTATTAAAGTTATACCAAGTTTTGAGTGTACCAGCCTATCGCTAGCGCTGTTATGTAAATCCTATGACTTAACCTTTTGCAAGCAACGGGAAGGATTTTCCGAACCTTATATCTGACTTTAATTTCCGATATCATTCCTTTTCTCATTCTATTCTTCCGAGCTCTACTTCGTATGACTTCCTCGTTTCCGCTCTCAGTATTCTTTCCAGGTATAAAACCTGTTATGGGACTCTATCAAAAGCTTAATCTGATTACAGGAAAGAGCCGATTGGAGCTGGAGGCTGTTGCAGCTGTATTTGTGGGCCTGTAATTATGAGCTTCGCTTCTGAAATACCTCATAAAGATGGACTTGTGAAAACTATCTTCCAGGACATTTTAACCCCTAATCCCAACGTCTTTACTTGTAACGTACTTTATTACTAGTTCTAGACTGTGTAGCACTAAAGGACCTCCTATCTTTCTAGAGCTGAGGAGACGTATCCCATAGGTAGTTCATCTTCTCTCTCATACTACCCTATTATACAAATCGGTCTATAGAACTAGCAGTAAAAAGACTCGCAGGACCCCTTCGGCACAGTACTTAAGGGGAGTCGTATGCCTTCCTCCGTAATTCCCTACCCACTAGAGAAACTAGAGTTTTGCATGCTTATACAACCAAGAAGGGCTCATACAAACCCTCCGATAGATGGAGTGAACCTCATAACGATAGGGCCCAATGCTGTGATGAATTCGGATTTCCTATATATAATCCTCTTACAGCGCGCCTTAGGCTTCTTTTCCGCCTGGGCCATATCATGTTGCAGCGTCCATTTTCTCTACGAAAGATCGCGTAATGTAAGGAAGACTAGCAGCAAGTACCAGTTAGCGATACTCTATTTCCAATAGACGTAATAGAAAAACCAAAGTATAAATGGGACTTCATCCAAGTGGAAATACAAGTGAGAAATGCCTTAGCACTCTTGTCTTGGCTATAGTAAACTTAAGCCTTCCGCACGGGCTGTACTAGGTTCCTGTGTCCCTTTCCATCAAAAGATCGCTTAGTATCATGTGCATAACATAGATAGATAATGTAGAGGATATAACAGGACTCGGAATAGCTTCACAAATACAGGGGCGAATAGTTACATGCTTGGTTGTGTTTTCCGCCACTATACGACCCACCTCCGGATTCCTTACTAAGTGCAGGGTAGTAAGTGCGGGGTAGTAAGGGCGGGGGTGGTCTGGGGGGGAGAGGGAGGTGCCTGTACAATTGTTTCTTTACAGAAGAGACCCGCTCTGGATTGGAAGATCAAGGGTCAGATGACACAAGTACTATGACTGGTGTTTGACTTCGGAAAAGAACAAAGACACCACGGGAGCTCCTCCATCCGGCATTATGCTGTGTGATCACTTATCTTGTATCAGATTCATTATCCTACCCCACATGCTCACAACAAAGCCCCCCTCCTCTGTTCAACAGCTTCTCTCAGCTTCACGATCACCTCCCCCGGATCCTGGGCTCCAAACACCGCACTGCCTGCCACAATAACGTTCGCCCCCGCCTCTGCCGCCTGGTCAATTGTGCCAGGTCCAAGACCGCCATCAACCTCGATATTCAACTCGGGGTATCGCCTCCTCAACTCTGCAACCTTAGGCAGTTCAGACGCCATAAATTTCTGCCCGCCAAAGCCAGGATGGACCGTCATAACAAGGACCATCTATGTCTTGTTAATACCGCTCTTCTCTCCCCACAGAGTAGCCGGAGTACTGTAAGCTGAAAAAAACCTAGATAGGGTCAACATACATCCGGGACTTCCTCCACATCCCCTGAATCCAAGATCTCCCACAGCACATCTACCGGCGTTTCTGGCTTGATTGCAATACCTGCCAACATTCCCAGATTATGTATATACCTAATCAGCTCTTTCGGGTTGGTCTTTGCCTCGCTTGTGGCTTCGGGGCTTTCGGCTGCAGTGCTGCTGATAGCGGCCTCGTAGTGGAAACAGTAGAGATCACAGCCAGCTTTCTGGAAGTCCTTGACCCATTTCTTCGGCTGAAAAGACAAGTTAACGTTAGCGAATTGATTTTCCTGCGACTTGAGACAGGTACTGGAGAAACATACCTCTGCTATCATCATATGGCAATCAAAAGTACCCTTCCCGTGCTTCGCGCTCGGCCTATTGACGTGGCTGCGGATCTTTGTGACGACAGGCGCACCAAAGGTGATATTAGGCACAAAGTGACCATCCATAATATCTGCAACCCACCATACGGAATCAGCTCATTTCTTTCTCCTCTTTCCTCCTTCCTCCTTCCCCTCCCCCTCCCCTGACCTGTGCTTCCCTTCCGTTAGAGGGGGCATTACCTATATGTAACCAATCTGCCCCGCAAGCAATCATGCTTGAGCATTCCTTTCCCAGGTCCGCGAAGTCCGCGGAGAGGATAGAGGGAGCAATTAAAGCCACTGGAGACATTATAAAGGAGGGGCTGTATTTTAAGAGTTGGAGGAGTTTGTGCGCTAGGACAAGTTGAAGTGAGGAAGCTTGGTGGGATGATATGGTCGGATATTCTTGGCATCACCTTGAAGTGGGATTTCTTATATAGCACGTGCAGAAGCTCTCTGATTATGCTGACAAAGCTCCATCCTTCCAATAAAAACCATATAGCAAAAAAGAAGTGCATTGATATGCAACAAAGACTGAAGCCTATTTCAGTCATGATGAAGTAAGGCTTTCTGGTAGAGCTCAAATCCAATAGGTCCCCTGGAATTGGAGGCTTCATAGTCCTAAGCATCAACTATCCTGGCTATGAATAGGCACTTTTTGATGATTTCGATAAATGCTAGCAAGGAGTCAAGGATGTTAAAGCCAAGCTGTATAGATAGAAGGTTTATATGTAATATAACTATTTTAAGGAGGAGGCAGAACCTAGTAAGTTGATTAAGGAATTAATTATCCTTGAGAAATTTAATACTCAGAAACCAGCCTCACTAGAACCATCTTATAAGACTATTGATATATAGAAAGATCTTAGGTCCCCTTGTGTGGTGAAAGAAGCATATTCCATTTTAGGGGAGCACTCTAAGGAGCCTTTACATATCGCTCTTCTAGTGTGGTTTTAGAGTTTAATTATATGCATAATGTTAGGTGAGGAGAATATAACCTAATAGAACCTTAGTCCATATGATACACCTCTTAGCTAAGTTGTAGTAGTAATAAGAATCAGCTAAAAAGTATATAATTAGACTATATAAAACAAAGAGTAGAGAAATTGCTATAGTAATAAGGGAGTTTTTTGATAGATTTAGTATAGCTTTAAGGAAATCGAATAAAGAATTAGGTTGATTTAAAGAAAGGTCAAAGTTAGTTATACCTTTTAGCTTTATTTTCTCTCCTTTTTACCTCTATCTACCTTTTATTATATATTAGCTTAATATAAATGCTACTTCCTACTGCTAGCTTATTTGAGGCACTATTTGTCGACTTGCTTAAAAAGGTTATATTTATAGTAATATCTTAAGAAGAGGAGATAGTATTTGCTATAATAGCAACTTTGGAGTTTATTACTTCTATTATACTATTAGGAGCTATAAGTGCTCCTAAGGCATAAAGTCTATGCGATTAGCTTAGAATATATATTTGGACGCTTAATAGCTTCTTAACTCCTTAGTATATATTATACTATATTCTCTTCTTATTATTATCAAAATAACCTCCTTTTAGACTATTATCATTTGTAAGCAGAAGCTTAAGGATATATTAAAGAGAGAAAAGAGAGCTCCTAATATAGTTCTAATAACTATAGAAGAGAGGAGAATAAAGATCATATTATTACTTAGTTAAGCAGTAGAATTAGTGGTTTATATAAAGTAGTAAAGGCGACTTCCTTAAGCAATAGTAGTATGCAGCTATTATAGTTATAGTATAAGGTTGCTTCTTAGAGTTAATAGTCCTTTATATAGTTAACATAAGAAATTAGGTTGTTATAGAATAAGTCATTTGATAAAGGCTTTTGCATCTTAGAGATTTAAGAGCTTTATAAAACCTTTAAACTTTTGTCTTAAGAGGTTTTTAGTAAAATTATTTATATGCATCTTATTAGTAGAAAGGTAGATTATCTTAAAACTTTTATTCTTATATTCTTATCTTAACTATATATTATATATATTAATATAATAAAGCCTAATTGTAATTTGCTAAAGGTCTTTAGTAATTAATCATATAGTTTATTAATTATTATAAAAGATAGTCTATTTAGTCCTTATTTTAAGTATTAGCTTCTTAAAGAAATACTTTAGAGCTATTATCTCCTTAGCTATAAAGGCTACTCTTAGGAGCTTAGCTTCTATTATAGAAGTTATAATAATAGATTATTATAAAGCCTTTTAGATGATTATACTCTTAAATAGAAAGATTATATAACCTTATAAGGAGTATCTTATCTTAGGGTTATTAGCAAAGGATATATTAGAAGAGATTATTAGCTTATTGCTCTTATTATATTTATTAAAGGTTATACTTAGAAATCTTATGCTCTAAAGATATCTAAGTGTCTAATTAATAGCATTAAGGTATTATTAGCTTAGGTTTATATAGAATTAAGATAGTTAAGAGGTAGTATATGCTATATTTAGTTAAAGTATAATAGCTATATATAGTATTAGCCTAACCTTTTCTTAGTATTCTTTAACAATATTTATAGAGGAGGTTTTATGGTTCTTTTATAGTTTATATTAAAGGAGAGTATTATTAATATTTGTGTTTATAATAGATTAAATTTATTAATAAGCTTTTTAATATATGTGTTATAAAGCAAGGTGATCTTGCTATTCTCTTTATCTCTTATAACTCTTACCCTTAAGAACTACTTAATATCCCTTATAGTAGTTAGCTTATAGGCCTTATTTAAGCTAGTTATAATTCTTTAAGCTTTTATAGAGTTTAAGGTATAGTAAATTATCTATATATTATTAATATAAAAGGCAAGAAATACTAATTTTGACTTATTAGTATATATATAAGGCTCTTCTCCTATTAGCTTTAGCTTTAGAATATATAAAGTATTAGTAAAATCTTTATACTATAAAGCAGATGAATTATAAAGGCTATATAAAGCATATTAAAGCTTATTAAAGCTTTATAAACTTATTCTTTTGCTTTTAGCCATTTGATAAGTAGTAGATAACTAAAGCGCTTTATAAGTCTTTCTTTATATTAATAAATATATTTATAATATTATATTATTTAAGCTTTATATCAAATTTAGCTATAATTACTATAAGAACTTAAAAAGAATATAAAGCAAAAGTAGCTATATAAGTGGAAAATATTAATGCTTTATCTTATAAGTCTTTTTATATAATTATTCTTAATCTAAATCATATTATCTCTCCTAATAAGTTTAGCTTATAAGTAAAGACTTATTTTAAAGGTATAAAAGATAAGATTGCTTTTAATATATTAATTACTTTCTAATAGTCTTTTGCCTTTAGGTTCTTAATCTCTTAACATGCTTTGTTCTTAAATTACTCTTTATAAGGATAATTTTAAAGTTCCTTCCAACTTATAGGAGCTTTTAGAAGCTTATCTTAGACTAAGATAAGAAGGTTAAAGTTTCCTCCTTTTGCTCTTATTTAAGTAGTAGTAGCTATAATACTATAGACTATCTTAAACTTATTACTATTAGTAGCTATAAGCTTTTGACTTATTTAGAAAGTTATAATAAAGTTATTTACCTTTTGCTTTTAGCTTATTATAGGTTCTTTAAGTGCTAGCAGAAGGTCTTTAGCTATTTAGGCATTAATTATATTTCTACTTCCTTTTCTCTTCTTTTGCCTTCTAAAAGCTTACTCCTTTTGGAGAGCTGCTTCTTATGCTTTAAAGGTTAATTTTCTCTTTCTAATAGGTTGATTCTATATAAGGCTAATTAGTAGAATTAGAGTAGAAGCTTTAGACTTATTATATTTTATTCTATTTATTATTAGAGAGAGCTTCCTTTCTTATGTTTCTATAGCCTATAGTATAGAGTTGATATATGTCAAATTCTCTTAGGGTTTTCCTTTATATTTAGGTTTATTCTAAAGTGACTATTTATCCTTATTAACCTCCTTCTTTGGAGTTGATTTAGTTTTCATAGGAGTTTAGACTACTTTATTCCTTATTGCTTAAGGTAAAGTTTCTAATTTAAGATCCATTTGCTATACTTAGTCTACTAGCTACTTAATTTATATAATAGAAGGAAGTATATTACTATATGCTTCCTTAATAGAATAAGCTTTTAAGCTATAAGAGAGGTTGCTTTTAGGCAGATCTGCCTATCTTACAATCTTAAGGTCTTTTTCTTAACTTTCTTCTTAAAAGACTAAAACTATATTCTATCTATTAGTAGTATTTACCCTTAAGGTCTAAACTAAAAGCATAAACTCCTTATCTTTATCTAAAACTATTAGTTTACCTCTAATAATAGTATTAGTATTTAGCTTATTTAAGCTCTCTTCTTTATTAATATCTTAATATCTAGCTTAGCATCCTAAGTCTTAATATCTAATGAATCTTCCTTCTTAATATAGTAAAAGAGTAGGTGGCTAGCCTACTTCTTAGCTCTAGGAGTAAAGAATTAAGATTCATTTAAGTTAACATTTCTAAAGATTATAACTCTTTAGAGCTAAGGCACCTAAATCCTATATATGTTAGTAGTATAATAACCAACTAAGTATCTAATATGCCCCTTTAGTTAAGTCTTAAAAGCTCTCTTATTATAAAGAGCTTTTCTATCTTTAACTAATAGATATATATAAGAACTATATGCTTTTATATTTTCTTATTTTAGTCTTAGGTTGATAGTTAACTTTATAATAATCTTAGGATTATACTATTAGAAGTATTATCTAAACTAGCTATAAAGCACTTCATTTAGGCTCTTCTACCTTCTCCTTTATAAAGGCGACATATTATATAGTTATATTATAGCTAATACTACCTTTAGCCAAAGATAGCTAAGTAGATTAGCAGATAGGAGTATTATAAGTGCCTTTTTGATAATCTCTGCTTCTATTCTTTCTACTCCTCTATTTGGCTTATATATATATAAAGGTATTATCTCTTCCTTTATTCCTTCTTCTTTATACTATTCTTTATATTTGGAAACTCCTTAAGGTAGGAAAATAAAAGTATTATTATTGCTCTAAAGTATACAAATAGAAAGGCTATATTAGCATTTAACTAATGCTTTGAATTTCTATATAATGCTAAGTACTAAGGTTAAAGTCTTTTAGATAAGAATATACCTAAAGATTTTCTTATTATATTTATCTTTTATCAAAAGGAGCCAGTTGTTAAGTGTAAGCTTAGAGGTCTTATAATCAAATAGATCCTAAGAGCACTTATAAAAGGGTCTAAGAGGTTTATTATCTGATTCTCTTATTAATATAACCTATTTAGCTTTGGATTAAGTATAAGCTTTACAACTGATTTAGAGTACTCCTTTAATCTTCACCTTTTTTGCGCTATAGACTAGCTTCTTTAGAGCTTTAGCTCCTAAATAGCCTAAATATAAATGCTATATATATGCTTTATCTTCTTTTAGGTATAGGTAGATGCTACTTTGAAAACTATAATTAGGTTAACATTAAGTTATTAAGAAGAGTAGAGCTATAAGTTATATATAGTTAGGATAGATAAAAGCTTTATAAAGGTTAAGTAGCTTATATTTAAAGACTATAACATTTGATTTATACTTTAGCCTCTTTGAAACTATATTATTATCTACTATCTCCTTCTATAGAGTTATATCTAATCTTATATACTAAATGCTAGCCTTCTTTAATAGAAGCTTAAAGATTATATTAATATTAAATCTATCTATAAGAGTAATACTATAAAGCTTTAGATTAGAACTATCTATAAAGACTCTTTTAAAGAAATAAGTATCTTATCCTCTTACTAGCAGATTAGAGCTCTTAGCTTTTATGCAATTAGTTGGATGTAATTTAACTAGAAAACTAAGAACTAAAAGCTCCTCTTAGTTAATTAGATAGGTAGCAGCATAGTTGTTAAGAAGGGTTAAATTTAAGAGTAGATAGAGAGTTCTATTTAGTGTAGAATATATACTAGGTAAGAAGTTGTCAAATACCTTTGGATCTAAGAGAATAGCAACTATCTTGCTAAAAAAAGAAGATATATATATAGTTTCCTTATCTTTAGCTTTACCTTTGATAATCTAATCAATAGGCAGAGTCTTAACCTCACTTAGCTTATAGTAGAGGTCTTTATACTCCTTTCTAGTATAATATTCTCTAATTTATTTAATCTTATTAGAAGTAGAAAAGTATTTAATACTATCTCTTATTCTATTAAAGGCAAACCTAAGCTTCCTGCAATCTTTTAGGTTCTAATAGTGCTTACTACTAATTATAGCATTATAAGGGCATTTAGTATACTTTGCAGATCCTTTATATCTACTTTTATTATTAATTAACTTAGAGCTTAAGCTTAAAGTACTCCTTATTAAAGCATATACCCTTATAGATTATTTAGCTAAAGGGTTAGCAAAGGAGCACTCTATAAGGCTTCTAAACTAGTTGATATAATAGATTATATTATAAGGATAAGATATATTTATCTTATTATCTTAAAGAATCTCTACTTAGTGTTATTGCAACTAGTTTAAAGCTTAGCATTATATTGCTAAAAGGAACTTAGTTATAACTAAAGTGCCTTTTATCTTAAGGATCTAATAAGTTCTTATATCTTAATATATCTCTTAGAAACTATTAAGCTATGCCTTTAGATTAGTCTTACTATATAAAGTCTTAGTAAGCTTATTGATATAATCCTCCCTTAACGTTTCTTCTATATTTGCATCTAAGGAAGTAAGCTTCCTATGTAAGTATTTGATAATCTATTAGATGGAATCTTTGTCTTTATCTTAATAGTCTTATTAAGTAAAAAGTAGAAGAGGAAGAGCAACTATATTAATAATCTACTTATAGAGTTGACTATAATAATACTTTATAGTTTTCTAATTGTTAAGCTCTTATTAGTATAGCTTCTAGCTAATGCTTTAGTTTGCATATATATCCTTTAATTTAGATAGGTTTAGCTTTTAAGGTTTCTCTAGAGTTAATAGTTGAAAGGTATTTAGGTCTAGCTATATTATTATCTTACTATCTTCCCAACTAAGGAGCTTCTCTTAGTACTCCCTTTCTATTAGCTTATCTTATTCCTTTAAGTATTTATCTATTCTAAGTGCTATAAGCTTACTTAGAAGCATATTTAGAGCCTTATTTATATATATTAGCATATTAGGATTATTTGGAGTATTATTTATAAATTAAATATCTATAATAGGATATTTGAAGTATACTAAAAGGCCAACAACTTTAGCTTAGAATTAGAGCTTAGAGTACTATTATTGCTATAATCTGCAGTTGGTGAGTATAGCTCCAAAGGTAGAGAAAGACTAAGTATAATTAATCTTAGTAGAAGAAGATATCTTATAAATGATTTAAGGAGCATTAGTTGCATTATATATAGAGAAGAGATATAGGTAATAAAAGATAAATATAGCTATAGGTAAGAGGTAATAGCTTCTCATAAGGTTTCTAGATATTCTATAAATTGATTAATTAATTGAATTAGCTCTTAAGAAGCCAATAGTGCTAATAACTAATATATAAAAAGATCTTAGGTCCCCTTATGTAGTGAAAGAAGCATATTCCATTTTAAGGGAGCACTCTAGGGAGCCTTTATATATTGCTCTCCTAATGTGGTTTTAGAGTTTAATTATATGCATAACGTCAGGTGAGGAGAATGTGACCTGACTAGAACCCTAGTCCGTATGACAACTATCCTAAGACTTGGTTTTACCCTAGTCAAAATTTCAGCTAATAATAAGGACAAGGGAAAACAAAAGATAGCGCTAATTCCAGCTAGAGCAACTGACCTAATTATAACCTCTGAGTCAGAGATAACTCATACGCCTGAGACATTACATTAAGTGATCCAAAGCTTTCCTACTAATCTCCTTAGACCCTATCTAAGCATAAGATCCATTTTATATATAGGTTTAAGATAATAATATACTATGAAATAGAATTATGCTAAGGTAACCTTATATGGTGATAGAAGCATATTCCATCATTAAAGTGAGCTTTAGAGGGAGAATATATATATAGTGCTTCTATTATAGCTTAAAGTTAAATATATATAAGTTGTTAGATGACTAAAGTGTGATTAGCTAAAACTTTAAATCCATATGATATACTTCTTGTCATAGCATAACTAGGGGCAAGGTGGAACAGAGTACTAAGACGACCTATTGTCTTAGTATAATGATTTAGGATAATATACTATTTTCTTTACTCTAATATATAATAAGGGGTTATCATATGCTAAAAGAGGACTAGGCGACTCCTTTGATAAATAGGTTAGCCTACCCTATATCTACCTTCTCTTTACTTTAGAATTTTATATAATTATAATATATTAATCTTATTAACTTTATTAATATATACTTTGCTTTTGCTATTACATAATTTTAAAGTTAATCCTTCTTTAGCCTTATAACATAATATAATATATCTAATAGAGGACTAATACCCTCTTAGAGATATCTCCTTTTGACCTTCTTACCTTAAGATCTTAACATATAGTACTATTCTATGAATTAGCCTTTTAGTATCTCAATAGAATACTACTATTTAATATTCTCAACATTTAGTACCTTTCTAAATTAAAATCTAAAAGAAAAGCTAATAGGCTTAGTGTCATAGCGCAACATAAGGGCAGGATAGTAGCATAAGGAGGAATAAAGCACTAAGGTAACCTATTGCCTTAGTAAAATGATTCTAAGTAATATACTATTTTCTTTGCTTTAACATATAATAAGAAGTAGTCATATGCTAATAAAGGACTAAGCAACACCTTTAGTAAATAGGTTATCCTACCTTATATTTATTCTCTTTTTACTTTAGAATTCTATAAGATTATAGCATATTAATCTTATTAACTCTATTGATATATGCTTTGCTCTTACTATCATATAATTCTAAAGTCATTTCCCTTCAGCCTTATAAGGTGATATAATATACTTAGCAGAGGACTAATACCCCTTTAGAGATATCTCCTATTAACCTTTTCACCTTAAGATCTTAACATATAATAATACTTTATAAATTAGCCTTCTTATTGCTTTATAGACTACTACTATTTGATATGCTTAATATTTGGTACCTTCCTAAATTAAAACTAGAAAGAAGAGCTAATAGGCTTAGCTTAAAAAACTTACTAATAGTTAATATTCCTTAGCTAATTTAAAAAGAAACTAAAAGACTACTTATTAAGGAGTATTCTAATAATAATGCTATATAAGATATTATCTTAGAAATAAACCTTTATAATCTCACTAACTTATATATAACCTAAGTTAATAAAGATATTAGACCTTATTATCAACTCTAGTAAACTTTCACTTAGAGAAGGAATACTTATATTTCCTATTAGCCAACCTCTACTAAGCAACTAATCTACTACTTTAATTATTCCTTTAAGCATCTATGCTTCTTTCTCTAATAATATAACTATAAGGTCAGCTAGCTTAGCATAAGCTGCTACTAAGAATTTCCTTAACCTTATATAACCTTTTACTTAGGCTAACCTAAAGAGCAAAAGGGATAAACTCTTTAAGCTACTTAAGTTATATACTAAGAATAGGAATTATTCTTAACACCTAAAAGATTAGCTTAAGTTAGAAGAACAACTAATAAAGTACTTTTGCTAATATATTAATTAATAGATATCTATAATATATGCTCTTTAGGAATAGATTAATTAAACTAAAGTCAACTAACCTTCTTTTACACTTACCTCCTATAATAATAATTAACCTAAAGACTCCTTAGTTAAGAGTATAACCTATAATAGAAACATATAATCTGCTGATAATCTTACTTCTTTCTAATAGCCTTATTTAGCTAAGATAAAGACACTTAGTCCCTTCTTTAGCAAAGGAGAACTAAAGGTTAAAGATTAGATCTTTAATATAAAGTAGAAAATAAATAGTAATTATATAAAGTTCTCTACTAATATAATAGCTTTAGCGTATATAGCTAGTCTAATAACTAGTAATACATATAGCCTTATCGAAGACCAATTAGCTAAAGGTTCTATTAGATAGATCTACTTAGCTTAACAACTCCTCTAGATCCTTTAATAAGCATATAGAGTCAGTTAAGAAATAGAGAGATAAAATGCTAAAGATTAATAGAATAAGTTGCAATAAGGTAGTTTAGCCTTTTCTACCTTTTAGGTAGAGTTCTATTATCTTATATTAAAGCTTAATAGATTAATAGATAAGTGATATAAGGCGCTTTAAGATAAAGTATAAGTCTTATTATTAGAATAGTTGTTAGATAGGAAATTTGACTATCCTAAGGATTTAGCTGATTAGTTTATAAATAAGAAGAATAGATAATTATATTTATCTCTATAATATACTAACTATATAAAGTATAAGTAGAAACTAAGACTAACTAGCTAATTTATTTTGCCTTAATAAATAGGACTAATTTGCTAAGAATCCCCTTTGACTATGAAAGTGAATTAGGACCCCTTAGGAAAAAGTCCTAGGCCCTACTCCTCTTAGGCCTTTAAATGAAATCCTACTACTGATAGATAAGCTACTCCTAATAATATTTGCTATAAATATAGTAAGAAAAGGCACTTTGCAAGAAACTGCCTAAACCAAAATAAGATTATGCCTATTAAAGAGGAGAGACTTAATAAGACTATAAAAAATAATAATTAGCTCTCTAGTATTATTAGATCCTCCTTTTGCCAAATGGGAATTAGACCTTAATCACAATAGAGAAGAAGAGTTATAAGCAATAATAATCTATAATACTAAGGGCAGGTTTTGTCTAAAGGAGGAAGGTATATTATTAGAAAGTCTTTCTTATATATCCTAAATCTCTAATAATATCAAAAGAGGCAATAAGGAAATTCTATATAAGCTAAGCCTAAAGATATAAGGTTAATAAAGCATCTTTCTAATATATTAGCATATTATAATTAGCATCCCTTAAGATTATCCTAATAGTATAAAGTATATATTCTATAGTTCCTAAGCACTTAGATTAGATAGAAACATATATATAATAGTAAAAAGATATTATATAAAGGAAGATAGCTGCATAATACCTAAAAGTAAAGTTGCTTATATAGATATTCTAACATAGACATAGAGCCAAATTATAATTCTCCTCTTATAATTCACATAGCAGTAGTAGTAGTAGTAGTATATTAGCTACTACTAAAGGCTCTATCCCTAGTGCTTAAGGCTTTTTATAGCTAGACTAAAGCAGCATAAGGTGCATTTGCTTTTTGCTTATCTACTTCCTTAGCAGCTACTTTAGCATTATAATTACTATAAGCCTTATTATAGTTGCTACTATTAGCTATAGAAGTATCTCTACTAAATAGGTTAATATCCTTTATATTATTATCCTTATTATAATAATAAATACTATAAGTTATATTTAATTCCTTCTTCTTTTTGCTTATCTCCTATAGGTTATCTTTTGAACTCTTAATATTATCTACTTCTTTTGTTAGACTATTAGTATTAGGGTCTATATCTAATACTATAAGTATATAGTTAGGAAAGTCCTTTGTGATTAAGCGTTTTATATCTTATGCTAAGGTACTAAAACTATTATTGCAATAAAGGTTAAGAATATAAGAGCATATGAGAGAGTATTTAACTTTAGAAATAGTTTTCTCATATTAATTATCTATAATCCTAATTAAGATATTTATCTAATTATAGATAGCTTAGATAAATATATCTTAAAGCTTAGACCTAAGGTCCTCTTTTAGTAGTAGAATCAATCTTATAATAAAGCTAAATATATTTTCGATAGTATAAAAGGTGATTCTACATATAAGTCTAAAGCAGATAATATAAAAAGCATAAATAATCCTAAGAGAGAGGAATACTATATTAGTAGAGGTTTAGTAGATAATAGCCAGCTTTTATAACTAAGCAGCTATAAGTATTATTATGGCGCAACATAGGGGCAGGGTGGTGGCATAAGGAGGAATAAAGTACTAAGGTGACCTATTGCCTTAGTATAATGATTTAGGGCAATATACTATTTTCTTTGCTTTAACATATAATAAGAAGTTATTATATGCTAATAGAAGACTAAGTAACTCCTTTGATAAATAAGTTATTCTACCTTATATTAATCCTCTTTTTACTTTAGAATTTTATAAGATTATAGCATATTAATTTTATTAATTTTATTAACATATGCCTTACTCTTACTATTATATAATTCTAAGGTCAATCCCCCTTTGGCCTTATAAGGTAATATAATATACTTAGCAGAGGACTAATGCCCCTTTGGAGATATCTCTTATTAACCTTTTCACCTTAAGATCTTAACATATAATATTATCTTATGAATTAGCCTTATAGTTAGTCCATAGACTACTACTATTTGATATGCTTAATATTTAGTACCTTCCTAAATTAAAATCCAAAAGAAAAGCTAATAGGCTTAGCTTAAAAAACTTACTAATAGTTAATATACCTTAGCTGACTTAAAAAGACATTAGAAGACTGCTTATTAAGGAGTATTCTAATAATAGTATAATATAAGATATTATCCTAGAAAAGAACCTTTATTATCTTATTAACTTATACTTAACTTAAGTTCATAAAGATATCCAACTTTACTATTAATATTAGTAAACTTTCACTTAGAGAAGGAATACTTATGTTTTCTACTAATTAACCTTTAATAAGCAACTAATTAACTACTTTAGTTGTCCCCTTAGGCATTTATGCTTTTCTTCCTAATAATATAATTATAAGGTCAGCTAGCTTATCATATGTGAAATAGTAAGCTATAATGATATAATAGAGAAAGAGGTAAGAGTGAATTCAAGAGATCTTTGCAGACTTTGGAAACTTGATTCTCTAAGCTATAGGAGAAGAGTAGTCTTTATATACAAAATATCTAGCTCTAGAATCTTCTACTATATAATTAGAAGATTCTATATTTATGCTAGATTACAAATTAGATTAAAGGAATATTAATTTGTAATATAATTTATAATCAGCTCCTACTATGACTTATATAGTACTACTAAGTATAGCAATACTAAGTATAATAATACTAAGTATAGTAATACTAAATATAGTAATACAGCTGTGATTTGCAGATCATTTGATCAATAATATTTGCAGATATACTTTTTATTTTTATAATAATTGCTTTATTTCTTTAATTTGAATTCCTTAGCATTTATTAAGCTTAAAAGCCTTTATATTAGCTAATATAAGCTTTATATTACTAAATTAATTATTAATTATATTTGTAAAGTTAATTAATATATTATATATATTAGCTTTTAGCTTAATAGCATATACCTAAATAGCTTTAGAGCTTTTATAGATAATTATTATAAAATATTTTTCTTCTTTTAAACCTATAGTTGTAAAACGCTTAGCTATATTTATATTAAATATAGTTAATAAGGAAGAATCTAAGGTAGGTTTTTTACTACCTTTTTTAGTGATTTTAGCTGAAATATATAACTTATAAAGCTTCATGTCTCTTTTTATAAGTTGGATTTTCTTTAATCTAAAGCTATTCTCTATAGTCTTTAGTATAAGCTCCTTATTAATATATATTAAATATTTATAATATAAAGTAATATTATTAGTAGGACTAAGAGCTTATACTTAAAATAAAGTTTGCTTTATATAAGAATCATCTAGTCGAATTTAGATAAAATAGGCTTTTTCTTCTTATTTTACCCTAATTAGCCTACTTATATTAGGATAACTAAGCTAAGCAAGCTCTTAATTCAATTTAATCAACTAATTTTTAGAAAATCAAGTCTTCCAAAAAGGTCTCCAAAAGGTCTCTTGAAATCACTATTACCTCTTTCTCTATTATATCATTATAGCTTCCTATTTCACACTAAATCAAAGTGGTTCAGGCATATTCTATAGTAGGTTAAATTAGCTAATTGCTTATTATAGTTATTCTTATAATTGATTCTATAGTAGATATAAATTATTAGGTTAGGATTTTTTAATAAGCAAACTATCCTTTTATAATATTTAATTATTATTCTTTTTTATTATAAGAAGAATCTTATCTTTATTATTATTATTTTCTAACTTATCTTTTAGTTAATTAGATAGCTTTTTGATTATTATCTTATATATGCTAGCCTTATCTTTTTTTGCTAGGATAAGTGCTAAAATATTAGCCTAACCTGCCTTATTAACTTCACCTTATGGCTATTGTAATGCTTATTCTAAATTCTTACTTATACTAGTCCTTATATTAATTATAATTATTATCTTCATTAGATATTATTAGTTTATTAGGCTTAGTAACTAAGAGTTAGGATAGGTTAGGAGTAGTAGGAACTTGAAGCACTAAGGAGTAGAGGTAATTCTCATTAATAGGGTTTTAGGCTAAGGTTATAGCAGCTAGTACAGCCTTAGCAATAAGATTCTTTTTTCTATTAAGT
Organism: Diplocarpon rosae; assembly: GCA_032760415.1. Lineage (NCBI taxonomy): Eukaryota > Fungi > Ascomycota > Leotiomycetes > Helotiales > Drepanopezizaceae > Diplocarpon > Diplocarpon rosae. Next base: position 21,017 of record JAUBYV010000007.1, on the reverse strand, counting down.
CTCTATTTACTTAAAGCTTCTTTAATAGGGTTATCACCTTAAAGGAAGGTATTAGCATCCTTAACTATTTAATTAAATATATTAGTATTTATTATTATTAATCCTTTAAGTATATTAGCTAGCAATATAATCTATTTAAAACTTTAATCTAATATTATTATATTTTGCAAAGGGTTACTAATAGGTTTTAATATAAGATTTATAGCTAAAGCTAAAGCTATAGAATTATTAGCTTAATTGTATAGGTTGCTAGTAGTATTTATAGAGGGTGTTACAGCATAACAATGCGACTAAGGGTAAAGAAGGGTAGAATATAATACTAAGATAACTTACTGCCTTAGTATAATAATTTAGGATAATATATTATTTCTTTGCTTTAATATATAATAAGGGATTATCATATGCTAATAAAGGACTACTAAGCAACTCCTCTGATAAATGGGTCAACCTACCTTATACCTACCTTCTCTTTACTTTAGAATTTTATATAATTATAGCATATTAGTCTTATCAACTCCATCGACATATGCCTTATCCTTACTATCACAGTTGATCTATTCCTAAAAAGCATAGATTATAGATATTTATTACTTGGCATATTAGCAAGGATATTCTATTAGTTATTCTTCTACCTGAAGTTGATACTTTAGGTGTTAAGAATAATTCCTATTCTAAGTATAAAGCTTAAGAAGCTTAAAGAATTTATCTCTTTTACTCTTTAGGTCGGCTTAGGTGAGAGATTATATAAGGTTAAGAAGACTCTTAGTAGTAGCTTATGCTAAGCTAGATAATCTTATAGTTATATTACTAAGGAGGAAAGCATAAATACCCAAAGGAATAATGGCGCTTGCTGGATTAGGCCTAGCTAGCGAATGGTTGTGGTAGCTTTTACCATGAACCTCGCTTCTATTGGTACTATACTATATAGCAAGTTCATCATCATCTTTGCTTTCTACAGAGAGCTGGGTATTTGTTTGGGAAGCTAGTATTAACCAATACCCTACGAACGTCCAAATATCTACTATATCACGATCGCTTCAGATCAACCCTATCAGCTCTCAAGTACGCTTTCCCAAAGCGTGCACTGGAATCTTGTGTAGAGCGATTACTAGCTCTGTTTACTCCAGACACCTACTTTTTTCTTTCGTTTTCTTTTCGCAATCTTCCTTTAACAAAATTTCTATAACAGTAGCAGGGACAAATATCCTAGCCCACATCAGATAGTCCGAACAGCTAGCCAGCGGAGCCATGTCAGCCCCTGCAATACCTATCGCCGCCCCTACACCAGTGGACGAGCCTGGCCTCTTCGGCCCTGAGCTGATCTCGCCCACCGTTGCGGCCTCGCTCCCGTCGACGTACACGCTGCGCGCCCTGCGCAAGTCCGACTATAGCATCGGCTTCCTGGACGTGCTGCGGGTCCTGACGACAGTGGGGGACATCTCCGAGGAAGCTTGGAACGAGCGGTACGACTGGATGAGTGGACAGGGCAAGGACGGGTACTACCTGCTGGTCATCGAGGACCAGGGACGGGTTGTCGGGACTGGAGCGCTGATTGTGGAGCGGAAGTTGTAGGTTTCCTCGTTCCTGTCAGGCCTTGGATGGAACGCGGACTGATTGCGATATCTAGTATCCATAATCTGGGGCTTGTCGGACATATCGAGGATATTGCTGTGGCGAAGGACCAACAAGGGAAGAAACTTGGGCTGAAGCTCATCCAGGCGCTGGATTTCGTGGCCGAGAAAGTGGGATGCTACAAGTGTATTCTCGACTGTAGTGAAGCCAACGAAGGTTTCTATGTGAAGTGTGGGTACAAGAGGGCTGGCTTGGAGATGGCACATTACTACAATTGAAGCACAAGTAAGGACATGCCTGCTAAGAAGCCTTCTTAGGTCTCAGGGAACGGTGGCTGTGTAGGGTTGATTGTACCATAGGGAATCGGTGATGGCATTCTTGTTCAGCATGAATGCTCTGAAAGTAGTAAAGAAGTTTTTGTTTATCCTCTGTTTCTTTTGATTGGCTCCAGAGGCCAGTAGAACTTCGATATTTATCTTGTCAAAATAGGCAACACGTCGAACACTTATTCTTTCTGGAGCCTAATCTTTCCAAACTGGAAACCCCTCACCCCATTGCTAATCCAGCACTCTTCTCCCTCGACCAATGAATCAAGCTTCACAATACCTTCAACACAGTACCTGAAAATATATCAGCCTACGCTCCAGAGCATCAATTACAATATACATTACCCCTGCTCCAGCGCCCACCTCCGCGTCGTTCCCAGCTGCCCACCGCTTGACACGTGCGGCGTCACCCACTTGCCTCTCCGCCAAAAGAAAACGGTCGTCAAGCTCCCCTCCATGAGCTCCCCATCCCTCTCGCTCACCAGCACCACCTCTCTCTTCTCCGTCACGTCCTTGATACCGACTCGTTCCCGAGCAGCGTCGTAGGCGTCCCGGCTCGTAGTCTTATACCTCGTGTAGGGAGACGGGGTCGTGCGTGCTGTGTCAGGTATGACATCCCACGGCTGACTCGTGGGCATATTGCCATCCCCGAGATCTTGAAGCGAAATCCCGCCGGTCCTAGAGCTGCCTTGCGCCTGCCCAGCGCCGACATGCGAGGGAAGTGGGATCCTCGGTGGATACAAGGCCCATCTCGGGACCGCGGGGCAAGGGCGCGATTCCACCGTAATAGCCCCATCGTAGCTCAGCAGCATCTTCAGCCTTAGCGGTGTTGGAGAATGGGTGTCAATATCCTCGGTCAGTTGCTTGAGAAGGCGCTGGAGACCCGCGGTATCGCGAATGGCCTCGGCTGCTCTCGTCCACCCGAAATACTCGGCAGCTTGGAGAATGCGGTCGCGGTGGTAGGGAAGCATGTAGAACGGGCTGAGGGATGTGCTCTCGCCATGCCAGGCTTCAGCGTCGACCCCAAGCGGTACTATGAGACGATCGTAGCGGAGTGAAGAGAACAGCTGGAAGTCCGGAAATGCTGGCATAGTCTTAACGTTCATGTTAAGATTAGGGCCCGTATTTGGGAGAGCGTAAGTCAAGGAGATGTTGATTATCTACATGTCTGACTGTTGTACAGAAAGATCTTAGGTTCCCTCGTGTGGTGAAAGAAGCATATTCCATTTTAAGGGAGCACTCTAGGGAGCCTTTATATATTGCTCTCCTAATGTGGTTTCAGAGTTTAATTATATGCATAACGTCAGGTGAGGAGAATATGACCTAACCTAACCATATTCCGTATGATATACCCCTTAGCTGAGTTGTAGTAGTAATAAGAATCAGCTAAAAGGTATATAATTGGACTATATAAAACAAAGAGTAGAGAATATGCTATAGTGATAATAGATTTTTTCGATGGATTTAGAGTAGCTCTAAGGAAATCGAATAAAGAATTAGGTTGATTTAAAGAAAGGTTAAGGTTAATTATACCTCTTAGCTTTATTTTCCCCTTTATTTACTTCCATCTACCTCTTTTGTTATATATTAGCTTAATATAAATGCTACTTCCTACCGCTAGCCTATTTGAGGCACTATTTGTCGACTTGCTTGCGAAGGTTGTATTTATAGTAATATCTTAGGAAGAGGGGATAGTGTTTACTATAATAGCAACTTTAGAGTTTATTATTTCTATTATGCTATTAGGAGCTATAAGTGCTCCTAAAGCATAGAACCTATGTGAGCAGCTTAGAATATATATTTGGATGCTTATTAGCTTTTTGACACCTTAGTATATACTTTACTATTATTCTCTTCTTATTATTATCAAAATAACCTCCTCTTAGACTATTATTATTTGAAAATAAGAGCTAAAGGATATATTAAAGAGAGAGAAGAGAGCTCCTAATGCTATTCTAATGACTATTGAAGAGAGGAAAGCAAAGATTATATTATTATTTAGTTAAGCAGTTGAATTAGTGGTTTGCATAGAGTAGTAAAGGCTACTTCCTTAAGCAGTAGTAATAGGCAGCTATTATGGCTAAGGTATAATTTTTGGTTCTTAGAGTTAATAGTACTTTATATAGTCAACATAGGAAATTAGGTTTTTAGAGAATAAGTCATTTGATAAAGGCTCTTATGTCTTAGAGATTTAAAAGCTTTATAAAACCTTTGAACTTCTATCTTAAGAGGTTTTTAGTAAGACTATCTATATATATCTTATTAGTAGAAAGATAAGTCACCTTAAAACTCTTATTCTTATATTCTTATTTTAATTATATATTATATATATTAATATAGCAAAGCCTAATTGTAATTCGCTAAAGGTCTTTAGTAATTAATTATATAATCTATTGATTATCACAAAAGATAGTCCATTTGGTTCTTATTTTAAGTGTTAGCTTCTTAAAGAAGTGCTTTAGAGCTATTATCTCCTTAGCTATAGAGGCTACTCTTAGGAGCTTAGCTTCTATTATAAAGGTTGTAATAGTAGATTATTATAAAGCCTTTTAGATAATTACACCCCTAAATAAGAAGATTATATAACCTTATAAAGAGCATCTTATCTTAGGGTTATCTGCAAAGGACATATTAGAAGAGATTATTAGCTTATTACTCTTATTATATTTGTTGAAGGTTATACTTAGAAACCTTATGCTCTAAAGATATCTAAGCGTCTAATTAATAGCATTAAAATGCTATTAGCTAGGGTTTATATAGAATTAAGATAGCTAAAAGGTAGTATATGCTATATCTAGTTAAAGCATAATAGCTATATATAGCATTAACTTAACCTTTTCTTAGTATTCCTTAACTATATTTATAAAAGAGGTCTTATAGTTCTTTTATAGTTTATATTAAGGAAGAAGTATTATTGATATTTGTATTTAAGGTAGATCAAATTTATTAGTAAGCTTCTTAATATATGTATTATAAAGCAAAGTGATTTTGCTATTCTCTTTATCTCTTATGACTTTTACTCCTAAGAACTATTTAACATCCCTTATAGTAGTTAGCTTATAGGCCTTATTTAAGCTATTTATGATTTGCTAAGCTTCTATAGAGTTTAAGGTATAATAGATTATCTATATATTATTAATATAAAAGGTAAGAAACACTAATTTTGACTTATTAGTATATATATAAGGCTTTTCTCCTATTAGCTTTAGCTTTAGAATGCATAAAATATTAGTAAAATCTCTATACTATAAAGTAGGTGAATCATAAAGGCTATATAAAGCGCATTAAAGCTTTATAAACTTATTCTTTTGCTTCTAACCATCTAGTAGATAGTAGGTAACTAAAGCATTCTATAAGTCTCTTTTCGCATTAATAAATGCATTTATAATATTATATTATTTAAGCTCTATATTAAATTTAGCTGCAATTGCTATAAGAACTTAAAAAGAACATAAAGCAAAAGTAGCTATATAAGTGGAAAATATTAATGCTTTATCTTATAAGTCTCCTTATACAACTATTCTTAATCTAAATTATATTATCTCTCCTAATGAGTTTAGCTTATAGGTAAAGACTTATTTTAAAAGTATAAGTGATAAGGTTGCCTTTAATATATTAATTACTTTCTAATAGTCTTTTGCTTCTAAGTTTCTAATCTCTTAATATACTTCTTCCTTAAATTGCTTTCTATAAAGATAATTTTAGAGTTCCTTCCAACTTATAAGAGCTTTTAGAAGCTTATCTTAAACTAAGGTAAGAAGATTAGAGTTTCCTCTTCTTGCTCTTATTTAAGTAGTAATAGCTATAATGCTATAGACTACTTTAAACTTATTGCTATTAGTAGCTATAGGTTTTTGACTTATTTAGAAAGTTATAATAAAGTCATTTACCTTTTGCTTTTAGCTTATTATAGGTTCTTTAAGTGCTAATAGAAGGTTCTTAGCTATTAAGGCATAGACTATATTCTTACTCCCTTTTCTCTTCTTTTGCCTTCTAAGAGTTTGCTCCTTTTGGAGAACTACTTCTTATGCTTTAAAGGTCAACTTTCTCTTTCTAATAAGTTGATTCTATATAAAGCTAGTCAGTAGAGTTAAAGTAGAAGCTTTAGACTTATTATATTCTACTCTATCTATTATTAGAGAGAGCTCTCTTTCTTATGTTTCTATAGCTTATAGTATAAAGTCAATATATATTAGATTCTCTTAGGGTTTTCCTTTGTATTTAGGTATCTCCTAAAGCAACTTATTATCCTTATCAACCTCTTTCTTTAGAGTTAATTTAGTTTTAATAAGAGTTTATACTCCTTTATTCCCTATTGCTTAAGGTGAAGTTTCTAATTTAGGACCCTTTTGCTATACTTAGTCTACTAGCTGCTTAATTCATATAATAAAAGGAAGTATATTATTATATGCTTCCTTAATAGAATAAGCTTTTAAGCTATAAGAGAGGTTGCTCCTAAGTAGATCTACCTATTTTGCAATCTTAAGGTCTTTTTCTCAACTTTATTCTTAAGAGACTAAAATTATACTCTATCTATTAGTAGCATTTACCCTTAAGGTCTAAACTAAGAGTATAAACTCCTTATCTTCATTTAAAACCATTAGTTCGCCTCTAATAATAGTATTAGTATTTAGCTTATTTAAGCTTTCTTCTTTATTAATATTCTTAATATCTAACTTAGCATCCTAAGTCTTAATATCTAATGAATCTTCCTCCTTAATATAGTAGATAATCTCTTTTAGCCTTAGGAGTAGATGGCCAGCCTACTTCTCAACTTTAAGAGTAAAGAATTAAGATTTATTAAAGTTAATATTTCTAGAGATTATAACTCTTTAGAGCTAAGGCACCTAAATCCTATATATATTAGTAGCATAGTAACTAATTAGGTATCTAATATACCCCTTTAGTTTAGTCTTAAAAGCTCTCTTATTATAAAGAGCTTTTCTATCTTTAACTAATAGATATATATAAGAACTATATACTTTTATACCCTCTTATTTTAGTCTTAGGTTAATAGTTAGCTTTATAATAATCTTAGGATTATACCACTAGAAGTATTACCTAAACTAGCTATAGAGTACTTTGTTTAGGCTCTTTTATCCTCTCCTTTATAAAGGCAATCTTATATACTAAACGCTAGCTCTATTTAATAAAAGCTTAGAGATTATATTAATATTAAATCCATCTATAAGAGCTATATTCCAAAGCTTTAGATTAGAACTATCTGCAAAGACTCCTCTAAAGAGGCAAATACCTTATCCTTTTACTAGTAGACTAAAGCTCTTAGCTTTTATATAATTAGTTAGGTGTAATTTAACCAAAGAATTAGGAACTAGAAGCTTCTTTTAGTTAACTAGATAAGTGGCAATATAATTATTAAGAAGGGTTATATTTGAGAGTAGATAAAGAGCTTTATTTAGCATAGAATATATATTAGGTGAAAAGTTGTCAAATACCTTTGGATCTAAGAGAGTAGCAACTATCTTACTAAAAGAAGAAGATATATATAAAGCTCTATTATCTTTAGCTTTACCTTTGATAATCTAATTAATAAGCAAAGTCTTAACTTTACTTAGCTTATAGTAGAAGTCTTTATACTCCTTTTTAGCATAATACTTTCTGATTTATTTAATCTCATTAGAGGTAGGAAAGTGTTTAATACTATCTCTTATTCTATTAAAGGTGAACCTAAGCTTCTTATAGTCTTTTAGGTTCTAATAATGCTTACTGCTTATTATAGTATTGCAAAGGCACTTAGTACACTTTGCAGATCCCTTATATCTACTCTTATTATCAATTGACTTAAAGCTTAAGCTTAAAGTATTCCCTATTAAAGCATATACCCTTATAGATTACTTTACTAAGGGGTTAGCTAAAGAGTGCTTTATAAGGCTCCTAAACTAATTAATATAGTAGATTATATTATAAGGGTAAAGTATACCTATCTTATTGTCTTAGAGAATCTCTACCTAATATTATTGCGACTAGTTTAGAGCCTAGTATTATATTGCTATAAGGAACTTAGTTATAGCCAAAGTGCCTTTTATCATAGGAATCTAATAGGTTCTTATATCTTAATATATCTCTCGAAAACTATTAAGCTATGCTTTTAGATTAGTCTTATTATAGGAAGTCTTAGTGAGCTTATTAATATAATTATCTCTTAGAGTTTCTTCTATATTTACATCTAAGGGAGTAAGCTTCCTATGCAAATACTTAATAATCTATTAGATAGAATCTTTATCTCTATCTTAATAGTCTTACTAAGTAGAAAGTAGAAGAGGAAGAGCAATTATATTAATAATCCACTTATAGAGTTGACTATAGTAGTACTTTGTTGTCTTCTAATTATTAAGCTCTTATTAGTATAGCTTCTAGCTAATGCTTTAGTTTATATATATATCCTTTAATTCTAATAGCTTTAGCTTCTTAGGTTTATCTTAAGTAGGCAGTTGAGAGGTATTTAAGTCTTTTTGCATTAAGCTATATTCCCAACTAAAGAGCTTCTCTTAATACTCCTTTTCTATTTGTTTATCTTATTCCTTCAAAAACTTATCTATTCTAAGTGCTATAAGCTTATATATAAGAACATTTAAAGCTTTATTTATATATATTAGCATATTAGGATCATTTGAAGCATTATTCATAAATCAAATATTTATTATAGGATATTTAAAGTATACTAAAAGGCTAATAACTTTAGCTTAAAATTAGAGTTTAGAGTACTATTGCTGCTATAATCTATAGTTGGTAAGCATAGCTCTAAAGGTAGAGAAAGATTAAGTATAGTTAATCTTAGTAGAAGAAGACATCTTATGAATAATTCAAAGAGCACTAGTTGCATTATATATAAAGAAGAGATATAGGTAAAAAGATGAATATAGCTATAGGTAAAGGATAATAGCTTCTCATAAGGTTTCTAGATATTCTGTAAGTTGATTGATTAATTAAATTAGCTCTTAAGAAGCTAATAGTACTAATAACTATTATATAGAAAGATCTTAGGTTTCCTTATATAGTGAAAGAAGCATATTCTATTCTAAGGGAGCACTCTTAGGAGCCTCTATATATCGCTCTCCTAGTGTAGTTTTAGAGTTTAATTATATGCATAACATTAGGTGAGGAGAATGTGACCTGACCCAACCATATTCCGTACAACACTGGCCCAAATATGGCATGGCTTTATGATGCGATGGAGACTCTAAGGAATTCTCGCGGATCAATCACGTGACAATTTTAAGCGAGCTCCTGAGCATAGCTCTCCTAGGGACCCCACGCTCCACAGCCGAACTCATCTATCTCTTCCCTACTTGTGTACTCTCGTCGTTCATAATCTCGACCAGCACATGTACTCGTCGAAGCGATGGCTTTCTCGATGCACAGTCACTCCGGGCAATTCTGCCCCGGCCATGCCCTAGACATGTTAGAAGAGGTTGTGCAGATGGCCATTGCGAGAGGCATGCAGATATTCGCCTTGACCGAACACATGCCGCGCAACTCTGCGTCGGATCTGTACCCTGAGGAGGTAAGCTTTCGCATATATGTATATATATATAAAAATATACAACCCCCTTCGCAAGACCCAATATCTGACCCACATGTCTCCCCAATAGACGCATGCCGGCGACTCCATCAGCCTGCTGTTTTCCCGGCACACTGCCTTTCTCGCAGAAGCCGTGCGGCTCCGCGCCATGTACACCACGCAGATCATGCTGCTAGTCGGCTTCGAGGGAGAGTGGATCAGGCCTGACTACGGGCCGCTCATCCAAGAGCTGGCTGCCCACCCTGCCGTCGACTACTTTATCGGCTCCGTCCATCACGTGCACGCTATACCCATTGACTACGACGTCGCGCAATTCCGAAAGGCGCGCGACGCAGCAGGCGGCACCGACGAACGCCTGTATGAGGATTATTTCGATAGCCAGTTGGAGATGCTGCGTGTGTTGCGACCGAGGCTCGTCGGCCATTTCGATCTCGTGAGGCTGCTGAGCGATGCGCCAAATGCAAGTCTGAGGCGTATGGGCGGGGTCTGGGAGCGCGTCAAAAGGAACCTGCAGCTTATTGTCGAGCAGGGCGGCTTGCTGGAAGTCAACTCAAGTGCGCTGAGGAAAGGACTCGCGGAGCCGTATCCGATGCGCTGTGTGTGCGAGGAGTTCCTGAAGCTGGGAGGGAAGTTGACGCTGAGCGATGACAGCCACGGCATTGAGCAGGTAGGCACGAACTATAGCAGGGCTATTAGTTATCTGGAGAGTCTGGGTGTGGAAGAGCTTTTCACCTTGCATAGGAAAGATGAGCTCTTGGGGAGACCGACAGTGAGTGTGAGGAGTGTCTCCTTGAAAAGCGTAAAGGAGACTTTCAAACCTTGAGGAGTATAACTTCGAGAACCCCATAAGCCCGAAGATAGGAGCACTTCAAAGAACTGCTCTCCAAAGCCAGTCTTAGAAGATTCGAAGTTCACATACACTTCCTTGTTCAACACCCCTCATTATAACCGCCAACTCCGCATCAGTTTCCCACCCCTTTCCTCAAAACTCCTCAAATAGAGGCCTGCTGTGAACCAATCAGTGGTTGAGTCCCAGATTTCCTTTTATGAGATACATGTTCTGAGGATCCAGACTCGACCCATCAAGCTTGCTACTGCAAGAATTTTGCTAATAGTCTTAAGCTCTAATGTCTCATTATCAGTCATAGATTTGCCCTGCTTGTTTACTAATCTTGTCATTGTCAGCAAAGAAGCTCAACCAATGTATGAATGAATGTCATGGATTCACCTCCCCGCTGTGCCTGGATGGTCTCTTACAGTTCATCCCCTCGGTCTGTTTCCTCCTTTAATAGCGCAGTCGAATTGATTGAGAAGTCCATGCTGACTGTATATTAATTCCCCGGAGACCAAGGCTATGGATTATGTTTGCTCTGATGGTAACATGTAAGTCTTGCTTGTGCTGCAACTTATTTATGGCAAGGTGTCCTTATTACAGAGGTCTGCCCAATTTGCCATGATCAGCAGGATCAAAATGCTCACTGATATACTTGCATTGATTGCCAGGTATGAAGGATCGACTTCTGTCCTTGCAAGTGGAGGCTCTGTGTCAATGCAGGTCACATCCAGGAGCATGCTCAGGAAGACTGTGCTACATACACCATTACCCACACTATGTGCCTTACGTTTGGACATGACATCGCAGATGCATTTGCGAAATTACTAGAACAAATTTCTTCAAGGACAATGACAGCTGGTGCAGGATCTTTTGTATCAAGGTTTTACAGGCTTAAAGCATAGTTCCTTTAACCAATGGTACTAACTATTGCTTGACTACAAACCATATGCTCTGAGGATTGAAGGCTTCTACAGTCTACTAGGAGTAGTGCTGCATGGATTGCCAACTGCTGTCGCATAAAGGAGGAAAAGTTTTGTTAATTTTTTGAAAAAGACAATACTACTGAAGTATTTTAAATGAAATGCTAGGTTTTACCTTGGACTTGTGGACCTGAAGCTATTGCGACGGACATGGAGCTATGTTCGAGAAGTTTATGAAAATAGGTAGACGATATGGACGCGAGAAGACAATTGAACAAGTATATTGACGGAGGAAGGCCACTGCCTTATGCTGAGCACTAATCTTTTCGCTAGTAGGTTCTTGGAATTTGAGATGTAAATGCAGCTAAATTAGTGACGGAATTGATCCTAGAGAGTCGGGATATCTCACATCCTGTGGCCACATTTTAATGGAGAACCAAGGCGTTGCTACATGTGGAGAGATCCCAATGTATACCTCTGCTTATAATGGAAAATGCGCGCAGGACTGTGAGTGGAAAATATAGCTGTAGACTGTAGAATGACAAGATAAAATTTGTGATAATCAGATAACATGCAAGAGCACAGAAACATAGGATCAAGCGTGATGACTCTTCTGTTGTGGTAATAAGTTGGCAGGAAAGGTCCATGTAGCTTCAGAGCCCATCTTCATGGTCCAAAGAAGCCATCGCTAGGGTCAACAAATAGCATCCAGGAGGGATATGTTACTTCCTATATGCCTTAGCCTCTCGCCTCCACCATGCCTTGAAGTCTTGCGTAGAAATATCAATCCCTAGATCCTTCAACGCCTTAGTCGAGAGATGGCAATCATACGGGCGCTTGACACTCGCATTAGGATCATTGCCTTCGGTATTCGCGGCCATACCGTCGAGCGGGAAGCCCATGATCTCGGCGAAGATCTCGCAAATCTCATACTTGGTCATCTTGTCTTCGGAGGAGAATTGGAGGATCGTGGGGAGGCTGCATTTGTTGTCGCTGGAGAGGTATTTGGTTGCTACGTCTCGAGACGACGTCAACGTGCTGTATGTATGTGTTTGTTTAGGAAAAAGGATAGGCACCTTGTATAACTCGTCCGACGTCCTCCGTATTGGTAGGATACCGGATGGCCCAGTGGTCCATTTTGACACCAGCATCCTTGTCTTGTGCCTTTTGTACCGCGTCCATCAGGACATTAATGGCGCTTTCAGTAGGAACTTGGGCATCTCCGTAGAGGACTGGTACTCTGAATACAAGGCCCCAGCCTATTTTCCCAGCCTTTTCATACTCGGCCAGGACAGCCTCTTCACCGGCCAATTTCGTCTCGCCGTATAGATTCGTTGGGCTCGGGGCACTTGTAGCCTCGTAGGGAGCATCGCCCTCTAGACCAGGGAACACATAGTCGGTCGAGATATAGATGAGGAGGATGGATCGTGCTGCGCAGAGCCTGGCGAGGGAGCCGGACGCCTCAACGTTGAGGGCGCGTGTGCCCGCAGGGTCATTATCGCATTTGTCTGGGAAGCGGTTGGCTGCACCTTGATAGCTGTTAGCTGTACCTCGCAGAACTGGCTGGCAGGCTTACAGTGGACAACGAGTTGCGGTCTTCAAGCTGCGCGTTAACAAGAGCTTCGTAGAGGGAGGAGGGACGAACTTGACTTCCTCGAGGGACTTCACGACGTCTACCTCAGAGCCAAGGTCTAGCTTCAAGATCGTCGGCGAATTTGCGCGCATGAATCCTGCGCTGTGAACATTCCAGCCAGCTCGATCCAAGGCCTTGACGACTTGTCTGCCAAGCAAGCCTGTTGCGCCTGTAACAAGAGCGGTTTTGGCCATAGTAGTGACAGTATCATTGATGATTAGATTGAAAGGAGGGTCGTGAGGCGGAACCTGAATCACTTTCACAGAGTTGCTTTGGAAGCATGTTGCACCACCGTATTTACCTCATCTAGCAGATATCACATCATAGAGCTGGCATTTAGGTCACAACAGAATCAACCTATTGTTGAAGTTGCTATACATGAAGCTACTTCCCATACCTATGGTGAAAACCAGCCTTCTCGGCCGAGCCTTCCAAAAGATCGATCGATACCTCCCGAAGACCATCTATTTTTTTCTTCTTCCTGGCGGCAGCCCACAAGGAGCTAGGCGCGATGAAAAAGATCTCATCTCCTGAGAGTGAAAAGAGTGTATTCCAAAAATTCCTCACCAGGTCGAAACCTAGCAAGAGCGGTCATGGTTATAGTTTTCAACTAGCAAAAACGCAATCTCGGACGAATCCTCACTGATATGCGTAAAACCTAAGCGGCAATTAGCTGTATTTCTGTGGGAAGATGAAGAGGGAGCAACACACCCATGCACTAAGATGGAGAAGAAAAGGAATGCTTGCGGCAACAGAAGAGTCTTTATGGAGAAATTTCTGGCGCCTCGCTTAGTGGCTGGCGCTAGTTACTTGAGAATGTTGGCTCTGTTTGCTCTACTTATTTGACTAAGCAAATAGGATGACTTTTTAAGTATTATTTTATCTATATTATATTAGTAATCTTTCTTTAGTATAATCAGCTGATGCAAAAAATACTATTTAGGTGACTAGTAAAGGAATACTAAAATCCTTAGTTAAGATGATAGCTAGATGTAGCTTAAAATAAGCTATAAAATTTAAAAGATTTTCTATATTATATTGACAAATCTTTTCTTAGTATAGGTCAGCTGATGCAAAAAAAAGCTAGTTAGGTGAGATAAGGAGGAATATTTAAATCCTTAGTTTAAGGGCTAAATGCAACCAAAACTAGCTATGAAACTTAAATCTACTACTATAAAACAGCTTAAGGATAGAGATCTTTAGGAATCTATTATAGATATAGTCTTCTAAAAATTAAAATTTCATTTGTTTATGAATTTGCATCTAAAATATAAAAAAAAAATTTAAAAGTAATTTATTTTATTTTATTTATTAGAACTCAAAAGTTGAATAAAATATTATCTCTAATTAATAATATAGATTCTATTATTATAAAGGAAATTTTCAAATAATAATAATAGAAACTATATTATTACTCTAATATAACTTTGAAATGACTAAATTTTTGTTATAATTTTCATAGCCTTATAAGATTAAAATCTATAGTATAATTTTTAGTATTTTTTTTTCTAAAGAATCTTTATTATTTTTATCAAATATCTCTAAATTAATTTAAGTAATTATCTACTTCTTATTATAGAATTATATTATTAAAAGTATACTTCTATAAGTAGATAATACTAACTAAAAGAGTATTATCTTTTAGAGTATTTTCCTAATTTTATAATAGAATATATATTATCAAAAGGATAATTCTCTAAGCAGATAATACTAACTAAAAGAGTATTATTATTTAGAGTACTCTTCTGCTTTTTATAATATGATTTATATCATCAAAAGGATAATTCTCTAAGTAGATAATGCTAACTAAAAGAGTATTATCATTTGGAGTATTATTCTACTTTTTATAATAGGATTTATATCATCAAAAGGATAGTTCTCTAAGCAGATAATGCTAACTAGAAGAGTATTATCATTTGGAGTATTATCCTACTTTTTATAATAGGATTTATATTATTAAAAGGATAATTCTCTAAGTAGATAATGCTAGCTAGAAAAGTATTATTATTTGGAGTATTCTTTCTACTTATGAAAAATAAATTATATTATTATTATGAAAAAATAATATTATTATAAAAAAATAATCTACTATTATAAAACGGCTTAGGGATAGAGATCTTTAGGCATCTATTAAAGATATAATCTTCTAAAAATTAAAATTTTATTTATTTATGATTTTATATCTAAAATATTAAAAAAATTTTTTTAAAGTAATTTATTTCATTTTATTTATTAGAACTCAAAAGTTGAATAAAATATTATCCTTATTTGATGATAAAGATTCTATTATCAAAAAGGAAATTTTCAAATAATGATAATAGAAACTATGTTATTACTTTAATATAACTTTAAAATGACCAAATTTTTATTATAACTTAATAGCCTTATAAGACTAAAATCTATATTTCTGCTTTTTATAATAGGATTTATATCATCAAAAGCATAATTCTCTAAGCAGATAATGCTAACTAGAAGAGTATTATTATTTAGGGTACTCCTTTGCTTTTTATAATAGGATTTATATCATCAAAAGGATAATTCTCTAAGCAGATAATGCTAATTAGAAGAGTGTTATTATTTAGAGTATTTTCCTACTTTTTATAATAGGATTTATATTATCAAAAGGATAATTCTCTAAGCAGATTATGCTAACTAGAAGAGTATTATCATTTAGGGTACTCCTTTGCTTTTTATAATAGGATTTATATCATCAAAAGGATAATTCTCTTAGTAGATAATGCTAACTAAAAGAGTATTATCATTTGGAGTATTCTTTCTGCCTATGAAAAATCGAATATACTATTATTATGAAAAATAAAAAAAAAATAAATGCTATTTAAGAATAGATAATTATTAGGAAGAAAGATCTTTATATTAAGTATATACTAAAATAAGAAGCATTAGATAATAATATAAAAGAATATATATTAATTACTAAATTTAGAAGTTTTAATCTTTAATATCTTCTCTAATATATTCTATACAATTAACTTTAGGATATCTTTACTTATATCCTCTAATAAACTTAAGAAAATTACATCTTTAGGCTATATAGCAGCTTTTATCTTTCCTCTTTTATCCCTTTAAAGTTTAGATACTATAGCTTAAGAACTTATAACTAATAGAGGTATAAGTGCTTCTTTTAAGTATATGTTAGTATTTATGTAGATATCTGCATATTGTCTCCTTCTACTTACTTAAAGCTAAAGAGCTAGACCTTAAAGACCCCTTAGTACCCTTAGTAGCTTAGGTAGTAACTATATAAATTAATACTTTATATCCTAACTAGATAATAAGATATACTTTGAAAAGTAATCTTATAAAGAACCAATAAGTCTTTGACATCTTCAAAAAGCTCCTTTGCAGCTTTATTTATCTAAGAAAGAATACTAATTAATACTTTTGCTTTTATATAAAGGGTAAGAAAGCATACCTATTTATGATAAAGTATACTTTTCTAAGCATTAAAATCCATTTGCATTAGTAATAGAATAATTTCCTAAAGTAATTACCTTAAGGACTTTAGAGCTATTTAGCATAATATAATATATAGATTATTTTTATAGCAACTATTATGATCCTTATCCTTATATATAATAGTATTAAGCTATCTTATCTATTAGGTTGTCTTAGCTTAATCTAATTCCTATATGACTTATATTAAGAGATCTTACTCTTACCCTTACCTTCTACTTTTGATACTATACACCTAAGTTCTATTGCTTAGCTAATATACCTTTATGTTATATGCTACTCTTATAGCTTTATATAATACTATATTATAATAAACTTTGCTTTGCCTCAACTTAGTATTATTTTGCATTTTATAATCTTTCTTATTCTATTCCTACTAAACTTGCCTTAGCTTCATTCTACTATTATTAGTATGCCTCTTTCCAAATTTGCAAATATTATATTGCTATATTCCACTAAGCTACTAAACACTTAAGCTATACTATTTATATCTTCTACTCTACCCTAATTATCTATTCCAATAGATATAGTAATATTACCTAAAGCTATTATATTTATTTCAAAGAAGCATAAGCATAAGTCCTAAGGCAAATAAGTCTTAGCATAAATGACTTTAGAGTAGAAAAAAGCAAAGCATAAGACATAAAATCTTTATGCTAAATAATAGGAGTATAAGCATTAAATGCAATAGTAAGTTATTTATTTTCATTTATTCCTATTATCCTACTAATCCTCCTAAGGACTTATATCCACCTTAGTTTAAGGCTCTATTTGCTAAGCTATCTTAAACTATTAAGATATTACAAAAAGCTATTATAGTAAAAGGATATTCTTATACTAAACCTAATAAGATTGCCTTTTGCATATCTTAGAAGTTAAGATCCTTAGCCTTAATCCCTATCTAAGAATATATCTTTAGTCATATTATATCTAAATAATTATAGTCTAACTACTTTAATAATATCTAATCTAATATGCAACTTAATATATTAGCTAATATTAGCAATAGGCTATAGACAAAGACTACCTAATAGTAGAAGCATATTGCTTTTACTATCTATATTGCCTTTAGCAAAAAATATAATACCCCTTTTAAATATACAACTATATCTAATATTCCTATCCTATTAGATTAGGTCCAAATAATCCTTCCTATCTATTATAGCTGCTATATTCTATATTCTAAATAATGCTAAATTATATCTACTAATATCTACTTTAGTCATAAGACTATCCTCTTCTAAGTTGCCTATAGTAATACTATCTTATCTACTATTATAAGGTCTTATAAAAAGCTTTAGCTAATTATACCTCTTTTGGAATCTAATATTGCTTATATCTAAACTAAGGATATAAATATTATACCTACTACTACTTAGCTCTAAAAGCTAGCTATTATCTACTAAACTTCTACTAATATAGTATTCCTTTCTCTTAGGATTATCTATACCTCTTATACCATCTGCTTTAGACTTATATATAGAATCACCTTTTGTACTATTAAAAATATATTTAGCCTTATTATAAGGTTAGTTCTACTACTATAAGAGGACTTTAGGTCTAAGCTTTAAGATATATCTATCTAAGCTATCTATAACTAAATAGATATCTTAATTAGGATTATAGATAATTAATATAAGAAAACTATTTCTAAAGTTAAATACTCTCTTATATGCTCTTATATTCTTAACCTCAATTATAATAATAGTTTTAGCATCTTAGCCTTAGATATAGAAGGCTTAATTATAAAGAACTTTCCCAATTATATACTTATAGCATTCAACATAGACCTTAATTCTAATTATCTAATAGAGGAAGCAGATAATACTAAAAGTTCAAAAGATAACCTATAAGAGATAAGTAGAGAAAAGAAGAAAGTAGATGCAACTTATAGCATCTATTATCACCACTAGGATACTAATATAAAAGATATCAACCTATCTAATAGAGATACCTTTATAGCTAATAGCTACAACCATTAGAAGGCCTATAATAATAATAATACTAAAGTAGCTACTAAAGAAGTGGATAAGCGCAAAGCATATATACCTTATGCTACTTTAATATAGCTGCTAAAAGCTTTAAGCGCTAGGGATAAAGCCTATAGTAGTAGCTAATATGCCACAACTACTATTATTACATATACTATAAGAGGAGAACTATAATTTAGCTTTATATTTATATTAGAATATCTATAAAAGCAACTTTACTTTTAGATTCTATACTACTATCTTCCTTTATATAATATCCCCTTATGGTTGCATATAAGTTTCCCTCTAATTTAAGTGCCTAAGAACTATACAATATATACTCTACCCTATTAGGATAATCTTAAGAGATATTAATTATAGTATACCTATATATTAGAAAGATACCTTATTAACCTTATATCTCTAAGCTTAGCTAATATAGAATTTCCTTATCACCTCCTTTAATATTATAAGTAATTTAGGATATACTAAAAAGACCCCTTAGCAATATACCTTTCTTCCTTAGACAAAACCTACCCTTTATATTATAGACTATTATACCTACCTATAACTCTTCTTCTTTATTATAATTAAGGTCCTATTCCTATCTAGCAAAGGGAAGACTTAATAATACTTAAAAAACAAATATATAAAGTTGCTCTCCTAAGTCCTTACTATTATCTCATATAGCTATATAGCCTTTTTAACCTTTGCAAATATCTACTAATATAGCTAGTTCTTAAAGTAGTCCTATCTTTATCCTCTACTATTCAACTATAGCTATTCAAATAGTATAAAAGTATTCTTAGTTATATATTAATTCCTATTATAGAAATATAGTTTGCTAAAGTGCTATAATAAGGCTATATAAGAGAATCAAATATCATCTGCCTTAATCTTTCTTCTTATCTCATTTGACTTTATATAACTCTTCTTAGTAAAGGCTAAGAGGATATCCTATTAATACCTCTAAAAGCAAAGATGATTTAATAAATCTACTACTCTTAGAATATTTCAAAGGCATATAACTACTTAAAGTAGAATCTTTAGTATATCATCTAACTGCTAAGCTATATCCTATATAAGATATATCCTTTAGTTGAATCCTAAGATATTATAAGATCTAATACTAAAGTAGGAATTTATATTCTTATATAGTTATATTTAGTTCTAATCTATAATTAGCATTAACTATATATATCCTATTTATAGCAAAGTCAACTTAAACTTTAACCTATAATAGATCCTCTTTATATCTTTATAGTAATAGTATTAGAGGATAGAGATAATATGCAAAGCATTCTAAGTAAAGAAAAAATATAAGCATTTTAGTAGTATATATATTAGACTACTTTATTTTTAGCAGATGCCCTCTTATAGTAAGGTTATAATAATGCCTTCAACTAGTAGATATAACTTCTAGATATTACCTAAGATATAATTATAAAACTAAGGTATCTTAATTACTTATGCAAAGATAAGTGCTATTGCTTATAGCTGGAAGTACACTTAGGATAAGTTATATTATACCTATTAGTAGAACTAATTATATAATGCTAATACTATTATGCTTTAGAGTCTTACCTTCTACTAAAAGAGATATAATTTATCTTATGCTGCTTAGTATATATGTAGGATCTACTCTTTGCTAATAGTATAGCTTTGGATAATTGCTACTTATAACTACTTACCTATAAGATTTACTACTACTACTACTAACTATTATACTAAGAGATCTAAGCATAGCTCTAAGATGCCTTTATTTTAGAATAAATAAACCCTACTATTATCAAAGATCTCCTTCTTAATTATATAATACTATAAATATCATAAGCCTTCTTAAAATAATATTAACCTTTTTGCTAACTTATATATTATATTATATATATCTGCTAGGAACTTAATGTTATAATACTAAGTAGTGCCTTAGGGTTCCCCTTAATATAACTGCTATAGACCTTATTTAAGGCAGTAGTATTTCCATAAGTAGACCTATGCCTTACTTCTCTATAGCTTCTTACTTGCTATAACACTAGGATAGATCTCTAAGGCAATATCCAAAAAGAGCTAATTATATTAGAAAAACCTCTAGTCAACTATTATCTCTAGCTTCTAATAGAACTTAGTAAGCATCTTAAGCATAAAGTCTTAGTTTTGGAATTATAGCTTATAACCTTTGCTTATAATATAGAGAAAGGCTTTTATAAACTTTAAGAGGTCCTACTATATACTTAAGCTATGCACTAAGGCTTAGATTGCTACTAAGAAGGAGAATAGAATTAGATACCCTTAGTAATTCTTAGCTTATAAATTATATATACTAATTCTTATCTTAAAGGCTTTTGCTAATATATTAAATGCACTTATAGTAGCATTAGCTAAGATATGCCTTAGAATACTATCTTATAAGTATTAAGAGATACTTAGTAGCATAATATAGTTAGTAAAGTAAAGTATTTAAGCATCTATTAATTATTTGAATTCTTAGCCCTTAGAATATAACCTAAGGAAGAAAATAAAGACCTTATAATTATAGATGCTACTTAGGCTACTAAAGTATAAGTAAGGAATTGCTTATAGTAGAAGAATAGCTTATGCTAACCCTTCCTTAATAGAAGAGTAGGGTTAGGGTTAGGGTTAGGGTTAGGGTTAGGGTTAGGGTTAGGGTTAGGGTTAGGGTTAGGGTTAGGGTTAGGGTTAGGGTTAGGGTTAGGGTTAGGGTTAGGGTTAGGGTTAGGGTTAGG